>OZ010787.1:89578364-90895158 GCA_963932465.1 Maratus speciosus
TTGGGAGGGGTGTTACGCTGTGCAATGGCTCTTCATAGACCATCCCAAACATGTTCAATAGGATTGAGGTCCGGAGACCTCGAGGGCCAATTCATATGGCGAATATTCTCTTCTTCAAGAAAATCATCAACAATGTGAGCTCTGTGTGCTTCGCATTATCGTCCACAAATATGAAATTCGGGTCTACAGCATTGCAGAAAAACCTCACATAGGCTTCAAAGAACTCATCCCTATAGCGATGTGTGTTGGCAGTACTAGCATCGAACACGTGCAGTGGTGTACGACTGCCCAACATTATGCCGCCCCAGACAAGGATTACTTTGTCAAAAATCTGTTGATTACTTTTACGTAAGAGAGCTGATAGCTAGTTCCACGTTCTCCTCGAATAAAGATTCGACGAGAAACAGTCTGCGTGGTTAATCTCAACTTATCACTAAAAAGAAACCGCCCCCATTCTTGTCGTGTCCAAGACTGATGACTTCGGCTCCACAGCAACTTGGCTATCCTGTTGGATGCAGTGAAAGGGACACACAAGATTGGACGCTTTACGGATGAGGTCCTTGAGCCTATGCGACGTTATTCTGGGGTTCTGCAGGCCAGAACTGCATGTTTATGGACGATAATGCGAAGCCACACAGAGCCCACATTGTTGATGATTTTCTTGAAGAAGAGAATATTTGCCATATGAATTGGCCCTAGAGGTCTTCGGGCATCAATCATATTGAACATGTTTGAGATGGTCTACGAAGAGCCATTGCAGAACGTAACCTACCTCACAGAACCCGCCAGGAGTTACAAGCCGCGTTTTTAAAAGAATAGGCTTTATTGCCACAAACATTTATTGGCACCCTCATAAACAGTATGAGAATTCGTTGTGAGGCTTGTACAGCAATGCACGGTGGTCGCACTCCATATTAGACAGACTTTTACCGAAATAAATGCTTTATCTCTGATTCATTATTTAGCACTTTTTGATGTACCCTGTTTCTTAATTCACAATTAAAATGTTTTCCACATTTTTATGTTGCTATATTCTTTCTCCCATTATAATGTACCTCTGTGCCAAATTTCGTGGCAACACAACGTATAGTTCATACATTTTCACAGATTTTATATTTGTGACCTCAACTTTGGACATGAGTGTAGATATATACATATTACGTACGCCACGCTTCAATACTAAGAAGCTGTAGCAGGTATCACGATAATTATTTTACCTCACATGCAAATAATTAGATATATACATATTACGTACGCCACGCTGCAATACTAAGAAGCTGTAGCAGGTACTCCGATAATTATTTTACCTCACATGCAAATAATTAGAGATTATTTAATTGCGCTTAATTATTACCTTTTTTAAAAAATAAAGAAAAACATTTTATCACAAATATCAAGCAAACTTTTTATTCTATTTATTACCTTATTCCAAAGATATATTTTTATCGCCTGCTGCCATAGCAACATGATAAATTAAATTTCATTTTAAAAAATGCACAATAGTAGAAATATATTTTTCTAAATTGAATAGTTATTTTTAATTTTGGTTTTAGAATTAAATTCATGAACTCTCTTGCGTAGACCGGGTTAAGCAGCTAGTATTTACTATAAAATATGATGTGCAAGCATTCATCATTGATATACAGGGACACTCAATATAATTCGGGTACAGTACTCTGCATGAAGAATAATTGCTGGAAATTCTTTTCCTTTTGAGGCAAGCGTTTTTAAATTAATCATTTTTTTAAAACTATTTCTTCGTGTGTATAAATTCTATGCACCACATACAGGGCTGCACAAAATATCTGACGTACATTTCCGTTTATTAATGAAAATTCCTGAAGGGGGAATTTCAACTGTGCTATGTGTTTTCGAATTGAACTAAATTTTAGCATACTATGTATTATATGATAAATATATAGTTCATATACAGAGCAGCGCAAAAAATTCTGATTTTTTTTTTAAAATACGTTTGATGGAAATCGATGAAATTGTGTTTTCAAATGTGTTATGCGTTTTACAAACTGTTTATTTAGACATATTTTTTCACCTTATTAAACTGTGAAATTTTATTATACATTCTGAATGTGCTGGAAAGTTTTATAATTTATGCTTAACGCATGATTTAATTTTCTTGTTTTTACCTAATACAGAAGAACACAAAAATAAAAAAAAATTCTATTAAAATATTTTTTACAGTGGTAATCAAATTAAATCATTAAATCATTAATCAAATTAAAAATGTCTCTTTGGATAAATAGACATCTAAAACAGCGGTTGAATTTATGAATTTAATATTTGACGGGGTTTAAAACATGAATAAATTGATATATCTTTAAACAGATAAAACACGATATTAGTAATTTTATCACATGGTAATTAATTGGTGAAGTAGCAAACTCAAATTCATTTGATCGGTAGAAAGCGTAAAAAGTAAGGAAAGTAAAAGGTCGTCATGACAAATTGTATGGACTAGATTAAAGCCACGTTGTGCTCAATTTATCGATTTCTGATGTTTAATACTGTAATTATGTTTTTCGTTTCAAAAAGCTGAATTAAGAAACAGATTTCCAATGTATAAAATTCCTGATATCACGAGTGGTGAAATGGCAAATTTAGAGATTTATTCATGTTTGCAATGGCTTTGAAATGTGAACTTTACAGAAGTACCCTTGATGTCCTAACAGCACCTACTGCTTATGAATCTTATAATTTTCAGACGTCCATCTTAGACCTACATGTAGAGATTTCATAAAAATTGAACATGTTCGAGCATCAACCTTATCCAAGTTTGCGCCTTTTGACACGGGATAACAATTTTTTAATAGAAATTTTATGAATTATTATGTTTACGCTATCAACTGCATACTCAGTTCTCGTTAATTATTTTTCGTCTTAGTAAAATAGTACCATGGTATATTTTTGAGCAATTAACTGAAAGTTGTGAAAACATTTAAAAATTAACCAAAATGTGATAAATTTTCTCCAGAAAGTCGGAATATTCTTTTAAATGATTGTTTTTCAATTTAAAGGCCAGTAACATAAACAATTTTGTTCACAGGAATTAACTTCTAGTTAACTGCATAGGAAAATATGTAGGGGAGATGGGGGATGAATGGGACACTTTCACAAAAATATTCTTTTTTATTTTTTTATTTAAGTTATTATAAATATTATATATCACATTTCATACGTTAGGTATTTGACAACATATATGAACAATATTTATTTTAGATTGTGATATATTCAGAAAAATATTATGAAGTTAAAAAAAACGTTCATCCCTGTCCCAATCATCCCCACAGCAGGGATCAATGGGACACTAATAGGGATGGATGGAACAGAAAGATTTTCCTCCCTGTATTCAATTTTACCAAATTAAAATTTATAATTATAACCTTATATGTAATTATATTTGTAATATATTATTTTACAGCACGAATCGATAAGTATTTTTTTTCAATAACTTCTTTGATTGCAGTTTTAACTTTTAATGCAGACTTCGGCTATCAATCTGTTCTTTTTCTCCACTTATGAGGCATTTTAGAATTGAAATTAAAGTGCAAAATGTCTTTTAAATATGGCATAGCTAATAATTTTCAATCATAACTTATTAATTAATATTAATAAAATGTATCATGCAGAACGGAAATTATTGGGTTGATGGGAAAGTCGTGTCGTGTTGGGAAAATCATTTAATACCGGAAAATTCTGCCCGGTAATTATTAGACATTAAATATCGGAATCAATGTCTAATAATTAAATGATAGAATTTTCCGGTGCGAATTAATTTTCCCAACACGACACGACTTTCCAAACGACCCAATACGTTAGGGGTGGGAATTCATTTGTGCAACATTTCAAAATTCAATATATTTTCCCCCATTTGATCAATAAACATAAATTTATATAAAACATATACTATTTTTAACAATTTTATCTATTTTGATTAAGTTTTAGTACCAATTTTTTGATAATCCATTAATAATTATTACAATATAATAAATAACACTCAGAAATTTTAAACAATAACAGCTCATATAATACTATTTAGTACTATTAATTAACGTAAATTATTAATTTATCAACCTATATAATACTATTTAGTTAATAAATAAAATTTGCATCATCTCTAGGGATGAATGAGAATGTCCCATTCATCCCCATTTGAAATGTCCCAATGTTCCTCGTGATGCATATATTCCCTTCTCAACCATTTTGCCTCAAAAATTATTTTGTCACAATGGTTAGTATTCATTCATTTTAATTATCGATATTGAACCTTAAAATAAATAAGTACAACATAGCTTAATTTTTTATATTGTATAAGATATTTCACATCTTCAAATGTAAAAAAAAAAACTTACATTTATGCAGAGATTTCAGAAAATGCAACTTTGAAGGAAAATGGAAACAGCAATGTAGTCCTATTTTTAGTTCTGAAGCACGCTGTGGTAGAGCCTTATATGGGGATAGGAAGCAATTTAAAATAAATGTTTATTGCCTGAAATATTGAGAATATCCCATCCATCCCTTGTCCCAATCATCCCCTCGCTACCCTTATTAATGAATGAAAAAAGTTTCACAAAAAATACTTGTAAAACCTTTTGACTTATCAAATTTATCGCAAGCCAAACTTGTTAAAAGAACGTTTTTCAAAAAACACATTTCAAGTTTACCGTTTAAAAAGCAAACTTCTAAAATTTCACTGAACAATTAAAATACTTAAAAACGAAGCAATGTAAATTTTGTTAATAATTTAGACATAATATTATATAGTGGAAATACAAAATATCATCAGCAGTTTTTACATATTTTTCTGTCTTTTTAATATAACTTCAGGTTATTAAGAATTTCAGATTTATTAAATTAGCATCTATCAGCAAAGCTAACAGATAGAGGTTTTATTTTCAGATATTGGTAAATTCTGGCTTTTAAAATTTTTTTAATTGTTTTGTTTTAATACTTAATTTTTAGTTCAAGATAGGGGAGCTAGGGGATGATTGGGAAGAGGGATGGATGGGGCATTCTCAATATTTCAGGCAATAAACTTTTATTTTAAATTGCTTCCTATCCCCATATAAGGCTCTACCACAGTGTGCTTCAGAACTAAAAATAGGACCACATTGCTGTTTTCATTTTCCTTCAAAGTTGCATTTTCTGAAATCTCTGCATAAATGTAAGTTTTTTTTTTTTTTTTTTTTTTTTTTTTTTTTACATTTGAAGATGTGAAATATCTTATACAATATAAAAAATTAAGCTATGTTGTAGCTATTTATTTTAAGGTTCAGTATCGATAATTAAAATGAATTAATACTAACCATTGTGACAAAATAATTTTTGAAGCAAAATGGCTGAGAAGGGAATATATGCATCATGAGGATGATGGGACATTTCAAATGGGGATGAATGGGACATTCTCATTCATCCCTAGAGATGCTGAAAATTTTATTTATTAACTAAATAGTATGGTAATATAGGTTGATAAATTAATAATTTACGTTAATTAATAGTACTAAAATAGTATTATATGAGCTGTTATTGTTTAAAATTTTTGAGTGTTATTTATTATATAGCAATAATTATTAATGGATTATCAAAAAATTGGTACTAAAACTTAATCAAAACAGATAAAATTGTTAAAAATAGTATATGTTTTATATAAATTTATGTTTATTGATCAAATGGGGGAAAATATATTGAATTTTGAAATATTGCGCAAATAAATCCCCACCCCTAACGTATTGGGTCGTTTGGAAAGTCGTGTCGTGTTGGGAAAATTAATTCGTACTGGAAAACTCTATCATTTAATTATTAGACATTGCTTCCGATATTTAATGTCTAATAATTACCGGGCAGAATTTTCCGGTATGAAATGATTTTCCCAACACGACACGACTTTCCCATCAACCCAATAATTTCCGTTCTGCATGATACATTTTATTAATATTAATTAATAAGTTATGATTGAAAATTATTAGCTATGCCATATTTAAAAGACATTTTGCACTTTCATTTCAATTCTAAAATGCCTCATAAGTGGAGAAAAAGAACAGATTGATAGCCGAAGTCTGCATTAAAAGTTAAAACTGCAATCAAAGAAGTTATTGAAAAAAAAAATTTCGATTCGTGCTGCAAAATAATATATTACAAATATAATTACATATAAGGTTATAATTATAAATTTTAATTTGGTAAAATTGAATACAGGGAGGAAAATCTTTGTGTCCCATCCATCCCTGTTAGTGTCCCATTCATCCCTGCTGTGGGGATGATTCGGACAGGGAGGAACTTTTTTTGATTTCATAATATTTTTCTGAATATATCACAATCTAGAATAAATATTGTTCATATATGTTGTCAAATACCTAATGTATGAAATGTGATATATAATATTTATAATAACTTAAATAAAAAAATAAAAAAAATATTTTTGTGAAAATGTCCCATTCATCCCCCATCTCCCCTACTCCATAATTAAATAACGGCAATTTTAACCAATGAATAGTAATGAGTTTTTTTAAATGTCTAAATTGCCATTACTACGTCCGTGAAATCATAAATTTAAAATGTTTTGATAATGGCCATTGTAATGATATTTTTGAAGTCCGGGCTTTTTTAAGGCTAAACAATAACAATTTAAGGCTACTGGTTTCCTTATTCTGAAAGAAGCCTTAAACCTTTTTTCCTATTTCGTTCAGCAAAATTAAATTATTAAAAATGTATTTCAGCTATAATAAATCTGGTAATGAATCATAATAAGTACAAAGCCCGGAACATTGGAAACAATATGAAGTTGTATTCATATCGAAAATAAATATTACTACTTTTAAGAACATATGGAAGTGAACCATCTAAGAAAACATCATCTAGTGGGCAGCTGGAGGAAAAAATATTGTGTGATATAGTAATGTCAATTACCTCTACATTGTTTAAAATATGCTGCAAACTGTCAAGTCATTAGACCGTTTTATTGAAAACGGTTACAGAGCCGTAATTTAATATTTTTCTAACCGTAATATAGTCAATAATATGCTGAATAATATGGTCAAATAACTGTTATTTTAAAAAAGGTCGAATGACTGGACAATTTGACTGGCAGATTTTTAACTGTGTAGAGACAAAATTTAAATAAAGTTAATTAAAATAACCTCTTTTTTTGTCTAAAAAGCCGAATATATATAAAATAAAGCAAATAAATATACCCAGATATTCTTCCATAGATTTTGTGAAAATCGGGTTTTCCGTTACACACAAACTTTATTTTACGTTCTCTTGTCTGGGGAGTCGAGGAGCGGTCAAGGTACCTATTGACGCGGAATCATCCAAGGATTGTTGATTATGATTTTCTAAAAAATGTCTTGGTATTTAATCTATACTAATATTATAAAGAAGTAAAAATTGTTTATTTGTAGGAGGTAAGCTCTGGAACTACCGAACCGATTCCAAAAGTAATGGTATCAAAATGATGGTGTTAGTCCAACTTAGATCATAGGCTATGTCTTATGTCCGTGCCACTGGTCAAAAGAGGGTGCAGGAGCAAAAAACGTTCTAAAAATGCGATTTTTGTGTTACTGAAGGGCCTAGAAACATGAAATTTGGAATGGTAGTTACTTATAAGATACTAATGATCTCTAAGGACATTTCTTAAAAAATTCGAAATTAAAAAGGGGTGAAAATGCGCTAAGAGCGTTCTAAAAAACGTTCTAAATGGTGATTTTTACGCAATTTCAGGAAGTACCAAACTGATTTAAAAAATAATGGTGTCTAAATGTGGTGACAACCCTTGCTCCAACATAGGCTACATTTTATGTCGGTGCACTACCCTTAAAGGGGGTGCAGGAGCAAAAAAAGTTTGAAATTCCGATTTTTTTGTTACTGAAGGATCCAGATAGATGGAATTTGGCATGGTAATTACTTATTAGATATAAATGATCTCTAAGACTATTTCTTAAAAAATTCGAAATTTAAAGGGGTGAAAATGAGCGAAAAGCGTTCTAAAAATTTTTTAAATTGCGATTTCTACGCAATCTCAGGAAGTACCGAACCGATTTTTAAAAAAATGGTGTGAAAATGATGGTGACAGCCCTCGATCCGACATAGGCTGTATTTCATATCGGTGCCACTACCCCAAAGGAGGTGAAGGAGCAAAAAAGATCTAAATAGCGTTTTTTGTAATACTGCAGGGGCTAGCAACTTGAAACTAGGCATGATAGTTACTTATAAGATATAAATGATCTCTAAGAACGTTTCCTAAATAATTCGAATTTCAAAAGGGCTGAAAATGGACGAAAAACGTTCTAAATTGCGATTTCTACGCAATCTCAGAAAGTACCCAACTGATTTCAAAAGTAATGGTTGGAAATTGATGATGACAGCCATTGCTCCAATGTAGGATCTATTTCATGTCGGCGTCACTACCATCTTCCGGTTGCATTTTAAAATGCGTTCTAAATTGTGATTTTTGTGATACTAAAAGGGCTAGCAACTTGAAATCTAGCATGGTAATTACTTATGAGATGTAAATACTCTCTGAAAAGAGTTCCTTAAAAATTTGAAATTTTAAAGGGGTGAAAAGGAACGAAAAGCGTTCTAAAAATGTTCTAAAAAGCGATTTCTACGCAATCTCAGGAAATATAAATAAATTTCAGAAGTAATGGTTTCAAATTGATGGTGACAGGCCCCGCTCCAACATAGCCTATATTTTATGTTACTGTCACTATCACCTGGGGGTTACAGGAGCAAAAAATGTTCTAAATTGCGTTTTTAGTGTTACTGAGGGGGTTCTAACATTTTAAATATGGAATGGTAATTACTTCAAAGATGCAAATGCTTTCTAAGAATTCTAGAAAGAAAATTCCAAATTTAAAAGGAGGAAGTGAGCGAAAAGCGTTCTATAAGCGTTCTAAATTACGATTTTTATGCAGTCGTATGAAATACGAAACCGATTTCAAACATAATGGTTGCAAATTAATGGTGATAGAACTTACTGAAACATAAGCTATATTTTATGTCGGTATCACAACACCTAGAAGGTTGCAGGAGTAAAAAACTTTCTAAATAGCTATTTCTGCGATACTGCACAAGCTAGAAACTTTAAATATAGCACGGTAGTTACTTATAAAATATAAATATCCTCTAAGAACTGTCGAAAAAAAAATTCGAAATTAAAAAGGAGTGAAGAGAAGGAAAGGAGCGAAAAGCATTCTAAAACTGTCCTAAATTACGATTTCTGTGGAATCTCACGAAATAATAAACAGATTACAGAAGTTATTGGTTAGGAATCAAGAGTGATAGTCCCTGATCCTATACGGGCTATATTTTATGCCGGTGTCACTACCACCTGGTTGGCAGGAATAACAAGAAAGCCTTTAAAAATATCTAATTTCCGTTTTCTATAGAATATTAGGAAATACAAACCGATTTCAAGGTTAATGTTGGCAAATTAATGGTGACAGCCTCTGTTTCAACATTTTTCGAGACATTCTATTTCAACTTTTTTTCGGCATTTTATGTTGGTGCCACTAACACCAGAGAGGTGGTAAACTGTTAGGCAAGAAGCTTGGAATTTGACATGATGGTTAATTTTAAGATGTAAATGTGTTAAGATGGTTTCTAAAAAATTCAAAACTTCAAATGAATACTGAAATGAGCGTATGAAATGAGCATAAAAGTCTCAAAATACTTTCTAAATTATCATTTAATTGGAATTAGTTTTAGTTCTTCTTATTAATTAAAATCTCATTTTTGTCTATTGCACTTTTAGAATGAAGTTTAATTAAACTGTGGCTTGATTTGTAATTTTTGAATTTTTCCAAAAAGTGTTCTTCTAATAAAAAATTGTCCTGCAAATATCACTTGGCATATTTCCACTATTACGCGAGCAAAGCCGCAGGATTTGCTAGTTAGATAATAATTAAAAACCTATCTAGAAAATAGTGACGGGGAAAACCAAGGTGGGATTGAAACTTTGCGACCTCATTTGCAAGCGCGCTTGGCACAATGCCACGTTTAAACTTTGTACAAGGTCTTTGTTGTATGGAACCCTTTGTACGCGAGTAAAACTCGCACTTGACCGATTATTTTTTCTAGACGAGTAGTTTTGAAAATAAGATTTTAAATAATTGTATTTGCAGTTAACTTATGAATCTATAAAGATTAGAAAGTTCACAAGACGTTTGATTCAATCAAGAGAATCTGTGAGACGAGAAAAAAATCGACTTTAGTTTATTATAAAATCAACAGAATTCTCACAGTAAAATCGTCACAAACATCTAAAGTAGAATCAATTCTCAAAATTAGACGAGAATTGGACGACAGTCCTTATTCGTGTATCTAAAAAAAAAAAAAAAAAAAAAAAAAAGAGAGAGAGAGAGAAGTTAAGTAAAACTCTTATAATTAGGAGAAAAAAAAACTAATGCGAAAAATAAATTTGGGAAACAAAAGCAATCCCTAACAAAATTTATATTATAGAACATTTTGATTCTGTTACGAAGGGTGGGCTATCACAATTAAAATATGTAAAAAAAAAAAAAAAAAAAAAAAAAAAAAAAAAAAAAAAAAACTGTTTATAAAGAATGATAATAATAAGCGATTAGATTTTACAAAAGAATATGAAAATTTAGAACCATGAAATCTGTAATTCATAATTTTTTGTTTGAAATAAAATATAACACCTGTTGGTCAGACAGCAAAACGTATGAAGAAAAAAAATGTTGAGTTAAATATATATATATACATATATATATAACAGGATCCATAAAACATGCAGTGCTTTGATTTCGGTTTGGAATTATCTATGTGCATCTAGAGTAGGCCATTTAGTAATGACTGACAAAAAAAAAAGTCACAGCTAGCTGAATATTTTGAAAGCAGATGAACGTTAAAGAGCCTTTGTATTGCTATTTAATATAAGAGACCTTAAATATTTATCAAAATAATGATTTAAAACTTACTGCTTGAGTTGTACCGGAATGGCTTTCATACAAAGTTCAGAAATAGATTAAAATAGATCAGAAATAGATTTCATCCAGTTACCAAATGTTACCCATCCATTTACCACTGAGAAATTTTGAGACTACCTTAATTGTTAAATTAAGAAATGAAACATGAAAATTAGAGTACCCTTATAAGATCAATATTAAGGAAAAAAATCTATGCTTGTTCGGCCTAGAGGCGGAGGTAGATTTCGAAGTTAAGTACTAATTTCACTAACAAAAACTAAATCAAGATTAGAGATAAACTCAGCTTAGCCATTTTACCTGCCCACATTTGACGAATTTTTAATTTCATTTTTCTGTAAGAGCTGATTTTATCAGAATCATATTAAGGCGGTATTAAAAAAAAAAAGACATTCCACGCTCAACAACTCGAAATTTTTCTTACACATTTTCAGACGCTTTTTTAAAAGTAAAAACATGAAACTTGCTGACGGGATTTTTTGGAGAGATTTATAAGTGTCTTGTGTTTTTATTTTTCGTACAATTAATTAGAACATGATTTTCAAACAATTATTTCCTCAGTACGACCATATTTTTCATTTCCAGCACTACCGCTTCGAGATATTCCGTTTAAAATGCCCACTTTGACAGCATTTGTTAAAATATATTCTGCCTTTATCAAAACATTGACCAATACAGCACATTGTATGGTTTCTGAATAAGAGAACCTGTCAGTTGGATACGTTTGAGAGCAAAAATGAATTTAAAAATGAGTCAGAAAATAAGGCGTTTGGATTTGAGTACTCCATTAATACGATATTTTTTTCGTCAACCCTTATTTTTGTTTAATTTGTTTTTGCTGTAAGATTTGGTCCTATCAAAAACTTGTGAGTATGAAAGTTGTAAATAATATTACGAAGATGTATAATAAATTTAAGCAGATTGGATATCTTGTGAATTGACGAAGTTATGAATTTTTTTTCTTCAACACCCCTCCCCTTTTTGTTTTTGTTTTATTTCTATTTTATTTTTGCTGTAGGAGTCGAACTTATCAAAAACTTGTCTATATAAAAGTTGTAGATAATATTAAGAAGATTTATAATAAGATTAAGTGAATTTGATATCTTAAGAATTGACGAAGTTATAAATTTTTTCTCCCTAAAACCCTATTTTTTTTCGCCCCTTCCGCCCATTTTTAATTTTATCAAAAATCTGTGAAACAGAAATTTTTTACCCTTTTCCTAGAAGTAATAATAATTTTTAACTGATTTGATATGTATTATAATTAAAAGGCTATGGGTTTTTTTTTTCGGTTTTCACAACACCCCTCCCTATTTCCACCCCTCGGTCTGATTTTGCCCAATAACGAACTTGACCGAGATTTTCTACCACTTGATTTTATGTATCAAATTGGAAGAGATATGTGCAGAATTATGGAAGTTATCGTGTCCACAAAAAAGTGATATATATATATAGATAGATAGACAGATAGATAGATAGATAGATAGATAAAGTTTTGAACTGGGGGGTGGTTTTGGGTTCTAGGGTTCATGGTCTGCTTAGATCTGAAAAAACTTTTCAGAAATTCCAACATAGGGGAGAATGTAATAGGCAGTATTTCTTACGAAATCTACCAAAAAATTAAAATGCCATCTTCAGTTACTTAATATTTTATTAACTCAGTGATATGAACGGAAAAGGAAAGCTAAAATCCAATGCCTACCCCTGAAATTAATCAATTTTAATTTTAGAAAATCAAATTTGTAAGAAATACCGCTTTCTCCTTCCCTACTTTTGAATACTTGCTGTTGTGGTTGGTTGGTTGGTTGATTTTTGACGGCCAATTATCTGCGCGAGGGATATAGGCCCGGGGGGGAGTGCACTTCGTGGGGGTCTTTCTAAGGGAACCTAACCCGTATTAACGCTTGGAAATCCAAGGTTCGAAGAAAACCACGAAAACTCCAAACGATTAGGCCGACGGGCGCGATTGGGATCGAACCCAGCACCTCCCGTCTACCAGCTTCGAGAGCAGAACCTCTCGGCCACTGGTGGGGCACTTGCTGTTGTGACTAAACAAATGTATTAAAGAGTTTGTCTGTTTGCGCATTGAAGAAATTTTATCGTTGATTGTAATATGAAAACTTTCATACCGTTTGCATCCCATAAAATGTTTTATTTGACATTGAATAATATGAGTGTTTATCGTTAAATAAATTTTAAATAAATTCTATATTTTATAATATTAACAAACAAACAACGGAGCCTAGTTTAAGGGGTTTTTTATAATGCACAAGAGAAACATGTACATATTTAGATAAAACTAGTCGTTGGGCGCCACCGCAATACTTACTCATTATGGATATACATAATATAAAATATGAAAATAAAACATGTGATACATGCTAAGCATTGTATCATGTTACTTTATTCATAATTCAATTTACTTAGACTAACTTAAATATAATTAATATAATCCCTTAAGCTAATATTACTTTTTGTTGCATTAAAAGGTACTTTTCGGTTAGCCGGGCGCCCGTGTTATATTTACATACATATCTACATAGATATACACATATATGTACATATATATATACATATGTATGTATATATTTATGTGTGTGTGTGTAGATATTTATATTTACATATATGTGCATATATATATATATATATATGAATGTAAATATAACACTGGCGCCCGGCTAACCAAAAAGTACCCATTAAAATATCTCAATATGTTGATTTTCTGTAAATATTAGAATTATCGCCAATTTGGCTGCACTTTTGGCGATAGTTTTTTGGTCGGCGGAATAATCGTGTAGAACCGAATTGCGTAAAAGAAACATCCTTATAACTCGAAAAAAATATAATAATATTAACTAATGCGTCGGATTAAGCGTCTCATTTTCAATTAAAATATATCTTTGAATTGAAATCTGAATAAAATACAGGTTTATGAAAAATCGAAGAGTGTGAATAATAGAATTACAAATATCTCGACAACTAATTATCCGATCGAGTTCATCATGATGCAAAATTTATGTTTTTTATTGTCTTTTATATTCACTCGATTCTATTCGAAAATTTTTGTGTACCTTTTATCAGAACGAATATTTCGAGAGTCCGAAAAAAATAGTTCCGGATAATCGAGGTTACTGATATTCAATAGGCTTCTTCCCATTGTTACTCCCTAAGTACACACCGAATTTCAAGTCTCTATCTCAATTTGTTTGGGAGATAGAGCGTTTATAGACACACACACGCACACATACAGACGGACGGCAAAATTTTTTTTCTAAAAATTTTTTTTTCGGAATCTCCAGTGTCTGAAACGTGTAAATCCGTCAATTTTTTTTTTCGTTTTTTAAAACGATTACAAGACTTCCCCTATACTAGGTATGATGGATAAGTAAAAAATCTGATATATTAGACCGGGAGGCGGCTGCACAGACTATCACCTCATCGATTTGGCAGTAGACAGAACTCGATTGACATATTAAAATGCAATTGGTCTGCCAAGTCATATTATGGTGGAAACCACCTGCAGAACCATTGAGAAACCATTTTAATGGTTGCTCGGTAGATTTATCATTGTATTTTTTTTTTTTTTTTCAGCCAACAGTAGGAAAACATGGAGAACTGGGAGCAAGAAAACACAACGGTAAACCTACCAGTCAACCACTAAAATCGAGCCTAAAGGTGTTTTCCACCAAGATATGACTAAGCAGACCAGTTGCATTTTAATATGCGAATTGAGTTTTAACTAATCCTGGAATTTCAGCCGACAACTCGATGATGTAATTGTGCAGCCCGGTCTATATGTGAGTCATATACAGAATGTAGAAAAATCATTCTCTTCAATTTTTAGATATAATTCAATTTCATTTCCAGTTTCATATTAAAGTGTAATGTTTCACTGTAGATAAGAGTAAAAATATTCTCCTTAAAACACGCTTTTAAAAGCATTCAATGTTTAACTTAAAAATCACGTCCAAGTTCACGACTGCAATTATAGAACATTTCCTTTACAATACATGAATTTGGCATGGGTTCCGATAATGGAAAATTCATTGCGTACATTATGGTTAGAAAAAAGCGAGATCTCGTGAATTTATTAATCAGATATCTCTCTTTCAAATATAGAGTTTTTTGGTTTGGTTTGGTTTTGGTTTTTATTGAACACATGCATCAGAATTGTGTGCTTGACCCCAAGGCCCGCTTATAAGTCAACGTCGATATACAGGGACGAGATTGCACAATGAAATTTACAACACACAGAATTTTTACATCCGGGAGCTCCACAGGGAGTGTGCAACGGAGCCAACGGGAGTCGAACCCACAAGCCTCCTACGCTCTCAAGCGATTAGCAGCGTGGTGTCTTACAAACACGGCCACGGAGCCCCCCCCCCCCCAAAGATAGGGCAATAGGAAACATAAAAAGCTTTATATAAACTTCTTATTGCCAATTTATAAATAGTTATTTAACGTATAGTCATAATTCAATAAATATTTATCTAATTAAATTTGGAAAATATGAAAATGCTGTAGTGTCATTGAAAGAACACAACTACAAAACTAACGCATCAGGAAGTGAATGGAAATTAATCAAAAAATTCTATTTTTACATACATGAACTAAGTAAAATTAAATAAAATCAAGTAAAAACAAATATAATTAGCTTTGGATTAATTAGAAAATTGTATTTGGGTAGTTTAAACAGTTTTAAGTTTGGCAACTTAAGTTATATGACGTTTATATTGAGAAATTAGATGTTGCATATGTAAACCAGATATAATTTATTTATTTTAGTACTAGCAAAACCTGACAAGCTACGCTCGGCATGATTAAAATTACATCTTAAAATATAATTACTTTTTATTTAATTAAACTGATATTTTAATTTGTTTTCATTAAATTAATATGAAGGTTTCATTAAATGAAAAATATAATATAATTTACATTTCACAACTTTCATGATAGTTTTAAAATAAAAAATTAATATCTAAAAAATGATATTTCAAATAAACTTTTCATATATACTGAATTTTTTATACAAATAATAATCCATAAATTAATTCAATACATATCTGATTTAACGCATATAATAAACTTTATTCTTTTAGTTTTTTCTTTTCACCAGAATATTTCTGTTGCTTTGCTTCTTTATAAATAATACTAGATGTTGTTCTTCCTTTAACCATAATAACAATATCCAAAGAATTACTAACTTAAACGAAATCCACATATTGTCCATGAGTAAACATTTTTTGCTCAGTTTAAATCCAAAATGTCAAGTTTGTACTTACACACCACTTTGTCACCACAAAATACGAATTAATTGATAATTGGAGTATTTTGAACTGAAATGGGTCAATGGAATAATGGAAACACAGTTTCCCTTTTATCCCGAGACCCCTTTAAAATATTAGCTTTAATCTCATTGTTTCGTAAAAAAACTCAGAAAACTTTCAGCACACACTGAAGTCACCTGACTCCTCCTTATTGAAGTGCGAGTACTCCCCCCCCCCCCCAAACCTTCAAGTATTTCAATTTCAAATATATCAGGAATTAGCTCTTAATTATCTCTAATTTCCGCTCTAATATTTGCTCCGATTATGGTATCGAGATATTTTAATTAGAATGTTGATGGATGGGGTGGGGAGGGAGCTAAGTTAACTCTAGCACATCACTTTCGAAAATCGAAATTTTTAAAATCCCATTAATTAGCTGTATTAATTATCCATATTTTAGGTCTAATTTTCTCTCTAACATTAGAATTTGCTCCGATTTTGTTGTTGAGATATTTCAATTAAAAGTAGGGGGCAAGCGTTAACTTAGCTCCATCCCCAACGGTTTCAAATAGTGAAATATCAAAACTGCTAATATTTCGCTTTCAATTTGCTCTAATAATAATTAAAATAATTTGAACACAGAAGCAAAAATATAATAAGCATTAACTCTTAAATAAATCCGTAACTTCTCTGCAAATATAAGAGTTGATTTTCCATTTTTTACCATATGTTGTACCACATGCCTCGGCTCAAGTAATGCACTCTAATAAATAAAAGTAATTTGAATATAGAAACAAAAATATAATAAGCATTAACTCATATAGAAATCAGTAATTCGTAAGCAAATATATTGGTCGATTTTTTATTTCTTTCTATATGTTACACCGTATGCTATAGTTAAAGTAACTTATTCTTAACATGTATATATTTCTTTATTTTTTTTTAACATAACCTTACGATTGTTGGCATGGTCATTACTCAAAGGAGACTAGAATCCAGAGTAGATTCAAAAACAATGATTGTAGAACTCATTAATTTTTTTTTCAAAATATAAATTGAGATATTTCACTATATTTGTATAGTTCAGCTTAAAAGTATTATTTATAATTATATTAAAATGTTTACGAGTTTAAACCCGCTGAATTTCAACGAAAGAAAATGTTTAAACAAGAACTGATACGTTAATATTTATAATAAGCCTACAGAATTAATTATAATAAAAAATCCATCTTACACAAGTTAATGTAAGTCTTAAAAGAAATATATTTTTAGCCTAAAGTTACCAAAATACTATTTTATAAGCTTCAAATGTTCAAATTATTAAAAAAAATAAACTTTATTCGTATAAGAAAACAGTAATATGTAATCAAGATCAGTAATTATGATGAAGTTATACACTGAGGCTCTTATGCTTGATATTAAGGAATGAAATATGAGCAAAAATTATGTCACTTTGATACAATCATTGAAATTTCCCCAGTGAATTCTAAACCTAACGTCATTTTCAAAGTTAAAAAAAATTACATATACACCTCTCATACCCGTATTCACACCTCTTAAACCCTTATTCACCATTTTAAAAATATTAACACACAATAGGTCATTAATAAATATATTTCCAAATTTGAAGTCGTGTTTGTCACCAACAACCGCTACAACTTGGCATGTGAACATTCGCACTCTTGATTTGAGGCTTTAATCTCAGTACCACAAAGTAAAAATTTCATAAATTCGTGTCTTTTAGAGACATTCGTGGTAAAATGTTTAGTTTTATCAAAGAAAATGATCTTTTTTTTTTAATATGACGTCATTTTTACTCACTGAAGAATTTCCCCTAGTGTCTCAAACTCAGTATCGGCGGAATGAAAAGGTATATCAAAATGTACCAGCTAAAGAAAGTGCGTGTTTTTTGAAGAGTGATGTCATTTTCTGTTCAAATTATTTTAAAGTTGTTCCTAATTGTAAAGAGAAAATGACATCGTAAAAGATATAATCAATAAAGATAAATAAACCCGATTATTTTTCTGAAACAGTGGAAGTAATCCGATTGCCACCACTTTGAAGAAACTTTGTAAAACACTTTTAAAATTAAATTTTAATTAAAAAAAAATAGGAATTTTTTAAAAAAGTAGCTAGTGCGGGCATATCTACAGATGATCAGCTTTCATAAAAAAGCTCAGGGCAGATGACTAGAAAAACAGCCTTGTTCTTTTAAATATATAGATAATAAGAAGGTTTACACTAAAAATTAGCTATAAAGAATGAGGTATCCATACTTAAGCTCTAAAATTTTATTGCACATGAAAACATAAAACGTATATTTATGTACAATTAGATAATATAAAATAGTTTACTTTAACATTAGAGCAATCTACTATGCATATAAAAATCTTAGAGTTTAACAACAGTAGGGTACAAATAAATCATTTCGTTGATGTTTCCATTAGTTTTGTTGCAGTTGCTGTAAGTTAGAGTATGATAAGCCTCAAGGGATTAATTTAGTTGTATCAAACCGATGTATTTGAGTTGAAGGATTATCCCAAATTAATCAAATACTGAAACCAGAAGAAACTAAATCCCAAGAAAATTCTCATTAAAAGATATAAATGTTTCGCTTTTATCAAAATCTTTAAATAAGGAGAGAGAATTCTACTCGCATCATTAAAAATAATATTTTTCTAATTATCTGAAAGATTTCTGATCGCTGTTATGGCTAGTAATACTACTTATTAACAGTTCAATTTTCATTCATTCCAATATTTCTTTAATCTTGTTAGCTATTAACGTATTTATTCCCCCGGCGTTTTCTCTTAATATCTTTAGTTATTAAATTTATTTTTTTCTTTTGCATTATTTTCTGACATTCTTAAGTGTAAAATGTTAGATTAAGAATTTTTTGTAGGGATAATAATTCGTTTTAGGTATCTTTTTAAAATGCAGCTTTAAAAGCATAGTTAAAATGTGATAAGACGAAAACTAAATAATAAAGTAATATAAAGTACTAATAAATTAATTAATTGAATAATAAATAAATTTATAAGACTAAAATTGAATTAGAATTTTTATGTTTCCGTTCCTTAGACTTTATATTTTTGGGTGATAGAGAGTAAAATTTTATTTTAGAAAAAATATGAATTTTTCAAAAGTAATACTTTTTAGCGTTCGCATCAAATGGATTTCCAAGATTTTTACAACATTTTAAAATGATAAAATTTGGAAGCAGATATTTTCAACATTACAATATTACGATTATTTGAGAGTGTTTTAAAATATTGTATACAATAAAACTATTTTCCTCAGATAAATTGATGTTTTATGAGGAAAAAGGTTGAAGTTTATATTTTAATTTATCATGTAGAAGTTTATATTTTATTTTACACATTAATTAATATTCTTATATAATGATAAAAAGTAATCTTACATATACTATGCTTGAAATTCTGCAAAATATTTCCCTTAAAGCATTTCACATCATGTAACTTTTCATCGGAATGTATGCGTGCACACATACACATGCACACATATAATTTGTTAACATTATTTTTCTTGAAAATTCAGAAAAGATTACTTTAAATTGACAGACTATGAAAAATAAATTGTCCCTTTCAAGAATTATCAGGCTGCATCTAATGTTTCTTTTATAAAACATACACTTTTCTGATTACAGGATAGTAATTGATAATAAAATAATATGACATTATTATTTTTTAAAAATACCCCTGAATAGGTATATATTTAAGGAAACTCACTTGTGAAACCGGATCTACCCTCGCATACGAGATCAAAATATTGTGTTAATGTCTGAAATTTTTCAGTACACGAATGCATATTTCCTAATAGTACAAATAACAAGTTTTCGTTTTCACTATCAGAAAGATGTTGTCCGATACGTACGTACTGAGGTTCAAAGACTGGACACCTACAAAGAAGAAAAAAAAAATAGTAATAAGTTTTTAAATCCTTACTTAAGTACAATTTCCAAAATTTATTGCGGTATTTTTTTTGGGGGGGTGGGGGGGGGGGGGCTAATTAAAACTTAAGAAAATAATTTTTGAGAATGAAGATTGTATGCATTTATTGTCAACTTTATAACTTAGAAGATCAATGACTAATATTTGTGTTTGCTAATGATTAATCCTTTTAATAATATAAAATTTGGGAGCAGAAAATTTTCAACATTTTTCAATATTTTGCACAAATCTCCCCATAGCAATGTTGCCAATTAGGCGGCTATTTTTATTCAAATACCTACAAGAATTTCCGAATGAAAAATTTCGCTTTATTTCAGCTGTTATTAAATGCTGCAAATATTACTAAATCTACTGAAATTCTGGTAGATATCTCAATAAAATAAGTCTGCTAAGTTAACAACACCGCCCCATACGTTAACATAGAATTTTACGATCGGTGGCCGATCGATAAAGAAAAAACAGTTCGTAACAACTTAAAATAATTTCTGTGAAAAAAATGGGGAATTTTTTTTGCATGTTGACCGTTTCTACATTCGTTTATTTTTTACTTTCTTCTATCTTTACAAGAAGAAAGTACTGGATACGTGAAAATTTTCGACTTCCGGTTTTTGACAGATTTATACGTTTTAGAATGCCCAGAACACGATTTGATGGTTTTTAGAAAATGTCTGTCTGTGAGTCTGTCTGTCACTCTGTCACTCTGTCACTCTGTGAGTCTGTATGTGACAAAAATTTTGTAGGCGCTCTATCTCAAGAACTAATGCACGGAATTTCACAAAACTTCATATTTAGTTAGACCTTGATATAAACTGGACCTGATTAGTTTTTGGTGAAAATCGCCTAACAGGTGGCGCTGCTATGCGGCATTTTTCACGATTTCTGCAATAGCTATATCTCAAGAACTACTGCACGGATTTTCATAAAACTTCAGATTCCGTTAGTCCAGGATATAGTTTAGTGCTGATTACTTTTTTGTAAAAATCGCCCAACAGGTGGCGCTGCTATGCTGCATTATTCATGATTATCGCAATAGCTCTAACTCAAGAAAAAATGCACGAATTTTCATCAAACTTCAGATTTAGTTAATCCCTGATATAAATTAGTGCTGTTTAATTTTTGGTGTAAATAGCCCAACAGGTGGCGCTGCTGTGCTGTATTTTCACGATTTCCGCAATAGTTTTATCTCAAGAACTAACGCTTAGATTTTCAACAAACTTCAGATTCAGGTATACCTTGATATCATTTAGTGCTGTTTATTTTTGGTGTAAATCGCTCAACAGGTGGCGCTGCTATGCTACATTTTTCAGAATTTCCGCTATAGCTCTATCTCAAGAACTAATGCACGAATTTTCATCCATCTTCAAATTCAGTTATACTTTGATATGAATTGGTGCTAAATTCATGTAATTTCTTGTACTATTTAAATGATTTAATTGACGTGATTTATATAGAAGAAAGTTTTGTGATGGCCACAACATACTAGTTTATTTTTAAGTTGCTGATTAAACTTTATGAAATTTAGTCATTAAAGCGATTATTACTTTTTTGCATCACTGTTCATGATAACATAATTATGAAAAACATACTGTTATTGCACAATCATAATAATTTTCTACACTTGCATATGCAACAACACTAGTTTAAATAATCTTAGCCTACTAAATAAAAATCAATTATTGTTATAACAATGTTTGAATATACAACTTTCAGTCTGCAGTTTAATTTGTTTATAAAAGAAAGTCTCTGTAAAAAATAAAATAAATTCACACTTATAAAATCCCTCATAGATAGAAAAAGTCGGAAATAGTGCGTCAAACGTCGCAAATGAGGTTCGTTCGTACTATAACCAGTTTTATAAATATTCAGATCTAGGTGCAATAGATGTTTCACTTTTATGCAAAAATATATGAATACAAAATTTATTACAAATGTATATATTAAATTTAGTAATACGGAAATAAGATGACTCCGTCTTAAATGGGACATAATCACCAGGGCAACATAGAATCATTACCTATCACGAGATATCATTGAATTAATTGAGTATGATAAGATTTAATAGAATGACGAAAATTTTTATTAATATCTTTTTAAGTTTTGATTCGATTTTCATAAAATTTGAAATATCTCGACAAAAATCTGCAACGATTATATATACATTACATTTTAAACCATTCGGTTAGATAGTTTTCGTCCTGTTATAGGCAGACAGACGGACGGACCAAACGACGACTGTGGGTGCTACTATGTATTTATATAATTACGAACGCACCTAAAAAATGAAAATCATAAACATTAAAATGAACTTTTTTAAAATTTCCACTGAAAATACAGTTGAACTCGTTTAATATGAGAACGGCTTGGACGAGTAACGGTTAAAACGAACAATTTACATGTGAAGAAGGGTTCACCATTTAAACTATATTAAGATTTTCACGCTTTTTAACGAGCTACAAAAGTAGGATGACGGCTAATATGAGCAAAACATGTTTTCATTTCAATGTGATTTTCGGAGAAAATTGTGAATAAAATTAGGCAAAAATCTATTTTTATCAAAAACGGATCTATCCCAAGATAATATTGCTTCATTTTTGCTGTTTGCCAAAATGTAGTAATTTATCACTTTTACCAGACATAATTTCCACATTCAAGCAGACACTTCGCACCACCACCATCCAAGAAAATGGAATAGGATGCCCTGAGGTCTTAGAACAAAGATAAGAGGGATAAGTATGTTTGAAGCATGGCTCTTTGAAAAGATTTTGAACTATGCCATGGAAAGGAAGGGGCACAGAATGAAACTTTTGTTTCTTTCTTTTAATTCGGACTTAGCCAATATTAAGCAGCTTTTCAGGTATCTGAAAAATGGTAATGACTACAGCAATGTTAGCCAAGTTTTCTCACGTAAAATGAAAGGGATAAGTTGCCTTACTATACGTCGTTCATGTCCTTTGGAATCACTAATTCTTTAGAAGCTTTGAATTCAGTACTGCGTATTTGTCTAAAAAAATCACGTTCACGATGCTAAAACTGAATGTTTTATGTTAGCTTCAAGATGTTTAATAAATACACTGCTCAAAACAATTAAAGGATATTGCAGTTTTAGGTGGATTTTGTATCTGGTAAACTGTTTAGCTGATTGATACATGGTCGACAGACATAGTAGGTTATATGAGAATAAATTACACATGTTTGGCAGAAAAAAATGAATTTTATTGCGCATTTGTGTACTAAAGGAAAAAAACACAATTTGTGCATATGAGAAAAAAAGAATAAGAAAAGGTGTTTTCTTCAAAGAAAATCATTTTCAGTAGGGGGTATGGTTTCCACGGGCGGCCAGCAACGTTGAACACCTTTGAGGCATGGACTCAATGAGGCTATTAATGACGAGTTGGGGTATTCTGCCCCACTCTTACAGAAGAGCACTTTCCAGTTCTTGGAGAGTTTGTGGGGGTTGTTGGCGGCCAGAAACTCGTCTTCCTAGAGCGACCCAAACGTGCTCGATTGGATTCATGTCTGGAGAACACGCTGGCCATTCCATTTGAACGATTCCTTCCTCGAAAAGGAAATCCTCCACCAGGTTTGCACGATGTGGCCTGCAGTTATCGTCCATTAAAATGAAGTTATCTCCGATTGCTGCAGCGTAAGGGACTACAATAGGTCTGAGGATCTCATCCCTATATCGGCGACCAGTCAGAGCTCCATCTCGAATGATGTAGAGGTCAGTGCGCCCGTCAATGGAGATGCCACCATACACCAACACTCCTCCACCGCCAAATCTGACACTTTCGTGCACGAACGCAGGATTATTCCTACTGCCACGGTCCCTCCAGATGAAAATACACCTATTATACGGATGCACAGAAAAACGGGACTCGTCAGAAAACAGAATATTGCTCCATTCATTTCTCCTCCAGTTGACATGCTCGGTTGCCCACTCCCTGCGGTCGCGACGATGCCTTGATGTTAATGTAACACATACCATCGGTCGGCGAGCATACAGACCTACAGCATGGAGCCGGTTTCGGACAGTCTGAGTTGAAATCGTGGTGCCTGTAGCCGAGCGAAGGTGTTGTTGGAGAAGAGTAGCGTTCATGGTTCGGTGTCTCCGAACTGTTAACGCTAAATACCGATCTTCATTGGGCGTTGTTGCCCGTCTACGACCTTGCCCTGGTCTTCGGCCTGCACATCCAATCTCCAAAAAACGGTTCCAGATCCTGGAAATGACACTTTGTGACACTCCAATGGCTTGCGCTACTTCGGCTTGAGTTTGGCCCCCTTCTAACCTACCAACAATTCTCAAAGCTTCTGAATCTGTCAAATGACTTCGCTGAGACATCGTACTCATCGAAACAAAGCAATCACTGAATGCCGATCATCCTTGTCTTCATTCTCTTTTATCCAGTTGAAAGTCAAATTTCATTCGCTGCCGCTGAAGCGACGTTTTTGACGTCGAACTCAAAATTTGCATACTCCACAGTTTGAAAACCAGAAAAATTTGCATTTGTGATTCTCTTCTTCTATTTTCGGCAAAAACAAATTTCGTTTATATCTTTATTTTATATAAAACTTCAAATATCCTTTAATTGTTTTGAGCAGTGTATTAGCATTCAGATAAGTAGAGCCATTAATAGTAGTAATGAGCGTAATGAATTTTTAATAATATTTTTATTATCTTCGCAGGTAATACGAGTAACGGTTTATACGATGACTTTTACAATTTTCTTGCTTCTGTTATTAACAGAGTTCGACTGTAATTTCTTTTTCTAATTCACTATTAATGGTATGTTATACATATTTTAGATATAATTCCAAATTAAGTTATTTTATATCTTTCCTATTAGAATAGGATTTATCGAAACACTATGTTCTTATTTTGTTAATGTATGTTATTTACATCATTTAAGAATTAAAAAGATCATAAATAATATTAGAAAATTATTTCAAAAATCAAACTCCTTACTTCAGAAATTTTATACATAATAACTCAACAAATTTTTGAGAAGAAAGTAAATAACTCAATGAAAAATTTAAATAAAGAAAAGTCCCATAAATTTAACAAGAAAGAAAAAAATCATATGTCCAGCATAGATTATGAAACACTTTCCAACACTTTCAGAATAATATAACAAAGCTTCACCGTTTAATAATTTGGAATATGATGCGTAATTGAACCGTTTTGAAACGCATAACACATTTGAAAAGCCAATTTCAGCAAATTACCATCTACAGTCGGAAAATTATCCCAATTTTTTGAGCAGCCCTGTATGTTATATATAGATTTGTATCTAAAAACTACATGCATGCTAAAATTTAGTTCAAAGAAATACATATACCTCAGTTGAAAATTCCCCTTCAGCAATTTCCTCTAATAAGGAGAATGTACGTGAATACTTTTGTGCAGCACTGTATATGAGGTATAGAATTAATATATAACGAGTAAAATGCAAAAAATTAGTTAAATTTTAAAGCGCATACAGAATTTTAAAACGCCCACTCCATAAATTATTACTCAAAGACAGTGCTGTATCCGATTTATTTTGTGTGTCCCTGTAAAAGATGCTATGAATGACCTGTTCTAACGTAATCGTAGTGAAATTAAGTGATTTATATCAGTCTCAATACAGACGTGTGAAAATTATTAGAATAATTGTGAAATTTACATTAAAATCTTGTTACATTAAAGAAGTAATACATTTAAAAATATTGACCCATTTAATATTTAGTGTACATCCCCTTGTTTTTTATTAAAAATTCGATACGTCTTGGCATATTTTGTATGAGATTTTGGCATTTAATTTGTATTTTGTTGTCCTGATACCAAATTTGGATGAGTTTTTCTGTCAGAACATTCTTGTTTGTGGTGTTCCATTTCTTTAATTTAATTAAAGAAAACATTTCTATGGCCTGAAAACAGACCATATATGAACCCCATAGAGAACCTTTGGGCCATTGTAAAAAAAAAAAAAAAATTAAAGAAATACAACATCACAAACAAGACTAGTCTGATAGAAACACTCATCCAAATTTGACATCATGACAACAAAATACAAATTAATTGCCAAAAACTCATACAAAGTATGCCAAGACAGGTATGCTATCATTTCTTTAATAAAAAACAAGGGGATGCACACTAAATATTAAATGTATCAATATTTTTTAAATATTTCTTTAATATAAAAAGTTTTTATTGTAAATTTCACAATTATTCTAATAATTTTCACACGTCTGTGCATTTGAAGTAGCGTAATCTCATTAAAAATTTAGCTCAGTTAAGAAATACATGCCACAATTTAAAATTCACCTTCAGCAATTTCAGCTAATGAAGAGAATCGTACGTGAATTATTTTGTGCAGCCCTGTATATGAGGTATGGAATTTATACACAACGAGTAACCTGCAAAAAATTAGTTGCATTTAAAACCGCATGCCCATTTTGAAAACGCACTTCCAGCAATTATTGCTCAAACACAGTACTCTAACAGATTTCTTTTATGTGTCCCTATAAATAAACAATAAATGCTATGGATGCCCATTTCTATAGCAATCATATCTTGTAGTGAAATTCAGTGATTTATATCCATTTCAATACTTTTGAAATACATTAATGTCATTAAAATACACAGCAAACGATTTTTTCTCATCGATCGTAATGTAACGGAATTCTTTTGAGTGCCCCTGTTAATGAAGTATTAATGCTACACACTTCATTTTCATTACCGAACATTCCATGGTAATCATCATTAATATCCATTGCATGAAATCCGAATATATTTACGCGAGTTAGAGCATGGGGAGACAAACGGCCAGACAAACCGAATTCATAAACACTTTTCAACTATGTTGGATAGTGTTAAAAAATGTTATTTCTTAATTTACAAACACATTACCTTAATTTGAAATATTACATTATGAGCGGCAAGTTCTTGATACTACCGATTTGGCTGTTTGCCATTGTATAGGAGGCATCCAAAATGATCGCATGATACTTTAATATTTAGGAAGGTTCGCTTCTTAAAATATTGTAAAACATAACATTCCCATTAAGCCAACATATGTATTTCTATTACAGACACATTTTTTTTTAATATAGAGGTAATACTATATCTTTTGAATATCTTAAAAGGAATAGAAAAGAAAATCCCAAAAGGGAAAAAGAGAAATATGATAAATTTGTACACTCGGCCCAAAAAAAAAAAAAAAAAAAAAAAAAAAGAAAAAGAAAATCTCATGAATTTAAACCCCAAAAGAAAGTTTTGTTCAAGAAAGAAAAAACGGAAATAGCAATTCAGTTAAAAATTATGTATTTTTAGCTTACAGGCTATCTAAACCTGAGAGCTAATGTGCCCGCAGGTTCTGTATGTACGTACGTATGTATGTGCGTAACGCGATTATTCTTGATAGAAATACCTTATTTGCTTCAAATTTTGTAAATAGGTTCATTCTGATAAGGCGCTCCCCTGATTAGTTTTGGAGGTTCATTGATTAAGTATACAGGGGGGGGGTAACGGGGGCGAATCACCCCTTTAATTTAGATAAATGTGTTTTTATGCAGAATTATCCTATGTGCTTCAAATTTGGTATACCGATTTATTCTAATAAGGCACTTCCCTGATTTGTTTTGGGGGTGAATTGGTTAAGTATAAAGGGGGGGGGGGGTGGCTAATCCCTCTTAATAGATATAAATGGGTTTTTCATGCAGAATTATCTGATTTGCTTCAAATTTGATATACCGGTTTATTCTGACATGGCGCTCCCCTGATTATTTATTGTTTTTCTGAGTGAGTTCTATTTTATTAATAATTAGACATAAGCTAGAGTATAATATACAATTAGTGTGAATAGCCTGTGAGCTCAAATGCCACCAGTTTAACTGGACACCTTTTTTTTCATATTTTTAAAAAAATAAGCTAAGTGATTCGTCTTCATGGTTAACTGATGCCAAAATCTAAAATTTCCTTTACAAACACCATATTCTGATATCATATTTAGTTTTTTCGTTAAGTTTTACGTTAAAATATTAATCGGAAAATCATTGCGTCAATTCCTTTCAGAATTACAAAGATTGATAGCTTGGAATTCCTAATGTTAATTGCAATCGTTGCAGAACAGAATGCAAAGTAGGTAGTTTTTTAAGCATAGCTCAAGAAGTACTTGGCAGAATGAGCTCTAATGTTCAATTTGCATAATTGGAGCTTTTACAAATCGACTTTTGTTAAAACATGTATAGGTTACAAATCATATTTATTTCCAAAGTTATTTTCAAATAATATATATTTTCGGAATAAATTTCAGAAAAATTTTAAATTGACCTAGCAACTTTTTAATAAAAATCAAATTCAACAATGATCAAATTACAGCTCATTCTCCAAAGTAGTTTTTGAGTTATGCTTTAAAAACTACCGGCATTGTAATCGGTTTTGCAATGATAAAAAAAAATTAACATTAAACGTTTCAAATGTTAAAAAAACATAATTTTAAACTATTTGACCGCATGACTAACCAAATATGCCGCCTAATTAGGGTGTTTGTACCGAAAATTTTAGAATTTTATACAATCTCAGTATGAAGTAGACCCTTAAGAGGCTACTTCAGTCACGCGAAAAGACCCGCTCGAAAATGCTAATCCTATGAAAGAAATTTTAAAGATATCTCGTTTGCATTTCAATATTTTTAAATGATTTTTTTTTCATTGGATAGCTGATATCGATCTGTACGAAGGCCGATTTTTACTTTTTCGATTTTGTTAACAGGTATTTTTTAATTAGGATACTTTAATATTCGGAACCGGTTTTCAAAGTGAAAGCAACCTCATAAAAAAAATCTACAAAGAAGGGCGAAAATATAAAAAAACGGCCTTTGTACAGATCAATCTCAGATATCCAATGAAAAAAGATCATTTAAAAATATTGAAATGCTAACGAGATATCTTTAAAAATTTCTTCCATAGGATTCGCATTAGTGAGCGTGTCTTTTCTGGTGACTGAAGTAACCTTTAATAAATTGAAATAACTCATAGTTTCTAGTTGAATGGCTATTTTCAATTTTTCTGGGATAATTTTGCGATTAAAATGTGCGTAATAATTGTGCGTTCTTTCTTTTTTCTTTTTTATCTTTTTTCTTTTATTTTTTTGGTCGAAAGTACAACAGTTTATACTTGTAGGGAAAAGGGGTCTATCCCAAAAAGCAAAACTATATTAGTCCAATAGTACTTTTACAGTCTTTAGTATGAGATATTGCTTACACATTGAGTGGTTTATATTTTGGCATTTTTTTACCAATATCAGCAATAAATATTTACATTTCATTGCAACTATTTTCAATTAAAGCCAGTAGACCTCCAATATTGCCATTTCCTTGCAAATACTTTTAAAGTAAAGCCAATATTTTTTTCAACTGCGACATTTTATTGCAAATATTTCTAATGTAATACGTGTATTTAACTAGCACAGTATTTTATTTATTCACTAGTACTTAATTTCTAATAAATGCACTATTGACATAATTTGGACTTCAATATAGCAAATACTGGTTTGCTACTGGCGCAATTCACCTTCATTAGTTACTCAGATGTTTAAAGTTTTAAAAAGTTTTAACATAAAGCACTTCACCTTTTGATAAAATCCATCCATCTCAGTTCCACGACTTTTATAAACTAGCAGGAATGACCGAGCTAAGCTTGATCAAAAATAGCTTTGTGTTTATCTCGATGTATTATTCCCACTGAATCATTCTTTTTGTTTTAGATGCAATTAGCTTGACCCTGAGCCATATTGACCCAAAATGATCCACTAATCGAATTTTTTAGATCACGCGACCTAACACAATGCTCTTCTCGAGCCTGAAAACAAAGGAATACAAAATTTAGTGAAAATCGTTGGTCGTTTTCTAAATAAAATAAGCTTGACCCACGTTGATTAAAAAATGACCCCCCAACCGAAATTTATCGAGCATATGATTTATTCCAATGGTCTTTTCGTACTGTGAAACGGTATAATAAAAAAAAAATTGTCCAAATCGTTTGATCCTTTTTGAGACACAGTCAGCTTGACTCCGACACATTATCACCAAAATGACCCACTGATAGTATTTATTTGAGCATACGACCCAGCCCAATGGTTTTATCTTGTCCAGAAACGGTGTAATACAAAGTTTTGTCAAAATCGTTTGAGCCGTTTTTTAGATACAGTTAGCTTGATCCTGATCCATTAGGACCCAAAATGACCCACCGAATGAATTTTCTTGAACATGCGACCCTGCGCAATGGTCTTATCATGCCCGGAAATGGTAATATACAAAATTTTGTCAAAATGTTTTCAACCACTTTTTAAATACAATTAGCTTGACCCTGACCCATTGTGACCCAAAACGACCCACTAATCGACTTTTCTTGAACATGCGACCCAGCCCAATGGTCTTTTCGAGCCCGAAAACGATAGAATACAAAATTTAGCCAAAAACGTTTAAGCAAATTTTTAGATACAATCAGCTTGACCCTGACCCATTGTGACCCAAAATGACCCACTAATCGAATTTTCTCGAACATGTGACCTAGACCAATGGTCATCTTATGCCCAGAAACGTATATTACAAAGTTTTGTGAAAATGTCTTGAGCCGTTTTTTAGCTATAATTAGCTTGGCCCTGACCCATAATGACATACTAATCGAATTTTCTCGAACACGTGCCCCATCCCAATGGTTTTTTCGTGCCCGAAATCGATTCATTACAAAATTTCGTCAAAATCGTTAGAGCCGTTATCTAGATAAACTTAGGTGACCCACGGGGACCCAGAAATGACCCACTAATCGAATTTTCTCGAACATGTGACTTAGCACAATGGTCTTCTCGTGATCCAAAACTGTAGAATATAGAGTTTAGTGGATATCATTAGAGCCGTTTTTTAGATAAAAATAGCTTGACTCACAGTGACCCAAAGATGACCCACAAATCGAAATTTATAGAACACGTGACCTAGTCCAATAGTCTCCTCGTACCCGAAAATGGTTGAATACAAAATTTAGTCAAAATCGATTGAGCCGTTCTTTAGAAATAATTAGCTTGACCCTGACCCAAAATGACCCACTAATCGAATTTTCTCGAACACGTGACCCATATCAATTGGTCTTTTCATCCCCGAAAACGGTAGGATGCAAAATTTAATCATAATCGTTAGAGCCGTTTTCAAGATAAAATTTACACACACACACACAATTTTTGCTCGTATTATAGTATAAGATATATTGCTTATTTGCTCTATTTAGTGTGCATAAATATCAGAAAAGAGATTTTAAACTATAATCTAAAGCATGAACTCTTAAAGTGTCTTTTAAAGCGTTTAAATGTATTCTGATAACCTGACACATAATGGTCAGATGCAAAAGAAAAAAATATAGTGGGAGATTTCAATCACAGAGATTCTAAAGGCGACGGGAAATATATGCGTTTCGATTTTATGAATGTTTAATTATTGCATTATTGATTAATAATTAACGTAACAAAAACATATTCATAAAAAATGTATGAGTGTTGTGGTTCAGCTTTTACAAAGTATTATATAAACCTAAACGTAAGTAAACATATACATATATATATTTAACATTGATTGATTCACTTTGAACATCTCACAAGCTTTTCATTCAAAAAATTGTAGGTTGCAATTCATATTTTTCGAATATTAATTTCGTAGTTTATATTGTAAAATTTTTTTAATTAAAAGTTCAATGTATTTATGTTTGGGTTTTTTAGTATTTTAACCACAAATTTAACATTGGAAGCTCTAAATTTTGAACGTTTATAATTCAAAAATTTATCATCCAAATGACTTGAAATTTCGTTTCTAGGCACAGTTTGAACAGAAGATTTAAAATATATCGTCAAAATTGGGTGTCGAAATTTAAAAAAACAAATTTTGGTCTGATTCTGATTTGTAGACGGCCCCATAAGCAAATTGTATATACATAATTTAAAAGTACACTTTATTTCCAATCGTTTGGTACCAGTAACTTTCTTCTATTATAATTTGGTGCAAAGTTAGTAGGAAATGTTTACTTTTTTCTTTCCACGACTGTACATATTCTGCTACCGTTCAATCACATGTAAGAATATTTAAAACAGAAAATGGAAAATGTATGAGAAAAATTCTCTAAAATAAAGTTTGGGAAATGAGAGTTTATTTTTGTTTATATTATATATCTGTTGCCTATACAATTTTGCCGGTGTGAATCGGAAGCTTTTTTTCTTTGCGGTAATTATATTTCTAAATTTGTGGATATACCACTAACTCCCTTTTTTTTATATAAATCTAAAGGTTTAACACTTTGAGGTGCAAGCAATTACGTTTGTGAAATGCTGAATTCCCACCGGAATCTTTGAAAAATTCTATTTCAAAAGAAGTAAAAGCAATTTTACGGCTTTTTTCCACCAAAGTTAGAAAAGTAAAATTTAATAAAAGTTTTCTGGTGTAAAACTTTATTTATCGTAGGTGGTATATAATATATACCGGTGCCCCTCAAGGGGTTAATAAAAAGTATAAAAAATATTTTTTTTCCGATTGCCTTGATGCAAGGAACTCAAATACAGTGTGTTCGTAAAGTCATTGGTCACTTTTGACCGGTCACAGGAAATCAACACAACAAGATGGAAATGTGAAATGTTCACCAAATAAAAAGGAAAACTCTCCAAGTTTCATACCAGTTCAGTTCAGTTCGATGTGGTCTCCATTTATTGCCCTACACACGTCTAAATGATATTCAAGTTCTTCCAACACACATTTAAAGACGCCTGGTGCAACAGACTGAATAACGTCTGTGATTCTCTGTTTCAAATGGTGGCCACATCGAACTGAACTGAACTGGTATGAAACTTGGAGAGTTTTTCTGTTATTTGGTGAAGATTTCACATTTCCATCATGTTTCGTTGATATCTTGTGACCGGTCAAAGTGCACCATGACCTTACGGATACACCGTATCTCCTGAAATGTGGGTGTTACCATTTATAAAACAAATTTTGTGCAATTTTTTATATGTAGACTACTCCTATATCAAAAATTGCTTTCCTGTTCAAAAATATGCAGGGTGTCCTGTATAACCTGACTTAACTTTATTTTCGCAACCGTTGGTCCTAGATGTATACTTCCAATTACAAAAATGATTTAAATATGGTAAAGAATTATTTTTAAAGTGATTTGGGTCATGAAAAATATTTATTAAAAAATTACGAAATTTAAATTTTTATGCAATCCCCGATAATTTTTCTATTACACTGACAAGTAAGACAAAATAAGTCACATTATTCTGCGATTAAAATTGACCGAGTAATAGCTGTTTAAGGTTAGAGCATATTTTTTGCTGTAAATTAGGGGTCATCCACAAATTTAGTAGAAACATAATTCCGTCAGATATATTACAAAAATGTTTGAGAGTAAAATTGACATTGCAATATAAATTTGAAATCTTTAATCATTCTGAAATATTACTGCAAAATATGCAATTTGTAATAAACATATAAGAAGAAAAAAAAGCAGAATTTTTGTTAAATAAAAGGATGAAAAACAACAGCCTCAATTCCTCACAAAATGATACATATTTTAAAATGCTGTCAGATTACACTGTCTTTCAAATTTTGGGTAGTGCCATGTTTTTTAGATCTGAAAATCGATTCTTATGTATTTTTTAGCTGCGAATCCGAAGATGATCTTCATTTTAAACCATCAAGTCAGGATTTTTCTCAAATCGCAAATTTCGGAGTTAAAATCTTAAAGTTAAAATTGATCCCCTCTCCCCTCCCAACCTCATCGGACCCCTGAACTGTTTAGCTGTAAGAAACCCAGTATAAGCCAAAAAAATGAATAAATTATTGAATTAAATAAAATTGAAATGAATAAAAAAAGTCTTACCTCTATTTTATAGTATCAGATTTTTCGTCATTTTTTAACCTTGAAATTTACAATTTGCGAAAAATCCTGACATGATGGCTAAAAGTGAAGGTAATTTTTTAATTCAGCGTTAAAAAATACATAAAACGTAATTATAAAAGTTAAAAAATACAACCATCATAGGTTTATGTTATCTAATCTAAAACTCTTTCTTAAATTTGTTGACAGTAATCTATCCGAATTTTTTTTTGTGTTATCCTCTAACATAAGTATGTATAAGATGGTAAGCGTCGAAAATCATAATAATATTACATTGTCAGCCGATTTAAGTCAGTATATAAAATTTAACTTCGATCGGACATTTGAAAATGAGTTAAAGTTCGAGTACAAATTTTAAACTGGAAAGACGATCGTTGCAAGTTAACTAAAACCTTATGAAAATAACACAATTTTTGTTAAAAGAAATCATAGCCTCAAACCCTTACAAAATAAAACATATTTTAAATTACAATTATTTTAACTAATCTGAAACTTAACTAATAAAAGTTAATTCAATCGGAATAGTTGTACGATTTCTTTCAAAGCGCAGATACCTTGAAATAAGTCTATGTACTTTATATACGACTCCTGAAAGCATGGCCGAAGATACCTTGAAATAAGTCTATGTACTTTATATACGACTCCTGAAATCATGGCCGAAATCATCTGTTTTGAAATGCAAAAAAGTGGTATAAGTCATGCATTTGAAAGTTTCATAACTCAATCAATTTTAATTTTAGATGAATAGGATTTTTTTTTTTTTTGTCTTGCTTGTTAGTGTCACAGTAAATTTTTACTAAGTATCACTTATAGGACCGGGGGACCTTATACAAATTTAAATTTTGTAATTTTTTAATAAATGTTTTCCTGACCCAAATTGCTTTAAAAAAGATTCTTTTCCTTATTTAAACCGTTTTTGAAATTGGAAGTATGCATCTAGGACCAACGGTTGCGAAAATAAAGGTCGGTCAGGTTATACGTGGACACACTGTATACTGAGTAAAGAAGTAATATTTCTGATTGTAGAATGTCCCTCAATTTTTATTGTGAACCCGTTAATCACACATTGATGTTTTAGCACGGATTTGTATATTAGACATGTTTTTTATCTAAATATGTTATCAAGTTTTAGAAAATACTACTGTATCACTTCAGAATTTCGCATTCTATTCACATTATTTGACCACATTCATTAAGGAAAAAAAATCACTTTTCGATGATGGAAACTTTGTGTCTTTTTCTACAAACTAAAACAGTGTATTTTAATTTTATGCTCTCATAGGAACTGTTTTTTAAAATATCTAAATTTAAATAACGCTTATCATATATTGTCAAGAGTTCGATTGTATAAAACTAAGTAAAATAAATCGAGATTGAAAAAAAAAAAAATCATTATATTAAAATATTTTACTTTGGATTTCACTGTTAAAAATAAAGATTTTTTTGTCCTTCAAACGATTTTACGATGTTTCATTAGAAACCTCTAAAGGACGTACGTAACCATGAAAGTATTAGTATGATGGATCGATATTGGGGCATATTAGACCTTACGCTAATTACATGATATTCCCATTCTCAATTTCTAGAGAGAATTAATAATAAACGTATTCATTCAGGTTTATGTTCTGGATATTAAAAAAATTCTTTAAAGTAATTCACTTCTCATGATAAGATGCAAACAAATCTACATAAATAGAAATCTATATTATAAAGGAAAAACGTATCTGAGTGTAATGCTGACGTCATTTTGCGAATGGCAACAGCAGACGATCAAATTTCGCTTTTACTGCATTTTTTTAAATTTTTTAAACATCTAAGCATCGCATATTTACAATTTTTATACCTTCGAATAGAGAAAAAAAATGTTCTTTCAAATGCAATTTGTTTCGAAACTATATCGAAATTTGTTTGAAAACTGTATCGCCATTGACTACATTTTTATTGTTTTAAAAAGAATTTTCAAGATGATTTTTTTTTTCATATCTATCTCTGTCATGTGCCAGACGATTGTGAAATATAAATTATTTTGCACTTAAGTTAATATAAATATCTCATCATTTGTTTCCAGCTTATATTCTATACGAAATTAAAACATTCGTGAATCAATAAGTAAAGCAATAAAATATAAACAAAACATAAATTTAAGACATGTAATCGATTTTCTTGCTTAAACGACTGAAATGAACCGAATCAAAAAGGCTGATTGGAAATAGCAATTTTTTGGCAATTTCTTCGGCTGTTAAATCCTGACACTAGACAAATAGGAAAATATCGCTTTTAATACATTTCATACAAAATTTATTTGAACGCATTATTGCTGTTTTTAGGTGCGTTCGTAATTATATGAATATGTAGCACCTATAGTCGTCGCTCGGTCCGTCTGTGTCTCTGTCTGTCTGTCCGTCTGTCCGTCCGTCCGCATATAACAGAGCAAAAACTACACAGCCGAATGGTCTGAAATTTTAAATATATAAATATTGCAAAATTTTGTCGAGTCATTTCAAATTTTATGAAAATCGGATGTATAGTTTAATTACAGGGATAGTCAAAAGTTTTCCGTTACATTACGACCAATGGGAAAAAATATTTCAAGAGCATTTTAATGATGTTAAGTCATTTCGAACAGAATGATGATATGCACTTATGAAGTGCACTAAAATATACATTCAGTATGATATGCTGTGCAAAAAATATTTATAAAACAAGCTATAGTACGAACGCACCTCATTTGCCCCGTTTGACGTGCAATTTCCAACTTGTTTATATAAATATGATTTTTAGTATTGTTAATGAGCATTCTAAAAATTATATTAAATGTAAAAAATCTATTAGTTATCAATAAAAAAAGAAACAGTCAATTCGTGCGAGGTTTTTCCCCCGCAATAATTGAACTTAATTGCTCATTACTGACTTAGTGAATTTAAGTTTTTTTCCTTAACAAAAATTTATTTTTTCTTCAAACAACACGTTTTAATGATATATAAATAAGTACACTACATCAAAAGTTTCTTGCAGAACCTTTCGAAAAATACCTTATTCATCCCAATGTTTTTATTATGTGCAGAGAAAAAAATATACTAATATCAGAAATAATATATATGATGGTTTCCACCTATCTTCTGTTCCACGGGAAGAGCGGTTTTATCCCCTAGTATAAATAATATTTTGTTTTTCTTGAATGAAAATAATCCAAAAATTTCATTTTCGGAATGAAAAATCAATATCATGATATCGTTCTAACAAGTTATGTCATTTTAAAGAGAACTATGTGGTAGACTGGCTGAACCATTACAGCCTTTAAACGTCCTGACTAATTTCATTTCATGTCGATAACTGGGCGGATATTGATTCAAAAGTGATAATTTATATCTTTTAATTTATTCTGTCGCCTCAGTTTTTATGCGGAGATTAAAAAATGATAAGAATAAAATGAAACAGATAAAAAACACGAAATTAATTTTTGTTAGAATGAAACTAGCTTTAGTTTTTTTATCTGCTGGACAGACCTAAGTAATACAAATTGCAAAAGGGTTGAAAATAAGTTAATAAAGTTAAAATTAAGGTTAAATTTGAGCACTAATAATAAAAGCATTCATTCAGTTTTATGTTTTACATATTAAAAAATGTTTCACAGTAATTCATTTCTCATGATATAATGTAAACACATAAAATTAACTAGAAATATAAATATTGTTTTATTTTTCTTGAATGAAAAGTAATCCAAAAATCTCATTTTCGGAATGAAAAATCAATATCATGATACTTTTCTGACAAGTTATGTCATTTTAAAGAGAGCTATTTGATAGACTGACTGAACCATTAAGTCTTTAAATGTCGATTAATTTCCTTTCATGTCGATAAGTGAGCGGATATTGATTCAAAAGTGATTATTTATATCTTTTAATTTATTCTGTCGCCTCAGTTTTTATTCGCAGATTAAAAAATGATAAGAATGAAATGAAACAGATAAAAAACACGAAATTAATTTTTCTTATAATGAAACTAGCTTTAGTTTTTTATCTGCTGGACAGACCTAAGTAATGCAAATTGCAAACGGGTTGAAAATAAGTTAATAAAGTTAAAATTAAGGTTAAATTTGAGCACTAATAATAAAAGCATTCATTCAGTTTTATGTTTTATATATTAAAAAATGTTTCACAGTAATTCATTTCTCATGATATAATGTAAACACATAAAATTAACTAGAAATATAAATATTGTTTTATTTTTCTTGAATGAAAAGTAATCCAAAAATCTCATTTTCGGAATGAAAAATCAATATCATGATACTTTTCTGACAAGTTATGTCATTTTAAAGAGAGCTATTTGATAGACTGACTGAACCATTAAGTATTTAAATGTCGATTAATTTCCTTTCATGTCGATAAGTGAGCGGATATTGATTCAAAAGTGATTATTTATATCTTTTAATTTATTCTGTCGCCTCAGTTTTTATTCGCAGATTAAAAAATGATAAGAATGAAATGAAACAGATAAAAAACACGAAATTAATTTTTGTTAGAATGAAACTAGCTTTAGTTTTTTATCTGCTGGACAGACCTAAGTAATGCAAATTGCAAAAGGGTTGAAAATAAGTTAATAAAGTTAAAATTAAGGTTAAATTTGAGCACTAATAATAAAAGCATTCATTCAGTTTTATGTTTTATATATTAAAAAATGTTTCACAGTAATTCATTTCTCATGATATAATGTAAACACATAAAATTAACTAGAAATATAAATATTGTTTTATTTTTCTTGAATGAAAAGTAATCCAAAAATCTCATTTTTGAATCGGAATGAAAAATCAATATCATGATACTTTTCTGACAAGTTATGTCATTTTAAAGAGAGCTATTTGATAGACTGACTGAACCATTAAGTATTTAAATGTCGATTAATTTCCTTTCATGTCGATAAGTGAGCGGATATTGATTCAAAAGTGATAATTTATATCTTTTAATTTATTCTGTCGCCTCAGTTTTTATGCGCAGATAAAATGATAAGAATGAAATGAAACAGATAAAAAAGACGCAATTAAATTTGTTACAGTAATAATAGAAAGAAAATTTCATATCTACAGGGCGTTCCATAAAGATTGAAACAAGCTTTAATTTTTTTATCTGCTGGATGTACGTAGGTAATGCAAACTGCAAAATCTTTCAAAATAAGTTAATAAGGTTGAAATTAAGATTGAATTTGGCATTAATAATAAAAGCATTCATTCTGGTTTATGTTCTAGACATTAAAATAAAATGCTTTAAATCACTTCTCTTCAGCTGCTAGGATGTAAAGAAATATAATTAACTAGAAATATAAATTATGTTTTCTTTTTCTTCAATAAAAACTAATCCAAAAATCTCCTTTTCGGAAGGAAAAATCAATATCATGATAATACTGTTCTGACAAGTTATGTCATTTTAAAGAGAGCCATTTGATAGACTGACTGAACAATTAAGTCTTTAAATGTCGATTAATTTCCTTTCATGTCGATAACTGGTCGGATATCGATTCAAAAGTGATAATTTATATCTTTTAATTTATTTTGTCGCCTTAGTTTTTATGTGCAGATAAAATGATAAGAATGAAATGAAACAGATAAAAAAGATGCAATTAATTTTTATTAAAATAATAATAGAAAGAAAATTTCATATCTACAGGGTGTTCATAAAGGTTGAAACAAGCTTTAAATTTTTTATCTGCTGGATGTGCATAGGTAATGCAAACTGCCAAAGCGTTCAAAATGAGATAATAAGGTTTAAATTAAGGCTAATTTGAGCATGAATAATAAAAGCATTCATTCAGTTTTATGTTCTATATATTAAAAAAATTCTTAAAAAAATTCGCTTCTCATGATTGGATGTAAACTTATATAATTAGCTATAAATATAAATATTATTTCCTTTTTCTTGAATGAAAAGTAATCCAAAAATCTCATTTTCGGAATGAAAAATCAATATCAGGATACTGTTCTGACAAGTTATGTCATTTTAAAGAGAACTATTTGACAGACTTGCTGAACCATTACAGTCTTTAAATGTCTTGATTAATTTCCTTTCACGTCGATAACTGGGCGGATATTGATTCAAAAGTGAAATTTATATCTTTTAAATTATTCTATTGCTCCAGGTTTTGTGCGCAGATTAAAAAAGGATAAGAATGCAATGAAACAGATAAAAAAGACGCAATTAATTTTTGTTACAGTAATAACAGAAAGAATATTTAATATCTACAGGGTGTTCCAAAAATATTGAAACAAGCTTTTTTTTTTTTTTTTTCTGTATGTACGTAGATAATGCAAATTGCAAAAGCGTTCCAAATATGGTAATAAGGTCGAAATTACTGTTGAATTTGAGCATTAATTATAAAAGCATTCATCCAGTTTTAGGTTCCATATATTAAAAAATTGCTTTAAAGTAATTCACTTCTCATGATAGGATGTAAACACATATAATTAACTAAAATATAAATACAGTCGACGCTCGTTATAACGAACGTCCATTATAGCGACCGCTCCATTATAACGACCGATGCAAAATGTCCCAAAATATATCCCCTTTATGATATGTTATTTTTACATCCAATATAACGTCTGGCCAGCAGCTTATTTCCCAATACAGCGACCGAATTGACCTTTAATCCAGATTTTTTTCCCCCAAAAAAGATTATCATTTTCTTTACTGCACGTTGATGTCTATTGTAAAATGTCGTTAAATGATACTTTAAAACACTTTTTACTTATCATCTCTAACTGAGATGAAATATTTTGTTTAAAAAAAATATCAAATGCACAAAAATTGAACAACTATTTCGAATTATTTTTGTAGAAAATAAATGTCAATACGTAAGTAGCTTTTTTTGTGTGTGATTCAACATTTAATTTTAGAAATTATCTCTTCAATCATTCTCTTAAATTGATATTTTACAATTATTCGTTGTCAATGTTTATTTGATAAGGAAGAAAACAGAATTTAGTAATATTATTATATTATAAAATTTGCTTTGAAATCTAAATTTTCATGCATATATATGATTAAAGATTTTTAGACTGGCTTTTTTTGTTGTTGATTTTGTTCACTTTCATTATAGTAACCTTCCATTATGACGACCCTCATCATTGGCACTCGAGGGTTCGCTATAACGAGCGTCGACTGTATTGTTTTATTTTTCTTGAATGAAAAGTAATCCAAAAATCTTATACTTTCGGAATGAAAAATCAATATCACGATACTGTTCTGACAAGTTATGTCATTTTAAAGAGAACTATTTGATAGACTGGCTCTGAACCATTACAGTCCTTTAATGTCCTGATTAATTTCCTTTCATGTCGATAACTGGGCGGATATTGATTCAAAAGTGATAATTTATATCTTTTAAGGGGGGTCCGGGATGCATTTTAAAATAATTTTTATTTATTGAGTTAAAATTTTGAATTTTTTTGTGATAGTTAACCATATCATTTGTAAACAAAATCACATGCTAAAACTTCACATATTTAAAAATATATATATATATATATAATTTAAAATTTGTTTAAAAAGTGGGGTCATTTAAAATCCTTATAACTCGAAATATCATTTGTAGAATTAAAATTTTTTATCATTTAAATAAACAGAAATATATAAGTTTTAATTTAGATTCAGAATTTTTAAAAATATCAATTTTTAAAATATTTAAAGGAAAAATTAAGAAAAAAATAATGTAACTTTTTTAGAAAAATCATATTTTCAAAAGTAAATATTTTTTTTTTAATTTGCTGAATCAAAATTGAAGTAAACTAATTGAAAAGGACATATTCCCAGTTTGAACCATATATCTTTAACGGTTCTTGAGTTATAACAATTTAAATACGCGAAAAGGTGAAAAATCCCATCATGAAGAAAAACGCATTTTCATAAGAAGTCGTTTGCATGACAACCATTGCTTGAAAGCTACATTTTGAAAACAAACCAAAACGAAAAAATTAATATGCTCTGTTCTAATAAGAATAGAAACATGATTCAAGCGTCATTTTAAGAAGAAGAAAGCGGAGAATTGTTTACTGCAATAAAATATTTTTAGAAAATTTGAAGATTTTTGTGTCCCGGACCCCCTTAATTTATTCTGTCGCAAGAGTTTTTATGCGAAGTTTAAAAAATGATAAGAATGAAATGAAACAGATAAAAAAGACGCAAATGATTTTTATTATAGTAATAATAGAAATAAAATTTCATATCTACAGGGGGTGTTCGAAAAATATTGAAACAAAGCATAAAATATACAATATGAACCTTAAAAGCTCACTATTTTACTTAAAAGTACGACTGAATGACTAAAATAATAAAAGATATGTTACAAGTTAAAAATATGCATTTTATTTAAAACTTCTTAGTACTTTCGGGATGTATTTCCCAAGCCCATTATCAGAGAATATTTTAGTAATTAATTGCTGTTTGTTTATAAAATACATCACTTCGTTTTGAAAATGAGAGAGCAAATAATTATTAGAGTTGAAAGTAGAAGTAGTAGTTTCTTGGATTGAACTTAATTAGAGAAAATATATATTATTATAATAATTATTGGCGTCCTCATTTTCAAAACAAAGTGACGTATTTGTATAAATAAACAGCAATTATTAAAATATTCTGTGATGATGGGTTTAAGAAATACGGCCCGAAAGTACTTAGAAGTTTTAAATAAAATGCATGTTTTTAACTTGCAACATCTGTTTTATTATTTTAGTCGTTTAGTCGTACTTTTAAGTAAGACAGTGAGCTTTTAAAGTTCATATTGTATATTTTATGTTTGAATCAAGGTGCAATATTGCGTTTTGTCTTATGATTTTATTTGATTGAAACAAGATTTAATTTTTTATCTGCTGGACAGGCGTAATTAATGCAAACTGCAAAAGCATTAAAAATAAGTAAATAAAGTTGGAATTAACTGGAAGTAACTTGATTAAAAATATATGCCATGAAATTTCAAAAACCTGCACTTTTAAAATTTTTATGTCGTTCTTGAAATTTATAAGTTATCTTTAACCCTTAAATGCCGGGTGTTGCCTTTCGGCAACATACTCAATTCAGGCTAATAAATACTATTAGAATAATATTGAAGCTATAATGCCTAATGTTGCCAATAAAATACATTCTAAAAATATTATTAAATCAATTTTCAGCATTTAGATGGCAACACTTGTGCTGTTTAAGAATAAAGATAGATTTATTTTTTCAATTGTTGATACATGTTCTTTTTGTTTTGTTTGGAAGTTTGCGAAATACTCTATTTTGTTCTGCAGTGAGCAAGTAAAATTTATTCTTATGATAGTTCTCAAAATTCTTGTGTGTTTAATATTATAGAATTTTATCAAGGAAAATTATTTTTTCAAATAAACATCAGTATTGCCGATTAGTAACAAACAGTTTTCTAGCCGTAAACCATACTTAAAACAAAATATTATTTTTTAAAGTATTTTTCCCACGATTTATTTAAAAAAAGAAAACCGAAAAACATTTTTAAAATGATTTTTGGAAACTCAGGCATTTAAGGGTTAAATGCAAATACTCCTCTGCTGACAAGTAAAACAGTAAAATTTCCATTCGTCGTTCCATTTGTTATGATTCCTTGAATTTTATGAAATTTCAAAATTTACTCCCTGAAAACGGTCAGAAGATTTTTTGGTGCCAGAAAACTCCAAAATTTCATAAAATTCAAAGTATCATTGGGGCACACGGATCATATACAAATTTAAAAAGTGAAACCTTTTGAAAATTAGTGACAGGACTGTTTCATTAACATAAAATCTACTTTATTTTGGACCCTTTTGCAGTCTACGTTGAATACTATCTCCAAAAAGTAAAAAAATAAAGCGCGTTTCAAACTTTTTAGGACAACCTATGATTTCCTAATACTTAAAAAAGCGCTATACTAAAAAAACTTCTTTACCAAGAATGTTTCATCTACAGATGATACAAAATATTCCATGTCATTTAACCGCAAACAATGAAATAAATTTATGATAGATGGAGTCCGCGTCTTCATCTAATAGCACAATACACACTGCGCTCTAACATTCAGTGAAACATTTTATTAGGTGGGGGAGTTAGGAGAGGTGGAGGTAATTAGGATCAGAGGTACTTTAGGGCAATCTGTAACAGGTAAACAAAATTGAACATTCTAATTACGAAGTCTGACTAATATTCTACATGTGTAATTTTTTTGGATAGAAAATGTATGTTCCTGTAGAAGTAATCACTGTTTTTCCTCAACACAAAGAAAAACGTTATCCGTCAAAGTGAGAATGTTTTAGTTAAAAATGTCCTGTGTAAAAAAAATATAGGAATATTGAAATATATCTATGGATTTAAATTTAGAAAAAGGTTGTTTTTAAGAGGAAAGGTTATGTTTTGTAACAGACGAAGCATAATGTTAATAATCTGGGTGATTTCTAATTACCCCAGAAATAGCATTTTTCGGGTAATTAGGAACATAAAGTTTTTGAGTTAAGGGTAAATGAGATCGCATATTTTATTTTCTATTTAAAACAAATTGTGGTTTAGAATGCATTTTTTAATCTTTCAGTTTTCAGATCCTGTGAAATGACCCTAGGTTTAATGACCTTCATTTTGTGTTAGCAAAACATTTATTTAAAAATTGTATTTTACATTTATTCCAAATTTTAGCATTGACTGCTTGTTTTAGGCCTAATTAGGCCTCAACACTTTCAATGTAAATGAAATTTTCCTCCTTCACAACATATGAGCTTTGACTGATCATCCCCCCCCCCTCCCCCGTTTCTTGCATTTCATGTCATTAAAAAAAATTGATTTTTTTAAACTTTAAAAATTTGTTCTTTAGTAATACAATAAGGCTATTAATTTCTGATAGAAAATTTTGGTTTTGTTTTGTAGGCAGAGTGTAAAATATATGAATTTCGAAAATTACTTAAAAAACTTTTTTTTTTCAGCGTACTTATCTTTGACATCCTGTATCTCTGAGAAAGTTGTAGTTGTAAAACCAAAAATATCTTGCTGTAAAGCCCACATTGAGATCTTTTAATACCATTTACAGATAGATGACTGTGTATCTTGTAAGGCATGAGAGAAAATACCACTGATCCCCCATTTAAGGGGGTAATTGAGATCAAAGAGGTATTTTTTGGAAAAGATTGAGAAACTTGTACCAGGTAATGTACATTGATAATAATTCTTTACACATTTCAAGAGACAACTATCTACTAAGTTAATTTATACATAAAATTAGTATGTAGTCCACTTCATTCTTTGACAATTATTTGTGAAGGTTCAGATTATCAAAAAGTTATCCTAATTACCCCTACCTCCCCTAAATTACCTTGCCCAATCTCCAGAAAACCACTATTATTCTTTAATATGAACAGTGTCATCCATAAAGAAGTCACAGCCAAAGATATGTTTTGCATACGTATGAGTTATATTCCTGAAATGAGAATGACTTTTCATGTATTTTTGTACACTTTGATGTACGCGTTGGTATTTTAATACACATTTGCATTTACAGTTTGGTATTTTAATATGATAAATTATGCAGGATATGAAATTTCTCTACAACTTCACAATTTGCAATGCATTCGCAATATGTGCACTGTAAAAAAATCTGGCAATATACACAAATTTTTCCGTAAAATTTTACAGTATAGTTTGATCTTTCCAAGAAAACAGTACTATATCCGTAATTGACATCTTGAGATTAGTAATTTTTCCATAAATTTTACGGAATATTTCTGTATTACGTTCAAAACAATACAAGTCCCTTAAATGATGCTTAGAAATAGTTTCTGTGTTTGGAAAGTGGTGTAATTAATTGTTGTATATACTTGTATTACAGTGGTATTATTTTCCATAAAAAACCGATATTGGCTAAATGTGGCTCTATATTGAAAATTTATCGAATGATCCCCCAATATTGGCTAAATGGTATTTGTTTTACATGGATTTTCAAGTAAAACCGATAAAAGTTATGGCGCCATCTATAGTATGTATATTTAAACAACTCACTATAATATTTTTCTTTTATATATATATAAAAAGCTAACCTATACTTACGATATTTTAAAAAGAAATTAAAATCTTATTATTTCTTTTTAATTTTGAGACAGTTGAAACAGTTACAGTTTATTTTAGCTTAAAATTTTAAAATTATGTTAGACTTATTTATAGCAAACTATTATTATTTTTTTAAGTCTCTGTAGTATGTTTTAAAATGGAATAATCTTTTTTTAATTTTAATATTTGTTAATCTATTCACTGTAGCAGATTCGCACACAAAATCGTCAAAATATCGCAAATATAATAACGAAATTATTATAAAATTGACGTTTATCGAAGAAATAACAAGCAAAAACGGAAATTTATTTTAATACCATGTAGCATTTATCTTTGTTTGAGAGTACAATAGATCATCGCACAAATAATTTGAAAAATGTGAAAAAGTATATGTTTGAAAAAAATATGTTGGTATTCTTGCAAAAGTAAATAAATAAATAAAAATAATATTACAATAAAAATTTTAAAATCTTACAAAAAAGAAGCAATCATAACTCTTAATGCATTCTTTCACGCATGCAATATTTTAAAGACTAAAATTTATCTTTTATATAGCATGAAATTAAAAAGCCAAATATTTAAAATTATGAAAAGAAAATGTGTAAAACATTCAGAATTGTATAGTCAATTGAAAAAATATCTCTCCGAAAATACGTTCCTTGTTTAACATATTGCCCTTGCTTCATAAAAGGCATCTGAAATAAGTAACAGTATTTGAAAACGTAGCTTGTGTAACCGTCGCTTAATGGTCAAGGGCACTAAGCTGGATGAACACACTTCCCTAGTTCGAATCCCGTGGGGGTTAAGTGTTGTTGCTTTATTGTTGTTTGAATTAAATAGAGATATTCTGAACTTGATGTAAATGTGTCAGTGACGAGTGAAATTCATAAAGATGTAAGTTTGTCTCCTCGAAAAATAATATTTTGTTTTTGAAACGGAAATTCTTAAATACAGAAATTTGAAAAAAACCCGGAAAAATTTCGTGAAAAAACGGAAATTTAATGGAATTTACTGAAACAACATTCCATTAAAATACGCAAATAGCATTAGTGTCTCAATTTCCAGTACAATTTCCGTATTTTAACGGAAATTTGTTTTACAGTGTGACGTTTACAGCTTCGTCAGTTAGTGACATGTCATAGTGTTAATGTTTTTAATACTCATAAAGAGCTTATGCACAAAAGTAATTTGCTAATCCATGCTGAGAAAAATATGGATACAGCCATAAATGTAATAACTATATATATATATATATATATGTAACCATTATATAATTACAAATCATCATCGATTTCCTATTACTAAAATTAAATAATAAATTCAGCTACAATTCATAGCACTGACATTATACAAAATAAAGATGGAACCTTTAACTAGTAATACAGAATCAAGCACAATATCATTAATTCACTAGCATATTGCGGACGATAAATCCATATAAACATATGAAAAACCACCAAATTTTGATAAAATATCCTATTAAAGGCAAAAGATACAAATAACCAGCTAAATAATGTTGAACCACAAAAAGATACATATCATAAACAAACAATAGATTAAATCATAGCTGCCAACTCTTCCGCTTTTTCAGACCATAAAAATTTAATAGAAATTTTTCTCTTATTTAATCGGCAGATTACAGTGATTTAAAAAGGTAAAATTTACTATAAAATTTTTGTGGTACAAAACAGCGTAAGATGTTGGCAGCTATGGATTAAATGGATGAATGAAGCCGGAAGCTTATATAGTATTTTACTTTTTCAAGGGTACATAAAATACATCTATGCTATATAAAAATTTTTACTTTTACTATTCATTTAAATTATTCTAAATTGCCGGCCTATTCATTATTTCCTTTTTTTAATACGCTCTATTATTTATTTCTAATTAAATTCCTATAATTTTAAAACGCGTATCTTAATAATAGATTTATTTCAAAACGTAATCTAAACTTTTAATCCCTTCATTAAATTTTATCGTCTACCAAACTGTAAAGTTCTGAACGCAGTTACTTATCAAAGCCATTTTTACATTTTTATTCTGTTTCATCTCATTTTCCCGCCCGCTAGGCGTCAGCCTTTTCACATCAAAATCCTTCCAATAGCGGCGCCGGGATTCTTTTCTGTGACGTTTCTTGATCGCTCTCCATTGGCTGAGTGTCGGATCCCAGTTTCACTTCGAAGCTCGTTCGTGATTTTGGTTGGGTTAGCCTGAAGTTTCCATATCAATCGGATTTCCTCCGCGCATCCTAATAAATAGTTTGAACATGAGCTCAGAACAAGATTTTTGTGCTGTTTGATTGTTTACATAACCTGTTACCCGGTGTCCTAAGCCATGTAGAATAATCATTTCGTGAATTAACATCTATTCCGCATGAGTAACTAGTTCATGCTCGAGTGGAATGCTCTGATTTCTCATCCTGTGGGAATTGTTTAATGTTGTTATGTTCTGATGGAATAAACAGTTTCCTATGACTACGTTTCCATGCTTTTAATTGGGAAAACCCCATATTTCTTCATACGCCTTTTTTCACCACTCACGCTGCCTGGTATTCATCATGAATAAATAAGAGTTTGATTGGACTATACCAATATTATCATCGCTCTACAGATGCTAAATTTTCACAGAGTTGATACCCCACTAGCGATGCTTGTGCTAAGTGGTATGATTGCTATGCAACATCACCAGCGGTTGATTAATATGTAGTACTAATCCAGTAATATGAAATAAAAAACAAGACGTGATTGTTCGACTTAACACATTAAATAGTTTCGTAATAAGAAGCCGGCATAGGATAATGTCGACCTACTCTACTCTACACTTCTAAAAGGAGACCTTCAAAAGAAAAAAAATTGTCCCTGGGATTGTGAAATTAATCGAAACCTTCGATGACACCTGGTAACCACGATTTGATATTCTGCATTTTACCCTGAATGTGCGTCTATATAGATGAAAATCATTTTGTTTTCTTTTAATAAATGTTACAGGAAAGAAAGAAAAGTACGATGTCTGTAAACAACACAAGGTCGCAAGTTTTGAAATACTTATTTATTTATTTATTTGTTTATTTTATATTTCACCATATTTCCTTATTTTCATTTGTTGTATTACTGTTATTATTTATTAGAAAAGAAAATATTTACATTTGTTATTTTATTTAAAGTTTATTTACATTATTTATTATGAATCCATGTATAAATGAGTTGTCCCTCTTTTATGTTAATGCGATCGGGATTTGTTAAAAAATCTAGTGATAAAATGAGTGAAAGTGAAGTAAATATCAGCTCTTTTGACACAGGGTCAGAGATGAATATACAATCCTGGATGAAACATTTTGACCAAGCATGCAGTTCTGATAAAAAATATGAAACATGGAAAATGCAAAATATCTCTAAATTTTTGAAGGGAGAAGCTTTAAAAGTGTTCATTAATGAGTGTCTAGAGTGCACTACATTCAGTAAGATAGTTGAAATTCTCTCAGAAAAATTTATAAAAGTACAAGTTCCTAGATTTTCTGATTTTGCTTCTATGAAGCTAAATGATCTTAATGAATTAGAGAGTTATTTCAGAAAAAAGATTGACATTGGTAGACAACTTCATTTATGTAAAACCATCATAGTCCAAGGTTTGACGGATGGTTTGAAGCCAGAATATCAGAATTATATGATTATTAACCCTCCAGAGAGAACCATAGATTAGTACAGAATGGCTAAAAAACTAGTAGTCATTCCCACCTCTCATGTAAACAACCAAAATATTAGGACTAATGCTCAAAGTCATGGATCTTTCCAGTATAATAACCAGGTTCCTAGACATTGGGTTCGCCCAAACCAGAATTTTCAAAGAACAAATTCTAATTTTCGGCCACAAAACCCTCTTAATGCTCAAAATTCTAGATTTGTTAGCCCTAGATTACCTACTACTCATTTTCAAAATAAGTATCCTAGTCTACCATGTCGAATGTGTATGAATAGGGGTATACAGGATGCTTTCCACTAGGAGAGGACTTGTATTTTTAATGTTGAACCTATGCAAACTTATGTTCATCCTCCTAGTCAACAACAACAACCTAGTCATAATATATGACATTTATTTGTTAATGGATATGTAAATAACAAGGAGTTACCTTGTGTAATCGACTCTGGTTCTACAATATCAATTTTACCTTTAAAATTTTTTGAGTTGTTAAATGTTAAAGTTATAAAAATTCCACCTATTATTATTGGCCAAGCCAAAGGAACTGTTGAAATAAACCAATCTTGTAATTTGTTGTTTAAAATAGGTAATGTACAAAAATGTATTAAATTTTTGTTATGTAAAACTGATTTAAATTATGCTATACTAGGATTGCCAGCCTGTTCTAAGTTTAACTTGGTTATAGATTGTAATAAATGTGAAGTATTGCAAGGAAACCTTGTATTAAATCGATCTCAAATCATATCCATTGATAAATTAAAGTAACTTCATTTTAATGTCAATGGAAAGTACCAGAGATTGCAACCCGATTATGGAAATGTCATGATTCCTCAATCCTTTGATCAAATTAATTCTAATGATTCTAAATTACTTGGGGAGGTAAATGCTATAAAAAATGAAACTTTAAGGGATAATATAAGGGATTATTTAGACATTTTTTCCAAAAATAAATATGATGTTGGAAAAATTAATATTGAACCACAGCGCGTTTTGCTTAATTCTGACCTACCAATATCTATGAGGCTTTATAGCACTTCTGCAGTGGATGAAAAAGAAATTTCAGATCAAGTTCAATCTTTATTAGCTGATGGTTTAATTAAAGAGAGTTATAGTCTTTATTCTGCCCCTGTTACTTTAGTTATGAAACGCGATGAGGGCAAGAAAATGTGTGTAGATTATCGTAAATTAAATGCAATAATGAAAAATGATGCTGAACCACGTATAGATGGAATTCTTGCTAAATTAAGTCGTGCGCATTATTTTTCCACTTTGGACTTAGCCTCTGGCTACTGGAACATCCTCATTCACACAGCAGATACTGAAAAATTGGCTTTTGCAACCAATTTTGGACTTTTTGAGTGGAATGTTCTTCCATTCGGTGTCAAAGTTGGTCCCCCAATTTTCAATAGGACTCTTAGAATGATTCTCAATAAATATAGAATTGATTTTGCTTGTTATTATTTTGATGACATAATTGTTTTTTCCTCCTCTTTAGAAGAACACCTACAACATCTAAACCAAATATTTGAATTATGTAGGCTTGAAAATATTAAACTTAAATTATCTAAATGCAATTTTGTTCAAAATAAAATTAATTTCTTAGGATATCAAATCAAAAATGGTACTGTAAATCCAGCTAATGCTAATATTGGTGTCATAAAAAATTTAAAACCTCCTTCTAATGTAAAAGAACTCCAAAGATTTTTGGGATCAATTAATGTTTACAATAAATTTATAGATAATTATGCCAAAATCAGACACCCCCTTAACAGATTACTTAGGAAAAATACTTTGTGGGAATGGAATTCAAATTGCCAAGATTCTTTTCAAAAATTAAAGGATGCATTAATTGTTAAACCTGTCTTAAGAATTTATGACCCTGCATTACCACTTCATATGTTTGTTGATGCCTCACAGGTGGCAGTAGGTGCAGTTATTAAACAACCAGATAATAATGGGTTTTTACATCCAATTGCTTATTATTCTAGAGGATTGAGAAGTTATGAACAGAATTACTTTATAACTGAATTAGAATGTATTGCCATCATTGACACCTTAAATAAATTTTATCATTACTTCCATAGTGTAAAATTCACCATTCACACTGATCATGCATCTCTTGTTTGGTTAAAGAATACTAAGCATTTGAGAGGTATATTATTTAGATGGTCTTTGAAGTTAAGCATGTTTGATTATAATATTGTGTACGAAAAGGGATCTACAAATGTCGAAGCTGACATGTTGTCAAGAAACCCTGTTTTACATTTTTTTCAACCCTTAACTTTTCTTCTAGACGTAAAGGAACTTATAGAGATGCAGGAGAAAGATAATGTATGTGCCAAAAACCATCAAAATGAAGATGGGATTATAATAGTTAGAAAGAAAGGATTTCGAAAAATTGTAGTCCCCATGTCTTTAAGGAAAAAAAATATTAAATGTTGCTCATGAAAAATTTGGTCATCCTGGTATCCAAAAAATATTAAATTTAATTTCCCCTAATTATTATTGGCCTGACATGACTCAGGATATAACTAATTTTGTCAAACATTGTGACATTTGCAAGAAAAATAAAAAACCCAGACAGAGAAAATTTGGCTATGTCAACCACAGATCAACACTTTGAATGTATTTCTATTGATACTGTGGGAGGATTCAATTACTATAACTCCACCAAAAAATATCTACAAATCATAATAGACCACGCGACTAGATATGTCTGGGCTTTTCCATCAAAAAGTGTTACTACTGAGACCTATACTAATTGCTTAAAACAAGTTTTCAATATTCAATGTCCTAAACAATTATTCTGTTTCAACAAAATTTTCAATGTACAGGTTCCCCAAAAAGTGTTGAGTGATAGAAATGCAGCTTTCACTTCATCTAGATTTAAAAAATTTCTTCGAAATCACAATATTAAGCAACGTTTAACATCAGCACATCACCCACAAACGAATGGGAACTGCGAAAGAATGAATCAATCAATAGTTACTAGATTAAAATGCAAAGTTAATTCTACTACCTCTAAAATCCCTTGGACAAAACTTTTGACAGAAGTAGTTAGTGAATACAATAATAGAATTCCATAACCAAATTCCCTCCTGTTTATTTACTTTTTGGTCAATTACCTTGTGATCCCCCCCCCCCCTAAAACAAGATTAGTACCCTCCTGTGAATGAAGCCCTTAAAATTGCTAAAGCGCGTACTAATGAATTTCATTTGAAGAGTAAAAAATATTATGACCGAAATTATCTAGAGCCAAAGTTTGAGGTAGGAGATCTTGTAATTTATGAAGAGTTCAATTACCCCAATACTAGAAAGCTCTCACAAGTTTTTACTGGTCCCTATCAAATTCTTAACAAATTATCTCCTGTAAATGTTCGAATTGATAGGCAAAGTCAAAATAGAAATACGGAAGTTGTCCATGTATCTAAATTGTGCCCCTATTTTTCACCAGATCAATTAAAATTATCCCATGAGAATTCACAACAAACTAATGTTAAAGCCCTGGCCTAATATTAAATAGTCATAAATTAATAAACAGTAACTAAATAAATTATAATTAATTAATCAATGCTTTTCTATATAACAGTGTGTTCTCGAAGGATCCACGAAAACATTGCTGATGAAGTTTTACTTGAATTAGTTGTTTGCGCGGGCGTAAATGAATTGATTTGAGTTAAAGATTTCTTATATTGAATTGAATTAGATTAGAATATTAAATAAATTTTAAAGTTATCTGTAAACTATGAATAAATGCTAACTGGATTAAAAATATATATATATATATATATATCAATTATTGAACTGTAATTATTAATACTAAAACATTATAGAATTTATGCGAATAATTGTTGATTATGCAAGTGTCCTGGATTTCAAACCCAACTTGTTTTTCTCTTCCTTACTTAATTATTTATATTTTACTGATTGCGTAACCATGTAGGAAATGAACGAAATATTTCGACACATATCGAAAAACACCTGTTAAGATTTTTTTTCAATGATATTGCTGGAGAATTTAAGAATTTATTTATTTATTTATTTATTTTTTTTTTTTTTTTGACTTGTTATAATTTCATTTCTTATTGAATCTGTATTGATAGGAGATTACTTTTTATGCTATGTAAATTTTTACCCAGCCAATATCATTGAGTGCAATAATCTCTTATTATTATTTACTGAAATGATGAATTAAAATATGACTTTGAAATTATTGATGAGAAATTTTAGTTATTGTTATTATTGAATTAAATTTACTATTGCTAGATCTTGTATGATAGAAAGTATAGATAATTTATTATTGAATATTGAGATAAATGAGAGGTAATAAAGAAAAATAAGTGTTATGAATTAATGAAGTCAATATATGAGATATCTGAGAATACTCATAAATTAAATATTGTGATAACATCTGAACATAATGAAAGCAAAATACTTACTAGAGAATTTATGGAAAAGAGGTAATAGTATGGTAGCGCTATTATCATAACAATACAATACTGTAGAGTGCATATGGCACTAGATTTTTTGACAGTTTTTCTTGTGTCAAAAATGAGCAATAATTGAATTTCAATGGACTATAGCATAGTATCAGGACAATATAATCATCCCAGTTAAAAATCTGTAGGAGACTGATACTCAGTTGAAATCTTTGTACATAAACTTTAAATTTATTAGATTCATGTTTTTCCTTTTATTAATATAGCTTGTGAATTGTATAGAAAATTTCTATTTTATGGAGTTTAAGTTATAGAGATTAAACCAATGTTTAGTCGTGATGTGAAAAGAATGTAAATTCCTAAGAAAACTCCTAAACAATTCTAATATTGTCAATATCTGTTAATATTGTAAGTAATAAGTTGTTAGTAAAACAAGAGGAGATTATTTAGAATATAATTTACTCCATGTTGGAGAAATATTTATATTATCTTTGTAATTTTAAAAAACAATTCCCACAGTTTCGCGTTTAAGCAGTAACTTATTGATTTGATTTTTGACAGAATTGGAGAAAAATTTCAGACTACCGGGTAGTACTATTGTAATCCGAGTTCATGCTTTTCCCCAATGAACTTGTGGGTCACGGAGTCACCAGTTCACCGGTTTTTAGGGAGGGGGGATATTGTTATATAAAAATTTTTACTTTTACTATTCATTTAAATTATTTTAGATTCCCGGCCTATTCATTATTTCCTTTTTTTAATACGCTCTATTATTTATTTCTAATTAAATTCCTATAATTTTAAAACGCGTATCTTAATAATAGATTTATTCCAAAACGTAATCTAAACTTTTAATCCCTTCTTTAAATTTTATCGTCTACCAAACTGTAAAGTTCAGAACGCAGTTACTTATTTTTCGAATGTTTATCAAAGCCATTTTTACATTTTTATTCTATTTCATCTCATTTTCCCGCCCGCTAGGCGTCAGCCTTTTCACATCAAAATCCTTCCAGTAGCGGCGCCGGGATTCTTTTCTGCGACGTTTCTTGATCGCTCTCCATTGGCTGAGTGAAGGATCCCAGTTTCACTTCGAAGCTCGTTCGTGATTTTGGTCGAGTTAGCCTGAAGTTTCCATTTCAATCGGATTTCCTCCGCGCATCCTAATAAATAGTTCGAACATGAGCTCAGAACAAGATTTTTGTGCTGTTTGATTGTTTACATAACCTGTTACCCGGTGTCCTAAGCCATGTAGAATAATCATTTCGTGAATTAACATCTATTCCGCATGAGTAACTAATTCATGCTCGAGTGGAATGCTCTGATTTCTCATCCTGTGGGAATTGTTTAATGTTGTTATGTTCTGATGGAATAAACAGTTTCCTATGACTACGTTTCCATGCTTTTAATTGGGAAAACCCCATATTTCTTCATACGCCTTTTTTCACCACTCACGCTGCCTGGTATTCATCATGAATAAATAAGAGTTTGATTGGACTATACCAATATTATCATCGCTCTACAGATGCTAAATTTTCACAGAGTTGATACCCCACTAGCGATGCTTGTGCTAAGTGGTATGATTGCTATACAACATCACCAGCGGTTGATTAATATGTAGTACTAATCCAGTAATATGAAATAAAAAACAAGACGTGATTGTTCGACTTAACACATTAAATTGTTTCGTAATATATATATGCAAAAAACATAGTCGATTTCTGTAGTGAATCCAGCAATAAGCTAAAAATTGAATTCCATTATGTATCCTATCGACTATACACCAATAATTATAAAACCACCATGCCAAATAAATTGAATGAAGAAAAATTCTTAATCAATGCAATATCCGCATCAATGAACAACATTAAAAAATGAAACAATTTAAATCAAGGCATACCCAGCGAGAGAACTGCATGGCCATATTGACCATGACTCAAACATTTAACCAATTTTATCACAGCAAAAATCCCGTTCAATAACTAGCACAGTCAAAAACAAAGCCCCACGGTTGTCGCTTAATATATTCACATTCTTGAAATATAACAATTATAATTAATAAATTTAGTCCATATAATAATTATTATTACTTGCTATTTTAATGATCCTGGTTTAAATTATAACTAAAAATACATTAAGAAGTATTTGTTTAAAATTAAACAATTAATAATTAAGAGACATTATCTAATATCATAGATGATGGCAACAATATTATATTTGAACTAAATAAATAATTATTTAAGGCTGCCATCTAGCGTTACTACGTAAAATTAAAAATTAAGAATGTCTGTATATGAATAAATTCACGTCAGAATCTATACTTATATTATATAGTGCTGCCATCTATTGTATATTACCAAATATAACAGTAGAAAAAATGAAAAAAAATGCTTATTTAAAATATTGCTAATATCTGAACCTATAAAATTACTTTAAGACGGAACAACAAGATCATTCTGAAACAGCACAACTGAATATAGATAATAATCATTTAACATATTTAATATAATGTGTTATAATTATTTTTATGTTTTATTATTTACGTAAAATTAAGTAAATTAATAATAATTTCAAATAAGTTACTATAATAATAATTAAAAAGTTTGTTTATGTTAATCACTTAATATAATTAATGTTTCTTTGCTGTTTGGGGGGGGGGGGCTGGGGATGTATATCTACAGATAACAACATTTCTACAAACATATAAATCCATGTATCATAACTTGTATTAACGTCCATCGTTACCAAGGGAAATATATTAAAGTAAATCTATAGAAGTGACTTAAATTGAAGTAAAGTAATTTAATTTAAATATTTTAATTGAAGTAAATTAACTTAATTCAAATATTTTAATTGAAGTAAATTAATTTAATTTAAATATTTTTATACAGTACAAAGGACAGAGACCTCATAAGGACCAAAATAAACATAGAAACTCGTAAATTCAACGTACACTTCCCTTTGTTTTATTATAATAAATTTATATTAAATCAACATTTGCGTATAAATTATTCAGACAACACCATCTCCATTTAACATCTACCCACCCAGCCAACGTATTTAAATTTTTTCATATATTTTGTATTTTATTATTTTTTTTGTTTATTTTTAGTTTTTTTGTAATTTTTTTTATATTTTTTTATACGCAATATATTATAATATTATAATTGTCAGAGGTGCCATATACGACATCAAAAAAGATATTTAGAAAAGCATCCTGTTATAATACAATTGTGTTCGAAGATTTGTTGTAACATTGTCAAACTTTTGCGTTACTCTCGATTCCAAAAATTTTCCGTCTTATCTTCAGAAATAATTCGGGGGAAAAATAATAGGAACTATAGCGTTTAAAAGCCACGCCAACCGACAAGAATGGCAATCGGCTATTTCAGTAAAGCATATAAAGAGCTAAAAAATTGAAGCCGAAGGTGCTGTACGATAAATGTCGTGACATCTTGTAGCTCAAACATAAATATTGTATAGCATCTAGAGTCTAGAATATACTTATAGTAAAGTGGGGGCAGATGCCGCAGTTTTTCTTTTCTTCTTGTAAAATGTACAATAAAGTAAAAAAACAAACTAAGTACCAGAAATCATTGACCAAACCCTTTAGAATCTAATTTCTATGTTAAACAAGTTAAAACCCTCTTAATAAAGTAGACATAATTATTTTCCCACAGATCCTTTTTTAACATCATTTTTTAAGTGCTGGATAAGATGCCGCATGGAAAAAAATTTTAGGCTGTTTATTTTTTTCAACCAAATCATATTTTTATTTTCTCAAACTACTTAAAAGGAAAATAAATAACAGTAAACTTACAAAAATTATATATATCACTAAATTGTGAAAAGTTTAACGAAAATGCAAAAGTGTAATCCGTATAAACAAAACTTAAGACAAAAATGAAAATGAAAAGAAAATCATTTGAATTTACATGAATGGATAGCATAATTACTGGAAACAATAGACAGCATAATTCCAAAAAAGATATATAGCACTGGTTTATATCCAGGCGAACATTGCAGTTTGCTCTTAATGTAAGTATTAGTTATATTCTATTTAGGCCCTAGTCTGTTTATTTTTGGCCTTTCTTCTCATTCTTTGATTTTGTATTTCTATTCGCCCACAATCACACCACACTACCCGTTGCAAAAGTAAAATAAGCATTTTTCATGCAGCTATCGATTGAATTTGATGCACTGAATCCTGACCGCTTTAGAATTTGCTCCTTGATAAGACTCCAGCCACTCAACATATGCAGAGTCCTCAAATTCGAATCCAGTTCTGCCATCAGAATCCACAGGAGGAACAATTTACCTAATGTCGGAAGATGACTCATATTTTAGTTTTTTTCCTCAAGTAAGGCGTTTTCAAGTTGATCTTTCCCTTCTTTTTTTTAAACATTTTACTTACGCCAAGTTGTCGTTCTTTGACGCTTTCTAATTTCTTTTGTTTTTCATTTCCTTCTTCTGTTTTATTGTTTATTAACTCCGTGCTTGTAATGTTTGCATCTTTTTACTTTCTCATACTTGGCGGTATAGGTCTTTTGACCATTGGGGTAGGATATATTTTGTTTAACAGTTTAGATGGTAAGTAAACGGCCTACGTTTTCCTTATTCACACATGGTGAACCAAATTGTTGCTGAGAACATTTTGATAAGTAGCAAAATGCGCTAATATACATCCATTTAAATGTAAGTTCTAAATCGCAGTGATGAATTTATTGAACCGAAAAACAAAAATATATTTTACGGCATATATCCCTTAACCTCGGTGCGGCATCTGTCCCATAGTGGCGGGTAAGATGCCTTTCCGCCATTCTGTGTCATGTGAGCGACGCGAAAGAAAGGCAAGCATATGTCTGTATTCTACGAGGATCTAGTCTATAGTTGCACTCGATTTTAGGATGAAATCTCTGTTTATTTTTCTTAAAATATGTAATAAAACTTCATTAGAATAATTTTAGCAACTTACTACGCAGGTTCGAGCCATAAAAACTGGCATTAACATGTAAATATTGACTTTAATTGATGGAAACGCATACAACACATCACACAGCACAGAGGAACACTACGAACTTCTAAAATTCGTCTAGGGAACGGTAGTGTCGCCTACACAATCTCTGCGGCATCTGTCCCACCTCGGCGTCTGTCCCCACTTTACTCTATACAATATTTAAGTTTGAGCTACCAAATATCACTGCGATCGACATTTCTGGTTCAGCATCGATATTTCTCGGCTTCACTTTTTTAGCACATTTCAAAGCAGCCGGTTCTTACTCTATATCTTCTAGACAAAATCCTCAAAAAACTAAAAGTTTTGGAGATTCACGGAAACCGTTGCGAAGAGCACCCTTATTGCCCGTATTTTAGTTTTTAAAGAAGTTCAAACTAATTTCTACCGTGCGCAATAAATTAATTTTATTTACTGCTACATTTAAATCATACGATATGAAATTTGTAAATACGAAAATACAATATTAGAAAAACATTTCAAAGGAAAGTGATTTAAAAGGAAGAAATAACGTGCACTATTTATAAATTATGTTGTATAATTCAACGAAAATAACATCTAAAACAGAAAATGCTTATAACGGCAAAAACAGTCAGGTAAAGAACGGACCATTTAGTAATATAAAGCATTTATTATGTGCTGATCACAATAAACATCTTCATATTTTACAGAAAAAATACGGCGTAGACTTTTCAGAAAATAGTAATTATAAATAAATTTAGGCCTTATGGTATGCCCTTGGATGATTATATCAAAATAAAAAAAATGAAAACATATTCTAAAGGTTTATGTCAGTTTAAAAAATTCATCAGATATTCACGTAAAGGATTCCGTAGTGTATTTTTTTAAATGCAGAATTTGGTTTTTCTATATATAGCTACCGAAAGCTATGTAACTTTCCCACAATAATTACATGAGATAGCTGCATTTATACTTTGTATCATTTTTCATCTATTTTATTTTGGGAGCTCTTGGCTTTCTCCTTGATATAACAGCATTATAAATCTCTGTTACAAAAATTTAAATTTTCTCTACGATAAGAAAATATTTTAATGAAAATTTTTGTTTAATTAAAATATTACATTAACGTCTAAATATGTGCATGTTATTCTGATAATATACATATATATCCAACTGATAATAAATTCATATTTCTTGGCTGTAGTATATTGAAAGTCAAGTTCTGGAGTTCAAAAGAACAAAGGCTGTTTTTTCCTTCAACAGCATAACAAAATTTCACATCAATCTGAGTATTTTCCTAAAGGTCAAACGTTTAAGAGATAAATAAATAAAAAAAAAAAAACTCGGATAATTTCTATTTTCTGAAAAAAATTCACAAGCTATTTGTACAGTGCATTTTTTCAGTAAAAAGAAAGAAAGAAAGAAAATCATCGGTTAAGTATATCAAAGTAAAGCTTGAAAATATACTAAAAAATGCATGAACTACATGTATTATACAAAACTAAATTACGAAGGTACTCCCTTTTTTTCCCATGTCGATTAAAATTATCCGACAAAGCATTATAAATCGACAAGAGATTTCTTAATTGCGATTTCTTTCAAAAACTAATTATTTTATTTCCATTCGCGGCAGAGAAAAATTACAGTGACTTATATGTATGTATACCGAAATTAACATTTTTCTATTCGATATATAAATCTAAATGTTACAAACAGAAGACTTAAAACACTTGACTAGATTTTTCACAGGAAAAAGAACATTTTCAATTAACTCATAAGGCACCGAATGGACAAAGAACGTTAATTCTATTACAGATTATGTGAAATCTTTATGTACCCTTGCTTGAATGAATAAAAAAATATCAATTGCTGGCTAGTGATCAGAGCGTGATTACATTCTGGAGGAAAAAAATAAGCTAAAGATAGGGATATAAGTAAGGTATAACCTTACTGCCCAGTTACAGAATTGTTACTTTTATGAAAATATTACGATACCATCACATGATTCAAAAAGTCAGGAAAATTTTTAAAGAGACTATTTTATGAAAGTTATAAAAATCACTCACATTTAAATTTATAATCATCCATACGATATATTCTACTTAATTTCATAATGAATTTTAACATAAGGGATCAGATACCTTTGAAATATCAAGTGTTAGTGAAATTTTTATGGCTTGTTATCGTAAAAAGTATTGCAATCATTTTTGTAAAACTTGAAAGAAATGCTTAAGAGGACAGTTTACATTATCAACAATTTTGTTTATTTAAAAAACAAGTGGGTAAGTGTGATCACAGATCGCACAGAGGGTTTCGTTTAATATTCCTCTCAAAACACTTTATCCTTTTGAAAAATCTGTTAGTTCCACATTTCACAACCAGGGGGCGCACTTGATTCTAAACAAACCTGTATCCGAACGAAAATCCGTTTTACATACTATCTGTTGATATATTAGTCGAGGGGATTGGGCCCATAGCACCCGAGATAAGTAGGCGCACCTGGCGGGAAAAAATGGAACTAAAATATGTAAGACTATGGTGCATAATATGAAAGAATGGTCAAAGGGGTGTCGGCAAAAGTTGGAAAATTTCTCCCCGGGTTAAAAGGGCGGAGGTTAGAAAAATTGCTTAAAATACACAAGTTAGAGCCCAGAGGGGTAAATAATAAAAGACTTTTTGAAAATTTTATGATTTGTCGTGTGGTCTGAGGCATTCAGCTATACGTATGCAAAATTTCATGTCACCAACTTAATTAGGGGCTCTCTTAGAAAGAATTGTTTAAAATGCACATGTGGGAGCACAAAGGGTTAAATGTACGACTTTTACAAAATTTTATGATTTGTCGTTTGATGTGAGGTGTTCAGCTATAAGTATGCAATTTTTCACGCCTCCAACCTAATTAGGGGTTCACTTAGAAAGAATTGTTTAAAATACACATGTGAGAACCCAAAGAGTTAAATGTACGACTTTTTCAAAATTTTATCATTTGTCGTATGATGTGAGGTGTTCAGCTATAAGTACCCAAAATTTCATGTCTCCAACATAATTAGGGGCTCACTTAGAAAGAATTGTTTAAAATACACGTGTGGGACCCCAAAGGGTTAAATGCACGACATTTTCAAAATTTTATGATTTGTCGTTGGATGTGAGGTGTTCAGCTATAAGTATGCAAAATTTCACGCCTACAACCTAATTAGGGGCTCACTTAGAAATAATTGTTTAAAATACACATGCGGGAGCCCAAAGGGTTAAATGTACGACTTTTTCAAAATTTTATCATTTGTTGTATGATGTGTTCAGCTATAAGTACCCAAAATTTCATGTCTCCAACATAATTAGGGGCTCACTTAGAAAGAATTGTTTAAAATGCACATGTGGGACCCCAAAGGGTTAAACTTACGAAATTTTCAAAATTTTATGGTTTGTCATTTGATGTGAGGTGTTCAGCTATAAGTATGCAAAATTTCACGCCTCCAAATTAATTAGGAGCTCACTTAGAAAGAATTTTTTAAAATACACATGCGGGAGCTCAAAGGGTTAAATGTACGACTTTTTCAAAATTTTATCATTTGTCGTATGATGTGAGGTGTTCAGCTATAAGTACCCAAAATTCCATGTCTCCAACATAATTAGGAGCTCACTTAGAAAGAATTGTTTAAAATACACATGTAAGACCCCAAAGGGTTAAACGTACGACATTTTCAAAATTTTATGATTTGTCATTTGATGTGAGGTGTTCAGCTATAAGTATGCAAAATTTCACGCCTCCAAATTAATTAGGCGCTCACTTAGAAAGAATTGTTTAAAATACACATGCGGGATCCCAAAGGGTTAAATGTACGACTTTTTCAAAATTTTATGATTTGTCGTATGATGTGAGGTATTCAGCTATTACCCAAAATTTCATGTCTCCAACATAATTAGGAGCTCACTTAGAAAGAATTGTTTAAAATACACATGCGGGAGCCCAAAGGATTAAATGTACGACTTTTTCAAAATTTTATGATTTGTCGTATGTTATGAGGTGTTCAGCTATAAGTACTCAAAATTTCATGTCTCCAACATGTATAGTTTCTGAGAACGGGCTCTGTGACGGACAGACGGACAGACAGACAGAGGAGCGAGACGAATAGGGTTTCGTGAGATGAACGAAACCCTAAAAAAGACGGTTTAAATGGTGAACACACTGCATTTCAATGTTCAATTAAAAGTACATTTTGAAAAAAAAAAAACTTCATATTTAATTAAAATTTTTAAAAACTTTACAAAAATTTTGCATTTTTAAAAATCCTTACTACATTTAATAAAATTATATTGTTGGCCAATTGTTTTTTAAGATTTTCACATGTACATTACACAAGACGGCGCATGGATTTTTACATGCATCTGATATTACATTTAATACAATTTTTTTACTGATATATATAGTGTAAAACGATGAAATCTAACACATCTTGATATACTTCTATTTTTTATTTAATGACAAAAAACCTGAAGGCTAGTTCCATTCGCAGATTTATTACATATATAATAAAGAACATGTACAAACTTTTAAAAATCTATCTCAAATACAAAAAAAGCCTCAGCATTTTTGAAACATGAAACTGAAGTAAATATGAACATGCAGAAAGAGCCATTTAAGTTTTAATTTGTGTGGGTCATTGCGCTGAGTGTATTAACAAAATTTACTATATCTCGCGATATAATTACCGTATGGGTAAAAATGAGGTGTCAAAATATTTATAATTAAACAGGATTTCATTTAATATTAAAAAGGAAAAATCTTCTGGACCAATTTTTCGGTAAACTGTCCCCTTAAACTCTTCTGAATTTCGCTACTTACTAGGTGTATAAATAGTACCGCGCCATTTTTCGAGTACAGAAAATAGAGTTGTTTTTTGTCAAAATGAAAGATATTTTTATTCCCCTAGCACAATCCTATCCTATCACAAGCTGCAACATTCATCCATCTGTCAGGGAACAAACGAATTCCGAAATGGGAGAATTAACGTTGCTATGAAGCAATCAAGTCATTAAGTAAATTTTCGATTTGTATTTAAAACGAATGAGCCGTTCTCGGGAAATGACTTTTGCATGGAGCGAAGTAAATTGTTATCTAAGGGTGAAACATCTGGTGAATGCAGCAATTGGGCCAATATATACCAGTGAAGTGCTTTACTCCACTCGTTTTTTTAATGTGTGGGTGAAAACTGTCAATTTGGAACACAGCCTTGTCGTGTTTTTCGTCATATTCTGTACGTTTATTCTTCGATTTTACATTCATATTAATTAATACTTTCTTATAAGATTCATCACTGATTGTTAGGGTGGTGCGAAAAAAGTCAAGTTGATATTTCCGAGTCGCTATAGTGCGGAAAAGTTGCGATTGGTAAATACAAGAAAGACAAAAAAAAAATTCTTCAAATCGGACTTTATCTTCCGATCCCGCAAACCGCCTAAAAATTCCAAAAAATTGAAAATTTCCGATTTTTTCAAAATTTTTCTTTTTTTTTACGTTTATATATTTTTTATCGCTAGAGGAAAAAATATTTGCAGTTTGTACTGTTTAATAATAATAATAATAATAATTGTGTTTAGAGAATATCTCCCGATCGCGCAAGCTCAATAAAAATCAGCAAACATTCAATTTTGAGTGATTTTCATGCATTAAGAATATAATCAACTGAGGTCATTTTGCAGTCTCAGGTTAAGATTTAAATGTTAATTGATACTATTGAGCATATTAAGTTATTTTTAAACAACCTAGAACTTACCACGAAGAGTTCGTTTCAGGTCTGAAAAGTTTAGTAGTGCACCCTACTGCCGTTAGCCACGTTGGAAAACAGCGCTGAAGTCGGCGTACGCGCTCCCACCTAGTCTCACCTAACTCCATAAAATTTACAGAAAAGTCAACTGTATTCAGATGAACTACATGGCATATACTACTTTGACGGAAGAAAGGACGATACCCCAGTTAAAGAAAGTATTGCATCTAAACAGGTTCGTCGAACTATTAAAGAGGAACACTTTCCTGTCATAAAAGAACGTGACTCAGTTTATTTAGGCCATGTGCCTCCAAACTCCGGGCCTGCTAAGGACATTGTAGCTTTCATAGTATCATGTCTTACTGAACAAGGGATTTCACTAGAATACTTAGATTTGGTAGGCTGTGATGGTACAAATACCAATATTGGATAGAAAGGTGGTGCTATCAGAAAGCTTGAAGTTTATCTCTGACGACCACTGCAGTGGGTTGTTTGTTTATTCCATTTTGTTGAATTACCCTCCCGCCATCTTTTTCAACATTTGAATGTTGAAACTACTGGCCCAAGATCATTTAGTACACCATTTGGACACAATATCATTGTTGTGTAAAGCTCTCGGTGATAAATTTTCAATTGACTGATTGTGAAATTCCAAGAAGTGGACAGGCAACTGTTGAGCAAGGACCAAATATATCTTCTTGGCGTAAGTCAAGCAATTAACAGTTACAACTTTCCAAATGACTTATTAAAGTGTGACTCCGGTCCAATTTCACATGCCAGATTGCTCACTTGTGCAAATAGAGCCCTTCGACTTTACGCGAGCGTGGAAAACCCATCGGATGCCTTAAAGACATATTGACATTTATTTTAAAATCTTACTTGCCAGTTTGTTTTGAAATAAAATGCTGTAAGTACATTACAGACGGGCCTATTCATTTGTACAGAGCAATTGAAACATCTCGATACTTTCGTGACAACCTGAAGAAAGTGTAGTCTTTGAAACTGAATGAAACTCGTTCTTTGCTCACCCGGAAAACCTGCTGATGGCAATGGTCTTTTATAAAAGGTGGCACATAAGAGAGCTAGGGCTGTTAAAAGCCAGACAGAATGTTTCAAAGGGTAAAGGCATCTGAATCTTTATCACTCCTACAATCCAAAATTAATTTATTGTAATGTAGCAAAATTAACATTCCCACCGCTTTTTCGGAGATTAACCCATGAATAAATACATTTCTTCTTTCAATCAGGTCAAATCTCAGTCTAGGATGATAAAAAGTTTTTCAACCACACGTAAGATGTCCAGCGGTGCATTAAATCGGTAACGGAAGCATCATTTAAGGTATGTGGGCCCCAATCAAGAGAGCATCAGGGCCACACTGAAATCAATGTCCATAATACCAGAAATTACCACCAAATCGCAGTACAAAGTTGCGTCTAAAAGTCAGACTTAAACAAATTATATATCTTATACTGTCACGACACTAGTTTTTTAATACAGTGTTTTGATCCTATTATAACAAATTATGTATTTAAGTAATGTAAATAGCAAACACTCTCATTCGTTGGATGGAGGATAGGGTGTGGTTTGAACTCGAAGTGCAGCTACCTTCCCGTGGTGAGTTCTGGTTTGTTTAAACATTATCAAATATCTAAACAAGCAAAGAGTTGTACATTGTACAATTTATATGCAAATGTTAATATTGGAACGCAAACTGATCTCAGGTGATTATTTTCTTTATTCATCAAAATCACTGAAAATTGAATTTTTGCCGATTTGTATTGAGCTTGCGTGATCGGAAGCTATTCTTTAAACGAAACTGTTTATTTTTATTATTATTAAATATTACAATCTGCAAATATTTTTCACTATAGCGATAAAAAATATATATACGTAAAAAAAGAAAAAAATTCTGGAAAAATCGGAAATTTTCAATTTTTTAAAATTTTTAGGCGGTTTGCGGGATTGGAAGATAAAGTCCGATTTAAATAATTTTTTTTTGTTTTTCTTGTATTTACCAATCGCAACTTTTCCGCACTATAGCAACTCGGAAATATCAACTTGACTTTTTTCGCACCACCCTACTGATTGTATCACATAGTTGAAACAGTTCATAATAGACTACACCTGATTCATAGAAACCAGATCTTCGTCCATGCGTTGTAAGACCAGTCGAGAAACCCATAGAAGCACTTTGCTGGCTTGTATTGATACGCCCGATTAATTCACCGGATATTGTTCCTTCATATTACCATTTGTTTAGCTTCATGCTGGACACTATTACTGGAGAGTGTTAGAGTGATGTAATCGTACATTACATTTCATTATATCATTTGGTTTCGGTTCTATCACGTCATTAACTTAAATAAAACTGATTGGTTCTCATATTAGCAATTTCTATTGGCTGTCTTATTAAAGGGCTCTACTGGCCTTCCTAGAATCCTTTCAAAATGTTATAAATATAGGTTGCTTTATTTTATGGCTCACTGTATTCTCTGATTTTCATGTGTGATTGACTCTCTGTAAATAAAACTTTTATGTACGATCAAACGGCCTTATCTTTCAACGCAGCAACATTTCAACATGGATTTTTAACATAGAGTGATTCAGTTCAAGCAGCAATCAAAAACTGGGTAATCGTATTTTAGCTTCGCTTCAAAAAGAAGATACGGCATGGAAAAGTATGGAAAAGTCTTCAAAGTACGTATGAAGCTAATGGGGCTTTTAATCAAATACTAACTCAAAAAAGACTACACACAATGAGAAAGAGTAAGGACACTACAATGAGACAACATATCGATGAAGTTATAAAATTAATTACGGACTTACGGATATCTGGTACTGATGAGCGTGATATAGATTCTATTGTTTATATTCTGATGTCCTTACCGAAAGATTACGAAGCGGTTAAAGTTGCGTTAGAAAATCAACCAGTATCAATTTCATTTTAGAATTCGTAACTCAAAGATTAATAGATGCTGAAGCATTAATGAATGACTCAAAAAATAGTGATAAAAATTATTGTGTTAAATCTTCGCTGGATAACATTAGATTTACAGCTACTCACAAGAAAATGATTTGTGAATTTCGCAAAAAGAAAGGTCATACATCAAAATTTTGTAGAATGAAGCCTTCTAAATGGTTTAGGTGCGGGAAAAGTGGTCACTATCAGCGCGACTGTAGATATTCAAAATTTAGTGCTACAGCAAATTCTGACGAAAAACATTCAGCTTACGAAATATCTTTCGCAGCAGCAATTTTAGATATCGATAAATTGATCATTGATCCGGTTCTACTTCCCATATGTGTTTGCAAAAGGAATGGTTCAGCTCATTGAAACCAGCAACAATGCGCTTCAAAATCTGCAGCTCTGGAAATTCAAGGTATTAGTGACATTCGCGGTGAAATATCTAATAACGTAAAAATTATTTTAAAGGATTTACTTTTTGTTCCAAATTTAAACGGAGAGTTAATATCAGTGAAAAATACACAGACTGCTAGATTTTGTGTTATCTTCAAAAATGAAGTAGTTTTCATTGAAAAGGAAAACAAATCCAAACTGCGTATTTTCTGACTCATTTTACAATTCATTTTTGCTCTCAAAGGCTTCCAATTGGTACGTTTTCTTACTCAGAAACTATATAATGTACCGTAATGGTCGATTTTTTGATAGAGGCAGAATATATTTTAAAAAATGCTGTTAAAGTGGGCATTTTGAACCGAATTTCCCGAAGCGGATTGTGTTGGAAAAATCATTGCATTTAGGATGCACTCAAATCCAAACTGCTTATTTTCTGTCTCATTTCTAAATTCATTTTTTCTCTTAAACGCATTTAATTGGTAGATTCGCTCATTCAGAAACTATGTAATGTACCACAATTATCGATTTTTTGATAGAGACAGAATATATTTCAAAAAATTATGTCAAATTGGGCATTTTGAACGGAATTTCCCGAAGCAATTGTGCTATCATTTTCTTCTGGACACGATAACTTCCGCAATTTTGCACAAATCTCTTCCAAGCTGATACATAAAATCAATGGGCATAAAATCTCGGTCAAGTTCGTTAATGGGCAAAAGCGGACAAAGGGGATGGAAATAGGGAGGGGTTTTGTGAAAACCGAAAAAAACCCATAACTTCTTAATTTTTGTACATATCAAATCAGTTTAAAGTTTTTATTACTTCTAAAAATAGCGCCAAAAATTCATGCATCACAGATTTTCGAAAATAAAAATTAAAAATGAAAACAAAAACAAAAACAAAAACAAAAAGGGGAGTTGAAGAAGAAAAATTTTCATACCTCCGTCAATTCACAAGATATAAAATATCCATGAATTTATCATATATCTTCTTAATATTGTCTTCAACATTTATATAGACCAGTTTTTGATAGGGAAAATTCTTACAGCAAAAACAAATTAAAAATACATAGCGGTTGAAGAAAAAAATCATCTTATTAAGGGTGCATTCAAATCCAAACTGTTTATTTTCTTACTCATTTTTAAATTCAGTTTTGCTCTCAAACGCATACAAATGCTAGATTCTCTTATTCAGAAACTATATAATGTACAGTAATGATCGATTTTTTGATAGAGGAAGAATATATTTCAAAAAATGATGTCAAAGTGGGCATTTTGAACAGAATTTTCCGAAGCGATTGTGTTAGAAACGAAAAATATTGCCCTACTGAGAAAATAATTGTTTATTAATCAAGTTTTAATTAATTGAAATAAAAATAAAAACACAGGTCGCTTATAAATATTTTCAAATATCACGTCAGCATGTTTCATATTTTTTTTTTTATTATTATTAAAAATGAATCTGAAAATGTGCCAGAAAATTTCGAGTTGTTGAGTATGGAAAAATATATTAGGTAGCGTTCTTTACAAAAAAGCTACCTATTGCAGCCGTTCGGAGTAAAGCGATTTCAAAAAATTTTGGTATATTTTCATCGATCATGACCCCCAGACCCCGAAACCACCCTCCGTTCAAAATTGATATCTATCTATCTATCTATCTCTCTCTCTCTCTATATATATATATATCTGACCTATGTCACACTGTAACTCCCGTAATTATGAACCGATTTCGATGTAATTCGGTGTGTACATAGTACATACCAATCTCTCGACCGAGTTCGTTGGCCAGCTTCATCCGCCATTTTGTTTCAAAATGGCGGCCATTTAAAATTTTTTTAAAAATTTTAAATTTGAAATGTGGTACTAAAAAATTGAAAATGGAAAAAAAAATTTTTCTTATGTATTTGACCTTTATACAAAGATTTCGGAGCAGTTTTTGTTTCGTCTATATCTTAAAAAATGGCTGAGTTATAGCATTTTGAATTTCTAGCGTGGCTGACATTTTGAAACGTCCTGAATTTTGTCACGCGATAAAAGGCGTATTTATGAACCGATTTGGATGTAACTTCGTTTATACATAGTACATACCAATGTCTCGACCGGGTTTGTTGGCCAGCTTCACCCGCCATCTTGTTTAAAAATGGCGGCCATTTAAATTTTTAAGAAAAATTTAAATTTGAAATGTGGTACCAAAAATTGAAAATTGAAAAAATATTTTCGTCTTATGTGTTTGACCTTGATAAAAGGATTCGAGAGCAATTTTTGTTTCGTCTATATCTTAAGAAATGGCTGAGTTATAGCATTTTGAATTTCTAGCGTGGCTGACATTTTGAAACGACCTGATTTTTCTCACGTAATAACAGGCGTATTTATGAACCGACTTGGATGTACCTTGGTGTGTACATAGTACATACAAATATCTCGACCGAGTTCGTTGGCCAGCTTCATCCGCCATCTTGTTTCAAAATCGCGGCCATTTAAAAAAATTAAATTTAAAATTCAAAATGAGGTATTAAAAAATTGGAAAATGAAAAAGATTTTTTTTATGTGTTTGGCCTTGATACAAAGATTCCGGAGCAGTTTTTGTGTCTGAAAATTTGTTCTTTTGTTGATATCTTAAAAAATGGTTGATTTATAGAAATTTGAATTTCTAGCATGGCTAACATTTTGAAACGATCTTGTATTTGTCACGCGATAACTCACGTATTCGCCTATTTCGATGTAAGAAGGCATGTGGATAGTATACATCAACACCTCGACCAAGTTCGCTGGCCAGATTCATCAGTCAGCTTGTTTCAAAATGGCGGCCATTAAATTAAAATATATATATATATTTAAAGTGAGGTGCAAAAAAATTAGAAATTGAAAAAGGTTTCTTTCTTAAGTATTTGATCTTGATATAAGGATTCAGGAGCATTTTTTGTTTGTCTTTACCTTAAAAAATGGCTCAGATATAGCAGTTTCAATTGCTATTGTGGGTGACATTTTGAAAAATCTGATTTTTTGCATGCGACAGCACTCCTATATATTAACCGATTCCGATGTGAGTGAGCATGTACACAGCAATTACTAAGGTCTCGACCAAGTTCACTGCTTAGCCTCATCCACCATGTTGTCTTAAAATGACAGGCACTTTAAGAAATTGCCCAATTTGGCAGCCAAATATAAGTTACTTTAAAGAAAATCAGCTTGGATAAAGCTGACTAATTTCGCGAAATTCTCATTCATTATATTGATAAAAATTAGTATTGAATCTCCTATATTCGGTTTCCACTAAATTGAGCTTCGTGTGTTTGCATGATATAAGTTGGCTTTTTTTAAATAAGGATTATGAAAGCTACCTCTTCCTCCCGGCACTGGCCGGAAGGACTTTTTTTAATATCGCCTTAAATGATTCTGATAAAACCAGCTATTTTATAAAAAGGAAATGAAAACTCGTCAAAAGCAGACAGATAAAACTGTTAAAGTGGAATTATATCTAATAATGATTTAGTTTTTGTTGGTGAAATTAGTATACTTAACTTCGAAATCTACCTCTGCCTGTAGGCCGGGCCGGCAGGGATTCTTTAAATTTACATTCGCGAAATGTAACTACTACTCTTGCCAATTAAAAAAAAAAAAAAACTAATGGCGAGATTTATGCATGGCTAACATAAAAGTAGCCAGATTTTCTTTTTATCCAGGACAAATGATAAATCGCGATGCATTATTTACATTCCAATTTCTGCCGTTGAAAAAATTGGTATTATCCGGACCATGAAATTGATCGCCAAAAATGGTTAACAATAGCCAATCTTGTTTATCGTTTGCCAATTACATTCAAAACAGTAATTTAACCTTCTTAAATACATAACTTTTACTTGTCAAAAATGGCAAATTGTTTAAATTAAATAAATAAATAAAATATATAACATAAGACTACATACTATAAAGTATAATTTAAAAAAAAAACTATAATAATAAAATAAATTTAAAACTATAAAGAATAAACTATTAAATGGACAAAAATTAAGGATTGCTGTAAGTAGTGTAATTGTAGCCATGCTTGGCGCAGTTGTATCTGACATGGCCCGGATAATATGTAAGTACAAAAACATTTTTTAAGTCGTACAAACATTGCTTTCATTTTTAAATATTTTCGTTTTATAATGTTAATTTCTCAGTGCATCGCTTCTTTGAATTTTAAATAAAATCAATATAAATATATATAATTTTTTCAAGACGTTTGTATTTATTTATTTATTTAAAACTCATATAGCCGTTTGAATTCTTTAACAATAGAATAAACAAAAAGATTTAATATGAATTTCTTCCTTGCTATAGTAACGGATGTACAGTATGAATGAATATGGATGAATTATCACTTGTAATGTTAGATATTTCGAGGTTTTGGCGCCAAAGACATCGCCAAATTAGAAAAATATGAAATATCTCACGAACTATTGGACATAAAACAATTTGGTTGGTACCATTCGATTCAGCATACAAAAATACACTAAAATATGCTATCAGTTGAAAAATAACTATAAAATCAGATTTTTAAGGAATTTTTTAAATGTTCGTTCTCCCCCCTTAGGGATGGAATTAAAAAAAATCCTTTCTTAGCGGCACCTTATGTCGTAAGAAGTATTTTTACTCCAATTTTCAAAATTTTAGGTTCAGTAGTTTTGGCTGCGCGTTGATTAATACAAAATTCAGACTTTCTTTTATATATATAGATGAACATAGAGTCTAACGGATATTAATACAACTCTTATTTATAAAAATGATAAGCCATATTTATTTAGATTTTTTTATTCCCGTGTATAGTGTATTTTGTTAATATGAGCTAAATAGATTTGGTATGTTTTATAGGAAAAGTCTGATCTGGGAAATATAAAAAACAAGTAAGAAAAATCATGCGTTAAGCATAGATTATAAAACACTTTCCAACGCTTCCTGAATGCTTTAACAAGGCATCGTAATTTAGGGAAATAACGTAAATAAGGTAACTAAGTAAACATTTTAGAAAACGCATAAAACTTTTGAAAAACTGATTTCAGCAGTTACCGTCCATAGCCAAATATGTTTTCCAATTCTTTCGAACAGCCCTGTATTTGATCCGTAGATTAATATATATACTATATAATGGGAAGATTTAGTTTAGCCAGAAAACGCATAACAGGTTGAAATTCTCTTTCAGCAATTTATACTAATATATGGAAACATACTTGAATACTTTTGTACAACCCTGTAGTTTACCTAGAACCTTTATTACAAGCCACTATTTACTTAAAATTCAATTCAAACTAAAACACTCTTAAAACTGCTGAAATCACATTTCCAGAAATTATAATTTATAGACGGCCATGTATCCAATTTTTTGCGTGACCCTGTATATAATTTTATCTATATTCTACAAACATTTCTTAGTAAAATAAATTCAGTTCAACGTAAAAATGCATAACTCATTTAAAAAAAAACCTTTCAGCAATTTGCGCCCATACCCAGTAACCCTTACGAATTCTTTTGTGTAGCCCTGTATATGCATTATAGCATTTATCTACAACATACAATATGCATAAATATAGTGAATCATAAAAGCGCTTATCATAATTAAAAATGCATTTCCTGCAATCATCGCTAATGAACGGTATTTCGGATACAATATAGTATCTGAAATATTTTGTGTGTCCCTGTAAAGGCTGTAATGTCCCTGTAAATACGCTTCGTATTACCATGAAATAATTTATAGTATGTAAACCTTAGCGACGTATATCAATTTCATTATATATGAAATAGATTAACATAATTAGCGTACGCCGCAAACAATTCCCTCCACCTCTATATCATTATGTATTGGAATTCCTTTTTTAGCCCTGTAAATGAACAATACCTCTTCTTTGCATCGCATATTCTACAGAATGTATATTTTAGTGCGCTTCATAAATGTATATCAATTTTATTCTGTTTGAAAGCGTGTAAAATCATTAAAAATCATATGAAACGATTTTTTTCCCATAGGCGTAATGTAACGGAATACTTTTGACTGTCCCTGTGAATGAACTAAACAGGCTACAAACTTCATTACAAATAGGGACCGTGCTATGGTAAACGTCGATAACATCCAAAAATTTCAAGGCAATCCGAGCATATTTACGAGAGTTATAGCGCGGAGAGACGGCCAGACAAATCGAAGTCATAAACACATTTCAACTTTGTTGAAAAGTGTTAATAAAAAGGAAATATAAAAGGAATATAAAAGGAAAATAAATGACTGCATATGAACTGTTTTTATTGTTTGAAATACATTTTAATGTAAAAAGTACTTATTAATCGCTTTTAAAAAATATTGACTCCTATATTATGTAAGTAAATATCAACTTTTTAAAAATATATACTAATGCAGTTTAATCTATAAACTTGTTATCATTCATGAAAAACACTTTATTTCAATGCTTAAATATCATACTTTATTTTTTAATGCAAATAATTACGTATATAGAAAACGTAGAAAATGAGTTTACAATCGAAGAAAATTTAATAACTGATTCTGAATGTCTACAATTAAATGGTTGATTAAAATCACAAACAGCAAAAAAATGCTTACATACAATTTAAAAAAATAAATATACCAATTTGAAAAACACTAAATAATTAGTATTTATTTATAATTGTACTATAAAACAACAACAAACTACAATAGATGAATTAAATGCATTATTATATTTAACAATGTCTCAAAAATCTTTCCATATGTTATAAGGAATTCATATTATTTTATAATTTTGGCAAATGTTAAATCTGAAAACAATGGTATGAATATTTAGGATTTTAAATACTAATTTAAAATATTATTAGCAATGAAATAAAATCTTTCAAAAGTTTCACTAGTATAATATGTAAAAAGACATTTTCCCAGTATAATGTTAATTTCTAAATTGAAACAGTTTCGTAATATCATAATAATCGAATATCATATTTAACTCCAAAATAATAATGACGATAAAAACTGTGTTAGTGGTCTTAAAACAGTAAGAAGCCGAAAAAAAATTTCAAATCACTGTCACAACACATTTTTAATCTCAAGTAACTGAAATTAATGTTTACATTCATTCCACTATAAATGTAGGCACGAATCAGGCTCTGCGTGAGCTTTTTTTTGTTCAAGCGATGGCAGATTAAGATATTTTACAGTATCGAATCGGAAAATATCGCTTCTGAAAACAATACCAGATCAGTCTCTTTCTATATAGCATAAAACTATTTAACTCATGATAATAATCTACAAAACACTAATAAAAGATTAAATTTAAATAAGACATACCTTTATGCTCCATGAATAAATACTGTTATAATATCCGTGTTTTATCCTAAACCGGCGGACGTCTTTCTCTTATCTTAAAAAAAGCGTTGAACTATCTTCCCATGTCGAAAGTTCTCTGATCCTTATTTATTCTGCCGTCAAATCGAGCGCAGACTATTTTAGCAAGCAGATGTTTCTATCGTATTATTATTATTATTATTATTATTATTATTATTATTATTATTATTATTATTATTATTATTATTATTATTATTATTTGTATACCACAGATTTGGAACTTAAATGAGCAATAATTTTATAAGACCGTCTATAATTAAAATTTTCTATTTGAATGCAACACCTCCCTTTTTCTCTTTTTCTTTTTTCTTTTTTTAAAGTAAAGTTTGTTTTACACGTAATAAATAGAAAATATCTTCTTAATAAATGAAAAAGGAGTATAGGGATAAAAAAATTTCTTTGTCAATCTGTCATTCTTTTCATATTAATTTTCTGTAGAATAAAACAATTCGTAACATAACTTTTTTTAAAAGTCATATCTCTAAAACACAAATTTGAAATACGAATAATTAATATATCATGTGTTTTTATAAATTTTGTATATATATTTTTTTCGGAAAATGCTAATTTTATTTAAAAAGCCTGAAAGAAGTAGAATTTTTTTTTTAATTGTTTACTTAAAATAGTTAAAAACTAACAAGAAAAAATATGACTTGAATGCAAATTATAAAGCAAGAAATGCATATATGACAAACCTCTGAAGACTCTTTTTACGTGCTCATTAAAATCTGCAGACTTAACTGTAATAGAAAATTTTTAGTTTGAAACAACAGAAGTGTTTCAAATACCACTGGTCGATAAAAAAATAAAACAATTTCCTCCCTACAAATTAATATATAAAGTGTACAGATTTACTATTTCTAATTCTAAATATGTTATCGAAATTGCTCCAGCACGTACCATTTTTCCGAGAAACACTTTTATAATCATAACAATCAGTGAAGGATTATTATTTTAAATTGCAATGGTAGATAAAATTGAAATCATGAAAAAAAGTATACTTTCACTGTCATAAATACCAAATTGATAAAATATAACATGAAAATCTAATTTGTTACTATTTGTACTGTGCATTTTCCTTTAATCCCCCCCCCCCCCAGCTCTCTTTTCGTTTCCGAACTTACTATTTGCTATCCACTAATATATTTTCATTCCTTATGCCGCTGTAACTTGGGTTTGTTTAAAATACTGTTTAAAATATTTCTCTTCATTTTCAAAGATTTTTGAAGTTCATATTTTTGCCACACTGTGCCTTACAATATGGCGAGTTTTTCCATCACATATGTGACGTGACATACGTTACATGCAGTGACGTCACATTTTTTTTTAATTGCCAGAAAATATAATCTTACATAAACAACATGTTTTGAATAATTTTTATAATTTTTTAAAGTTTTCTAAGAAGTTTACATCTTAGTCCCAATGTGACATCACTGAGTGGTGGCATTTTGGTCACAGATGTGACGTGACCGCAGTGACTTACAGTGACGTCACAACGACGTCAATGTGACCATGCATGCTATGAGGGATGCTTACAAAAGCACTTCCTAAAATAAAATTTTATGAAATTTTAAAATTTGCAGTTTCAGAATTTCAATTTTGAAACTTAAGATTAGATGTGCGATTAAGGGCGGGTATTAGAGTGATGTAATCGCACATTACATTTCATTTTATCATTTGGTTTCGGTTCTATTACCTTATTAACTTAAATAAAACTGATTGGTTCTCTTATTAGCAATTTCTATTGACTGTCTTATTAAAGGGACCTATTGGCCTTCCTAGAATCCTTTCAAAATGATATAAATATAGGTTACTTTCTTTTTTACCTCACTGTATTCTCTGAATTTCATGTGTGATTGACTCGCTGTAAATAAAACTTTCATGTACGATCAAACAGCCTTATCTTTCAACGCAGCAACATTTCAACATGGATGTTAACATAGAGTGATTCAGTTCAAGCCGCAATCAAAAACTGGGTTAATCACTGAATTGCTTAAAAAAAAAACAGGCTTCTTCCATTGTGGAATTTTACTAGTTCCTGGAAAGATGGATGAAAGATGTAGCTGCTTGAATAAATATACTTTGAATAAATCTTTCTTCATTTTCATTAGAAACAAAATTTCTTTATTCGAAAGAAGAATGGAGTCATATTTATACACCTAATAAGCTTTATTAGTTTTAAGTCATAAATATATCCATGTTTTGCTAAGAATGCCTTGCTAAGAAATGCCTTGCTTACTTTTGCTAAGAAAATAAGTTTAACATAATTCATAATCTTTATTTTTAATATTTACACAAATAGCGTCTATTTTAAATTGCATTATAGGGTAAATGCACCAGTAGTCGGCCACTTTGAGATAAAATACGTTATGAATAGATTATTTTTGATTTCAAATGAAATATTACAATCCCCCTATATGTAGCCATCCTTTATACGTCATAAGCCATCAGCAAAGAATTGTGGGTATTTTTATTGCGTTAGTAATCAGCCATTTTTTATTTGGTTGCGGTCAAATAATCGTTTTTGCTATTTTTTTGTTAACCGATGACAAAATTTTTAAAAGACTAGTATTAATTTATTTTTTATTATTTTCTAAAATTATAAGACTCTACTATTAAAAAGTTCAATAAACTAATGTTTTTCAGTATCAATATTAAATAAATGTGTTTGTATTAATTAATTTTAATGTGGACGATTATTGGGTATTATATTGACTTACATGTTCAGTAATCGGCCACCACCGTTGACTACTGGCTAAAAGGCCATTTCACTTTTTTGAGTTTATTTTTAATAATTTGATTTTTGTCGTAATTTGATTTTTGCAATTTCAGATTTATATAACATTTTACTTGCATTTCATTTTATGTACACTATATATAAGGTGTCCTGGGGTAAAAACGCCACCTTAAGATTCTACCAATTTTTACGGCTTAGTTTTAGATTTTTTTTTCCCCAAACAAATATGGGATTTGATACAGTAACTTATTGATTATGTATACAAGAAAGACTATTTTAGCAGATAGCAGATTCATAAAATATAGTGGCGTGATTTCTTGACCAATGCTATTGGGCGTTATTACCCACCTGTTGGGTAATAAAATAATGTCTAAATCGCGGCGCTCACAACGGCTCTTATCACAAATGCATCCAAGAAATTCCCTTGCAAGTTGCCCTGGCTCATACGCTGTCATTATTATTTACTTTAGTGTTGCATTTTTAGACTTCATAGTTTTTACAAATAAAAAATGAGAAAAAGACTTAAAATATATCTTAAGACTTAAATAAATAAGACTTTAATAAGACTTAAACAAGACTTAAATAAATATCATTCGATAAGACTTATATATCTATAAGACTTAAATAAATATCATCCATGCACAAGTTAATTGAAATTGATTTGCGCTCATACGTTTGTCAGTGACTGCAACGTTCACGAATTTCGTTCGTTTGTGATCGCGAATTTCGCGAATTTAGTACATTTTTCAGACTGCTGCATCCAGTGAAATTTTTTTTTATGAGTGCTATGCGCTTATTCGTTTTTGCGTCGTTAACGAATTTCGTTCGTTTGTGATTGCGGCTTTCGCGAATTACTGCGTTTTTGAGACAGCTGCATGACGAGGTTACTGCACCCAGTGATGTTTTTTTTTTCGTTTTTCAAGAGCGCTATGCGCTCATACGTTTTTTACTGATTGCGGAGTTAACGAATTTCGTTCGTTTCTGGTTGCGCTATGCGCTCATGCATTCGTTACTGATCGCGGCGTTAACGAATGTCGTTCGTTCGTGATCGTGGCTTTCGTGAGTTACTGCCTTTTAGAGACCACTGCTCAATTAGGTTGCTGCATCCAGTGAAAAAATTTTTTTTGTTTTCATGAGCGCTATACGCTCATACGTTTGTAACTGATCGCGGCGTTAATGAATTTCTTTCGTTTGTGATTGCGGCTTTCGCGAATTTAGTGCCTTTTCGAGACTGCTACACGACGATGTTGCTGCATCCAGTGATTTTTTTCGGTTTTGATGAGCGCTATGCGTTCATACGTTCGTTACTGATCCCGGCGTTAACGAAATTCGTTCGTTCGTGATCGTGTCTTTTGCGAATTACTGCGTTTTAGAGACTGCTGCACGACGAGGTTGCCGCACCCAGTGATTTTTTTTCGGTTTTCATGAGCGCTATTAGCTCGTATGTTCGTTAATGATTACTGCGTTAACGAATTTTTTCGTTTGTGATTGCGGCTTTCGCGAATTACTGCGTTTCAGAGGCTGCTGCACGACGAGGTTTCTGCACCCAGTGATGTTTTTTTTTTCGGTATTCGTGAAAACTATGGATTTATACGTTGTTACTGATTGCGGCGTTAACGAATTTCGTTCGTTTGTGATTGCGGCTTTCGCGAATTATTGCGTTTTAGAGACTGCTGCATGACAAGGTTGCTGCACCCAGTGATTTTTTTTTTTGGTTTCATGAACGCTATGGGTTCATACGTTCGTTACGGATTACGGCGTTAACGAATTTCGTTCTTTCTTGACCGTGGCTTTCGCGAATTACTGCGTTTTAGAGACTGCTGCACGATGAGGTTGCTGCACCCAGTGATGATTTTTTTTCTGTTTTCATGAGCGCTATTAGCTCATACGTTCGTTAATGATTACGGCGTTAACGAATTTCGTTTGTTTGTGATCGCGGCTTTCGCGAATTACTGCGTTTTAGAGACTGCTGCACGACGAGGTTTCTGCAACCCGTGATTTTTTTTTTTCGGTTTTCATGAAAACTATGGATTTATACGTTGTTACGGATTGCGGCGTTGACGATTTTTGTTCGTTCTTGATCGTGGCTTTCGCGAATTACTGCGTTTTAGAGACTGCTGCACGACGAGGTTGCTGCGACCAGTGATTTTTTTTCGGTTTTCATGAGCGCTATTAGCTCATACGTTCGTTACTGATTACTGCGTTAACGAATTTTTTCGTTTGTGATTGCGGTTTTCGCGACTTACTGCGTTTTAGAGGCCGCTGCACGACGAGGTTTCTGCACCCAGTGATGTTTTTTTTCTGTTTTCATGAGCGCTGTGCATTCATACGTTCATTATTGATTGCGGCGTTAACGAATTTCGTTCGCTCGTGATCGTGGCTTTCGCCAATTACTGCGTTTTAGAGATTGCTGCACGACGGGGTTGCTGCACCCAATGGTGTTTTTTTTTTTTTTTTTGGTTTTCATGAGTGCTATGCGTTCATACGTTCGTTACTGATTGCGGCGTTAACGAATTTCGTTCGTTTATGATCGCGGATTTCGCGAATTTAGGGCGTTTTTGAGACTGCTGCACGATGAAGTTGCTGCATCGAGTGATTAGTTTTAGTTTAGATGAACGGTATGCGCCCATGCGTTCATCTCAAAAAAAAGATAACACAAAACAGGAATTGTTTTTAATAAAATCGCATAATTATATCAAAACAACTGTTACTATAAAATCACAAATCTATAATAATAAGATAACTACAAAAATAATAATAATAACAAACGATTACTTTGTCACATGTATTTAAAATATCGAACAAGGGAAAACAACTGAACAAGAAACCATATTTTCCCTTAAATAAGAATTGGCGCCTCATTCTGCTCATATTGTTCAAAGATACTTCGAGACAGACTGTAATATTTGTAATGTACTATTCGAGATATGCAACTTATTAAAATTACATTTCGAAACTCCATTACGAGATAGTAACGCGAAAATGAGGAATTGGCGCCGCGTTCTGCAAATATCTAACCACGAAATCCAAAGATAAACTGAAATATTTGAATTGTACTAGTCGAAAAATGCAACATATTAAAATTTCATACCGAAACTCGACGACATGATAGTAACGCTAAAATGACGATTTGGCGCTCACTACTGCTGATATCAGAATAAGATATGCATCGACAGATCAGTCATTCATGTTCTGTTAATAATCTTGTCCTACATCATAATTTCATTTTGAAACAGGATGACGTAGTAATTTTTTCTCTGCCCGAAGCCTAGTCTACGATGGTTAAACAAAAAATTTGAAAGGCCCACTACTAGATAATTTGGTACTTTTAACTTTACTTTCCATCGGAAACAAAAATGAAAAATCTTGCATGAAGAATAGATTATAAAAGCATTTCCCATGACTTGCAGAATTCTTCAATGAAATTGAGCTGCTTAATACCGTAAAAAAGTAAACATTTTAGAAAAGGCATAATACTTTTGAAAAACAGATTATGGTCCCTAACCGAAAAAGTAGTTCAATTCTTTTGCGCAGTCCTGTATTTAATCTAAAGATTGGTATATCATTCTATACATAGTATGATAAAACTTAGTATAGTAATAAAATGCGTAACAGGTTGAAAATTTACCTTCAGCCACTTCTACCCCTATACGGAAACATACTTGAATTATTTTGTACAACCCTGTATATTACCAATAGATTTTTATATGCCGCACATGTTAAGCTAAAATTCAATTAAGGCTAAAACGTGGTTAAAAACTACTGAAATGATACTTCCACACATTATTATCCCTGGGAGGTCATGTATTCAGTTCTTTGCGTGGTCCAGTATATGGTTTTATTTATATTATACAAACATCTCTTAGTATACTAAATATAGTTCAGCTTGAAAGAGCATAAAAGCCTCTTTTAAGCCATTCACGCTGATAATCCACAAAGCTTACAAACTCTTTTGTGTAGCCTTGTATATGATCTATATCAGTTATACACACCCCATTGTAAGCAAAGTTTTAATTAAACTTAAAAACGCATGTCATAAACAAAATCACACGTACAGCAATTATCGCTAATAGAAAGATACAGTACTCTATTCGAATTTTTTGTGTTTCCCTGTAAATGAACGATAAATGCTATGCATATCATGTTATACAACGAGTGTTTTGTAGTAAGCCCCTGTATGTAGTATAGCAATTTCATTCTATTTGATGTAGTATAAGAGAACTAAAATACGCTGCAAACTGCTTATCCCCTGGCACTATTTTGTAAAGGAATTCTTTTGCGGGGCCCTATAAATGAATAATAAGTTCTTTGGACTCCATATTGTCTAGAATGCGTAGTTAAAAGTACTTCATAAATGCATACCAATTTCATTATATTTGAAATGGCCAACATCATTAAAATAAACTTGAAGCAATTTTTCTCATTGAGCGTAATGCATCGGGATATTTTTGACTGTCCCTGTAGATGAACTATAAATTCTACACACTTTATTTTCAATAGTGATCGTGCTATTGTTAACGTCAAAAACATACAAAAATTTCAAGGAGATTTGAGTATATTTGCGAGTGTTAGAACTCGGACAGACTGAAGACAATCCAAAGTCACAAACACTTTTAAACTATGTTGGAAAGTGTTAAATACTATTATAATATTTTAAATTATTAGAGCAACATTATAAGAAAGGAATAAATTAACACATTTTATCATTAAAATGTTGTTCTGTTTATAAAAGTTATACCTTAAGTTATTTAAATAACAAAGCATTTAAGTGGCCGACTACTGGTCCAGTGATGGCCGAACACTAGAATTGAGTGGCCGACTACTAGATCTTTGCTACTTTTAAGTTTAACTTTTTATAAATAAAAACTATAATCAGTTTTTTTTTTTAACAATTGCTGAAACAATAAAAGAAAAGTGTACATTAACATGTGTCACTGTTAAAAATGTTGTATTGCTTTTTAAAATTACACTTTGAGCTATATACTTAAAGAAAGCGCTTAAGTGGCCGACTATTGGTGCTTTTACCCTATAAAAATAAAATCTTATAGTCCTTTACTGATAAAAATCGCACAATACCTTAAAGCCAGAAAATCAGAAATAAACGGTCAAGTACGAGCATTACTCGCGCACAGAGGGTTCCGTAAAATAAATATATGAATTTGTATTATATATATATATATAAAAAAAAAAAAAAAAAAAAAAAAGTTGCTAAAAGAATACTAAAACTTTGTAAAAAACTATACAGCGTAGGGTTGGGTATAACTGTAAATATTAGAAAAGTGTAAATGGGTATACCAAGAAAGTTCAAACAGATATGGAACCTAAATAATATCAAATATAGCTATTCGTATAACTCTTTTTTTAATATTATCCTAATCTGTTTATGATGAACTTAATACGGTACTCACAATAACAGCAGTGCATAGTTAAACTTCATTTGGCATTTCATGAAGCTAAATTCAGCGTAGCAATAAACTTTATTTCTACAGTGTAGCTGAAACAAAACCTTTGTTCAAAGTTTAAATTTGGCATTGTGCTAAGCGCGCTTCGAATTGAGATCTCAAAGTTGCAACGCCGCCTTGGTCAGTGCCGCGTTTTTCCAGATAGGTGTTTAATTAACTTTTAAAGTCACTCGAGGCGTATTGAGAGATACAATCAATGCAAACTATCGTGAATCCCACAGTATTTATGCGATTCATTCTAATTAAATGTTTCGAGGGCGATGTCCTTAAAAAACGGACACCTAATTTTAATTCCAAGACATACAAACGGCACCAAGAATATTTAATTAAAAATTTCCTTTTATCATGCACGCGAAAATAAGCAAGTTCGCATTTTCTAATAAATTCGTTTATAAATTCTGGTGTCAGTTCATTATTTCATAAGTTTATAAATAGAATTACTCCGTGTCGGAAAGAATTAAGTGGTCGCAGGACTCTTAAAGCTTCAAAATTTAAGAAATTTTAATTTTTTTAGGTGTTAAATTCCTATCTTTTTAGAATATATTTTGATATAATTGTTTCCTTAAAATTCCCATTAGAACAGAAGTTTTGGCTTTTAGAATTATACCCGCTCAAAGCTGAAGCGGCGTTTCCAAAACTTTAAAGTCATTATTTTCCAAATGGCATTTTTTGGGCATAACGCGCAGGATAACTCAAAAACTTCTGAATATTTTTTCATGAAATTTTCAAAGCATATATTTCATGTTAGTCTGTATAAACGGAACTTAAAATTTCCTTTTTATTGTTCAAAAAAATATTTTTTTAGGTGATTTTACTGTTGAAATTTTCAAAATTTTGTATTAGCTAAATGCAACATTGCATTAAAAATATAAAAATGCTTTAAATACAAATTTATTTAAATTCAGGGAAATTATTACAATCTGAAGTATAAGTGAGTACCAAAAATTTCATTCTAGTTGCAATATTTATTTTGTAATCCTGCGCGTAAACTGTTATCCCAATATTTTGTTCGACAAATGTCTAACAGATTCGAGCCCCCTATAAATACTAATTCTGTATCTTGCAATTTTTTATCCCAGTTAAAATTGTGTTTTAAAATCATATAAATTTTAAGACATTAAATGTTGAAAATGGTCTTTTTTTCATTTTTTCCACTTTTTAGAGTCCCGAGACCCCTTAAATTAGTATGTTTTTAACAATTTGACGTTTATTGCTTTTATACTGTTACTGGACATTACATTACACATATATATCATTAAAAGTTGTTAACTAGGCATAGAGTACGCCGCCCCTGTCCTTGTGTATGTCCAAACTAACCGTACCTTTAAGGGTTAATATCTCGGCTAATTACCGATGATTTTTTTCGAAAATCATTACCAACAATGCTTTTATTCTTCTGCAACGATAGGCATATTCAGAGATGCTCAACAATTTTTCTGAATGCCCGTAAATCGAAATTTGTGTATAACAGAAAAATGCTAATTACTCAAAAACTATGTGACCTAGGGTAATCGCTATAAGTTTCCGGTAAGGTTTACATTAACGTCTACTATCTCTAATTTTTTCATAATTTTAGTTTTAGTAGATTCGGAATTAGATGGGAGGGGGGGGGGAACATATTTTTGCGCTACATTTTCAACACTATCTTTGAAAGTATAATACCTAAAATTAAAAGGAATGTATTTTTGAGTTCAGCGTTATAAAAGCTTTCACATGATACCCCACATGATATGCAAAGAAAAGATTTTTTTTCGAGTAGCATAATTAGCCCCTCTACTTTTTTACTAAATATGTTTATGAATGTTTATTAATCTGAAAATATGTGGGTCAATTGTCTTTATTACTTCCCCGAATTTGAACTTTCCACGTTCCATAGTTTACGAGTAAAATGGCTGTGACAGACAGACAGACACTGGAGTGATCTTAAAATGGTTCCGTTTGTACTTTTTAAGTACGGAACCCTAAAAATTAAGAAACATAATTAAAAGTTTGTTAAAAATATTACCAGAATGATAGCAAAATTTTTACGCATTCATTTAATGTAAAATAAGTTCTGATTTTATTCTGAGAAAAGTTGTTTTAAAATCACAATAGTTAATAACTCATTTTATAGACCTTGCATTATAGAACTTTCGGAAAACTTTCCAATTTAAACAGTTTCTATACGGTGAATGAATAGTATAGAATTTAAATGTTGAGCATTAAATGGGTTAAGAGAATACCAAACAAACGATATCGATGCAGAGAAATGTTGCCTATACAGAACTCATGCAAAATATTGCTGAAAGTATGTTATTATAATGAACATTTAATGAAATTTTTAAAGCTTATTCTTTAATTAATATTATATTCCGATTTATCAGAAAACAAGGGAATGATCCTTCTTTAATAATATAGCGTGATCTACTATTGAATTGTTTTGTTCCAGTTTATCGGTAAATATGACAGATTATATCAGTCATGAAAAATCATAAACTTTTAATTGCTAGTTTCTATCTATCATCGCCAATGTTTAATGATTTTATTTTATAGATGCCGCCGTACCATATGAAATATTTTAATTAGGTTTTCTATTTCTGTTACAATAAAAAATTAGTGTAGCGTTTGCTACATAATTAACTTTAATTAAATATTCATTTCAAATACAATTAAAGCATTTGTCAATATTTTTTTTTTCATTTTCGAAATACATTATTAAGAATATTAACTAAGAGAGCACTAATTGATATTTTATATAAAATTCTTCAAAATATGAATTCTCAGTTAAAATAAATGTCTTTCTAATAATGTTTATGTTATTGAAATTGCATGTTATGTAATCAGAAATCTTTGCAATGTTCCTAAAATTCAATGATATAATCAAGTAGTGGTATAAATAAGTTTTCCATATAAGTTTTCCATAATAAAAAATCTTTCCAATGTTCCTAAAATTCAATGATATAATCAAGTAGTACAAGAAATAAGTTTTCCATATAAATTTTCCATAAGGTAAAGTGGGGAGAGTCGGCGCACATTTCAAAAGAATAATAATAAGAAAAATCTGAATATTAATATTTTGATAAACTGTGCATGAATAATTTAGACTTTATTTGTTTTTTATGCATTCCCATTGTTATTTTGATGTTATGCTGTAATTTAATATAATAGCAGTAATAAAACCAATAAAACTATTTTGCGCAAGCTCTCCTTACAGGGTTGATAAGATTGCGCACATGGGAAGGAGAGATTCCGCACATGGGTACAAGAGATTGTTATTAATAATAACTACAATTAAATCATTAACAATAATAATTATACTTAAATGACATTGTTGTAATGTTTTTATGTGTAAATATTATTGTATTAGCAGTGAATATTTCAAATTATGTTTAAATAATAAAAAAAGATGTAATGCTAACTACAGTTAAAGAATTTTAATTGAAGAAGAAGATAGAAATATCATTAAAATCAAGCCCTACAAAGATTACAAAATAAGATTATTCTACTTGATAACTTATTAACTTTAAAGTTACATAATTTTCATTTCCACTGTGTCAATGTATTTTGTTTGCTAACTGAAGTTGTCGTCGTCCGCAACCGATGCACTTATTGTTGTAAATCATGGAGCTTTCGTGCAATCACCTGCCACAAGCAATGCATTGAATCCAGTCAGTGGTCGAAGTTGTCTCCTGGTACAGTTCCAGACATTCAATGCACTCAGCCTCATTGACCTCCTTTTTTTTCCTTCAGTTTTTTTATCCCACTTTTTTCTGTAAGCACCTTATCTTCTGCTCTTTTTTTTTCTTTTTTTTTGGAGCGGCATACTTCTGAAATCTTTTTTCATGTATATTTTGTAGATCAGTGACATTAGTTGCACTCTGTTTCCTTTTGATTTAGGTGGCATTATACTACTTGGAATGGGTGAAAGCTTTTCAAAAACGTTTTATTAGAAAATTTATTTTAGTTAACAAAATTATTTTATTAGCAAATTAATTGTTCATAAATATATATATATATATATATAAATATTTAATTAATTTATTAACAAAAATAATTACTTAAAATTAATTTAATAACAAATGTATTATTAATTTATTAATAAAATTTTTATCTGCAAAATTATTTTTTTTGCAAATTAATTTGTTGCCAAATTTAGTTTTGATAATTATGAGTTTTTCCGAAATTATTTCAAAATCTATTCATTCATACGTTTTACACGTAATTTGCAATTCATGCAAATTTATCAATAAGCTGCGTAATCTCTCCTAGCTCTGAAACTTATGGGGAAATGCGCCATCTCTCCTAAGTGTCAGATGCTCAAACTCTTCTATTTTGGTAGGAGAGGTTGCGCGGCCTTTTATTCGAATATGGCCACTTCTAAAATGAATTTTTAGTGTTCGCATACTTAATTTAGTTTAGTAGTTTATAAGAAATCTTTTAAGTTCAAAATATTTTGTATTACTGAAATTCTATAAAAATTCTGACGAACAGTTATGAAAATTCAAGCGCTTACTTTGGAAAAACAAAACAAAATCGCAATGCTTTATCCAAGACGCTTAGAACAATCAATGTGCACATTTATGTACACACTGCACTAATGCTACCTAAAGTCGCTGCGCGAGCACGATATTCTTTCTCGTCGAATCTCTTAGTGCGCAATTTCCTACAGCGCGATCTCTCCTGGTTTTACCTTAATAAGAACTCTTAGCAATGTTTCTAAAATTATAATCAATTAATACTGATAATAATACGTTAAATAAGTTTTCTATGAAAATAAATTAATTTTTATTATATTTTTTTACACGCCATCACTTGTAGAGTTGTTTTGTTAAAGAACAGACTTACGCATTGCTTAGATATTAAAAGTTTGAGATCGAATAAAATTATTTTATACTTTAAATTAATTAACTAGCAAATCTTAAAGACGGTCCACATTTAGGAGCATACAACCATGAAATTTCGCGTTTAGGGGAGGAAGAATGATCGTTAGGGGAAGCACAGTAGGGGAGACGATTGCAAAGGTTGAAGTTGTTGTCCCACACAGTTTGGTTTTCCGTGAATGGAGAACCTTCCGAAGCATTGGTACAGTGGTAATAAATATTACAGGTGATCGTCAAAGGCAAAAAAGACAAAAATCAATCGTTTCACATAAAAAATTCAATAAATATGTTTTTTTTCCCGTGTGATTTCATTTCTTTTAGCTTACCATGCCTCTGGATAATGTATCATCAACAATGTAATCATCAAAACACTTTCCCATCTTCAATACCTATTCAAAACCTCTTTTTGTAATATAATTACTTTAAACAGCGTATTTAAGTATTTCATCCGTTTACATATGAGATTGGCGAAGATTTGAATAATATCATCATCTGAAAATTTGCATCATTTAAATTTAATTGGCATTAACAGTAAATGATTAAATTGATTCTGTCAATTCATTATAATATTTTTGGGGACCATAAGGGGATGGTCAAGCTCCTCACATTCGCATTTATTAACTGCCTTTTCAGCAACAATAGCTAAAAGCACAACAGCATGATTAACCGCACTATATGAAGACGGAGGCTCAGCCTTCAACAGCTTTACCCTTTAATTTCCTTGCAAATTTATGTATAATACTTCTCATTGTTGCTGTGTTCCTTTCTTTAGTCTATCCGCAGGATCCTTTGATATCTCTCAAAAATCATAGTCATTGTCCCAGTTCACTATAGCACTTTTGCATTTTGTCACCTCATTTTCCACATTTCAATGATTCCCTGTTCTGTTAAGCATGATAGAATCATTAAGCAAAACAAACATCAAGATACCCTTCTCGCGGTTTATAAGAAAACGTTCTTATAGAATGTAAAAATTTGTAATTTTATATAGATCCAATCTTGACACTATCTCCTTGATTTCTAGGCACTTGTTATTTCCTCCTAGAGGAAAAGAACGTTTTACTGATGTTCTTCAAACACTGTATGGGATGTACACTTCAAACATTATTTTTTAAAGATTCTGTGAAACTCTGTGAGACTCATGTGAAAGTGTTGTGACAACTACCATATCTCACTAGAAAACACCATATAAACGAGGCTGAATCCAATATAGGAAGCTCCTTGTATTAGCTTCTTTGCTCCGAATATTTTACAAGTGCCAAAAAACGCCACAGAAGATGAATAGAAACAATCTATCTCCACATATATTCTCGCTCGATGTTAGTGTGACATATATTTCTTTAGGTAGAGGATAAAGGCATCCTTTTCATCTAGCCGAAAAGACTGCACAGTTTGCCCCGAGACGCGAAAACGAAGGTCTTCCCGCGAAGTGAGAGAATTTCCTTCCAGCCTATAAAACTTAAGTTTATTAGTGATGTCATGTTTAAGGCTTCCTAGTGGTTTAAAATATTGACTTTGTTTTTGGCGAAGAGCAGAGTTGATGGATAGGAAGATGCATGAGCATCCGAAGGGAGTTTGTATTTGATGTCTTTGGATTTCTTCCAGCAAGATACAGAATCGCCACTCTCCTATCGGGACGTTATTGTTCGGAACTGTTCTGAACTTCAGGAGGTTCCGGGTACGGCAGACGAGAGCCAGGTACGGCTTAGCGAATTCTTCAGCTCAGAGAGGGGGGGGGGTCGAAAGTGTATTCGCTTCGATGGACTACAAATCAAAGAGAACATCCCGTTCCAACCATTGATTTGTCTGCTCTTTAGTAGTAGGATTAGAATTCCATCATATGGAGAGACAGTTTATTCAACTAATTAGAGTGGAACTCTGAAATTTATGTTTATCAGCTTAGTGTTAATTGGAACTTTACACCACTGAATCACCGAACTTTACTTTCACTACACAAAGACTATAAGTCGTTACGAACCTGAAATAATCGTTGTATATTTACATTGCATTTAAACTCATCATTTGATTGTTCATTATCAATAAATATATCTTTGATTTAATCGTACCTTAGCAAAAAGAATTTTATTGTCAACCAATTTTTACATGTAGCAGAGCCAGAAACATACTTTTCTTACTATGTATCTTTTGTGTCCTTTGTATCTGACTACTAATCACATATTCGTACATATTACGATATATATATTATAATATATTACGATAAACTTGCGTATGAAGATTCGGACGGGATGTATATTACTGTGGTTAAATACGCATACAATATATAATTGGATAATTTTTCTTTCAATAAATATAATTGGATTTATTGGATAATTTTTTTTTCATATTCCATGTGTGTCGTGTATATCTAATGAATCATATACATTATATAAATACATTGATAATATATGAATACATTATATGAATATTAATACATTATATAACCGAATAAAATAAAACTTTTTAGACCCAGATATATTCTTTTATATAAAAATAAAAATGTGCCCAAAATGATAGATTATTAAGTTTTTTGTATTAATAACAGTTTTAAAAGATCAATAAGTTACCTTAACGGAAATCTTGAATTAGCATGTTACTTGTTAAACAAAAACCTCAAAAAATAATAATATAATAGGAAAAAATCGTTTTTGATTCGTTATAAAAAGATAAAAACAGTGATATAAGAAATCAGTCACGCACTGTTAAAAATATCTTCTCTAATAATAGTAACTCAATTTTATATGATATTTTTAGGCGATTTCTGGTGACCTATATTTTTTAGACTGAAATATTTCATAAAGTTTCTTAAAGATATTCGTCTAAAAACATGAAATAGAACTAAAATAGAATTGGAAACTTATTCAAATACACCTATTTACAAAGTTTCAAAAAAGGACTGAAAAGTTATTTATTCATATTTTCATACATTTATCTATTGATTAATAAATAGACAAAAAAGTTACTAAGTAGATACATAGATAGATAAATAGATAGGAATATACATAAATATTTTTATAAACACTAGAAGCGCCGGAAATTTTATTGAAGTTTCTTATATAAAATATAGTACACCATAATTTCTATTTAAAGGTTTTTAACTTATTTATTAAACTTATTTCTGTGTGAAATATACATTTAACTATTTTATATAGAAATTTCAGGTTCAGATCGAGTATATATATACATGATAGCAGTCAAATTGATTGCTATGGTGCTTCTAGTGTTAAGCAATATGTTGTTTTCTTAGCACTTCAAATACTCATGAGGTTTAATAATATAAATCAATACACATTATACACTAATGAGAGTGAAATGGCAAAGTTAGCACGACATGTAAGAAGACATTTCTTGAATGGCAAGTTATCAAAAATACTCGCGCACTTTTGATACAGATTTTAATGTGTTATCTTTCAACAATATCTATATCTTACAACTAAATGTGTTACTATATTAATCGGCACTAGCTAACGGTTATGGTTGCCTTTCTATCATGCATTTATATTCATCTAATAGAATATCAAACAATTCTTACTGAACTTAATCTATAGAAAACCTCTAAAATCGGATCATTATAAAAGAATAACTTTGAAAGTAGTCGAAGGATAGTCATGAAACATTTATTTAAGCTAATTAAAAAATGATTTTTAAGTGTGTTCGTAATTATATAAATGCGTAACACCTATAGTCGTCGCCTGGTCCGACCTAAGACTCCTATAATAGGAGCTGACGCATTCTCCCTCAATTGGTACCCTATTTGGAGCCCAGTCGAAAAACCTAGCTAATTTTCTGCCATTTAGCAGTCAAACTGTTCGACGAAACTACACCTAACAAGGCCGGGTTACTGATTGGCGCCTTTATCGCTATTCCCGCGCCGCGCACTTGCAGTGAAAAAAACAAAAAAAAAACACACAAAAAAAAAAAAACAACTGTGTACGCGACAAGACAGAAAGTGGAATTATTTCATTAAACTAATTGTGTATCGTATGTAAATATAAAAAAGTACACTACTACTATTTACCCAAAATGTTCTTTAATTTTATTAATTTTGTTTTGAAATTTTTATTTTTTTAAAACACAATTACTCCCTCCCCTTCATCCCTTTTATGCATTTTTCTTTCTTTCTTTTATATATATTGCTAAAATGATTGTTTAGCAAGAACTTAATTACACTTGTTCATTGAGAAATTTAACACTAGAACTACCAAGACCGTCATTTTGACGGTTTTCACATTTCATGCTTAAAAATTTGATATAATTTATGTATTCTTCTAGAATTTTATGATACGACTTTTAATGAAATATAAGAATAGTTAAATATTCCTATTCAGTTTCCACTCACCCACTTTAATTTCCATAATCAGTATGACCTATACCTATCTATACCAAGACCCGTCAAAATGACGGCTTTGGCAATTTCGAAGTGAAATGATCCAAAGTGTTCGACAGCCGTTATAACGGGATCCAATTTGCTCCGATTACGATTCAGTTTAGAACTGAACGGTCTGACTGGTAAATGTAATCAGGACGCAATCACTAATAGTTGTACTTCTAACGTGATAAAGTTCTTGGTGAAAAGTGCAATCTGTGCAAAGTGTAATCTGTAAAAAGTCCAATCTCGGAACATAGTATTGTAGTAAAGCTAATTGCTTTCATGCACAGCTTGATTTCCAACAGCCGATGTCACTCACTAATAGAGACACCCTACAAATCGTCGGAATACCAGAAGGCGAGGCCTAAAAGTAAGAGAGAGAAAGGAAGTAAAAACTGAAATGAAGTGAGAAACGAATAGGTACATGTTGTTTGCCCTGCCCGCGAGTATGAGATGTGATAGATTGTGTGTGTTCGAAGAATGTCGTCTTAGGACATGGCAAAATATATGAGCATTAAAATTTATTTCTTGTAAATTGTAAGGAACAATGAAACTATTTCCGCAGGAAGCAAAAAATTATTCCAAGAATTCAAAGAACTCATTACTATAAATGAAGCCTGTTCGGACACTAATTCAAGTAATAATAATTTGGACATATCTTTCGTGGAAAATAAAACTGAATTTTCAGACTCTGAAGAAGCTGAAGATGAAATTGAAGTACGAGATATTGAAGAAAGTGAAGAAGATGAATATGAAAGTGAAGATTCAGGGAGTGAAGATGAAATTCCTCAAAAGAGCCACAGATGCAGAATGCGATTGCGAATATGTTCAGATACGCAGTCAGATAGCCAAACAGAAACCGAAAAAAGACAGAAGAAAAACATTGCTCTCGACGGTACTGAATGGGAAGTATTAGGGAATGGTTTTGTTGGTAGACTCCCACCACATACTATATTCAAGGATAGTTCAGGCCCAGTTGGTTTTGCGAAGTGGAACATTATGCTTGGTAATGTTAGCAGTGCATTTAGACTTATAATTGATAATCGAATGATGAATCACATAAAAACTTGCACTGAGATCGAGGCTAGAAATGTTTCACAGAAGGACGATTGGAAAATTACTATTGAAGAATTATATGCGTTTGTAGCTATTTTGTATGCTCAAGGAGCCTACGAAGCAAGAAATTTGAAATTATCAGATTTGTGGCCAGAAAAATGGGGACCTTCTTTATTTTACGAAATTATGAGTAGAAACAGATTTTCAGAAATTATGAGACTCGACAAAAAAAGCAAGAGGAGTGTTCGCTTAAGAACTGACAAATTTGGATTAGCTTCCAAAATGTGGAAGTCATTTATTGATAACAGCCAAGCTTGTTACAAACCAGATCAGAATATAAGCGTAGATGAACAACTGTTTCCCACAAAGGCAAGATGCTGATTTCTGCAATATATGCCCAACAAACCGGACAAATTCGGAATTAAGTTTTGGTTAGCTGTAGACGTGCGCAGTAAATATCTTATAAATGACTTTCCCTATTTAGGCAAATATGAACTTAGACCATTAGGAGTACCTCTGAATGAATTTGTATTTTTGAATCTTGTAAAAACTTATGTAAATTGTGGTAGAAATATAACAACGGATAATTTTTTTACACGTACACAACTCGCAAAAAAGCTACTGACCAAAAAAACAAGTCTCGTTGGAACTAAGTGAGCTAATAAAAGAGAATTGCCGAAAATAGCTAAAGTTGGAAAATATAACATGGCTCTTTTCTACACAAAACTCTACAAATCAAATGATATTGTTCTAACAATTTACAAAAGTAAGCCTCGTAAAAAAGTACTACTTCTTAGCTCAAAACATTAATCCGTAAAAATTGCTTCTAATCGAAAAACAATTCCTGCAACTGTGTCGTTTTACAATGAGACTAAGTTTGGAGTAGATGTAGTTGACCAAATGGCCCGCAAATATAACGTAAAAGCAGGTTCACGTAGATGACTTTGCAGGTATTTTACGATATTTTGGACTTAGCAGCAATCAATGGGTGGATTTTATATAGACTTGTGATGAAAATATAACTAGAAAACAATTTTTATTTCAATTATCCGAAGAACTCTCCAGTGATATAAGTGCTGCAGAAAAGAAGCCTCCTCCCAAAAACCAGAACGGAAAGCTATGGATTGTACTCCAGAAAACTAATAAAAGTCCTTATGAACACAAATCTTGCCAAATTCGATTGTGCAACAAAAACAGAGCGATTTATACCTGCAATGTATGCAACAAATATGTTTGTGGCAAGTGTTCATCTAAAACAGCATGTACTTGTAAAATATTTGCCTCATAGTTATTTGATACACATAAATGTGCTATACTATGAATGTAAATATAAACTGTTTTTTTTTTTTTTTTTATTAATAATTAATTAATTATTATATTACATTTTGTTTTTATTAAATTATGTTATCTTATTTACATTAACTGAGTGGCAAGTGATCATCTAAGATAACATGTATTTATAAAATATGTGCCTCATAGTTATTTCATACAAATAAATGTGCTATACTATGAATGCAAATAGAGACTGTTTTTGTTTGTTTTTTATTAATAATTAATTAATTATTATATTAAATGTTGTTTCTATTAAATTATGTTATTTTATTTACATTAACTAAGTGGCAAGTGTTCATCTCAGATAACATGTATTTGTAAAATACGTGCCCAATAGTTATTTCAATCATATCAAATGTACTATACTATAAATGCAAATAGAAAATGTTTTTGTTTGTTTTTTTATTAATAATTAACGAATTATTATATTAAATGTTATTTTTGTTAAATAATAAAGTTAAAAGTTAAAATGAAAGCCATGATAAAAAATCCGTCAATTTGACGGGTGCGGTAAAACTAGGTATATATAAAACATCGGTAGTTCTAGTGTTAAACTATATATGAACAATTTCATAGCTTTTAGAAAATGTCTGTCTGTCACTATGTGAGTCTGTATGTGGCAAAAATTTTGTGGGCGCTCTATCTCAAAAACTAATGCACGGAATTTCACAAAATTTTAGATTCAGTTAGTTAGATCTTGATATAAACTGGTGCTAATTAGTTTTTGGTGTAAATCGCCCTACATGTGGCGCTGCTATGCTGCATTATTCACGATTTTCACGATAGCTCTATCTAGAGAACTAATGCACGGATTTTCATAAAACTTCAGATTTAGTTAGTACTTGGTATAATTTAGTGCTGATTACTTTTGGTGTAAATCGCTCAACAGGTGGCGCTGCTATGCTGTATTTTTCACGATTTCCGTAATAGGTGTATCTCAAGAACTAATGCACGAATTTTCATCAGACTTCGGATACGGTTAGGAGTTGTCATAAGTTGTTGCTGATTAGATTTCGGCGTAAATCACATAACCGGTGGCGCTGCTATGCTGCATTTTTCAGGAAGTATTAACATGTATGAGATAGAAGAAAGTTTTGGGATAGCCACATCCGATCCGACTAGTTTGTATTTTCAGTCAAAGCAAGTGTAAATTAATGTTTTAACTGTTATTGACAGTATTTTTCGTTGGTAAAGAAATTTTGCTCAGGCAGTGGCTTTATTACGCCCCCCCCCCCCCCTTCCAATAGTATATATATATATACACGTATCCAACCTTTACGTTTGAAGCTGAATTTTGAAATTAAGAACGAATATTATGCGGATATATTTACTTAGAAGTAGTATTGAAATATAAAATGTCTAATTTAGATAAGTTATTTACAGTTTCATTAAAAATAATCTTTTCTAGTTTTGGTTTTGCTCAATTTAAATTGCACAACTGGTTAGCGAATGAAAACGTAAACAAGCTGAATATTCAAAACTTTTAATACAAACAAATTTTATTATTATTATTATTATTTAAAATTTTGTTGTATAAAACAAAATTTTCTTGCTTTATGTGAGTATAAAAAGCAAATTGTTTCTTCTTTTAATTTTGATACATAAGTGAAAAAATAAAATAAAAATGCATTTAAAATAAAATAAATAAGTAAACAGAGTGATATTTGTTTTTGTAATCAATAACCTATACTCGATCCATAAATAATAACTAATCAATTTTTTAAATGTTTGAAAAATCTAAGCAGCTGTTTCCTTACTGCCGCACTTAAAAATGCAAGTCCTTCAACACAAGTTTCTCTCTCAAAGGATTATACCCCCATAACATGCATGGTCACAGTGACGTCGTTGTGACGTCAATGTAAGTCACTGTGGTCACGTCACATCTGTGATCAAAATGCCACCATTCAGTGATTTCACATTGTGACTGAGATGTGAACTTTTTAGAAAACTTTAAAAAATTACGAAAAATCTTCAAAACATTATTTAGTGTAAAATTATATTTTTCTAGCAATTAAAAAAAATTGTGACCTCATTGTTATGTCATTGCATGTAACGTACGTCACGTCACGTATGTGATTAAAAAAAACCACCATATTGTAAGTCGCAGTGTGACAAAAATATGAACTTTTAAAATATTTGAAAATGAAGAGAAATATTTTAAACAGTATTTTAAACAGTCTCGAGTTACAGCGGCATAAGGAATGAAAATATATTAGTGCATAGCAAATGGTAAATTCTGTCACGAAAGGGGGGGGGGGGGGACATAATACATAAAGTCCACGATACAAGCATTAATAAACTAAATTTTCATGCTATATTTTATCAGTTTGATATCGAAGATAGTGAAAGTATACTTTTTTCATTATTTCAATTTTATCTAGCATTGCAATTTAACATAATAATCCTTCACTGATTGTTATTATTATAAAAGTGTTTTTCGGAAAAATGGTACGTGCTGGAGCATTTTGAATAACATATTTAGAATTAGGAGCATTAAATCTGTACACTTTACATATTTAATTTGCAGGGAGGATTTTTTTTTTTTTTTTTTTTTTTTTGCCAACCAGTGGTATTCGAAACACTTCTGTGGTTTCATACTAAAAATTTTCTATTACAGTTAAGTCTGCAGCTTTTAATGAGTACGTAGAAAGTGTCTTCAGAGTTTAGACATATATGCATTTCTTTCTTTAAAATTTGCGTTCAAGTCATATTTTTTCCGGTTAGTGTTTAACTATTTTAAATAACTATTTTTTCAAAAATTCTACTTCTTTCAGAATTTTTAAATAAAATTAACATTTTCCGAAAGTAAAAGAAATACACAAAATTTATGCATAACTTATGATATAATTAATTATTCGTATTTCAAATTTGTATTTTAGAGATATGACTTTAAAAAAAAAAGTTATTTTACAAATTGTTTTATTTTATAGAAAATTAATTTGAAAAGAATGACAGATTGTCAGAATTATGAATATTATTTATAAAAAAGAAACTTTACAATACATTTTAACTTTAATTATTTGGAACTGATAAAAAGAAAAAGGTAAAATACATTGTAAAATTCTTCAAATAGAAAATATTAGTTAAAGACACTACCATAAAATCATTGCGCATTTAAATTCATAATCTGTTGTAAAGAAAAATAAATAAGCGGTAAGGAACACCTGCCAAAATCGTCTGCGTAAAATATGATCAGAGAAAAAGACGCGGGAAGTCGTTCACTATTTAGAACATCGCCACTTCTACAAAAGTTTTTTTAAGATAAGAGAATGAAGGGAGCCATTTTAGTTATACACAGATATTATTAAAAGAACATAAACGTAAGTCTTATTTAATTTAAATCTTTTATTCCTGATGTGTTATGAGTTAAATTGTTTTATGTTATATTAATAAGAGACTGATCTGGAATTGTTTTCAGAAGCTGATTCAGACTGCTTTATGGTTACATTCACAGGGAAATTAATGGAAATATTAATTTTCAGTTACTTGAGATTTAAAGTTTTTTTTCGGCATCTCACCGCTTTCTGATTACTAACACTTATAGATTATACAGATATTAGGTTATTATGATATTACGAAATTGTTTCAGATTAGAAATTAGCATTATACTGGGAAAATGTACTTTTAGATATTACAGTAGTGAAACTTTTGAAAGATTTTTCTTTTAGTGCTAATATTATTTTAAATTTTTATTTAAAATCTTAAATCTTCATACCAATGGTTTTCAGATTTAACATTTGCCAAAATTATAAAAAAAATAGAAATTTCTTATAACATATGGAAAGATTTTTGAGATTTGTTAAATCTAATAATACATTTAATTCATCTATTGTAGTTTATTGTTGTTTAATAGTACAATTATAAATACTAATTATTATTTTTAGTGTTTTTCAAATTGGTATATTTATTTTTTAAATTGTATGTAAGCATTTTTTTCTGTTTGTGATTTTAATCTAACATTTAATTATAGACATTCTGAATCGGTTATTAAATTTTCGTCTATTATAAAATCATTTTCTAAAATTATGATGCACGTAATTATTGGCACTAAAAAGTAAAATAAATTGAAATAAAGTGTTTTTCATGCCTGATAGGAAGTTATAGATCAAACTGTTTTAGTATATATTTTTAAAAATTCATATAATACAGGATACATAATATAGGACACAAAGTTGAAAAATGCTTATCACTTCGGTTTGTCTCTCCATCTGTCCGTGCTCGAACTCCCGTAAATATACTCGGATTGCCCTGAAATTTTTGGATGTTATTGACGTTTACCATAGCACGGTCCCTATTTATAATGAAGTTTGTAGCATGTTTAGTTCATTTACAAGGACAGCAGCCAAAAGTATTCCGTTACATTACGGCCTATGGGAAAAAAATCGTTTCAAATGATTTTTAATGCACGATTTCAAACAGAATAAAATTGATATGCATTTATGAAGAGCACTAAAATATGCATTCTGTTGACAATGCGATGCAAAGAATAGTTATTGTTCATTTACAGGGCTAAAAAAGGAATTCCAATACATAATGATATAGGGGTGGAGGGAATTGTTTGCTACGTACTTTAATTATGTTAATCTACTTCATATATAATGAAATTGATATACGTCGCTGAGGTTTACATACTATAAATTATTTCATGTATAATACGAATAATACGTATATAGCATTTACAAGGACACATTATGTAAAATATTTCATATACTATATTGTATCCGAAGTACTGTACATTAGCAGTGACGGTTGAAAATGCATTTTTAATTATGATATGCACTTTTATGATTCACTATATTAATGCATAGTATATGGTGTATATAAATGCTATAATTCCTATACTAAGGCTACACAAAATTATTCGTAAGGGTTAAATCGGGATATGGGCGCAAATTGCTTTAATGTGGTTTTTAAATGTGTTATGTTTTTTTTCGCTGAACTGCATTTAATTTACTAAGAAATGTTTGTAGAATATGCATAAAATGATATACAGGGTCACGTAAAAAATTGGATACATGGTCGTCTATAAAATATAATTTCTGGAAATGTGATTTCAGCAGTTTTAAGACTGTTTTAGTTTGAATTAAATTTTAACTAAATAGTGGCGTGTAATAAAGATTCTAGGTAAACTACAGGGTTGTACAAAAGTATTCAAGTATTTTCCATATATTAGTATAAATTGCTGAAAGAGAATTTCAACCTGTTAGGCGTTTTCTTGCTAAACTAAATTTTCCTATTATATAGTATATATATCAACCTACAGATCAAATACAGGGCTGTTCAAAAGAATTGGAAAAGATATTTGGCTATGGACGGTAACTGCTGAAATCAATTTTTCATATGTTTTATGCATTTTCTAAAATGTTTATTTAGTTATCTTATTTACGTTATTTCCCTAAATTACGATGTCTTTTTAAAACATTCAAGAAGTGCTGGAAAGTATTTTATAATCTATGCTTAACGCATGATTTTTCTTACTTGTTTTTTCTATTTCCCAGATCAGTCTTTTCCTATAAAGCATACCAAATCTATTTAGCTCATATTCACAAAATACAATATACACGGGAATAAAAAATTTAAATAAATATTGCTTATAATACCATTCTATAAACAATTGTTCTATTACTATCCGTTAGACTCCATGTTCGTATTTAATAAAATATTGAAAAAACACAACACATTTAATAACTTACATATTCTAACTATCAAGCTTGAACTCAATATCAAGCTTAGAACTTAATAAAAAAATATGTCAGTTGATAAGCAATGTTTTTTAAGTGGAGAAATTAAAAATGTTTTAGAAGAATAGGGCTCCAAAATAGCGATATTTTGCTAAAAAGTATGGTAAAAAGATAAGATTTTATATTTACAACAAAAGTTTATTTTAAAATTCATCGCAGCATTAATACTTAGAAATTTTACAGAGAGAAACATTCGCCTTATATACAATATTTCAAATGAAAATCAAATTTCAAATTTATTGCTTAAAAGGCGCAAAGGCCAACATAGTGAAAAAGATTCCATGCCGGGACTCGAACCCAGGCCATCAGTATAGCGCACTGACATTCTATCGACTAAAGCACATGGAACGACACCCAGCCTGTAAAATTTCTCACTATTACATGTTGGCAAGGCAACAAACGCAGCACAAGATGGAATATTTATCGTGAGCCACCGACATTGACCAAACACGAAATTTACTTAAATCCAGCATCGATTGAAACTATATTAATACTTGGAAATTTTTCCAGGGAGAAACATTCGCCTTGCATACAATATTTCAAATTAAAATTGCCTTTTAAGCAATTAATTTGAAATTTGATTTTCATTTGAAATATTGTATGCAAGACGAATGGTTCTCTCTGGAAAAATTTCAAATTATTAACATAATTTCAATCAATGCTGGATTTAATTAAGTTTCGTGTTTGCCCCATGTCGGTGGCTCACGATAAATATTCCATCTTGTGCTGCGTTTGTAGCCTTGCAAACTTGTAATAGTGAGAAATTTTACAGGCTGGGTATTGTTCCATGTGGTTTAGTCGGTAGAATGTCAGTGCGCTATAGTGATGGCCCGGGTTCCAGTCCCAGCATGGAATCTTTTTCACTATGTTCGCCTTTGCAGCTTTTAAGCAATTAATTTGAAATTTTATTTTCATTTGAAATCATCGCAGTGTTTATGATAAATTCGTCACAAAAGACACATATTTCACAAATTGGTCACAGTGTGACTTCAAAGTATTGTCACTTTCGTCACAGGTTCTTCACAAAGTTAATGCCAAAATAGTCACAAATGACGCACTTTTCACAAATTTGCCACACCGTGACTTCACAGGGTGTTCACAATGTACCGTCACAAACGACCTCTAAAGCGGCTTTAACGACTTCGCCTTTTATTCACCATGACGTCACATCGACGTCACGTGACGTCACATCGACGGTCACAAAATCACAGTGTGACTTCGCAACGACGTCGCCGTGATGTCACCATGCCTTATGGAATGTCAGAAACTTGATCTTCGGTAGAAATGTATTCTACTTTAATATTATTTCTGCTGACAACATCGCGAATAAATTTCAACTTAATATCGATGTGTTTCATTCGTCCAAAACTATTTTTATTTGAAATACACTTAATACATGATTGGTTATCTTCATATACTGTAAGATTTTTAACACCCACAATTTCATTGGCGATACCTTTGATCCATAAAATATCTTGAATTCCTTTGCTCAGGGCATTTATTTCTGCCTCTGTACTTGACAGTGCAATACTCTTTTGTTTATTTACACACCATAACGTAGGAAAATAACAGAACATCATAATATAACCAGAGACAGATTTTCTGTCATTTGAGTTTGAACCCCAATCGGCATCAACATATACAGAAAGATCCGAATCATTTAAATTTCCTTTCTTATAATAAATTTTGAATTTAGCAGTATCTTTCAAATATCTCAAGATTGTCTTTAAAGCACACCAGGCAACATCAGTAGGATGTTCCTGAAGTTGACTTAAGCAGTTAACTGAAAATAAAATATCAGTTCTAGATACGTATGCTAAATAGAGTAAAGAACCAACCAATTCCCTATATGGTCCATTAAAGCGATTACCTTTTGCAAAATTTGCAGCAGTCGCTTTAGTTTCAATGGGAATGGAACTGCGATTACAGTGCAGCCTTTTGAATCTTTTTAATAACCTTAAAATATAGGACTCTTGATCTGAATATAAACCGTCCGAGATAAGTTCCATTCGGATACCTAAAAACTCATGCTTTTTCTGATTTTGACATCTGAAATTCTTTAGATAACACATCAAAAATAACATTAATTTCTTCAACTTCTGAGCCAGCAATCAACAGATCGTCAACGTAAAGAACCATTTGTAGCCTTGCAAACATGTAATAGTGAGAAATTTTACAGGCTGGGTATTGTTCCATGTGGTTTAGTCGGTAGAATGTCAGTGCGCTATAGTGATGGCCCGGGTTCCAGTCCCAGCATGGAATCTTTTTCACTATGTTCGCCTTTGCAGCTTTTAAGCAATTAATTTGAAATTTGATTTTCATTTGAAATCATCGCAGTGTTTATGATAAATTCGTCACATATGACACATATTTCACAAATTGGTCACAGTGTGACTTCAAAGCATTGTCACTTTCGTCACAGGTTCGTCACAAAGTTAATGCCAAAATAGTCACAAATGACACCCTTTTCACAAATTTGTCACACCGTGACTTCACAGAGTAGTCACAATGTGACGTCACAAACGACCTCTAAAACGACCATAACGACTTCGCATTCTAGTCACTACGACGTCACATCGACGGTCACAAAATCACAGTGTGACTTCACAACGACGTCACAACGCCGTGACGTCACCATGCCTTACGGGTAATGTGTATACCTAGTTTAATTGGTAGCTGTAATTTTCAATAGATATCCCGAGATGTACTTTTACACTAATTTCTGCAATTGACTTGCTTTTGATGAAATTTTGTATGTTGTATCAGCGCCACTATTTGTATTTTACGTAAGGTTTAAATAAATTACCTGAAATATTACTTATAATAATTACTAATACTAATATGAAAAAAATGAAACTGTGTCCCTTGCTCATGATATACTCAATTTATCAATACATTGAAAAAACTAAATTTTTTTGCGAACTTCCAAACATTTATGATTTATAATCATTTTAAATAAGCAATCGGCTAAATTTGTCATTACATTTGAAAAAGTCATCGTACAGCAGTTTGCACTTATACTAAGAAAAACATATTTATTTCAGCAAGCTGACGATCGAATAAAACCTGCTGTGGTTTCTTTTCACAACCAAAAACACGTTTTCTTGAATCAAATCCCCGCCAAGTTCAAGCGGGAGAAAACTCAGCCAATCACGTTATCCAGTCAGTGGGGAGAAATAATCGCTCGTCAGTAACTGGGCCTTTTAAATACAACAACCCCACACCCGCCAGCTCCGGCGGTAGATTGATGCTGAGCCAGGACCCAATATTATTGTTATTTTCCGAAACAAAATGGATACGCATCAGCTTCTATTATAGGAGTTCTAGTCCGAACGTCTGTCTGTCTGTCCGTCCGTCTGCCCTCATAAAACAGCGCAAAAACTACCCAACCAAATGGTCTGAAATTTAATATACAAGGTGACCATAATTAAACTGACAGTATTCAGATTGTTCTGTAGCGCGATCTAATTGAGAGAATGACGCCAAATTCTGCAAGAAGATTAAGCAAGACGGGGGAAAGGATTACGGGGAAAATATATATTAGTTCCAAAAGTCACCGCTAAGGGAATATATGGCGCTTTGCAACAGAAAAGAGAGTTTTTAAAAAATGCAGAATTAATACTAAAATCTTTAAATGTTCTAAATAAAAGGTAACGTTATCTCAGTATTGATTCTGCAATTTTAGAACTTTCTTTTCTGTTACACAGCGCCACATATCCCCTAGCGGTGACTTTTAGAACTAATTTTTTTTTCGCGGAATCCTTCGTTCCCCAACTTGTTTAATGTTCTTAAAAACTTTGGCTTCATTCTGTCAATTAGATCGCGCCACACAACAGTCTGAGTACTGTCAGTTTAATTCCAGTCACCTTGTGTATATAATCATTGCAGAATTTTGTCAAGTGATTTCAAATTTTATGAAAATCGTATGAATAGTTCAATTACGGATACAGACAAAAGTATTCTGTTACATTACGGCCAATGGAAAAAAATAGTTTCAAGTGCATTTTAATGATGTTACATCCTTTCGAACATAATGAAATAGGTATGTATTTATGAAGTGCACTAAAATATACATTCTGTAGAATATGCGGCGCAAAGAATATTTATTAATCATTTAAATGACCACACAAAAGGATTTCGTTACATAAGTGTATAGGGGGAACAATGTTTGCGGCGTATTTTAATGATTTTAAACTATTTCACATGTAATAATATAGATATACGTTGGTTAGGTTTACTACAAGTTACTTCCTGTATAATAGAAACTACATCGTACTTACAGGGACAAACAAAAGATTTCGGATACTATTCTGTTTCTGAAGTACTGTATGTTAGCGATGATTGCTGGAAGTGCATTTTTAGTTGTGATATGAGATTTTATGTTTAACTAAATGTTTGCCTATTACGTTGTGTGTATAAATGCTGTGGATCATATACAGGGCTACACAAAAGAATTCGTAAGGGTTACTGAGTATGAAGGAAAATAACTCAAAGGGTGCTTTAAAATGAGTTATGAATTTTTACGCTGAAGTACATTTAGTATTTTTAGATATGTTTGTATAATATAGATAAAATGATATACAGGGTCACGAAAGAATTGGATACATGACCGTCTATGGATGGTAATGTCTGGAAGTGCGATTTTAGTAGTTTCATGCGTCTTTTAGTTTTAATTAAATGTTAGCTAAATAGTGGCGTGTATATAAAGATAGTAGGTAAAATACAAAGCTGTTCAAAAGTATTTAAGTATGCGTCCGCCTATTGGTATAAATTGCTAAAAGTGAAAATTCAAAATATTATACGTCTTTAACACTTCCCAACATAATTGAAAAGTATTTATGAATTCGTTTTGTATCTCCATCTGGTCTCCTGTCTGTCTGAACTCTAACTTGCATTAATATAGTTGTATTGCTCTGTAATTGTTATACGTTATTGAGATTTACTATGCCATGTTCGGTATAGAAAAAAATGTATGTAGCGTTCATATTATATTTACAAAAACACTCAAAAGTATTCCATTACATTGTGATCTATGGGAAAATGTTGTAATTATATAAATACGTAGTAGCCAAAGACGCCATGTGGTCGTCTGTCCGCATTTAACAGCGCAAAGATTACCAATCGAATGGTTTGATATTTAATATTTATAATTGTGTCTGAATTTCGTCAAGTCATTTAAAATTTTAGGAAAATCGAATCAAAACTTAAAAAGATATTAATATAAGTTTTCTTCATTCTATTAAATCCTATCATACGTAATTAATTCCGTGATATCCCATGATAAGTAATGATTCTAGGTTGCCATCGGCATTACGCCCTACTTAAGTTGAAGTCAAATTATTTGCATAATACTGAACTTCATGCATTTAATCGTAATAAATTTTGTATTCATGCATTTTTTCACAAGAGTGCAACAGCTGTTGCACCAAGATGTTAATATTTAAAAAGTAGTTACACTACGGCTCATTTGCCACGTTTAACGTACAATTAGCGACTTGTTTATTTAGTCAGAAATTCACCAGAAGCTAATTGGAAGGGACGGCGGGATTTGTTAAGCATTATCTAGTTTTTTGTCATATTGTTGCATGAGTTATACCTTTAGGTAGGGGAAGAATTTTAAAGAGAAAGTGACCCAAATTTTCGTTTAGGTACTGTGAGATTCCTGAAAACCTTGCACAGTTGTCTCGCCCAGACCGATTTGGCATCGAACTCACGAACATTGGTTCAAGCACTTGCTTTTTGCGGCCAGTATGCTAACCACTGGGCTCTCTTTATTTAGTCTAATTCGTGTGTTGCAATTGTACATACTAAATTTGAGTTTCATTTTGTTACGGAAATAAACCTTTGGGGAAATTTTATGCATTTTATTTAACAGGCAGCCCTTAATCCTCAATCGAATGAGCTGGTATTGTTTTCCACATAATTATAAATTGCGCTAAACAAAGTATAACAAGTCGGAAATTGTACGCCAAATGTGAAAAATGAGGTGCATTTGTACTATAACTAGTTTTATAGATAATCAGAAATTGGTGCAATAGTTCTTGCACTCATATGAAAAAATGCATGCATACAAAATTTATTACGATTCTATATACTACATTCAGTGATACGAAAATAATAGGACTCCATCTTAAATAGGATGTCATCACCAATGCAACCTAGAATTATTATCTATCATGGGATATCATTGAATTAGTTACGTATGATAGGATTTAATAGAATGAAGAAAACGTTTATTTTTATTTATTTTTTAATTTTGATTCGATTTTCCTAAAATTTGAAATAACTCGACAAAATTCTGCAACGATTATATATGTTAAATTTCAAACCATTCGGTTGGGAACTTTTTGCGCTGTTATATGCGGACAGACGGTCGGGCCAGACGACGACATTAATGTGCTACGTATTTATATAATTACAAACGCACCTAAAAAGTCGTATCATTTCCCCTATTTTTAAAATCTATTTTGAAGACTGCTTTTAATAAAGCAGAAGAATTTTTCTAAATGTGAATATGTAGACGTCTTACTGTAAAAACGCATTTATTAAAAAGATTTCAACCAAATAAAACGTACCTTAAAACATTTTTTCATTGTGCGTGCCCTGTCTAAAACTGCGATATATCTGAGCTTTATAGAAGTCGCAATTCTTTTCAAAAGTACATCTTAACTCCTAGACAATGTAAGACGCATTTCATACATCGTGCTTAATCTTGAAACAGCTAATTAAATTATTCTTATTTAAAGAATTTAAAAGCGAAAAAGCTGCATGCTGAAATTAAAATATTGATGCATTAAAAAATCTTACGCCGATCACATTTTACGTAAAAGGAAATATAATTTTTATTCAGTAAGGATTTTAATAGCAGTATGTTAAAAGAAATGAAATATGGATGTTTTCTGAATAAGTATGCTCTATACATTTAATACACATGGATTTTATTAAGTTTTTTTAGACAATTTTTACGTATTTGAAATTGTTTTTCCTCCTGGTAATGTACTTTATAATACAATTAAAATTATGTGTCCAGTTCTTTATTTGATTTTACTTATAGCTGACACTGCTTAAAGTAGCACACAACGCATTAAAAACGTTGAAAATTCATAGCGCTAGATTTTACTTCATTTTTAACCCCTTGGGGACGAGCGACCGGTATACGTGCCGCATAAGGTGCTCAGAAACCGTGAATATTCTCGCCAGTAAATGTTTATTGTAAATTTTGCCTTATTTAATCCGAGCATTTTCCCGATGCAATTGGGCAAAAATTTCTGTTTTGGAAAACCGGCGATAAAGTATAAAAAATTCTGTAAAAGACGCTCGTCCCGAAGGAGATAAACGTTTTATAAACAATGTTTGTTGCTAGGTTTATGGAATATCCATTATGACATATAAAATATTTTATGAAGTGAGATATTGCATTAAACGAAATTAGATTTTTAAACGACCTCGAAAGCTATTCAAGCATAAAGAAATTTGTTTAGTTCAATCATATCTGCTTTTTTTAAATAATAAATTGTTACACAAAATATTCCTTAAAAAGTTAAATTCTAATGTACTAAAATTCAAATTATGATGTACAATCCGTGTCAGAAAAATGATACACTACCCCTTTATTTGCAGACCGTTTATAATAAAATCACAACAAATGTGGTAAAGGATTTCCAATGATATTTTCTGTCATTATATGTATTGAAATTTTATAACGAGGGTCGTCTACATATTAAAAATCGTACCGATGTTTTTTTCTACATGGCAAAGCCAATTTTTGACAGCATATTTAAGTTCCTTGAAGCAAAGAAGTCTGGAAAAAAGGATCTGCTCAAAATATAACGCTTTGTAAATGGTCTCGTCAAATCATAAATTTAAAACGCCAGCCGTAAAAGTTAGCGAAATCTCATGCGAGTGCACTGCGAATTCTATCTGTGTTCATAACTATTGAAATGTCTCAGAATGCGGATTAGTACAGGATTAGCAAGAAATAAGTTTCCCACTTCCGAGGGCTCTAGAATGCGTTCTTTTGGTCCAAATGAGATAAAATTTGAGCTACAGATAAGTCAAATGATGCGCTTGACATTTATTAAATAAAAAATAGCACAAAAATCAGCCGATAGGTAGCGCTGTAATACACATAAAACATTTAATATGCTTGTAAAATGTTAAATAATATTTTTTTTAAATGTAGCATTAAAGCTGCTCAATATGTCACCCTCCATTTTCAACAATGACATATGTTATTTAATATTTACAAAGCATATTAAATATTTTTATGTATATTATAGCGCTACCTATCGGCTGATTTTTGTACAGTTTTTTTTTTAAATTTAATAAATGTCAAGCACATCATTTGAATTATCTGTAGTTCAAACTTTAGGTCATTTGGACCAATAGAACGCATTCTAGAATCCTCTGAGGTGGGAAATTTATTTCTTCCTAACCCTGTATATGAAAACTACTTGGAGACCTGCAGACTTGTGTAGCGTATTTGCGTTCATATTGCTGAATATTTATTCGGTTATCCCTCTGTTTACCTTTTCTAATTAACTTAATTTTAAACTTTTCCTAGAATATGCCTGAAGTTGATGAATACCTATTCTTAATTATCTGCTTGTACAATCAATTAGTTTATTTTATTACTGTCATCGTATGAAAAGGATGCATCAATGTTTACGGAAGAATACTTTTGGTATGCCTTTTGAGCTTATAAAAAGAGAAACAAAAGTATTAAAATAACGTGTAGAATAATGTTGGTACGCTATACAATGAACATTTAAACTATAACGTGATGAAGCAGTAACTATATTATTAAAAATTATGTTTACAAGTAAGTAGAAACGTAGTTTCCACAATGAGTACTTAAACGGGTTGCTTTCGATTTTCATGCATTATGTTACAGCGATTTATGCTTTATTTATTCATTTCTCTCGTACAATTAATTTTAACCCTTTCAGTTAAGTTTTTTTTTTCCATTTTGGGGAAAATTAATTTTAGTTTTAAAAGATTTAAAGTAGCTATCAAATTCACAAAAGTTAAGCTTTACTGGAAATAAACGAATACGTCATTTACTGAAATCTAACTAATATGGTTATTGTGTACAATTAATAGGCTAAAGAAGAATTTTTCAAGACTTTTCGAAATGGCACATATTATAACAGGAATTAATGGACATAAGAACTTTTTTGTAATTTTTATTTTTTTTTATCAAAAATGATTAGTTTGGTAAAGTAGCCTCTTCTTTAAATTTAAATAGTGAAACATTCGCTGCCTCAGAGCAACAATAGGACATCTAGTAATAATGAAAAATGAGATTTCTGACTTACTGCTATGAATAACTGTGTTTGCACCTAGTGGAAAAACTTCTGAAACACAAAGTTATGTTTAATACAATATCTCAGATGTGTTTTATAAAAATTTCCTACTGTTCCACTAGATGTAGACATAGTTTTTCTCAGCAGTAAGTCAGACATCTGATTTTCGATGGTTACTAGATTCTTACTGTTGCTCTGAGGCGATGATGCTTGAATTAAAATAATCACCAACCGTGTAAAGTGATTAAAGCGAACACCCATTTTTGTGGTTGTTTCATTATTAAGGGCTGAAACATAAATCAAGTCATAATAAGAAATGCAGAGACACATACACTGGTGTCCAAAATTAAGGACCAATCACAAAATGCTAATTTTCAAGTACGCGAATACTCAAAAGGAAACAATATAATTCGAATATTTACTATCTCTACAGCACAGCTAGCCCATATAACATCTCATTCATATCACACATGGTCACAAGTGTCACTGTCACTACGGTAAAGCAAAAAAATAGGAAATTCCATACATCTAATTATGAGTCTCAAATGATCACTATATGTGACTCCACTGAGAAGTCACCGTGACGGCTGCTTTGTGGCGAGTCACCATGTGACTTTACAATGTAGTTACATTGTGACTCTCATGTGACTGTCATCTCTACACTCAATTTCAAAGTCATCGTGAACGCTGCATTGTGATAAGTTACAAAATAATGTCACATTAAAGTCACATGATGACCTTCAGGTAACAGAGAGAATACTGTGTAGTCACGATTGCGCTCTTTTGGGAAAAGTCACCATGTGACTATAATGTGATATTATTTGGTGACTTATCCTAATGCAACGCTCATGATGACTTTGAAATTGAGTCTAAAGATGACAGTTACATGAGAGTCACAATGTAACTACATTATAAAATCACCTGGTGACTCGTCACAAAACAGCAGTAACAGTGACGGCTCAGTGGAGTCACATATAGTGAGAATTTTAGACACATAATGAGACGTGTGGAATTTCCTATCTTTTGTTTCACCGTAGTGACTGTGACACTTGTGACCATGTATGACATGAATGAGATGCTATATGGACTAGCTGTGCTGTAGGGATAGTAATTATTTGAATTATATTATTTCCTTTTGCGTATTCGCTTACTTAAAAATTAGCATTCTGTGACTGGTCCTTAATTTTGGACACCAGTGTACTATCATTATTACATGCAGAAAATAACGAATATATGTGTTAAAGCAAAATAATAGAAATGTAAAGGCATGTCCTAATACGACACTACACCTGACAGGCTAAAATGAAATTTTGGTGTTATAAAGAACATGATCATGTCAATATTTCTAAAACATTATCAAATCAATATTCCTAAAGTCATTATTTTTTTCACTTTATACAGGTCTCTGGTAATCATGCGCTATACCACACTCCGAAACATTTGCAAATACTATGAACAGTATTGATTTTTTACACGACTCTCACATGAGATATCACATCTTTTAATAGATGAAGTTTTAGGTTTATTGCTTGGCAACACCATTTAAAACGAGTTGTTTTCTGAAAGATATATCTCCTTTTTACAAGCTAATCCGTTTGTGTATGATAATCCAGCGTAATTCACAAAGGGAAAAGAAATAAAAGAAAATAAATTTCTTATAGGTTACACTTTGTTGGAAATGCAGAAAAAATAATTACCTATGAAGAGAAAAATACTTAGTTTAATTATTAAAAGAATAATACTGTTCAGAAAATTGATCTAACGCTTATAGTTTACCTCCACATAATACAGGTACGGTGAAAATATTTCGAAGTTTTCGTTTTAATCTTTGAGCTTGTTCAGCAACCACGACCACTTCGCCCGGGCGCGAAGGAGACAGATGCATATGGAGGAGGTTATATTTCAAGCGTATAGTTACGGTGAACTTGGGAGCTAAATACTTAGCAGCTTTGTGTTACCCTCAGAGTAAAGATAATAAGAGATTATATGATAAGTTTGTGGTATTACCTAACGTTTTTATTAGATAAAAATATGGCAGTGTTCCGCAGAGTGTTTTCAAAAGAGAATAGCAATATATGCACAGAACGAATGTTCAGTTCCAAAGTTTTTGTCCATCTATGGCAGCCTGGCAGAGTTTGGTGATAGCCTAGTCTTTTCCTTCGCTTGAAAAATACTGCTTTTTTACAATTATAACTTTCAATTTGATGCATTTTCTGATAGAAATTTTGATGAGTACTTTGTAATTGTTGAATATTTGCTAAATAAATTACGTCCTTTTGGTAGTAAACAGCATATTAAAGCACATATTTTTCTTTTTCACTGCATTTAAATATAAAACTTTTTTATTCATTATTTTATAACGTTGGAAATTATTTTTTAAATCTATGTGTGGCACGTTATTTTTCTTGAAACTTGAGAAAAAAGTCTTTAGGGAGTACAACTACTTGTTAGTTATTTGAATCCCACCACTGTTTTTTTTATAATGTAGTTTGTTTTTTTGTCGAGCTGTTCAAGCGAATCAGTCAACCCACCAAAACGAGTGAAAACCTAAACAAAAAAGCCCAAGCATGTGATCATAACGACCACAGATTTTTTGTGGGCTAGGTGAGCGAAGACCGGACGTAAAATTTGCTGCTGATCGGATTTATATCAGATCACGTGATACTTTTCATGAATGTTTTGATTTTGTCTGGGTGCGTATAGACAAGTATTCCTATTACGAGAGACATTGTTTGGAAAGATAAGAAGATTTAATCATTGGTTTCACCTGTTTCGGACCATAAAATTACAAAATAATTAAATTATTTCGAAATTCCTTACTTTTTTAAGACCACTCCATTAGGTATATCTCCCTGCGTCCGGTCGGCCCGATTTGCGTCGCTGAACAAGCTCTTTGAATAAAGAAACAATCGGATGAGTTGAGTTGAATTTCACATGGATTTACAACAGGAGAAATAAATCCGCTTTTAGAGTAGAGTATCTTTATAAAAGAAATGCGACATTCTTAAGCGATTTTTGTCGTTTTTTCGCCCTGTTAAAAAGTGCGAGGAACACATCTCATATGCCGAGGTCCCGATTTTTCATGGCACGATTCTGCTAACACACAAAACAACTTTCCCCAATTTGAACTGGGGAAACTAAACAAAGGGTCTGTTCAAGAATCAGGCGCACCGCGCGCTCGAGCTCAGGAGGCAAGTGCATGGAGTGGGTCTTTATCTTGCACGGAAAAAAACACTCAATGCGTTCAGGAACAGATCATGCATTTAATTAATTATGGTGCTAAATATAAAGATAATCTGTTGCAAATGAAAGATGAGCGAGATGGCTGAATAGATAAAGCACTGAACTCGAAACTAGGGGCTATGGGATCGAATCAATCACTCCCCAAATTGAGTTTGTAATTTTTTTTATATTATTGATTGCTTTTTATTTTTCATAAAAATAAGATATTTTTGATAAAGATAAATTTTTATATTAATAATACAGAAGCACATGTATTTCTGTTATAATAGTAAAATACTTATTTAAATAAGAGAAAATGATATATTTCGCGATGAAAGTTTTACAATTGAAAAGGATAATTTCTTGATGTTTTTCTTTCTCTTTTGAATACTTTAGAAGTGAATTTTTATCGAGCCTAGGATGCAAATCACATTTTACAGTGTTAAAATTAACATGGGAAATATTAAATAATAAAATGTAATAGATGTACATTATTTTAACTAAAAATATCTGCATATATACTTTTTAAAGAGATAAAATATATGGGCTGCCGTCAAGTTTTGTAGTGAATAAAGTATGTTTAGAATGGTTATAAATTTTCTACGAAAAGTATAATTAAGTATTTTACTAACATGATTTTGAGTGCCATTTGCTTCGCATGTTTTATGATGTATTTAGTCTGTTATCCACACGGTATTGAAATATGCAATCATAAAATAAGAAATATATATATATATATATCTATATATATATATATACTATCTGAAAAATTGTGCAACTAACAGTGCAAATTCCATTGAAATCCATGCAGTATAGTAGATTGCAAATAAATTTCGTAATATGCTGATATCACAATCTGGGTTTATTAAAAGCATTCTATTTATCACGAAAAATATTTTGTGTGAGGTTGGTTAGCAAATTTTAAATGATGAACGGGCTAAAGTAGATGAAGTAGGTCACGTGATGCTTTTCCCGAATATTTTTGATTTTATCTGAATGAACGTAGGCATGTATTTCTGTTACGAAAACAATGTTTTGGAAGGATGAAGAAATATAGTCGTTGGTTTTACCTGTTTTGAACCATAAAAATCTATCTATCTATCTATCTATCTATCTATATATATATATATATATATATATATATATATATATATATATATATATATGTATATATATTTCTCTTATGTAGCGCAAAACAAGCTGTATTTGTAGCTTGCTATTTCGCAACAGCCGCAGCAACGATTTTCAGTGGTTAAATTACAGTCACATGTCCCAACCAACTCAGCAAATCAAAATCCAGACAGAATCTCTCTTTTAACACAAACCGTTTGAGCGACGCATGAATTGCAATTGCTATTGGTCCGTTTTACGGTGACGTGAGGAATTCAGTGAATCAGCTTTTTGATCCAAGATTGTATTTAGTCACAGGCGAAAACGTTTTATTTAAGTGAAATTCGTGTTTATGTGAATTTCGTAGCAATTCACGGGGGTTGGCGAGTGTTAGCGAGCAGGGGGCTGAGCCCCTAGTAATGAAATAATTGAATTATTTTAAAATTCCTTTCTTGAATAAGACCTATTCCATGGCAAAAACTTCTGAGCGCGCGCGCGGCGTTAGCTGCACTTTTGAACAGACCCTTAGTGAGAGGGAATTTGTCCCTTTTTTTCCAGATATAGAGCGTTACAAGGGATTTCTGCTTAAGTAAAGCAGACGATAAAGAGCAATTTTTTATTATAAATAAATTGGATGTAAAATTAAACAATGAATTCTACAAATTATACGTAAATTATAAATAAATTTTATAACAATACAATCGCGTAAAATAAATCATTTATGCCAGTTGAATTGTAATTATATATACTGCATTGAATTAATATATGTCTGGCGCGGTATTCAACAAAATATTTCTGGTTTCAGACATAATAATTTAACCTATTTCCCGATTTTTTTTTAAATCTTTTTCATGTGTTTTAAAATTTTTTTAGATAACGTCAAATCAAAATAAAACAATTAAAACCAATGACAAGAATTGATTTTATGTAGAATTGCACGATTATACGTGCAATGCATCTATTATATTATGTAGTCGAAAAGTTTCCCTCACAGAAATTTTTTCTCCCGTGATATTCGCCAAAATTTTACAATTTATATACTTTTATTCTATTAAGTGGTTTTGAAATTCGTAGAGCGATTTTTGAATTTTTCGAGTATTTTTATATTTTTTAGCTTTCTGCTGCGATCTTTTGACGTTCGCAAAATAAATTTGATTTCAAACTTTTAATGTGATATATTAAATTTTGCCCACCATGATGTTTGAAATTTTAGATATAGTTGATGCGATTGTACGCATTGTTACGCGTTCCTTGGCGATTTTTTTACATTTGTGTTCAAACTTTTAGTAGCCTTATAGAGTATATATTTCGTTTTCCACTATTTTCAAATTTTTAGAGATTTTTATTGTAATTTTTCGCGTTCCGCACCGATTTTTTCACATTCGTAAAAGAATTCCGATTTCAGTGTCTTATCCCAATATAGTAAATTTCCTCCTCTGAATTTTTGAATTTTAACGATATCTGTGTAATTTTTAGAGGCGTCTTTTTGTGTTTCGCAGCAATTTTTCCACATTAGTAAATGGAATCCGTTTTTACTCTATTAGCCCAATATAGTAAACGTTGTTCTTATTTCAATAAACTTTATTTGAAATTCGTACAGCGATCTTACGCAATTTCGATTTGACGATTTTCCGACATTCGTAAAAGTAATCCTGTTTTAATATTTCAGTCCAACAAGTAAATTTTGTCTTCTGCGATTTTCAAATGTTTAACAATTTTGGATACGAAATCTTAGCCTTTTTATTCACATTTCAAGACGTTTTTTTTCATATGAGTAAAACGAATCCATTTTCAATCTTCTAGCTCATTAAAGTAAATTTTGTGCTATCTCCAATGGATCGAATTTCCTTATTTTGAATTGATGCGACGATTTGTGAATTTTTCACTATGTTTTAATGCTATGTTTAAAGCTTTTTCGTGTTTTGTGTGGTTTTTTAAGCCCCAGTAAAGTCCGAATGGGTCACCTAGTAAATAAATAAATACTTTTCAGTTTAAGTTCTTTGGCCAGCCGAATGTTCTAATCGCGATAGCATCTTTCTATTCATGTTGAGCGAAAAATTTCACTAAAAAGAATCTTGTTTTCCAAAGTTCGCATAGTTCATCAGTGATTTTCATATTCCTGTTATGCAATGTCTGCCTTTTCTTCGTCATTTTCTTGGGTTATGCAAAGTTCGTTTTTTGCAAATGACGTTTCAAAAAATATGCTGTTCTGTCTGTTGGTGACTTTCGCACAAGTCCTTTTAATAAGTCCTGAGCACATGACCTGACGCAGAGTTGTGCAAATTTGTAATCTCAATTATCTGCTCTGAAATTAGAAGTTAATTGCATGCAATTGATTATAGTTACACACATTCAAACGCAGTAATTTCGTCAGATAATATGAAGGGGATGGTTCCGGTTACAGTGCTGCTAGAATTTTGTACGGCATGTGATTTTAACTATAATTAATAAATGTAATTACATTGCAGATAATTGCAATTACAAATTTGCACAACTCTTACCTGAAGTATCCAAATTGTAAGTTGTTATAAAGCATATAGATCACAACGCTATACATCTGCCTGAAATGAAGAGCTTATATTCGACAAACATACGTAATAACATATCCATGACTGCTTGGTTCCGTCTTTTTAACAGTAAGCACCGTCTATGGAGATTAAGAGTAATGCCTGTGTCATACTCTTGCATGTTTATATTACAAATGGATATATATAATAATCACACTCTCATAAACACTTTCTTCAATTCGATAAATAAATACTTCTTCAATAAATACTTTCTTCAACGGAAATATTCCTCCCATCACTGGTATATATCCGAAAATTGAAGAAATATCCGTCTTTTTTTCCGTTCTGAGGCTGAAAATTTCCGTAATCTGAGTAAAGAGTTTAAAAAAAAAATCCCTCCTTCTTCCGTGGATCCCGTTGGCTTTGAACCTGGGATCGCAACCCCGCTCAGACACACGTGTACGCTTACGTATTCGACACTAAAGAGTTGCATATTTGTTTTGAAGCATTAGTTTTACCTTTCGTTCAGTACGTTTCATGAAATTCGACAAATTATCCAAATTCTCTTAATTTTGAACATTAGTGTAAATGATATACAATTTTAAACTATGTAAATAATATTTCTAAACGATGATTTTATTGTTTTTTCTCAATTAATTCATAAAAAAACTTTTCTTCTTTTTGAAAACCTTTTACGGGGGAGAGAAATATTTTTTATTAACGACTAGAATTTTTTGCTCGCTACCAGATTTTATAAAATTTTTAGAGCCCTGATCATGACCATTCTTCTGACCGATTCATTTATTTTTATAATACATTTGTTATGTAAATAGAGCTGCTAAGCTTCAGGAGTTTTCAGTACCACTATTTTCGAATAATTTTTTTTTTGCTTTATTCAATACAGAAATTCTGAGATTAAATAAAGTGAATGTTCCTAGTCAAATTTAGTGGCACCGAAAAGTATGAAGGTCATAAAGCCCATTATGATTATTGTGTATATTATAATTTGTAACATACTTGTATAATCTAACAATAATGTGACACATATTACTTTAAAGTAACCCCTTGGCGGAAGTATAGATAGCAAAAGAAGAAAAAATTATATAAAAGGAATATTCCGTGACCCTGATATTATGTGTTAAATATATTTTCTTCCCATAAAGTATCATGTCAGCTAAAAAGAAAAAATCATTTATTCTAGCTAAATCAAACATTTATTTGATACTTTCTTTAAAATACTTCTAAATCTGAGCATTGACATTTATATCACCTTAAAGATTGATTTTAGTTTAATAAAAATGGATTCATTAGAAAAATGTTTGATGGAAATTATGAGGTTAAAAGATATATAGCGAAGCAGCTATCTCGTATTGATTGATTAAACATCCCGATGTGGTAAAATACTCCCTATAATGATTTATCTAGTTGAAACAGTGCAATGTAAATGTATACGTTAACTGTTACATCGAAGTCCAAGGATGAAATTTTCAAGGAATATGAAATTGATTTTGAAATAATCACATATGTAAAAAACTTTGCAAGTCCAAGCACATTATGTTTCTCAGAATATGAAATAGATAGATTTGCATACAATATTTCATTTTAAATATCAACAAATATTTTGAATCATGTTTGATTAAACTTAAGCAAATTTTAAACATTCATTTTTATTATAACAGTTGTAAATTTCTAAGTGGATGAAAAAAGTCCGGGCCAGGATTGGAACCAATAATGTCTTGGCTGAAGCCGCCAATGCTACAACAACTGAGCCATCCCAGACGAATCTGTAGGACTAATTCACCCAAAACCTTTAACGATCACAGCATCTGGTCTGATATCTGAATCAGTTCAACAGAATATGTCGAAAGTTATTTTTGAAACTGCAGTAAACGCTGCATGCGTAATTATATGAGATTAATTTTTAACCCAATTATTCAATTGGCAAATAAATCATAACAGTTGTAAATTTTGAAGTGGATGAAAAATATCCGTGCCAGGATTCGAACCAATGATATCTTAGCTGAAGCCGCCAATGCTCTAACAACTGAGCCATCCCGGGAAGAATCTGGAGAACTAATTAACCCAAAAACCTTTAAAGATCACAGCATCTCGTCTGATATCTGAATCAACTCAACAGAATAAATCGAAGGTTATTTTTGAAACTGCAGTAAACGCTGCTTGCGTAATTATATGAGATTAATTTTTAACACAATTATTCAATTAGTAAATAAATCATAACAGTTGTAAATTTCGAAGTGGTTGAAAAAAGTCCGAGCCAGGATTCGAACCAGGAATGTCTTGGCTAAAGCGGCTAACGCTTATTGAATCATTTTATTAAAAAGTGCTCTAATATAATTACGCATGCAGCGTTTGCTGCAGTTCCAAAACTAACCTTGGATTTATTCTGTTGAGCTGATTCAGATATCAGACTAGATGCTGTGATTGTTACAGGTTAATTGGGTGAATTTTTCCTCCAGATTCGACCGGGATGGTTCAGTTGGTGGGGCATTGGCGGCATTAGCAAAGACATCTCTGGTTGGAATCCTGGCGCGAACTTTTTTCACAAACTGAGAAATTTACAACTGTTATGATTTATTTACCAATTGAATAATTGTGTTAAAAATTAATCTAATATAATTTTTATTTCCCAAAAAATATCATTAATTAGTTTTCCCTCTATCAATGGAATAATTTTTCGATTATTAATAGTCTTTCTTACCTATATACACTGTAAAAAAAATCCGACCAGTTTTCCTGTAGGATTCAGAAAAATAGTTACCCTTATCATACCGGAAAATTTTCCGACCCACCTCGGAATAAAATCCGTAAAAAAAAGGAAATAGTCAATAAAACTGTTTTATTATGTTAAGGATCTTCCCTGATTAGTTTTGGTGGTTCATTGGATAAGGATAAAAGGGGAAAAAGGGGGTTAGTCCACCCCTCTTAATTTAGATAAATGGGTTTTTCATGCAGAATTATTCGATTTGCTCCGAATTTGGTATACCGGTATATTATGTTAAGGAACTTCCCTGATTAGTTTTGGGGGTCCATTGGTTAAGGATAAGTGTGGAAAGGGGGCTAGTCCAACCCCCCCCCAACCTTAATTTAGATAAACGGGTTTTTCTTGCAGAATTATATTCGATTTGCTCCAAATTTGGTATACCGGTTTATTATGTTAAGGAGCTTCCCTGGTTCGTTTTGGGGATTCATTGGTTAAGGATAAAGGGGGGCTAGTCCACCCCCTTAATTTAGATAAATGGGGATTTTTTGCAGGATTATTCGATTTGCCCCAAATTTGGTATACCGGTTTATTATATTAAGGAGCTTCCCTGATTAGATTTGGAGGTTCACTGGTTAAGTATAAAGGGGGAAACGGGGGCTAATTCCCCTTCACTTATTTTTTTGAGGGGCATTATTCTTTAAAATAAGAGTATAATATGCAATTAGTGTGAATAGTCTGTGAGCTCAATGCCATCAGTTTAGCTGGGCACTTTTCTTTTTTATTTATTGTCTCATAATAAAAAGTGATTCCCTTTTTTACATTTATACTTAAATTTGTTAATTTAATTAATTTTTCAACTACATTTCAGCAGTGAAATTACGCTTGAAATTATTGAATATTAAAGACGTGAATTATCACTTTGCTAACTAAGCGTAAACTAACAGAGTGAAAAATGTCCAAGCCGGGAATCGAACCCAGGCCCCTGATATAGCGCTTCGGTGTTCTACCACTAAGCCACGAGGATGAAGCCCAGATTGGCATCTCTCACTTACATAAGTCGGTAAGACTGCTACCGCAGCTCTTCTGTACATTTTTCACTCTGTTGGTTTGCGCTTAGTTAGCAAAGTGATAATTCACGTCTTTAATATTTAAATTTGTTAAATGGAATTTTATAAAAATATAAAATTAAAGTTAATGCTTGTTGGGATCTATTACAGACTCGTTTTCTATCAAAAATAGAAGTACTTCTTTCTTCTTGACTTCAATTTTCTAAAAAATCATCCAAATAAATTAAACTTTAGCACTTCTGTCAATTGAACTTCCTAAAATATTATCCAAATAAATTAACTATTTGCACACTTGTGACTCCATTGGAAGGACATTCAATAAATGAATTGGCAGGACCGCAAAGTGTTAATAATTGTCTTACTATAAGATGAACGCGATCTCGGATATAATTTTTCACTCGTGTTTTTGTATGACTCTTTGTCTGGGTAGGAGTCCATTTTTGTCTATTGTACAATATTTAAATACAGATATTCTTCTTCAGAGTCCTTCGTATATTTTCATATTAGTCTCTGAACAGGATAGCTTCGATGAATGATAATAGCGTTTGCGACGGCGATATTTGATTTCTGTTTTCTTTCTGACCAATTATTTGATAATTCCCTTTTATATACCAATTTAGCGCAATTTGATGAACAAGATACTCTTATAAATTCATTGAAAAAATCTCTCTTTTCAAACATTTTCTGACTTGAGCTCATCAGCATGGCTGAATACTTCAAAATTTAATGAAATTCTTAATCTTTCTTCTTGGATGAAACAGCACCAAAAACCTGGCGATAAATCACAATTAGAAATTTTTAGATTTTGCTAGTGCCACCTATCGCATACTTTGTAAGTTCTCCTCTCGGCTCTTTCTGTTCATTTGTGATCTTCTCCTCTTTCGGTCACGTGTTTACTTTGGCTGATGACGGGCTGTTAAAATTTACATCCCGAAACCCGTCCTGTGTCTTATTTTGTATTTTATGGTGATTTTAACAAAGTTTATTTTTCTAATTTTCTAATTTCTTATTGGATCTTCAACCCAAGTCAGCGAAAGCCATTGAAGTCGATATATTTTCCTTGGAAGGAGTTTTTTCAAATGTTCAATCATTCTTCTTGGTGAATAGTTTTACTGTTCTGGATTGCAAACGCAATGTTCCTATTTCAGATTCTAAATAACAGAAATGGCGTTTAAAACTTTTTATTTCAACCTCATAAAAAAAAATCGTTATGAAAATGGTAATTTTCAAGAAAAATAAATTTTTATTCTTGTTTGGAAGTTTTGTTACTGCATAACGTTAAATAGCTGTCGAATCATTTTGACATTTGATGGCCCTAGGCTAAAAGCGAAACTCAATATATAAATAACAAGATTGAAAAATCATGCGTCCAACATACATTATGTAACACTTTTCGACACATTAAAATTATTCTGTAACAAAACTTCGCAATTTATTAAAGTGATAGATTATGTCTAAATCAACAACTTCAAAAAAAGCATAACACATTTGAAAATCTTACTTCTTCTATTGCTATAAAAAGTCGGAAAATATCCCTTTTTGTGCAATCCTGTTTATGATCTATGCATTTTTATGTGAACTACATAGTATGCTAGAAGTTACTTCAGTTCCATTTTTGTCCTGCACCATTGTTCCCTTTTTGTGTACTACATAATATCCCATTTTGTGCAATCCTGTATATGATCTATACATTTGCATTTGTACTACATATTATGCTACAAGTTACTTCAGCTCTATTTTTCTCTATTGTACCATATTTAAGGAAGGATATTCTTCTTCAGAGTCCTTCGTATATTTTCATATTACTTTCTGAACAGGCTATGCTTCGATGAATGGTAGTACCGTTTGTGACGGTGATATTTTATTTCTGTTTTCTTTCTGACCAATTGTTTGAAATTTTCTTTTATAACATCAATTTTGCTTATTTTGAGGAACAAGATACTTTTATACGTTCACTGAAAGAATCTCTCTTTTCAAAGATTTTCTGATTTGAGCTCATCAGGATGTCTATATACTTCAGCATTTAATGAAATTCTTAGGCTTTCTTCTTGGATGAAACAGCACCAAAAAACTGGCGATAAATCACAATTAGAAATTTTTATGTTTCGCTAGCGCCACCTGTCGCATACTTTTTAAGTTCTCCCCTCGGCCCTTTTTGTTCATTTGTGACATTGTCTGCTTTAGGACACGTGTTTACTTTGGCTGATGACGGGCTGTTAAAATTTCCAACCCGAAACCCGTCCTGTGTGTTATTTTGTATTTTATGATGATTTTAACAAAGTTTTATTTTTCTAATTTTCTAATTTCTTCCTGGATCTTCAACTCAATTCAGCGAAAGCACATTGAAGTCGATGTAAGGTTAGTTGGGGCAACTGGGCCATGATTTTACAATGTGACTCTGGAGCTTCCGACAATTTAGTTTCAAAGAGGTAATGTTCATTTGAATTAAAGTCTGAACTTTTGTTAATGTGTTCATTTAGGTTCCCTCTATCAGGCAGAAATGCTAAAAATTACATTTTAATATTTAAAAATATAAAAATATGCATATCTCATCTTTCTTTCCTCATGGTTCCAGTTGCCCCATAAAAATGGGGTAAGTGGACCAGGAGGGTCTATGTTCCACACGCGTTTATTTTTTTTTCATAAGGTATATCAGGTACTGTTTGAAAAATTGTAAACAGCTTTAAAAAAATTAAAGCAGACAGATCATGTAAATTATATATCAAACAAAGAGCGTTGTAAAGGAACCTTTGCTGTCAATGTGTCTAAGAAAAGCACTAAAAGTGGAAATATTAGATTTATTTATACCAAAAACATGAAAATTAATTAAGTACTTCTGTAATTTAGTATAGGTAATAAGTATAAAAGTCACATGCGTATTTTAAGGAAAAAATAGCAAGGTAAATCTATGAATAAACGGCTACGTAAGTACTTAAGTACTTTATCTGTATCCAGGGTTCGAATTATATAGGGAAAATTTTATTGTTCCTACCAGAACCCTTATTGAATTACCTTCATCATCATTTTATTTAACATATTCTAAAGAAAGGTGCTATGATGATATTATTTTAAAAATAGTAATAGAAACAATAAAAGATTTCCTATAGAATGCGACCCCTGTATCGTATAATTTCAAGGTTTAGCTATCTCGCTTTCAGTGGCAAGATACTTGCATTCGTAAAATTTTGAAATAATTTAATGACACCAGTATTTACAAAATCATCTATTTGTAAATAAATAAAGGTATATTTTCGCGTACTTAATAAAAGTGAAATTTTTATTATAAAATCCCGGTGCCAATGTGGCAATTAGAGATTAAAATTATGTGATGCCATAACGACATCAACGCCTCTCAAGTGGTCAAAAAATTTGGTTTGATACCACCCAATATGCTTTTTTTTAATTTTATTACGTAATTTTAATAAGACACTCTATAATTTTCTGTATTGTGAGCAAAAAACAATGGAGAAATTTATTTCCCGTAGTATGAGAAACTCAAAAAAAAATTATTTATAACTATTTGGGTAACTGGATCCAGCATGGTCCAGTTACCCCGGATACAGGTCCCAGTTACCCCATTCTTGAAAAATTTATGGGGTAACTTAGACACCGGGCTTACATTTGAAACACGAAGTAAATATGTATAGATACCTAATAATATTAATGTAGTTATCTGCCTAATCTTAAAAAAAAAGATTGTTTAATAAAAGGACTTACAGTATTTTAATAAAAAGCCGAGGACGTTCAAACATATTGACGTTGTTCGTTAATTTTTTACATCCTATCACAGCAAAGTAAGAGTTATGATTGAGTTGACACACGTTGTTTTAGGAAGATTAAGGTGCATTATTCAGAAAAGCTAAAACTTAAAAAACATCAACAGTTTTTTATAAAATAGCCTATGGGCCAGTTACCTCGTGGGTCCAGTTACCCCAACTAACCTTATTTTCCTTGGTAGGAGTTTTCTCAAATGTTCCCTCATTTCAATCATTCTTCCTGATGAATATTTTTGCTGTTTTGGATTGCAAACGCAATTTTCCTTATTTCAGATTCTAAATAACAGAAACAACTTTTAAACTTTTTATTTTAACCTCATAAAATAAAATCATTATGAAGAATGTAATTTTCAAGAAAAATGCATTTTTATTCTTGTTTGGCAATATTTGTTACTGTATAACGTCAAATAGCTGTTCTTTGAATCATTATTTTTACATTTGATGGCCCTAGAGCAAAAGCTAAACTCAAAATATAAATAACAAGATCGAAAAATCATGCGTCCAACATAGATAATGTAACAGTTTTCAACACATTAAAATTCTTCTGGACCAGAACTTCACAATTTATTAAAGTGAAAGATTACGTCTACATGAACAATTTGAAAAGAGCATAACGCATTTGAAAATCCAATTTCTTCTATTACTGTAAAAAGTCGGAAAATATCCCTTTTTGTGCAATCCTGTATATGATCTATAGATTTGTATATGTACTACATAGTATGCTAGAAGTTACTTCAGTTAAACGAATTGAAAATTTGAACGAATTGAAGGCGGAGCAGAATTGAAAATTTCAATTCAGCAGTTTCCGTAAACTATTTATTCAAAAGTATGTAAGAATTTTTAAAGAAAGAAAAATCAAATTTAATAGTGACTTTTTACTACGGTAGTCATATCTTAAAAAAATTCCATTAAAACATAAAACCCTGAAGACTATTTAATCATTGTATAACAGTAAATGATTATACGAATTCTTATAACTTTATATTTCACAGAAATTAGAATATATCAGTTTAGATATAAAAAAATTTAAAAAAAAATACTTTTATATAAATACATTTAAATCTTAGAAAGTACGACAATCACGGGTTGTGCGTTATACAGACCTTTATATATTTTGAATTAATTATCGTATTTAAAGGTTTGGGTAATTTCTTTCTAAAAACGCTTCCGTATTTTTTAAAGAAAAGCAAGTCAAAATCTTATTTTATCGATGTTTAGTTGTATCGAATCTCATTTATGCAGTAAATCTATTTTCCTCAGCATTTTCACTGCAAATAAGTATCATTGCGACTTTAAAAGCAACGTTAATCCATTAACCGCCAAAACTTTAAGGTTGAGTTTTTCAGCTTTTTAGCTGAACATCGTTTGTTACCACAAACTGAAAGATAATTTTCGCTTTATATGATTTTAAAATTTTATGTCTTTAAGTAAGGCCAGATTTTTAATTGAAAAATAGTGCTGGGTCTGTAAATAATTTAAATATGTACATTTATTTTTACCGTTGCGTGGACGTAACATCAGCGGGTAATGGGTTAATGAACTATGTTGGAGATTAAATTTATTTAACGTATGTAAGTATGTTGTTATTACACTTGTTTGATATGCACTAATGTCTTCAGCCAAACGTCAAGCATTTTTAAAATTTATATTTTGGCTTGTTATTTTGTAAGACGATTATAAATTCTTAATATCAATTTAAGGAGACTTTTTAGATTCGTATTTTTTTTTCTTCTATTTAGATATAAGAAAAGAAGAAAGCATTGTACGAAAAATCTTTTTTAACTTCCATCAAAAGCTAATCAAATCAAAAGTGAGCTTTATTCAAAGAATCCTTCTTGTTCCTTTCTGAATTGTACAGATAAAACCTTTTAGTATTTTTACGATAGAATGTCATTAAATCACCAACATTGGAACTAATATTAACAATGTTTTCCGTTAAACGTAAAAAATTAGTTTCATTAATTTACAATTTTTTAACGAAAATTCATCCATTGAAACTATAAAGGAATGTGAAAATGTTGACTTTTTATTGTACGGGGTGCAATATGTTATCTATCGCCGACCTTTAATTTCTCAATCGTTGGTCGTAGACATATAGTTCCAATAACAAAACGAAGTAAATTCAAATGAAGTAAATATTCATACTGTGGCACAGTGGCGTGGCGTGAAAATTTTCGGTGGTCATCGCAATTATTTAAGTTTGTGGTGAAAAATTATTAACTCTAAAATTCAATGGTTGAATGTTCAAAAAAGAAACTTTAAATCTTACCTTCACTTATACATGAACTCCAAATGTTCTGCTAAAACTGGATCGTAGAGTTTTAAAAGCTTATTAAGAGTTTTAAAATATTGCTTGGTCATCGCCGCATCCAGAGATGACCGGAAGCCACGCCACTAATGTGGCATTATTTAATGTAAAAAATCAATTTTATAAAAATTACGAAATCTAACTTTTTATACGGTCCCCCAGTCCCTATAGTTATATTTAGTAAAAGTTTACACATATCATAACAGAAATAATAGAAAAAGTTTGACATCTGTATTACAAAAATTGACACAGTTATTAGATTTCCAATTTTGAGATTTTTGCACATGATTTTGTCTTTCATTCAGGGATCAGTTAAAAGATGATTTAAAGTAATTCGAGATCAAAATCAGGATACTATGTGCTTTTTACGGTGAAACCACCTTTAGCTGGTTTTGCCAAATCAGGGTATCACCAAAAAGTGTTATTTTATCTAAAAATTTCAGTTGACTTTTATAGGTCGTATACAAATCGAAGAATGAAATATTGAAATTAAACAGAAAAATAAATATCAATTTATTATAATATCAGAAAACGGTCTACAATAAAAATGAATAAATAAAACATCGGAAACTACTAGAGATACAGCTCAAAGTGTTCTCCATTAGTGCACAATTGAATGCCTGGCAGTACTGAGTCCTGGACACGTTAGAGAATAACAGTTGTGCAAACTGTGCGACAATCAAGGCTGATGCGCTGCTTCAGATAAACCACAGAAGTAATCTCAATCACATAAACGTATGTCTTGATGTAATCCCAGAGGTAGAAGTCCATGGCAGTCAAGTCCGGTGAACGTATTGGCCACCGGATCACCATATCCAAGGATCTGGTGACCGAATTCGGTGGCCAGATACGCCCGAACTTTTGATGTTTTATGCGGAGAGGGCTACATCATGCTGAAACCCCACCCGACACGCAAGCCGGAGAGTCAGCTCTTTATAACAGTTACGTACCCTGTTTTGTAGCAGATGCAGGTAACGATCGCCCGTTAAGGTCCCATCGCAGAAGATAGGTCCAACAATCTAGGTTCCCCATATACCGCACCACTCGTGTCGTACTGTCCGCGTGATGTGGAGGTTTCCAGGTCGCATAATCCTTTTGATTCTCGCATAATTTCCACATCTGCTATGAACTAACGTGTCCAGCAGTGTCACGCATTCAATTTTGCATTGCCACTAATGGAGAACACGTTGAGAAGTATGTCTACTAAATTTCGGTGTTTTATGTATTCATTTTTTATACTAGACCGTTCCCTGATATTATAATAAATTGATATTTATTTTTCTGTTTAGTTTCAATATTTCATTCTTCACTTTCTATACGACCCCTAAAAGTCAGCACAAATTTTTAGATGAAATAACCCTCTTTGGTGATACCGCGATTTGGCGATACCGGGTAAAGGTGGTTTTGCCGTAAAAAGGACATAGCACCCTGATTTTGATCTCGAATTGCTTTAATTCAACTTTTAACTGATCCCTCAATGAAAGACAATATCATGTGCAAAAATCTTAAACTTTGAAATTTAACAAACTGTGTCAATTTTTGTAGTATAGGTGTCAAACATTTTGTGTTATATGTGTTATGATATGTGTAAACTTTTACTAAATATAACTCTAGGGACTGGGGGACCGTATAACAAGTTAGATTTTGTAATTTTTATAAAATTTATTTTTTACTTTAAATAATGCCACAACATAGGGGAATTTGGCCTAAAATGATCCTAGCGGGCAAAACGATCCACATAGGTTTTCTCCCAGACAGTTCGCGCTATCTACAAGGTAACATATAAACTAGTTGTGTCAAGTGAAGAAGAAGCAATGGCGGTATTCAAACGATCGCAGTATAACGCATTTGAAAAGAAATCTTTGAAAAAGTGAGTTTTATAACATTTGCTATAAGATAAACACTAACTTTAATATTGATTTACATATACAGTTTTTCATGTACAGAAATATGACTTGGTTTACTTAATAGAGTATGTTTTTAGATGTGAATTGTATATGCTATGTTTGTTATGTTTCTCTGCGTTATCTAGTTATATGACCTAAAATGGATAGTCATGTTGCCGGGTAAAATGATCCATTATGTGGATCGTTTTACTACCGTTTTATTGGCTGAAGAAAATTCGTTACCGCTTCCTAGTCATCATGGGAGCCAAATGTGTGACTGCCCCAAATTTTTCTCTTTGAGTCTACATGTTACCCTAGCGTCTCCAAAGAAAACGGAATCAAGCACTTCGAGAAAAAGGAAATCGATGAAAAGTGTTATTTTAACGAGCAGTCCTTATTAGAATCAACTGTGCTTGGAAACAAAAAATAGAGAACAGAAAGAGAAGATAAAAGAGGCTGTAACTAAGAAAATCCAGTTAAAATATTCTAAATCAAAATATCCAGAACAAGCAAAGAAAAGAGCAGAAAGTCAAAGCAAAGACTTATTCCCATCAGTGTTGCCAGTGGGCTCCTTTTTTTAAATTCAGATTTCTTGATTGGCACCACTTTTCTGAAACGGTAAAATTGCTCTTGTTTTTGCCTTAATTAATATATCATTAAATAAGGCGAATTTTAGTATTTCAAAAAAGTGGTGCCAATCAAGAAATCTGAATTTTAAAAAAGTAGCCCACTGGCAACACTGGATATGTTGTTATGGGAATCAGTGTTGGCAACACTGATTCCCATACAGAAGAAAAGGGTTTGGAATATAGTTAAACAGATTCAGGAGATGAACAAAATTGTATTTATTGCGATGTTTGCCTCCTCTGCAGAAGGTGAATGTTTGATCCAGTGTCACAAGTGTCGTAAGTGGACGCAAAATGCATGCGCAGGGATAGATGAGAATGAGCGATTATGTGTATCTTTGTTATATGTGCTTAAATATTCCTAGTTTTCGGATGGGGCGGGAATAGGCGTTACTTTTCGATCATAATTTTCAAATATTCCATTTTATTGCTTTTTCGAAATTATTTGTGTCACTTTTTTATTTTAAAATTTACTTTAAATCCATTATTTATGCTATTTGATTGTAAAGCCTATTTTATTTCATTATGTATTGCCATAATTACTTTTATATCCTTTATTTTGCCAATAAAAAACAATTTACAATAATTTTTAAATGAAGGATCATTTTACCCTTGGGTGAGGGTAAAATGATCCTTTCGACATATTTTCAAAAATCTATTTTTTTCATTACTCAATTTGAGTTTAAAATATTATTAAAGCATGTTTCTGATGCAAAATGTAGTGTAAAACATATTAGCATAGGACCAAAGATTCATTTAAACAGTTATGTTATTTTACACAAGTTTTCCCCTTAAGGGGATCATTTTAGGCCAACTTCCTCTAAATATTTACCTCATTTGAAACGTTTTTGTAATTGAAACTATATGTTTACAACCAAAACGGTTGAGAAAATAAAGGTCGGCGATGGATAACATATTGCACCCTGTATGTACATGTAGTGTTCGATGATATTTTTTGAAGGGGGAGCGGGGTGGCATATTAAACCTAAAGCTGAAATCTATCAAGTACTACCTTTTTTTAAATACTATTTGAAATGCATGATCAAACAAAAATGCCATTATATAGTGATATGAATTCTTTCTCCATATATACCGCGATTTGCCATCAGGGCAATTCCACAGAAAATCATCATTTTGGGGGAGGGGAATCAAATTTATAATATGTTTAATTTGAGGGTATGATTGAAAAAGTTGATATTTTTATATTCTATAGAAAAATCCTAAGAAAAATTCATTGTAAATTATTGTTTACAAACTAAGTTAAGTACCATTATCGTCTTTGTAAAGTCACAATGTTACGTCAGTTGCAGAATAAAAGTTATATCAGTTACACGTGTAAATGCCCTTTTTTTCTTTTTTATTATTCAGAAATTAATTAAACTAGTTACTGTTATAATTTGGCATTACTTAGTGTTGTTGAGAACATTAAATCACTTTTTTTTAACTGGATAGTTTTTATAATTTTTACACTTCAATGAAGGCAGAAAAAATGTTTGTATATTTTATGTTACGCCAGTTACAGAATTTTGAATTGCAGTTTTTGGGACTCAAAGTGAAATTGAAATAATCTGCAGGTATTTGGGTATTAAGACCTTAGTAAGAAATATTTGAAATTGTAAAAATTTGTTCAAGCTTTATTAGTAAATTTTCAACATAGATTTGAAAACAAAATTCAATGATAAAATGTTACGTCAGTTACGATGGTATTGCTCATGAAAGGAAACAATATTTTCCCCCTGTTTTCATTTGAAAGGGGCTCTTTTAAAAGGCCAGGTTGAAGCATAACAACTGCTGTTACAGCACCCGTTTAAGCCTTTATGCCCCAATGGTACTATAAATTACCATTGAAATAACTTGTTATAAAATTCGTTTAATGCATCGATTTGTAGTAATACAGTTTAGAATGAGTTATATATACTTTACTTTATCTTGTTGTAAAAGCATTATTGGCTGCGCAAAACAAAGTTATTTTTAAAGGACGATTACATTTTCATTTGCTCCTTTTCAGTTTTTTTGACGCTGACAGATTGTAGGGGTAAAGTTTCAGTTGAAAATATTTATATATTTTTATTGTAAGAGCATTATATTTGTACATTTCCTAATTCTATAAAATGCTAAAAAAATATTTTAAATAAAATATTTGAGTGGAGTTATAAATATTGCACAAAATCCCTATAAATTCAAATTTAATTAATTAATTTTAATAGGCAAAATCCTTCTAAAATTAATTAAATAATTGTGTAATTTTTTAATGTAGTCTTAAAAATTCACGAAAAATGCTTTAGATGTTGAAATTTTCATAAATTCATAACTTGGGACATAAAGGGTTAAAGATTTTTTAACCCGTTCGGGACCGGCGTCTTCTACACAAATTTTATTTTCTTTCATCAAAATTTTTTTATCACGTATTACTGTAATTGTTATGCCAATAAAACGCTTGTTTCATTTCCTCCGCATTTCTTGTTTTTCGAATTTTTTTTTTATTTCCACTCCACATTGCTGTACCAAAATTGCTTCTTTATGTGTACTTTACTTTCCCTTACAGTTTGCCCATGAATTCGGAGACACCCTGTATAGAAACTTAACAAGCATTTTATGATATTATATATACCCGAAATATACACCGTTTCTAAATGCTATTTGTAATTTTTAATGAACCGAATGAACATTTATTTTCAAAACTATTTCTTACAACATTAATATGTGTTAATTTAACATTATGCACTTCAGATAAAAGAGGATGTTTTCTAGATCGTATTTATAATTTTAATAAATCGAATAGAAAACTATTTTCTTACAACATAAATGTGCTTTTAATTAATAGTACATAGTTCACCTAATGAAAAACGTGTTTATGAAAACATGTGTTTCACCTAAAGGGGAACATGTATGTGTTTATTGGGAATATGATTAATTTTAGGTTTTAATATTTTTAAAAAAAATCAAACATTATATACTATGTTTCATATTTTACAATACTCTGCTTTAAAAAATATTAATATTTTATATATAACTGTATTTTTGCGTTTCAGATTTTGAAGGCAGAATTATTTACGCAAAATCGAAGAATTCCTATATTTATTATCGGAAAAGAATCGAAGCAGATAAACAGTACGGTGTCTTTCCCTGGGCAGAAGCTTCTGCAAGTAATTTCTCCATAGCAACAATGTCCAAAGGAAACATTTTAACGAGAAATATAGATTGGTGCGAAAGGCTTCTTGTACGAAAGGTATACTCATGTTTTTCTTTACATTATCTGTCTTATCGACAGCTATATATACACATAGCCCAAAAGAACGAACATTTCAAAATCTGTTAAATATGCACCACACAATGACGATGTATTTCAGCACTTAAACTATTTTTATTCTTTCATTTTAGGGCAGATACAAGAATCAAGTTTCTCCGAAATAACGCAATTCCAGTACGTGATTCAAAACAAATTATGTCCCTATTTAGTTTATCGATTTCTGCTTAAAAATCTCAAAACAACAAGAAAATGAAAATCAATGGAACGGTAAACTGATATTTTAAAAATTCAATATGCGTTGTCTTAAACTGTTTAAGAGATTTTATACTCAGATTTATTTTTTGTGGCAAATGCTTTTTGTAAAAGAACTATTAAGAGCCATTATTTTGAAAATCAGACAAAGTGCGATAGTTGTATTTTTTTATTTGCTTGATTTTTTTATTTTGAAGTAGATCATATTTAAGGAATAATGTGCCATTTTGAAGACCTGAGAAGTTTTCTGTTTCCTGTAGAAAATGTCAAAGTTCTAGATCATTAATGACATTTTTCATGAAAAGTTAAATTTAAGTATGTTTGGATGGCTATATCTCTGGAAAGCAACAACATCCCAAAATTCTTTTGTCATAAACTGTTAGTATAACACTACCTGCTTAGTAAAATTCACTTGGTTCTATGGAGCATTGTTACTTTCCATTGTTATGTTGCCACAAAATGCAATCAATGCGTTTTTGACCGTTTTCTGCGAGGCTGTTAAGCATTAGTACCCCGAAATTTTTCTTGTAGAATGAGAAAGTTTACTATTAGGACAAGCTAAGTAATATAGAACTTTATCGGGATAGCGATCCTGTTAGCTGATATAATCTGTTAAATATTCAAATGTTTCAAAATCTGCAACTTTTGAATTAGTCCTATCTTAAAAAAGCATCAGAGTTGAATGAAACAAAATGTACCATTTAGTAGTTGAACATATGTACAAAAACATGTAAAAGAAAAACAAGTGTGGTCTATTGCTATTTTCAGAAAAAAATTACAAAATTTACAAAAAGGCAGTGTCAATGATCAGGCTTTTCCCCTATAAGAAAATGAAATATCCCATTTCTCTTTCCCCTTCTTATGCTTTCCCCCTATGAGAAAATGGAACATCCCTTTTCTCTTCTCCTTCCTTTGTTCAAAATTAAATTGTCCATGTTTTCTGGCAAGTTATGTGACTGGTTTTCTGCCTTTTTTAAATTCAAAGGTAAGGCAAGTAGTTGATAAAATACCAAGATAAGGATATATTGGAGTCGTCTCTGTAACCTATAATAAAACTTTGTTTAATACAGGGCTGTCGGATTTTAGCAAGGTCGATTAGAACCGGCTGGCTTTTTGTGGTTTAAAGTAGGACTGTTTAAAAACAGTTCTACTTTAATTTGATGTACATTTTTATGGCTACAGTAGTTAAAAAGTTACTAATTAATAATACATTTTGTTTTAAAAACAGCTTTTGTAAAAATAAAAACATGTTTTAGTAAGAGCCGGCTCTTTTTTTAAATATAAGCCAGTAAATATAATATATATACATCATACTAAACCGAGAACAAAAGATTGTTGCATACAAGAAAACAGAGGCAGCTGTTGCATACAAGAAAACAGAGGCAGCTGCTTCCGTACGAACTAACGTGAAAGGATTCTAAATTTATATTGAGAAAGAATCCATTAGAAGATTGGATGCTAATCCTATGTTTGCTGAACTTGTGCTTTTAAACGAACATTTTCATAAGCTGTAACGTACCCAAAAAATAATATAGTTGTATTTCAAGTAATAACCAAGAAATTTAATTTGTTTTATGTCATTTCAATAAAATACTTGGTTTAAATTCTACTTGGGCCTCCGCTTGACTGAAGTTCCACGCTACCACTTCCACCCTTAAGTCGGAGGTTTTACAACTTGGTGGAAGAAATGTGGTATGCACAGCAAGGACTCTGAACATTAAAAGATAATCTTAAGAGAAAGTGCTCCTCACACAAGACCGGGTGCAGAAGAAATCGACACCAGTGCTGTGTCGGACAGTTCCCCTAAGACACAAGACCCGGTGCATAGGAAAACGACACCAGTACCATGCCGGATAGTTCCCCTAAGAAAGAGCTCCAGACACAAGACCGTGTGCATAAGAAATCGGCACCAGTACCGTGCCGGACAGTTCCCCTAAGAAAGAGCTCCAGACACAAGACCTATGCATAGGAAAACGACACCAGTAATTAATTGAAATGTTTATAAGAAATTATTATTTTAAAGAAAAACTTTCGTTTTGAGGTAAATGAAAATTTTAAAATTTTGAAATTTGGTAGTTAAAATTAATAGTAGTTTAATAATTAATTCTAGTATAAGGGAGCTGATACTCTGTCGTTGTTTTTATATTTAGTAAAATTTTTCAAAAAGACAGAATACAGAAAGCTAGAGTTAAACTAAATTCTTAGGACGGGTAAAAAATAAGACTCAGTAAAATTTTATATATGTCCTTTAAGAAAAGCACCATTTTGAGGAAAGTTTGCTTGAAAAAAATTTTAGAATCAATTTGGATTATATAATGATTAAATTTTCTAAAAATATACTGGTGTTCAAAATAGAAAAAGCATATGAAAAGTTTTGCAAGGAGTGTTCAACTCTGAGTAAAATAGGAAAAATTGTTTACCTATAGCATTTGGAGATATTTTTTATCTTTTATATTTTGTGTGTGTAGGGAATGTAAAAATAGGGATAATTATATTTCGTTTTCGAAACTGATACAAAAATGTAAAGTATCTGAAATTTATTATAATATTGCTAATTTATTTATGTTTATTGTGGATACGTTTGAAAATCATTTTATAACGGTAGATAGAGTTAGAATATTCTCGGTGAAGTGCCAAATTCATATCTTCTGAGGCAACTGGAAAAAAGTAAATAAATAAATAAAGAGGGAATTCATTTGGTTCTCTTTGTAGTATCTGTATGAATATAAAATTGATAGAATATGGCGAAAATAATGGCGTTGAAATATTGCAGAAAGGTTGCTCTGCAAAATTTTGCAGAAGAACTAGGAGCTGAGGTAGAGGAAAGTGACATAATCGCGACGATTATCCAAAAGATACAGGCCGCGGACGATTATGATGAGGACTTTGCATTAACGCAAGTGGGATCTATAGTAAAAGATAGGGAAGATCTAATTCTTTTATAAAGAAAGGAAGAGAGAGAGAGAAAGAAAAAGAGCGAAATTTTCAATTAGAGCAACTGAAAATGACATAAAATTCAGGGAGGCATAACTCAACTTCTTGTAACGGATCGAAAAAACCTAAATTATCGCTGAAAACTATAATGCATCGTTTTGATCCAGAACGTTTGGATATAACTGTATTTTTAAACTTGTTTGAACGACAGGCATTAAGGTCTGGGATAGAGAATGAGGATCTGGTGACGCATTTATTAGCTTTGCTGCCCGTAGAGATAGCCGAACCGATCTTACGCAAACCAACAGACAGGGTTGACAATTTTCAGCATGTTAAGTCGATCCTGTTAGTTCGATTTAGATTGAGTGGCGAGGCTTATAGGCAAAAACTAAATAAACATTTACGAAACCCGAATAGCCCGTGGAAAGACCTCATTTTTGAACAAAATAGCTTTCTAGAAGGGTGGTTAAATGGTCTTGAGATAACAAATTTTACGGAGTTAAAAGATCTGCTAATCACCGGACAAATTAAGAGGCTCACTCCAGTGGAATTAAGGGAACATTTTCTAGATTCATGGGCCAAATATAAAGATCGAGAAACACTAGCTAAAGATCTGGACGAATACGAAACTACAAAAGGTGTGTCAAAATATCATGGGATACAAAATTAAAATTCGAAGAAAATTCGCAGGATAGGAGAATGGAAAAACCCGTAGATGAGAACGAAACGAGAGGAGGGCACTCCGAAAGCAGAACTAACTGGAGAGAACGAAATATAGGGATGGAAAGGGAAAAAAATTTTGACCGCAAAAGGGCAATTAGACGTTTCATTCGCTCGAGCCCAAAACATTTGAAGGTCAATTGTCCCGAAAACAAAAGAAACGGAGAACAAATTACCAGCGTCTATCACATTAGCGGAGGTACAGATTTCGAAGAATGATTTAAGTCTTATCTAGGCACTGTGCTAATCAACGTGAGGGAATGCACAACTTTGAGGGACAGTGACATCCTATGTGATGTTATTTCAGGGAAATTTACTGACCCCAATCGATTAGACGGTGGTAACATTCGAATTAGGCAGCCGTTGATGAACAACACTCGTTGTTTACCGACCGCCGAAGTTGTCTTAAAAATCGAAGGACTCGAGAGCCTAAAAACAAAAGCTATCGTGACGAACAGAAAGACGAATATTTCCTACTATATTTTGGGAAATAAAACTCAAAAATTAATTGATGATATTAAAAGGAAGAAAAAATTCAGATCTCAGATGCCGCGGTCATTTATAATGAAACGAAATTGAAACATAAAAACGCTAATCGAACCCGAAGGGACGAGAATAAGATGAGAGAGGACAAGTCAAAATTGACGAACTCGAACTTGGGAGAAACAACGAAAATCGGAGGTACACGGTTAAAAACGAGATATGATAATCGGGAGGGAAGGAAGGATAATAACTTATTATCAATCAGAAAGGAAGATCAGGATATAGGATCGACTAAAAGGGGAAAAAATGATGTCAAGGGGGATCATAAGATGTGTTACCCCATACGCAAAGTCAAACTGAAAACGGTGTGACAAAAATTGCATTATTAGTGTGGGGATTTAACGGAGTCAAATAGGGCGTGTCAAAGTATATATAGATCGGATGATCTAAAGGATATGTTGGTGAGAGTAACACCGAGAAGGAACAAAAGGGAATTTTGGTGCAGAAATAACGCGAACAAAAAGTATCTCAGGTCAGAAAATCCGGTATTGGATTTGGACGGAAATAAAGCGCATGAAAGTGTTACGAGGCGGATTAGTCGAAGGACAGGCGATTCTAAAATGTCCTCGGCTTATTGTTTGTCGAGCGCCACAGGTAGACACGAAAAGTCGCAAACTTATCGTGTAAATAGGCCAAAGTCCCAGGGGAAAAACGCGGAGAAAATAAATATTTTGACACGCGAAGCTTCACGACCAAAACACTATGCTAAATATAGAAATAGACCTTCACTTGACAAGCTCTAGCAGTTAGGAATTTAGCGCAGGATTAAGTGAGTCGAACTCGACTTAACTAAGTGTACATATTAAATTTCACCTTATTCTGTGTAAATGTCATCGTGTAAAATTTAAATGTGTTTTGTCTTTTAAAAGTGAAATTTCATAATCAAATGTACTCAGCATTAGCAAGTTAAATGTAAATTGTATGAAAAGTTTTTTTGAAGAGGTGAGTGATGTAAGTAAAATTGGGCCACTCTAATGTATATGGTAACTCTTTTCCTTGCAGATATTACGTCTTGCAGCTGAAATATCATTTAAAGGCGGGGGTATTATGAAGAATCCAATGTAAGTCACAGAAAAGCCCCATATATATTCAAACAAAACTCTATATAGGGAAACGCATGCATAAACATCCCAGCTCAAAATATTTCTAAGTCTTAAGGTTCTGCAGGAGATGATCAAAGAAACGATTCCTTTCAACCAACCTTACCTTTTGACTGAAAGGAAGCAAGGAAATGAAATGAGTAGGAGTTACGGAATCTCTTTTAAGTAGCAAATTTGAAGATATTTTCCCAGGACGATTTAAAAGTGAAACTGGATGTGCAATTTTCTCACGCTAGAAGGGAGGGTCCCTCTTGAGCTATGATATCGAAGATTGCTAATGATGTCACTTAGCGTTTGTTTTAAAAAAAAGCGACTTAGCAAGCAGAATAACGGAGGCTAAAAAAAGGAGATGTGTTTGTGATCCCAAGGAGAGAGGATTGTTCTCAGACTGGGGCTGTGATTTCGGACAGGTCCGAAGGAAATAAAAACAGTCTGCCGATTCAGATAGGATAATATTTTCTGGTAGAAACGGCAAGGTAAAAGGAATTGACAACAGATTGTTGTACACAAGAAAACAGAGGTAGCTGTTTTCGTACGGACAAACGTGAAAGGACTCTAAATTTATATTGAGAAAGAATCCATTAGAAGATTGGATGCTAATCCTATGTTTGCTTAACTTGTGCTTTTAAATGAACATTGTCGTAAGCTGTAACGTACCCAAAAAATAATATAGTTGTATTTCAAGTAATAGACAAAAAATTTAATTTATTTGATGACATTTCAATAAAGTATTTGGTTTAAATTGTACGTGGGCCTCCGCTTGACTGAAGTTCCACGCTACCACTTCCATCCTTAAGTCGAAGGTTTTACAGTGGTGCCAATCAAAACATCTGAATTTTAAAAAGTAGCCGACTGGCAACACTGTTCTTGTTCTTTCTTTCTTGTGTTTTGTGTAGTCACCAGTGCTTCTAGGTGTCTTGTGTAAATTGGGGTTCCAAATGTTCTGGACACCACTATTTTAAAGTAATTTTTTTCGCCGTATCTAATGGCAGAATTATCGGCGATTAAAGATGGCGAAATAAACTGTAAAAATACCACACGTTCCACAGAATTTTCAGTATTGATTTACGTGGGACACCTGGCAACACTAGTCGCCAATGATGCGAAAGGAAAGTGTTTCCGACCATGCATTGCTATGTGATTTCTCATTGTCTAGGTATACTCTATCTCTCTTGAAAATTTATAACCACTCTGCTGAAACACCCTGTATATACATTCTTGCAATCACTGCACGGAATCATATACACAACACCGGTTAATTGTATTTTGTCCTATTTAAACTTGTGGCTATTATTTAATGACATATTCTTTCAGTTCAAAAAGTATCCAGAAGAACTCAATTTATTTAACGGTTTAAAAGAAACCCCAGCGTTAAATGATTTCAAAACAGGTTAAACTTTCTCTGAAGCACTATTTTAATATGGTAAATAAACATAACTGTTGAAAAGGGGGGGGGGGGAGGGTTAAATTAATCAATTCTAAAGTATTCTTGAAATCATTTCTAATCAGATTTTTTGGGGTAACCGTTATTCTTTAACATTAAAACGGCCGTGAGCGGTCATTTTGACCACTACCATATGAATATATTTCGGTTCAAACCAAAAATTTCATTATGAATTAAGTTTAAAAGAAACAAAGAAGAAAAACATTAAATAAAGAAGTTAAACTGTTTTAAATCAAAATTCTGGTGTGAAATATTTTTATAAAACTTGACAAAAATTTCTGGCCTTCCTAGTGTTAAATCTTCATAAATCACTATCTGTCTAATGTCTCATTGTTAGCTTAAATATTGATTTAATTCAGACGTTAAAATGTAAGGAGATCTATACAAGATATCTTTATTATAAGTTTCCTCAATTTTTGATATTGCAAAGTCTATATGGATTCGTGTTTTAGAAATATTTAGCGCAATGCTAAAGTACGTGTAATTTAATGTATTACAGGAAGAGAATAAAACAGGCAGCGGAAAAATAAATAAGGGGCAGAAACTTCTTTGAAAAGCTGTAATGTAGATTTATGCAAGGACACATCTTCACACTATCATGCCAAACATCTATTAGGAATCTATTTTAAATTTTGTTAAACGAAATAAATGCATTTCTTGCTCAATAAAAAATAAACAAAAATAAGTGTTTATATTATTCTGCTGTTTGGCTTTCCTTGTTCAATTTCCTTCTTAAAATTTACGTTGATATCTAAATAATAAATAAAATTTTAGCAACATTTTTTTTTACAAAATATCAATATTGACTCACTTAAAAACGATTGTTGTTAAATATCACTATTATAAAAATTAAAATTTAATAAGGAAATATTTAAAATTCTTCTGAAATTTTTAGACTTAGCCATAACAGGGAAGTTGAAAAAATTAAACATTTAAATATTAGCATGAAATTGCACAGGACGTGTACTGTGAGTATTCAACAACAATGCCAGTTTTTTTTTAATTGTGCACAGAATAGATTTCTAAGTAAACCGCATTTATTTATGGATCCTTCAAGCTTCCTTATTTAACACTAGAAAGACCGGGAATTTTACTCAAATTTTAGAAAAATATATCACACCAGAATATTTATTTTAAATTATTAACTTGTCCATTTAACAAGTTTTTTTCTCTTTGTATCTTTTAAACTAGCTTTATAAAAAGATTTCTGGTTCGAACCGAGATCTAGTCATTTGGTAGCAGTCAAAATGACTGCTCGCGGTCTTCCTAGTGTTAAATATTAGTCTGAAATTGTACGTTTATGTACCTTGAACATGCAACTGAAAAAAGTCGGTTCTTATAGAAGTTATTGCCCGGATGACAAGAACGCAATTATTCATAGATCCTTCAAACGTCCTTATTTAAATATTAGAATAAAATAGTACAGATGCGTACTTTCGAGTATTCAACATGAAAATGTCAGTTTTTAAAAATAGTTTTGCACAGAAGATATTTTTAAAAAGACCGCATTTATTCATGGATCTTTCAAGCATCCTTATTTAAATATTAGTTTGAAATTGCACAAATGTGTACTTTGAGAATGGAACAAAAAAGGATAGTTTTTAAATAAATTTTTGCACAGAAGATATTTTGAAAACCTAACATCTACTTCATCGAAAAAATTCATTAGGCTTGTAGCGTAAGTGCCGAGCTATTCTCTCACGAAATAAGTCTAGGGTCAAGTGGTTTTTTGAGTTTTCCTGTTTCTAATATTTTTGCGTGAACAAATCACCTTTTCTGTCGTCCCTTGGAAATTGCGTCTGAATCTCTAGGAATCTGGATTTCACGATTATTTCGAGCAATGATAAGATAAGTAGGTACCTGTGGTCATTCAGGTGGTATGAATAGAGTGGTAGACGTTACATTCAGCGGATTTAGTCACACCCCGCGCTTTATGGAGAATCAGACTTCAGTTTTATCACTTCTGGATTTTGAAGATAGAATCTGGCACATCGTTGAATAGCCAGAGTCCATTTTGAGCGGTTTTTTATTTTCAGTTCTTGGAGGACTTTGACAGCATGGTAAGGTGTTGAAACTTCGAATTTCAATTAAAGAAAGTTTTAATAAACGGGGTTCATTTGTTAGTGCTATTGAAGTATTGTAGATGGAAAGTTTATAGTGCTAACTACAATCTTCCTAGTGACATTTTAATCATAAGCTGAATTTATATTTATAGACGTTGCTGTGAACAGTCAGCGTAAACATGTTATTTTGAGTTAGTTCTAGAAAATTTAATGACGTTCTCGCCCTTATTGGCCATATCTTTCAAAATTAGCCTCCACCGTTTCATTCCTCCGTTGCATTGAGATTAATTTTAATCATCATTAGTTTAAGGGTGTTCTCAAATCCAAAAGGGCAACTTTCTGACATAATTTATTAAGAAAAAGAAACAACGTATAAAGGCACAAATAAAATATGTTTAAAAGCATACAGCTGTTTCAAAACCTTTAAGGTTTCCTCATCAGTGCTTAAAATAAAAGTAAAACTAAAACATTGTGTAAAAAGGGGGGGGGGGTGGACAGAGAGTGAGAAAGGCGTACCTTTCAGCTCTACTGCCAACGGTGAAATGCGACATACGGCTGACAAACAGCTACGGAGTCGATCTCACGCGCATATTCAGGGAGACCAATCAAAATCACCCAATTGCTCCGGAAGAGTTCAAACTTAAAAGGAGGAAAAGGGGGGGTGGAGCGAAGAGAATTATAGAAAATTAAACCATATCTTCGAAAAATTGGGCGTACTGGATAAATCGTTAACTAAACTGTTTGAAATTTTCCATATATGATAAGCTTCCCAGAAGTTAAGATCGTAGATTGAAGTACATTTCTGTATTATGGAGGTTTCGGAAAATTTAAAATTATGGTTGTTGGACCAGCAGTGGTTGGCAATAGCGGAACGTTTAATATCACAATTTTTAACACAAGTTTTATGCTCCCCCAAGCGGATCCTAAAGGCTCGCTTCGTTTGACCAATGTACATTTTGTTGCATTCGCAAGATATCCTGTAAATATCCCAATTTGAAAAACTATCAATTGGATGTTTCAGATTTGGGAAATGAATTTTATTAAAAGGAGTATAAACTACTTTAAAGTCAAATTTTGACAAGATTTTAGAAATTTGATGGCTTATTTTCGGAAAATATGGGAGTATAATTATATTTTCATTACCGACAGTATTAGCCCTGGATTGAGTACGTTTACTTAGTTTGTTATGAATGGAATCGACGATTTCAGCTGTAAAACCTCAATCAATGGCAATGGATTTAATGTAGTCTAATTCTGTCTTTTGTAAACTGTCGGAAGAACAAATATTTAAAGCCCTGTAAACATAACTGTTAAAGGCAACCAACTTTTGATTAGGTGGATGGGATGAAAGGCGATGTGGGGGTAAGGATACTGCGAATGGTTACGGTAAACAGTAGTGTGAAACAAGTTATTTTCGCAGAAAACCATAACATCAAGGAGGGCAAACGACTGTTATTTTCGAGTTCGAAAGTGAACTGAATATGTTCATCTATAGAATTCATAATATCGAGAATATTAGTAAGATTAAGATCATCAGAGTTCAATAATGCAAAGCAGTCATCGACATAGTGGATGTAAAATGGAAAGGATAATTTCTTGAAAAGGTTTGATTCGTAATAGTGCATGTAAATATCACTGAGGATGCGGCTGAGGGGGGAGCTCATGGACAAACCATCAGTCATGCAACAAAAATTACCATTAAAAATGAATGTGTTTTGCGATAAACAAATGCTAGTAAGATGTATAAACTCATCAATTTCGTAATATGAATAATGAAATTCGTGAAGGCGTAATTTAAGACAATTTAAACCTTGAACCGGTACGTTAGTAAATAGTGATTTAACGTCGAATGAAACCATACTATTGTTTTGAGTACCACTGAAGCTACGAAGCTTATTAACAAACTCATATGAGTTCCTGCAAGTGTAGATATTGTTAGAGAGCAGGAGGGGGGGGGGGAATAGAGGTCAGATATTTCGCTAATTTATAGGAAGAGGTACCAATGTTCGAAACTATTGGTCTGAAAGGAATGCCTTGTTTATGGACTTTTGGGAGCGTATAAAATCTTGCGCAGTGTGACACTGAAGGAATGTGGGATAATTTAGCGTTGTTGGAAATGAGAGGGGAGTGCTCGATAGCCGATTTGATAGCTTTCAATTCTTTTTGAGAAGGATCAGATTTAATCTTTTATAAGGATCCTCGTCTATCAAGTACTGTGTTTTGGATAGGTAATCAGACTTGTACATTACAACAATCTGGCCATCCTTATCAGCCTTGCTGATAACTATGTTAGTATTAGATTTTAGATTTTTTTAATACAACTCGATGCAGCTTTGCTGATATTGGATTTAGGAAGGTTATTATTGAAATTCACATTATTGGTGATTAAGTGTCTAATTGAATCCTTCTGAGAAGGTTTTAAGGCACTGAATTTGAACGCTCTTTCAATAGGGGCAATCACATGAGGAAAAGACGGTTTAGTAGTAAGTGCAAAATTATTATTTAAGATAATGGATTTCATCCTGAGTAAGGTTAGCACTCAGGATGAAATCCATTATCTTACATTAAATAATAATTTTACATCCGCTATGTCGATGACTGCTTTGCATTATTGAACTCTGATGATCTTAATCTTACTAATATTCTCTATATTATGAATTCTATAGATGAACATATTCAGTTCACTTTCGAACTCGAAAATAACAGTCGTTTGCCCTTCCTTGATGTTATAGTTTTCCGCGAAAATAACTTGTTTCACACTACTGTTTACCGTAACCATTCGCATTATCCTTACCCCCGCATCGCCTTTCATTCCATCCACCTAATCAAAAGTTGGCTGCCTTTAACAGTTATGTTTAGAGGGCTTTAAATATTTATTCTTCCGACAGTCTACTAAAAACAGAATTAGACTACATTAAATCCATTGCCATTGATCGAGGTTTTACAGCTGAAATCGTCGATTCCATTCATAACAAACTAAGTAAACGTACTCAATCCAGGGCTAATATTGTCGGTAATGAAAATATAATTATAGTCCCATATTTTCCGAAATTAAGCCATCAAATTTCTAAAATCTTGTCAAAATTTGACTTTAAAGTAGTTTATACTCCTTTTAATAAAATTCATTTCCCAAATCTGAAACATCCAATTGATAGTTTTTCAAATTGGGGTATTTACAGGATATCTTGCGAGTGCAACAAAATGTACATTGGTCAAACGAAGCGAGCCTTTAAGATCCGCTTGGAGGAGCATAAAACTTGTGTTAAAAATTGTGATATTAAATGTTCCGCTATTGCCAACCACTGCTGGTCCAACAACCATAATTTTAAATTTTCCGAAGCCTGCATAATACAGAAATGTACTTCAATTTACGATCTTGACTTCTGGGAAGCTTATCATAAATGGAAAAATTCAAACAGTTTAGTTAACGATTTATCCAGTACGCCCAATTTTTCGAAGATATGGTTTAATTTTCTATAATTCTCTTTGCTCCCCCCCCCCTTTTTTTCTCCTTTTAAGTTTGAACTCTTCCGGAACAATTGGGTGATTTTGATTGGTCTCCCTGAATATGCGCGTGAGATCGACTCCGTAGCTGTTTGTCAGCCGTATGTCGCATTTCACCGTTGGCAGTAGAGCTGAAAGGTACGCCTTTCTCACTCTCTGTCCACCCCCTCCCCCTTTTTACACAATGTTTTAGTTTTACTTTTATTTTAAGCACTGATGAGGAAACCTTAGAGGTTTTGAAACAGCTGTATGCTTTTAAACATACTTTATTTGTGCCTTTATACGTTGTTTCTTTTCCTTAATATATCGGCACAAAGTACAATCCTTCCCCAATTTTTATTTCTGACATAAGTTTTTATTTTTTTTTTTTCGAAAATGCATGAAACTAGCTGGTGTTGTTGTTCAGAAACTATGTCATCGAGCTGTTTTTTCCATTTTTTGCAAACGCAACAGATCTTTCAGAAAATAGTGTCAAAGTGGACGTTTTGAACCGAATTTCCGCGCGAAAGTAGAAAAATCACTCGAGCGAGTGAAAAACGTATTTATCACGTGATCGAAATCGTTTGTAACTCAATGGGTCATTGATTGATCAAAAAATGGAAAAAAAACAGTTCAATTCCAAATCGCTTCCATGGCCAGGATTTCCAATTTTATATCTTTCCGGTAAAAAATGAATTTGTAAATGTGTCAAAACGTTTTGCGCTTGTTGAGCAGATCAGTTAAGAACACCCTTAAAAGTGTGCGCTCCACTGTCAATCAACCTATCTCATTATTGCTTTAACTAAATCATCATAATTTCTTTCAGAAATTAGCCTCCACCGTTTCATTCTTTCATTGTCTTGAGGTCAATTTCTATCATCATTAGTTTAAAAGTGTTCGCTCCACTGCCACCGACCCATCCTCATTTTTGCAACTAAATCATTGTTATTGTCAATTTCTGTGTCATGGCAACTTTCTCAGTTGATGTTCCAGAAGGGTTTTCCAAAGGATTAGTCAAAACAATGTGGTCTCAGAGCCCACTCCCCTTTTACGGGTTAAGTATTTTTTGATAAGGGTGTGGGGAGGGAACAACACAAGATATATTTGCTTCATTAAAACGTCATAACAAAAATATTTGTAGTCTTTCTTTTGTTTAGGATGTATATTGCAACATTCTTCATGCCAATGCTCTTCATTATTTCACTTTCTGCATTTTTGAATTTTGATGATGAATGTTTTTGTCATAATTTTGTAAGTAAAATTGTTGCTAAAAATAACTGCTTTAAAATATTTCTTTGAGGGCTGAAATATATATTTAAATAAGTTTCTTTGTTGATGTTGCAATTTGATCATTAAAAGTGTTTATTAATCATCGATTCTATGACAAGAAATGATTTTTAATCCATGACTTCTATATCCAAAAAATGACTTTCGAAATATTTAGGAAAAATGTAATCAGAATCAGAACAACCAGCCTCTTACTTTGCATTTCATCAACATGCAGCCTGTCATTCCTATTAATTATTTAGAAGGTCATGTAATTCAGTAAACTTTGGATGTTATTAAGCAGCAGGCAGCAACCCCCATAGAGAATATGAGTATCTACCAGAGAGCTTTCAAACTTTTTATAGTTCTTCAGATATGTAGAAATTCCAAACTGGAATATTATTTTTATAAAAATACTCATACTTTAGATACGATAAAAAAAAAAAAAAAAAGAAAAGATAAGATAAAAGAAAGTGCTTTCCATCACATAAATATTGTCCTACTGACTGTTGAATACATGTGACTGTTGTGGCAATAATTTGTCACGTATTTTAAATATGATTTTTTCATATAACATGAAGAAAATATTTAAATGTGTGCATTTTCTTGTGGTTTTATATACAAGGACATAAATTGTGAAAAAGTAACGCATTTGTGTAGTTTTATATGTATATATATTTGCTATTAGCATTTCTGAAAAGTTATTTATTGAAAAATGTGGGATGCTAGTGAGGTTGCTATAATAATTCAGGTTTAGAAACATCAGAAGTACACACTTCAAAATATTTGCTCAAGAGTTTAGCAGTGCTTTTATAAGATTTCTTTTAAAGAAGAACAAGTTTCGCATGAGCGTAGAGCTTTTGTATTGCACGTAACTGTTTATTTTATTTTAATTGGTTGTCATTCTACAATTTGTGTTGGTTGAATTCCGCAATTATTTTCTCGTTTTATAACCATTTTAAGATATATAATTATTATTTTCATAACTACTACTATTAAATACATAAAACGTTTTGTGGTAGAATCTTCAGTGAAATATAGCATTCAGCACATTTTATGAAGAGTAGTTTTGAATAATCATTCAGGTAGCTGATGCTCTGAGTTAACCCTTTAAGACCTGACCTACTTCCTCTTTTTGTGCGATTTAAAGTCGAGCCTGCACCTAAAGAATTGCATGGATCCTTCCTTGGCATAACCTGACATCGGATATTTTTTTTTATTTTTTTTTTTCAATCAAATATGATCCTATTAATTAGGAGGAAATGCCAAAACTTTTTATTTCTACCAAATATCTTCCTGTCTTAAAGGGTTATAGGATGAAAAATTGAAGAAAAATTCCACATATTTTATACAGCATGAATATATTAATAATATACAGTGGTGGTCAAAAGTTTCCGGCTTGTTAGTTTCTTTGATTGGTTTGACAGAAAGTTTCAGCGAAGAAGAAGCACAATTACTCCAAAAGTTAGGAGTAAGCAAAATCCTCTGACAACGTGATCATTTTGATTGGATACTGAAGATACTTGATGCAAAGGGGAGGAATTCGAAATTCGCGTGTGCAAAAGTTTCCGGCCATTCGTCATCCGCTAGTTTTTGCTATCGCTAAAGTGTTTTTTTTTTTTTTTTTTTTTTTTTTTTTTTGCCGAGTTTGTTAATTAATCAACGTGAATAACGTACTTGAAATTCAAAAATGAAAAGTTGAACAATTTATTGTTCCTAAACGAGTGATTTGTTTGTCGCTAAAGGGACAATCCTCTCGTAAGATTGCGGCAAAGTTGTCGATCGGAAAATTTGCTGTAAACGATATTTAAAAACAAAAAATAGCCAAAAATATAAAGATGATCATGGCCTACCGAACTTACTACGGTCTGGAAGACTCTAGAAAATGACTATTCTTGTGTACAGAATTATCAGGAGAAAAGCAGTTGATGACCCGCATAAAAATGCCGCTGCAATTACCCGCGATTTACGGTGTTAAAATACTGCTGAAATAAATTGGTCTGCCGTGTCAAAACGTTTATGTGACGTAGGACTTTACGGAACAGTCGGTGTTAAAAAAACCTTTCATAAGTAAAAAAAAAAAAAAAAAAATCAGAGGACCCGACTGGCGTTTGCCAAGGAATACAAAGACTGGTCAAGTGAAAACTCGAAAAAAGTACTATTTTCCGATGAATCTACATTAAATCTTTTTGGGAGTGATAACAGACACTACAACCGACAACCTAAAAACAAAATATAAGATTCAAGATATGTTATTCCTACAATGAAGCATGGCGGAGGACATGTTATACTGAGGGGTGCATTTTCTGGAAAATGTGCCTGTTAGTTATTCGAAATCCGCGGCAAGATATATAGTGCAATGCATAAGGATATCTTCCAAGATTATTTGCTGCCTTATTGGAGGAAAATTTGTGGTCGCAACTGTTTGTTTCATCAAGATAACGACCCAAAGCATACATGCAAGCTCGTCAAGCAGTGGCTTTCGCACAAAAAAATTCCGCTGTTGAAATGGACAGCCCAGTCACCCGATCTGAATCCGATAGAAAATCTTTGATCTAATTTGAAAAAGTGTATAGAATTATAAATATTCCAATTCAGCAGCATTTGCACAAAAATTGCAAGAACCGTGCAAAAAACTTAGCATTGACAACCTACAACAGTTCATTGAATCGATGCCACGTTGCTGCGCCGCAGTACTTATAGCTAAATGTATTAATACAAAAAACTAATTGTAAATGTTGTTGATCACTGTTATTTTCTGTTATAACGCTATTTTTTTCCAAACTTGCTAAGGTGGCCGGAAACTTTTCAGAACATGTGTTTTCTTTTGCAATTAATTTTGTCAATTAAATTTATTAATATTTACTTTTTATTCCATAAATAAGTTCTTAACTGTTATGTCAATAAAGTGTATAAATATCACTTTGAGATTCCTCTTCATATGGGTATACTTACAAATTAACCAAAAATTTTATGCTGGCCGAAAACTTTTGACCACCACTGTATAACCTTTCAGTACGCGCACTTTAATTTTTTGAAAGAGTAGGTGTTTGTTCTTACTACGCAATAGTTACGCTGTTACAAATGCGAGAAACTTAACATTTGATAGATAATCAATTGTACACATAAGTAGAAAACAATTACATTAACTATATGTAATAATAAATATTAAAGAATATAAAAGAAAAGCCTGCCCCCACAGAATTGCATGGATCCTCCCTTGGCATAACCTGACATCGGGTATTTTTTTAAATATTTTTTGTCAATAAAACATGATCCTATTAATTAGGGGAAACCACCAAAACTTTTCATTTCTACCAAACATCTTCCAGTCTTAACCCTTAAATGCCTGATTTTTCAAAAATCATTGTAATAATGTTTTTCGGCTTTCATTTTTTAAATAAATCATGGGAAAAATACTTTAAAAAATCATATTTTGTTTTAAGTATAGTTTACGGCTGAAAAACAGTTTGTTACAATCGGCAATACTGGTCTTTAACTGAAAAAATAATTTTCCTTGATAAAATTCTATGATATTAAACACACAAGAATTTTAGGAACTATAATAAGAAATAAATTTTACTTGCTCACTGCAGAACAAAATAGGGTATTTCGCAAGCTTCCAAACAAAACAAAAAGAGCAAGTAGCAACAATTGAAAAAATAAATAAATCTTTATTCTTAAACAGCACAAGTGTTGCCATCTACATGTTGAAAATCGATTTAATAATATTTTCAGAATGTATTTTATTGGCATCATTAGGAATTATAGCTTCAATATTATTCTAATAATATTTTAGAGTTTAAATTGGGTATGTTGCCGAAAAGCAACACCCGGCATTTAAGGGTTAAACTGTTATAGAGTGGAAAATTGAAGAAATATCCCTCTTCTTTTATATAGCATGAAAAATTTAGAACACATAACCTTTCAGTAGGCGCACTTTAATTTTTTGAAAGAGAAGGCGTTCGTTTTTACCACTCAATAGTTACGCTATTACAAATGCGAGATTTTAAAAAATAGATAAATAAACAATTGTACACATCAGTAGCAAAAAATTAATTTAAGTATATGTATTAATAAATAGTAAAAAATATAGAATTTATCGAAAACTTTATCAAGACACACTCACAGAAAGTGCTTTATCTTCATTCAAAAAATTTACACACAACATGTTCCGTAAAAGCACAAACCACTATTTAAATATAAAACACTTAAAAATATTCCTAAAAAGCTGTTCGTGTTCGAATTATTAAGGGAAATGTGAATGTAACATTATTATAGCCATTTATGAGAGTCCACAAAGTTTCGTTTTCCCTATATTTGCGGAAACTTTTTCATATTATGCGTTAATGTATGATAATATCAAAGCTTTCAGGAAAATTAAAAGAGCGTTCATCTATTAGCATGTTTGTCCATAACTAAAGCTCCAACTTTGATATCATTTACATTGTGGTTACACTTTATCAACCTAGAGAGAAAGCGAACTAAAATAGGGTGTTAAAGAGTAGTTTTACTATTAGCAGTCACTTTGGAACTCCTAATGAATGCTACTAAAAATAAAAAGTGATACTTTGACATATATATTGAGTTAGTAAAAAATTGCTTTTCGTTCAATAAAATTTTCAGAATAGGATAGATATGACATTTATCAATATCATGGGTGCATAGCTAAAATCATAAAAAATTTTAATACCGTGCGTATGTAGAAGCAAAATAATCCAGATTTCACTGAAGATTCAACCACAAGATTCAACTATTTTCCTTTTAACAGATAAAATATTTTAAAGATAAAACTGTAACAAAATAATAATAAGCTTCAAAACTGATTTTAATATCCATAATAAAATAATTAATAACTATGTCTCTTCTCAATTTTTCTACTGTCACCGGTTTTACCAATTATTCTTTCAAATGCGAAATCAAGAAAGAAAAAGAACTAAAATAAAAAAGGGATAGTTACAAAAAAACAATTTATTTAAAAATCATTAATCTAAAATGCATTAAATTTTAACTTTTTTCGCGCTGATATTGCATGGGCAAGGGCATGCGAATGTTTTGATATTGTGGCTGTCTTCTTTTTATGTTGTTTGCTGCGGTTGGAGTTGGAGTAGTTATTCATGCTAATACCTAATATAGAATTTTTTTCATGAAGATATGTATGAATTTATCCTGAGAAATAATATGAGAAGCATTTCGGGCTAAAAATAATATTTATTTTACGTGTTATATTTCTAACTCAATTATTTTTTTGTAATTTTCGTTTTTAATATTTATTTTTGCATACTCATGTGCATTTTTATTGCAATAAATTAGAGTTACATGCGTAGTTAAAATTTTTCGATGAGCTTCAACTTTCCTGCATGATTATTATAATAAATAAAAAACACCTTTTTCTTCAACCATACATTTTTCTTTATTTCCATGTTCATTTATAGTAAATCACCCGGAAAAATATATTTTTTCTTTTTTTAAGAAAAACAAAATGGACAAGGAAAAGAAAAGAGATTGATTTTCAAGTTTATTTTCTCTATAATAACAAATACACTGCTCAAAACAATTAAAGGATATTGGAGTTTTAGGTGGATTTTGTATCTGGTAAACTGTTTAGCTGATTGATACATGGTCGACAGACATAGTAGGTTATATGAGAATAAATTACACATGTTTGGCAGAAAAAAATGCATTTTATTGCGCATTTGTGTACTAAAGGAAAAAAACACAATTTGTGCATATGAGAAAAAAAGAATAAGAAAAGGTGTTTTCTTCAAAGAAAATCATTTTCAGTAGGGGGTATGGTTTCCACGGGCGGCCAGCAACGTTGAACACCTTTGAGGCATGGACTCAATGAGGCTATTAATGACGAGTTGGGGTATTCTTATCCACTCTTCCAGAAGAGCTCTTTCCAGTTCTTGGAGAGTTTGTGGGGGTTGTTGGCGGCCAGAAACTCGTCTTCCTAGAGCGTCCCAAACGTGCTCGATTGGATTCATGTCTGGAGAACACGCTGGCCATTCCATTCGAACGATTCCTTCCTCGAAAAGGAAATCCTCCACCAGGTTTGCACGATGTGGCCTGCAGTTATCGTCCATTAAATTGAAGTTATCTCGGATTGCTGCAGCGTAAGGGACTACAATAGGTCTGAGGATCTCATCCCTATATCGGCGACCAGTCAGAGTTCCATCTCGAATGATGTAGAGGTCAGTGCGCCCGTCAATGGATATGCCACCATACACCAACACTCCTCCACCGCCAAATCTGACACTTTCGTGCACGAACGCAGGATTATTCCTACTGCCACGGTCCCTCCAGATGAAAATACGCCTATTATCCGGATGCACAGAAAAACGGGACTCGTCAGAAAACAGAATATTGCTCCATTCATTTCTCCTCCAGTTGACATGCTCGGTTGCCCACTCCCTGCGGTCGCGACGATGCCTTGATGTTAATCTAACACATACCATCGGTCGGCGAGCATACAGACCTACAGCATGGAGCCGGTTTCGGACAGGCTGAGTATAAATCGTGGTGCCTGTAGCCGAGCGAAGGTGTTGTTGGAGAAGAGTAGCGTTCATGGTTCGGTGTCTCCGAGCTGTTAACGCTAAATACCGATCTTCATTGGGCGTTGTTGCCCGTCTACGACCTTGCCTGGTCTTCGGCCTGCACATCCACTTTCCAAAAAACGGTTCCAGATCCTGGAAATGACACTTTGTGACACTCCAATGGCTTGCGCTACTTCGGCTTGAGTTTGGCCCCCTTCTAACCTACCAACAATTCTCAAAGCTTCTGAATCTGTCAAATGACTTCGCTGAGACATCGTACTCATCGAAACAAAGCAATCACTGAATGCCGATTATCCTTGTCTTCATTCTCTTTTATCCAGTTGAAAGTCAAATTTCATTTGCTGCCGCTGAAGCGACGTTTTTGACGTCGAACTCAAAATTTGCATACTCCACAGTTTGAAAACCAGAAAAATTTGCATTTGTGATTCTCTTCTTCTATTTTCGGCAAAAAAATTTCGTTTATATCTTTACTTTATATAAAACTTCAAATATCCTTTAATTGTTTTGAGCAGTGTACTTCTGAAACAAAAAAAAAAAAATGTAAGAAAGAAAATTCCCGCAAATTTCTGTTTTTTAAAATCAGTTTAGCTACTTTTATACTGAAAATTATTTTTTCATTATCGTATTAAAATGATATTATAAATACGTTATAATCGAGCTGTAATTGTGAAATGTGTTTTAGCAGCAGATCTGAGTATGTATAAATTTTTTCCATTAAAGAAACCTGCCGATTGGTGTGCGAATATTTTTTTTATTGAAACTCGAGAGAAATATATGTAAATAAATTCATGTTTATCATTAAAATATTCCCTTTTGTTTATGACAGATATTTTTTCATGGAAATTTAAAAAAGTATAAATAAATTCACATTTATCATTACGTTTTTAAATATGTTTATATAATATGTATCTATTAAACTGGCAGCTTTCTGCTATTAATATAGTGTTCAAATAAGCAAAGCATTAGCATATATTTTATATTTAGCTGACCCGCCGGCATTGACCGGACCCGCGATAATATTTTTAAATGTACCTTAAATTTGTATAATTTTATAGCTTTAACTCAATTTTGTCTGAAATAGATTTTCGCTCAATGTGTGAAAATGGGGCAGAAGCTAGTAATTGTTCAGATTTGTTAAGTAAATTTTTTTCATGATTTTTGGGAAGCTGTATGGGATAGTAATGAACAAATTAAAATTTAAAATGCCTTCTACTGATGAAAAAATGAGTTAAAAGAAGAGGAGTGAGTGCTTAGTAAAGTACAGGCCAAAAGCTTTAAAACGATACTAGGGGGCTCAGCCCCCTGCTCGCTAACGCTCACCAACCCCCACGAATTGCTACGCAATTCATATTGGGATCGCTTCGCTCGCTCGCCACTATTTATGTCAACTCTAGCCAGAATGAGTGCTATCATAAATCATTACAACGTATTAAATTTACAAATATTTTTAATGTATAAAAAAGTAATGGAAAACTGTTGAAAATATAAATAAAAACGTACCTTGGAAACAGAATTAATTAAAAAACTTAGTGAAAACAAAATAAAAAATATTTTTAGTTGGCCGCTATGAGATCCGAGCAATAAAAAAGTAATTGAAAAATTTGTTGAAAATATAAATAAAAATGCATTTGTCAAAAGTTTGGCGCTGTGACTTGTTGATCATCATGGAGAAAGCTAAGCGAACAGGAAATTGACGCCGTTTAAATTTAAATGGCATGTTAGTGTCAGATGGGGTCCTTCTCCTTTTATTTTGCCTATAGTATTGAAAACCACGGCTTAAATTAATTTAAAACTATAATAAGACGCTATAAAATATGCTACGTATCACGCTATCGAAATGTAAACAAAATGTTTTCGCCTGTGTCTAAATACAACCTTGGATAAAAAAGCTACGTCACCGTAAAACGGACCAATAGCAATTGTCATTCATGTATTGCACAAACGGTTTGCGTTAAAAGAGAGATCCTGTCTGGATTTTGATTTGCTGAGTGTTTTGGGACATGTGACCGTAACTACCACTGAGAAACGTCGCTTTGGCTGTTGCCAAGTAGCAAGCTACAAATACAGCCCTTTTTTAGCGCTACGTAAGAGAAATATATATATAGATGTGGCACGAAAAAATTCCTTTCCACCCCCACCTCCCCGGAGCGAATGCCCCTAAATAGTCTGGGTTCAAAACTAGACCTAACCAATCAGAGACCACTGAAGTGTTTCACTTTTGGTCATATGTTCAAATGAGGTCGAATCTTTCTTTAGCTTAATTAAGAGCTGAGTTGGAAAACTGATCCCTAAGTGGGGGTCAAATTTGGGTGAGGAAGTAGAAAGGTTCATAATATAAGAGAACGTCAATTAAGTAGAATAAGAGATAAGAAGTCTCTCGACAGTTTCCGATGATATATCACATGAGGGTTTAGCAGGCATGTTGCCTACGCACTGCAAAATCTTGCAAAAAAATCGATCTCGAATCTTTTAGTTCCACATTCCACACCAGTGGTGGAACTCTATTCTTAACAAAACAGTTTCTGAACGAAACTCCGTTAAACAACCTACCCGTAGATATAGTAGTCAAGGGGGTGGCGGACTTAAGCATGAATTTAAGAGATTTGCTGAAATCACTATTCGAAAATAGTGGTAAGTACACTTTTCAAATTTTTATAATAAATAAGTAATATTTATCCCAGGGCTCCGTCAAAAATCCGCATCAAAAACGGTAGAAAACTGCATGGTTTTAAATATTTGATCGCACCCACCTGCCCCCCCCCCCCAAAAAAAATAACGCTCCCCCCCTTTTCCCCCAAAATCCGATGCCTCCTAATTTTAAAAATCTTTATTATGGTATAAACTATCCGAAACTTCCAAATCGATCGGTTCGTCAGTTTTCTTAATTTTAACGTACCCGTTGATATATTACATTCGCATTTCTTTCCATTTTTAAAAATCGAATTTTTTATAAAATAAATACTTGTGGATCGACTTTCATAAAATTTAGATAGTATTAAATAGCGTTTAAAGATAAGGCTAGATGCTTAACTTTAAAATCTCTAAATGGTGTACACTCTAAAATTGGGAGAATTGACAAGTTCAGTCTTTGAAAGAGTGACAGGCATTTTCACTCTTTTTAGGGCGACTTTTATAAAAATACACTCTTTAAAGAGTGGAATTTTCCACTCCCTAGAAAGGAGTGAAATGTTTCACTTCATTGTGGAGAATGAAATATGTTACTCCGTTGTCGAGAGTGAAATATCTCATTCCGCTGACGCGAGTGAAAGCCTCGCATTATACACTTTAACAAAAAATCCGTTCAAGTTTGAACCAATGTATGGAGTAAAATAATGAAAAGCACCAAAATATGTCACTTCTTAATTTTCAAAAATTCCATTTTATAATGTAACCTAGGAAATTACACTGATTTGGTACTAAAACGCACTCCTTTTCAAGAGTGGATAGTCAGTCACTCCTCTGAAAGAGTGACTATTCACTATAAGCAGGACCAAGTATTAGATGTGTTTTACTCATCAGCCAATCAGAACAGTCTTGTCTATGACGCTTTTTTAAGATAAGAGAAAGACGTCCGCCATTTTAAAATGAAAATATACGGATATTATTAAAGCAATTATTTATGGAACTTTTTATTTTCATATAAAATAAAATGTAATTAATTCATAAAGGAAATGATAAAACTATCTCAATGAGTATTTGAAACTATACACTTCTGCGGTTTCACCTATTACTGTTAAGTCTGCAGTTTTTTACAAGTGCGATAAAAGTATCTTCAACGCTGAGTCATAGATGCATTCTTTGCTTTATAATTTTCTCTCCCGTCTGGCTTTTATGACTGATAAATTACACGCTGTGAAGTTCTTAGCAATAAATAAAGAGAATCTCATTTGAACCGATACAGATCAAACCAACGGCTAGCGTTGAAAATTTCCAAATAAAGAAACGAGATTTCTGGAATACAGATAGTTTCGGTGCGGCCGAATTTTCGGCAGCATTTTTGCCGAAAACGAATTTTCGGAGAAACTCAGATTTTGTGACGAAAACGTAAACGAAACCGAATTTTAGGTCGATCTCTAATTGGATGTATTATTATTGCCCATCAGCTATAATCAGATCAGCAAGTCTATGACGCTTTTTTTTAAGATAAGAGAAAGGCTTCCGCATTTTGGGAATAAATTATACCGATATTATTAAAGTCATTCTTTATGGAACGTCAAGTTAAGTCTTATTTAATTTTAATATTTTATTCCTGTAGACTTTGTATGTTACGATTAAGAGTTAAATAGTATTATGTTATATAGAAGAAACTGGTCAGTAATTGTTTTCTTTTGAGATTTGTTAAAGATGTTCAGATAGTGTGTTGTTGAATTTTTTTTTTTCGGTTTCTTACAGTTTTCTGATTATAAACACTTACAGTATCTTCCGTTATTATTGTTGTTGTTTAATGGCATAATTCTGAAATAATAATTGTTTTTTAGTGTTTTTCAAATTGGTTTATTGATGTTTTAAAATTGTGTGTAAGTATTTTTCTGCTGTTTATGATTTTAATCAAATCAGTTAATTATAGACATTCTGAATCAGTTATGAAATTTTCTTCTACTGTAAACTCATTTTCTACGTTTATGATACACTTAATTATTGGCCCTAAAAAATAAAACATGATTATTAAGCATTGAAGTAAAGTGTTTTTTATGCCTGATATAAAGTTTATAGATAAAAATGCTTTAGTATTTTTTTTTTAAATGATCATAGTATCACTTATATAATATAAGATTGAATGTATTTTAAAGAGATAAATAACTACTTTTACATTAAAAATGTTTTTCAAACAATAAGAACAATACATATGTAGTCTTTTCTTTTTATATTTCCTTCTTTTTACTACTTCCTAGATCAATCTTTTCCTATAAAACATACGAAATCTATTTAGCTCATATTCCCAAAATACAATATATACGGGAATAAAAAATTTAAATTAAATATGGCTTATCATGTCGTTCATAAATAAGCGTTGTATTAATAACCGTTTTTCAACAACAGCGGAAAAAATTCGAAATCATTATTAAGTAAAGGAATATGTTTAAAAGAAAAATATAAACATATTCCAGAAAATATAAAAAATCTAGACTCCATGTTCATATTTAATAAAACAATGACAGATCACAACACATTAAAAAAGAACTTACGCATTCTTAATATTTAGATCAAGCTTAGAACTTATTAAAAAAAGACGTGAGTTGATAAGCATTGTCTTTAATTGAATTTTTCCTTAAAAGTTCAATTAGTATTACAATAAATTAAATAAATATTGCCAGTAAAGTATTTTATTGAATCTTTACCACGCTTTTATCCATTTTCATTGCATACTCTAAAATATATGATTCTTTTAAAATGCTCATAAAAGAAACATAAAAAAGAATTCACTCCCTAAAAAATGAACATTCACTCCTATGAAAGAGCGACTATTCACCCTTGTTTAGAGTGAATATTCACTTTCACGGGGTAAGTATTCACTCTTTCAGAGATTCAAAAATACCATTTTTGCTCAGAGTGAATAGTCACTCTAAAGAGGTTGAGCATATTTTGACTCTGCGATAGAGTGAATAGTCACTTCTTTTTATTTAGAGTGTATTTTAAAAAAATTAATGGCGTTCCAAATAATCCTAGTATAAAAATCGTTTAAGGTGAATATTCACTTTCACGGAGTGAGTATTCACTCTTTCAGAGATTCAAAAATGCCATTTTTGGTCAGAGTGAATAGTCACTCTAAAGAGGTTGAGCATATTTTGACTCTGAGATAGAGTGAATAGTCACTCCTTTTTATTTAGAGTGTATTTAAAAAAAATAACGGCGTTCCAAATAATCCTAGTATAAAAATCGTTTGCGGTTTGAGGTTTTTATTTCATAGCCAGTCGTCGGCGTCACGGAAGATTTCTCAAGAATCTGTGTTTCTTTGAACGGAATAAAAGAGATTTTATAAATGGATTTTTAATGGATTTTTCAACTATTTTCAGGAGTATAAAAATAATTTTGAGAATTTCCGAAAGGGGAAATTCTTTTGTGTCTGGCTGTGTAATTTTCGAGTTTTTAGGCCCCGTGGAATTTAAGATACAGCCCTTTATAAAAAGGCTCAGTAACATTTATCGCCCTGGCAGCGTTGTAATTGTATTAACCCCTCACCTTCTCTTCAGAACAAATATTCTACGTTTTGATAAAATCTATGAACTTGATGAAATATGAATACATTTCCATTCTTCTAATTTGGGTTCTTTAAGTAATTACTCTACTAATTATTAGAATTTTAAAATTCTGAATCACAGGTGCATCATGGGACCCTTTGGGCTAGTTTCACAAAACGTTTGAGCCTCGTACTTACCGTAGATTTTGCTAGCCATCGCGAACAGAGACACACACACAGAGCTATGTGTTCTTTTATTAGTATAGTAGCAGACCCACCCGGCGTTGCCCGGGGTCCGTAAATAATAACCTTAAACAAAACTCAAGTTTCTATGATTTTATATCTTTTGAAATTCTTTTAAATGAACCTAATTTCGGAGGACCCATTGCCTTCCGCATCGTCTAGTGCGTTCCCAATAAACTTCTTTCCGGACGAGCCTGTAACCTGGGTCCACGCTACATAAGGCAGCATGTACCGGAAGTGCGCCGCACGTGCCGGAGACAATCGAAAACCAAGTTGAGTAAGCCAAACCTCGCAGTAATCAAGCGCATAGAATCGAAAAAAAAAAAGAATGCATCATGAATGTTAGAAAATGTTGGTAATTGAAGTCTAAGATAAAACTTCATAATACAGAAAGTAGTTGTAGTTGTAATCTAAGTTGAATGAACCAAATCCCGTTGAAATTAGGTCCTTAGAATTGAAGGAAAGAATGCGCCCCCAAGCGGTGGAAGATGACCTCTGCCCTTGTAAATTTCATGAATTACTTTTAACATTAACACGATATGTATTAAACTGATGAAATCCATTTTCTAAAGTTGCCTTTAAATTAACGCGATTTTTAATGTACGGCTGTAGTGAGTAAACGTAAGTTGATGCTAAAAAAGGAGATTAATGTTCGAAAAAAAGTGGTAACTGAGGTATAAAGAAAGACCGGGCCCTGGTGGCCAGAGTGGTGCAACAACTTCAAGGGGGCCACGGACATAACTGGCATGTAGTTGGGCATAAAGATATTGTTATTAGCTTTTAAAGTAATCGGAAGACGCTACAACTATGTTAAAGAAAATTGCAAGCAATTCGGAAAATTTTTAAAGAAGCTGCACCAAGGGCCCCCAAGAAGGCGATTAATATTCAAAATTGTTGGTAGCTGAAGCCTGAGAATTTTTTTTTTTTTTTTTTTTTTTTTTTTTTGTCTCTCATATAGTGTCTGGAAGTCCTAAGAAGTTGTTAGAAAAAAAAGCTTCTGAATTGGACCATTTTTAAAGGAGCTGTAAAAGGGGGCCCAAATGGGGCCAATTGATAATTAAAAACAGGGCCCTAACATGAAACATGTTAAAATGTCTTAGTACTTAGTGCTTTAGATCTTCAATTAGTTAAAATTAAGCATAGGGAATAATATGAATTATTCGTTAAAATAATATTTTAAAGAACTGCACCAAAATGGGGTAAATGTTTGAAAAAGGGCCCTGGGGCCTCAATAAAAATATGAGGATATTGGTCTGGGAAGAAGACTCTAAGACTCAACTTTAAAATTATGCACTGAGAAGCCCATAAAAACATTCTTAAATAAACCGGAAATTTGTATCGCAGGTCGGTACAGAATGGGGCAGGGGAGGAGGTAGAGACTTTGTAAATTACCAGGGCCCGACTCATGTTCAGTTGGAAAGCTTGATTTTTTATTTATCTCACGTTTTAAACTCTTTTATTCAAAATTAATTGGTGAACTCAATTAAAATTTAATTATGTTTTTAATATTTTAAATTTTATTTAAAATCTTTAGATGAAAAAGTAATTACAAATGCATCCGAAACTAATACTGAAAAAGAAATAATAAAACTGCAAGCAAATATGCTATATAATATTTTTTTTAAGTACTATCCAGCAAATTTATTTTCTAATAGAGTAAAGCCTGTTTATAACGGAATCCTCGGAACATTCTTTCACTTTATATACCCTTCAAAGAAAAATAAAATCCTTAAAATAGAAAAAAATCTACTAATTCAAATTTGAACTTTGCCCTACCTAGTTTCGAACCTGGGTCTGTTCGTACAGAAAACCAAGGGGTTAAGCCACTACGCCACAACTGCTACGAAAAGTTTAGTAATTTAACATTCCATATCGGAACGTAAATAGTTTCTGCCTTTAATTTTTTCCGCGTCGCGTCAGTTTCATTAGAATAATAAAATAAATGATTATTGTTGTCCGAATTCTCTGAAATTTTAATGGATCGTAAATTTTACTAAAACCAAGCCCTTTTTAATATTTCATAAAAAAATATGCATATTTTAGAGGATAAACATTTAACCGAAATGTAAATCATCTTTATGAGGCGGAAAGTGACCTGCATTTGGCGGCGTATTTGAAAGGGTTAAAATTCAAATATTTAAAAACCGATTACACCATCGTTTTGAAGAAGGATTCAGCTTTATAATCATATCTTTGACTTATCAGCACAGACTTCTAATATAAGACTCTTATATTAGAAGTCTGTGCTTGTCAGTACCTTTAAAATTGCATCCTGTGGAGGTGTTGTAATAAGGGAGAAAAACGTTTTTCAGAAAAACGATACTTTTTTAACTTTTCTTTTCAAGGGGTTAATTGCGATATATTTTTTCATTGATCACAGCATTTGAGACGTAAGAGCACAATCTTTCAGAACATGTCTTCCGTTTTAAACTTTACTAAGCTGTTTGGATGATGTTAGTTAATAAATAATGACAAAATACCGCCGAAATATTTTTTACCGTTCTTCATTTGCGTATCAGCGCCTTCAGTGCATGCGTCAGAGATTTTTCCCTTCCGAAATGGATTTTTAATCAAAGTGAGTGACGGTTGATAATTAATAACTCATCTGTTAATTAGAATATTAAAATTCTGAAGCTATGGTGTATCATGAGACACTTTGGGCTAGCTTCAAAAATAATTTGAGCCTCGTACGTTCAGTAGATTTTGCTAGCCATCTCACACAGACAGACACATAGACAGGCAGACAGACAGATCGATTAGTTCTTTTATTAGTATAGATAGATTAGTATGTTATCTACTTATCTTCGCAATTAAAAAAATATATTAAATAACCATTAAATATATTCGTTTTTATTCCCGTGTGCTCGCAAAACTATATTTATTTAAAAACATTGTCCTATATTAAAAGAAAGAACATTAAGCGTTTTTATGAAATAATTCTTTTTCATAAAAAAAATCTTTCAATTAAAAAAGGGAACTTTTTATGTATGTATTTTATTGTATAATATATAAATACTGCAACATACTTAAAGGGTAGGATACCTTTCAACCTACAAAATTTTCGAATTTTTTTTTTTTTTTTAATACATATTTTGATTCAGGAATCATTTCTGAGCTATATGCAAAAAATCGCATTAAAAAATTTCCATTAGTTTACTAATTATGGTAGTTTTATTAAGACTATATATTAAGACTACATAGGATAATTAAACTTTGCGTAGCGTTTATTCAAAATGATATATTTTGAGACTGCGCGCAGTGTTACTGAAAAACTATGCATGGGAATCAAAAGAAATTTTTAAAGCACATTACTATCTATATTATCTATAACTTAAAACCAGAAAAATGTAATATTTTATTTTTTTTCTGTTTTTCTTTTTTTATTTGAAAATATTTTTAAAAAGGTGAATTTTTTTAATTTTCTGTTAATTTTTTAATTTGTTCAATATATTTTTTTTTTCAAATATTCTGGTTTTAGTATAAAGGTAACACCATTATGCATTTGTTTTCACCAACATTTCCTCTTTATATGCATATTTTCAGATTTTATCATGCGCGCAAGATTTTTTTTCTCTTATTATCATATATTTTTAAACTTATCATTTTAATATTTATTTATGAATTTACAAATATATATATATATTTTATATAAATTTAAATATGAGCTTTATATTTAAATGAAGTTTGATTTTTATTTTTGGCTTATTGCACAAGTTTCGAAGCTTGGAAGATACTGATATTTTTTACTTTTTCGACGTGTACAAAGGTATCCATGTTTTCACACAAATCCAGGTTTAAGTAATGAAGATTGTTTTGTGAAATGTGAAGTAAAAATATTTTATTATTTCTTATAAATAAATATGTTGAGTACATGATAGTGAGCCTCTGATTTTTGTGATGTGATTCTAGATTTCTACATCTTGGCCGGAAATGTACTTACATTAGCCGCTGGGCACAGAAAATGCATTTAGTTTTCTCCCCATTTAACCGTTATCAGTTTGACGAACGACGCCGAACGTAATGGCGGGTCAGTTAAAATACAACAATGGTGTTGGATATAAATGGTCACAAATTTTTTTGTCAAAAGTGTTTTCTTCTCCCTTTTTTCACATTGGTTCATTTAATATTTAAAACAAATGAGTTCTTATAGTCCGAAATCTTTTAAATATATTGATTCGGTAGCCTATGTATAATTTTCATGCAAAAATAGACTATTTAATTGTAATAACATGAGCAAAAGCACTTTCTGAGCGAAAATGTTACAGATTTTAATTTTTTTAAATGGTTCTAATCATTTAAATGTTTCGACATTTTTATACGTGATGTAAATCAAGTGTCCAAAGAACGTCTAACAAGATTATTTCAAAATATTTACATTTATATAATTTTAATTAATTTTCAATTAATTGTCAGCAGGGAAAGTACGCTCGAAATTAGTGAATATTTAATTCGTGATTTATCACATTGCTAACTAAGAGTAAAACCAACAGAGTGAAAAATATTGAACCCTTGGAATAGCGCTCCAAGTGCTCTACCAATTAAGCTACGAGGATGATCCCCAGGTTAGCATCTCTCACTCACATATGTTAGTAAGGCTGCAACTGCAGCACAAGATGGAATAGTCTTCATGAGCACACAATCCTGAGACGAAACATGAGACACAAACAAAACCAGCATTGGTGAACACATATATAATTTTAATTAATTTTTCAATTAATTTTCAGTCTTGTAGCTAAAATGGTAGAGCACTTGGAGCTCTATTCCAAGGGTTTCGGATACGATTCCCGGCTTGGACATTACATACAATAATAATCACATTTAATTATATTTAGGATAAATTACATTTTAAATATTCAATAATTTCGAGCCTAATTTCACTGCAGAAAATTAATTGGAAAATTAATTAAAATTATATATGTGTTCAACGATGCTGGTTTTGTTTGTGTCTTATGTTTCGCCGCAGGATTGTGTTCTCATGAAGACTATTCCATCTTGTGCTACAGTTGCAGCATTACCAACATATGTGAGTGAGAGATGCGAAGCTGGACATCGTCCTCGTAGCTTAAATGGTAGAGCACTTGGAGCGCTATTCCAAGGTTTCCGGGTTCGATTCCCAGCTTAAACATTTTTCTCGCTGTTGGTTCCACGCTTAGTTAGCAATGTGATAAATCACGTATTAAATATTCAATACTTATATTTAGTTATTTTTAATTTAGGAATAAAATGTCACGAGGAATCACAAAGTGATTTCCAGTCCCGAATTTTTGTGAAAGGATTAATATTCGCATTTTTGGAAACAACTTGCTCCGTCGAAGAAAGGGAAGTTCACGCTTTATATGGATGTTTTTTGTTTTCCGTATCTGGAAAATTCGAGCGGAAACGGGTTTCGAAGGAATAGGGGAGAACCGTGAAATCGAATTTTTTTGAAAAGTTTAAAAATCGTATTTTTTTTTTAGCGAATTGCGCACTTCAAGACTAAAGAGTAAGAAATTAAAAAATACATTTGCAGTTTTTCCGTATTTCAAACGGTTTCGCCTATGTGCGCTTCGAAAAACGAATGAAGAGAAGAGAGCCTTCGGTTGTTCTCTTCTTCGGCAGTTCGGAAAGGGATTCTGGAACGCACCACGGTGACGCTTTTCACTGTGGGCCATTTTGATTGCGTGGTTTTATTAATAGGTCGACTAATTATTGAAAAACGAAAAATGTGAGTGCATTGGTACTTGCCTTGGACTATCCCCATCCAAAATTTCTGACTTCTACTTGAGCTGGATTTCCCTAGCTATTGCGGACAAATTCACAAATATTAGGAATAACCTTTTACATCTTTCGTTAGAATAGATGTAATAAATTTACAAGACATAAGCCGAATTTTTTTTTTTTTTTTTTTTAGAAAATATAATGCATTTACATCTTAACAAAAACTATAATTCATATTAACTTAATTTCTCTTTTAAAAGTATACTTTAATATCTATCTTTATTAACGTTAGTCTGAAAGACTTACATTTATCTTGATTTGAACAGAGGACAAATTCTATAACTTAATGGATCTCTTAATATTATATTGTCACGAAATCGTTAAGTAATTGAATAAAGTGGAAAAAATACTTGTGACGCTTATAAGAAAGATAACAAACTAAGTTAAAATATATATATATATCCTAAACTAAACGATGGCTTTAATATAGGTGCCATCAAAATAAAACTGCTTAAGAAAATATTTAGTATTACAAGTTGACATCAATTTACAATGTATGTTTGTTTTCGTTTATAATTTTGTTAGAGTACAATTGTTAATATTCATACACAGAGTTAGCATAATGATTCCATAAATTGCAGTCAAAGATTAAGCGGCTCTATTTTCACATTCCCTATCATTAGAGATGAAAAAGTTCCTAGATTCTATATAATGTAAGCAGTGTGATTATATATAATGACAAATTCTGTAATTCCAATTCTGTTATATCTTCACCTACAATTAAGTTAAATGACTATTAATGAAACTGATAATCATAAAACTGAATGTAGTTTAGAATCCTAACAGCTCAATAGAAAATTTTTAAAACGGGATATTTTATTCGTAGAATATAAAATTTATTATGCATTTTCAAAGGATTTATAATTTAGAATAAAATACTGCAAAGGTTCAATCCTTTAAAATTAAAATTAATGAAAACAAGGTGGAAATTGTACGTCACACGTGGCAAATGAGGACGTTCGTACTATAACTAGTTTTATAAATATTCAAATCTTGGTGCAATTTCTGTTGCATTCTTATGCATAAATGCATGAATGCAAAACTTATTACGGTTATATGCATTAAATTCAGTAATACGTAAATAATAGGACTGCATCTTAAACAAGACGTAATCATCATGGCAACCTAGAATTATTACCTATCATAGGATATCATTGAATTAGCTACATATTATAGGATTTAATAAAATGAAGAAAACTTTTATTAATATCTTTTTAAGTTTTGATTCGATTTTCAAAAAATTTGAGATGCCAAATTTCTACAACGATTATATAGGGTAAATTCGGCCACTTTGAGATAAAATACGTTATGAATAGATTATTTTTGGTTTCAAATGAAATATTATAATCCCCCTATATGTAGCCATCCCTTATATGTCATAAGCCATCAGCAAATAATTGTGGGCAATTTTATTGCATTAGTAATCAGCCATTTTTTATTTGGTTGCGGTCAAATAACCGTTTTTGCTATTTTTTTTGTTAACCGATGGCAAAATTTTTAAAAAACTAGCATTAATTTATTTTTTAATATTTTCTAAAATTAGAAGACTGTACTATTCAAAAGTTTGGCAAACTAATGTCTTTCAGTATCAGAATTAAATAAGTGTGTCTGTATTAATTAATTTTAATGTGGCCGATTACTGGGTATTATATTTACTTATATGTTCAGTAATCGGCCACCACTACAGACTACTACAGGCTAAAAGGCCATTTCGCTTTTTTGAGTCTATTTTTAATAATTTGATTTTCTTCGTAATTTGATTTTCGCAATTTGAGATTTATATAACTTTTTACTTATATTTTATTTTATACACTGTATATATAAGGTGTCCAGGGGTAATAACGCCACTTTAAAGTACAATTTTTATGACTTAGTTTTAGATTTTTTTTCCAAACAAATGTAGAATTTGATACAGCAACTTATTGATTATGTATACAAGAAAGACTATTTTAGCAGATACCTATTCATAAAATGTAGTGGCATGATTTCTTGACCAATGATATTAGGCGTTATTACCCATTTGGTGGGTAGTAACACCATGCAAACAAAACTATAAAATAAGATGGAATAATGGCATGTAAATTGTCCAATTCTAAAGATAGAAACTCTACACCTTTAGAAATTGACAAATTACTTTTACTTACCATTAATTGCGATGTCAGGATGCAGTAATAATCATATGATATTTTATTCTTCTGACGAAACAATTAGCAGCATTTATCAGCATTTAGGACGTACAAATTTCTCTTTCTCTTTTTCAGTTTTCATCAATGACAATAATGGTCTCTTATGTATGAAATAAAAAAAATAAAATAAAATATGTAGTTTTGCCACTGAAAAGAATCAACCGGAGTAATAAAACTAGTGGATGGCGTTATTCCTCCCTGTATGCATTTTGTGCAGTACATTTTAAACTACAAGCTACCTCGCGAATACATCCAAAATTCCCCACAACATTTTGAAAGTTCATGAAATACACTCAAAATTTATGTAATAAAGTATTTCCAAACAAATATATTGCTCACCCGGAAGAAAAGTGACACATCTTGACAAAAGTAAATTTCACAGGAGAGGCAAAAGAAATTTTCCATGATTTTACTATAACATGAAATTATAGCACTAGCTCTGCATGCTGGAATGAAAACGTGCATAAATGCATAAAACTCTTAAGAATGAAGACGTATAATACGGTTTGGAGGGTTGCGTAATTTTACCTCTCCGCACAATCAACTCCTCTTCTGTTGTCAGAAATGGACATATAGTGTAATAATGTGACTTTTTGTAATACTGCACTTACAAAATTGTTAATGCAGCTACACGCACCTACGACAGACATATTAGTGCAATAAAACGCAAAATGAATTTTTGCGAGAAGTGTCACTTTTCTTAAGGGTGAGCGATATAGTCACAGAACTTACCTAGCAAATTTTAGATCGGACGTTGACTCTTACGAGCTTATTCGAGCGATAAGGTATGTAAATGTAACAAATTAACTTTTAGCTATTGTTTGTGATTCAGATGACTCAGAGCCTTTGAGCGCAGAAGACGAAGTGCCATTTTCTCGGATTCCTTCATAACTACGCCTAATATTAGCACTTGGCGTTATTACCCACCTTGGCGTTTATACCCCAGGACACCTGATATAAAATGAAAATGGGATTTTCGTTCCGGTCGCTTATAACTTTAGTTTTACTGGAAAGATTTAGATGGAACTGGCATCGTTAGTTAGATAATTTTTCAGGAAAGGTTTTAGTTTATTGTATATCATTCTACGTTGCTTAGTTATATCAGCACATTAGAAAGTTCTAAAATCAGGTGAACTCGATTACGAAGTATTAGCATTAAAAAAAAGCACTAGACAATTTTCATGAGATTTTCATTGTTAATTAGATAATGTTTTAAAGATGTTTTGGTATATTGCAGTATATCTTTCTATCATTATTTACTCATCCTACTTTAAATTATCAACTCAAGGATTGTTCAACGATCCTTATCAGCGAAAATTTTGTCTCACAAATTAAACATATAATATTGCAATGGTATTCGTATAGATTACTTCAATTCGCAATGACTTTTCAGACAACGGCTCATTTTGCTTTAAAATTTGTAATGATGGCGATAGAAAATATGTAAACTGTGAATTTAACCTTGTATATACAAGGTTAAATTCACCGATATATTTCGTTTGGGAAAATCGACCAGCATGAAACCTTCTAATATACCAATGCTATAAAGAAGGAACGTTTGTTTGTTTCTTTTGTAGAAGGAAATCTTTGGAACTGCCGAATCACTTTTAAAAGTACAAGTTAAAAAATGATAGTGGCAGTCTCTGCAGAAGCAAAATACGTTCTAATATACCCCATTTTTGTAATACTGGGGGTGTTACGTATTTAAAACGCGACATGGTTAAAGAGATAAACGCCCAATGAAAACGGTTTCTAAAAAAAGCGAAATATAAAAGGCTGAAATGAATAGAAAAGATTCTAAAAACGTTGAAAATTATGATTAATATCAAAATGTTAAGGATAAAGACTTGAAATATTAAATGACAGTTATTTATAAAACGTAATTGAAATTTAAAAAGATAAATTAATCAAAAAACTTTGTTAGGGATAGAAGTAAAAGTACGTAATTTAAATATTGGATTGAAACTCGACATAGCTGTTTCTTACTCGCACAGAACAGGTTTTTTCAATATAGAAAATTTAAACTGAAATGTGCGGAAAGCATACTTAAAACGATGATTTATTTGGGAATTGCGAGGGCTTTAGCTAGAAACTTCAAATTTTACATGGGTTTTAATTTTAAGACATAAATGCTCTGGCAAAGTAGGTTATAAGATATTCGATATTTAAAGGAGTGAAATGTTTCTCACAATCATCTAACGGGTTATTAGGATGAAATTTCAACAGATTGCGTTTTAATTAATAATATTTAAACTTTCTGCGGAAATATAACTTTTTCATAATTTTAATAGGCACACAAGTATAATTTATCCCTAATGTTAATAAGCACGAAAATATCATTTGCAATATTCCAATAACCACAAAGCCACGGATTGTGATAACTTTTCAATAATATAAAATATAACTTATCTGGTTGATTAACTCAAAAGTCAGCAATAATATTAATTAGAGGCAAAGTATTGGTTTTTAATATCCCATTTTAAATTTTAAAAAATGAAGCTACGTTGAAGTACGTTGGATCCCATATTGTCCAGAATGCATAGTTTAGTGAATTTCATAAATGTATATTAATTTCATTATGTTTGAAATGTCTTAATGTATCGGAATACTTTTGACTGTCCCTGTAGATGAACTATAAATTCTACACACTTTATTTTCAATAGCGATCGTGCTATCGTTAATGTCAATAGCATACAAAAAATTCAGGGAGATTCGAGTATATTTACGAGTGTTAGAGCTCGGACAGTCTGGAGAATATCCAAATTCAAAAACACTTTTAAACTATGTTGGAAAGCGTTAAAAACTATTATAGTATTTTAAATTATTACTGAAACATTATAAGAAAAGTATAAATTAACACATTTTATTGTTAAAATGTTGTTCTGTTTATAAAAATTATATTTTAAGGTATTTACAATAACAAAGTATTTAAGTGGCCGACTACTAGCACTTTGCTACTTCTAGGTTTAACTTTTTATAAATAAAAACTATAATGAATTTTTTAAAACAATTGCTGAAACAGTAAAAGAAAAGTATACATTAACATTTGTCACTGTTAAAAATGTTGTATTGCTTTTTAAAATTCTGCTTTGAGCTATATACTAAAAGAAAGCGCTTAAGTGGCCGACTGTTGGTGCTTTTACCCTATATATTAAATTTCAAACCATTCAGTTGGGTAGTTTTTGAGCTGTTATATACGGACAGACGAACGGACTAGACGACGACTCTAGGTGCTACGTATTTGTATAATTAAGATCGCATCTACAAAGGAATTCATTTTAGAAATTTCATAGTACTTTTTTATCTATTTATAGGATATCTTATATATGCATGCCTACACAAATTTGCAGCATTCTGGCAGGTCATTTGACTGTTTTTTTCCGAAAACGGTTACACAACCGTAATTTAATACTATTCTGACCATATTATTGGCCATTTTATGGTCAGGATATAGTTAAATTATGGTTAAGAAACCGTTTTTTCAAAAAACGGTCGAATGACCTGCCAGAATGCTGCAAAAGTTTTATCACTGTACGTACATATATGTTGCATGTTCATATACATTATACAATTATTCTACAACTTGGAAAAAATTGGAAAGTACTAAAACATTTCTAAAAGCAATAATCATTGTCCTTAAATTCATTTTTAACGAATTGAAACTTTTCTAAACTGTACAGCGTCAGTGGGTTACCAAATTACATGGGGGAAAATCTTCTTTCGGCATTTTTATGGAAATCTGTCTTGTCTATGTAGTTATTTTCTATTATTCTTACATCTAATCACCATATTTTGAAACACTAAAAGATAGTGTAACTAAAAACAGAAATGAGGCAACTACTTTTCCCCTAAAGTGGTATAACAGAACATAAAAATTAATTGTTGGTATTTAATTGCACCAAAAGTTATTTATGGTATTTCACTACACCAAAAGTTATTGATGATGTTTCATTGTGCCAGTATATTTTCATTACATCCCTTTTGGTGAAAAGTAACAGCCTCAATGTTTGGGGTACGGTTACACTAATATATTTTTTTAGTGTATCTACGCACATTGGCGACTCTCTTATTGATCGATGAAGCTAATGACAAAGAAAAGTTCAGTAGATAATGATGTAGGTTCTTGATTTGTTTGGTTTGGTTTTTTTCAGCGTTAAACCTTTCACAAACGGATATTTCATGATCGTGATCGACATAGCAAACATAATACATTTAGGGCAAGTAGTTTTTCATGATATGAAGTAAGATTAGTTTTCATCACTTTCCTGCGACTTGATATTCTTTTCTGAAGAATCCTATAAATTAGTCTTAGCTTATGCAATACATTTATATTACAATATTGATTAGATAAAATTATCTTAGTACATTATTTCAAACACACTTCTTAACAACAGTTTAGCATTGTGTTAGCAATAATTTATTCGTGATAAAATAAGTAAATGCATCAATAGCGAGCCGCTGAAGGACATTTACGTAACTGGCATTAAAAGTTGGGTGAACTACAAACAATCGGTTATATGCGAGTTTTACTCGCGCTCTACAACAAAGACCTTGTACAGAGTTTAAATTTGGCATTTTGCCAAGCGCGCTTCGAAAGGGGTTCGCAATTTTGCAACGCCACTTTGGTCTGTGCCAGGTTTTGTGTAGGTTTTTAAATAATATACGACTAATTACAGATAATTTTTTTCTAAAATCATAATCAACAATCCTTGGATGATTCCGAGTTGATAGGTACCTATGAGCGGCTCTAAACTCTCCTGCTGAGAGCCCGCAAAGTAAAAGTTTGTGTGCAACGGAAAAATGCGATTTTTTCAAAAATTATAACAACGGATGATATTCGCTATAATTTTCCTGCAAGGTTTAAACAGACTTCCATTACCCTTCATTTTTCTTAATTTTAGTGACAATAAATTCGAAAAAAGTGGTAAGGGGACAAATTTTTTGCAGTACATTTTCGACGATATCTCTGAAAATATAATACCAATAATTAAAAGAAATATATTTTGTGTTTGGTGTTACGAGATCTTTCTAACTATACTAATAATGGTTCCGCTTTCACTTTTTAAGAACGGAACCCTAAAAATACATAGTATTTTAGTCTAGCCCTAACTTCATATATCAAAATGAACATTAAAAATTTCAAAATATATTGCGTTGAAAAAAAATGAAAAATGTTATCGTCTTCTATGCTGCAGTAGTGGGCCTATTAAATTTCTGATGCACCAGAAGAGGCCGCTCAAAAGTGAGACACTCAAATCGTGAGTACTGTGTACGCCATTATAAATATAATTCGGTTTACACACTTAGAACCAAGTACATACAATGAAGAAGATTTCGTTAGAATTTTAAATGGCTATGTTACAGAATTCATTAAGAAAGAATAAAATATTCAGTAACTTGTATCTTGTGTTATTTTTACGGTTTTTCTTTGATATCTAACCCTTTTAATGGTTTTCACATTCTCTGATTATCGTATTTTTTATTTTTATTTTTCTGTTTTACTCCTCTTTCTCTTCATCTTTAGAAATGTGTATGTTACCTTTAGTGTTTTAGGAATCAAGTAACTTGCAATATGTGTGAAAATAGTGCTATTTTCTGTTCCGAAAATACAAAAATAATATGAAGGAAATATAAATGATAATATTTGCTGCCAAAATTTTGTTTTACCTTATCTCTAAATTGTAATCTTACAAGACGCATATCTATGATGGCATATTTAAATGTTTATGAAATAAGATTGATGCATATATACTAGGCCATGTACCAAAACTGAGCCACTAATTTTTTTAAGCCCTCGAAGCATTTCTGTAATACAACTGAAAGAAGTCTGAATAAAATACATCCCAGTGGGTTTCTCTCGCTCAAAGAATTTTAAATCTAAGTTAACACATCAAATCCGCTAGGTGCGTCTGCAAGAAAAACACGTGAGATTCTCTATATTCTTCATATTATGACTTGTTTTTGCACAAAATCTCCCGCATGCGGTATGTCATCGTGTTTTAAGACTGTCTCTTGAGCATTTCGTTAATACGACAAAACAATCTTGCTTTTCTTGCCTGTCTGGCCTCATTTATTGTTACCACTATTCTTCTTTACGTTTGTTTTTAGATCACGTTTTTAATCTTGCAGTTACCATTTGAACGCCATTTCTGATTTCTTCTTTTTAGGTCATTTTACGCTGCAAACAAATGGTAGATCTCATTTAAAATTTTCGAAATTTTGCGCTGTTAAAGCTCAAGTGTCGTTCTTCACCTCATTGTAGAATACATACCTTTGGTCCTTTCGGGTCCATCTTTGGTCCATCTCATAAAAAAAAAGGTTTTATTCTTTGTACTGAACAAACAATATAAGACAATTTGGAGTTTTTGCCCTTGAAAAATATTTTATACCCTACTATAGGGTATTTGAATAGTTTGGAGGGTAATTGAATTTTTTTTTCAGTGGTAACACTGGATGTGTTTGTAAACAATTATTTTCGTGTGTAAATTTTAACTCTCCAAACTTTGTATAGTGAAGTAATATGGATAAGAGCTACACATAAGGTAGTGTCAAAATATTACCTTTAGTAGCCTGTAACCCATGTGTAATCATAGTTTTTCCTTTAACGTTTTATTTTGAGAGGAAATGTTTGAGTTTTCCTAAAAATAACATGAAAACTAGTATTTCGGGGCTACTTTGTGCCAGACCTTTTTTGGTCCGAAACTAGCCCCAATTACATAGAAATGCCTTTTACACAACCAAATCTCATAAAACATGTTTTAAGCAACATTTTTTTCAAATGTTACAGTAGCAAAATGTTACATTAATTGTTTTTGTTCACTTGCTGAAGATAGCATGACGAAAAGTGTTTCGCGTTTCTTTAATATTAACAATTGGTTTATTGTATTCAAATGTTTAAAAAAATTGTTTATCGAGTTTGCAGTGTTCATTTATTAGCAAATGTCATTGCAAGGGAGTTTCAATAAAAATGTATTCATTTACGTATGAAATATATTGGGGCAATCTCACAATCTTTCGCCTTTCATGTTCCTGAATAATAATTTTTATTCTGGTACATATTCTTGTGTTTTTTTATTTAATATACTTGGGAACGTCCCATTGCATGATTGCATAACAATATAATTGAGATAAATGAGTTTTGGACGATGTTGGGGGTAAAAATACCAGGAAATCTCCTATACCGTCCCTTGTTCCTGATGCTCATTTTTAAGTTTGGAGCTGTCTGGATAAAATTGTTTCAATAAAAGTAATTCGATGTAATTTTTTTTCTGAAACTGGAACTATTGTTTTATGCAAATATGTAGCTAAAAATTAACCTGCACACATTTTTAGGGTTGTTATTATTTTTTAAACTCTGTCCCTGGGTTTTAAATTCCTTACCATCCCTCTTCTAAAATTATACAGAAAATCATTTCAGATGCAGCCACAGATTTTTTTTCAAGTTTTTCTCATGCAGAAGTACGCTAGAGAAAGAATGTCTAAAATTCTTCGACAGGAAATTTACTGCAGAATTTAAATCAGCATTTAAATATGAATTTCAAGCATCGTGGCTTTATTGGTAGTCTTACCGTCCCCAAGGTTTATTCCTGCACTTTTCGAGTTAAATTTAAAAAAAAAAAATAATTTAATCCAATGTAAATAACTGTTTCTAAAAATCACTGAATATTGTGGCTACAATTTAGTCTTAACATGATTTGCCTAAAATAAGTGGTAATTTTCCTTACCGTTCCATCCATATTGTCTCTTTTTTTCCCATTTCGTCCGTTTTTTCCTATATCGTCCCCTTTTTTTACCTTAACGTCCATTCTTTAACACCTCTTTAAGACAATGTTACACCAAAATTTTTTACTAAAAATAGTACATTGTTATTATTTCTTATTTGAATGTCCTGTGGGTAGTATGCAAATTAGTTATAAGTCAAAATTTAGAAGAAAATAAAAAGTTTTAGTGGTAAAATGGTAAGGAAAATTAAACACGCAAGTTTAACGTAAACCTCAGTTAAATAAAACATTTTTCGCTGCTGACCATTTTTTCTTTATTTTGAATCATTAAAGCATTCGTCTATCAGATTAAAATGTTACTTTAGCAAGCTTAATTTCACCAGATTTTTATTTCCGAAGTTAAAAGATTGTGAGAATGCCCCATATTCATTTTATATAAAACTACGTGCATGGACCAAAGAAGCCCCCAGCAGGGGCTACTTTGTTCCAAAACTTTAAATATAGTTAAAAAATAAAAAAATAAAAAAAAATCCTCTTTAAAACCATTCAGTTTGCTGCATTGTTTCATGTTAATTGTTTACAACTCCATTTCGACGCTGAAAAACTACATATAATATTTTTTAATAATGGAAATGTGAGTGGAACCAGGAAAAAGTGGCCAAAAGGTTGACGGTACGTAAAATTTCAATTACACGTCGGGGAGATGGGGGCAAATGTGAACAATTTGCATAAAAAAAACTGTTTCTCATAACTGGATTACTTTCTATAAAGAAAAACCGCTCAATTTAGTAAACAAAACATTCTTTTACTCGTGGTAATATTTAAAAATCACCTATATAGTTCAATTTACATTTTTTAATAGTTTTATAAATTCAAAAATGTTTTCACACGTGCCCCATCAGCGGGGTAGTTGTGAACACAAGGAAAAAATATCCTTTGACATGCTTTTTATTCTGTCATTCATTTGTCATCGTAATCATTAGTTATATTACCTGTTAAATTCACCATAAAGAAAAAAAATATATATATTTCTCTAGTTTCTGGATGATATGTTTAAGCAAATAATTATAAAATGAAAATAATTAGATTTGAGGGGAGAGTGGGTTGGGGGGCTTAGACGATACATTAAGTATTGTTCCAATAAAATAAAAAAAAGAAGCAATTTAAAAAAAATCCCTTTAAATGTTGCTTAGGGCTTTTTGTTTGTGGAAAATATTAAGGAAGAGGCGTTTACATACTAATTATCGAAATCTGCCGATATACGAAAGATTCCCACTCCTGTATTTGCTTTATTTACTTGTAAATTATAGATAAAGAAGGGTTTTTAAATGATTTTAAAAAATCTCAACTATACCCCCCCCCCTAACTTCTGTTGCTTTTGAAAGAGGGGGGAGGGGGCTTTACGGTATTTACGGGGGTTTCGGGATTTTACGGTAGTTATTAGTTTAAAAATTTTACTTTCTTAAAATATTTCTGATATATATCCCCATTCAAAGCATCATATACGTAACTGTTTTAGATATGGAAATGAGCCATCATTGCAAGTTTAGAACAAATGTAATAGAAAAATTTGCAAAGTTGTTCAAGGTAATACTTTTGTATTAACAATGTATAAAAAATATTGTTGTAAATCGTTCAGTAAAATAATATATAACACTTATTGCATTTTAGAAAACATTAAATTTATTTAAAGTGCAATTGAACGTAAACGGAGCTTGTTACTCTTTATGTATTTGCTGAAAGATGTGTTTGATGAAGTTTCAATACAAAATCAACTTTACGTGGGGAAAATATCTTCTATTTCAGGAAAATTATAGATAATGGAACTGACATTATTTCTCATTAAGTTAACTGAAAGGAACCTAATCACAGAATGATTATTGGGGCACTTATATCCCCCAACTTGCCCCAACTAGTCTATTCACAAGTACCCCGTATTGCTGCTTCTGTTAAATTGATAAATCATTAACATTTCTCAATGTTAGAGGAAAAAGAACTTTATTAAAATATTTATTAATATTCATAGTATAAGTTAAAACATTCAAGTTAAAATAAATGAATAAATAAAGTTATTCGCTTATCCACTTGGAACAAAGATTTTACTTTTGAGATCTAAAAACAGTGTTTTGGCTACAGAGGACAAACAAAATATCAAAGAGCTTCAAAACATTTTTACTATATGTATACAGGTGCTGTCATCTGTAGTTTTTTCAAATAAAAAAAACTTATAATAACTACTGAAAAATTGCGATGTTCACATCGGCCCATGTTCACATGTGCTCCTATCTGCCCTACTATCATACGATCTGATATAGTTGTATCATCTTTCGCTTTCTTCAGGTGGCTTATTCGCGCTGCAAGTCGGATCAGTTTGAAGACTGAATGGAACACGTTAACGTAAATGACACGCAGAGCATTTGGTGTGTAGTCGCTTCTAAGTGTTTTAAAAGCAACTCAAAAACGTAAGCTGAGTTCCCGGGGTGGTCATCCCTGTCATACCTGTTTTAAAATATAAAGTAACCACAGAATTGAGAATAACTATATTTAGAGTGCTCTGATGGATGATATTAGAACTGATATCTACCGTAGGAGATACAAATTGAGATAAATTCCTCATTGACGAATTTACACGGGGATAAACTGAACTCCATGACTGTCAACCAGTGTATTTTCGACCCTTTCCCTCTTATTGGGAAATACATGATATTAAGAAATCGATGAACAACGTTATATAACAAAAATTCTAAATGCGTGGATACAAAAGGGTGCATTTAATATTTGTGCTATTTAACGTTGTCCATTTGTTTCTTAATATATCGGCACAAAGTCAATCCTCGGATTTTTATGTATCTGATATTGTCTATTAAAGGATAATACATATGGTCGCAGTTTTTAAATAACTGCATCTCAAATACTATCTCAATTTTTTAAATGTACGGTCGTATTACCGTGTGTCAGCGACAAAGTGATCAGTATATCGTGTAGGAAAACGACAATGTGTTAAAGCAATATTTAGAACGTAAAGAAATGGATTTTTCAAGATATATCAAAGCGTTTTAAGAAAATTAGCTTATTTTTATAAAATGCAATAAAAATAATGCAATAGAATATAGAGTTTTCTTAAAAACAGAAAAAAATTCTCCTGAATGCATATGTTGTAAGGAATCAACGCTGCTATTTAAATGGTAATAATTAAATGTTTTATTTACAACAAAATAAAGAGTTTCTTTCGTAAATTTTTAAAAGCATTCAATAGTCAATATCTTGTATCTTATCCTTTATTATTTGTGCTAAAATTTAAAATCTGACAGAAAATTTCAGAAAATACATCACTTTTATTTATTATATATCAAACAATCTTCCAACCTTGCAAGATAAAGAAGCTACTGCATTACTGTTTGCTTTTCTTCATGATTACGGAGAAAATTTCTTTTTTCCTATTTTTTATATGAATGAGGTTAATTGAAATCTATTTCTTTTACGCTTTTATATATGACGTTTTCGTTTCCCCACGTAATTGATATTGATTTGACTTTTGTCTTCTTATCTTGTGAATATAAGTTATAGAACATATTTATTGATAGTGGACAAATGTGTGAAGAATAGATTGTCACTCCTATATTTTTCACAAATAGAAGTCTAAGGAACCTTTTTACTATCATTTTATCAGGTGCGTTCGTAATTATATAAATACGTAGCACCTATTGTCGTCCCTCGGTCCGTCTATCTGTCTGTCTGTCCGTCCGTCCGCATGTAACAGAGCAAAAGCTACCCAATCGAATGGTCTCAAATTTTAAATATATAATTGTTGCAAAATTTTGTCGAGTCAATTCAAATTTTATGAAAATCGGATGTATAGTTTAACAGGGACAGTTAAAAGTTTTCCGTTACATTACGTCCAATGGAAAAAATGATTTCAAGTGCATTTTAATGATGTTACAGCTTTTCGAACAAAATGAAATTGATATTCACTTATGAAGTGCACTAAAATATGCATTCAGTGCAATATATGGTGCAAAAAAAAATATTTATAAAACTAGTTATAGCACAAACGCACTTCGTTTGCCACGTTTGACGTGCGATTTCCAACTTGTTCGTTACTGAATTTATAAATCCATGACCAAAAATTATACACACATATATACACTATTTTTATAAATACTATCTATTAAATCAAAACAGGAATAGGCAAAACAATTAACCAGTTGTCATTTTAAGCACTTTGAAATAACTTAACATTACGAAAAAAAATAAAAAATGCACGGAATACATAAAACTTTGTGAAAAAAATATAAAAATACTTATATTTTGAAATAAATAATCAAAGGCAAATCTCGCACTATAAGTAATACCGGGTATTTAAAAAGTTCGGAGAAAATTTTTAAATTGTGTATGGGTCGAATAGACTAGTAGTTAGCATATACTATTTATCGTGATAGGGGATTTTGTATCGATAAAAATAATATATTCTAAATTATGACGGTAGAAAACGGTGCTATACAGAAAACAATCAGAGGTAAGAATAGTGAAGTAATAGATAGTTCTACAGCGGGATTTGTAGCAACAAGTGCTCAGTCTATAAAAAAAACGGACTAAAAAACGGAAATACTATTGGCAATCTAGACGCCAGTACGATTTCCTTTTTTTCCGAATTTTTACCCATAAATTACAGAAAAATTTCCGGTTTTAATCAGAAAAATTTCTGTAATTTATGAGTAAAAATTCCCGTAAAAAAAAAAAAAACAAAAAAAAACGGAAATAGTACTGGCGTCTAGATTGCCAGTAGTATTTCCGTTTTTTAGTCCGTTTTTTTTACAGTGTACGGTGGACTTCAAATAAATACCTGCACGGAAAAACACAAACACCATACGGAACGAGGCACCAAACATCCCCGTTTATATGCTAGTTTATGTAGTATAAGACTTAACACCGTGATTGTGCACACTAATGGAATGTGATAGCGGGCAAGATTGCTTTGGGGCCTATAGCAACTATGACTGTTCACCTCGAATGATCCTTACTATACACAAACACAAACCAGAATTTATTTATTTAATTTTTCCATTACATACAACGTCGGGATAGTCACAGGGAAATTTACAACACCAGAGAAATACAACCGGGAGCTCCACAAAGAGTGTGCAATGGAGCCAGCGGGAGTCGAATCCGCAGACTTCCTACACTCTTAAGTGATTAGCGGCGTGGTGCCTTAACACTAGAACGGCGGCAAGGGGTCATTTTGACCCCTGCCAAACGAATACATGTCGATTCGAACCAGAAAACTTTTTATAATTTAACATTAATATATGCCGCACAAAAATAACTTAAATGAATAAGTTAAATAGTTTTAAGTAAAAATTCTGATGTGAAATATTTTTAAAAACTTGATTAAAATTTCCCGCCGTTCTAGTGTTAACCACTAGGCCACGGAGGCGCCTCGGTACAGGTAAAAATCAGAAATTTCCTCAACAAACACGAGATTTTAGGCAGCATTAGAATCATAATTCACATGACGTGTTTTAGCGTGATCCTAATTTTGCATTATGTATCTTATATGCTTACTGCCCTCGTTCTCCATCGCTCTCTCTCATCGATATTTTGAGCTTTTTTTCATGCCATACGAGATCTCCTGTTACGGTGAATAATAATATGCAAACCGCAAGTCTTCTTGACTGACAGATCATTTATTTATTGGGTTTAACTATTGTTCCGTTCTTTTAAAACAAACGGCATGCACAGAATGTTTCAAAAAGGTGGAGAAGATAGAATTTTTCATCTGTAGAGACAATATAAATTGCAAACTGTTAAACAAGAGACAGGTAATAAGACTATGTTAAGGGAAGGGTATTGGGGGGAGACTCGTGTAAAATGAAATTTATAGGCACTTTTTTTAATGCCTTAATTTTTTGCTTTACTATCTGAATAATGTATCCTTAAAGTTTTAATTCCAAAAAAATTTCTAAAGGTTTTTGAGAAGTCATTACAGTGATGTTCTTGATAGCCGCAGGTACACGATGTTTTTGACCAAATAAGTTTTCTTGTTTGCTATTTGAATAATATTATGGTTTTATGATTTGCTTGGGAGGTTTTACCCAGAACGCATACGAATCTTTCAATGCAACTGCGTGGCGTTAGGTTCCGAAGTATTTGAAATGTGTGATTGGAAAACTATAGAAATTGCTGCATTCCTGGCCGAAGGTGTGTTTAACGAGGGATACATGCACATACTGAGAGTTATGAACGACCGTGCACGGCAAAGTGGTCCCGAGTGTAAAAGATTTGCTGATAATTACGATCCGAATCGAATACAGAGACAAGGTCAACGATGAATACATATGTCGAAAGAAGCCAAGGTCTGCCCAAAAAGAGGAAAAAGCAGCACAGATGGATGCTTTTCTTGAAGAAGAGGTCTTAATTTACAGTCCTGGAATAGCAGACTACGTAACTATAAATCTCTCTAAATACAACTTTGGAACTCTGAAACTCAATCTTAAACCCGATTTTCACGTAAATTTTCCCGCGTCAGGGAATTAACTTAAAATTAATTGGCCGATTTACTTGAAATTTCGCATAGATATTCGTTAACGTATCGGCCTCAGCACAACACTAAAAATTTATTAAAATAACTATTATATGTATGTCTTTTTTTTTTTTTTTTTTTTTTTTTTTTTTTTTTTTTTTTTTTTTAATAAAAAATGTAATTTTAGTTTCGAAACATCGTCAATTTTGCAAGTTTTCGAATTTTTATGCTGTATTTAGATTCATGCTGAGCGTAAAGACTTCTTTAATCAAAAAATTATGATTTATTGATTTTAGTCAACTACAAAGACCTGGGCGTTCCCTGGAACAAATCGTAGGATTCAAGTTTAAGCAGCCACAGCACCGCCATTTTTTTTGTTTTTTCAACAACAAAAAATTCTTGTACATTTAAACGTCAGTATTTTGTACTTTACTATGATTGAATAAATATTCTCGTTTTCTTTTTAAAAAATCTTGAAAAAACAGCGTTTTACACAAGTCTCCCCTGGTCTTTAGAATTTTTTTCCAATAGACGAAAATGTACAACTAATCTCGAATTTGAACTCTTTTGTACAGCTATGTTTATTATCTACACTGTAAAAAAAAACGGACAAAAATACGGAAAGAGTACTGGCAATCGAGATGCCACTACTATTTCCGTATTTTAACGGAAAATTTCCCCCGTAAATTCCAGAAAAATTTCAGTTTTACTGGAATTTACGGGGGAAATTTTCCGTTAAAATACAGAAATAGTACTGACGTCTCGATTGCCAGTACAATTTCCGTATTTTAGCCAGTTTTTTTTTCTTTTACAGTCTACCACACCACGACATGTGTTAAACTAAAATTTAAATCAGGTAAAAAATACATAAAACAACTAAAAACGCACTTACAGCAGTTACCCTCTACAGACAGCAAGGTATACAGTAGGGTGGTTACAAGAAATCAATTTTCGAATTTTTTCTGGGGGACCCCCCAAAAAGTTGCCAATAGATTAGAAAATAAGATTGGCAAAGTTTCAACTCATTTGGATAATATTAACCCGTGTCTCATTGAGGTTTAAATTTGAAAAAAACGTGATTTTTCGAAAAAAAATGCTGTTTTTCCTTCATGAAATAAATACAATTGAACCTAGAAATATAATTCAGGTCTTATTTTATAAAAAGAAGTTTTGCTTTGAAGAACCGCACACCATTTTTTTTTCTAAAAATGTATAGATTTAAAATTATGCGCATTCCTCTGGACCAGACTTCACCCCAATTCTAAAAATTTACTTTTTATGAAAATGCGAAAAAAAATTGTAACATTCTATTTTATCTGCTTTCCACCTTTTGTTTTTCTTTTTTTTTCATTTTATACATAATAAAGGTTTAATTTAAAAAAATTCCAAAGAAAATGAAAAAAATCGCATTTTAAACAGAAAGAATTAAAAAAAGGGGGGGGGGGCAAAGAGAATATAAAAATGAGAACAAATAATGCTCAAATGCATTTTATTATTAAAGTTGTATTACAAGAAAGGAAGCATAATAAAGAAGATAAATTATTATCCCTTACAATTGTCACGTTAACAGTTTCTAGTACAGAAAAATTCTGTTCGTAAAATAATGAAATGATTGACTATACCGAAATTTACAAACGACTTTTTTAGAAATTAAAAACAAATTATTTTAACCTTTCATTATAAAAGGAAAATTTCATGAAATATTCTTGGTGCCGTTTGTGAGTTTGGAATTAACATTGGGTAATCCCGACATGGGACCATTGTGCCGGAATGGATTAATGTTGTAATGGCTTAGATAAGGTGGCTTTTGAAGAATCTTTAAAAGTTTTTTTACATTCAGATACAACTTTTTACATATACTGTTTTCATTTTTCGTCTTTTGTTAAACAGGAATTAAAATCACGGATTAATGTTCTTCCCCTTTCAGCTGTGTCATTGGCAACTTTAAAACCGTTCACCGGTTTCTTGCTTTCAAATAAGGTTTACTTTCACACCATAAATTGGGATCAGTATTTAAAAAATGCTTCTTAATATAAAATCTCTTAAAAAATTTTACAGTTTGAGAGGAAACAAAAACATTGACTTCTTTGTTCAATAAATAATCCACTTCGTTGAAACCTTTTGTTGCTCTTAAATTCCTATCATCATCATCATTTCTTCTTCAAATGACATTAATTTTACAGCCATGCTGATGTTGACTTTTTTTCCAAAGTATCATCTAAAAATGAAAATGCAACTTGATCCGAGTTAAGATACCAAAGGTTTATCATTTTATCGAGTGCTTTGTCTGCAACCTATTTATCAATTTTTCTGTAGTGAACAAGTGATTTTATTATTTGCAGGTCTTGGATTGGGGTCCAAAGTGGGAGTGGGAGTATTGAAGCATGCTTTTAGATAAATATTGATTAGAAATAAGCAAAGGTCCCTAATACCTTCTTTTTCTAAATTTGTTACTGAGATATTATCCCTGAAACAATACATTTGGAGAGAATAAATGGCCTGTGCCATCCATCTGACATGATTAAAAGCACCAGGGGCTCTGAAAAAAAGATTTTGGAGGTAGGAGTCCTATAAAAATTAAACAAAGTTGGATAAACTCTTTATAATCATCCCTGAGCTGTTAATCTTTAAAAGTTCCTGTAAGAAAACTTGAAATTTCTTCTGAATTAACTATTTATATCTAGTATTTCATCTTCAAAAGCATTTTTATACTTACTCTGGTTTAATTTAGACCACCCAATCAGATTGTTTTATAAATATCTGGCTGGGGGGCTTTGATTATGCCCACTTTACAACCAAAAACAACTTTTAGGAATTTTTTATTACAAAATTATAGTGGCGACATGGTAAATACAGAAGACTTTTCCTTTAACAATTGCTATAGAAAAATGCAGGTTCCCCTGAGGCGACCGGAGTTTGCCTGGATTTTATCAACTGCCCTACTCTTCACTGATCCCACTCTTCAACTGCTGAAAATACACCTTTCGCCTGCATTATTCCAATACCATTTTCAAGATGTGGAACTCGCAGTAAATTTTCTTCATCCCCACAACTAATTAAAACTTCTATCCGCTCTACATTTTCTTTATTCAAAAAATGGTGAAGCAGTTTTCGATCCCAGATAACAACAGTTCTCTCTAAACCGGAATTTTTAAGTCTATTTTTGATGAGCTCAGTTCTTTGTTTACGAATTAGTTATTTGAGGAGTCGATTGCACTTCTGCATAAAATTAAAGTCTGTGGTTAACTGGTAGATGTACTCTAATTCTAGCAGCTTCTCTGGCGTTCAGTTTAATTTTGCGAATATTATAAATTAAAATACATAAAACTTGACAATTACTTCGTAGCTTCTTGTCGATGACTTGATGAGACATGTGGCCAATTTAAAATATCTTACATTTCTGCCATCATATCAAAAGGGGGAGAGGGGTTTACGGAATGTTTCGTCTATTCTGAAAATAGATAACGATAACAGGTAACAAAAAAAGCCTTGTAATAAAAAGAGAAATTCAGAGGTTCATCTGCAATACAAATCGTGAAGCTTTTTCTTACTAGACACAGAACTAGATAACTAATAATCAATTATAATTCGTGAAATATTTTTTAAGTTGCAAAATTTGTTCACTTATTTTTTTTTACTATTAATGAAAATAATACAAAAAAATTATCAAAAGTAATAAAATTATTAATTTGTCATTTTTCACTTATGTTTCAAAAATGCAGAGTTTGGGGGTATGGTTCACGAGTTGACCTGAAAAATACTAAATGTTCATTAAATATAAGTTTTGGTGAGAGTAAAAGTTCAGGGCAACAACAGTTTCTATGAAATAAAACGAGAATCCGGTTTTTAAGACAAATAGTTTTCACGTAAAGAAAAAAAACGACATTTATTTGCCAAAAATCGCAAAGTTTCAAGAATTCAACCTCGATGAGGCACAGGTTAATGTTATTCATTTGAGCTGAAACTTTACCAATCTCATTTTCTAACTAATTGGCAACTTTTAGGGGGGTCCCCCCGAAGAAAAAGTTTAAAAAAAATTCCCATGTTGCTTGTGACCACCCTAGTATACAGTTTTTGGTGTATCTCTTTATATAAATTTATTTATGTTGTGTAACATCGCTTGGCATATAAAGTGTCCTAATAAAGCATACAACAATAAAAGAACAATTTTCAAGAAACTCACGTCCACATTCAGTAATGCTTACCACTTTTTTTGCGCAACCCTGCATATGAACTACAGAATTTATATAAACCATGGAATATGCATAAATATTGTTAAGCTTAAAAATGCTTACCCCAAATAAAATGCATTTCCAGCAATTATCACTCATAGACAGTACTGTAACCAAAATACTGTGTGTGTCCCTATAAAGGCTATGCACACCATTTAATACAGTAAAAAGTTTTGTAGTGCACATCGGTAATGTATATCAATCTCAATATGTTTTAAATAGTGTAGCATCATTAAAAACTGTTTTTCCTCTGTAGTTTATTATCTGGCAGAATTTTTTTGTATAGTCCTGTAAAAAACGTAATTGCTTTGAATTCCATATCTCATATAAAGTAAATTTTTGTACACTTTTGAAATCCATATCATTTTCATTGTGTTTCAAATAGTGTAACATCAATAAAATGCGCCGCAAACGACTTTTTCCCTGTAAAACAAAATGTAGCGGGATACAGTAATCGTCTCTGTAAACAAACTATAAATGCTACGCACTCCATTTTTTATAGCGAATATGCCATATTGAACCTTAATAAAATATATCAATTATATAGCAATCCTAGTATATTTACGAGAGTTTAGAACATGGAAGACAGCAGAATATAATTCCTTAAATTTTAAAGATACATACACAATATCGCCGAAAATCACAGAGCACTTTCCATTTTAGATATTTTGTTGAATATCTAGAGGAATGCTTCATGAATTCTTCTGGAACTTCAAAATTATAAAGAACATAATCGACCTGATATTTTTCAGTGAAAGTTTGATCACGAGGGGACTAGGGGACTAGCAGATTATAATTCCTTCAATTTTAAAGATACATACACAATATTGGCGAAAGTCACAGAACATTTTCGATTTTAGATGTTTTGTTGAACATCTAGAGGAATACTTGATGAATTTTTCTGGAACTTCAAAATTATAAAGAACATAATTGACCTGATGTTTTTCAGTGAAGGTTTGATCGCGAGGGCAATTAGGGACTAGCAACAAGTTGAATAAAAATAATACGATCGCATTCAAAAAAAAAAAAAAAAAAAAAAAGCTCAAAATGATCTGTATCTAAATCACGTGAATATGTGGATCTTAAACAACATTTGTGTTCATTTTTTAAGAATAATATTTATATGTATAAAATAGTATATTCATGGATATAAAAAAGATTTCTGTCTATAGCATGTCTATATGAAATATTTTTTAACTATGCGTTAATGATAACAAAAATTCTTTTAATTAATTTAGTAACCAACTACATAGGTCAACTCATATATTAAGCCAGTCGACTATCGTGAAAATTAAAAAAAAAGAAGTCGGTGATATTGGGAGCATAATTTCAGTTGCTTTCTAAAAGACGCTCAATGAAAAGGGATTTTCCGCCTAATGTCATTTTTTATTAAATGGTCTCTAACGATGGAGTTAGTATTTTACATATATGTCAATGCGTAGCTTTGTAATGGATTCTTTTTTTCTTTTGTAGGATTGAGCTTGTATTAAAATTCTTTCATTGGAAACTAAAATACCATTAAAAAAAAGGAAAGAAAAATCAGTCAAGTATAGATTCTGAAACCCTGTCCAAAACTTCTTCACTTTAACAAAACTTTGCTTTTGAAAAAGATAAAAAAGTTACGTATAAATTTTTGAAAACTCGTTATACATTTGAAAACCAGCTTTCAGCAATTATCGTCTATAGAAAGAAAAGTACTCCAATTATTTTGTGCTGCCCTGTATTCTATCTGTAGATTTGTATATAATCTACATAGTACGCTAAAACTTAGTTCAGTATGAAGACGCATGATAGGTTGAAATTAACCTTCAACAATTTCTAACGGTAGATGGAATATGATACATAGATGACATATGTGATTTTTTTAGTAAAACACAGTATGTTACCAAAATTGTTTTATCCTCTTCAGACCCCTGGGTTTACTTTCATAATTTTTTTTTACTTCAGTTATGAATTTTCATTCGCAAAATGTTAATTAAGAAAGATTAAATAGCAAAAAAAAATTAACTTTTTTTTGTACATAATATTTGATATATCCTATATGATAAATGGGAATCAATAAGTACATTTTTTGACAATTTGTTTGGATATGGGGCATTCTCACAATCTTTTGACTTTTATGTCCCTGAATAATAATTTTTATTTTAGTACATATCCTGTTTTTTTTTTTTTTTTTTTTTTTTTTTCATATACCGGGAAACATCTCATTGCATGAATGCATAACAATATTAACGAGATAAATAAGTTTGTGACGATGTTGGGGGGGGGGGGGGGGTCCAAATACTAGAAAAACTCCTATGCCGTCCCGTGTCCCTGATGCTGATTTTTAAGTTTGGAGCTGTCTGTATAAATTTTTTTCAATAAAAATAATTCGATGTAATTTTTTTCCGGAAGTGGAACTATTGTTTTATAGAAATACACTGTATTGCCATTAATGACTGACAATTTTCAATTTTAGACATTTTGTCGAATATTTAGAAATATACTTGTCAGATTCATCTGCAATTTCAGGATTAAAAAAAACAGGTATGACCTCATATTTAGCAATCAATGTCGATTTGATAAGGGGGACAACTAGGGGGCCAACAAAAAATCAAAGAATAAAAATTATACTTGGGATCACCCTGTAAAATAAAATGCACGAAATGATCTATCGCTACCAAATATACATAAACTGACATTGTGCAATGTGTGTAATCTTTTGTGTAAGAATAGCACGTATATTAATAGAGATATCGCGATTTATTTTAAAAAATTAAAAAATTCTTGCATGTTTTTTGCTTATAACATACAGGGTTTTCAACCAAATTTAACGCCGATTTCAGACAAATTGGCAAAATATAGTAGAAACAATATAAGGCAATTGAAATATAAATATATTAAAGATTTTAGTAAATATGTGCAGTTGTATGAAATACTTTTTATATGCGCATGCGCGAACGATAACAAGAATCATTTTACATAATTTAATAGTCAACTCTATGGAGCAACTTATAAAAAAAATTTAGTCAAATATCATAAAAATTCAGGAAGATATCGGCGTTAGAGTGAGCAAATTTTTAGTTGTTCTCTAAAAGCAGCTGAATGATAAGGGATTTTACACAAATTGTCATTTTTTATTAACTGACTTTCAGAAAAAAGTTAGTATTTAGTGACTATCAACGAGTAGATTTGGAAAAAATGCTTCGATTTTGATACTTCTTTTGATCATGCTATAGGCTCGTTCTGATGGTTATCAGAGAAGAACTAAAGCATCAATAAAAATGAAAATGAAAAAATAAAATAAATAAAAATGACAATTTGTTTAAAATCCCTTATTATTCAGCTGCTTTTAGAGAACTACTAAAAATTTGCTCACTCTAATGCCGATATCTTTCTGAATTTTTACGATATTTGACTAGATTTTTTTTTAATAAGTTGCTCCATAGAGTTGACTATTAAATTATGTAAAATGATCCTTGTTTACGTTCGGGCATGCGCAGATAAAAATTATTTCATACAACTGCTCATATTTCCTAAAATATTTAATATATTTATATTCTAATTGCACTATATTGTTTCTAATATATTTTGTCACTTTGTCTGAAATCGGCTTTAAATTTGTTTGAAAACCCTGTATGTTATAAGCAAAAAACATACAAGATTTTTTTATTTTTTTTAAATAAATCGCTATATCTCTATTAATATACGTGCTATTCTTACACAAAAGAATACACATATTGCACGATGTCTGTTTATTTATATTCGGTAGCGATAGATCATTTCGTGCATTTTATTTTACAGGGTGATCCTAAGTATTATTTTTTTTCTTTGATTTTTTGTTGGCCCCCTAATTGTCGCCCTTATCAAATCGACACTGTTAAATATGAGGTCATACCTGTTCTTATTAATCTTGAAATTCCAGAAGAATCTGACAAGTATATTTCTAAATATTCAACAAAATGTCTAAAATTGAAAATTGCCGGTCATTAATGGCAATATAGTGTATGTAGCAAAAAATTAACCTGCATACAATTTTATGGTTGTTATTATTTTTTTAACTCAGTCCCTGGGTTTTAGATTTCTTACCGTCCCTCTTCTATAATTAGACAGAAAATCACTTCAGATGCAGCCACAGAAATTTTTCCAAGTTTTTTCTCATGCAGAAATATGCTAGAGAAAAAATGTATAAAATTCTTTGACAGGAAATTTACTGCAGAATTTAAATCACCATTTAAATATCAATTTCAAGCATCGTGGATTTATTGGTAGTCTTACCGTCCCCAAGGTTTATTCCTTCACTTTTCGAGGTAAATTATTATTTTTTTTTAAATTTAATCCAATGTAAATAACTGTTTCTAAAAATCACTGAATATTGTGGCTACCATTTAGTCTTAACATGATTTGCCTAAAATAAGTGGTAATTTTCCTTACCGTTCCATCCTTACCGTCCCTTTTTTTCCCATTTCCTCCCTTTTTTTTCTTTACCATCACTTTTTTTTTTTTTTTTTTTTTTACCTTAACGCCCCTTCTTTAACACCCCTTTAAGACAATGTTCTGCCAAACTTTTGTTCTAAAATTACTACATTGTTATTATTTCTTATTTGAATGTCCTGTGGGTACTATGCAAATTCATTATAAGTAAAAATTTAGAAGAAAATAGAAAGTTATAGTGGTAAAATGGTAAGGATAATTAAACTCGCAAGTTTAAATTAAACCTCAGTTAAATAAAAAAAATTTCGCTGCGGACCATTTTTTCTTTATTTTGAATCATTAAGGCATTCTTCTATCTGATTAAAATGTTCGTTTAGCAAGTTTTATTTCACCAGATTTTCATTCCCGAAAGTCAAAAGATTGTGAGAATGCCCCATATTTTCTTTAGTTTTGCATGGAAAAAATAATGAAAAATATGAAGTAATTATGCATTTAATAAATTTTTATTTCTAATGGACTCTCCATGTGGTATTTTAGCGTATAAAAAATTATTTACTTTTCGTTTTTGTATATTTTCCTCATTTTTGCTGCAAGTCATTTTCAAATCCCATTTTATGGCCGAAAAAATCACTATAAGAAACAAATTGCTGTTTTGCTTTAGTTTGGCTTTATTTTAATATTGCATTCACACCATTTTCATTTTTAATCATTATTTATATACAGGAAAAAATTGTAAAGATGTGTATCCTATAGGATACCCCAGGTCCGAAGAGGTTATACACGCCACATATTAAGCTAAAATTTAATTCAGCCTAAAACACACTTGAAACTACGGAAGCATTTCCAGAAATTATCGTCCCTTGTCGACAATGATTCCAGCATTTTGCGTGGCTCTCTGTATGATTTTATTAATATTCTGTAAACAGTTCTTAGTATATTACATATAACTCATCTTGAAAATTCATAACTCAATTAAAAACCACCTTTAAGCAATTTGCGCTCATACTCAGTAATTCTTACGAATTCTGTTGTGCAGCGCTGTATAAGATCTATAGCATTTATACATACCGCGTAGTATGCAAAAAAAAAATAGTTTAACTTAAAAACGAATACCATAACTGAAAACACACTCCCAGCAATTATCGCTAACTAGGGGATCCATCTCGGACCTCCCGGGTTACAGATTATAAGAAAAAAAAAAACATTTGTTTGTATTAATATATTTGTTTTTAGATTACCCACTAACAATATAAAATGACACTTTTATTTGAAAAGTGTCAATTTTGCAATTAAATAAACTTTTGAAATTTATTAAAAATTTCCTATGAATTAATAACCAAAAAAATCGCTAAAGACTTCTTTACTTACAGCACTCCTTTTTAATTCTGTTCATTTCAGTTGTTTAAGCACGTACTTTGATTATAAAGCTGTAAGTTTCTGTTTTATTTATATTATTTTTTTATTTTTTTTATTGATGAAGTTTCAACTTCGTTAAGGAATATCAGCCGGAAACAAATGCTGAATTATTTATCAATACTTATTTGCAAACGGATTTATATTTCATAATCGTCCGCGCGGGAAAGAGATAGTTAAAAAAAAAACCGCGCTTAATTTTTTTTTTTTTTTATATATATAAAGAATAAAACATGTACACTTTTCAAACAAAATGCAATAGAGATTTGAAACAGATTGCACTTGAAAGTACATTTTTTTCTCTATTCGACGGTGTAAAAATTTAAAGTGCGCAATGCTTAGAAGTTTAAAAAATTGCAGTAAAAGTGAAATTTAATCGTTTACTGTTGCAAAACAATAACGTGTCAATAACGTCAAAATAACGTGTCCTTTATAATACATATAGAGAAGTTTCTCGAAATCGTTTGTGTGTTGCTGAAAATGAACAATGTAAAATGCATTGCACATCACATTCTATAACAAGTATCTTGTAATAAACCTCACTAATGTGTATGAATTTTATTACATTTGAAATAGTTAATAAAAAATAAATAAACACACATTCTTGCTCAATGCTGCACACAATACGAACTTTAATAAACTAACATTTAAAATCTATGTTTCGAGCTGTGTCTACAGCCGTCTTCAGGAAAATATGATGGTAAAATGGCTCAAAGTTCAGAGACGAAAGCTTCCTATGCAAGAGATCATTAGTCGAAACTTGACCAATGATTTGAATACAAAAATGTAGTGTTGCCATCCAGTGAAAATAAATAATTATTAATGAACTGTGATCAAATGAATCAAAAGGTCGATTTAAGAAACCACGAGTGCCGCCTGCTACACATGAGGGACAGAACCACGTTCAACTGAGTTTTCGTTCAAGTTTTTGGCAACATAATACAAGTTTAAGCTGAAATATTGTTAATAGATATAAAATTATGGCTTTATGATATTATACCAGATTTTTGGGATATTAGAGGATAAATTATCGTTACAAGGTTTATCCTTAACGTGCAATGATTTCAACTGGTTCTCTAATTTTACTTTCAAAAGGGTTATTGCACGGAACTATAATTTTTACCTCATCAAAGTTAATATAGCAAACTTCATTAGCCAAGTAGAACCTAGAAAGGGCTGTATTCTGTTTATGCTGTTTAATGCCCTATGCGATGCTCCATAATCCTTACTGAAAACTTACGTTTTGTCATGTCTCTTTAAATATTGTTAGATAAAGTAATAGGGATTTCAAATATACCAGCTTTTTTATCCATTGGGATCCTGTCCATCTTACACTGACGATGTTAATGAGGTAAGGGGGTGGAATAGCGACCAACTTTATATTATATTTAGTATGATATTTTTTAGGTTTTCTAATATAGTGGGAATATACTGAAATTTTCTGTAGACCACAAATTGATTATTATCCTGCTGTTGGCCCGAAGGAGGAGGAGCGTTGTTCTTCTGAACTATCTTATGTATATGTTTTGTTGGAAAACCATGATCAAAGGCTATTTTCTGTATAAATTCAATTTCTTCATTTAATTGGTCATCTGAGCAATCATAAATGCTCTTTTAATGAATGACTGAAATGCAGAGATTTTATATTGAAAAGGTACGTTTGCTGAAAAAGGGATAATAGTGTTTTCTTTAATAGGTTTTCTATAAACAGAAAAGTGTAATCCAGAACTGCATCTATTAATCTGAACATCTAAAAATGGAAGTGGGGCGTTTTCTTCGATTTCAAGGGCGAATTTCATACTGTTAATTTATTTATATGAAAACCAGTTAAATCAGATAAACTGTCAATTCATAGGACAAAAAAATCATCAACCTATCTTAACCAACATTCGGGTTTTAAATTAAACGTACCAAAGATCTTATGTTCTAGAGGTCTTAAGGAAAACTCTGAAAATAAACTGGAAACTGGTGATCCCATCGATGCACCATGTAACTGTCTGTAAATATTCCTATTAAAAATGAAAATGTTACTGTAAACTATGAGGTTAAGTCCAGATTTTAGTGAGGTTTTGATATTTTGAGATACAAAAGGTACTAGGAAAGTTTTGCAATACGGATTTATTTATCAAAACTTTTTCAAAGTAATTTCCGTTACATGCAATACAGTTCTCCAAATTCCGAAACCAGTCCTTAAACCAGCTCTGCCAAGTTTCACTTGGGAGTAAGGAACACTCATTGTCCCAAGCCCTCAGAAGTGCCTCATCACTGGAAAAACGAACCCCTTTCTGCTTCAGTTTCACATGCGGGGACAGTACGAAGTCGCAGGGGGCAAGATCTGGACTGTAAGGAGGGTGTTCAAGAAGTTTCAGTCCTGTAGTGTCCAAATATTCAGTGCAGGCTTTGGTCCGGTGAGCTGGAGTTTTGTCATAATGGAGGAACCATTTGTTCATTCTTCACTTTGGTAACAGATTCTTCTTAGATTCTATGACTTTAGATAGGCACTGTTCATTGTACCACTTAGCAGTAACTGTCTTCTGTGCGTCCAAAACGACACACTCAACAATTCCACTCGATTTGAAAAATACAGCTATCATTTTCTTTTTGGCAGATCGAGATTTTCTGACAGCTACCGGAGTGTCCTCATCATCAAAGATCCAGATTTTGTTTTGAGACTTCGTCGGCACATTTTATTAGTATAGCCAGGTTTTGTCACCTGTCAGGATGCTGTTCATATACCGAGATTATCCTTTACTAAACATTTTTAGCATCTCCCAGCACCAAGTTACATTTCGTGTCATCTGCTCCTCAGTCAGTCTATGTGGCACCCAGAGACAATACAGTTTCTTGATGTGCAAATGATCATGCAGAATTGAATGAATTGTAGGTGCATTTAGGCCCAAGGTATCCTCTATATGCATGTAAGTTATTCGTCGCTCTTCGTCAAGCATATTCTTCACAGCAGTAATGTTTTCCTCCGTAATTGACGTTCGGGGACTTCGCCCTCTTTCAGCGTCCTCCAGGGAGAAGTTTCCTCTTTGGAATTCTCTGTACCATCTGTGTATAGTCATACGATGTGAACAATCATCACCAAGTGCAAGAGTCATTTCTTCTAAGCATTGGTTTAAGTTTAAACTACGCGCGAAGTTACACCGCAAAACTGCCCTTATCTCACTTCGTGGCCAGGCCACCACTGGAAGAACTTCACACGATCACAGCTAATGTATAACTGAGCCTACAGATTTGTGGTTACGTGCAGGTTCATAAGTATGAACCTATGTCAACACGCAGCCACAAGTAGCCACCTGCGACTTTTTGTTTCATCATACTGCAAAACTTTCCTAGTACCCTTTGTATATTTGAATTGTTATCTATGATTATATTAATCTATTGCATGACCTCATGCATATTGATGGAAGGATATAGAAATACTACGTCTAAACTTGCGATAATGGTGTTTGCATTAATTGGAAATTGAACTTCATCAATAAAATCTTTTGTAGACTCAATAGCAAAAACTGTAGAAACAGCTCGAAACGTAGATTTTAAATGTTAGTTTATTAAATTTCGTATTTTGTGCACCATTGAGCAAGATTGTGCCTTTATTTATTATTATTTATTGTGCAATTGTCCAATATGTGTTAATAGTTTAAAATAATTAAAATACCTTGCAAACAGTTTTCCCCATCGAACATTATATAACGGATTTATTTTGAGCGGCACTGTAAATGAATAATAAATGGTTTGCACCCAATATTCTGCAGAATTCATGTTTTAGTACAACTCATAAATTAATATCAATTTCATTAGGTTTGAAAGGCTGTAACATCATTGAAATGCATTTCAAACAACTTTCTCCTATTGACTATAATGTAAATAAATACTTTTGACTGTTCCTGTAGTAAACGCCAATAACATATAAAAATTACAGAGAAATCTAAGTATATTTACGAGAGTTAGATTACGTTCAGATGGACAAAAAAACCGAAATCAAGCACTCCAATTATCTAGGAAAGTATTAAAAATGAAAAATGACAATTTGTAGAAAGTTCCTTATTATCCAGCTGTTTTTAGAAACAACTGAAAATAAGCTCACTATATCGCCAATATCTTTCTTAATTTTCACAATATTTGACAAGACTTCTCTTAAGTTGACTACTAAATTATGCAAAAATAAATGTTAGCATGGGCATAGATAAAAGTTATTTTCTTCAAATGCTTGTATTTCATTAAGAATTTGATACATTTATAACAGCATATTGTTTCTACTGCACTTTGACAATATTCCCGAAAGTGGGGTTAAATTTGGTTGAAAACCCTACATGCTATAAAGAAAAAACATGTAGAACTTCCTTGTTTTTTAAAATAAACCTCTTTTCATTTCTGCGTGTATACCTACTATTCTTACACAAATAAACGCTATAGCAAACATTGTACAAGACTAGTGTTTCCAGGTATACCGCGTAAATAGAAGCTCCAAATGCTCTGGACACCAGTATTTTAAAGTAATTTTCTCCGTTTTATCGAATGGCAGAATTATCTGCGATTAAAACTGGTGAAATAAACTGTAAGAAATTAATAGTGTCCGGAGCATTTGGGGCCCAGATTTACACGGGACACCTGGCAACGCTATACAAGACTCTCATAGTCATGTGATATAGCTAGACAGCATTTCGATCATTTCATTTTACAGGGAGATCGCAAAAAATTATTATTTTTTATTCAATTTGTTTTTGGTCCCCTAATTACCCTAGTTACCCGTCTCTGAAAAATATGAGGTCTATAATGTTCTTTATGTTACCGAAGTTCTAGAAGACTTCGTCAAGTATATCTCTAGACGCTTTACAAAGTGTCTAAAATCGAAAGTGTCCTTTCACTTCTGGACATATAGTGTATGTGGGTGATTCTACGCTAATAGGCCATAATTATGAAACTGGAGGATATTTAAAATTTTTCAACATGAAGCATTAATTAAAACATACTTAAAATAAATTTCTAAACATATAAAATATTATTCCCTCTTATGCAACTACTACCACCCAAAAATATGAAACATATCATTTCTTACTGAAATATTTATATATTTTTTGACTGACTTCTGTCTTTTAATATGAACACATAACGTATTATTTTATGTATTTATTTTTTTAGGTCTGCACATGCATTTTTATTTGGATAAAAAGTGTGCAACTCGCACTTCAGATCATTCCCTCACTCATTAATAATTCTGGATATTTAAGATAGGTGGTACTACTGTAGACTGAGACATTGGACATGTGCCTTACCTGTTTGCAAAACAATTTTCAGCAATCCTGGAGAAATACTTCAGTGTGTAAGGAATAATTTAATAGACAGTTTGGGCAAATGTTAAGATGATGCTATCATTCTCTCATTTAAATTTATAAAAATAATTTATTTTCTAAAAGTGCATTAATGGGTGGTTTCGTTTTCCCTAGAGGGATAATTTCGAAACACGTACTGTTTTTTTTATGATTTACTTTATGAATACAAATTTTAAAGCCTAATAATATATATGTTATCATTCCCTCACGGGAATGATTCTTATGTGAGAAAATTGTTCTATTATTTTTAAAAACTTGTAGAAAGATATTTTTGTTGAAAATTTTATGTTTTCGATGAAAATAGAAGCCTATTTTTTAAAAAATGGTGTATAAAATGGTATTATGTAAAAGGTAAAGAAAAGTCAGCAGGAAAACCAAAATATGTTCATGCAGAAATTTCATCAAAAGAACGTGTGAAAGAATTTAGCATTCAGTTGAAAATATTCCTAGCAAACAACAGAAATGTAGCTTATCAGTATGAAGCATTTATGAAAATAAAGTCATCTTAAACACAAAACTATATCATATTGCATATAGATTTGAGCAAAAAATTAATTTGTAAATTCACTGACGAAATTCATGCTGTACATTTCGAAAGAGATCGGCAACAAAGAATTCGCCATACGGGTATTATGGATACAAACAATGGAGGCTGAATACATTTTTTTAACAGGGCTTTAAAGCCTTTAGATTGGATAATTTTGGAGCATGAAATTGAAATGTATCTTTGAGAACTATTGTAAATTGATGACAAATCAGTTAAAGTAAATGCTGTTGAAGCTACAGGCAATGGAAAGTTTATGTGGCATACGAAAGAGGATATTTATGACTACCCAATATGTGACATTGTTAAAAGAAATTGAACTTCTAGAGCCTTTTGATAGCAAAAGATGTAGATTTAAGTTTTCTGGACAAAAGTTTTCTTAAAAATATTATTTTAAATTGTTTTTCACAAAATTGTAATTTACTCACATTTTAATCATCCCCTCATTCTAATAAAAATCTAATAATTATGGAATTTCTAAATATTAAGCCTGACGGCTATTTTTTTAACAATAAGTATCTTTTCTAATGTCTTGTAACAAAAAATTGGAAATTTTTGACATGATTTATTTTTTCTTCATCACTATGACGAAAATGGCCTATTTACGTAGAATTGCCCATATATATATAAGTTAGACATTGCTATTCACATGTATGATGTAAAAAACATTTGAAACATTTTTGTAAGAAATTTTTTTAAATGCTGTTTTGCATCTTAAATAAAAGAATATTACGTGAAAACAGTCATTTTTGTAAAAATAATGAAGTTTAATTTCTACACGGTCGCTGAGTTTCATTCGTTATTATTCAAAAGACAATAGAAAAAGTTTTTCATGCTCTAACTGATAAAACAAAAACATTTAAATTCTTCTAGGCCAATACTTACCAAGTTTTTATACTATTAACTTTATTATTTCGATAAAAACGTTTTTTTTCCTGTTTTGTCAGATTATACGTTGTCAAAGACAATATTTACGTATAAATTAGATGATTTCGACTGAGAGTTTTGCGAAAATATCGAAATAACAATAGTTTTTTTTTCCTTATGAAATCAAATACAAACTTATGGACTGAGCTCCTGAAGCAATATCTCAAGAAACAAAAGTATATTTATTAAATAATTATCTTTTTTTTTCAAAAATTGATTTGCTCAAATAAAAACTTAAAGTTTTTGGTATTATAAAAATAAACTTTAATAAACTTTTGTATTATTCGACTACTTCTCTAATAATAATAATAAATTCTGATGGTGACCAGACACCAAATACCTGCACCTCTCTTTACGGTATGGAAATTTTCGCTTATGTTCTCATTCATTTGTTGTTCATAATATATTTAGAAATATGCAAAATGAGAATATTGATGATTTCCGTCCAAAATCATAACGAATGTACTTTACAAAATATTGTTCAGCATTAAACATATAGCTTTTTCATTATTTTTGCATATTGATTAAAATTATATCAGTATCATACAAGAGAAACAGCTGGCGTTGTCTGATGTAATAATTCACTGAGAAAGATTTACTCTTTATTTAATATGATAATTTTATAAAACCTTCAATTAAACAAATAGTTATGCAGAAAAGGATTCACGAAATAAATCTGTTCATAATTCCTAATTAATCTCTTATCAAATAAACAGCTGGTTGTTGTGTTCTTATTTAATAATACCCTAACAGCAACAACTTTCAGCTCGTTAAATAAATTAGTCTTATAAAACAGAAAATTAAATAGTTGCACAGAAAATGATTATTGAAATAACAATCATAAGGAGAAAGAAGGATATTGATGAAGTGGATAAGATGACAAATGCAGTTTTTTATCGTCCAGTCATGCGTACCAGCACCTCGCCTGGTGCACTAGAGACCCTTGCTTTACGTGCGTGTAACTCATCAAAGTCAAAAATCTGCTTCATCTCAGCATGCGAGTAATTGTGAACTCAAGCTCTATTTTCAAATGTGAACCTCACAGTGCAAACAATTACTCATCTGTGCTAAGCTTTTTCAGTCCCTTACTAAAATTTTCGCAAAATACAATTGAGGACAAAAAAAAAAATCGAAAATCTTTTTTTTTCTTGCGAAAAAATGTCGTAAATGCCAAGCTTAAAGAACCCTTGAAGTGCCAATCCTAGTAGAAATAGTTAAAAAAAGAGTAGAAGAATGTCGCTAGTTGAATGTGGCATACGAAGTGTAGCGGAGATCGCTGAAAATGGCAGTGATAAGATGCGCGGCGATTGTTGGCCATTATACAACATGATCATAGTGTTATTGTGTACATCAATGGGATATTTTTAAGCAAGGTGACAAATATTAAATAAATAAAAATCAGAAATGTTTACAAATGATAATATTAGGTGTTTAAATACTAAACGAATGGAAGCTAGGTACCTACATTTAAAAGTGTTGAACTAAGAGCCCAAAAGGAGTGAAGTGGAAAACGCAGTAAGTACCAGAAGTAGGTTTTTCTCTTTTTTCGCTCTCTTGAAAAATTTCCTCTTTTGGACTTTCAATGTGTTTCATTTTTAGTCCTCATTTCAAAACGTGAAATTTCGTGCGAAAAACTGTTTTTGCAATGAAGGATATACCAATGATCCTATTTCAAAGAATATGATGGTGGGACGCAAGGTGATGAGGATGACAATGATACCGAAGACTATGATATTAAAGATTGCATTATTTTGGAAGTAAAAGGCAATTATGAACTCTGGTTTCTATGCTTCACGGGCAAATCTTGGGCTCATAATGATTGTTCCGGTTGATATGCAGATAATTTCGCGCACAGAGCGAGGCAATATGTTTTTTAATTTCCAATTTACAACCGGTTTTGAATTAATTATGAATGTGTATGGGGTGTTGTAAAGTCTGTTGAATAAATATTTATAGATAGCTTGATAAACATTGTAATTTATACATATACAAAAATAATTGAAATGTCTGCCTGCGATTTTCACATATTTCGGCGTTTACTCGGCTATTTAGAGGACGACTCATCACCATGAATTTATCATATATCTTCTTAATATTGTCTACAACATTTATATAGACAAGTTTTTGATAGGACCAATTCTTGCAGCAAAAACAAATTAAAAATACATAGCGGTCGAAAAAAAATATCATTTTATAAAGACTGTTTTCAAATCCAAACTGCTTATTTTCTGACTCATTTTTATATACATTTTTGCTCTCAAATGCATCCAATTGGTAGATTCTCTTATTCAGAAACCATATAATGTACCGTAATGATCGACTTTTTGATAGAGGCAGAATATATTTCAAAAAATGATGTCAAATTGGGCATTTTGAACGGAATTTCCCGAAGCGATTGTGCTCAAAACGAAAAATATTGTCCTACTGAGAAAATGATTGTTTACAAATCAAGTTTTAATTATTTGAACGAAATATAAAAACAGAGGTCGCTTATAAATCTCTTCAAAAATCACGTCTTATATTTTTTCTATTAAAAACACTGGTCAACAAATTTGAACTTTTTATCTGTTCTAAAACAGAGATTAGTTGTTTTTTATGCAGTTTTTTGTGCTGATTCCGAATCTAGTTTTAGATTTACTCCAGCACGTCAAGTTTGAGAGATATTTGCATATTTCAGTTTACGCAAATTTAGTACATTTTGTACAATTATTTGCAAAATTAAGGCATAAAGCAATATCAGACAGGATTTTTTGTTTTATGTTATGATAACTACCTAATTTACTTCGCAAAAACGTTTTTTTCTGAGATTATACTGACATGTGACTGTGAAATATTGTACCTAATTTGCATATGTTTCATGTTTTTCTAATAATGTTTCTTGACGTTCACATATTTCTGCCGCACGAGTACGCCAATATGTTTCTAAAGCAGTTTTTTAAGCTGATTTCAAATCTTGTATCTGTTTTCTTCTATCACGTCTAGTTTTTGAAAAAAGTGAAATTTTAGTTTTTGGTCAAAAATGCCTGAAATAGCTTTTTATGATACTTTGTATGATAAACTTCAACTAGTTTGGATAGGTTCTACTACTTATTATTTTTTTTCGATTATATAAATTTTTGTTTATGACTCTGATATGAATCTGACCCTGTTCACCTTCTTGTCAAGAAATTACACACCCCTAAATAGCATCTTATATCAAACCAGTGTTAATGCCGTGCAAAAGTAGAAATTCATCTTACTCAAAAACTAGACATGACATAAGAAAGCAGGCTGCAGATTTGAAATCAGCATAAAACTCTAGTCTAGAAAAACATTACGTCAATTCTGTGGCAACTATTTTAAAGTTGATATTGATGTAAAAATTACACCATAGAAAAATATGCAAATTAGGCTTAATAACAGATATATAAATGTTAAGAATATGCAAATCGTGACATTTATCTGAAGCAAGTAGTCAAGTAGTCATTGTCTAGAAAACGTAATTAGATGTGACATATATTGTATCTAAAATTTGCATAAAATAGCACAAAAAAGCTTAAATTTGCATAAATTTAAATATGTAAATTTCTCAAAACCTGGACCAGCTAGAGATATACGAAAAGCATACTCGGAATCAGCGCCCAAAACTGATCCAGAATCAACTAATTTTAGTGAAATGAATCTCAAAATGTGCCAGAAATTTTCGAGTTGTCGAGCATGGAAAAGTATTTTTTAGAATATCGCCTTAACATGATTCTGATAAAACCAGCTATTATATAAAAAGGAAATAAAAACTCTTCAAAAGCGGCCAAATAAAATTGTTAAAGTGGGTTTATCTCTAATCATGATTTAGTTTTTGTTGGTGAAATTAGTATACTTGACTTCGAAATCTACCGCCGCCTGTAGGCTGAGCCGGCAGGGATTATATATATATATATAAAGTTTCTTACTGAGGGTGGTTTTGGGTTCTAGGGATCATGATCGGTGTAGATCTGCAAAACTTTTTCAGCAATTCCAATATACGGGAGAATGTAATAGGTAGTATTTCATACGAAACCAACCTAAAAGCCACGGTTCGCATCATAGATAAACAAAACTGATCATCTATGATACCATTAAATGCTTGTCTCATAAAAAAAAAAAAAAAAAAAAAAAAAAAAAAAAAAATGGTTGCAACAAAAAATTTTATTTTTGATCCAAACTACCGTATTTAAATTATGCCAATTGGCTGTGAAGACGATAGTGCGGATATCTATAAATGATAATAATTTTATGTGGATTCGATTTTTAGCTTATAACTTTTTCATATTAATTTTAAAACTGGATTTGTCAGCATAAATATATAATATTTAATTATTATGTCCGCAGCCCAATTTGGCATGAATGATAAAAAAAGAAATAATTACCTAGGATACCATTGGCTGTTTTCCTCAAAAAGGTTTTAATTTACAACTTATTCATCTAATTTTTAAACTGAATTAACAAATATAAAAAAGATAAAATTCCGTAATCGTGAACAAATCCAAGGTTAGCGCTAATCGTAAGCAAAAAAAAAAAAAAAAGATCACCTGGAATACTTTCAATGAATACTAATTAAAGGCGAAACTATGATATTAAAATCTAACTGTGTGTTTGTCTTTTTAGAACTACCTCTCCTGGAATATAGAACGCTATGCGATGAAATTAGTATAAGTTATTACGGATCCAATGATGTTATCATAATAATTCTTGAAATTTTGAATTTTGTATTGTTTTCTGAGTAATGGACTTCTATTTGTTTTTAATTTTTAATTTTTTTTTCAATTTTGAAAAAAAAAAATGTATTTCTGTCAACAAAATTAATCCATAGTTGGCAAAATAAAAATAAATGGTCAAGTGCGAGTATTACTCGCGCACAGACGGTTCCGTAGAATAAATATATGAATTTGTAATTGTATTATTAAAAAAAACCGTTGCTAAAAGAATACTAAGACTTTGTAAAAAACAATACAACGTAGGGTTGGGTATAATTGTATATATTAGAAAAATGTAAATATTATACCATGAAAGTTCAAAGAGATATGGAACCTAAATAATATCAAATATAGTTATTTGTATAACTCTTTTCTTAATATTATCCTAATCTGTTTATGATGAACTTAATTCGGTATTGACAATAAAAGCAGTGCATAGATAAACTTCATTTGGCATTTCATAAAACTAAATTCAGCGTAGTAATAACCTTTATTTTTACAGTGTAGCTAAAACAAAACCTTTGTTCAAAGTTTAAATTTGGCATTGTGTTAAGCGCAATCAAAAGCGCGCTACGAAAGAAGGTCTCAAAGCTGCAATGTCGCCTTGATCAGTGCCGCGTTTTTCCAGATAGATTTTTAATTTACTTTTAAAGTCACTCGAGGCATATTGAGAGATACACTCAATGCAAACTATCGCGAATCCTACAGTATTTATACGATTCATTGTAATTAAACCTTCCGAGGGCTGTGCCCTTAAAAAAGGACACCTAATTTTAATTACAAAACAGAGAAACGGCAACAAGAATATTTAAATAAAACTTTCCTTTTATCATGTACGTGAAAATAAGCAAGTTCGCATTTTCTAATAAATTCGTTCATAAATTCTGGTGTCAGTTCATTATTTCATAAGTTTATAAATAGAATTACTCCGCGCCAAAAAGGGTTAAGTGGTCGTAGGACTCTTAAAGCTTCAAAATTTGAGAAATTTTAATTTTTTTATATGTTAAACTCCTATCTTTTATGAATATTTTGTTATAATTGTTTCCTTGAAATTCCCATTAGAACAAAAGTTATGGCTGTTTTTTGGGCATAACGCGCAGGATACCTCAAAAACTTCTTAGTCTGTATAAACTGAGTCTAAAATTTCCATTTTATTGTTCAAAAAAATATTTTTTTAGATCATTTTACTGTTGGAATTTTCAAAATTTTGTATTAGCTAAATGCAACATTGCATTAAAAATATAAAAATACTTTAAATACAAATTTATTTAAGGGGTCTCAGGACTCTTAAAGCTATAAAATTTTCGAAATTTTAATTATTTTAGATGTTAAACTCCTATCTTTTCTGCACATTTTGATATAATTGTTTCCTTGATTTACAGACGTACAATAGCTGAAACGTCGTTTCCGAAACTTTGAAGTCATTTTTCTCCAAATGCCGTTTTGGGGCATAACGCGCAGGATATCTCAAAAACTTCTGGACATTTTTTCATGAAATTTTCAAAACATATGTTTCCTTTTAGTTTGTATAAACTGAACCTAAAATTTCCTTTTTATTGTTCAAAAAAATATTTTTTTAGGTGATTATACTGTTGAAATTTTCCAAATTTTCCATTAGCTAAATACAACTTTGTATTAAAAATAGAAAAATGCTTTAAGTACAAATTTATTTAGATTCAGGTTAATTCTTGCAATCTGAAGTATAAGTATACATTAAAATTTTTATTCTAGTTGCAATATTTATTTTGTAATCGTGCGAGTAAGCTGTTATGCCAATTTTCTGCTCGTCAAACGTCCCACAATTTGGAGCCCCCTGTAAATGCTAATTCTGTATCTTTCAATTTTTTAAATACATGAAATGAAAGAACATACTTACATCTTTTATCCCAATTAATATTGTGTCTTAAAAATCAAATACATTTTAAGATATTAAATGTAAAATATGGTCTTTTTTTTTCTTCTTTTCCAGTTTTAAGAGCCCTGAGACCCCTTAAGTTCAGGGAAATTGTTACAATCTGAAGTATAAGTAAGCACCAACATTTTCATTCTAGTTGCAATATTTATTTTGTAATCCTGCGCGTAAACTGTTATGCCAATCTTTTTTTTCGACAAATGTCTAACAGTTTCGAGCCCCCTATAAATACTAATTCTGTATCTTGCAATTTTTTAAATACATGAAATGAAAGAACATACTTATATCTTTCATCCCAATTAAAATTGTGTTTTAAAATCATATACATTTTACGACATTAAATGTTGAAAATGGTCTTTTTTTTTCATTTTTTACATTTTTTAGGTTCTCAAGACACCTTAAATTAGTATGTCTTTAGAAATTTGAAGTTTATTGAGGCTTTTATACTGTTAATGGACATTACATTACACATATATATCATTAAAAGTTGTTAACTAGGCATAGAGTACGCCGCCCCTGGCCTTTTGTATGTCCAAACTGGCTGTATCTTTAAAGGTTAATATCTCGGCTAATTACCCATGATTTTTTTCGAAAATCATTATCAACAATGCTTTTATACCTCTGCAACGATAGGTATATCCTCCGATGCTCAACAATTTTTCTGAATGCCCGTAAATCGAAATTTGTGTATAACAGAAAAATGCTAATTTCTCAAAAACTATGTGGCCTAGATTAATCGCTATAATTTTCCGGCAAGGTTTATATTAACGTCTACTACCTCTAATTTTTTCATAATTTTAGTTTCAGTAGATTCGGAATTAGATGGGTGGGTGGGGGGAACATATTTTTCCGCTACATTTTCGACAATATCTTTGAAAATATAATACCTAAAATTAAAAGGAATCTGTTTTTGAGTTCAACGTTACGAAAGATTTCACAGGATACCCCACATGATATACGAAGAAAAGATTTTTTTTCAAGTAGCATAGTTAGCCCCTCTACATTTTTACTAAATATATTTATGAATGTTTATTAATCTGAAAGTATGTGGGTGAATGGTCTTTATTACTTCCCCGAATTTGAACTTTCCACGTTCCATAGTTTACGAGTAAAATGGCTGTGACAGACAGACAGACACAGGAGTGATCTTATAATGGTTCCGTTTTTACTTTTTAAGTACGGAACCCTAAAAATAGAAAAAAAGAAGGTAAACAATGAGAAATAATAGTATAAGTTATTCTTGTCATTTTCTTATTAAAACTGGTTGGTTGTATGGGGTTTAATTGCACAAAATCCCTGTAAAGACATGCTGTACCAACTTAATAAAACTGACAAAAAAAAAAAACTAATTCTTTCAATTTGAATAAATGATATATCTCGATTGTTGTGTACAGGGCTGAAACTAGCCTTTTTTGCACCCGGAGCAAACATGGATTTTGGCGCCCCCTCCCCCCCTTCTCCGCAAAGTATATTTACAAAGAGAATTTTATTAACTTTCTAATAGCCGGCTTATTTTAAAATTTAAAATATGTAATAATAAAACATATCATACTGAACTACGTAATCTACAATGGCGGATCCAAAGGGAAGGTCACGGGGGTCATGCCTCCCCTCTGAACACCAACAAAAATATTCTAAAGATCATTTTTAAAATGAAATATACAGTAGAGCCTCGATTATCGGAGTCCTGCTTAACCGAGTTTCTGCTTTAATCGAGTTATTTTCTACTGATGGATTGATGGATTCCATTATTATGAAACAGACATTGTAAATGAAGTGTTAGGTGAAGATGAAAGAGTAGTCGAAAAAAGTTAGAACTCTGATTTTGTGGTCAGAATGGAAAAAAATGGCCATAATTTTTTTTCAAAAAAATTATGGCCATTTTTTTCCCCGTTCTGACCAGAAAATCAGTGTTCTAACTTTTTAACAAATTATGGCCAATTTTCCCATTCTGACCAGAAAATCAGAGTTCTAAATTTTTACGACTACTCTTTCATCTTCACCTAACACTTCATTTATAATGGCTGTTTCGTAATAATGGAAGTCATCAGTTAATCAAAAGAAAATGATCCATTTCAAAGGTATAATCCTTCATTTGTCGCCCCTTCGTTCTGGCGCCCGGGGCACATGCCCCCTCTGCCCCCCTACTTAGTTTTGGCCCTGATTCTGTATTACCTGAACTGGAGAACGTGTTTGCTTGTTTCGTTTGCATAAATGAATTTAACAGTAATGTAACAGTGGAGCAGCAGTTGGGCGATTTTCACCACTAATTTTAATAGTATTCGTCCCTTTGAAAAATCTCAGAAATTCTGCCCTGAAATTAGACGATGAATTCTAATAAAATTTTGCGGTGTCAATTATTCCTCTGTTGCTACACTGTTCAATCACTGATTTACTGACTTTTTGTTTGTATTATCTTTAACCCCTTCGTGACGAGCGCTTCTTACTGAATTTTTATTCCTTTATCAACGGTTTTTCAAAACAGAAAATTTTGCCTAATTGAAGCGCGAAAATGCCTTGATTAAACAAGACAAAGTTTACAATAAAAAATAACTGGTTGGAATAATCAAGGATTTTGAGCATCTTATGCGGCCCGTATTCGTGTCCCTCGTCACGAAGGGGTTAAAAAGTGTATTGTAATGTGCATTCATGTGACTATTTTCCACATTTACTTAATTATTATTAAAAAGCTTAAAGATTGCATTATTATTTATCCGCATGCAATAGCATTTTTCGAATTTGCAGAAAATGGATATGAAAGGCATCTGATAGATTAGCGAGCTGTTGAAAAATATTTATCATTCCATTCCGTTACTAAAGCGTGTAGAAAAATGACATCTACATTCACTGCCGCGAACCCCGACTAAAGAGAGCACCACCGGAAAAAATTAAAGGGTATATTCCTGATGTAAAGGACATCAAACAACTGGCAGAGAGGGTTGTGAAGTTTAATGTATAGGGGAGATGCGAGCACATCAGAACAGTTTGCATAAATATAAATTTTTCTCATAACTGGATTAATTTCTGTAAACAAAAACTACTCAATATAATAAACAAAAATTTCTTTTACTCATGGTAATTTTTTTGAAATCACCTATATAGTTCTACTTACATTTTTTTAATAGTTTTATAAATTCAAAAAATTGCTCACATGTGCCCCATCAGCGGGCTAGTTGTGTCCTACGTCAGGCACATGTGAACACAAGGAAAAAATATCCTTTGACATGCATTTCATTCTGTTATTCATTTGTCATCGTAATAACTAGTTACATTACCTCTTAAATTCACCATAAAGAAATATATCTACCCTATATATATATAATCCTAATGAAACGAATTTATGAAACGAATATATGAACCGGCTGAAATGTAACGATTCTTTGAATTGACTGATTAAACAACTGATTATGTTTCACGGCGATTTCTCCTGAAATATGGAATACTTTGCGATGAAATTAATACCAAAAATCAATACTGATCCGCAGATTTAAAAACTGGTATTAGAATTTTTTAATTCGAATTAGTTTTCGAAATATTAATTTTTTTCTAATTTTATATACATTTTTCTAATGATGGCAACTGAAATTTTAATCAAACTGATATTTTTATTTCAGATTTTAGAAAAGGTTACTATTTTAAACTAATTTGGCGAGAAGTTTGGCCTCCCTTAATTGTATGCTAAGAAATGTATCATGTTGCTTTTATTCATAATTCATTTTGTATTTCATTATCATTTTATTTAATACAAACAGAAACATTTAAAATAAATGTCTTTCACTCCTTTATTTTTTTAACGAAATAAAAAGAAAAATATTAGGCACAGATGTCATATACACACCGGGGTACCTAATTGGTGCCAAAATGGCATTATTTTGGCACCAGTTTGACATTTACCAACCATTATTGGCATTTAATCTTATAGTTTGGTGATAGATTTTTGTTCGACGCGATAACTAAGTAGTACCAAAAATACATATGTAACTGGTATTCGAAAACGAGGATTTCGCGAAATTTTCGTAAAAAAATCACGCCAAACCGGGCGCGTATATGGCATCTGGCCAAATATTAAATGGTGTAACAAACGATGACATTTAATTTCAACTTCAAAGCAATGTTTTAATTTACCACTCGAAAAAAAAAAAAATGCTAACTGGCGAGTTGAAAAATAGTTATTGGCGAGATTTACACCCGGCTAGCGTAACAGTACCAAGAATTCTTTGCGACAATGCTTTTATGTAGTATTATTCGGAAAAAAATGATTTTTTTTAAATCGAAATGGAAAACTTTCGGCACAGATTCCACATACGGTCCCATATTGGCGCTATTTTTTTCTAACGCCAATGTCATATACACAACGGGTACTTAACTGGCGCCATAGTATCGTTATTATGCTTGATTGATAAGCCGGATTTTGTTGTTTATGCTGTTGATCTTTTCCCCAAATTAGCGTCGGAAAAAAATCGCGCCAATATGGGGCCGTATATGATATATGGACCAAACTTTCATATGAAAAGTGAAGGGATCAGAGCGTATTTATTTATGGCAGTTACATGACTTGGACTATTATAATATAGATGAAATGATGGCGATATAATAATACTTGGCGACTTATCACCTGTAACTGGCTCAAAATGGCACCAGGAATATAAAAAGCGAAGTGGTTCGCCCGGAACTCTTGATGATAGTCACATGACTTAGGCTATTGTTATAGAAATTGTTTTAAAATACCGGGAGACAAAGACTCTGTACACTTAATTCCTTTTATTTTTAGCTTCTTTTCAAACGTTTAACTGATCCTCTTTAATCAAACACGAAAACAACCATTGGATGTCTTAACAGCAACTGATTCGGCCTTAAATTTTTGAAATCAAAGGAAATTGAATGGAAACCAGTTTACAGGGAGATCTGCACAGCTTTTTTCAGTATAATTCAATCTTCTATAATATTTTTTAAACCGATCAGATTAGCGTGTTTTTAGATTCTGCGGTGTCTGAACAGGGGTTGGCGAGCGTAGCTTGCAGGGGGCAGAGCCCCCTAGTATGTATATATTTCTTTAGTTTCTGGGTGACATGTTTAAGCAAAAGATTATAAAATGAAAATAAGTTGATTTTGGGGGTGGGGGAGATTAGATGATTCATTAAGTATTGTTCCAATAACATAAAAAAATAAAGAAGAATTTTAAAAAAAAATAAAACTTTTAAATTTTGCTTAGGGGTTTTTGTTTGGGGAAAATGTTACATACTATTTATCGGAAATCTCACGAAATACGAAAGATTCTCACTGCTGTATTTGCCTTATTTACTTGTAAATTTTAGATAAAGAAGAGTTTTTAAATGACTTTAAAAAAATCTCGATTATAACATTCCCCTAACTTCTGTTGCTTTTGAAAGAGGGGGGGGGGGGGGGTTACAATCGGGATTTTACGGTAGTTATCAGTTTAAAAATTTTACTCTCTTGAAATATTACTGATATCTATCCCCATTCAAAGCATCATATACATAACTGTTTTAGAGATGGAAGTAAGCCATCATCGCAAGTTTAGAACAAATGTAATAGAAAAAAATTGGAAAGTTGTTCAAGTTAATACTTTGTATTAACAAGACATAAAAAATATTGTTGTAAACATTTTAGTAAAATAATATCTAACTTTTATTGCATTTTAGAAAACATTAAATTTATTTAAAGTACAATTGAACGTAAACGGAGCTTGTTACTCTTTATGTATTTGCGGAAAGATGTCTTTGATGAAGTTTCAATACAAGATCAACTTTGCATGAGGAAAATATCTTCTATTTCAGGAAAATTATAAATAATGGAACTGACATTATTTCTCATTAAGTTATCTGAAAGGAACCTAATCACAGAATGATTATTGGGGCACTTATGTACTGTTCATATCTGCCCCAACTAGTCTGTTCACAAGTGCCCCACATTGCTGCTTCTGTTAAATTGATAAATCATTAACATTTCTCAAGGTTAGAAGAAAAAGAACTTTATTAAAAAAAAGTCCTTCCGGCCAGTGCCGGGAGGAAGAGGTAGCTTTCATACTCCTTATTTTTAAAAAGCCAACTTATATTATTCAAACACACGAAGCTGAATTTTGTGGAAACCGAATATAGGAGATTCAATACTAATTTTTATCAATACTAAATCATAATGAATGAGAATTTCGCGAAATTAGTCAGCTTTATCCAAGCTGCTTTTATTTAAAGTAACTTATATTTGGCTGCCAAATTCGGCGATTTCATAAAGTGCCTGCCATTTTAAGATAACATGATGGATGAGGCTAACCAGTGAACTTGGTCGAGACCTTAGTAATTGCTGTGCACATGCTCACTCACATCGGAATCGGTTGATATATACGAGTGCTGTCGCAGGCAAAAAATCAGATTTTTCAAAATGTCACCCACATTAGAAATTGAAACTGCTATATCTGAGCCATTTTTTAAGATAAAGACAAACAAAAAATGCTCCTGAATCCTTATATCAAGGTCAAATACTTAAGAAAGAAACCTTTTTCAATTTCTAATTTGTTTGCGCCTCACTTTAAATATTTTTTTTAATTTAATGGCCGCCATTTTGAAACAAGATGGCTGATGAAGCTGGCCAGCGAACTTGATCGAGATATTGATGTATACTATCCACATGCCTTCTTCCATCAAAATAGGCGAATACGTGTGTTATCGCGTGACAAATACAATTTCGTTTCAAAGTGTTAGCCATGCTAGAAATTCAAAGTGCTATAATTCAACCATTTTTTAAGATATAAGCAAAAGAACAAATTTTTAGAAACAAAAACTGCTCCAGAATCTTTGTGTCAAGGCCAAACACATAAAAAAATCTTTTTCATTTTCCAATTTTTTAATACTTCATTTTAAATTTTAAATTACATTTCTTTAAATGGCAACCCTTTTGAAACAAGATAGCGAATGAAGCTGGTCAACGAACTCGGTCGAGACATTGGTATGTACTATGTACAGACCAAATTACATCCAAATCGGTTCATAAATACGCCTGTTATCGCATGACAAAAATCAAGTCGTTTTAAAATGTCAGCCACAATAGAAATTCAAAATGCCATAACTCAGTCATTTTTTTAGATATAGACGAAACAAAACCTGTTCCGGAATCTTTGTATTAAGGTCAAATACATGCAAAAAAATCTTTTTCATTTTCCAATTTTTTGGTATCTCATTTTAAATTTTAAATTTTTTTAAATTTTTTAAATGGCCGCCATTTTGAAACAAGATGGCGGATGAAGCTGGCCAACGAACTCGGTCGAGATATTTGTATGTATTATGTACACACTAAGGTACATCCAAATCGGTTCATAAATACGTCTGTTATCACGTGACAAAATTCAGGACGTTTCAAAATGTCACCCACGCTAGAAATTCAAAATGCTATAACTCAGCCATTTTTTAAGATATAGACGAAACAAAAACTGCTTCCGAATATTTTTATCAAGGTCAAACACATAAGAAAACAATATTTTTTCTATTTTCAATTTTTTGGTACCACATTTCAAATTTAAATTTTTCTTAAAAATTTAAATGGCCGCCATTTTGAAACATGATGGCGGCTGAAATTGGCCAACGAACTCGGTCCAGACATTGGTATGCACTATGTATAAACGAAGTTATAGCCAAATCGGTTCATAAATACGCCTTTTATCGCGTGACAAATTTCAGGACGTTTCAAAATGTCAGCCACGCTAGAAATTCAAAATGCTATAACTCAGCCATTTCTTTAGATATAGACGAAACAAAAACTGCTCCGGAGTCTTTGTATAAAGGTCAAATACATAAGAAAAAAATATTTTTCCATTTTAAATTTCGTGCTACCACATTTCAAATTTTAAATTTTTTAAAAAATTTTAAATGGCCGCCATTTTGAAACAAAATGGCAGATGAAGCTGGCCAACGAACTCGGCCGAGACATCGGTATGTACTATGTACACACCGAATTACGTCCAAATCGGTTCATAAATACGAGAGTTACAGTGTGACATAAGTCAGATATATATATATATATATATATATATCAATTTTGAACGGAGGCTGGTTTCGGGGTCTGGGGGTCATGATCGATGAAAATATACCAAAATTTTTTGAAATCGCTTTCCTCCGAACGGCTGCAATAGGTAGCTTTTTGTAATGAAAGCTACCTAATATTTATTAGTATTCATAGTATATGTTAAAACATACAAATTAAAATAAATGAATAAATAAATAAATTTATTCGCTTATCAACTTGGAACAAAGATTTTACTTTTGAGGTCTAAACACCAGTGTTCTGGCTACAGAGGACAAACAAAATATCAAAGAGCTCCAAAAAAATTTTAGCATATGTCTACAGGTGCTGTCATCTTTAGTAATTTTTTCAACTAAAAAAACTTATAATAGCCATTAAAAAATTGAGATATTCATATCTGCCACATGTTCACGTGTGCTCCCATCTCCCCTACCATCGGAGTGAAGTAACTTTGCGCCCAGTAATTGCTTATGATAAAAAAAAATAATAAAAGTATATAAAATCTTTAGATACCCGATTGTTATGTCGAATTGATGATGAATGAAGATACCGCTTTGCGCAAGGTTTGTGCAGTAATTCCGCTGTCGGATGTCATCTGCAAACTACCTACAGATTTTTTTAAGGTTGTTCCCCTAAAACTGCCCGCTATATACGTCTATTATACGTTTATTTATAAAGCTACTTTACACGCTTTACTAGATGAAAATGATATCATATTTAATATAAACATGTATTTTAATTTTTTAAACTAAAATATTTTGTATACGTAAGAATGTCATTTCATACCACTAGTTTCAAAATTTTTAAAGAACGAAATATTGTCAGCATGGAAAATACCGTTATTGAAATACCAGCATGCAGAGAAAAGTTTTACTATAACTTAGACTGATAAAATAAGAAAGAAGTGATACATGCATATGGCACATATTGGAAGATATAATGACAAATATGATTTTAATTAAGAAAACTTTTTTTTCATCCTTTGAGGACAGACGAAATCGTTTCGACTCTTTTGTACTGGAGATATGGGTTGTATTCCCTATATTATATCATGTACAGATGTTTATTCCACTTACTGATTTGAGGGAAAACATTGGCAGTGGAAACACGTCATCTTATCCCCTCCCTCCTATACGATGCTATATTAAAAATATTCACTTTAGTCAATATTTTTAATATAGTAATTAATCTTTATTATGACCACAAAGAAATCATGACCCCTGTTGATAAAATAAAATTACAACGAAATGCTTTCCATCGAAAAAAATGTTTTAAGCAGAACAAATCTGTGCCATATAGTACACTGTTAAAACTTTGCAGCAAACCGTCCAGTCACTCTACCGTTTTTATATAAAACGGTTACAAAACCCTAATTTAACTCTATTCTGACCATAATATGGTCAATTATATATTGAGATATGCTTCATAATATGGTGAAGTAACCGCTATCTTTAAAAACGGTCGAATGACTGGACCGCAGATTTTTAAAAGTATTTGTAACTTATTCATACAGATGGAGCAGTTTCCTGGCGAATGAAATACTCTAGCATTCTGAGCTGAGAAATCAGCGTTTGTAAATATGTTTGACAAACATAAATGTTACTTAAGATGTAACACTATTTTTACCAGTTAAGAAAAAACATTTTCACTTAAAGTACTTTTCATACACACAAAAACCATACTTTAAAAAAACGACATTGATATCGAAAGCTGCAATTTGGAGGTATAGGCATAGTAGAAAAAGAGCAACGTACATTTTTAAATACTTTTTTCTTTTCAGAACAGCATTTAAAAAATCGGTGGGCACTGGAGCACCGCCGATTTTGAACCAATAAATGTGGATGATTTTTATTATCAATCGTCGCATATCGTTCTACTGAAATATATAGCATATTTTTGAAATATTGATACCTAGCTTTTCTGTGTAACATTACGTAAAATTATATTTGGTTCAAAAAGTACATTTTATTTTGTATCGATTGTAATTCGGTAAAAATTTGTATTTTTTTAAATGGCTACGTATTATACTAGCTTTTGGACAAAAAACTATTCTTTATTTTATTGTTTTCAATCAAATCTACCACCATTTTTTAATATATCAACTAAAAAAACATATACTTTAATATACAGGGTGTCCCTAAACTCATGGTACATACGTGAAGGTTCATAGAACACAACTAAATCACAAGCACAAATCACCATACAATCCATGATCGGATCGCAAGACATAAAGCGGTAGAGGGAGCATCCCACCAGCGACCGCAATAAAAAGGCTGTTCACCGCAGCTGTTTCCATTTATACTAACTACTGTATTTCTCACTGTCTTTTTCCTCTGACTGCGAACAGCAGTCCAGAATCCGCCTTTGGCTCCTCCCATTCTCTCCGTAGCCTATATAACTAGACGGCTCCGAGTCTGCTTTAGGCAGGTTTGTCTCTACCCCCCCCCCCCACCACCACCACCAAACTAGTTTTGGCTTCAAAATTTTAAAGTTTTTCTTCTTCTTGGCTCATTCTTCCACCAGAGATATGGAATTTTTGTTCCCCGGCACTCTGTAAGTCTTCCCACCAAAGCCAAAATTTCCAGTCAGTCTGAGTCCAGCAGTCACGCAGTGTACAGGGCGGGTGGGCCGGTCCTTGTCAGACCTACGGCATTGCCGAAGCACTGCATCCGGCACTGCGGCGACATTCACCAGCATTCTCTCATGATGTTCTGCCCCCACTGTCACCCGATGTTGCTCCGGGAAGACTGGCTTTTTTCAGAGCTACGCTTAGGGGTAACGTCATTACGGGCATTGCCTCGACGCTCGGGCGGCAGGAAGTGAAGACTTCGACGGCATCCCAGAGCGGATTCAAATGGCAACTTCTCACGAAGTTAGGCCACTAAAGAAGCTCCAATTCACACTCTGATATAGGCTACCCTCTTTCCCTACTAACATTTATTACTTGTTCTTGAGTTTACTACTCATTTATTATAAAATTATTAAAAATCTTCAAAAAACATTATAAAATTATACAAAAATTTTTTATAAAATCCAAAAATATATCTAGTTGTTGTAATGCTATACTTAAACTTCCTCCTAGTAAATTCTCTCTGCTTTCTCTATTTTTCTATCATACTTTTTTGTTTTTTACTTCAAGTAGCTCATTTTCCCCACCTGTTCAGGTCTTTTTATCCAATTTTTATTTTATTTTTATCCCCCCCCCTTTTTTAATTGCTACCATCTAGGTTTTAGTTTGCTCTCCTGCCATTTCTCACCAGTTCTGATCCCGGGGATGTGTGAAGCTGTCCACAGGGGCCTCGGTTAAAAAGGTGTTCGAAGTCGCTGTCTTCATTCGTTCTGTGGATCATCGATTAGATGGATGCATACTCAAATCAGGAGAAGGTCTAATATTATTCTAATATAGTAGATGCATTACGCGGCAATGCAAGGGAAGCCTAAAGGTTGCACCAATCAACTGGCCGGCCCGCTCACCCGATTTGTCATGTCTGGACGTTTTTCTTCTGGGGTCACATGAAGAGCCTCATCTACGATGATGGTAGCATAGATTCCGTTGAAGACCTTGTTACCCGGATATCCGTAACTGCTGACACCATACGAGAGATGCCTGGTGTTTTCGCCAATGTACGGCGGTCACTCTATCGACGGTGTGAAGCCTGCGTTACTGTTTGGCGGCCGCAATTTTGAACAGTTGCTGTGAGGGGGAACATACGTGCTGTTTACTTTCATTTCGTCGAATAAAATGTTTTTCTTTATATTAACGGTTTCCTTTCATTTTATCGCTGTCTATTTTATTTCTCCTCATTTTGTGCCACAGTACGTTTCGCGCTCTAACTTTTTACGACTTTCGTTCCGACCATGGGTTGTATGGTGATTTGTGCTTGTCTAGTTGTGTTCTATAACTCCCTAACGTATGTACCATGAGTTTAGGGACACCCTGTTTGTATGCAAAATTACTGTAATAGAATTATCATACAAACTTCGCCTCTCTTAACAAAAGAAAACCGAAAAATCCTTAAATTTCAGAGCGTCAAAGTGATTTTACCTCTTAATGAGATTCACATTGCCTTTAGGTAAGCATGTAGGAAATGTAATCCCTCAATTCAGGCATCAAAGTCTACGTGATTTTCCCTTCTCTCTCTCTTATCACTTTGCTTCTTCAAATAAGGTTTAACTTATTTTTGGTTAGTTTTCACTCCTGTGTAGTTTTTTTCAATTCCAATTCCATAAGAATGTTTTTTTTTTTTTTTTTTTTTTTTCTGACTCGTTAGCATGATGTAAAGAATTTTCATTTTTTAAAAGATCCAATTTGAGAATTTCTAGAGTTCAAACATTAATAACTATGCGGTGAAATCCTTTATTGAGTTTTCACATAATAAAACTTTATTAAATTTAATTAAAAATATTCAGTATTCCATAAATTAATAAAGTATCTATGATGAATATGTAATGCGTAAATGATTATTAAGTTTAACATCTAAAATTGGATCGAAACTTTTACACAAACGACAAAGGAAATCGTAAGATTCTTATCTAAATGAATGATGCATATTCATTGAAATTAGAAAGATTTTAATATCATCTTTATCGATTTAATGTATAATAGGAAAACAGAAGACAGACAACTCTTTTCTTCTCAAGCTTATAATAATTAAAAACCAGGTATGGTTAAAGTGTAAGCAACTTCAATATATTTTTTTCTGAAGAATAAGTTGTTTACTTCTAACCTTAAAAATGACATGAACGAAAAGTCCTTAGAAGTATCATTGACATTAAAGTTCGCATGAAAAGTTCGGAATGTTTATTAAAGTTTTGAAATAATGAGGATTTATTAAAAGTAAAAATAATATTGATATTTTTTTAATCTCTTTCTGTTTGCATAAAATACATTATGTATGAGTATTGTGTGTATAAAATGTTTTATTTATAACTATATTATGTATAAAATATTTTATTTATAAATATTTTATTTGTAAATATTTTATATATTATGTATAAAATAATTTATTTATGAATATTTTATGTATAAAATATTTATTTGTAAATATTTTATATCTAATGTATATAATACTTTATTTGTAAATAATTCAAGTATAAAATATTTTATTTATATATATTTTTAACTATAACTATTTATAAATAAAAATATTTTTTAATTATAAATATGTTATTTTTCCTACTATATCCTATAGATTGACTACTAGCACATATTGGTAAAAATTTATCTAAATAAAAATTATCGCATCTTATTGTCCAGCATTACATTGATTGTATTAGGTGAATAATGTTTACATTTTTTGTAAGGTATCTGAACCAAATAACGTTACGGTTTGAGATCCCAATAAACTGTGTTAGATCAGAATTAAAAATTTAAACGTCGCTGGATGTAATATTTTGCAGTTTTTTTTTTTTTTTTTTTGCTAATTAATCATGGATACATCTGTCGCTGTTTACTTAATAACTAATTTTGAAACTATTGTATCGCATTTTTACGGTTTTCAAAATAAACATACCACTTGTTTTCTTCTTCTATCGATCTTAGTTTCTGAGTTATTTAATTTTAAAATCAGGGAGTCCTTTGCTGGGCACCTGTAAGTATACTATAACAAAAGCTGCTTGCAGAACCTTTCAAAAAATACCTCATTCATCGAAGTGTCTTTAGTACGTGCAGAAATGGATGTTGACATAATAAATAATATATATATATATGGTAGTTTTCATCTATTTTCTGTAACCCGGGAAACCTGGGTTAATCCCCTAGTATATATAATTTTCTAGTTCTTGTCTGAGGACTTTTTTAAAGCTTTAAGGGTCTCAGGACTCTTAAAATTGGAAAAAAGCACCATATTCAATATTTATTATCGCAAAATATATATAATTTAAAAACACAATTTTAATTCGGATGAAAGATATAAGTACGTTCTTTCATTTCATGTATTTAAAAACTTTTCAAGATGCAGAATTAGTATTTATAGGGGCCTGCAAACTGTCAGACATTTGTCGAGCAGAAAATTGGTATGACAGCTTACGCGCAGGATTACAAAAAAAATTCTGAATGGAATTTTTTGTCCCTAATTATACTTCAGATTGTAATAATTACCCTGAACCTAAAAAAAATTGTACTTAAAGTATTTTTATATTTTTAATACAACGTTGTATTTAAGTAGTACAAAATTTTGAAAATTTCAACTGCATAATCAGTGATTATTAATCACCTAAAGAAAGATTTTTTTTGAACAATGAAAACGAAATTTTAGGTTCAGTTTATACAGACTAACATGAAACATATGTTTCGAAAATTTCATGAAGATGTTTTCAGAAGTGTTTGAGATATTGCGCGCGTTATATCCAAAAACGTCATTTAAAGAAAAATGACTTCAAAGTTCCGGAAATGCCGCTTCAGCTATTGCGCGGGTATAATTGTAAAAGCCATAACATCTGTTTTAATGGAAATTTCAAGGAACTAATTCTATCAAAACGGTCCGAAAAGGTAGAAGTTAAACATCTAAAAAAAATAAAAATTTTGAAAATTCTGAAACTTTAAGAGTCTTGAGACCCCTTAAGTTGGGAAATAGCAAATTGTCAAATTTAAGAAACTCTATTAAAAATTTTATAAAAACATCGGTCATGGACTAGGGAAATATGTAAACATCAGTTATAAATAAACAAGGAAACTGGTTCATTGGTTGCGGAGATATGTCAAGTACAGACATAAAAACATTTCGAAAAAATCATGTTTAAATTTTTTAAATAAGTTGCGCTCGCTCGTACACTGTGCGATGCTACATCTTCCAAATGTGTTTAACTTAAAAAAAAAAAAAAAAAAAACTTTGATGCCATATCAAATGTCATACATTCACAAATTTGATTATAAAATTAATTTCATTTTTTGAAGGCGAAACACTCTCATGTTCCCTTAAGGGGTCTCAGGACACTTAAAGCTTCAAAATTTTCAAAATTTTAAATTTTTAAGATATTAAACTTCTTTTTTTTCTGAACATTTTGATATAATTGTTTCCTTGAAATTCCCATTAGAATAGAAGTTATGTCTTTTAGAATTGTACCTTCTCAATAGATGAAGCGGAGTTTCCGAATCTTTGAAGTAATTTTTCTCCAAATGACGTTTTTGGGCATAACGCGTAGGATATCTCAAAAACTTCTGAATATTTTTTCCTTAATTTTTCAAAACACATGTTTCATGTGAGTCTGTATTTACCGAACCTAAAATTTCCTTTTATTGTTTAAATAAAATAAAAAAAAGTTTAACACTTTTAAAATTTTCAAAAAAAATAAGAATTCTTTAAATACAATTTCTTTTTTAGGTTCAGGGTAAATGTTGCAATCTGAAGTATAAGCATTAAAATTAACATTCTAGTTGCAATATTTATTTTGTAATCGTGCGCATAAGCTGTTATACCAGTTTTCTGCTCGTCAAATATCTGACAGTTTAGAGCCCCCTGTAAATGCTAATTCTACATCTTGCAATTTTTTAAATACATAAAATGAAAGAACATACATATATATTTTATCCAAATCAAATTGTGTTTTAAAATCCTATACATTTTAAAATATTAAATGTTGAAAATAATCTTTTTTAGGGTTTCGTTCATCTGACGAAACCCTATTCGTCTCGTTTCTCTGTCTGTCTGTCTGTCCGTCACAGAACCCGTTCTCCGAAACTATATATGTTGGAGACTTGAAATTTTGCATACTTATAGCTGAACACCTCACATCAAACGACAAATTATAAAATTTTGAAAAAGTCTTATATTTAATCCTCTGTGCTTTAACTGGTGTATTTTAATCTTTTTGTTCTCACTGAGCCCCTAATTAAGTTGAAGACTTGAAATTTTCCATACTTATAGCTGAAACCCTTACATCAAACGACAAATCATAAAAAATTGAAAAATTTTTATATTTAACCCTCTGGGCTTTAACTTGTGTATTTTAATCTTTTTGTTCTAACTGAACCCCTAATTAAGTTGAAGACTTAAAATTTTGATACTTATAGCTGAACACATCCATTGACAAATCATAAAATTTTGAAAAAGTCTTATATTTAACCTCCTGGGCTCTAACTTGTGCATTTTAATCTTTTTTTCCTAACGGAGCCCCTATTTAAGTTGAAGAGTTGAAATTTTGCATACTTACAGCAGAACACTTGCAATCACACGAAAAATCATAAAAATTTCAAAAAGTCTTATATTATTTACCCCTCCGGGCTGTAACTTGTGTATTTTAAGCAATTTTTCTAACCTCCCCCCAATTGCACCCGGTGGGTACTTTTCGAACTTTTGCCGACACATCTTTGACCACTCTTTCATATTATGCACATAGCCTTACATATTTCATTTCCACTTTTTACCGCCAGGGGCGCCTACCTATCTCGGGTGCAATCGGCCCGATCCCCTCCACTAATATATCTACGGATAGGTTATAAAACGGAGATTCGTTGGGATAGAGGTTTGTGCGGAATAGAGTGTGCCCCCTGGTTGCGAAATGTAGAACTAACAGAATTCGCAAAACGATAAAGTTTTTTGAAAGGAATATTAAACGAAACCCTCTGTGTGATCTGTGATCACACTTACCCACTTGTTTTCAATGTTTTCAATTTTAAGAGTCCTGAGACCCCTTAAACTTATTGCAACCGTAAATTCAATAGATAAGCATGTAGGTTGCGGATATTAAACGTATGATGGGTCTTTAATTTCTCCTTGATGTTAAATCCTCAGCATTCCAAAATTTTCTAATTTGTTCACTTGTAACTCTTTAAGAAGGAAATCTAACTTTGAAAGAGTGTAAATAATTATTAATTTAGTAGTGTTTAAGCAGACAAATAATTATGCTTATTAGATGCTTTCGTAATTACATAAATACATAGCACCTATAGCCGTCGTCTGGTCCGTCAGTCTGTCCACATACAACAGCACAAAAATTACCCAACCGAATTATGTGAAATTTAATATATAAAATCGTTGCAGAATTTTGTCGAGTCATTTCAAATTTTATGAAAATGGAATCAAAACTTAAAAAGATGTTAATAAACGTTTTCTTCATTCTATTAAATCCTATCATAAGTAATTAATTCAATGATATCCCATGCTAGGTAATGATTCTAGGTTGCCGTGGCGATTACGTCCTATTTGAGATAGAGTCCTATTATTTCCGTGTTACTGAATTTAATGTATATAATAGTAATAAATTTTGTATTCATGCATTTTTGCATAAAAGCGCAACAGCTATTGTACCGAGATCTGAATATTTATAAAACTAATTATATTACGAAAGTATCTCATTTGCCAAGTTTGACGTACACTTTCCGATTTATTATAATTTATTCTAAAATGAATTATCCTACAATATCAAAAAATAAATCAGCATTTTATTGACTTAAATCAAAGTAAGTGAGAATATAAGATATTAGCAAAAAAAAAGTTCAAAAGATAAGATAATAGGAAACGTCTAATAAAACCGCTATTCATAAAGTCATTATCAAAAGATATTACTATCTTTTTAAATTGAAATATAATCACTACTTCACATAAAAATTTCAAACGAAATTCCACAAATTTAATTTTAATATAGATTAAAAGCGTTAGAAATGTAGATGACTGGCAGCGATAAAGTTAAAACATACACAAAGCTTCAAATCATAAGAAATCTCGGCACCCAAACAATGCAAAGAATTCACTTTCTAAAGAAATACCAAGAGGAAAGAGACGCAATAAAAACTAGAGGAATACGGAGATGGATATTTTTCTTTGATGGATTTTATAATAATATTAAAAATATTGCATAAATTAAATTATTTTGCTCGTTGCTATGTTTAGAGAACTGCTACGAATCTGATTCGGAGGGAAAAGCTATTTTATATGAATGTAAAATAAATTAGCACAACAAGTTATTTTTATCTTATACACATAAGTTCAATTGTATTAAAATGTGATCCCTCTGATTGTGCAATAAAAATCGCTTCAGAAATTGAGAGTATTTTACTTGGATATTAGATCTTAGATTGCTAAGATATTTTATTTGAATATAAGGAAGAAAACTCTTTTAAAAGATCAATTAGCGTAACAACTTATTTTACCTTAAACACATACGTTCTATTGTATTAAAATGTGAATCCTCCAATTGTGCAATAAAAATCGTTTCAAAAATTGAGTGTATTTTACTTAGATATTAGATCTTAGATAAATAAGATATTTTATTTTTAAAAAAGGAAGAAAACTCTTTTAAAACATAAATTAGCGTAACAAGTTACTTTAACTTAAACGCATACGTCAGCATTAAGATTTCATAATCTTACTACTTACGTTTTATTGTCTTAAAATGTGAATCCTCTGACTGTGCAATAAAAATCGCTTCAAAAATTAAGTGTATTTTACTTAGATGTTAGATATCAGGTTACTGAGATATTTTATTTGAATATAAGGAGGAAACTCTTTTAAAAGATAAATTAGCGTAATAAGTTATTTTTACGATAAACACATATGTTCTATTGTACTAAAATGTGAATCCTCTCATTGTGCAATTAAAAATCGTTTAAAAAATTGTGTGTATTTTACTACATATTTGAAATCTCTATGTATTTAAGTGTTAAAATACATAGTATTTTCTGTAAAAAAAAATGTTAAAGACTTAGATACTAATAAAATGTTTATATGAAAATAAATTTGAGGTATGGTTACACAAATCAATGTTCTGAAAGTAAATTACGATTAATTTGTTACTACTTTCCTATTTAATTTTATTTTTTAAATATCTTAATCTAGATATATGTTACATAACGACAATAGAGGTGGGCGAAAATCATATTTTCCTGGGTTTCCACTTTTATGCACACAGGCATGTTGGCCGGCTGGTTAATAAAGACGAACATAGATGCAATAAATAATGGAGAAACAGACAACTGAGCTAAATTCCGATTTTATTTAGCATTTTCAAGAACAATTTTGTAGAGAAATGCACCATTCATTCGATGCGAAACATGTTATTTACTGCCCGGTGGTAAGTGAAAATTATGAAGAAAAAAGGAACTTCACGTTCACTTTCGAAGTCGTATAAAGCCTTCCATCTCAACGCTGATCTCCCACATTTACTCTTTCGGTACTCTACATTTTTTTACATACGTAGATACACTCTGTCCCACACATTTCTCCACTCTTCTTCTACCACTTTTCGTCACATTCTACCACATTTCTCTCTCTCTATCTGGCTGCAGTCAGTATTTGGAGGCAACCAGTATTTATACTATCTCGCTCAACGATACAAAATAAGTCATGTGATTCCTTTTCCCCAATCATATTCACTGCTTAGACGAAAAACAGTTTTCCGGTCGTATTAATCTCGAGGAAAACGCATTTCCTACCGCCAAGGATTGTTCCAGAATATTCCATAGTCAGTCATGCACCCAGACGCGTTAGGTGTAAACAAACTTTAGTCTCTGCTGTCGAGATGGCTTCTAAAAATAGCTTTTTCCACCCGACAGACAAATTTTAATAAAAAGAAAAACGATTTTTTTTTCTGCGTAAGTTTTAAATCATTGAAATATTCTAGTTGACCCTGGATATTTTTTAATAAAAGAATGAATTTAAAAGAAGAAAGGTTTTTAGACTGGATAATTTATGCGTTACAATATTTTAGCAATTAAATAAAGAATTGAGGGGAATATGATATACCGGGATTTAATAGCGGATTTTAATAGGAATTTAAATAAAAAAAGGTTTTATTAAAGAAATATAAATAGTTAGAGCCATTATTTTTAGATTTACGCAATTTGGAATAAATATTATTATATGGATTCAAATCTTATGAAGATTTGCCCAGGAATTAATAGCCCAGGATTTTGACTTAATAAACTGGTATATTCTGCGAAATATTACTAAAAAGGGACATTTATATAAAATACTTTTAAACTTGGCGAAAAAATTAAATTTTGTAATATATATATATAATGTAAATATACATATACATATTAATGTAAATATATATATATAGTAGTGAAAATATTAAATATTTATAGACATTACATTAGAAATTAAGTTTAATTTGATACATTTTCAAAAAATATTCACAACTGAGCCCTACTTTGCATTATTTGCACCAAATTCGTATGTTTTGCTATTTTTTTTAGGGTTCCGTACTTAAAAAGTAAAAAAGGAACCATTATAAGATCACTCCTGTGTCTGTCTGTCACAGCCCTTTTACTCACACACTATGCAACGTGGAAAGTTCAAATTGGGGGAAATAATAAAGACTATTGACCCACATATTTACAGATTGATAAATATTCATAAATAAATTTAGGGAAAAATGTAGAGAGGCTAATTAAGTTACTTGAAAAAAAATCTTTTCTTTGTATATCGTGTGGGGTATCGTGTGAAAGCTTTCATAACGCTGAAATCAAAAATACATTTCATTTAATTTTAGGTATTATATTTTCAAAGTTATGGTGGAAAATATAGTGCAAAATTATGTCCCCCCCCCCCCCCATCTAATTCCGAATCTAATGAAACTAAAATTATGAAAAAATTAGAGGTAGTAGACATTAATTTAAACCTTGCAGGAAAATTATAGCGATTACCTTAGGTCACATAGTTTTTGAGAAAATTACATTTTTCCGTTACACTCAAATTTCGATTTACGAGCTTCAGCAAAGGTGTTGAACAAAGCCGGAGGTACCTATCGTAGCAAAAGTATAAATGCATTGTTGATCATGAATTTTGAAAAAAATCGTCAGTAATTAGCCGAGATATTAACCCTTAAAGATACGGACGGTTTTGACATACATAATGACAGAGACGGCGTACTCTATGCTCCATCGGCGTTTAAAGCCTAGATAACAAATTTTGTGGATATATTTATGTAATGCAATTCCCAGTAGCAGTATAAAAGCAATAAACGTCAAATTGTTAAAAACAGACTAATTTAATGAGAATTAATCATATAAATACTAATACGGGATTTGTGACTAGTTTCCATTGAGTGACTCTCTCAATACACCTACTATGTCTATAAAGGTTAACTAAAAACCTATACCGAATAGCTATATGTGCTATTATTTAGGTTCTATATATCTTTGAACTTTCATGGTATATCCATTTATACTTTTCTAGTATACAGGGTGCAAAGGAAAGTCCCTTTAACCTGAAAATATTTGTGAACGGAGAGAGCTACAGCTATGCAAGTGAGGGAACGGTATAGTAAAGAGACTGCGCCTGATGCAATGAAAACGACAGCAGCGCCCCTAGTGGCGAAATTTGCAAGATAGCCACTGCAAATCAAAAACAAAAAGAGATAGAGCAAAATTTCCAGGTAGAAAGATTTAGAGCATCAATTAATTAATAGAATACGACATTTGGTTTACATGGATAAGATAAATCTTCGCCTGTTTACCCAAAAATGACCGAAATCGATGCATTCCATTTTGTGTAAACGTTTGAATGGAATAGTCAGAAGTATGAAGAAATACACACACAAATAAACACACAATTTATGCTATAAATACGTACTTATTTCAATACATTTTGATAACATCACACAAACAACAAAAAAAAAAGAGAGACAAACTGTCTCACAGTGATAAAAAGTTAATATTCAGTATGTTCGAAAAGTTCGCCATTGCTCACGATACACGTTTGTATTCGTGAGCGTTATTCTGCATTCACATTTCTCAACACGGAACGTCTATTGCAAGCCTCTTCAATACGACGGCATAGATTTAACCCTTTCAAGGGCAGCGGTCTAGCTACCTAATTTTAATTCCAAAAACTGACAAATGGCACCAAAAATATTTTAATAAAATTTTGATTTTGTAATGAAAGTGCAAATTAGCGGGTTTTTATTTTCTGAGAAATTCGTTTGAATATTCTGGTGTCAGCCAATTATTTCACCTGTTTACGAACAGAATTATTCTGGACCTGAAAGGGTTATTCTAAATTTTTAAATGCATTGGAAATTAAATCTTTACAGACATTGCAGCACAGTACAACGTGACAATCTGCAATTGTGCACTGCTGCATTTCCGGAATGTGAATAGGCAAAGTAGAATCGTCGATCATCGATTTCGGACATTTTTGGGTATGCAGGCGACGATTTATCTTATCCGTGTGAACTAAATGTCGTTTCGTTCTAATTAATTGATGCTCTAAAACTTTCTAATCGGAAAATTTGCTCTACCTCTTTTCATTTTCTATTTTCAATGTCTATCTTCCAAATTTCGCCATTAGGGGTGCTGCTGTCGTTTGCATTAGGTCGGGCGTAGTCGCTTTACCTTACCGTAACCTCACTTGTATAGATGTAGCTCTCTCCGTTCGCAAGTATTTTCAGGCTAAAGGGACATTCCTTTGCACCCTGTATACTATACACTGTAAAAAAAAATGGTAACGTTCCATGTAAAATTTAGGAACGTTTCGCCTTTTCTCAGGTTTAGAGAATAATTTAGCTCTTTCCTGTGAAATTCTGGTTTTCTTATCTGAAACGTTCCTGAACCAAAAGTTGGAAACAGCAAAACGCTGCGGCCGCCATTTATTATTTTTTTGCTATAATCCGTTGCTCGCGCGCGAGTGTCGAAAAAGAATTCCTTAAATGAATGTAAAAAAATCAATATGGAATGCAAATAAATCAATAGACGACATAATCCTTTACGTCTGTATTGTCAAGATAATTCAGATGAAAATACAATACCTCTGTGACATCACTAAGAGATTATCTCTCGTACTTGTCTGTGAAATATTTAACGAGCAGACTGTGTAAAAAAAAAAAATACACCTATTATTTGGATCTGCATTAACCAGGGGACAATCATATATGATTCTCACCTATTCTGATTAATTTAAAGTATGTTTTAGAGTTCTTATCTCTAATTATTCTTGTGAAAGGATTTCTTCAAATGGGACTTAGATTTTCAGAAATTAGATGCCGAGTTTTAGCATACGTTTCAAATACCCATTAGTTTGCAGCTCTCAACGTGTCTTTCGTGGTGTGGACGCAGAAAGCTTGCACGCCACCCGTACGGCCCGGGTTCGATGCTACCTCTTGACTTTTTTTTTCTTTTTTAATTAATTTTATATTTTAACACTTTATTACAATTTGATTTAAATTTGACATATATTTGACACTTTGAATTGCTGCAAATTTGAATTTTTTTTTTTTTCGGAAAAAATATACAATTACGTTTAGGTTTTTTTATCATGAAAATTTATATGTATTTTATCTAACTTGTAAACTAACACAATCACTGACAAAAATCCAAAATATTTTATATCTAGATTTTTTTTCTAATTATTATTTACATTTATATATTTTTATATTTTAAGCAAAGTTCAGAAACAATATATCACATATATATTTACTTTATTGAATTTTAACTGAAAATTTATTTTTTCGTGTAAATTATAAATAATAATTTTGATGTCAATTTCAAAATATTTTTTCATTCTAACAAATAATGATAATAAAGCGAAAATTGTCAACTGGAAATGTAAAAATCGTCTGCGGATCCCGCATACTGTGAAATGTCAGTAATGTCATAATGAAGGGAACGAACATCCAGAGTGAATTATGTCAGCCACGTATCGGTCCGGATAGCCTAACAGGTAAGGCATTGGCACGGCACGCCAAGTATCCATGTTCGATCCCTGGTCTGGACATTTTTCGCTCTTGTGCTACTCCAGCTTTGAATATGTCAGTAACATTTTGCTGTCAACAGAAATATTCCTGGTATTTCGCAGGAAACTTACTGGCATTTCTGTAGAAAGTTTTTAACATATACAGTAAAGTTCCAGTCATTTTCAAGAAATGTTTCTTGGAAATAATGGGCAACTCAGCTGCCCATTTTTTCCCAGGAACGTTGCGGAATTTTTTTTACAGTGTACAGCTATACCCAACTGTACGTTGTATAGCTTTTACAAAGTCTTATTATTCTTTTATCAACGGTATTTTTTTTAATAATACACTTACTAATTCATATATTATTGTACGGAACCCTCTGTGCGCGAGTAATACTCGCACTTGGCCGTTTATTTACGATTTCTGTTTTTTTTTTTTTTTTTTTTTTTTTTCGAGCAACAAAGATCAATTTGACTGCAAAGCTTATTTTGTTTGTATCTGGAGGTATATGCCCTGGAAAGTGATGAATTGTCAGTATCAAAGTATTGCAAAAAGGAATAGCTGTTGCAAAGTGTACTGCTTCAACAATTAAATACTTTTGGATGTTTTGCTCAAGCATTTGCAAACGAAACTCTAGAAGCTTTATAGTTTATCTTGGTTTTTGATTTTTATACAAAGTATAACCATTCCACAGCAATTTATCCAAGAAATGTCTGAAAACGAGATATCATAGACTTTCCTGTTGTTTTCTGAGAGCAGTGCATTATGATATTCCTTGGCCACACAAGTAGACCACCCATTTTATCACCATCCTCAAAAATGGTTAGTAGTCTCATTACACTTTTGGTTCATTTACATTTCACAAAACGAGATTTTGCATCATGGATATTTCTCATGAGACAAACAATATTTTGTCACGCCATTTCAGGACCACGACTTTGCCCTGATTCAACGGCGAAATATCCTAATCTTGGGGCAAACCTTACTTGTGAATGAACATTATACTAGAAAGACGTATACGTCCGCTGGAAGAAATAGTGCTAAAAAAAGCAATTTAAATCTTCTTTTTTTTTTTCTTTTAAATTCAGAAAAATTTGATTGATTAAAGAAAATTGATTTAGCTTAAAATATAATCATTATTATGGTGTATACCTAGTAATGTTCAATGAACATTTGTGTCTTTGCGGAAAAGATTTCTGTCGAAGTTTAGATGATTTTGAAACAAAAACATTATCAATGGATTATCACGTCAAAATTTTGAATACGCCATCAAGGTATCTATATGCCTTCGGGACAATTTTTTTTAATTTTTTTTAATTTTAAGTTTAAAATTGCTAATTATCATTAAAAAGGTGACAAAAATGTGACTTATGGATACAAATAAGTAATTTTATTCTTTGTAAATTATTTAATTAAAAAAGTAGTATATGTAATTAGCCGAAAATTTACTATATTCTTAAAACTATTTAAATTTAAAACTAATAAATATAAATACATTTTATGAATTCCATAATAAATATAATAATGTTATATAGAACTAGAGTATTTTATGACAGTAACATGAATATTCTAAAAGTTATAAGTATAAAAAGACAAACGCTGAAAATTCCTGAAAATCGTTAATAATTCCGAAATTAAAATTATGTAATTCATACACTTTTCAATAAATCAACATAAGATTAGTCTACTACCTTTGAATATATTTAAAACATAATTTAAAAGTTTTGTAGCAATTGAGCTATTATTTATCGAACGGAAGTAGCAGGATGTAAAAATTTTGCTATGTTTGTCCTGCTCATGGAAATCAAGAAATACGCAATAAAAGGGCTAACCTTATGAACATTATGATTTTGCTTCAATTTTCTTTATTTTATACTTCAAAACAAATACGCATTTACCATTTATTATTTAGTATTTATTTACCAGAATAATTTAACCTCTTCAGGGACGATGTCTTTATAGAGAGAAAAAAAAATTACCTATTTTCTTATTTATTTTTATTTTTTATTTTTACAATTTATTCATTTTATATTAATAAGAATTAAAAGAGAAAAAAAACCCGGGAAAATCAGTAAAAATTCACAAAAAATAACGTCCACGTTTGTGGCCGCTGAGCGTTAATGGTAAGTTATGAGTGAAATGATTTCATACATTCCGGGCATACCGGTTCGTCACATTTTTCACAAATGTAACTAGTTCGTCTTACACAATTTTTGTCATAACATCTTGGAGAATTTTTCAGTTCTTTTTTTTTTTTTTTTTTAGAATAAATTATACTTAGGATTGTATTTAAGTAAAAACACCACCTCGAACGATATCTGTACACATATATGCGCGTTTGTTAAATTCTTCTAAAATAAGAAACTAACAATAAATTTCTTTCTTACATTTCTACAAATTATTAAAATTTAATATATTTAATATATCTTATATTATTTTTTATCAAATATTAACGATTTTTTCAAATAATCGAACAACACTGACTGCCGAAAAATTACTTCACGCTTTTTTATATCTCTAACTGTACATGGGAAATAACATTATCAGTGCAGCCAAACCATAAAAGTTTTACCTCTCTTGTTGAGGAATTCTGTAGTGAATAATTTATTATAAGTTTTTTTTTTTCTTTTTATTATTGACAGTGATTATAATTATAAAAAAATCCCTGCCGGCCCGGTCTACAGGCGGAGGTAGATTTCGAAGTTAAGTATACTAATTTCACAAACAAAAACCAAATCATGATTAGAGATAAACCCACTTTAACAATTTTATCTGGCCGCTTTTGACGAGTTTTTATTTCATTTTTATATAATAACTGGTTTGATCAGAATCATGATAGGGCGGTATTCAAAAAAATACTTTTCCATGCTCAACAACTCGAAATTTTCTGGCATAACTCCAGATTCATTTTTAATAGGAAAAACATGAAACTTGTTGACGTGATTTTTGAAGAGATTTATAAGCGACCTGTTTTTTTAATTTTCTTTCAATTAATTAAAACTTGATATATAAACAATTATTTTCTCAGTAAGACAATATTTTTCGTTTCTAACACAATCGCTTCGGGAATTTCCGTTCAAAATGCCCACTTTCAAATCCTTTTTTGAAATATATTCTGCCTCTGTCAAAAAATCGATCATTACGGTACATTATATAGTTTCTGAATAAGCGAATCTACCAATTGGATGCGTTTGAGAGCAAAAATGAATTTAAAAATGAGTCAGAAAATAAGCAGTTTGGATTTGAATACTCCCTTAATACCATGATTTTTCCAACACAATCCGCTTCGGGAAATTCAGTTCAAAAGGCCCACTTTGACAGCATGTTTTAAAATATATTCTGCCTCTATCAAAAAATTGACCATTACGGTACATTATATAGTTTCTGAGTAAGAAAAGGTACCAATTGGAAGCCTTTGAGAGTAAAAATGAATTATAAAATGAATCAGAAAATAAGCAGTTTGGATTTGAATACACCCTTTCTAAGATGATTTTTTTTCTTCAACCGCTATGTATTTTTAATTTGTTTTTTCTGTAAGAATTGGTCCTATCCAAAACTTGTCTATATAGATGTTGTAGACAATATTAAGAAGATATATGATAAATTCATGGGGATTTTATATCTTTTGAATTGACGGAGTTATGGATTTTTTTCTTCTTCAAACGCCCTTTTCGTTTTCGTTTTTAATTTTTTTTGCGGTACGAATTGGTCCTATCAAAAACTTGTGAATATAAAAGTTGTAGATAATGTTAAGGAGATTCATGATAAAATTAATTGGATTTGATGTCTTGAGAATCGACGAAGTTATGAATTTTTTTCTACCAAAAACCCTATTTTTTGCACCCCTTGAGCCCATTTTTAACTTTATCAAAAATCTGTGATACATAAATTTTTGGCCCTATTTTTTGAAGTAACAAAAACTTTAAACTGATTCGATATGTACAAAATTTAAGAAGTTATGGGGTTTTTTCGATTTTCACAAAACCCCTCCCTATTTCCATCCCCTTGGTCCGATTTTGCCCATTAACGAACTTGACCGAGATTTTATGCCCCTTGATTTTATGCATCAGTTTGGAAGAGATTGGTGCAGAATTGTGGACGTTATCGTGTCCAGAAGAAAGTGATATATATAGATAGATATATACATACATATACATATATATATATATATATATATAGTTTTTTACTGAGGGTGGTTTTGGGCTCTAGGGGTCATGATCGGTGTAGATCTGCAGGAATTTTTCAAAAATTCCAACATAGGAACGACGCCAATAGGTAGTATTCCATACGAAATCTACCTAAAAACTAAACGTCCACATACACCGTAAATTAAAATGTCTGAAACGAAGTGTTCAATTTTCAGGCAATTTAAAATTTCTTAATTTTTTCAGATACTTCAAACGTCCGAATCGCATTAATTTTTTTTTCTTTTTTGTAAGCATCATACTCAGCCATGTTTGACCACTTTGAATCCTGGGAAAATATTTGGATGTGGTCCAGCCCCCTCCTCCCCCATACAGCCTGATTTTTTACCGCTCCCAGTTATGGTTGCAATTTTCGTAAAGCTGATAATTTAAATCTTTTACGGCATTGTACTGATTATAATCAATATGTTGAACTTCAGGAGTCGAACGAGATTAAAAACAAAAAATATTTACCTAAATATTAGATTTGTTTTGTTTTGTTTTTAGTCTTCTTTTACTTTAAAAGTTAAAATTATTGATTATAATCAGTACAATTTCGAAACAGATTTAAAATATAAGCTTTACAAATATTGCACATCAAATTTGGGGGCACTAAACTCATTGGGGACCGGGGCACTGCCCAGTATGCCCATGCTTTAATCAAGAAGTTCTTTCGCAAAAAATGCAACCCTGCATTATGACTATCTAAATAGAGATGTCTGGTATTCGGGAGTATCCATTGTGGAGGTTAATGGACATTTCCCCGAATAGCAGACACATCTATTCAGCGAATACTTTTTTAATCCTCAAAGCATACATATTTATATATTTTTACCTCACAAAAGCCAAGGACCAAACATCTCCGATTACTGGGTCCCCAAATGTCCGCTACTAAGGGCTTTTAAGGTACATGGATATATATATATATTATAATCTTGTGTTACTCTAAAAATTCAAAATATTTATTATACTCGGTTGAATGTTGAATGAGATTTAAAATATCAGATGTACGAAAATAGCGAATAAAATCTCCCGACCCTCCAAAAAACTGAAAATTCATATAATTTAAAAAATAGATTTTTGAATAATTTATATTGCCACATAGGCAATTTTACATATGTATCGGATGACAATCACAACAGCTATTTAACTATGAGTAAAAAAATAAATATTCTACTTTAATAACATTGAGAAAAAAATTACTTCGGTATTTTGTTAAATATATTTTGTGTTTTTAATCTTGTCCTACCCTAAAAGTTCAAAACTTTCATTATAATCAGTGCAATGTCGAAAAAGATTTAAGATATTACCTTTACGAAAATTACATACAAAATCCGCCCCCCCCCCCTCCCCACGGAAAAAATAAAAATTCTTATCATTTAAAAATTAGATTTAAAAATATATATATATTACGAAATGGGCAAGTTTATATGTAGATCAGAGGGTAATCACAAAAGCGATTCAACTATCAATAAAAATAAATATTCTATAATAATAACATGATGGAAAAATGACTTATAGTTTCCAAATATCTTTTGTCTTAAATATATATCTTAACATCTAATTGTCATTTTTGTATTTTTCGTATAAGTGCATATAAATACAGTTATAAAACCACAATTTTAGTTGCAAAATCTAGTAACCTTTTACTTTTTCCATTATAAATTTCAAATTTTATTTTTTATTTATTTATTTTTTTTTTTTTTTTTGCTATTCTATTTGCAGTGTATGTTTTCGAGGATGTGAAGAGGTTAAATATGTCAGTGCCTTGATATGACAAGGTTCTAGCACCTAAATTCGGGTAAAATGAGGAAGCGTCATCACTCTTAATACTGTTTACAGTTGGAACTAACGTAGAACGCATTCTAACTAGTATTTCGAAAGTATACTTCAAAATACAGGGCAATTACAAATGATGGACCCGATTTAAAAAAATCATATTTTCGAAACTACTGTACATATTACAATAAGTGATACATAAATTTAAAGAGAAATATACTTTTTTTTTTTTCAGTTACAAGTGTTCGATGTGTCACCCTTTTGTTACACGGCATACGTCCAATCTGTAATCGAGTTCGTTCTAAACATTTCGTACCATCACTCTGTCTATGGTTCTGCAAGCTTCACAAATGCGTTCTTTAAGTTCTGAACACTTCGTTTTCGGCATTGGTGGTACATAAACAATGTCTTTGAAACTGTCAGAACTTAAAGAAAGCATTTGTGCAGAATTCAGAACCATTGACAGAGTGATGCTACAAAATGTTTGGGACGAACTGGATTATAGATTGGACGTATACCATGAAACAAGAGGGTCACACATCGGACATTTGTAACTGAAAAAAAACTTGGTATATTTTTCTTTAAATTCATGTATCACTTATTGTAATATGTGCAGTAGTTTCGAAAATATGATTTTTTTAAATCGGGTCCATCATTTGTAATAGCCCTGTATTGTTACAGCGCTGCCATGATGAAATCAAACTTTAATCTCATTTTTCTCAAAAGAGTGTTTGTTCTAGGTACTTAAAATCTTGCCATTTAATATACACCACATTAAAAATAGAATTTCATTTTCCGTCAATAGATTGCACTGCATCGTCTCGACCTGTACGCCTCAAGAACGCCTCCATTCGTTTAACATTAACTTGCGAATCGTGGTGACAAATGTAGGGTTTTAACTTTACGATATTCATAGACACTTAAACAAAGATTGTTATATTACCTTTGTTCGTAATCTTTGTTTTTTTTTGTCATTTTATGAATAAATTATAAATTGAAATCTTTCGCATACTTTTGAAAAACCCTGTACATTTTAGAATTTTTAAAACATTAAACATTTCTTGCATTACTTTTAAACTTTTGCATTAGATTTCACTTTTAAATAATTTTGCCGAGAAATATATTTTTATCATTTTCAGTCACCATATAAATGGAAAGAGCTACATTTACCACTTTAAACATTTTTTTCATCAAATTTCCTGACATTTTAGAGAATTATGCAGTTTTGTTTAAAAATAAATAAATAAATAAATAAATTGAAGATAAATTCTCGCCTGAATAAACGTACTTAAAAAAATACACATTCGTCTTGAATAAAAATATTTTAAAAAAATGTCAGTGAAACAAAAAACTCAGCTGACAAACATATAAAAATGTGTTGATTGAGAGGGAATAAAATTTAATTTTTCTTTTCTACAAAAATAAAAGTAATAAAAATAAACTAAGAATGGTATTACAAATTTTTTTGTAGAATAATCTTAGCCTTTTTCAATTGAAAAAAAAAAAAAAACAAAAAAAAAACCGAAGAAATAGTAGTTAAGAGAGAAAGATAAATCAACGCGAGCTAAATATTTATTTCCAGATTCAGATTCAACTGGCTGGTTTGCTTTTATATACAGCTTCTAGCTAAGAAAAATGCTCACAGATATATTAAAAGTAAAGCAAATTTCCTTCGCAAGAAGATATAATTAAAATAAACAGAATCTACGTATATTTAATATTTTATTATCAGTCCATCACGTAGAAGCTTTAGTAAAACAGAAGAAAACTAAAGTTAAGTTTAAAATGTCATTTATAAATTTAGTAATGCCTGCAAAAAATTGAATCATTTTTTAAATTATATTGTTAACTACTAAAGCACCATATACTAGTGCTGTCCGTAAAAAAAAAAAAAAAAAAAAAAAAAAAAAAAAAAAGAAGAAGAAATGGGAACTCCCATATTCTTTTATCACCAAATTATCACATAGAAATATGAGGGTACCATTCGACAGCTTATTGTGTATTACAAGCATATAAATATAGACTTCGCTCTATATTTATATGAGCACTGAGTCTTGTTTGCAGCATGAAAATAATTTTACTTAACATTGTAAGCTCGCGTGCGAAACCTCTCTCGGTGGTCAAGCTGGATGTCCGAAGATTTGGGTAGTTTTCTTCAGATTTAAGGTTAAGGGGGTCTCAGGATTCTTAAAGCTTCAAAATTTTCGAAATTAAAATTGTTTTTATGCGTTACAATCCTATATTTACTGAATATTTTGATAGAATTGTTTTCTTGAAATTCTTATTAGAACAGAATTTATAGCTTTTTTAAGTATACGCGCTCAATAGCTGAAGCCGCGTTTCCAAAACTTTGAACTCTTTTTCTCAAAATGCCGTTTTTGGGCATAACGCGCAGGATATCTCAAAAACTTCAGAATATTTTTTCATGAAAATTTCAAAATATATGGTTCCTGTTAGTTTGTACAAACTGGACCTAAAATTTCCTTTTTATTGTTCAAAAAAATATTTTTTAGGCGATTATACTGTCGAAATTTTCAAAATTTTGTATTAGGTAAATACAACTTTGTATTAAACATATAAAAATGCTTTAAATGCAAATTTATTTAGTTTTAGGGTAATTATTATAATTTGAAGTATAATTAGGCACCAAAATTTTCACTCTAGCTGGAAAATTTATTTTGTAATCCTGAGTGTAAGCTGTCATACCGATTTACTTCTCGAAAAATGTCTGACAGTTAGAAGACTCCTAAATATTAATTCTGCATCTTGTAATATTTTAAATATATGAAATGAAAGAATATACTCATGCCTTTCATCTCTCTAAAAATTTTGTTTTAAAATTATCTACATTTTAAAATATTAAATGTTGAAAATGGTCTTTTCTTATATATATTTTCTAATTTTAAGAGTCCTGAGTCCCCCTTAAACAGTTCAGGACATCCCCACCCACGCATTTTACAAAGAATTCCGTCCAATGCGTCCCTTAGTTAGGTTTTTAATTCCTCACGTTCATAATCGACCTTAATCAAATAATCCCATTCCATCCTATAACACCCTAAGTTGTAACAACTTCCCTGTGGTGTGTAACTGCCAATCATAAAATATTCTTTAATTAAAGATTTGGAGGTATTTGTGAATGAAAATGTCAGAGTTAATAAGAAAGCTAGACTCGGCTGTACATGAAATTATAACTTTTTACAGTTAAAGAGTCACGAGACTTTGCTACATGTTTTATATGAGACGTTTTTGATGGGTTGAGTACTCGAGTGATATAGGTCCGAGGAAGGGGGAGTGCCCTCCGTTGGGGTATTTCTGAGGGAACCTAACCCATATTTACGCAAGGATATCCCAGGTTCGCAGAAATACCACGGAAAACTCCGAACGATTAGGCCGACGGGCGCGATTGGGTTCGAACCTAGAACCTCCCGTCTACCATCTTTGACAGTAGAACCTCTCGGTCAGTGGTGGGCACGTTTTTGATGGAATTTCACTTATTTTTAGTAGGTAGTCCTCCTTTTCTTGATATATATATATATGCGCTTCGCTAGCACGAGTAAATAGATTGATATATATCTGGTTTTTTTAGTTTTTATATATTTTATGAATTAGAGAAAACAGGAACGAGAAATTTGGAGGTTTACATCCGTTCGCAAAGTCCTCTAGATAAGAAGTTTCAGGTTTCTGGGCAGCTCCAGCACAAAGATATGGGGTGGGGGATCAAAATTACCCTCAGTTGCTTCTAGAAAAGGTGTTAGCTGTGGCTATGTGCGCTCGAATTTTGATCTGAGGTATTAATTGCAGCCCTTGATTCTTGATATTTGGCATAAAGGGTGTGTTTAGGATACAAAGAAAAATAAAATTAAAAAATCCGGAAATTTTCAAAACCTTTCTCTTTTAGTCTTGCTCCTGCTTTCAAAGTAGAAGCACGTATTCTTTGTACCTGAGGAAGAAAGACTAAGCTGTTTAGAAAAGCCTTTCACATATCTGTAATTTTATGGTGTTTTTAAGAAGTTCTTTTTGATTTTATTATAATTATAATTTTAGTTATTTGAGATAAATTGGGATACCTTTCAACTGGAGGCACGAGCACTTGCCCCGTTTACCCTGTGAGAAATAAGGTCTTAGTTGGGTATTTAAAAATGAAAATATTAATTCAAATACCAAAAAGAAAATGGATTTTAAAAAATATTTTTCTGCATCAGTAGCTGACATTGTCAAAACGTGAAAAGTCAACATTGACAACTTCAAAATTGGTGTCAGATAGTCCATCAGCAAAATTAAAGCAACAAATGCAATCGTAGAACTAATAAGCAACTATGAAACATACATTTTTTACAACATTTTACTTTTTATTTTAAGTAAATTATGAAGCGGAATACTTTTTTAGCTGCCAAGGATAAAATACAGAGTGTTTAGTATTCCAGTCTTAACAATTTAAAGCTTTTATTACAAACACAAATGAACGCGTGGAAAGTAGTAGTACATATTAGAAGTTTATACTGAAATTTTTTGCATCAATTGATAGCGCTCTTTATGTGCACCATTGGTTGCACGAAGCACATCGGTGAGATAATCGTTGACGCTTTTCTCTGATACTCTTTTTCGTCCATTCCTTGCTTTATCCAATTCTGAACCTATCTCCACGAATTTATTGTGCTATTCACGGACTTACTGCGATCCATACAACCAATGGTGCACATATAGAGGTTTATTTAATTTATGGTAAAATCCTTTAATATATGCTCCTAATATTGTACTACTTTCCACACATGTATCTGTCCATTTGTGTTTGCAATAAAAGCTTTAAATTGTACAAAGATGACTTTGTGGACACCCCGTAGATTTGCCAGACATTTCAAAAATAAGATGGAGTAAAAAGTTAAAAATTTCAGCGCAAAATTCACCTTGATTAATAATTAAAATTTATAGAAAATGTGTCATCATTATTTAAATATACCCTACACTGCGTTGGCAAGATTAACAGAAACTCACCTATAAAAGTAGATTTCAATACATTCAAAATTTTCTTCCGTACAAGTAATTACCAAGAAGTTATCGTAAGAGAATCTCTGGCAATAATATATAATAATGAAATAGTCTGTAACGATATATTAGCATATGATATTAACGCAGTCTGGAAGGCATTATTACATAATAGATAAAACCTGTATTTTTTTTTTAAATTTTGAATACCTTTTCCATGCCACCTTACATTATTCCATACCACCCTTGAAGTAGAATGGTCTGTCCCGAGTGAATATAGAAGGCGCAGAAATCCTTTAGTTCTCACTGATAACGACTGAGTAAATTCGGTTGAAAACGTTTTGATTTGAAAGGACTTTAATGTATTTTAAATGTTTTATATTGTGTTTTAAGCACCTCTAAGTAATGATGATACAGTTATTTGCATTTTTCTACAAATTTTAATGAGTTCAACTATCCCGTTTCTTATCATCCTATTCTCGATGAGGGATACTGTGTGAAATATTTGATGGATTCCTCTCATATTTTTAAATTCTTTGGATTATGGTGGAACCACCATGCTGAATACGGGAAAACATTATGAGAAATGTATTTTAGTAATCGACACATCCTCTCATGCCTTAAATATTACACATATTCTGATTTCTAAAGCTAAACGCTTAATGGTAAATTGTAAGTGGTTACATGATTACTTCTAATTATAAACCTGAAAAAAAATTCAATTCAACTTACATAGCTTCAATACGTTGTAGCAAAGTCAATTTACTGACAAGAGCTGCTGACATCCAAAAAACAGACATAGATTCTCGCCAAGCACAAGAAACAACAACTCAGTGAGCAAACAAGGGAATGAATTTCCGCAAATTGTTGCCAAGCGATTTTTCAAGATTAAATACTTTGTCTATTTTATATCTTGCGGACTGAACAAATGCGGTTTCTACACCTCTATAGCTCGCATTTTATTTTTCATAGAAACAAATTTCTTTTTTCTGTGGAATGGGCATACCAAGGAAATAAATAAACAAAAGCAAGTTGGAATTTGACGAATAGGTTTTTAATAAATGCTATTATTTTAAAAATTCACTTTCAGCTTTTTAAAATTCTTGTTCATTCAAATTCTTTTGACAGGGCTACATAGCTATATAATTATCAGATTTTTAGACAGTTTGCTGCATTATTTTTGATTGTATGCGTAGTTCATATCTTTAAATTTTCAAGTAAAAATAGTAATTACTTTTAGTGTATTGCTGTGTGTAATCCCAGTAGGCTGCCTATTGTAAAAGAGCATTTTAATAGGCTCAAATAACACTTTGTTGTGCCTAACCACTCTACGGATATGTTCACAATCATGGAATCTGGCCCCGATCGTAAGGAGGTTATGCAGTCGGGATAGGTCTTCCCGTAGCAAAGAATTTGGAAATAATTTGATTATTTCCATTTTTATGTTCTAGAACAGGAGAAACCAAAGCCTATAACTTCTTATCCTTCCAAAACTATATTTCTCGTAATAGCATATATGCTTATGCTCACTCAGACAAAATCAAAACATTCAGAAAATGTGTCACGTGATCTGATTTAACCAGATCAGTGTTCACAACCAGCAGTTTTTTCAATCGGTCTGCAATCACATCCCCCCTTCCCCCCCCCCCCCAAAAAAAAAAAAAAAAAAAAAAAACCTGTGGTCGATTAGATTACGTGGTTAAACTTTTAGTGTTTATGTTTCACTTGTTTTGGTAGGTTGAGTGACAGAGCTCTCACAGATTGATCGGAAATCTAAAATGTTTCAAATTTTAATATTCTAAAAAAACTCGTTCGGTATGTTCACAAAAGATGTCCAAACACATTTTTTGCATCTTTGCAGCGCTAGAGCCCATATATTCAGCCCCACTTATCCAACTCATTATCTACTTTAATTCTTATCACTCGTATGGCAGGTTCTCAAAGATTATCTGATAATTTTTTGGATAATCGGAAGTCTATAAAGATTAAGGATGCAATATTCTGGTCTGCTAAAGCATGGGAGACTGTCAAAAGCTTTACTTTAAACAAATGTTAGAATAAATTATCTGGAATGAATGAAATTTGTGAAAATATAGAAGACCTAGGTTCAATAAATATAGTGAAGAAAGTTTCTAGTAGTGAAAATATCGCAGAAACAGAAGTTTTTGACTGAGTAAATAGTAATGTAGATCCCCAACTGGCTGACGAAGAAATTTTTAATTTCGTAAATGAACAGGAAATGAGTGTAAATAGTGATGAGGAAGTACACCTTGAAGAAAAATGCGTTTCTTTGCCTTTCTTGCGTTTCGACATTCTTCGCACAAGTGCCACATTTCAAGCATTAGAGGTATGTATTTTTTCCCCTAATTTTTTAAACATTTCCAAGTTGGCACTCAATTGTATGCATTTATAATTCTATTTTATAAAGGTTGCTTTGTGATTCGTAGAACAGCACAGCGAATGACATAATTGGTAGACGCAGCGGGTTCAGGTAGCAGCTCATCGAGCGAAGAAGAAAACAGTCAAATTTAGTGCAATATTTAAAAAACTAAATTTATGTTCTTCAAATTGTAATTGCAACAATAATGTGTAAATAAAATAAGGAGTTAAAATAGGCGTTTTTGTATGTCGAATAGTTACATTTATGATTCATTTTTAATAGAAAATATATCCCATTCTCGTGTCCGGTTTTTCTCATATCCGTATTTCTCCAGTCCACATTAGTTCAGTTATGGGTGAGTCTACTGTATATGGAAAAAGTTCTGAATATCACCTAAAACCCTTTATATTCACAAGATTCGTGTGTTACCAATTTATTAAAGATATTAAAACACACTTTGATATAGTAAATTAACATACACCAAAAATAGTGTAGATGTCAAAAAGTTTAAAAATACATGTACTCTAAAACATAAATGTAAAATGATTTTAAAATATTTTCACCTCTTCTTACGGAGGCATCTTCTTTTACTGATGCTTTTCGTATCTCTCTCGCTAGTAATTGCTTTCTAAATTTTCCCTGTCACTTTTCCCTATTTTTAAAATGTGTCGTCATCTATTGTCAATTGTTGCGTAAACCATATCATTTCAAGATTTCAGATTTCGATATAAACTTTTAAACATCTACATTATTTTTTGGTGTATGTTAAATTACGATATCTTAGTGTGTTGTAATGCCTTTAATAAATTGGTAGAACAAATGAATCTCGCCATTCATATATGACATTATAAAAGAATACAATTATAATAACGCTTTATATTTTTAAGTACTTGAATTTTTAGACACAAAACGTGCATAAAAACAGTAATAAAATTGCTCTAAATTAAATCTAGATGTTTTACTTCGTAAATTTAATTATAGAGACTGAAATATCTTTTTGGAACTAAATTCCTCTTCAAACTATAAAGATTCAATATAAAATTGTATAAAAAAAATAAACCTTTAACACTTAGACTTTTTCAACATTTACAACAATTCATAAGTTACATCGACAAATAAAAAGGGGAATATAATATAAATATAATCATAGCAGAAGTTCGTTCTGGAAATTACCCTATTAAAGTATTTCAATAAAATATTATAGCATTAAATGCATAGAATTGTGATTTATGATGCTTTCCATTAAAGATAAATATTGGAAATATGATTTTGAGAAACATCTAAAATTAAATTCAACTTTGTATTTTACTTCCGAAATTAGTAATATTAAAACGTCTGTAACTCAAACTCCAAGGAAAACTGAAACAAAGTATATCCAGTAAGCTAAGGAACAACGTTTTAAAATTAGGTCAAAAATAGAAAATCAATTCTTCGACCGAAAATTGCGTTTTCAAAGTAGTTGAATACTTTAAGGTGAATTAATATTGCTTGTTATTTAAAGTTATAGGAATGGACGAATCATATTAAATTTAGGTTATTAAAATCCTTTTAATTATTTCTCTATTTAAAGTTTGAGCCACAGGCCACTACCTTAACACATAAGTTGTAATTTTGCCAAAAGAAAAATAAAATGTATAACATATCTATATTCATTGTACTTTTCTTTTATATCTTATAAGGTAAAAAAAGTACAAGTACAGTATCCGTTTCATAACAGAATTATATAACGTAACATTGTCTTTTTAAACATAACAAAATATTATTAAAATGATGTTCAAAATGATTCAATCATGAATTATATTTTTATATATGGGGCATTCTCACAATCTTTGACTTTTGGGAAAAAAAAAATTTGACAAAATTAAACTTGCTAAAATAACATTTTAATCTGATAGACGAATGCCTTAATGATTCAAAATAAAGAAAAAATGGTCAGCAGCGAAAATTTTTTTATTTAACTGAGGTTTAAGTTAAACTTGCGAGTTTAATTTTCCTTACCATTTTACCCCTATAACTTTTTATTTTCTTCTAAATTTTTAGCTATAATGAATTTGCATAGTACCCACAGGACATTCAAATAAGAAATAATAACAATGTAGTACTTTTGATGCAGAATTTTTGAATAACATTGTCTTAAAGTGGTGTTAAAGAAGGGACGGTAAGGTAAAAAAAGGGGATGGTATTTGAAAAAAATGGACGAAATGGTAAAAAAAAAGGGACGGTAAGGGTGGAACTTTTAAGGAAAATTACCACCTATTTTTAGGAAAATCATGTTAAGACTATGTGATAGCCACAATGTTCATTGATTTTTAGAAACAGTTGTTAACATTGGATTAAATATATATTTTTTTAATTTACCTCGAAAAGTGCAGGAATAAAACTTGGGGACGGTGAGACTACCTATAAAGCCACGATGCTTGAAATTGATATTTAAATTCTACAGTAAATTTCCTGCCAAAGAATTTTAGATATTATTTCTCTAGCATACACTATAAAAAAACGACATTTTTACAGTACAAAGTACTGTTCATCTCGCACACAAACTCGATCACAGTGAATGTGCTGTATCTTTCTTTGATTTCCTGACTATATTTACATGGAAAATACAGTAAATGCGTAAAATTAACAGCACAATGTGCTGTTAATTTTACGCAACTACTGTATTTTCCATGTTAATATAGTCAGGAAACCAAAGAAAGATACAGCACATTCACTGTGATCGAGTTCATTCTGGCAAATCTACAGTGTTTTTTTTACAGTGTACTTCTGCATGAGAAAAAACTTGAAAAAAATTCTGTGGCTGCATCTGAAATGATTTTCTGTATAATTTTAGAAGAGGGATGGTAAGGAATCTAAAACCCAGGGACAGAGTTTAAAAAATAATAACAACCCTAAAAATGTGTGCAGGTTAATTTTTAGCTACATATTTGTATAAAACAATAGTTCCAGTTTCAGAAAAAAAATTACATCGAATTATTTTTATTGAAACAATTTTATCCAGAGAGCCACAAACATAAAAATCAGCGCCAGGGACACGGGACGGTATAGGAGTTTTCTAGGTATTTGGACCCCCAACATCGTCCAAAACTTATTTATCTGGTTAATATTGTTATGCAATCATGCAATGGGATGTTCCCCAGTATAAAAAAATATATAATGAAATAAAAAGAACACAAAAAAGTGTATTAAATAAAAAATTATTATTCAGGGACATGAAAGTCAAAAGATTGTGAGAATGCCCCATATCTGGTAACTAAGTAGATTTTTAACTAAGCCACGTTTAACATTATTCCATTAGCGATAACTTTGTGTTGCGCAATAAGCACTAAAGGTTGCATAGAAAACAGACGTTAAATGTTGAATTAAGAACGTCATATCTTAGGATCAATATCTCTCCTTCAATAGCAATTCTTAATTATCCGTTATGGTATAGTTTAATCAGAATGTGTATTCTTTTATCTTTAGATTTCACCATGTACTAAAAATATATTAATTTAATCATTTTATAAATGCACACATTTGCTTAAAAGACTACGATGTTCCCATACACATATACCATCGAGGCGTCATGGCAACGTCAGAATGATATTATATTGTGATTTTGTGACCGTCAATATAAGCTCTCAGTGGTTGCAGTGATACAAACACACACAAGTTTTTGTGTCGTTATGGCTGATTTAGTGCTATTATGCGACGTCACAGTGTGACTAATTTGTGCAAAGTGTGACGTTTGTGACAATTCTGCATCGGAGCTAGTGATCAGATTATACCCGAAATCGTCCCGACATTATTGGGTTGGCTTATTTTTATTTTGTTATTTTGTTTTGATTTGTAGGGAGGATTCCGATTAAAATTCTATATCGGATAGGGTGATTAGATTTTTACGAGAATCCGACCGGACATTGTTATGTTGGTTGACTTCTGTTTCCTTTTTTCTGTTTGGATGCAAGTAGAATTCGGATAAGAATCTTGCATCGGGTCGAGTATCCACGTTTTACTAGAACCCGACCTGGGACGTGTTTTGACAAAATCTTGTTACATGATGCAAGATCCCAACCCGACCTGCAGTAAAAATAATATCCTGTCTCAATAAGGTCGGGATTATAAAATCAGATAAATTGTGGTCACTCGACCCGATGGAAAATAGTCACAAATGTCACATTTTTTTCTATTAAAAAATGCTTATAACAAATTTTCATATTTTTTAATCATATCCTACAGAAAATTTCCCTGAATTTAACCTTGCATTATAAAATATTTAAAAGTTCCTTTTTTTCGTTTAAATTAGTCTAATATTTAATACACTTAGAATAAACTATTATGAATAACAATTCACATTCAAACCTAAAAAGTTTTTCATACCTAATACTAAATTACGATTTAGTATAGTAGTAATTTAAAACACTCTTTTTTTATAAATTTTAAACAGAAGGTGTACTGTACAAATTATTTTTCATTATTTATATTGTTCCAACAAGAAATTCTTCAATGACATATCCTGTACTAAAAATTCTAGAAATATTTTAAAATATATAAATTTATTGAAAATTTAAAAATTTCTAAATCTGTTAATTAGGTCTTTATAAGATTTTACAATGCTCTATGCGTTCCAGTTTTTAAAAATTTACTTCATATTTTTTAATACTTTAAAGGTCTTTGTTAAAAATTCTGCGCATACATTTCCTATTCGGAAGAAAGATATTACAAAAAATAAAAAAATAAACTAGATCTAAACTGAATTTTATTAAATATTTTCATGTTAATATACTTTATTACTGATTCAAGGACCTTAATATTCCATTATTCTAAAACGAATATACAGATTTATTGTAGATAGGTATAAAGATCTACCCTTACAGATATTAAAAATTCTAATCAAAATTTTAAAAACAATGGGCATTTTAAGAAAAGTTCTTTGAAATACATTATTTTATGTTATTTTAATTTTTATCTTTATATTGCCATATTTGAATGTATAATTTTATATTTCCTATAGGGCTACTTAATGAGACAATAATATACGGGGTGTTTCTAAATCAATTTCGGGGTTTTAAAGCTAGGTAGTACTTATTACATAAAACTTAAAATTATAATTAATACATAAAATGAAAGAACAACTCAAACAGATTTTCCTGCAAGCTTACAAGTCTTCAATGTGAGCACCTTTCGTCACACGGCACCCCTTTAAGTAAGATAACTCAATAGCATCTTTGAGTTACACTGCCAGAAAAATTCGTCTAATATACAATAAATTATTCCTCATTTTTTGACAAGTAATTTCCGTACTCCTAGAAAACCTATTTTATCCTTGAATTCTTCCCGAAAGACTGAAAAAGAGGAAGAAATTCCGTTCATTCCTAGGACGCATGCGTATTGGCTCTAATTATACTAAAATCCGAATTCATTTTAACCCTTAAATGCCTGATTTTCCAAAAATCATTGTAATAATGTTTTTCGGCTTTCATTTTTTAAATAAATCATGGGAAAAATACTTTAAAAAATCATATTTTGTTTTAAGTATAGTTTAAGGCTAAAAAACTGTTTGTTACTAATCGACAATACTGGTGTTTAATTGAAAAAAATAATTTCCCTTGATAAAATTCTATAATATTAAACACACAAGAATTTTAGGAACTATAATAAGAAATAAATTTTACTTGCTCACTGCGGAACAAAATAGGGTATTTTGCAAGCTTCCAAACAAAACAAAAAGAACACGAAGCAACATTTGAAAAAATAAATCTATCTTTATTCTTAAACACCATACGTGTTGCCATTTACATGTTGAAAATCGATTTAATAATATTTTCAGAATGTATTTTATTGGTAACATTAGGCATTATAGCTTCAATATTATTCTAATAGTATTTTAGAGCCTAAATTGGGTATGTTGCTGAAAAGCAACACCAGGCATTTAAGGGTTAAAAACGAAAAATAAAAAAATCTATAAATTAAGATTTCTAATTTTTTAAAAAAACTATACCAACACCAAAGAAAACAGACGTTTTCGAACTTAAAAATAAATAACAACTAATTTTCTCATTCTTTTAAAAGTATTCAAAATTTATCTTTCAAGTTATAAAAAAATATTAGCATTTGAAATATATTTTAAATGAACACATTTAAAATAAATATTTTAATTAAAATATTAAATATAAAAAATCGATTTTACTGAAAAACAAATTCTTGCATAAAAATATGAAATTCATATTTTACACTGAAACATACACTGAAAAAAAAAAAAAAAAAATCTGTAGTTCTACAGATGTAAAGTTACATGCTTACTAAACTTTCGACTGTAAGTGTGCAAAAAAAGCTGCAAATCTACAAAACTAATTTTTGTAAAACTAGAGAAATCTGTATCTTTACAAATGAATCTGGTAAAATTACAACAATCTTATTAAAATTTTATCTTTAACCCTGGTTGCAGTTACATGAAATGTTCTAGGCATCCCAGTTTCCTAAAAAATTCTTAGTAACGTTACAGATTTTTGATTTTCGGCGCAAAAGTTTGTCTGTTACATGAATTTTTGTTGTTGCCGTTACATAAAAAGTTCTAGGAATCCCAGTTTCCTAGAAAACTTTTGTAACTTTACAGATTTTTGTTACAGTGTAGCAATCTACATAAAAATATTTATAATTTATTTTTTTCCTATTTTAATTCTAAAATAGTAAAACTCCAGCCACAAAGGCGTAATCTCATTAAAGACGTAATCGTCCCGAAATAAAATTCAAAATTCAAAGTTTTTTAAAGAAATTACTCAAACCATATCCATCTCAGGCAAACTGTTTCACTACTGTGCAACTGTAGCCATGTATTTAGAGTACTGGTCTCGTAACACTAAGGTAGCTGGTTCGATTCTAAGGTCATCTTCTTTTATTTTATCTCAATTTTCTTCGAATGTCGTATATTTTGCCTCCTGTGACGGAGAAAAAGAAAAGCGGATTTTCGTCTGTTAACGGATAAATCCTGGTAGCACTACTCCCAGGAAAATTTCCGTGAATTGAAGAAACTATTTCTGATAGTGGTGGACAGAGTAAGTATTGGCAAGGGGGAAAGTCAGTATAGTGTCATATGGTAAAACATAAAATAATCGTTATATTTAAATTTGGTTACCCTATTTCATTTCAGTTATGCAATTTCCCATTAGAGACACTTCCAGATTAAAAAGACTAGTGAGAAAAAAAAATTCTCAATATATGTATTTACCAATGGCGGAAGCTCTTTCTGACTATTTGTATGATATTCTTTCGCAGTAAGTGTGCTTAAAAGGCTTTTGAAACGTTTGTTGAAGACACATGAGCGTCATAAGTTAAATAAACGCCATAGAAAATAGCTTTTCAAAAAGCAATTGGTAATAAACTGTAACGTATCTGTATTGTTTTGTGCTGCCCTGTAAAATATAGCTATAAATGTTACATCCCATATTTTCAATGGAGAACATGCCGCAGTATGCCTTAGTAACATATACAAATTCGTAGAGTTTAAAATAACATAATGACTCTAAAATGCATTTTGTGTAATTACCGCCTATAGGCGTAGTGTAATTGAAATATTTTGTGTTCATCCTGTACAATAGCAATAAATGTTATATACACCGTTCTACAAATCCCAGATTTAACACATATCCGTTTCATATATTCGTATAACTTCGTACTGGTCCTATAAAAACCCACTAAAAGTGACAAATACCCTCTTCAGGAAAAAAACATATTGTATATTTGTCTGTAACAACATACTAAAATTACATTATAATTATTACCGTCGGCGTTCTACAAATCCCGTCTTTAACATATATACATATTTGTTTAATAAGGTGTTTCATAAATTCGTTTTATTGGGATTTTATATATACTACACTGCAAAAAGATTTATATATATTAATTTTACAGTATAATAATGGCAGCTGGCGCCAGTATTATGCCGTAATAAAACGTAAAATAAACAGTAATATACCGTTAAGTAGTAATATATGGTATATTACTGCATTTTCATTTATTAGACGGTATATTACTGTTTATTTACGGTTTATCATTGTTAATTTTACAGTAAAATACTGGCGCCCTAGCTGCTAGTATTATACTGTAAAATCAACAATTTTCTTTGCAGTGTAGGGGGATCGAACCCGGGCTTCCCGGGTTACAGAATATTGGAGAAAGCCTTCTTTAAAAAATTGAAAAGCCAAATATATTTATTACATTTATTATACATATATTTTTTTAGATTTCCCCTCTAATAAAACCCAAAACATGCAATTATACATGCAAATAAAGTTTTGAAGTTCATTAAAAGCGATAGTTTCGAGGAATATAAGCTGTAAACAAATGATGAACTATTTATATTACTTTAAGTGCAAACGGATTTTTTTTTCATAATCGTCTGCACGCGATATAGATTTTTAAAAATATATAATGATTTAAAGTCATTTAAAAAGCTATAAAAAATGAGTTAATTGCGATGCAGTTTGCAAACAATTCGCGATAGAGTTTTTAAACAAATTGCGTTTGAAAGTAAATTGTTTTCCGTATTCGACGACGTAAAAAATTAAAATGTGCGATATTTAAACGTTTAAAATATGGCATTAAAAGCGAAATTTAATAATATGCTCTTGTCAATTTCAAAATGACGTCAGCGTTTCGCATGGACACGTCTATCCTTTATAATATAGATAGGGTAGATATATCAACATTTGTACAGAGAATGTTTTGGGGAACATGACCGGCGAAAATGGGCCAACATTTTCCGAATTTTCGAAATATCGCCAAATTTGGATACAAAAGTATGTCACCGAAAATGAAACCAACTTCTCGATATCTGACTATTTTTTTTTTTTAATTATTATTCCCGTACAAATTTAGTACCGACGAAAACTGAGAATATTTTATAATCGGGTTTCGCGCATTTTAGTTCCGTTTATTTAGTTAAAATTAGCTGAATTTTTGAAAACAACGAATAGCAAAGATACCTTTTCCTACCGTTACCGGCCGTAAGGATATTTTATCATTGCATTTCTGAGTCATACGCTCCTTTTTTAATGTCCCGGTTTGAGAAATGGGAAAACAGTGATTTATATTTCTGGGATAAGCAGCTTTCTCAACCCTCTACCTGCCTTATGTGCACATATTTGAACACTGACAAAATTTATAGACTTTTTCTTAAGAAACAAAGGAATTTTTTTCAAGATTTTATTACTAAAACTAATCGCGAAAAATAAATTTATGCGATGGCTCTTATAAATATCTTATGTTTTCCGGCAAATACTTTAGAACTACTGAAATGTTAATGTATAATCATATGCAATCGTGAATTTTAATAAAATTGAAAATGTTGTATGAACAAGAAGAAAATCAATTTATTACTGACAGTTTATTTCTTAAAAAAATACGCCTGTGTAAATAAAATAAATATTTCTTTTGAATAAAGTGTTTAATAAAATTTAATTCTTGGTTTTTTAGTATAAACAATTGAAATAAATTAAACTGTTAAGTGTCAATTTTTTAAAGATACTATCATAGTCTTGTGACTAAAAAGATTTATTATGCATAATTTTATGCTCTAAAAATCTCCATGTCTGCCTTTTATTTAACTTACTCTTTTATAAAAATTTAAGACGTAGTAGTGTTCCTTTTATGCGTTGCTATTAGTTATGCTCTTTGTTTTTAATAAATATCTTCAATCGCATACAAGTAAAAGAGCACTGTATAATAAGTGACACAAACATTAATAACAAATTAAATATCTTCAGTATTTAAGTTCGAAGGAAAAAAACATAAACTAAAATTTTAAACTGCTACTGAAGTCATGCTAAATAATTTAAATTTAAAATAGCTACCCCTTCCAACCTTCCTAAGAATGAGTGTACTATTGCTTTAAGCAGCACATTTTAAATACTTCTTTTTGGCAAAATTAAAAGCTAAATAATAAGCATTTTTTAAATTGTTCTACCAGTGTTTTATTGTATAAATAACTATAAAACTAATAATAAATAATTGTTTCAAATGGATGGCTACAACATTTAAAAATAATAATAATTAAGTGATATGTTACATTTTATTAAAACCAAGCACGTGCGCATTCATTCATATGCATAAGTGAGCCGTTCAGTGCACAAATCGATTAACTACATAAAACAAAAGTTGACAAATGCGATGAAATAATGTACATTGTTTTTTAAAATTCCCTTTATAATATAAATTCAAAAATATATTGTAAAATGCATAAATACAGATATAGCTTTCATCTAACGGTATATAAAATGAATAAGAAAGAGTAGCCAAAAAATAATCGTCAGTAATGTTACAATTTTTATGTGACGGGTTGAGTTAATCGATTTGGCAACTGAAAATAGTAATAAAGTTAAATTCATTGTTTAAATTTTTAAGATTTTTATTACAGGAAAAGTTAGTTATTATATATTTTTATTACAGATTTTCCATAAAAATGAATGTTGACAGTTCTGTTATAATATATTATTTGTGATTAATTCATCAGCAATATAAATAATATCTTCGTCATCAAGTGTATGTGAGGTCTCGTCATTTCGAATTGTTGTCAAGTTTTTACAGTAATCATGTTTAACAAGAGGAATGAATTTTAGTACTCCTCTCCATTCCCCACAAAAGCAATAGCAGAGGTAACTTTCTTTTCATTGCCTTCAGTACTTTTATCAAGTATAGACTCGTCTTACTCAGACCTGTTACTCACGTGATCGGTCTCTAATGCTTGGGTCAGCAGTAATTTATTTTACTTTAGTTCTCATAAGTCGACACAAAAAAATTTACCGTTATCATGTTGTCATCACGTTATCATTACCGTTATTACCGTTGCTAGCAGTGGAGTATCTGGGGAGTAGGCTGATGGGGCTTTAGCCCCTTCCGAAAATTGTAGAAAATATCAAGTTTAATTACGAAGGTTAAGCAAAATATAATGAAACTTGCTAAGATAAAATTCAAAATGAACCAGAAAAAAATATTCCATTTTAGACAGGTTTTCTTCTTAGAAAGTGTGTTATTTCACAAATGCCGTGCATGTATGTGCTCCAAAATGAGTTCGAGAATGTGTTGACGGAGGTGGGGTGGATTGAGGATGGTCTTACACATTTTTAAATTTGCTATTTGTTTCAGTTTGATTTACTATTTATTAAATACCTTTTAGTAGATAATTTTTAGCATTCCGTTTTAAAAAAATGCTGTATATCGATGTAATTATACTTGTGAAGACAAAAAACTGCTTAAAACGGCATTTTCCCCTGTCGCATGCGATTTCATCTTAGCAGATTTGATTGTATAATAGATGCTTTGCCTGCTAATAATATTGCCTGCGTTTCTTGCGATTCCGTCTTAGAAACTTTTACTGTATCTCAGCCCCCTCCAAACTGATAAGTCTAGACTCGCCACTGCTTGCTACACTGTAAAAAAAATCTGTAGTTCTACACACTGTAAAAAAAAATCTGCAAAGTTACTAAAGTTTTTCTAGGAAACTGGGATTCCAAGAAATTTTTATGTAACGGCAACAAGAAAAATTCCTGTAACAGCGTCTGTTGCAGGAATTTTTCTTGTTGCCGTTACATAAAAATTTCTTGGAATCCCAGTTTCCTAGAAAAACTTTAGTAACTTTGCAGATTTTTTTTTACAGTGCAGAGGTAAAGTTACATACTTACTAAACTATCGTCTGTAAGTGTACAAAAAAAGCTGCAAATCTACAAAACTAATTTTTGTAAAGCTACAGAAATCTGTAACTTTACAAATGAATCTGGTAAAATTACAGTAATCTTACTAAAATTTTATCTGTAACCCTGGTTGCAGTTACATGAAAAGTTCTAGGCAACCCAGTTTCCTAAAAAATTCTTAGTAACCTTACAGATTTTTTGATTTTTGGCGCAAAAGTGTGTCTGTTACATGAATTTTTGTTGTTGGCGTTACCTAAAATGTTCTAGGAATCCCAGTTTCCTAGAACAACTGTAGTAACTTTACAGATTTTTTTTTACAGTGTAATGCATTTGAGTTGCTTTGTTGCAACGATTTATATTAGAGTATGGAGTTAATCAAAATAAATTATTTATTATTCAATGGCAAAAAAAATTTTGTCATTTAATGGTGTTAATCTTTGTTATTTAGGAAAGTTATTACACATATAAAAATATTGACTATACCTTGTGCTTTGACACTTAAAATTTAAGATTTTTCAAAAGTAGAGTTAATCGATTTGTGCACTAAACGGCTAAAGTAATACCGTCTCTGTAGATAGTTACATGTCTTTGTAAATAATTAATTAATAATGTTTTCCTATGTATTTATATAGTAACAGCTTAAACTTTTGTTTGTGAGAGTTTCGTTTTCGGCCAAAACTCGAGAAAGAACCAAAATTCGGCTTTGGTTCGGTTTCAGTCGATCTCTAATTTCAACCAGCTGCTAAAATAAATTCTCTATATATCTAATTTTTGTACGTGTATATATTTCAATAATATGAACTTTTTAACATTTTAGAAAAATGTATCATGACGTTTGCAATCCTTGCATAGATCGTATTTTAAAATAATTTTTCTTCATAATATTAGCGTTATTTATTTATGTAATCTTTATTTTATTGTTAAAAATATAAACATCACTTCTTGGCAAAACATGAAATAGCGTCTTTTCAGAATGCAGCAACCGAAGAGCTACTGACGAACTTGTCAGATTCTTTCTAAATGCAAATGTTTATTACAAAAGTTCTTTGCGATTCTCTTTTATGAAAGAAAGATTTTCTAACAGTATTGTAAAACTTTCACGTTTTTCTACAAAGTGTAGTTCTTTAAAACATAATAAAAATGGGGTAGATGTGCCAGTAATGGACACCCTTAAGGAATTTCTTTAAAAACTATTTTTTTATTTATAGTTATAACTATTACACTATGACGCAAAAGTTTAGACAATGAAGAAATTCTTACATACTTTGAAAAATATTTATTCAATTTTCAAATCACTGCTTGAAATTAATGTGCTGTACATATAAACAATATTTATAACAAAGAAAAGTGGAATTGTGCATATTGCAATAAATTAAATGGTAACAAAAATAAACTGCTGTCTCAAAAGTTTAGACAAAATCGAAATAAACAATTTTTAAAACCTGGTTGCACATCCATGCTTATGTATTACGTCATATACACGAGATTGCATGGAAGAAAATAAATCTTGCATAGTTTGTGGATCGATATCGTACCATGCATTCTCAATAGATGTCTTACGTTCCTTTTCAGAAGAGTATTGTCTAGCGTTGCTATAAACTTTGCGACACATGATGCTCCAAAGGTTTTCTATAGGGTTAAGATCTGGGCTATATGCTGGCCAGTCGAGAACTCTTATATTATGGGAATTAAACCAAGATTTTGAATGTTTTGCAGTGTGAATTGAAGCATTGTCTTGCTGAAATTCCCACTGAGGACCCCCTAGAAGCTCAGCAAATGGCAGTAGGTTTTCTTCTAATGTCTGTGTATAATGCTGTGAAGTTTGACAACCACTGGTGAAGGTCAGAGATACTTGTCCATTATAGCAAAAGGCTGCCCAAACCATCACCGAGCCCCCTCCTTGTCTGCGACTAAAAAAACGTCGAGGTTCCTTCCGCAAGTCATGCCAATACGATAAACAACCATCTGGACCATCCAGATTCCACTTTTTTTCATCGCTAAATATGACTGACTGCCATTTCTCTCCATATGACATATGCTTTCGAGCCCACATAAGTCTTTGTAACTTATGATGTGGTTTCAGAGCTGGTTTCTTCTGCATTTTGCTATAAACGATTGTTCCTTTTTCCAAAATTCGTCTACGAATCGTATCCTTTGATACAGAGAGTCCCGATGAGCTTTGAACTCCACGTACGCTCATTTGTTGAGTACTCGCTAGTCTTTGTATCAGGCGATCCTCTCGTACATTTGTCACACGTGGCCTCCCAGACCGACATTTTGCTTTATATTCGGAACCACTCGATAAAACTCGATAAATAGATTTTTTTGACCTATTAATAATAGCAGAAATTTCAGAAACGCTCTTCCCTTCACCTTTCAACTGCCAAGTCCTTGAAACCTCATTCACTTGAATTTCTTTAGCTCTCGGCATGTCGACTATGAAGCGCAATCGTTTGCAGAACTTAAGTACTCCAAATTTGTGACATCATCGATTCTAAATTTGCATATGCCAGCGAATATTCAAAGAAATTTAGAATAGTGTCTAAACTTTTGCGACAAGCACATTTGAATTTTTATGAAAAAAATTAGTATTGTAGCAAATAAAACGACTGTCTTTTGTACATAGCATTTTAAATCAGTTTTTGAATATATTTACAGTTTTTTGTAATTCTGACGTCATAATTCTACATTTTAAAGCTGAATGACGTCATTGTCTAAACTTTTGCGTCATAGTGTATATTCCAGTTTTTTCAATATTATATTAATCTATCAACAATAATTAACCATTCACATAGTCTCATTTCCCAATATTAATCAAAATTTTATTGTAAATAACAGAAATATATCAAAATACCCAAAATTCCAAGTAATGGACACCCTCTGCTCCAATAATGAACACTCTCCGTTCAAGTAATGGATATTCTTTGTTGCAGTAATGAACACCTCCAAAAATAATAGATATAAATGTTTTTATGGCTATTTGAAACCAAAATTTCATGAAAGATTACTAATGAAACAAAATAGTTATTTTCAAATAAGTTTAACAATTAGACATAATTAATAATATAATTCAATAATTAATAAAATATTTGTGAAATTATCCACTGTTTAAATTAATTATTTTGATTATTACAAGATCAATATTTTAGATACTTTAGATGGTTTAAAATACTAAATGTCAGAGAATTACAGTTACCAAATTATTGAGACAGTCTGGGGTTTAGAGAAGTAATTAAAAAAAAAATCAGAAAAAAAGTTTTGTAATATTAATGCATAGATTCATATATTTCTCACTATTTTTAACAGCTAAACTCCCAGAAATTATAAAAATATGAAAGAAATAATACTGCAGAAATAATACTTTGAATATTAAATAAATTAATTTCAAAATAAAACTGCAGAACTGATGATTGAGGCCACTGATCTGAAGATTTACTAGTTTCATTACTACTATAAATTTAATTAATATTACAATTCTTTTTTCTTTTGTCAGAGTTGAATAAGCAAACATTTAAGACATTTAACATGTAAACATTTAACAACTTCTGTAATAGGGATGGGCATTATTTAACGTACACTGGTGGAAATTGATTTATGAAAGCACGCTTTTTTAACAAAAACGTCTATAATACTCATTAAAATTGAATGAAATTTCATACATTATGCATACTATGTATAACAAATAATTTACAAAACTAAAATTTCATACATATTACTAAACTAAAACATAAGGTCTAAAATTAGATTTTAGTAATATAAAAACGTGGAAATTGATTTATGAAATATCACCATTTAATTGAAATTAATAGTTAGTAAGGCTGCCTTTATTCATCAGAGTTTCTTTTATTCTAGATGGCATTGATAAAACAAGATTTTGAATGTATTTCTGATCAATTAATTTCCAGTTTTCATAGACTGAAGCTTTCAGTTCTACGAGTGATGTGTACTGCTTCTCATTTGCATAAACCATTCGAACAAGCTGTTCAGATCAGGGTTCACGGGGTTCAGATCAGGACTACTTGGTGGATGATCTAAAAGAACAATATTCTGTTCGTCAAACCAATCTTTCAATGCATTTGAAATGTGAATACTTGCATTGCCTTACATGACGATGTAATCTAAACCATAATATTGCCATGCAAATAGAAGTGAATTTTCTAAAACTAAACTGTAATCAAAAGAATTCTGGCGAACGTTTAACAATACAGTTTTACTTTTGCCATCATAAGCAATCGGTACCCAAATCATCAAACTTCGGCCACCAAATTTCTGCTGAATCCAGATTTTGGTTCTTTTTGGAGATCCCTCCAATAATACTTCAAGCCATCCGATCCACCCAAAATAAATCTTTTTCCGTCGGAGAAAATGACTTTCTTTCAATCGTCACCCATTGCCATGTACTTCTCGCAATACTGCAAACGCATCTACTTGTGACGCAGAAGTAACGTTGGACCAGACTTCATTGTCCACCATCTCAAGCTCCGTGGAGAATGTAAAATTTGCCTAACTCTTCTAGAAGTAAAAGGAAGGAATAGATCTGCACAAATCTGCTTTGAACTGTGACCGGCTTTTGACGCAAGTTGAAGAATCCCCCTTTTCTCTCTCTTACTTAAACGTGGATTACATTTTATGTTAAAATTTTTGCCATAATTTGCTGGATCTTTTCTATAGTTATATATCACACCAACTGATCTTTTAATTAATTTACCAATTTCCGGAATAGAATTTCCACATTCTAGTTATGTATCGATTTTAGCTTTTTCTTCCTCAGACAAGATCTTTCGTTTACCCATCGGTAAAAGTATGACTGAAAGGTATTGCTTCTAATATATAACGCTTTTTATGTCTACTGTGTATGTTACGTTACCTTGTATTATGCAAATTCTTGTGACATTCCTTCGGAATAGCCAATGAAATATGATATTTTATAAATCAATTTCCATGTTTGCATATTACGAAAATCTAATTTTTGACTTTTTGTTTATGTTTAATATTATGTATGAAATTTTATTTTTGTAAATCATTTGTTATACATACTATGAATATCCCATAAAGTTTCATTCATTTTTAATGAATATTATAGAAGTTTTTGTTAAAAACCCGTGTTTTCATAAATTAATTTCCATCAGTGTATTAGGATAAAAAAAACCTGTTACTATGCTGGAACCTAATATTGAATTAATATGTTATCAAAAAGTCCCTGTTAATTAAATAACTCAAGGTTTTAAATGACAGCGTCTTTATTCATTTGCCTTAATCAAGAATTCAATTTCATGCCTTTAAAATAGAACAATATTCACAAAAAACGTCCTCGATCGTTTCTTTTCAGACGTGCGCCCCTAGTTTGCCCCATCTTCACCCTCTAGTTATGGGCAACTCTGTTAAGTGTGTGATACTGAAAATTTATTTTGCATTTCATCAATCCCTAATGCATGAATAGTAATGACTTGCAGCACTAATTAAACTCTTTTTCGGCTTGGTGACTGGTGCTGGGTCATCAAGGGTCATCAACATCATCACATACTTTCATCGATTCTGATTGCGCAAAGTAGAGCATAAACAAAACACTGGCACAAATAGTAAATCAGGAAAACATCTGAAAATTTCTAAGAAAAAGCTCATGCTTGACATGTTTTGTTCTCATGAATCGTATATATTGTCTTCATTTATCATTTCCATAACAAAAAGTCAAGTTTGACTTATAAAACGCCAGGAGAGTTTTGTCTAATTTTTGATCTGAGCAATTTCTTTTCAACTAAAAATATATTTTCGTGCTTTTTTTTTGGGGGGGGGAGGGGGGGGGGAGTTGCTTCTAATTTTCAACGAGTGATTTTTGTTGAATTTTGCAATATATTTCATTTATATTATGTAAATGAAAAAAGCATTGATTCCTCCCCCTCCCTTAAAAAAATGCGGCGAAACAGGATTTCAGATTCATTAAATTTATAAAAAGTACCTTTTTGCAACATTTAAGTAAAATACATTTATTTATAATTTTATCTCTTAAAAATTTTGATTCTCGATTTTGAAGATAAAATCTATTTCCAAAAATAACAAAACATTGTTTAGCTACATTCAAATAAAATCCATGAATTTATAATTTTTTAATTAATTAGCGCATTTAAAACGGGTACATTAAAACTTCAATTGATTTCAACTGAAACCAGCTGAAACAGTTGGAAACCAACCACGGATAATTTCTTAATTCATTCTGAATCACGCCATCAGTAAATGTAGTTCTTAACATATAAAATAATCATCCACCTCTTGGTAAGATGTTTAATAAAGAGAGATAATAGAACCTCTTTGCAATTATTTATCTGTTAAAATTTTCTGTAGTCAATATAAAATTTGCTTATTTCGAAACATTTGGTACAATAGTCTTTTAAATAAAAAAAAATACGCTGAAAATAAATTTATCTGAAGGATAATTTTGTCCGAGTGAAATGACGTTTGATTAAGAGTGTTTATTTACTCTTCAATGTTTTTGGAAGAAATGGGGCGTTTTGCGTTGGCGGTTTATTTGAATATTTAAAGGGTTTTTACTACGTACTCATTGGAGTTTTTCGTTTTTACTTTCTTCTATCTTCAACAGAAGAAAGTATTGTAATCAAAATTTTTTTCAACTTCCGGTTTTCGACGGATTTACACGTTTTAGGGGTCAGAGATCACAAAAGCATGTTTATACAAAATGTCTGTCTGTCTGTCCGTGTGTCCGTATGTCCGTGTGTCGCCATTGTACCATCACAAATTGCAAGCAGGTCCTCCATTAATTTGGAAAAAATCCGCCGGTAGGGGGTGACGTAATCGCGATTTTTGTGCATTTTGAATATTGTACCATCGAAACGTGTATGAAGTTATGCATAGCATTGAACCAAATTTTATGTGTATGTTTTTGGCCATAGCAATCATTTGGTCCTCCCTGAATTTGGGAAAAAATCCGCCGGTAGGGGGCGCTGTAATAACGATTTTTGTGCATTTTGAATATTGTACCATCGAAAAGTGTATGATGTTATGCATAGAATTGAACCAAATTTTTTGTATATGTTTTTGGCTATGGCAAGAATGTCCTCCCTGAATTTGGAAAAATTCCGCCGGAAGGGGGCGCTGTAATAGCGATTTTTCTGCAATTTGCAATATTGTACCATCGAAAAGTGTATGAAGTTATGCTTAATTCTAATTAAAATACTAATAAAACTAATAAAACTAATTATGATGAAATATTGACAGGAGATAGAAGAAAGTTTTGGATTGGCACATCCAACTAGTTAGGGGATGGGGTGGGGGCGGGGGGAATTTCGGCACTATAAATTTTGTTTTTTGGCAAAATTTTTTTTATTATTTTTGTTTTGTCATTGTTTTAATTTGCTGAAAAAAAGGAAAAGACTTTAGTAGAGTTGTAATTAATTTGAAAAACATATTTGTACGAACGAAATTTGTTTGGATGAATTGCATTTGATTAAAAGTATATAAATAATATGTTTGTGTTCTTGTGAAATTAGCTTTGAATATGCGTTGACAGATATGGCTGCTATGAAGTCGGGGATAAAATTTCTCTTTTTGAATATTTTCCAACGCAGTTGAAAAGTGTTTATGAATTCAGATTGTCTGGTTGTCTGTCTGTCCTTGCTTTAACTTCTGTAAATATTAGTTCGATTGCCATGAAATGGATATATCTTATTTGGGTTTAGTATGGCATGTTCGGTATTGTAAAGGAAGTGTGTATAGCATATTTGGTTCATTTACAGGGCCACTCAAAAAATTCCGTTATATTTCGGTATATGGGACAAAATCGCTTGCTGTGTATTTTAATGATATTACAATATTTAAAACATATTGAAATTGATATAAATCACTGAGGTGTACTACAAGGTTCTTACTACAGAATAGAGTGTGCATAGAACTTATCGTTTATTTACAGGAACACACAAAAGTATTTGGATATGGAAGAAAATGAGTAATAATTGAACTTTTGAAGCCATGAACAATAATTGCTGGAAGTGCGTTTTCAATTGTGGTATGCGTTTTTAAATGTAACAATATTTAAAATATTACTTGGTGTGTATCAATTCCAGATCATATACAAGGTCGAACAACAGTTGTCAACAACAGTGTAAACAACATTCGTTTATTGGCTGAAATTGCTGTGCGTAAATTTAAAAATGTATTATGCGTTTAACTGAACTAACTTTTTGCATACTATGTAGTATGCATACATATCTGCAGATCATATACAAGGATGCAAAAAAATTGTATATTTTAACGACTATTCATGGTAATGTCAGAAATCGTGTTTTCAAATGCATTATGCGTTTTCCAAATTGTTCATTAAGACGTCATCTTCCACCTTTGTCAATCGTGATGTTTTGTTATGGTATTCTGAATGTGTTGGAAAGTGATTCATAATCTACGCTGAATGCATGAATTTTTTGGGGGGAGGGAGGGATTAGAAATCGTGTTGTTAAAACTGTGTTAAATATTATACAGGGTATCTCTTATCGTTTACCAATAACTAATTTCTAAACCGTTAGTTTTAAAGATATAGTTCCAATTGCAAAAATGTTTCAAATTTTATTTTGCATCACATAAAAATCGATTTACATTACAATAATTACTTTTTAAATAGATAAGAAATTACAAATTTTATACAATGCCTCTGTCCTATAAGTTTTATTTAGAAAACGTTTTTCCATGTACAAGTTTTTCATGTACCATGAACAAGTAAAATAGCAAAAGTTTATTCTTTTATGGTCAAAACTTGCTGAGTTATGATACTTAGAATTTTATTAATTTTCAATGTTTTAATCACCATAAATGAAAAAACACGTTTTTATTGTCAGAAAATACTATGAATGCATGGAATTAAAACTATGAAAACTAGGAAAATTTTTGTCTTGCAAAAATTTAGTTTTTAATCACAAACTAATTTTTTTTCATCTCAATAGAAAACAGCATTTATAATTATGTCAAAAAATTATCCAAACATTTTCTTTAAAAGGCCTTCTAATTAAAACATCCGTTCACCGCATACACAGCGATTAGTTATATGTTATAAAAATAAAAGGTTGTTGGAACCTGTTACCTGTACAAGTGTGGAACGATGTAACCTGTTAACAAAAAGTAACTATATTTCCCATCTCTATTTTGTAACTTGATTGTTTTTATTTAAATGGAGAGGGATTGAGCCCTGTGAGCCTTTAAGCAATAGTCTATGTTTCCTGATTTGTTTTACTGATTGCCAGATTATAAATTATGCAAGGCAGAGTTATAAAAAAATTATTAAAATACTGATAATTTTATTAACCACACGAACTTAATTAAAAGCAGATAATTATAAAAATTCTGGTGTTATTGGATTAATTGCATTTTTAGCAGTGTATACATGGGGCATCCATTACTGGAAATTGACTACACTGTAAAAAAACCACTTTAAATTTGCCAGAACAAACTCGATCACAGTGAATGTGCTGTAACTTTCTTTGGTTTCCTGACTATATTAACATGGAAAATACAGTAGTTGCGTAAAATTAACAACACAATGTTCTGGCAATTTGGGCGCATTTTGTTACAGCACAAACTGCTGGCGTCCAAATTGCCAGCACATTGTGCTGCTAATAATATTTAAACTGTATTTTCCATGTTAATATAGTCAGGAAACCAAAGAAAGATACAGCACATTCACTGTGATCGAGTTTGTGCGCGAGATGAACAGTACTTTGTACTGTAAAAATGTCGTTTATTTTACAGTGTAATTGAGCATTCCAGTAATGGACACGGGTCTGAAAACCTTAAAAATAAACGAAATTTTCTAAATGGCCATTAGCATATAAAATTCAAAGTTTTCTATTACTACAAAAACAAAAGCATGCAATTTAAAAAAAAAAAAATAAAGGATACATAAATTTATTAAGTGAAGCCAGCACTTCATTAAAATTTTCACTGAAAAACAGTGGAACTTCGAAACATAATTTTCTGCTTACTGATTGGTTTCATACAGAGTGTCAACAATAACTCAGATTATAAAGCATGCAAGGGGGAATTATGAAAAAAATAACAAAATCTAAATCTTTATTGGTTATTCTTTTATAAACCGAAAACATTGAAGGATGTCCATTACTGGCACATCTAGCCTACATGCTAAAAGATGACTTTTGGTTGATTTTAATTTAAATTATTATTCTTTAGTAGCAAACCAATAGTAATTAGTCAATTTGAGGCCAATACAATGCTTCCAATGAAATAACAATACTGGTTAAATACAGACTTCAATTTGTAAATATTTCGAAAAGAAAGCCATTATTACAGAAATATTGGCTATTAAAAAAATATGCAATGAAACGCCGCTATTTCGAAAATATTGATTTTGCAAAGGAAATATTAGCAATGAATTGGAGACGAACTTCTTGGCAGTATTGGTGTAATAGTGGTAAAATTTAATGTCCAATATTGCCAAGATATAACCAATATTGGACAAGATATGGACAACACAAACGACGTTCTTTAAGAATTATGCTTGCGATGCGGGCAATATTGGCTAAGATATAGACAATACAAACAATATTGGCTAAGATATAGACAATGCAAATAATATTGGCATAGTATTGTTTGGATACTAGGCATTAGTAAGAAAATGACAAAAGGCACGTCACAGAGCTCTTATGAATTTAGTAATGTAGACGACATACTCGTTATTACAATTTCGCTGTTTTTTTATTGCCACATTGGAACGATTCTTTCCGACAAGTAATTTATAAATCAAAATTCAGCAACTTCGGAAGTAGTAGATGTTACAGACTACTAACAGAACATTTGCCCCGCAATGATACCTATTCTCTCTGCAACAAATAACTGGTTTATAAATTTGTTGAATTAAACAAAAAGAGAGGTGAAAGCAATTTTTACACTTTATCTTCTATAAAATTGAATTTTGAAACTATTTGTCGAGATTTTCATAAATCGTTTTATGTATTTCTTTTTTTATAGATATCCCATTTTACAACAGATTTAGCAAAACCTTAAAATTGAAAAAACTATGACGTGCCAATTACGACTGTTTCTATGCGATAACAACTAGCCGAGAGCAGCTATTACAAGGATGATGCAACTATTGGTAAAAGAAATATTTAGAGATATCGGGGACATCGACTAAAAGAACGCGAAGTGGTTTTGAAAAAATCAGCAAGATACTGCCTTAGAAACTACTTCTTTAAGAAGCCATGCTGCTACGGTGTGAGAACCATTGACAGAGGATTAAAAAAATCCTACACTGTTAGAAAAAGTCGTCTTTATACACTAAATTATTCGTCATTTTTAAACAAATAATTTCTTTACTCCTATAAAACATGCTTTTTCCGTTAATTCTTCCCGAAAGTCTGAAAAAGAGAGGGAAATTCTGTTTATCCCTTGCACGCATGCAAGTTGACTCTATTAATACTAATCTTCAAATTTATTTTTTAAATTAAAAACCTAAAATTCTGTAAATTAAAATTTTTAATTTATTTAAAAACAAAGAAACAAAATAATGCTTTTGAACTTAATAATGTAGCAATTTTTTCATTCTTTTAAGCTTATTCGCAATTTATTTTTTAGAGTATTAAAAAAGATTCGTATGTAAAATATATTCAAAAAATACATTTAAAATGTATATAGTAGTTAAATAAAGTTTAAAAAATCGATTTTATTCAAAAAAGCAAACATTTCATCTCAAATTTAATTCGAAATATAGTATTCACACGTTACATCTATCAATCAAATTACGTATTACTAAGAATATGTCTAATATGTAATAAATTTTATCTTCTATTATTCTATAAGTGTTAAAACACCAACTATTATTTTATAACGACGAAATGTCCCTGCAATGAAGTTCCGAGCTTTCTGAACAAGAAATCCCTATTACAGTGCTCCCTTTCTTCGGAATATTTCCAAATTAAGGGAGGGCCTTCTTGACAATGGCCAAAAACATACACAAAAATTTGGTTCAATTCTATGCATAACTTCATACATTTTTCGATGGTACAACAATGAAAATGGCACAAAAATCACTATTACAGTGCCCCCTTAAGTCGGAATTTTTCCAAATTAAGGGAGGTCCTTCTTTCTATGGTCAAAACAATGTACAAAAAATCTGGTTCAATTCTATGCATAACCCCATACACATTTCGATGGTACAATATTGAAAATAGAACAAAAATCGCTGTTAAAGCGCCGCTTTCCGTCGGAATTTTTCCAAATTAAAGGAAGGCCTGCTTGCCATAGTCAAAAACTCAAAAAAGAAAAAAAAATTGGTTCAATTCTATGCCTAACTTCATACACTTTTTGGTGGTACAATGGCGGCATACGGACATACGAACATTTCTATAAACAAGTTTTTTGATATCTCTGACCCCAAAAACGTGTAATAAACAAAAACACAAGAATTCGAGATTCGTTTAGAAAAACCGAAAGGCGTAACAGGCAAAGCTCCGAAATCCGTTATAATGATGACGCAGGTGACCTCGCGGTCCGGAGCTCTTTTTATCGTTAAATTAAGTTTGTTTGGGAAAACAAACTCTGTAGTGAGATCGAGTTATAGTTAAAGTAATCCCAGAAAATGCTAAAGTTATATTAGGCAACTCAGAGGGGGTTGGGAAGGGGGCATCGAAATTCTCCCCTGAAGATGTGGAATTTTATGCTTAACGATAGCCTAAATCAGCTAGTTTCTTTTAAAATAGAATATTTTAGTAGTATTACCATTATACGAGTACGTCGGGAGCCCCAATTTATTTTTCTTTTAACCCTGAGATTTTGTTCGAGTCTTTTTCACCGTTTTTCAACTGCTTATAAAAAAAAAAAAAAAAAAAAAAAAACTATATAAAAATATTTACAAAATATTTTGCGACTTTTTCAGTCAGGATTGTATAGTATTCTCCTGAAAAGCATTTTGTTTTATTTATATATTCCCTACTTTATTGTTTGAAATACAACTTTACTTGGGCATAATAAATGCGAATAGATCAGCAGGGTTAAAACTGGAATTATTTTTAGCAAGAATTAAAAATGTAACAACGAAATGTATATGATTAAAAGTGAAACGTTAATTACAGCATAAAATTTATACTGATACAAAAGTCGATAACAACCAAAGACAATCTTTAAAACAACACAAAAAATCTGAATGCGTTTCGAAATAACTTCGTCATTCTTCATCAGATGCAAAAAGGAACAAGACTTTCATATGCTAATTTGTAGTGTGAATGGAGTTATGAATAAAGAGGAAGAGATATATAGTGTACTGTCTACCAGTTGTGAGTGAAGTAACTGAGGAGGTTGTCACAAGATGGTGGCTGTTTCTTTTAAATCGGATCAATAGTTTCAGATTTACCGCTGGGGCTAACTTCCCACCATTAAATTTGAATTGAAAATTTCATCCTATTTAAAAGACTTATTCATAGAAATATTCTCTCACAAATATCACTGTCACTGACAGGAGATTATGTCTAGGTTGTCACAATATAGCGGAAACGCAGAGCCTGATTACCACCAAATTAAACTTCTACCAGTAAAAATGAAGATATGTTTTTTTTCCTTATTTATGGCTGAAATTTTTCATTAATAAAGCGTTTAACTAAGTAGAAAATTTCTATTTAAATGTACAGGTGGAAGTTTTCCCCGGCGGTAATCAAGCTCCACGAAAGCGGTTACATTTGAAGCTTCACTATTTTAAGGATATTTTAGTTACATTTTATTAATAGTTCCATGGTAGTATGTTAGAGTTTCTCATTTGTAATTAGTATAATTTTGCCTTTGTTTAATGTAGCTTTGAAACATTACATAATTCTACTTCACTCATTCGCGCATAACAGTATTTCCTGTCAGGGTAATTTGAGTATAGTGCCGTAAGTTGAGTATAATTAAATAAGTTTAATAACTTTAAGTAATAAGTTTGTTTTATAACCTCTAACATTGTTATTTTTAATTTTTTATAGTACCGTATGCTTATACCATATTTCTGATAGTTTTTAGTGTGAAACGATTTTAGGTAGCTAAGGTTATTCTCTGTAAAGAAAAGTTTAACTGGTATTTCTGTGAGCAGAAGAATAAATTACAACAGCATATTATTACAAAACTGTTTTATCTACTGCCTTATAATTCAGGAATGTTTACATTACATTTGTTTACAATAATTTCCCTTAAAAGTTTGTTGTTAAGTAGCAGCACTTAGTATACAATTTTAATTTTTTTAATGTGGTGTAAGTTGGGTATAAAATCTTATTCAAGAAATAAACCTAGAGTTTAATATAGATAATCTTTTCCAGCTATTCTCGGACATATAAGAAATATACTCATGAGATATGACGAAAGTAATGTCAAAATGGCTCTAGACGGTGCCAAAAATCATATAACATCAATGTATGCTGCAGCAATTAATGAATGCTGCTTATCCTAGTTCTAATAAATGTTTATAAAGAAACCTCTAAAATGTTTATATTTTTACATATCTTACCCCAGTAGTGCCTGAATTTTTTTTCAACTCAATATTGTGCTTAATTATAGTAAATGGTGTAGAATGAACGTAAAAATATAAAAACAAATTCTCTTTAAAAAATATATATATTTAACTTGTAAAAATCTAAACGTCCCAATTTTGGGACACTAGGCACGAAAGGGTAGGGATTTTCTACATTACTCTCTATGCATTAAATGTATGTTTTATGCCACTTATTTTGTTACAAAAAAGCTATATATTATTCGGGTTATTTTTTTACTGTAAAAGTGTCTTTAATATTACTATAAGGGGGGGGGGGGGGGATATGGGCTCGGCTCAAGAACAAGACCCCTTCCGCCCCACCATTAGCCATTGGCATAGTAAAACTTTATAACATACCGTTATATTTTGTACTAATTCAGTATTTGGCATCCTGAGGTCACATATATTTACTAATATATATATATATATATATATATATACTATATAAGTAATTGTTGATTAATAATATGTCAATATTTTTTTATTATAAATTTAATAATAATGGTTTTTGTCGTATTTTCTCCGTTACTGTCTATGCATTAAATATATTTTATGCAATTTATTTTGTTACAAAATGGTTATTTATCATTCACGTTATTATTTGGCTATAAAAATCTCTTTGTATTTACTATGGAGGCAGGGCTCCGCTCAAGAACACACGATACAAGAACCCCTCCCCAACCTTAGGCACTGGCATTGTAAAAATTTATATAGAAAAAAATTATAACAGTCAAGAATTACTAATAGAGTATATATACCATATAAACTCGCATATAAGTCGACCCTCTAACTTTCGAATTGAAAGTCTGTGAAAAACCAAAAACTCGCTTAAAAGTCGACCCCCTAAATTTTTATTTCAATTTTGTACAAAATTAAACCAAATATTTTACTTACTATTGTGTAAAAGTTGCAAGTAAACAAAAACAAATCATTGAAATGTTTTTAATATTAAATTATTATTATTTGTATATTTTATATATTATTTTGTTATTTATACACATAAAAAGTCAGAATTTTGCAGTATTCGAAGGTGCTATTTTTTTTTTCGGGGGGGGGGGGGCTTATGTAATTGACTGGCGTATAAGTCGACCCCCCAATTTACTTGCAGAAAATTGTCAGAAATTCCTCGATTTATACACCAGTATATATGATACATGTACTAATAAACATATTAGTAACCTTAGAATGTCAAATGGTAAACTAGTACAAAGCATAACGGTATGATATAAATTTTTACTAAGCCAATAACTAAGGGTGAGGAGGGGTGGGTATCTTGTTCGTGAGCCGAGTGAAGCCCTCTCTCCTCCCCTTATCGTAATAACAAAGACATTTTTATAGCCAAATAATAATCCGAGAGATATGTAACCATTTTGTAACAAAATAAATGGCATAAAACATAGATTTCATGCATAGACAGCAACGAAGAAAACCCCTACCCTTTCGTGCCTAGCGTCCCAAAAATAGGACGGTTCATAAAAGTTCTTATTCGAACAAAAAAGTAGTAATCTGAAAAAATGAAAAAATGCAAAAATTCAAAAATACGTATTCTAAAACAATGTTTCGTCTTATAAATAATACCACTTATAAAATAATTGATAAAAAAAAATAAAAGGAATATCTTACCTTTTCTTACGCGCCATTTTATTTCAAGAAAATCCAACTTTGAGCTGCAACAAACATTTATTTCACCTTTTTATTCTTAAAAATGCGCTGCCATTTATGAATAAATATTGAAAACAAATACTTAGGATATATTTTACAAAGTTTTCAATGGATATCATAATTCCATTTGTAATGGGATTTTTTTTTTTTTTTTTAAGAAAGCGTCCCAAAATTAGGACGCCAGGCACAAATGGGTTAAGTGCAGTTAGCATATATAATACATATTTCTTTTTTAATACACATAATACCCAAATTCCCTCATCCACGGGATAATTTGCGTATAGTTAAATCTCTATTTATTTTCAGATAATAAAAGGAGCAATAAATGTAACACATAGTTTCATTCTAAGAAAACACAATGCTAAAATGAAAGAGAGAAAAAATACTGAATTCTGTCATTTGTAGTATCTGTAAGATTTTTAAAGTTACGAACACGCAATTTTCATACAGAAATTATTTTGACAGAGGATAATGATAACTCGAAAGATTTTTGTAGAACTTAAAATAAAAAAAAATGCTGTGATCTATGCTACTAAAGAAAGTTTCCCTCTGTCTGTCTGTGGTTGTATGTGTGTCTGTTTACGATGGCTAGCGAAATCTAGCGCACCTACCAGTCTGAAATATAAGGTCAGGACAATCCAAGGCAGGTCTTGATGCATCTGAGGCTCAGAATTTTAATTTTTTGATAATTAGTCGAGTTATTAAATAAAATCTCATCGAAAACGCGTTTCTGAAAATCGGCAAGCACAGACAAGCAGGTTCAGTTCCGTAGCTCCAAAGCAGAGAAAACGCAAAATGCAAGATCGGCTTTCTTTCTTTGCTGTTTTTGTTAACGCCGCCGTATTGCAAATCATACAAAATACGAAGGAAAAAGATATATTCTTAAATTTTGTTCATTTATGTTTTTAACGCCGCAATTTGTTCGAAAAAATATTACAATTAACCCTTTCAAAAAAATTTAAGAAACATCGAATTCATCTTTTTTTTTTTTTTTTTTACCATTTCATGAATCTCGCATCCTCCGAACTAAAACGAACATGTAAAAACTGATTATACCTAATTAAATACCGTACATTGCCCCTTCGAATGCCTTCTACGGTTTTAAAAAATATTTATATTAATACTTTGAAAAACTTTCTTTTTTTTACGCCGTTTCGTGATATTCACAATTTTTTCAATCTTTAAAAATCTGAATCAGCTATCTATATATTTAAAACACTAAGCGGTTTTTTTTTTCGACAGTCGGTGAGAAGAAACTACTGCATCAAATTACACCAATCTTTTTTTTAAATGAAAGATATTTGGCCACAGATTTGTTATCGTACATTCGTTTGTTCAAATATTTTATTAATTAGCCATAATATTAAATTAAAATTCTACAGTTGCGCATGCGCAATATATAAGTACAAGTCTGTCTTTAGAGTGACTCGCTGCCCATGCGCAAAGATGGTCACATCCATAGAATTATACAAGAACATTAGTTCTTACTTCCATGCTCGCATCACAGGTAAGAAGTTGATTTAATTTCGTCTGCTATTCGATCTTACTGTAAACAAGCTTTTCTTTCTTTCACAAAGTTAATATTATTTGGTTCTTCAGCATTATTAACAATTCAAAAATTTATTGTGACGATGTTAAGAGATTTATTGTGTCGATGCTACGGTTTATTTTGCAGGTTTCATATTGTTTTGGTCATATTACAGAAGATAAATACAGTGATTTGAGGCTAAGTTATGGCTGGTGATCCCTCTTATGAATTAGTAACTCTTAGGTTGGGAAAGTAACATGTTAAGTTGTAGCTGCTAAAAAAATGGTATAATTAATATTAAAACGCAACAGTATTTCTGTTAGATCAGAACTCGAATTCGAGACAATTGCGTATAGGTCAACTGTTTTTCGAACCTTTTCAATTTCGAAGGGAGAGGAACGAGTTCCTGATAGCGTAGCGGGTTGAAACAACAGTTTAAAGCTGGGAATTTTTGTAGACGACGCAGGTTCGAACCCAAGGTTGGCAAAATGTGTAATGTTTTTGTCGATAATTCATTTCAATAATGACATATGTTATTAGGAAAAGAAGTTGTACGATTATTATTTCGTTAGCTGCACCAAGTTTAAAATTTAGGTTTTTAGAGAATGAGACAGATAAAAATAAAATTCATGGCAGCTTTTAATGATCGTTTAGTTATATATATATATATATGTTTTGTTTTTTTTAAATAAAAAGTTTAGACCGTAGTAAGTAAATATAAATTCTCTACCCGGTATTTTTAGGTAAATTTCAGATAAAAAGCATGTATAATTGGCTGTTAAATATAAACTTAAAATTCTTTCACTTCATTGAATAGGTTAGACTGACAGCACCATCTATCGCCGTAAAGAAATAGGAATCACTTATGCAATATAGAAATTCGTCACGTAATTCGTCATTCGATAATTAATTTATAAGCAACTAATTCAAAATTCCAGAATTTTTCTAATGAAACATTCAAGTTATTTATCCTCAAATCTTGACAGGCACTATCTAGTTCTGATTAAGTTACGAAAAAAACTAAAAATAACAGTCCATATCTATGTTCATTTCCATTTCGAAAACAGCATTTAGTTTCGAAAAATATTAATATTAACTCTGAAAAAAAATTCGTTTGCTAAACTCACATTTGCAATTATCTAATTTCATTCGATATTTAAAATTTTTCATCGGCTTCATAATGAAAATACAAACGAACCAAAGATACCTAACATCATCTACTTTTAATCTGATCTATGAAGTAGCCTTTGGTTTGAAAAAATTATTTATATTAAGCCATTCAAAACGTTCGTTTCCGTAAGTCCCTTTCACGATTTTCGCGATTTCTGTAATGTATAAAAATCCAAATCTTCTTTACTAAGCAAGCTACGAACAGACTAAAAAAAGTCCTTCCGGCCAGTGCCGGCAGGAAGAGGTAGCTTTCATATTCCTTATTTTTTAAAAGCCAGCCTATATTATTCAAACACACGGAGCTCTAATTAGTGGAACCCGATTATAGAAGATTAAATACTAATTTTTGTCAATATTGAATATGAATCAGAATTTCGCGAAATTAGTCAGCGTTATCAAAGCTGGTTTTATTAAAGTGATTTACATTTTGTCGCCAAATTCGGTGATATCCCGAATTATATTAATAATTATATTAACCCGAATTATCGGTGATAGCCCGCCATTTTAAAACAACATAATGGGTGCAACAAAGATCACCAATGAACTGGGTCGAGACCTTAGTAATTCCTGTGCACATGCTCACTCATATCTAAATCGGTTGAAATATACGAGTGCTGTTGCAGGCAAAATATCAGATTTTTCAAAATTTCACACACATTCGAAATTCAAACTGTTATATCTCGGCCTTTTTTAGATAAAGGCAAAACAAAAAATGATCCGGAATCTTTGTAACAAGCTGAAACACATAAGAAAAAAATATTTTTCAATTTCTAATTTTTTGTACCTCATTTTCAATTAATTTTTTTTAAATATTTAAATGGCCGCCATTTTGAAACAAGATGGCGGATGAAGTTAGCAAACGAACTCGGCCGAGAGATTGCTATGTACTATGCACATGCTTTGTCACATCCTAATCGGTTCATAAATACGCGTGTTATCGCAGGACGAAAATCAGATCGTTTCAAAATGTCAGCCATGCTAGAAATTCAAAGTGCTATAACTCAGCCATTTTTTAAGATATAGACAAAACGAAAAATGCTCCGAAATCTTTGTATCAATGTCAAAAACATAAGAAAAAAATCTTTTCAAATTTCTATTTTTTTGTACCTCATTTTAAATTAAAATTAAAAAAAAATTAATGGCCGCCATTTTGAAACAATATAGCGGATGATGTTGGCCAACGTACTCGGTTGAGGCATTGGTATGTACTATGTACCCACCAATTTATATCTAAATCCGTTCATGCGCGTGTTATCGCGTAACAAAAATCAGATCGTTTCAAAATGTCATCCACAATAGAATTTCAAAGTGCTATAACTCAACCGTTTTTTAAGATATAGACGAAACAAAAAATGCTCCGTAATCTTCGTATCAAGCTCAAACACATAAGGAAAAAATCTTTTTCGATTTATAATTTTTTTGCACTTCATTTTAAATTAAAATATTTTTTTAAAATTTTAAATGGCCGACATTTTGAAACAAGATGGCGTATGAAGCTGGCCAACGAACTCGGTCGAGACATTGCTATGTACTATGCACATGCCTTGTCACATCCAAATCGGTTCATAAAAACGCATATCATCACGTGACAAAAATCAGATCGTTTCAAAATATCAGCCATGCTAGAAATTCAAAGTGCTATAACTCAGCCATTTTTTAAGACATAGACGAAAAAAAACTGCTCCGGAATCTTTGTATCAAGCTAAAAACACATAAGGGAAAAATCTTTTTCAATTTCTAATTATTTTGTACCTCACTTTTAAATTTTAATTTTTTTAAATTTTTAAATGACCGCCATTTTGAAACAAAATGGCGGATGGGGCTGGCCAACGAACTCGGTCGAGACATTGCTATGTACTATGCATATTCCTTGTAACATCTAAACCGGTTCATAAATACGTGTATTATCGCGTGACAAAAATCAGATCGTTTTAAAATGTCAGCCATGCTAGAAATTCAAAGTGCTATAACACAGCCATTTTTTAAGATATAGACGAAACTAAAAATGCTACAGAATCTTTGTATCAATCCCAAACACATAATAAAAAAATATTTTTCAATGTCTAATTTTTTTGCCTCATTTTAAATTTTAAATTTAAAAAAATTAAATGGCCGCCATTTTGAAACAAGATGGCGGATGAGGCTGGCCAACAAACTCGGTCGAGACATTGCTATGTACTATGCACATTCCTTGTCAAATCCAAATCGGTTCATAAATACATGTATTATCGCGTGATAAAAATCAGATCGTTTCAAAATGTCAGCCACGCTAGAAATTCAAAGTGCTATAACTCAGCCATTTTTTAAGATATAGACGAAACCAAAAATGATTCAGAATCTTTGTATCAAGCCCAAACACATAAGAGAAAAATCTTTTTCAATATCTAATTTTTTGTACCTCATTTTTAATTTTTTAATTTTTTAAATGGCCGTCATTTTGAAACAAAATGGCGGATGAGGCTGGCCATCGAACTCGGTCGAGACATTGCTATGTACTATGCACATTCCTTGTCAGATCCAAATCGGTTCATAAATACGTGTATTATCGCGTGACAAAAATCAGATCGTTTCAAAATGTCAGCCATGCTAGAAATTCAAAGTGCTATAACTGAGTCATTTTTTAAGATATAGACGAAACTAAAAATGATTCAGAATCTTTGTATCAAGCCCAAACACATAAGAGAAAAATCTTTTTCAATGTCTAATTTTTTTGTGCCTCATTTTAAATTATTTAATTTTTAAAATTTTTTAAATGGCCGCCATTTTGAAACAAGTTGGCGGATGAAGCTGGCCAACGAACTCGGTCGAGACATTGGTATGCACTATGTACACACGAAATTTTATCCCAACCGGTTCATAAATACGAGAGTTACAGTATGACAAAGATCAGATATATATATATATATATATATATATCAATTTTGAACGGAGGGTGGTTTCGGGGTCTAGGGGTCATGATCGGTGAAATTATACCAAAATTTTTCGGAATCGTTTTCCTCCGAACGGCTGCAATAGGTAGCTTTTTGTAATGAAAGCTACCTAATACAAAGCTTGAAAAACAAAGTTTCTGAAGCCTAATACAAAGTTTCTAAAAATATGGACACTAACCCATTCGTTTCCAAAAATCATTTACGCAAATTTGGTTTTTTATGCCATGTTTAAAAATCGGCATCGGATTCGGAAATAAAAATACGAACAAACCAAAAATATCGAACAATATCTCCTTTCAATTTTCTTTACAACAAAGCTTTCAGTTTTAAAAAATACGAATATTAACCTTTCAAAAACGTTCGTTGCTGTAAACCACTTGCGAGAATCCGTATTTTTTGGAATATTTAACGTTCTTGCCCGGAATTGTTAATCTAAATGCGGAAAAACAAATTGCAGACCCTTAATAAGTTTACATTAAGCTTTTAACACATGACTACGGTTAAAAAAAATACGACTAACTACCCTTTGAAAAAATTAATTTGCGAAAGTCACTTTCGTCTGATTTCGTTTTTTTTTTTTTTTTTCGCTTTTCTCATAGTTTTTTGTTTATCATAGCACGTTCCCTATTTCAAATGAAGTTTGTAGCATGTTTAGTTTATTTACAGGGACAGTCAAAAGTTTTCCGTTACATTACGGCCTATGGGAAAAAATCATTTAAAATGATTTTTAATGATTTTACATGCTTTCAAACATAATAAAATTGATATTCATTTATCAAATGCACTAAAATATACATTCTGTAGAATATGCAGTGCAAAGAATAATTATTATTCATTTACAGGGCCACACAAAAGAATTCCGTTACATACTGATATAGGGGTGGAGGGAATTTTTCCGTTGTATTTTAATTATGTTAAATTATTTCATGTATAATGAAATTGATATACGTCGCTGAGGTTTAATGTAACTTATTTCATGTATAATACGAATTGCACAGCATTTATAGGGACACACGAAAGATTTCAGATACTATATTGTAACCGAAGTACTGTACGGTAGCGATGATTGCTGTAGATTCATTTTTAATTATGTTATATGCTTTTATGTTTCACTATATTTATACATTGAATATGGTGTGCATAAATACTGTAAATCATATACAGGGATACACAAAAGAATTCGTAATGGTTACTGGGTATGATTTCAAATTGCTTAAAGGTGGTTTTTAAATGAGTTATGCATTTTTACGCTGAAATGCATTTAGTTTACTAAGAAATGTTTGTAGAACATAGATAAATGATATACAGGGTCACGCAAATAATTGGATACATGGCCGTCTATAAATGATAATTTCTGGAAATGTGATTCCAGTAGTTTTAAGAGTGTTTTACTTTGAATTAAACTTTAACTAAATAGTGGCGTATAATAAAGGCACTAGGTTAACTACAAGGTTGTACAAATGTATACAAGTATGTTTCCATTTATTAGTATAAATTGCTGAACGCGAAATTTCAACCTGTTGTGTGTTTTCTTCCTAAACTAAATTTCCCCATTATACAGCATATATATCAGCGTACAGATCAAATACAGGGGTGTTCAAAAGAATTGTAAAACATATTTGCTATGGACGGTAACTGCTGAAATCAGTTTTTCAAATGTTTTATGTGTTTTCTAAAATGTTTCCTTAGTTATCTTATATACCTTATTTCTCTAAATAACGAAGTTTTGTTAAAGCATTCAGTGTTGGAAAGCGTTTCATAATCTATTCTTAACGCATGATTTTTCATACTTGTTTTTAATATTAAATGACCCTATGTGAGAATGAATAGTGAGAAGTAATATTTTTAGCAGCAGAGCGTTATTAGGTTGTTATTATTATTATCATTACTAGGTTCATTTGTAAAGATTTTCATTTAAATATATAAATTCGCCCGGTATACATTACCGAAGGCAATGGGGCCGCTATCTCTAATTTTGTTTGGATAGATTTTCATTTGAAAACAAAAAATCATGCAAGATCACAAAATCGAGTGTGTACACTACTGAAACCATTGAGGCCACTAATATTAGGATCGTTTAGAAGAATTTTCGATTAAATATATGAAATCATTCAACATTGTTTTTATGTATATTGAAGGTTATTAACATGGGCCCGGAGCTCGATGGGCTTATCAGCTATTACATAAATAAAGGCAAAAAACTTCTAAATAATATCGTAAAATTAAGAAATGCGCAAGGCCTTTCTAAAGCACTTTGTCTTTCTTCAAACATGTAGTTTCTTTCAACTGAAATAAAATTCAGCTCATTTTTATTAAACTTTTTACGAAAATGCCTGTAACCGACTCGCAAAACCTAACATCATCCCTAATCCGAACCCAACCCTTAAAAACATTCTATAGTCAACTTGACCCCAGCCCAACAGGCAAAAAAAATTAGAGTCAATCCGAACCCGAGGTTAGGTTCTGGTAAATTCAGAGTTAACTGTCTTCAGACAAAAGTCGGGTATCTATGTATATTCCAAGGCTTTCTTAGACTTCGACATACTTTACAAACATTGCAGTCCATTTATTCCATAAACATGCCCGTGAACATGCACTTTTTACATCATTCAGCTATCCAAATATGCTGGCCAATATTCAATGTCGTGGTAGCAGAAAATGCGAGGCGGGAGCCTTTCATCGAATATTTCTTTTCCGGCAAGTGGATTGTTTTTAGAGCAATTCCGCTTTTCCCTTTAATTTTACCATTTCTTGACACTGATAAAATAATTTAATTATCAATTTTTGTTTCATGTTCCCGCTTTCTAAAGCTGCTTGTATTTTTTTTTTTTTTTTTTTTTTTTTTTTTTTTTTGCCTACCCCAACTTATACCTTCAATTCCTTCATTGTACTATATATATGTTCAATATATATTTTGATATGTGCAGATAAAAAAATATGGACAATAGGATTATCATTTTAAAAGGATAAATTATTACGGTTTATATCAGCAACTTATTCTTATTTATAGCATTTCGGACTACTAATAGCAACAGTAGAAAGCATATTGAATTTTGTATGCGTTTTTGTAAAAAGAACTACATACAATACGATAACTATTTTAAATTGTAAAATCTACTGCTAATTTTTTAGCAAAACATCGAAATTTCATGATGATTGTCGCATTTTCATGGGAGGGATATACCCAAAGAACAGACAGTTACGGGTTTCAAACATAAACGATTCCTTTCCTACGGAAGCAAAATTATCAAGATTGGATCAATCATGCGACAGTTATATGTGAACAAAAAATGCAGTAATATCTCGGTTTCGTAAACTTGGGTAATCGTCTGTTTCAGTTTCTGTCGATTTTTTCCGCGAAATATTTGTCTCGGTTTTTGTCGGCGTATTCACTGCATTTTCCTTAAACAAAGGGGCGAACCACACGTTCCCCTGGTGAGTGTGGCATTCTTTCTCGTCTTGTGTGCATCATTCTGCGCTCGTGTAGGCAAACAATTTCGTTTATTTCCAGTTTATTTTTGTGCTTTTTTTTTTTTTTAATAGATTGCGAGTTCTCCATCATCGGACCAACGAAAATATCCAGAGCCAGTAGCACTTCAGGGAACGAGGGAAAGGGAAATCCGAACCGTAGTTCCGGGCTGTAAGCCGGTAGAATGTTCTCCTACAGACAGCCGAAACCCATTTGTTAGTACATGACAGAAGCTTTTAAAAGATTTTCTCTTTTAGGTAGATTTCGTATGAAATACTACCTATTACATTCTCCCTTATGTTCGAATTTCTGAACAATTTTTGCAGATCTACACCGATCATGACGCCTGGAACCCAAAACCACCCTCAGTGAAAAAATTTATACATATATCTATCTATCTATCCACACACACATATATATATATATATATATATATATATATATATATATATATATATATATGTCACTTTCTTCTGGACACGATAACTTCCACAATGCTGCACAAATCTCTTCCAAACTGATACATAAAATCAAGGGGCATAAAATCTCGGTCAAGTATGTTAATGGGCAAAATCGGACCAAGGGGATGGAAATAGGGAGGGGTTATGTGAAAAATGTAAAACCCCCATAACTTCTTAATTTTTGTACATATCAAATCAGTTTAAAGTTTTTATTACTTCTAAAAATAGGGCCAAAAATTTATGTATCACAGATTTTTGATAAAATTAAAAATGGGCTCAAGAGGTGCAAAAAATAGGTTTTTTGGGAGAAAAAATTCATAACTTCGTCAATTAATAAGATATCAAATACAATTAATTTTATTATAAATCTCCTTAATATTATCTACTACTTTCATATTCACAAGTTTTTGATAGGACCAATTCGTACCGCAAAAAAAAAAAAATTGAAAACGAAAACAAAAAGGAGGGGTTGAAGAAGAAAAAAATCCATAACTCCGTCAATTCACAAGGTATAAAATCTCCATGAATTTATCATATATCTTCTTAATATTGTCTACAACATTTATATACACATGTTTTTGATAGGACCAATTCTTACAGCAAAAACAAATTAAAAATACATAGCGGTTGAAGAAAAAAATCATCTTATTAAGGGTGTATTCAAATCCAAACTGTTATTTTCTTACTCATTTTTAAATTCATTTTTGCTCTCAAACGCATCCAATTGACAGATTCTCTTATTCAGAAACTATATAATGTACCGTAATGATCGATTTTTTTTATAGAGGCAGAATATATTTCAAAAAATGATGTCAAAGTGGGTATTTTGAACAAAATTTCCCGAAGCGATTGTGTTAGAAACAAAAAATATTGTCCTACTGAGAAAATAATTGTTTATAAATCAAGTTTTAATTAATTGAAGGATAAATAAAAACACAGGTCGCTTATAAATCTCTTCAAAAATCACGTCAGCAAGTTTCATATTTTTTCTATTAAAAATGAATCTCAAAATGTGCCCGAAACTTTCGAGTTGTTTAGCACGGAAAAGTATTTTTTTGACTACCGCCTTAACATGATTCTGATAAAACCAGCTATTATATAAAAATAAAGTAAAAACTCGTCAAAAGCGGCCAGATAAAATTGTTCAAGTGGGTTTATATCTAATCATGATTTTGTTTTTGTTGGTGAAATTAGTATACTTAACTTCGAAAACTACATCCGCCTGCAGACCGGGCCGGCAGGGATTTTTTTGTTTTTCTTGATTGTACAATGTTTATATTTTTGCATTAGTCACTCTAAAAAATTGTAAAATTCTCATTATAGCTGTCTGGTTCAAAATATGACAATTTATAATAAATATCAAATATTAATAACAAAAGCACAGCTAGAGTAATAAATATAATTTAATAATAATAATAATAATAATGATAATAATAATAATAATAATAATAATTAACGAATATAAAAGAACACTATTTACAATGGAAACAAAGAAGATGACAAAAAAAAAAAAATCATAAATTATCGCCTGAAGAAAAAGACTAGAGGTATGGATAATTATTTCTAAAAATGACTTCATTTTCCTCTATAATTCTTATTAGTGCACATATTCTTGTTCATGCGAACAGGACTTTCAGTAATACAATTAATCCAGTCCGGAATGGCCATACTTCTGGGCTTTTTAACGTAATAGTATGTTGTCATAGGACAATCCAGTACGTAGTGCAGTGAGGTGGAGGGGAAACCACATGCACAAAGAGGGGTTCCACGTTTGCCTATGTCGTAAAAAAATTTTTGGAAAGGGCCGTGAGTTGTATAGAAAAGAAAAAGGTAACGACTATTTACGATAAATTTAATGTGAACACTTGGTAATAAGTTATGTGTGTAGCGGCCTGTGACTTCATTGTCTCAACTTTGCTGCCAGTCATTTTTTAATTTCTGTTCTAATTTATATTTTAAATGCGAAGCAAGATGTGGAAGGAAATATGATGTGACATTAGTGTAGCACTTCAGAGAAGGCCATGAACACGATCGAGTCGAAAAGGAAATTATTAAAAAAAACGAGAGCGGCTTTAAGATTGCTGAAATCGGCCGCATGTACGGAAATCACCATCCACTATAAGTTCCATTGGAACGACAAGGGAAGCAATAAAGGAGGCTAATGTAGCGAAAATCGTGAATGTGCTAACGCAACAGAGATCGCAAATAAACGAAGATGTCGAACAGTTATTATTAATTTGGAACAATAAAAGACAGATGGCGATTCTGTTTCGGAGGCCATCATATGTGAAAAAGCCAGGCTATTGTATTCCGATCTCATTCAGAAAATGCTTGGGTGGAGTGGTAGTCTTAGTGATTTTAAGGCTAGCAAAGGCTGGTTCGAAAAATTCAAGTGGCGTACTGTCATACACAGTGTTACTAGGACTGGCGAAGACGCGAGTTTGGACAAATCTAGGGCCTAAAAATGTATGTCCGCGTTCAAAGATTTAGTAGAGGATAAAAGGTTCAGCCACAACAAATATTCAACTGTTATGAAACAGGCCTCTTTTGGAAGAAAATGACACAGAAGACGTTCATTACACTTGAGGAAGAAACACTGCCGGGATATAAGCCTATTAAGGTAGTCTTCTGTTGTGTTGTAATGCTAATGTTTATTGTAAAGTGAAACCCTTACTGGTGTACCATTCAAGAACTCCTGGAGTTTTAAAAAGAAACAATGTGATTAAAAGTAAATTGTGTGATGTAGGGGGGTAAACAAGAAAGCATGGGTCACGAGGCCAATTTTCAATGAGTCTGTGAATGAAGTGTTTAGCTCAAGTGTAAAAATATGCCTGCAGGATAATCAGTTGCCCCTTAAATACCTCCTAGTAATGGACAATGCTTCTGAAAATCCACCAGATTTTGAAGACACATTTTTGGAGGAGTTCAATTTTATCACACTGAAGCTCTTGCCCACTAATACTACACCACTCATCCAGCTCAAGGACCAGAATGTCATTTAAAATTTCAAGAAACTGTACACAAAGCAATGTTTCAAAGGTACTTTGAGGTGACATCAGATACAGCATTGTCCTTAAGAGTGATCTGGAAAAAACATTTCAACATTCTCAACTGCATTGGCCTCATATATAAGGCTTGGCAGGAAGTAACATTCAGGGCGATGAACTTTGCTTGAAAGAAATTATGGCCAGGATGTGTGCACGAGAGAGATTTCGAAGAGTTTGAGCCTTTCCCTGATTACCCTATGCATGCGGTGCAGTAAATTGTTGATTTCGGGATGTCCATGGGTTTGGAGATGAGTGGTGAGAATGTGGGAGAGTTGGTGAATGAACACAGGAAAGAACTCACCACTGAAGAGCTGCAAGACCTTCACCTAGAACTGCAACAAGCAGCAGACGTGGAAGTTGCTTCAGATGAGGCGGAAGAGAATATGCCTTCTTCAGAGATTAAGGATATCTTCTCTGTGTGAAGCAAGGTACAGGGGTTTGTGGAGAAAAATAACTCATACAAAGCTGTTGCAAGCCGTGTATGCAACTTGTTTAATGATAATGACTCACCCCATTTCAGGTAAATTTGAAAGGGGCGACAGAAACAAACCACTTTGGACAGTTTTTGAGAGCATCATAGTTTCTTTGACTATGAAGCTAGTCCTACTGCTAAAAGACCAAAAAGGGAAGTGACCCTAGATGTAGTGCCTTTATCCACTACATAATAAAGGTCTAAGAATACTATATAACTTTTCTTATAGTTTTTAGTATTAAACGCTGTACTTATTCTATATAAAATGTGTTTTTTGGTACGTATTTTGGAGTGCTTAGAACGAATTGATTGGACATATAGATTCATATGAAAATAATTGCCTCGGTTTTTGTCGGTTTCGGATTTCGACAATTGTTTTCTGACGTATTATTGACGAAATCCTAGGTATCACTGTATATGCAGGGTATTCCCTCCAGAGTGTCCAATAGGTAATTACTAAAGACTTGGTTTTAGAGGTGTAGTTCCAATTGCTAAAAATGTTTCAAATGTTCTCCATCATATTAAATGTTATTTAAATCAAATTACTTTTCTTTGTAAAAGTTACATAATTAAAATTTTTAGATACTCATTGGATTATATAATTTACATTTAGAATATTTTTTTCTGTGCCCTAAGAAGTAAAAGAAAAGAAGCACTCATTCTTTTACCACAAAAATTTGCCGGTTTATGATACTTTCAATTTTATGAAAATTCAGTTTTTTCTGGCACTAAAACTGCATTTTTTCGTTTTTAGTGTTAGAAAACACTGCAAATTCATAAAATTCAAAATACTACAATTTGATAGAATTTAGTGACATGGAATTTTTTTTTTTTTTTTTTTTTTTTTTTTTTTTTTTTTTTGTACGACAGTGTAAATCATGGGTCGTTCAGCTTGATGGTTTTTGGACGCGAATGGTGGCCATTTCAAGCACTTCTCCTGATGTCATTTCACAGAATCGAAGAATCAAAAATATTTTGAAAGTGTTGTTACAGTATCTTAATTATTGATAAAGTTATGAAGGAAACGTTCAGTTTGGAGTGATACAAACATTTTTTAATTCATAACCAATATGTTATCTATGGGCACCCCTCTTATTTTGTTCAAACTGTTTAAAATATTGTCTAATTTTATAGATTTTATTCTTTAAAGTCTATCAAAAATTAAGCCAAGCATGTAATCCCGGTATACACTAATAAAAAAATTTCAGTCGTTTAGGAAAAAGTTTCTAAAAATACTGTACGGAGATAGAAACCCTATTTTTACATGAAACGCTATTAGCAAATTTTCTCAATATTGGGAACTTGTGAGCGGCAAAAAGGAAAGTTCCCAGCTTAAGTTATTTACCTCTACCTAAGTGAAACACTAACAGTAATGCGTAGTGACCCTTCTATGTATCAAATTGGATGGAATAGCAAATATAAGTAAAAGTACGTGTCATAAATACCTAAATCATTTTTCCTTGTTATACAGTAATCTGAAAGCTAGCTGTGTGATCAAAATCCCTTCAAAACTTTTATTTCTTTTGGAATCTCTGTTGGACACATCTATACGCAGAATGAGTCGATTACAAATAGGTGGGAGCTAATGCGATGTTTTGCGTGACTTATCTTAAGACAAAATGGGAAAAAAAATATTTCTAGAAATGTAAACATTTTTAATTATATCTTCCAATTCCTCAATTTTATTTACGCATTTATTAATATAAAAATAAATTTTAATAGTATTGTGTGTATGTTATATACACATGTAAATTATAAAACAACACTACCATATCTACTAAGCGACAAGTTTTAATAAACATATGGTATAAATAATCCCATAGAGATTTTTTTAATGTGATAAACTTTCATTGAACATACCTGCAAATGATAAGTATTATTATTATTATTATTATTATTATTATTATTATTTTAATTTCAATAAATTCAACGAGAAAATTTCACAAAATTTGCAAAATTTCTTCGCGGCTTTTTCTGAATTCTAAAAGAATCTTATTTGCTCAGATGCCTGATTTCTCTAAGACAATTACCAACAAATTTAGACCATTCACCATGGTTTTTTGTTCAGCAATATAACAGTAGAATCACTCTAAAACGTACTTTTCATGTAAAAAACATTAATTGCATTACAGATGGAAAAAGTAACCTGGCTACAGTTTGAATACATAATTAATTTCAAGAGTCAACAGAACTATTGAAGAGTGAAGAGTCACGAGTTCGAGTGAAAACGCATGTAGCATAAGCATTTTTACAAGTATTGACAAACGCATGCTACTCAAGTGTTGCATTTGAGCCTCGATATTGAGGTAATGCCACATCTTTTAACAAATGCATATCAATTAGTCATAAGTAAAATTTATTTAGAATGTCTTCAGGCAAACATACCGTCCCAGTGATATTTCTGTTTACTATTTTCTTGCAAAATCAACTGTGGTAGTAATTTTGTTGCAGTAAGTATCTCAAATGTACCAAATATCGATTGCACAAGAGATAAAATTAATCTCTTAGATATTTTAACGTCACTTGTTAACATATTTACATTAATATTACATTTAAGTATGTCGTTATCTAAGTTTCGTAGCATTCCTAAAAGAGATGCATCCCCAAACTTTTTGGATTTATATTTGCAAACAATATTGTTTTCTCAACTAGATACGTAAGTTAAACTTTAGACATAATAATTGTAGCATGTTCAATAAAATTTCCATTTTCTCAATCACCATTTTATCCAGTTATACAATTTTCATCATAGAAATATTATTTTAACTTGTGAGCCACTTTACATAAATCAATTGAGGAATTATCTAAAAGATGCGTGATGGAGACATTAAGCAAATGAAGAAAACAGAATGGTCCGTAAAAAATACGAAAATGCCCAGAAATTTCTATTATCTCATTGCATGAGTAAAGAAACACAAAAATCTTCTCAGAAATACTCAGATTAAGTATATTTCAATTAGTAATATATTTTTCTATATCGGCATTTAGACCAATAGAAAATATTCTGAGCCATTTTACGATATCTGGTATGACTGCTATTAAATTTAGACATTTAAATAAACACTGGTTGATGGTTATCCATTTTTGTTATCAGAACCATCGAATACGGGTCTTACGTTTGTAGTTTCACTACCATCATTATAACTTAGCATATTTATAGGATTTTTTGATCTTCGGTACAGTACAAGAGTTTTGATCAAGTATTTCAATATCATTTAACTTTTTAGTTGGAGAACTGGAAAGTTTTATTTCGACACGCTTCACAACTTTCTCCAAAGCTTCTGGAGTTTTAGATTTTTTTTTTCATTAGCACATCTGATGTTACCTAGTTCTTTGTTTTTTCTTTTTCTTAATTTTGTCTTTCTCTAGCTAGCTCTAAGACATTTTTTCGCTTTTTCTTAATATGCTCTGTTTTGTTTCATTCTCATCTCAATATATTCAGCTTCATTCTTGAGTTTTTCTCTCTATAATTTTTGGCGCTTAGCAGAATTTTTCATGGTCTTTAAAACAATTTCATCTATAAGAAACAAATTTCTTTTAAAATATAGTATCCGAATGCATTTTTTTCCATAAGAGTTACTATAAGAATTTCTGTAGATCATACACCAGAATTTAGTTAGCGAAGCTTTGCAAAGGCTGTAAAAATATCTGATCAAAGACCATGTGCTTAAAACCAAAAGAAAATACGCAAACATGACACAATTTCAGTTGTTTTAATTTATCTGTATAGTCAGTTGTCGTGATTGTTTTATAATCTAAAGTAATAATAAAAATTAATAAAAATAAATACATTAATTTAAAAAACACGAATAAAGATAACACAAGCCTGCAAAATTTGGATTGTGTCATACGGCTTACCATTTGATAATTAATTCTTGCTTATTTTGTAGCAATGAATCCGAAAATGGCCTTCATTTTTTACCATCACGTCAGGATTTTTTGCAAAATTTTTACTTTTTAACTTTGAAATTCATGATTTGCAGAAGATTCTGACGTTATGGTTAAAAACGAAGGTTATATTCAGATTTAGTGCTAAAAAGTACATAAAAATCAATTATCCAAATTTAAAAAACACAACCACCACATCTATTTTATAATATTAGAATTTTGCCATTTTTTGACTTTGAAATTTACGATTTGCAAAAAATCCTGACTTAATGGATAAAAATGAAGGTCATTTTCGAATTCAGTGCTAAATATATATATATAAATCAGTTATCAAAAGTTAAGAAACACAACCATTTCCAGTATCTTTCAATGTCAGATATTCTCCATTTTTTTTTTTTTTTTTTTTTTTTTTTTTACCGTTGAAATTTATGATTTGTAAAAAAATCCTGACGTGATGGTTAAAAATTAAGGTCATTTTCAAATTCAGTAGTAAAAAATACATAAAAATCAATTGTCAAAAGTTAAATAACACAACCATCGCAGGCTTGTGCAATTTATCTTTCTTAAAATATACAAAATACTCTGAATTATGGCTATTACTATTTCAAGAACTGTTCTAATAACGGAGGAAAGAACTAAACTTTAAGCATTGTGTTTGTTTCCGTTGTAATTCGGTTTTATGTCAAACTATGGACAAAAATGTTGTGAGATACTTTTGTGACACAGACATTTGTTATTCTTGTGACAACACCCCAGATGCATATGTCTTATACCACTAAATCAGAGAAGTTTTGTGTAAAATTATTAAGTAGTTTTTATAAAATTAAACCTTTTATGATTTTTGTAACGCTTGTGACGTATAATTATCAACTATTAAATACAGTTAAAATTGCATTAAATACTTAGTTAAAAATTTTTAACTATGTAGGTCTGACAGATATGTTAATATTATTTTACTTTGAATGCATAATAATTTCCTTTAATGAACACAAGTAAAAAAATCCATACAACTCAAGAAGTAAACTTTTATGCTCAAATGCTAATGAAGTGTAATACTGTTAGTTTCTAGCACATTTTCAGTATAGACTTGTTCTTATGAAATTAAAACTTACAAACTCATATACACCAACTCTTCAGCCTTAAATTGATGTATCACACTTATATTTTCGTTTAAAATAGTTTTTCAGCAAAAATTTTCTATAGCCGTGAACTTACCCATATATACTACCTAAAATGTTGAAAATTGATTCGCGTAATAACCATAGGAGTAAACCCACATTCCTTAAATACTCATTTGTGTCCCTGTAACTGAACTCAAACAAAAAGTATAAAAATGAAAATGTCATAGGAGTTACATGTACAATAAATTCAACGAACTCTTCATTGACAACGGTATATGTTTGTGTGGATCTTTAGAAGTACATACTTCACCATTAGTAATGTTAGTACTTCAAGCATATGTAATGCAAATTATATCCAACAGAGTAACTAATTGTATATAAGAGTATTGGAATTAACATGTGTCAATTTGGTACAGTGTTGAATTCAGACAATTTTCTCTGGGAGGGATTTCTGTGGCGTCGGGGAGGACATTATAGAGTTCCTGGGGGGAAAATGTACTTTTTGATTATTGAAAACACAAAATTTCAAATCTTCCGGGGTGGTGGAGAATCTCATTCTTCGGGGGGGGGGGATGTCCCCAACCCCTTAATTCAACACTCCTTACAGTTTTCAACGGTTTATTTGTATCTTCTTTGCGAATAAAACATTTTTTTACATTAATAAACAAATTTTCTACATTTTCACTATCTCTTTACTTTTTAATTTTCCACACCTGTCCTCCAAATTCCTCCTCTATCAGTGTCGCTAGTGCTTGCGTCGATCTAAGCGTATTCACCTTAATATGAACTATCTCACTTGTGCAACTATAATTCTCTCTCTGTTTCCTAATTATTTCTGTATAAAGATGCTTTTCCGTATCAATATATGTATAGTGTAGTGATCACCATTACTCCAGCAGAGGAGTATTTTACTCGTTAAGAATCACTTTCACTTATTAGAAAATTCCAAGGAATGACATTATTCACTCTAACTGTTCTTCAGATTTGCATAACACAAAAATTACTTGCCGGATCACAACATAATTTTGATGAAATTATTATAACACCTTGAAAATTGAATTAAAAATTTGCAGTTAATATTTGTATTTAAAATTGTATTTAAAATTTTTCCTTCGAAGCAATTTTATTAATCTTTTGAGTCTTCAGGAATGCGCTTTAAAAGGTAATACTATTTCACCACAGCGTGAATCTGCACTTTCTAATGACGATTCTTTGGCATCTAGTTCATGTAAACAACAATACTTTTTGAAATGAATGACACATTTTGATGGCATGGGTGATATTAGCATTTATTTGCCATTATTTTAGAGACAAAATTCTAGAATAATGTTGTAAAGTAAAATTGAGTTTCAAATTGGACATTTTGAGTAACACGTTGCAGAAATCTTTCTTCAGTACAAAAGTACTATGACATTTATTCTAAATTTTCAACAAACTGAATCGGTACCTGTGTAAAACAAGAAATAATACACAAATAGTGGACAATGTGGTCATTAAAAGGACGAAGATAGAAACTCAAACGCCATACCCATCAAGAAACCCATCACGCAAGAAACTTTGACCATAATAATTCCCATTGTTTCCAAGGTACTGCGAAACATTACGCACTTTTATGAGTACAAGGTGTTGATTATTAAGTATTTTGTATCTTTTGGTATTTGTGAAGAAGAGATCTTCATACAGCATTATCTTGTTTATTGTAAGAATGACGCTGAATATCAATGTAAACGGTCTGTGGATGACGGGCAAGAATATTTTGATATAAATGGCAGTAGTAATATCTATTTATATGTATTTATGCATAACTGCCTTATCTGGGACTCAATCAATCCATATTTAGTTCCAATAAGGCTAATTACATTTTATATAATAAAAATCTGTGTTTTTGCATCAATCAGTCAAGAGTTTTAAAAAGAAATCTGATCCATACCAGACCGGAGATACACATCATAGGTGTGCATTTCTTTCATCCTAAGCACTTCAAACCGCCATTAGAAAGAACTGTCTTCGTGCTTGGTGCTTCACTACACATAAGCAGTTGCGTAAACAAATGTACTTTCCCAATGACACATTGTAAATGTACTTTCCCAATAAAAGAATCTTCAAAGAAAAAATTTTCACGGTTTGACTACTACTATCCCGAGACTTAAATCTTTGCGGTTTCTGATGTCAGTGTTACCTTTAATACTAATACATAGCCGTATGGCGACAACATAGCGCCTCGTACAGACTTATGGCATTACGTTTGATGACATTAACTATGATAAACAATTAAAAATTCCGGATTCAAATTTAAGATTATTTTCGATAAAAACAGCAGTCATGCTGATATTGTACTGACTGCAATATAAAAACTGTAAATTACTTTTATATTCGGAATAAATATGCGAAGCGCTCACAGTTGGTGGATTTCTTTTGTATTTTTTTTTCCCATTCACTAATAGCGGTTTCTTCAAAATTGGCTCACAATCTGACAGTATTATACTATACTATTCTGAATAGGGAAACTTTAAATATTAATATCTAGACAGCAAATTGGCATTATCTTTTTTCATAGAAAGATATGTCCGGTTTCAATTTTTGATTTTCTTTTCAACCTGGCTTTTGCTAGAGTGTCTTTTACTCGGGACGTGGGTGGGGACCTATGAGCCTTTCTTCCGCAAAAGAGTCGGAATAAGTAGAAGAATAAAGGGCTGCGGACGAAAAGAGGCCGCTCGCCGCGGAATTTTGCATTTTCATTTTTGTACATTCGTCATCTTGTACATTCATCATCCATTTTCCGCTCGCCGCGGAAAGGCTAGAATTTTATATCTCTTATTCATTCTCTGAAGTTTCTTAAAATTAATAAAATACTGGGAAAACTATAATTTTCATTCAAATTTCATATCCTATTTGATCAGACTCTTTCGCGATAAACATGTACATCATGAATGTTATGTCAAGAATTTCGTCAAAATTATATTCAAAGCATCAAAATTCAAAATCAGATCTAGTTGTAAAATATGTTGCGTTTAAATTTAAAATAAGAAACGTAAAATGAATGACAAACCATGAAAATAATAATTATAATAATTTTCGGATGATGATATTTAAGTACTCAAATTTTATTGTATTATAATGTTACTGTTCTTTCAAATTATAATTATTAATTTTTTGAAAGTGTTTTTAAAACGTATGATGAAACCATAAATACTGAATGGGGGTAATAATATTTTGGATTGATAATTAAATTTCAAACACATACAATTAACAGTTCCATTATTTTATTTTCATTTATTTATAACTTTTTAGCTCACAGGCTATCAAAGCCTGACAGCTAATGTGCCCGCACGTTCTGTATGTACGTATGTATGTACGTAACGCGATAACTCTTGATAGAAATATCCGATTTGCTTCAAATTTTGTAAATAGGTTCAGTCTGATAAAGGCGCTTTTCTGATTAGTTTTAGGGGTTCATTGGTTAAATATAAAGGAGTGGAATTGGGACTAATCCCCCCTTAATATAGATAAATGGGTTATCATGCAGAATTATCGGATTTGCTTCAAATTTGGTAAACCGGTTTATTTTGATAGGACGCTTTCTTGATTAGAATTGGAGTTCATTAGTTAAGTATAAAAGGGGAATGGGGTGTCTAATCTCCCCCCCCTCTTAATTTAGCTAAATGGGTTTTTATCGATTTATTTGTTTTTTGAGGGGCATTATTCTTTGAAATAAGGGTATAATATAGAATTAGTGTGAACAGCCTGTGAGTTCGATGCTATTAGTTTAACTGGGCACTTTTCTTTTATTATTTATTATACTTTTGACACTTCTCAACCATCACCTCTCATATTAATTTTATTCATATACCGTCATTTTATCATTAGGTTAAATCCAGTTTACATGTCCTACAGGGTTAGTTGCCCCATTTACTGCATTTCAGCTACTGGACGTATAGTGGAGCTACTAATGTTCTACTGCTCTCAATTATTATATAAAAGCGTAGTAGACGAAGTTACAGCGATTGATTTCTTCATATAATTCTTCATATATTTCTTCATATATTTACCAAAGAGGGGTAATTTTGTCTTTTGTGGTATGCACTTATGAGATAGCGACAAGTCGAAGTTTAAATATAATATACTTACTAAAGATTTGTCATCACATATTTGGTAAATACTGTTGAAACAGATATCCAGTTATGTGTTAGCGTAGGATTCAGCCATATTTGTTGCTAGTTTTAGAATTATTGTCCGGGGTATCTATCCCGGGTTAAAAAAGCATACTTGCCCCATATTGCATCCGGGATATATGCCTGATTTGTGATTCGGGATAAGATACCTCAAATTATCAAAAAACTTCAATGCGTGGAAATATATTTTTGAAATCTTCAGGATTTTGGATTAAAAAGTTTCTATTTAAGATTTTTTTATTAAAAAAAAAAATGTTCAAAAAAAATTCCTTAATTTGATGTAAATAGGATATTAAGTCAAATGCAAATCTAGTGTTTGATTTACAAATATTAATTATTCATACTTTCTATTTTTTTACGATTGAAGCATCTATCTCGATCAAGTGGGAATGTTCTAACAGGGTTTTTTCTTTTGGTTGATCATTGCACTTCCGGGGAATAATTCCATAACATCTCAGGGGGCGGAGTTAGTCGTGATAAATTCTCTATTTAAGCAATTCAATTGTTTCAATTGAGTATGTTGGTTTAAAAGGTTGCGATTCCGCCACATTTTTTAATTGAAAAATATTTGAGTGTTTATAGCTGTGCTTAAAAGATTTTAATTCACACATTCAGAAAGTTCCCTCTCTTTATATTAGAATACATTCAGAAGCATTAAGTGGAAATCTAAATACTAAGTAATAATCTAAAATTCCTTAGCTATAATACCTATGCTTATTCATTTATTTAAATAATATTCTTGTATTGTTGGCAATTTTTCTGCCCCCCCCCCCCTTAATTTAAACAACATAAGTTTAATCTTCCGTAGAATATAAAAATATTTTGAACTCTTTCAATATGAAACATAAAAATATAACGCATTTAATTTAAAAATTTTAAATTTGTTTCCCAAATTAGCTTTAAAATGTGTGCATAGAAAATAAGAAGGAGGGAGGATAATCCCTCTTGGTTTAGATTGAACAAGTTTAGCCTTCGCTAGAATTATCCGATTGCATTCAAATTTTGTACACCAGCTTAGTGGGGAAAGGCAGTGGTTGATTGTTTGGAATGGCTACATGAGACATGCACAATGCATAATATCCGTCGCAGTATTTCCGGGGAAAAAGAAAAAGTAGAAATGTGTAAGTAAAAATAAAAAGTTTCTGTTCAAGATTTTTTAATTTAAAAAAAAAAAAATCCTACATTTGATGTAAATAGGATATTAAGTCAAATGCAAATCTGGTTTTTTGATTTATAAATGTTAATTACTCATGCTTTCTATTGTTTTACGAATCCCGATCAAGTGGGGTGTCTAACCCTGAGGTCCAGGATAAATGGCCAAAATCATTGATTACGTTTTTTGATAAAAATACTATTTTATCTGGCATTTACATTACACAAGTTTTTTTTATTATGTTCTACATAAAACTTGGAATAAATAGGTTACATGTGCACTGCAAAAATCATTGCTATAAAGGAGGTCTTAAGGGGGAAAGGGACTATACCAGACTCCATGATTTTATTCATTGCAGTCACGGAATAGTTTTAAAAGTTTTCATGGTAAATTATGTAGGGCTGTTAAACAGTTTTATTTGGGTGGCTTCAAAGATATAAGAACAATTATAGAACCCCGCCGCTAAAAGGCAGAATAAATGAAGCTGTTTCTTCAAAACCTTAAGGGGACACACTACCTTGAAAATGGTCAAATTATCGTTTTTTTTTTTTTTTTTTAATTGGGTTAAAGTATAACTACACCTTTTAAAAATATACTGATGAAATTTGTATCCTTATGAAATGTGTATCCTTAATAACAAAGATTTTATTAAAGATTTTATGCGCGATGATAGAATTTAAAGGAACGTCACGCCCACTCAGAAATTCCGGTTAATTTAGATCACTCGTGAAAAAAACCCGAGGACATTGCGAATTATTTTATTTCCTACATGATGTAAAGTCAGGTTATGATTTAACCGTAACAGTTTGAGTTAATATGGCCATGTGAAAGGACTACAGGCGCAGGTACCAAAGAAGGAGGAAAACCAATACAGTTCATGTAGTAGCATGGGAAATATTAAGCTTGCAAGCAGACGCAGCGATGCCTCACAAATGAAAAATGAGGGGCTTACATATAAGGCTGGTTGTTTTTAAATTTTTATACTAAATGCATATGAAACTTAATCATGTTTTCGCATCATATATAATATTAGCAAATAATATTTTATATAAATAACGATAAATGAGACAATTTTCTCATTTTTAAATGTTTGGCGATTAATGATTTTAAAACATTACTTCACTTATTATATGTAACACATTTATATTCGAGTCTTTATATATACTTCAATATATGTGTTTGATAAAAATGTGCATGAACTTCACACAAGTTAGAAGTTAAAACATGTTATTTTTGCAAATGAAAACTTTAAACTGACTTTTTTCCATGTTCATATTTTCATAACTAACATTCCATGTTCATATTTCATGCTAAGGTTTCATGCTTTTTTTTTTCCTAATTCACATATAAGTTTGAAATTTCTTTTGCTTGTTTTCCATAGTGCCTTTAATATTTCTATGCATGGATTTAACATACAGGTTTATAGGGGTTTTTTTATTATTATTTTGAGTTTGTTGCATTTCCTGGATTCTTTATTATACACGGGAGAAGAAAAATTCACATTAAATGTAATATCCCATATATCGGAAGTTGCATGCACAGTTTTATGTAGTATATTCTAAGGAATATGGAAAAAGTGTTTGAAGCAGAAATATCCATATTTAAAAAAAGTAGTAGTAATTTTTTAAGTTAATTTTTTTTATTAAATTTTAGTTAATTACGCTATTGTACAAGAATTTTTTTAATCATATTTGCTTTTTATTATATAATATAATATAATGCCACCATAGATATTGCAGTATTATTCAAAATTGAAAAAATAGTTTAAAAGGTACTGTGTCCGGTTTGTTTCATTTTCTTCAGTTTTTATTATACACGAGAGAAGAAAAATTCATATTAAATGTAATATCCCATATATCTGAAATTCCATGCACAGTTTTATGTAGTATATTCTAAGGAATATGGAGAAAAAGTATTTGGAGCAGAAATATCCATATTTAAAAAAGAAGTAGTATTTTTTTTTAATTACATTTTAGTTAATTACGCTATTAACAATAATATTTTTAAAATTATATTTGTTTTCTATTATGTAATATAATTCCACCACAGATATTGCAGTCTTTTTCAAAATTAAAAAAATAGTTTAAAAGGTACTGTGTCCCCTTAAGCAAATATTCTAGAAAAATATCTATATGGTGATATCCCAATGTAATTTTACCAGAGTTATCCAGAGCCGCAACAAAAGTGGTGAGCAAAATGTAACACACTCGGTGCCATTTCATTGGTGCCATCAGTTATCACTAATGATGTACCGGAGATTGTTAGAAAAATGAAAAAATCTGTTTGCACCAGGCGCCAAAACTTAGCTGCTGTGACGCTGGTGATAGCTATTTTTAACAATTTTAAATATTGGCTAGAGTTATGAATGCAACAATTACATCTGCAAATCAAACTTTCAGGTTATTAAATGGAAATTCACTAAACTCTATATATTGAAATATTACAACCTATATATTATATTAAAATCTATCCTTAAAACTTATATATTAAAATATTATAACCTATATGTTACATTAAAATATAACAAATCAAACCTATATATTAAAATATTAATCTATTAGTCTACCACTTGTGAATTTTCTCAATATTGAGGAATCTAAAAATTATGCTTTTCTATATATATATAAATGTTCTATATGTATGTTAAGTGCAATACATTATGCATATTATTTATAATATATGATCTATAGAATATACGTTATAGTAAAGTATGGATATACATAGTTTATGTGTAAGTTGAGTATATGTATAAAACATTGTAATAAATTGCACATGCACTATATTAAAAAAATCATATTATCTAAATAGCGACATTTTTTAATCTAATATTAAATAACGTTAATTTAACTTACATTTTCAACATCTCATTTAAATAATTATTTTGCACAAAAATTTTCGCATCAAATCATCCATACAGGAATTTGTAATTATCAAGATTTACCGTAATTTAAATTTTTACTTTCAGTGTGTACAGTCAAAATACTTCTTTTAGTTTTGTTCGTTAATACACTGCCATAATATATTTATTTATTTATTTATTTATATTTTTTCAAGAATGTCATTTTGAATCAAACATGTTTTTTGAATAAATAATAAAGTAATAAAATAAACTTGTTTTATTATGGAAAAGACACTTCACGTTGAAATATATTTTTAAAACTGTTTGAAATAAGTACTCAAAATTTCAATTTTATTTCATAACTACGAGTATATATACATTTTCGATAATATTTACACATGCCACTTGAGAAAATATTCTTGAATGCTTTAAAATAAGTCATCCGCGATGTAAAAAAATAAGCAGAATTTCATACTGTCGGTGGGTAAACACATGTAATATAATAGAGTTCATTATTGAACTATTCATAAATTAGTATCCTATTCACGCCTTTTTTTAATGCTTTAAGGTGGTTAATTAAAAAATATATATATTTTTTTGAGTTATTGGGTCGTTTGGAAAGTCGTATCTGTTTGGGAAAATCACTTCGTACCGTAAAATTCTACCATTTAATTATCAGACATTGATTGCGTTATCTAATGTCTAATAATTACCAGGCAGAATTTTCCGTTGCGAATTGATTTTCCCAAACGGACACGACTTTCCAAACGACCCAATAGAATTTTGAAAATTTTTTTAAATGGTTAGCTATACAATTTGTAAACAAAATCATATCACAAAACTTCTGAAAAAGATTTTTTTTAAATTTTATTTATTTATTTATTTATTTATTTTTTTTTTTTTTTTTTAAGTAGAGTAATTTAAAATCTTTATAACTCGAAATATTATTTGTCAAATTTCAAAACCTTTTAACAGACATATATCAGTTTTAATTTTCATTCAGCATTTTTTAAATATTAATTTAAAGAGAAATTAAAAATATTTAAAGCAAAAATTTAAAAAAGGAACTTATATTTAAAAAATCACATTTTCAAAAGCAAATTTTTTTTTTTTCAATTTCTTGAATCAAAATTAAAGTAAAACAATTGAAATAGACATGTTCCAAATTTGAACCATTTGTCTTTAACGGTTCTTGACTTATAAAATTTTAAATACGTGAAATCGTGACAAAAACTTTCATGCAGAAAAACGCATTTTCACAAGAAGTCATTTCCCCTGACAATCATTGCTTCAAAGCTATATTTTGGAAGCAAACCAAAGCAAAATAATTAATATTCCCTGCTCTAATTAAGATAGAAATATGATTTAACAGTCATTTTAAGAAAAAAAAACGGAGATTATTTTATGTTTTTCGGAAATTTGACGATTTTTGTGTCTCGGACCTTCTTAAATGAACTCAATGTTACAATAAAGTGTGCGAAGTCTTAAAATATTTTTTTTTAACAAAATATAAAAAGAATTATAATTTCAAATCTTGTCGCTCATTATACAATAGCGATGAAACTAATAAGCATTTTCAAACTTTTATGAAGCTTATTTCAAAATAAAACACATAATGAAATCCTTAAGAATGAAATGTACAAATAAACTGCTTTACCAATTCAGAAAGAAGCATTTCCACATACAGTGTGTCTCAAAATAGGCTGATTTTTTTCTTTTAATTTGTAACAAGTAAACATTGGCAGCTATTGAAGTTATTATTCCTGAGTAATGTGTGAAATAAGGAATTTTTCTACGCTTCTTTGTTTTAGTCCCAAAAATCACCGTTAGATGGCACTGTTACAAACTGTAATACTGCTCATAATAACTTTGCACTTTCAAAAAAATTTTTCTCGTTTCAACAGATATGCAGAAAAGAGGTTAAGAGCAGTGTGAACTTTGATCCATTTTAATACGTTAGTTTACGCGTTCTAACAGTCTGAAAAGCGCAGCGGTGATATTCGGAATTAAAATATGGAATCGTAGTAATGAAATGATCCATTTCAAATGATTAGACATTCTGCAAAATTAACTTCAATAGTTATCATCGTTTACTTATTACTGAAATTTTGAAACGTTTGTTTCATTGTACGACACACTTTACATTTACTCGCTGCATTTCATTTATTTTTATGATACAGCAATATTTCCCCAAATAGGATGTGTATAATAAACAAAAATATAAGCTTTAACTCACAATTTGTTTAAACTTAATCATATCGGAACAGAATTAAAATGTTTGGAATGCGTCTTCCTTCGTAAATGATAATTTATCCTTTCTCGAGAAAGTGTTACACTAAACATTATCGTTATTAATGTACAGTCTTTGTTTTTAAAAAAAAAGTGAACACCCCTTACTGACTCTGCAACAAATTATTTTAGAAGAAAGTTACTGGTACCAAACGATTGGAAATAAAGTCTACTTTTAAATGATGTATATGAAATTTGCTTGGAGGGGGGGGGGGGGGCATCTACATATCTAAACGAATCCTAACTTTGGTGTTTTCAATAGCAATACCCAAGTTTGACACCATAAATACATTCTACACCCTTCAATTAGCCTAAAAATAAATTTGCATGAAATTATGATGACTAGTTTCCGAGAAATTATTTAATTAATTATTTTAAAATGTGCCTATTTGGGGGGCTGTATCCAAATTGAACTTCGGTACTCGATTGTTGAAATGCTACAGAATGGCTATGTGACTACTATTAATATATTATTTCTTGCCAATAGGACCATTTCACTCGCTTAATATGTTTCGACTATTGTCAACCAAATGTTTCAATAAAATAAGTAAAATTTATTTTTTTCATATTATGCTTTTCTGCACATCATAGACGGCCCCTTAAACCATCATTTTGAATTTTTTTAAATCATAATTCAAAAACTTCTTGGAATAAAAATTTAAAATTGAGAATTTGAATAAAGCAGGACATAATAAATATAAATATATCAAAAAAATTTAGTTTGCAATTCATATTTTTTTCGAATATTACTTTAATAATTCATAATTAATATTATAATTTTATTAATTATAGATTCAACGTATTTATGTTTGGGCTTTTTAGTACTATAACGACACAAACACATTAGGATTATAATTTTAGGAGATATTAAAAAAATATGAAAATGTAATTTAACATTAGAATCTTTAAGTTTTAAATGTTTATAATTCTAAAATTTATCATCCAAATGACTTGAAATTTCGTTTCTGGGCATAGTTTTTTCTGGACAACGAATATTTAAAATATATTGCCGTAATTGAGTGTTGCTATTGAAAAAAACAAAGTTTGGTCTAGTTTTTATTATTAGATGCCCCTTTAAGCCAATTTTATAGGGTAAATGCACCAGTAGTCGGCCACTTTGAGATAAAATACGTTATGAATTGCTTATTTTTGATTTCAAATGAAATATTACAATCCCCCTATATGTAGTCATCCTTTATACGTCATAAGCCATCAGCAAAGAATTGTGGGTATTTTTATTGCGTTAGTAATCAGCCATTTTTTATTTGGTTGCGGTCAAATAACCGTTTTTGCTATTTTTTTGTTAACCGATGACAAAATTTTTAAAAGACTAGTATTAATTTATTTTTTATTATTTTCTAAAATTAGAAGACTCTACTATTAAAAAGTTTAATAAACTAATGTTTTTCAGTATCAAAATTCAATAAGTGTGTTTGTATTAATTAATTTTAATGTGGCCGACTATTGGTTTATTACATTTACTTACATGTTCAGTAATCGGCCACCACGGTTGATTACTGGCTAAAAGATTATTTCACTTTTTTGAGTCTACTTTTAATAATTTGATTTTTTTCGCAATTTGATTATCGTAATTTGAGATTTATATAACCTTTTACTTGCATTTTATTTTATGTACACTATATATAAGGTGTTCTTGAGTAATAACGCCACGTTAAGATTCTACCAATTTTTACGGCTTAGTTTTAGATTTTTTTCCCCCCAAACAAATATAGGATTCGATACAGTAACCTATTGATTATGTATACAAGGAAGACTAATTTAGCAGATAGCTATTCATAAAATATAGTGACATGATTTCTTGACCAATGCTATTAAGCGTTATTACCCACCTGTTGGGTAATAAAATAGCGTCTAAATCGCGGCCCTCAAAACGGCTCTTATCACAAATGCGCCCAAGAAATTCCCTTGCACTTTGCCCTGGCTCATACAATGTCATTATTATTTACTTTAGTGTTGCATTTTTAGACTTCATAGTGTTGTCTTCATAGTGTTTAGACTTCATAAAAAATGAGAGCAAGTAAAAATTTAATTTAAAAAATCAAAAAACTCGACTGCGAAAAAAGCGAACTAATTATTTCCCATCTATGTGAAACTATTTTTATATTACTTACCTATTTTTTTTATTTACTTGTATGGATGACTTTTAAGTTGTGTGTAATTGTTAGTTCCTATCTATAAACACAGCTTTGATGAGGTCTATAGATGTCTATGATGGTTAGAGTTGCAGTCAAGCTAGAGACACACGACTTCCATGTTGTGTCATATTTAAACGGAGCTTCTGACCGTAAAATAGTCAATGAAACATCGTCTTCATTTTGAAAGACCTATCCAATGGTATGCCACTCAATAGGGTGCGAAATAAATTTTTCGTCTCTAACGCCATTTTTTATTTTACGGCCGCTATTTTGAATTGATAAAACAATACCTAGCCTATAACCATCGGACGGTTAAGACGAATCGATAGAGACCTCATACATTAAAATCCATCCAGCCGTTGGGATGTTTCGAGGGTATAAAGAAATCCACATACCCAGATATGCGTGAAACACATAACCCTTCTTGGCAGTCGGGTAAAAAGCCTTATAAATATCATTCATGCACAAGTTAAATGAAATTGATTTGCACTCATACGTCCGTCAGTGGCTGCAACGTTCACGAATTTCGTTCGTTTGTGATCGCGGATTTCGCGAATTTAGTACGTTTTTGAGACTGCTGCATCCAGTGAAATTTTTTTTGTTTTATGAGTGCTATGCGCTCATTCGTTCGTTAGTGTTTGCGGCGTTAACGAAGTTCGTTCGTTTGAGATCGCGGCTTTCGCGAATTACTTTTCGCGCTTTTTTCAGACAGCTGCACGACGAGGTTGTTGCACCCAGTGCTGTTTTTTTTTTCGGTTTTCAAGATGCGCTCATACGCTCGTAACTGATTGCGGCGTTAACGAATTTCATTCGTTTCTGATTGCGGCTTTCGCGAATTTAGTGCGTTTTCGAGACTGCTGCACGACGAGTTTGCTGTATCCAGTGATGTTTTTTTTTCGGTTTTCATGAGCGCTATGCGCTCATACGTTCGTTAATGATTGCGGCGTTAACGAATTTCGTTCGTTCGTGATCGCGGCTTTCGCGAATAATTACGTTTTATAGACTGCTGCTCGCCGAGGTTGCTGCATCCAGTGATATTTTTTTTCATGAGCGCTGCGCTCTCATACGTTCGTAACTTATCGCGTCGTTAAAGAATTTCGTTCATTTGTGTTTGCGGCTTTCGCGAATTTAGTGCCTTTTTGATACTGCTACACGACGAGGTTGTAATCCAGTAATTTCTTTTTCGGTTTTGATGAGCACTATGCGCTCATACGTTCGTTACTGATTGCGGTGGTAACGAATTTGGTTTGTTCGTGATCGTGGCTTTCGCGAATTACTGCGTTTTAAATGCTGCTGCACGACGAGGTTGCTGCACCCAGTGATGTTTTTTTCAGTTTTCATGAACGCTATGCATTCATACGTTCGTTATTGATTTCAACGTTAACGAATTTCGCGAAAATCACGATCACGAACGAACGAATTACTGCGTTTTAGAGACTGCTGCACGACGAGGTTGCTGCACCCAGTGATGTTTTTTTCTGTTTTCATGAGCGCTATTAGCTCATACGTTCGTTAATGATTACGGCGTTAACGAATTTCGTTCGTTTGTGATTGCGGCTTTCGCGAATTACTGCGTTTTAGAGACTGCTGCACGACGAGGTTTCTGCACACGGTGATATTTTTTTTCGGTTTTCATGAACACTATGGATTCATACGTTGTTACGGATTGCGGCGTTAACGAATTTTGTTCGTTCTTGATCGTGGCTTTCGCGAATTACTGCGTTTTAGAGACTGCTGCACGACGAGGTTGCTGCACCCAGTGATTTTTTTTTTTCGGTTTTCATGAGCACTATTAGCTCATACGTTCGTTAATGATTAAGGCGTTAGCGAATTTTGTTCGTTTGTGATTGCGGCTTTCGCGAATTACTGCGTTGTACAGCCTGCTGCACGACGAGGTTTCTGCACCCAGTGATTTTTTTTCTGTTTTCATGAGCACTGTGCTTTCATACGTTCATTACTGATTGCGGCGTTAACGAACTTCTTTCGTTCGTGATCGTGGCTTTCGCGAATTACGTTAGAGACGTTTTAGTGACTGCTGCACAAGTTTGCTGCATCCAGTGATGTTTTTCTTCGGTCTTCATGAGCTCTATGCGTTCATACGTTCGTTACTGATTGCGGCGTTAACGAATTTCGTTCGTTTATGATCACGAATTTCGCGAATTTAGGGCGTTTTTGAGACTGCTGCACGATGAAGTTGCTGCATCCAGTGATTAGGTTTAGTTTTGATGAACGCTATGCACCCATGCATTCATCACAAAAAAAAAAAAAAAGCAAAAAACAAGAATTTTTTTTATAAAATCGCATAATTATATCAAAACGACTGTTACTATAAAATCACAAATGTCACATGTATTTAAAATATCGAATAGGGGAAAACAACTGAACAAGAAACCATATTTTCCCTTAAATAAGAATTGGCGCCTCATTCTGCTCATATTGTTCAAAGATACTACTAGACAGATTGTAATATTTGTAATGTACTATTCGAGATATGCAACTTATTAAAATTACATTTCGAAACTCGATTACGAGATAGTAACGCGAAAATGAAGAATTGGCGCCGCGTTCTGCAAATATCTAACCACGAAATCCCAAGAAAAACTGAAATATGAGCATTGTACTAGTCGAGACATGCAACATATTAAAATTTCATCCCGAAACTCGACGACATGATAGTAACGCTAAAATGACGATTTGGCGCTCCCTACTGCTGATATCACAATAAGATATGCATCGACAGATCATTCATTCATGTTCTGTTAATAATCTTGTCCTACATCATAATTTCATTTTGAAACAGGATGACGTAATAATTTTTTCTGTGCTCGCAGCCTAGTCTACAACGGTTAAACAAAAAAATTGAAAGGCCCACTACTAGATAATTTGGTACTTTTAACTTTACTTTCCATATGAAACAAGAATGAAAAATCTTGCATGAAGAATAGATTATAAAAGCATTTCCCATGACTTGCAGAATTCTTCAACGAGATTGAGCTTCTTTATGCCGTAAAAAAAAAGTAAACATTTTAGAAAAGGCATAATACTTTTGAAAACTAGATTACGGTCCCTAACCGAAAAAGTAGTTCAATTCTTTTGCGCAGTCCTGTATTTAATCTAAAGAATTGTATATCATTCTATACATAGTATGATAAAACTTAGTAATAGGAAGAAAATGATGCATAATAGATTCCCTTTCAGCAGTATAGTAAGAAAATGCATAACAGGTTGAAAATTTACCTTCAGCAATTTCTACCCCTATACGGAAACATACTTGAATTATTTTGTACAGCCCTGTATATTACCAATAGATTTTTATATGCCGCACATATTAAGCTAAAATTTAATTAAGGCTAAAACGTGGTTAAAACTTCTGAAATGATACTTCCACACATTATTATCCCTGGGAGGTCATGTATTCAGTTCTTTGCGTGGCCCAGTATATGTTTTATTTATATTATATAAACATCTCTTAGTATACTAAATATAGTTCAGCTTGAAAGAGCATAAAATCCTCTTTTAAGCCATTCACCCTGATACTCGACAAAGCTTACAAACTCTTTTGTGTAGCCTTGTATAAGATCTATATCAGTTATACACACCGCATTGTAAGTTAAGGTTTAATTAAACTTAAAAACGCATATCATAAACAAAATCACACTTACAGCAATTATAGCTAATAGAAAGATACAGTACTGTATTCGAATTTTTTGTGTTTTCCTGTAAATGAACGATAAATGCTATGCATATCATGTTATACAACGAGTATTTTGTAGTAAGCCTCAGTAATGTTGTATATCAATTTCATTCTATTTGATGTAGTATAAGAGAAATAAAATACGCTGCAAACTGCTTATCCCCTGACACTATTATGTAAAGGAATTCTTTTGCGGGACCCTATAAATTAATAATAAGTTCTTTGGACTCCATGTTGTCTAGAATGCGTTGTTAAATGCACTTCATAAATGCATATCAATTTCATTATATTTGAAATGGCCAACATCATTAAAATAAACTTGAAGCAATTTTTCTCATTGAGCGTAATGCATCGGGATATTTTGACTGTCCCTGAAGATGAACTATGTTAACGTCAAAAACATACAAAAATTCAAGGAGATTCGAGTATATTTGCGAGTGTTAGAACTCGGACAGACTGAAGACAATCCAAATTCACAAACACTTTTAAACTATGTTGGAAAGTGTTAAATACTATTATAATATTTTAAATTATTACAGCAACATTATAAGAAAAGAATAAATTAACACATTTTATCATTAAAATGTTGTTCTGTTTAGAAAAGTTATACTTTAAGTTATTTAAATAACAAAGCATTTAAGTGGCCGACTACTGGTCCAGTGATGGCCGAACACTAGAATTGAGTGGCCGACTACTAGACCTTTGCTACTTTTAAGTTTAACTTTTTATAAATAAAAACTATAATCAGTTTTTTTAAAAACAATTGCTGAAACAGTAAAAGAAAAGTGTACATTAACATGTGTCACTGTTAAAAATGTTGTATTGTTTTTTTTAAATTACGCTTTGAGCTATATACTTAAAGAGAGCGCTTAAGTGGCCGACTATTGGTGCTTTTACCCTATACATCATTTGAAAGTAGACTTTATTTCCAATCGTTTGGCACCAGTAAATTTCTTTTATTATATTCAGTTGCAGAGTTAGAAGGGTTTTTTTTACGTTTTACGTTATGTTTACGTTTTTTTTTTTTTTTTTTTTTTTTTTTTTTGCATGACTATACTTCAGTATTTCAGTATTTTTTTTTTTCATAAAATTATTTTTAAAAAATTGTAATTTCTCATAACTCTAAAATCTCGTCACATATTGTAAAATATTGATTAAACTAATCTCTATTTGTAAACGTCTGAACTTTTTAGAAATGTATGTTGTAGTAAATGGATTTATGTCACATATGCACACACATGCGATAAGTACACATCACTTATATCGTGAATACATCATGCATAATTCGAGACCACCGTACTGGTATTTAAAAAAGAAAATATGAAAAAATGTTAAGCATCAAACATTTTAAAAAAATCCACAATGTTACCCATTCAGTGGTACATCATCGTAAAGAAAATATGTAAATGCTTGGTAACTTTACCGTCCATTGCTAAGTAATTTTAGGGAAAATTGTACTTTTTTCCAAATAAAAGACCATATCTCATAATACTTATGTTTTAATAAGTATATCTAATGGAAAAGTCGTTTTTGTTTTAAGGGACGACTTTGTGTAGAATTGCAGGTGCAGTAATTTAACTACTGCAATTTTTATATTCACTGTATTTCCCTCATCTGTACACTGTAAAAAATCTATGAGGTTACTAAGAATTTTCTAGGAAACTGGGATGCCTAGAAATTTTATGTAACAGCAATAATAATGAAAAAAAAACATGTAACAGATTCACGTTTACACTGTAAAAATTAAAAAATCTGTAATGTTACTAAGCATTTTCTAGGAAACTGAGACGCCTAGAACATTTTATTTATCTGCAACAACAAAAAAAAAATAAAATCATGTAATTATCCCCGGTTACCAATAAAATTTTAGTAATCATACAGATTTCTGCAGTTTTACAAAAATTAGTTTTGTTTTACATATTTTTTCTTTACAGTGTACAGATAAAACTTTAGTAAGCATGCAATTTAGTAACAAATTTCTGTAACTTTTACAAAAGCTAGTTTTGTAGGTTTACATATTTTATTTTACAGTGTATATATAGATTTTTTATAATAAACAAAGATATAGCTATTCACATTTTAAACCTAATAATACCATACTAGTATTGAAATTCTTGGAATGCATGATCCTTTATAAATAATGATTTATTCTTTGATGATAAAGTGTTTCAATAACCATTATATGTATTAATTCACTTCAGTATTTTAACAGTACTCGAAATTCACCACACTGAATTATTTTAATAAAATCATTGGAATTATAGCTATTCGCTTAACGGGAATATCATCGAAAAATTAGACTTACTTACATGCATTCAGTTAAAACGTTATCAAGTACAATAAGCTAAACTACACAACAAATTAAAATACTTTTTCCTTTAAATGAATCCAGGCAATTCTAAGTAAATCATATGTGTTGAATTCAAACACGCAATCAGATTTTTTCTGTCGTGTATAGTTTCTACACAATTTTAAATTATATCACCTGATTCAACAATAAACATGTCGTCCCCCCTCCCCCCCACACACACAAATTATAAGAATATTTATTACAAAAATACTTCTGAAATTTAATTATGTAATAACTGTAAACAGAGTAGATGTAATTTTATTTCATCATATTCTACTATCTCAGCACCACAACGTTCTGTGATTTTTTAAATGATACTTTTAAAATTTGTACTGTAATTTAGTATATGTAAGTATAAATAAAACAAATGAACATTTATGCATTTTTGAGGGTGTACAAATTGACATTTCTCAGAAAAAAGGCCTTAAAAATTGCATTTAAAAAATCCGAGATCAGGTTGATAATTTTAGTCAAATGTTACTTTATAACATCTACTTTCATATATGTTGTGCAGTGCTAAATAAAATATTTAAAAATAAGCAACCAGATTCGGATATTATAATATCATAGTTGTAAAACCTCTGGATTTTTGAGTACCAATATTTCTATATAATAGGAATCTTCGTCATACAGAATTACAAATTTCTGTTATTAAATAAAGCGAATATTCAGAAGTATTATTATTCAAAAATCGGATGGTTTTACAACCGTGTTAAATAATAAATTTTCATATATTAGAGAAAAAAAAACTTTATAGAAAGAATACTGACAATATTTAATAACGATAGAGAGTGTTTAAAAAGTTAACTGATAAGTTTACAGATTTTTAAAAATTTTATAATTAAATGAAATAAAATGGTATTAAATGAAACTCTCTGATTTAGTTATGTATAACTAAAATTACGAAATATGGAAAATGTTTAAATACTTACATTATTACATTACGATTACGTAATTGTGATAAATAGGAGAAATGAAAGATTTAAAAGTTCCCAAACATATTTGTCTATTAGTTTTAGTAAAAATAAAACATATTTATCTATTAGTTTAATTAACTAAATCAACATATACAGATGAAATTAAAAAAACAAACTCCTCAATTGACACAAGACTATAAAACAAAAAATCACTTTCTATCAAAAATCTACTTTAAATTTTTTTAAGTTCCGATAAAAGTTAAATTTTGCAACAACATGAGATAAATAATTAAACACCTTAAACAATTATTGTTCTTCATTAAATAAAAATCAAAACAAATCTTATATTATCTTTAAATATTATCTTTATGTAAAACATAAATAATTTAACTATTTTTACGTATTTTGTTACTTTTTTCCTTGCTTTCACAGATAAAAATTATAATAATAACGACTTTTAAATAAACACCTTTTTAAATGAAAAGTTAATTTCTCATGTTTAGTTTTAATGCTTCATTTCATTTTTAGAAAAGTTTTTAAACATGATTTAAGTATTTATTCTGAGAAAAATTAAAACTATTTTAACGCATTTTTGCAAATTATTATTTGAAAAATTTCTTTTATAACCCATATATTTACTTCTGCACATTGCAATTTTTATACACCCCGTCTAGATTTTAAGTTTTATTTTATTCTTGGAAATATTTTAAAACTTCAGCTTAAGTATTTTTATTCAGAAAAATATTGAAACTATATCTATAACATATTTTTAAAGTATCCTTTGTGAAATTTACTTTATAATCAACACACTTTTCATTGAAAATTGCGTGCAAAATTAATTTGAAATTGTGGAAAAAACAGCATAACAGGTGTGCTTATGAAAAACTTCCATGCATGCTTACCTGATAAAAAACGTGCTCTACTAAGAAGACCCCTTTAGCACATGTGAGATCACTTTAATCTAAAATGAGAGAGAGAAGCGTGTAAGCTGCTTGCGGCCGATGATTCTTCCGGCGGTTTCGTGACGTAGCTGTGACGCACTTCCGCAACTTCGGTTTAGAATCTTTTTCGTAAACTCTGTTTTCTGAGCTCAACTAAGTTTTTGGTATATTTCACGTGATATTTTTTTAATTGATGTTATCACGAACTATGTTTATTTTTCTTTATTTTTTATAAGAATAACGTGAATAAAACTTTAAACAATTCTATTTTATTATATTTATGGTGTGTGCGTACGAAATGCTTATTAAACAATTAAAAAAATAATAAATACGCACAGGATCTGAAAAAAAGAAGAACCGATTAAAACTTATAATTTAGCGTAAAAGTTTTGCCGTATTTCATGAAATCTTGTATTCCGTTCATCCAATACCATTTAATTAATATTTTTGTAACACTAAAGTTAAGAATACATTAAAATGAAGATAATTTTTTAGGAATGAAAAAAAAAATTAGATGTGAAGTAACAACATTATTGTAAATGTTTGTGTATCGGAAAATGGACAAAAAGTGCAAAGCTAATGTAATCCCTATTTTATAATCACTGTAGACAGCAAAAAATTAAGGAAATACAACACAAAAAAAAAATTATGGCACTGGCATCTAGAAAATAAATTGTGACTCTAGAAAAAAAAATCTGCCACTGGCATCTAGAAAATAAATTGTGGCTCTAGAAAAAATAGTTCCATGTCATCCTTATAAATTCTAGTTCCCTTTGCTAGAGAGTTCTAGTGATCCCTATTAAAATCCAAGCGCGTTTTCCTACATTATCGTGGTAAACTTATTAAAAAATCTCAATTAAATGCGAACACAAGACGTGAGCTTTAGTAACTATAATTCTAGTTTATGAATTAATTCTTGAAATCAAGTAATAATTTCTCGCAATTCAAACGATTCATAAGATAATGTATCGTTTCATCACCTAGAAAAAACTACAGACTAGAAATTCTCGATCATTTCGTCTATTCAGTTTATTTTTTACCTTATGAGCATAACACGGAAATCTGTATTTTTAGTTTACGGATTTAGAAGATGACTACCTATTTGTTATAGATGAAGGCGGTATATATTTTTTTTAGTTTATCCATAAAATCAAATTTTGGGAAATCGCTAACTGAGCCCATTGCCTTTCAATGTAAACCAAGATTTTACAATGCTAAAATACAGAATAAAACTCTTTTTTTTTCAGATTGTTATGTTTTTTCGGTGCAGGTTTACCAATAGAATAGATTAACAGAGAAAACACGATTTTCTTTTATTTTTCACAAGGCGAGTTTTGAAACTCTTGTTCTCATTTAATTTAGACGTTTGGATTTTCAGAAAATTTTACCGTAGAATACCAAACGGGAAGAAAATTGGGAATTGTGCACAATTCCACATATATGAGACAAATTCCGTATTCTTTGCACTGATGACGGTACGATGAATGCTACCGAGACTAGTTTGCTGTAAATAAAAAATTTATGGTGCTAAAAACATTGTTTTATCTGCTTATTCTGTGTTGCGCCAAATATCATCTTTAATTGTCGATGTGTACTGTGTAATTGGAACTCACAATATTAATTTCTTTACACTGTGCAACGAAAATCCATGAAGTTAATGTTCCTGATATAAAAGTACTTAACTCTTACTTAATTCAATGGTGCTGACAGGAATGTGGCTATAAAAAAAGCTGAATTCGCTACATTGTATTTATAATTTATAGCTAAAAGTACGCCTTAATGCATATCACTCTATACAAGGTGTCTACTCTTCAACGGTGTCTAATGACTAATTTCTAAACCGTTAGTCGTAGACATATAGTTCCACTTACAAAAGTATTTCAAATAAGGTAAAAAAAAATATTTAAAAAGTCGTTTTAGTCAATAAAATGTTACGCAATTTAAATTTTTATACGCCCCCCTTCCCTGTCCTATAAGTGATACTTAGTAAAAATATCCTATTACACTAACAAGTAAGATTTAAAAAAAAAGTCCCATTCATCTAACACTAAAATTGACCTAGTTATGAAACTTTGAATTGCATAACTTATACCAATTTTCTGCATCTCTATACAGATGAGTTGGGACAGGTTTCGAGGGATCGGCCACAAAGTGTTTAAAATATTAGAAGGACTTATTTCGCGTGTACATTTCTGCATTGCAGCCGAAAGAAGTCACTTCGAGCAAGTTTTAAGATAACTTTAATTTTTATTAGTTAAGTTTTAGATTAGGCTACCTAATACCATTTTTAAATATAATAATTGTGACTGTTGGTTTTCATCATTTCATTTAACAAAAATTCTGTTATTTTTTTAACTTATATTTTTAGTACAAGTTGTATATTTTTCTTTAATATGTTAGATTGAAAATAGACATGAAATTTATATAGTGCCGTTAATTGTACTCTGAACTATTATTGCCCCACCAGTGGCTGAGAGATTCTGCTCTCGAAGCTGGTAGACGGGAGGTGCTGGTTTCGAACCCAATCGCGCCCGTCGGCTTAATCGTTCGGAGTTTTCGTGGTTTTCTTCAAACCTTGGATTTCCAAGAGTTAATACGGGTTAGGTTCCCTTAGAAAGACCCCCACGAAGGTCACCCCCCCCTGGGCCTATATCCTCGTGCAGATAATTGGCCGTCATAAATGCAACCAACCAACTCAACTATTATTTTTTTTTATATATATCTGGCGATTATTTATATTTGTTGTGAATTTGTGAATGATCCCTATTTCGCAGCAAAAATATGATTGAATTTTAAACAGTTATTACTCGGTCCGATTTCATCGTACAAGAATGGGACTTTTTTTGTCGTACTTCTTATTGTAATAGGATATTTTTAATAAATATAACTTATAGGACCGGGGAATTGTATAAAAATTTTAATTTCGTAATTTTTTTAAAATGTGTTTATTGACCCTAATCACTTTTAAAATACTTGCTTACATCATTTAAAACATTTTTTGTAACTGTAACTATATATCTATATCTAAAGGTTTAGAATTTAGCCATTGAACTCCATTGACAGTGGACACCCTGTATATTAGGCTACTTTGTAGATAAATACAATCCGAAATAATAAATTCAAATAAATTTATAAAAAAATAACTATAATCAAGATGCAATTACAATTATACAGTGTAAGACTTTTTTACCTTTCTGTTAAATTTAGCTTTGAGATATGTACAGTCTTCAAATAAAAGAGCACACCACATACATTTTAATCGCAAAAATGCCACAGAGAAAACGAAAATAGCTATTCTATTTGTAGGGATTATTTTTTAGTTTATGTTTAAAAAAACAAGTATCGAAAGACGTCTCTATATCAGATTTCGAAATTTTTAATATGAACACCCAATTTTCACATCATATTCGGATTTGTCAAGTTTTTAAGCATAACTCAAAAATTACTTAGCGGAATGAGCTTAATTTTCGCGCACAGTACATGGCGTTACGTGGCCAAATAAAACTCATTAGTTTTCCAGCTCGCTGCTTTGTTTCTTTCTTCGCCATTCTTTTGTTTATGCGTTTACCAATCTTTTTAGCAGTCTTTCGTAAATTGTGGTGTTTCGCTTTCAGTTTTGTGTTTGTATCTCTGCGCTTTATTGTAATGTAACAATTGTTCGAAAGCAGTGACGTACGGAGGATTTTATTTCGGGGGAGGGGGGGGGGGGGCTGACTTAAATTTCCATAATGTTCTAAATCTTACGAACCCACATTGAATTGTATTGTAAACAGAAATCGTTTTTGACAATAACCAGAGGGAGGGGGGAAGGGGGAAGGGCTGATTCTGCTCCGAATTTTCCGAAAATGTAAGGCATGAGGTTCCGAAAATTTAAAAAAATCGGTCATCAGTCTAAAAATTCGGACTTAAAAAATATATCGCGATTTTTGACAAATGTTCGCCGAAAAAAATCCCTTTCGTCAGTCATTCGCAGAAAAAAACGTCTAATTTCGTTAAAGGATTGCGTAAAAAAACGAATTTTTTCAAAGGGCCGCGAAAAACACGAATTTTGCCAAAGGATCGCGAAAAAAACTCAAAATTTGTCAAATGTTCCGGTGAAAACGCGAATTTCGTCAAATGATCGCGGATGAAACACGAATTTCGTCTAATGACCGCTGATAAAACGTGAATTTCGTCAAAGGGCCGCAAAAAAACGCAAAATTCATCAAAGGGCTGCGGAAAAAACACGAAATTTGACAAAGTATGACAAAAAAAACTCGTATTCCGTAAATTATGGCGGAAAAAAACGTGAATTTCGTCAAAGGGCCGCAGAAAAAACTTGAATTTCGTCAGAAAGACGCGTAGGAAAAAACGAATTTCGACTAAGGATAGCAAAAAAAACGGGAATTTCGTCTAAGGATCTCTAAAAAACGCGAATTTCGTCAACAGGCCGCAGAAAGAAATCGAATTTCGTCTAAAGGCCGCAGAAAAAACGAAAATTTCATCAAAGGGCTGCGGAAAAAACATGAATTTCGGCAAAAGATAGCAAAAAAAGCGCACATTCCTTAAAGGGCTGCGGAAAAAAATACAAATTTCGTCAAAGATACGCAGGAAAAACGTGAATTTTGTCAAAAAAGACGCAGAAAAACGCGAATTTCAACAAAGGATGGCCAAAAAACGCGAATTTCGTCAAAAAGCTGCTGAAAAAACATAAATTTCGGCAACGGATCCCGAAAAAACGCGAATTTTGTCAAAGGGCTGCGGATAAAACTCGAATTTCGTCAAAAGGCTGCGGATAAAACGCGAATTTCATCAAAAAGCCGCGGAAAAAACGCAAATTTCGTCAAAGGGCTGCGGATAAAACGCGAATTTCATCAAAAAGCCGCGGAAAAAACGCAAATTTCGTCAAAGGGCTGCGGATAAAACGCGAATTTCATCAAAAAGCCGCGGAAAAAACGCAAATTTCGAAAAATGATAGCGAAAAAAACGCAAATTTCGTCCAATGGCCGCAAAAAAATTTAAAATTTCGTCAAAGGGTCGCGAAATAAACGCGAAATTCTCCAAAAAGCTGATAACAAACACAAATTTTGACAAAAGATCGTGAAAATAAGCTTATGTCGTCAAACAGCATTTTTTTCATTTCATTTTCGACTATTTTGGGAGGGAGCTGTAACCCCATTATCCCCTTTCACCTCTTTGGGTATAATGTGGTGTTGCTCTGCACTAATATGGAACTAAAGAGAAGAGAGCGGCTTGCCTGTTGAATGATAGGGGGGGGGGGGAATGCAAATTTATCTCAAACAAAAAGAAAAAAAATCCGAATTTTTTTCATTTCATTTTCGATAATTTTGGGAGGGAAGTGTAACCCTATTAGCCCCCTACCACCTTTTTGGGTATAATGCGGTATCACTGTGCACTAATATGGAACTAAAGCGAAGGGAGCGGCTAATCTGTTGAATGATAGAGGAAAAAATGCAAATATATCGCCAACAGAAAGAAAAAAATCAGCACTATCTTTTCATTTCATTTTCGACTATTTCGAGAGGTGGGGGCTGTGTTATCAAGAATGGCTATTTCGCTGTATGACAGAAGAAAATAATTACAGATTTATCTAAAAAAGTAAGGTAAAAAACCCTTTTTTCATTTAATTTTCGACTATTTCGGGAGGAGAAGGGGGGGGGGCTGTAACCCCAACAGCCCCCTTCTTCCAGTCTTCTTTGGTGTCAATCTGGACTAATATGGTACTAATGACAATGGCTAGACCGCTGTTTGAAAAAAAAAATCCCAAAAAGAAAGAAAAAACACCAGCAGTTTTTTCATATCACATTCAAAAATTTGGGAGGGGGGCTGGGTATGCCCATGTTCGAAAGACTTACGAACTTTACACATGTACTACACTGTAAAAAATTATTTAACGGTACACCATAAAATTAGTTGCAGCCTTGCTGCCTCTATTTTATTGAGTAATTTAACCAATATAACGGGCTTTACGTTACACTAATATGTCATATTACACGAGCTATATCAGTGTAAATTACACCATTATATGTATAAGTTAAATTACTCCATAAAATTGGAGGCAATATGCTGCCACCAATTTTATGGAGTAAAATAACATAATTTTTTTACAGTGTAGTTGTTTACTTCGAACCTTATTTCTGTTTGTATAATATAAATAAAAACTTATTTCAACTTCTTGCATTAGGGGAAGGTGTTGTACCTCTGACCATATTGTTCCTTTGACCACCTAGAATGTAGCGCCCCCTACGACCATTTTATGAATTTTGGTGTAATTATTGCGTAGTTCCTTCACTAGAGGGCTTATTCAAGTCAAGGACGATTCCTTTGAATAATATTTATCCATTTCCATCATAAAAATGTAAGTATTTATTTGTTAATGTTTTGCCTAATAATATTTTTGGGGCTATATCCTTTTTGATAGAAATAATTTGACATGGTAGCTATAGACTTTTATAAATATGATGCGGCTTGTGAAAATGATTATCCTAATCCTAAAACTGTAGCATGCTATATAATTTGCACTAGCATGGTGTTGTACCTCTGACCATGATCAGTTGTTGTTCCGTTGACCAGGTCAAAGGTTACAACACTCTTAAAATATTTTCTAAACATTTCAACTTTTATGACTTACATACTACAACTGTCTTGAAAATAGTTCAGTTGTTCATAAATAATTTAAAAAAATATCTAGACTGGGATAATCACCGATCATGTACCTCCTAAACTCATAGCCCACAAAGGAAAAAAACAAGTTGGAGGGATAACATCTGGTGAAAAGGGAACAACTATCTGTATGATTACTGCTGTTAGTGCATCCGGAAACTTCATTCCACCTTTGTTTGTTTTTCCCACAATCAACTTTAAACCATTTATACTTCACAGAACGCCTCCTGGATCAATCGGGACTGCAAATCCATCAGGCTGTTCAAATGAGACCATATTTCAACAGTTCGTTCAACATTTTATGAAAAATTTTAGACCTAGTGCTGAAAGACCAGTATTGTTATTATTTTATAACCATGAGTCTCATATTACCGTACCAATAATTGATTTAGCCAAGACTAGTGGTGTCATACTAATTACGTTTCATCCACATTCTAGCATTAAAAGGCAATCCCTTGATAAGGGTGTTTATGGTCCTTTTAAAGCCTTTTATAATCAAGTTGCAAATAATTGGATGGTTTCTCCAGGAAATGTTAGAAAGTCTCTTACAATCTACAACATTGCTGAACTTGCGGACATAACAGATTCTAAAGCCGTAGTTCCAAACCATATTATGAAAGTTTTTAAGGTAACGGGATCTGTGCCTTTCAATGAGAACGTTTTCTCTTATGACGAATTTCTTGCAGCTACTGTAACAGACAGACGGATGCTGTATGAAACTGATTTTGATGAACCAGCAAAGAGTAGCGCAACTCAAACTGACAATATCATTCCTCAATGTAGCAGTTCAAATCTATCGCCACTTATCATAACACCTGAAACAGTGAGACCTCATCCAAAAGTGCAAGCAAGGAAATGTCAAATAGGGGTCGGCATAAAGGGAAATCACGTATCCTGACTGGTACTTCTGAAAAGCTAAATTATTGAAGCTGAAAACAAAGTCAAAAGCAACACCCTAAACGCAAGAAACAATGATACTGAATAAAATGATATTTTTTCCTTCATTGCTATGTTGTCTAATTGCCTGGTCAAAGGTACAACTATATGTTGTACCTTTGACCACAATGTTATTATTTTTTTTAAATTAAATGAAATATAGTAAAAGTAAAACTAGAACCTTGAAAAAATTACGTATGATAAACCAGATGATACTGATTATAATAAAACAAAGAAATCGAATTTAGCCTTAATAGTTAAGCTACGAAAATTAAAATTTTGCAAAGTGGTCAAAGGAACAACACTTCCCCCTACATGTAAATAAATAATTCAGATGTAATTAAAAATAATGACATAAACTACTTTTGATGAAATTTAATATATCTGGTATTCAGCATAATATCACTAAATTAAATATGGTGCTTAAGGGGTTAAAGATGAAACCAAATAGGTTATCAAAATTGGGTGTTCGTATTGAAAAATTCTATAATACTTAGGTATAATTTCAGTATGAAAACGGCCTCCTAAGCTCATTTTTGTAACATAAATTGAAGGAAGATGCAATTTCCAGTCGAATGCACCTTTTCTTTTTTTTTTTTTTTTTTTTTTTTTGTTTTTTGTTTTTTGTGTGTGTGTGTGTGTGTGACAATTTGGAGTTTAAAATGTATATTCTCTTTTTTTAACTGACTTTACGCAAATAGCAAAACATTAAACGTTCTAAATTAATGAATTTTATTAAACATCAGGATTTTTTTATATTTTTTTATTGTGTTTTGTATCAGTCATTTTCTACATAGCCGCTGCTACATTAACCTTTCAGAGGTCGTCCTATAATTTTTCTCACGAGCTAGCGCTCATAGTATTTTTTTACGAGAGAATTTTTTTGTTTACTTACGCAATTACAAAAGCAAGATATTTTATAATAATAATAAAAGGGGTGAATTAGATAAGCAATTATTCATTTGAATAGAGAAAATTAAATTTTAATAATATTTGCAAGCTGAAATAATGTCCAGAATTATACACTTGAAAAGGGTAAATAAAAATTATTAATGGTAAAATAATAAGGATTATTTCATAAAACCTACACCAAGCATGATTTGATGCAAGCAGGCAATGATAACAATATCTATTATTTTCAGAAAATGATCCAATTTCATCTTTTACATTTATTGTAAAAAAAATTATGTACAACATTTTTCGTTTTAAGCTCTCGGCATATTGTATTTTTAGCTATTTTGTAGTTTTATATTTGCCAATATAATTTTTTTTTTTTTAATTTCCAACTGATTGTTCTAAATTGATAACAGATATACACGGTGGAAAAAACGTTCTTTATACATTTTGAAATTTAATGAAAGATAAAGCAAATGGGATACGAGTGTGCAGCATGGACAAAAATGTTTCTTACGGCGAAAGTTTTGTTTAAACAAAAAGTTAGTTCAAAATATTGCCCATAGACGGCGCTATACCGTCAAATCTGAAAAACAAGCAGTCACAATTAATTTCGTACCGTGTACTGCAATATTTCAACGTGTGCGTTCTTTGTAAATTTAATAAGACCCAAATGGTACTGAGTTTCAGTCTACTCATTGAAATATGTTAGTACATTGCACAATCGTCCAAAAAATAGAACACCCATACATTTTAATCTGCAAATTGTCGCAGAGAAAAGCAAAAATAACTATTCGATTGGAAATGATGGCTTATTTCAATTTATTGTACAAAAAGAGTGGTTTGTAACTGCTTATTTTGAGTTTTTCACAATTTGGGAAATTTTACCGATTGGATCTATGGATTGCCACCTATGGAAATTTTGAATTACTATTATTGTTTCTAATATATTTTTTAAAAACTTCTGATCATGAAAAGCATTTCCGTCCAAGCCTAATTCTTATTCATCAACATTTTATTAATTGAATTCTAAAATGTGTCAAGGACTTTTGCTTTACACTGAATGTTAAATACTTTACCATTTTATAAGTTTTAAGGCTGTAATAGATCTACCAAATATTTTTACATTGACTATGCAAAACAAAATAATAATTCGTCGCGGCATATAAATTACGTTATTACAGAAATAAATCTTTAAAACGGGAAATAATTATAGAAGATATCTACTTGAAAGAACGCCCGTACTATGCAAATTTTACGAAAGACGCACAATAGTCCAGGCGATAGAGACCGTATAGAGGCTCTACCTAGCAAAATTAGTACTAGCCTTAGTACTACCTAGCAAAATGGTAGTTCTGGAAAAAGGCTTACTATATGTTTTTTGGGTCGCTGAATCCGAATTTTTAACTTCCCACCAAAATTTCCCCCGGCAACCCCCCAAATTTTGGTAAAATGCCCCCAAAAAACGTTTTTATTAAAAAAATCGATTTTTTTATTGCTTTAGGGAAAAGTATCTAGAAATTCTGAAAGTAGACAAAATTTGCAATAAATTAGATATATGACATTATGACTTAGGATGAAGGGGAAGGGGGGATCTGCCTCGGAACATGCGCCGCGGTGCTGCGTGGACTAAGTTGAGCAATTCCACTTAACCACTCACGCGTTTACATTCGCCCTCCCATTTCCCCTCCGAACTTTCCGAATTTTTAACTTCCCCTCAAAATCCCCTCCCCCGAAAACCTCCCAAATAGTTGTTTTTAACTTAAATTTTTTATTGTTTTAGGGGAAAAGCATTACGAAATTCAGAAAGTAGACAAAATTTACAACAAATAGGATATATGACATTCCGACGTAGGATGAACGGGGAGAGAGAGGACTGCCACGGAACATACACTGTGGCGCTATGTGCACTAAGTTATATAAGTCCAGATAATAGGGGATTTTACCTGGCAAAATTAATGCTAGTTCTGAATTTCGGCTCACTTTATGTTTTTTGGGTCGCTGAATCCGAATTTGTAACTTCCCACCAAAATTTCCCCCGGCAAACCTCCAAAAAATTGATTTTTTGAAAAAATTTGGTTTTTGAGAAAAACGCGCGGGGAATGTTCCGAGGCAGCCCCCTCTCGCCCCGTTTATTCTACGTCATAATGTCATATATCCTATTTGTTGCGAACTTTGTCTACTTTCTGAATGTCTACATAGTTTTTCACTAAAACAATAAAAAATTTATTTTAAAAACAACTATTTTGGGAAGGTTCGGGGGCGGGGGGAGTATTTTGGGGGTAAGTTAAAAATTCGGATTCAGCGACCCAAAAAACTTAAAGTAAAGCAGAAATTTCGGAGGGGAGATGGGAGGGCGAATGTAAACGTGTGAGTGGTTAAGTGGAATTGCGCAACTTAGTCCACGCAGCACCGCGGCGCATGTTCTGAAGCAGATCCCCCCTTCCCCTTCATCCCAAGTCATAATGTCATAAATCTAATTTGTTGCAAATTTTGTCTACTTTCTGAATTTCTAGATACTGTTTCACTAAAACAATAAAAAATTGATTTTTTTTATAAAAACCTTTTTTGTGGGGCATTTTACCAAAATTGGGGGGGGGGGGGGGGGGGGATTTTGGTGGGAAGTTACAAATTCGAATTCAGAGACCCAAATAACATAAAGTAAGCCAATTTACAGAACTACCATTAATTTTGCCAGGTAAAATCCCCTATTGCCTGGACTACAATACTACATTAGAAATTAGAGTAATCGATTTTATTCCGAAGAGAGGAGTAAATTAGTGATTGAAACACTCTTCAGACAGTTTTCAAAAGACATTTGTGTTTTAAACAGTTTTAGTTAGACAGTTTTTGTGTTTAAGAAATTTTGGCGCGCTTGCTGAAAAGTTAAAACGGAAAAGGGTTTCAATTTTGTATAAAACTGTCTTTAAAATTCTGGACTAACTTTACTCACCCGAAGACATCTTTCACGAACACATAGGGTGAAACCCCCAGTTATTGACACCTAACCAGTTACTGTCATCAGCAAAAATCTAACTCAAATTTGCATTTTCTTGTAATATTCGACACACTAACGTGATCTAGTGGTAACTTAGATTTTTATTTTTATTTTCCAGTTAATTTATTCACTACTAGCGGGTCAAGAATATTTTCAATGAGGGAATAACTTGAAAGTGAGTGAAGCAACCAACTTATTTCTAAAATTAAGATAGTGTTTTTAATTATATTTATAATGCAACCATGCTAAACTTTTTCAAAGTTATGCTGGTATAAATTAGTTAAAAGATGCATATACTTCATTAGAGCCATGATTTAGGATGATGTCAGACGAACGTCGTTTTGCACACTTTTTTACCTACACAATGCAGCACTGTGTAGGGACGATGTGAAGGGAAAAAAGCGAGCAGAAAGACGTTCGTCTCATTAGCCTTATAGCTTATATTTATTTAATTTAGCTTAATGAGGGGGTGCTAGTTATTGGTTCTGGAATTTCATTTCATCAGTCTCTGACACTGGTGTCAGTTATGGCTTATATTAAAGAAATTTGCATTTGCATTTGAACTGTTTAGAAATGCATAATAATAAATTAAATTTATTTTGTGGTAAATATCATTAAAATTTAAATTGTTCTAATAGTGTCTGACATCAGATGTCAATTATTGGTTCATAAATGTCAGTTATTGAATTTCTGCATTAATAATAATTTAAGAAGGTGAAAAAAATGACACATGCATCTGTAGTATGATTTCAAATATAAATAATAAATTTAAATTACTAAATACTCTTAAATTAAATAATACCTTAAAGTGAAAAAGCAAACTGAATTAGACTTTATGCAAGAAATCATTAAAATCAATTTTAGAAATTAACTTTCTTTTGAATTTAATTTTTATGTATTCAGAATATGTTTAAAAAAATAATGTTTGCTCAGAATATGTTTGAAAAAAAAAATCGTAAAATAATTTAATCAATTTTAGTTTTTTAAAATAAAATAATGGCATCTAATTCGAAATCCACTGATGAATTTTGGAAGCAGCCAAATTTTGGTATTCTATTGAAGCTATGGATAATACCATACGTGCTGTGGAAGTAGAAGGGGTGAGTGTGTTACATGCAAGTAATCAATTTGGAGTTCCTTGAAGTACACTAATAACCATAACACACTGTAAAAAAAATGGTAACGTTCCATGTAAAATCCAGGAACGTTTCGCCTTTTCTCAGGTTTTCAGAATAATTTAGCTCTTTCCCGTGAAATTCTGGTTTTCTTATCTGAAACGTTCCTGAACAAAAGTTGGAAACAGCAAAACGCTGCGGCCGCCATTTATTATTTTTTTCCTATAATCCGTTGCTCGCGCGCGAATGTCGAAAGCGAATTCCTTAAATGAATGTAAAAAAATCAATATGGAATGCAAATAAATCAATAGACGACATAATCCTTTACGTCTCTATTGTCAAGACAATTCAGATGAAAATACAATACCTCTGTGACATCGCTAAGAGATTATCTCTCGTACTTGTCTGTGGAATGTTTAACGAGCAGACCGTGTAAAAAATACACCTATTATTTGGATCTCCATTAACCAGGGGACCATCAAACATGATTCTCACCGATTTTGATTAATTTAAAGTATGTTTTAGAGTTCTTATCTCTAATTATTCTTGTGAAAGGATTTCTTCAAATGGGCCTTAAATTTTCAGAAATTAGATGCCGAGGTTTAGCATACGTTTCAAATACCCGTTAGTTTGCAGCTCTCAACGTGTCTTTCGTGGTGTGGACGCAGAAAGCTCGCACGCCACCCGTACGGCCCGAGTTCGATGCTACCTCTTGACTTTTTTTTTTTCTTTTTTAATTAATTTTATATTTTAACACTTTATTACAATTTGACTTAAATTTGATATATATTTGACACTTTGAATTGCTGCAAATTTGATTTTTTTTATTTTCGGAAAAAATATACAATTACGTTTATGTTTTTTTTTTTTTTTTTTTTCCATGAAAATTCATATGTATTTTATCTAACTTTTAAACTAACATAATTACTGACGAAAATCCAAAATATTTTATGTCTAGATTTTTTTTCTAATTATTATTTACATTTATATATTTTTATATTTTAAGCAAAGTTCAGAAACAATATATCATATATATATTTACTTTATTGACTTTTAACTGAAAATTTATTTTTTCGTGTAAATTATAAATAATAATTTTGATGTCAATTTCAAAATATTTTTTCATTCTAACAAATAATGATAATAAAGCGAAAATTGTCAACTGGAAATGTAAAAATCGTCTGCGGATCCCGCATGCTGTGAAATGTCAGTAATGTTTTGCTGTCAACAGAAATATTCCTGGTATTTCGCAGAAAACTTACTGGCATTTCTGTAGAAAGTTTTTAACATATACAGTAAAGTTCCAGTCATTTTCAAGAAATGTTTCTTGGAAATAATGGGCAACTCAGCTGCCCATTTTTTCCCAGGAACGTTGCGGAATTTTTTTTACAGTGCAGGCCTCAGAGTAGTAAGCCACAAGTGAAAAAGAGAGAAAATAGACTAAATCGTAAAAAATGAATTATAAATATAAATACAATTACAGTACAACACGAGTGAATAATTTCTAGCCTCTTTCCTGCACAAATGGGGGCATTATGTCGTTTTTAGAAGCTCTTTGGTACATCATTTGATAGATAATGCGGTATGGATTTTTTTTTTTCAAGAAATCTCTTCATGTGCATTTCACTACTTTTAAAAAAGACAGGGTAGATTTTGCTTTTTTTAAGGCGAGGTGTTGCGCCCTTTAAAAAGGTCCTAGAGACAACACTAGTACATATAGATTCTTCAGACCTTGATTTAAATCCTGATCTGGAGGATGGCACAGAAAAATCTTACACTAACATAAAATGTCACATTCAGCTTAGGGTGAATGTCACAAAATGTGAGATTTTGAAAACAAAAATTTTGGGAAATTTAAATCATTTCAAAGCTCCAGATTTTTTTTTTTTTTTTTTTTTTTTTTTTTTTTTTTTTTTTTTTTTTTTTTTTTAAACGTTGGTTGAACAGCTGAATAAAGGAACTTATATGTAATATTGTTAAAGTTTCAAGAGCTTAAATTCATTTTTATGTAATTATAATTATGTGTCATTTTCTTGGCATCTGTATGCCAGGAAAATGACAATTTCATTCTAAAACATTTTTCACATTCTTGTTTTCCTTATTTTTAGATCTAACATTTAAATTTTGTTTAAAGGAACATTTTCCTCTATAGCACCTCAAATTCAGTGTACTGTTCAATTTTATTTGTAATTTATAGAAGCCAGGAAAATGACATAATAAAAGTCTACTCAATTTTTACAAAGCCTTTAAACACATTATTTTCAAAGAAATATCTAAAAGATCTTGCTGGTAGCAATGATTTTACTACTTCTGACTTGAACTATGTCAAGAACAAGAAGAATTACTCTGCAGTGCCATCTTTATACCTCATAAAGAACTAAAATGAGCAGGCCAGGACAATGACATTAATTTTCAGTGACAATCATATTTTAATTACGATAAATTGTTTGTAAAATACAGAGCTTGTTACCTTTCATATATATCTGTTATATAAGGTATAAGTATGAATTAGAAATAAAAAAAAAATAGAAAAAGATACAATTTTTAATTAATTTTTCAACTACTTTTCAGTAGTGAAAATACGCTTGAAATTATTGAATATTAAATACGTGAATAATCACATTGCTAACAAGTCGTAAACTTATCAACAAGTCGTAAAAGAATGTGTGCTCATGATGAGTTTTCCATCTTGTGCTGCGGTTGCAGCCTTACCGACCTATATAAGTGAGAGATGCCAAGCTGGGCATCGTCCTTGTGGCTTAGTGGTAGAGCACTGGAGATCTATGGCAGGGGCCCGGGTTTGATTCCCGGCTTGGACATTTTTCACTAAGTTGGTTTACGACTTGTTAGCAATGTGATTATTCACGTGTTTAATATAGAAAAAGATATTTGTACAGGATAGCAGAAAGCCTTTTACTTTGCACACAGTGTGACATGCCAGGAAAATGACAATCTGAAATTTTAAGTCTTTTAGTTGCTTTATTTTTGTGTTATTATGAATATAATATCTCTTGAAAATACTTCTAAGAATATTTTGATTTGAATGTAAAAAAGAAAATTGCAATATATAACATTAAATAGAAATTTTATTGTGCGGACTGCAAGTTCCGTATTTTGTGATATTGACCCTTTAAGACAGAATGTTATTATATAGTATATTATGATGAGAAGTTTTAACATTGGGCGTATCTTTAAAATTAATAAAGAGTACTGAGCAGAAAAATTTCTATAAGACATAATAGAAAATTCCTCTTCATGGCCATCAAAACCAGACAATAACTGTTACATATTTTTATGGACCTTTGACTCCCATAGGTAATGCTCCTTTTTCGGTTGGTATCGCTATAATTAGGAAGATATAGACAGACTATAGCCAAATAAAAAACAATGCTTTATATCTTCCCTTAAATAACATCTCAAATATATGCGTTGTGCTTTCTTAAAAGGAAAGATTAATTTTGTATGTAGTTAAAATAAAAACTGTATCAAATGATGTCAAATGTAAATTTCCTTTTTTCTTTAAATTGAAAGTAAAGCGCTAAAAAATTATAAGTGTTTGCTTCTTTCAAAATTTATATCCCACTTTTTATAATAACGATTAAATTATTTTGTTTTTTTGATAAAGATTAACGTATATTTAAAGCATAAATTCCTTGAATCATGAAATATATATATATATATATATATATATTATCTTTGCAAATAATATCTCAGAAATGGTTCACTTTGTGTCAGTTATTGGTTTTTCAAATTCGGGTCGGTGTCAGCTACTGAAGTTATTGACATATGAAAATATATATATATATGAAAAAAAAATTAACTAGTAAAATCTATAAATTTTCAAAATTCTGTCAGCAATAAATTTTAAACCCTTGCCTGTGGTGCCCGAACTCACTTCTGTCAACGCAAATGTTCCAATTTTTGAATGCCCGACCTGAGTTCGGGCAAGAGAAAAATCGGTGTTTCGATTCCGTGAACCCCAAACACAGTTCGTCCGATGCATAGTATGTAATTTACCATTTTCCCAATAGATGGCAATACTTTCCCGCGAAAAGTTCGACAATTTCACGACATTTGTCGGATTTTGTAATTTTGCAGTTCTTCCGAAATTTCATTCGAACCATTCAGAGAAAAAAAAAATCCATTTTTGGCACGTTTTTCTCAAACATATTCCACAGGGAAGGGGTTAATCTATCTCTACTATCCTTTCATAAACAAAACATTTTGTGGAAAATGGGTTTAACCCTTAAATGCCTGATTTTTCAAAAATCATTGCAATATTGTTTTTCGGCTTTCATTTTTTAAATAAATCATGGTATAAATACTTCATATTTTGTTTTAAGTATGGTTTACGGCTAAAAATCAGTTTGTTACTAATCGGCAATACTGGTGTTTAATTGAAAAAATAATTTTCCTTGATAAAATTCTATAATATTAAACACACAAGAATTTTAGGAACTATAATAGGAAATAAATTTTACTTGCTCACTGCAGAACAAAATAGGGTATTTCGCAAGCTTACAAACAAAACAAAAAGAAAAAGTAGCAGCAATTGAAAAAATAAATCTATCTTTATTCTTAAACAGCACAAATGTTGCCATCTACATGTTGAAAATCGATTTAATAATATTTTCAGAATGTATTTTATTGGTAACATTAGGCATTATAACTTCAATATTATTCTAATAGTATTTTAGAGCCTAAATTGGGTATGTTGCCGAAAAGCAACACCCGGCATTTAAGGGTTAAAATTTCGTAATAGTGATTTGAACAAGAAAGAATATTGTCAGTTATTGAAGTTGTCAGTTATTGGGGGTTTCAGCCTATACATAAGTAAAGCGGGTTTAATTTTCTCATTGTAGCTTACGGAGCTCCAAATGATTCCATGGACCCCAGTTTAAGAACCCCTCATGTAAATGTTTTGCTTAAGACAATGTGCCATTATATAGGTTGGAGAAATTCAAATTACTAAACAGTATCAACGGAAATCAATTACTTTTATTGATTGAAAAATGTGACACCAAACCAAAAACATTAAATCTTATTTTCTCAAACATTATTAGGTTCATTAGGCCAATTTGTACAAAACTTCAAAGGAATATTTAAACAACTCTATTCTTTAAAATTCTGCTTAAAAGATAAAACTAATTATTTATTATTATTATTGTATCATAAGTAAATGCATTTTTTTTTTCAAGAATTGATCCATTTCGCACAGAATAACACTCACATAATTTACCCATGTGAGTTTATTATTATTATTATTACTTACTTACTTACTAGGAAAGGGCAAAAAGTGTTAAGCGCGGATTTTGACGAGAGTGGTACCATTGGAAAGATCTTTTCGTGGGGAGTAAAAAACTCAATAGAACTTCCCGTCGCAAATCAGCCGTTTTCGAGATATCCGACAACATTTGTCACATAATTTGTTTATTTATTAAAATGCATTTATGCTGTTACATTTGTCATATCGTTAAATTTATAATTTTTGTTGCTAAATAATTTCCTGTTAACTCAATGATGTTACTTATGTTTAGAAATTAAATACGAAAAAAAAAAAATGAAGAGAAGTCAATGGCTGTAAATGCAGGGCTGCAACGGGCGACTATTTTTATATTATATTCGCACTACTATTTTTGAAAAAATAAATTTTGTAGTACATTTCTCTTGCACATGTTGTCAAAGTACATGTGAAAGATTTTTATTTGAGAAAGTGGTGCGAGATGAATTAAAAAATAGTCCCCAATGGTAGCCTTGTAAATGTATTCTTTCGTGTTCTATGTGTGTGTTTATACCGGACATTTGCAGTGCTCACTGGTGGTTGTGTTCTTCTATATAGAAGTGTGCAGGAAGCCATTTAACAGCGAAAAATGATCAATTTAATGGCATAACAAATGTTACAGCATAAATATATTATAATAAATAAAAAAAATTGTGTGACATAAATTGTCAGATATCTGGAAAACGGCTGATTTGTGACGAGTAGTTCCATTGAGTTTTTTACTCCCCACGACGAGATCTTTCCAACGATACCACGCTCGTCAAAATCGGCACGTAATACTTCGTGCACTTCCCTAGTTAGAAAAGTAATGTGTAAATAAAATGACTTACTATGGAAAAAAACTTATATTCTTACAATAATAAAAAAATGAATAGATCGTAAAAGTTGGAAACAAAAAAAGAAACATTATTATAGAATATTAACTAAAAAATAGCAATTTTAAGTCACTTCACGTATATACATTTATTATACAAACTAATAAAAATTCAAGAAATTTTGACTAGCTATTAAAATGAATATTTCTTATATGGAAATTGCTGAGGTTATTTTTACAATAATTTTACTTGTATCGCTAAAGTTTGTCTATGCTATTCTGTTTAATTTATTATAAAAATAAATGCATTTAATATTAATAAATTTAAAAAAAATGTTTTTGATTAATTTAGAGGTACTTGACCCCTTAAACTAATGTAAACGTTAGTTTGATACAGCAGAAAATTCAAATGACATAATATACAATTCGTTTATATGTAGGTTTTCATTTGATAAATCTATCTTTAAAAAGTTTATTTGCCAATTTCCATTCCATCAGAGGTGACATAATGAAAAATCTTTCCTCATAAAAATCTATAGTATACATGTAACGTATTCTCCAATTTTCCAAACCATAATAAAAGTAATATAGTAGTAATATGAAATCTTTGAAGAATATATTTACCCTTTGTCCCCTTCTTTAGCGTGTAACTCTAAAACTAGTCTATCTTACAAGGTTTCAAAGTCACAAAAAGTAATTGCCATGCGCATTGGTTGAAACTGGACATTGTTATGTCTGTTAATAAATCAAATTTCATTTTTAATTATACAAGTAAAAGAGTGGGTTTAGAAATACTCTAAAAACGAAATCTCAAAAGAACCCCAAAGAAGTGTCTATATCGTTTCAATCAAATTATTGGGATCTAAAAAATCTTGGACAGATTTGCTTTTCAACCAACTTCTATTTTACACAAAATATTAGTATAATGTAAATAACTTCTTAAATATAAAGTAAAAATTTCTATACGCTTCGGAAGATTTAATCTTTCTTATTCAAACAAAAGGACATTTTACCACTAGGGGAGCCTGTATCGTTCAAATTATTGTGATCTAAAAATAGCTGGACATTTTTTTCTCTTTACGCATCCTCTGTCTTGCACAAAATGTTTGTACAATGAAAATAACTACTTAAATGTACCTTAAAACTTGCTGCGCGTTTTGGGAAATTTAAGTTCCCTTCTTCAACCAAAGGACCATCCTTCTACTAGGAGAGCAGAAATAAGATACAGTAAGAGTATATCTGTTATCATAGTGGTAACATGTCCTCGTACCTTATAAAAGAAGATTAAATCCTTCAAATACGCTGCGATTTCAGAATTTATATGTATATATATAAAGTTATTTTCATTGTACTGCGTTTTGCACCAATATATTAAATTGGTGAAAAAAAGAAACACTGAAAATGTCTATATATATATTTATTTATTTTACAAAATATTATATTTTTCGGCTACTCAAATCGACTATCATCAAATTTTTGTCGGTCTTAACCCTTTCAGGGGCAAGGCATTTCTGCTCTAAAAAAGTTCAAATATTTAATTCACACCGCAATTTAAAAACAAATTTATTTGTAAATAATTAAAAGCATTTTTTTTTTCACGGATATTATGAGATCGAAAGTGTACTAAAAAATTTCTAGTCCCATTTGTTAATTTCGGCATTAAAATTAACCGTTTGCAGACTGCAAACGGCGTCCCTCAAGGGGTTAAGGATTGGTTGGTTGGTTGGTTGTGTTTATGACGGCCAATTATCAACACGAGCGATATAGGCCCTAAGGGGGGGAGTGCCCTTCGTGGGGGTCTTTCTAAGGGAACCTAACCCGTATTAACGCTTGGAAATCCAAGGTTCGAAGAAAACCACGAAAACTCCGAACGATTAGGCCGACGGGCGCGATTGGGTTCGAACTCAGCACTTCCCGTCTACCAGCTTCGAGAGCAGAACCTCTTGGCCACTGGTGGGGCCAAGGGGTTAAGGAGTAAAACCTCTTTGACGCCCTGAAATTTAAGGCTTTTCCGGCCTGTTTTTTTTTTTTTTTTCTTTTTTCTAAGAAATGTAAAATGTCTATAAACATCCATTTATAGTAATTTATTTATATTAAAGAGAAGATTGTATTTTTTTTTAGTTTATGTATTCAAAAATGATGACTTGACAGCTGATGTACGGGAAAAAAGAGGAGCAAGCGGTGGACATTATAAGTTATCATTTGACCTAGAACAATAAAACAAAATAAGTTTTTTTAGCGCAAAAGTTAATGGAATTCGTGGCCGTTTTAAAAAATATGTTTTTTTAGCAACGATTAAAAGTGAGACTTTTTTTTTTTTTTTTTTTTTTTTTTTCTTTGCTGAAACATACACAGAAAAGCGATTTATCAATATTTTTTAAAAATTCCTTCATATTTCACAAGAAAATTTTAAGAATTAATTTTTTTTAAAGTCTAGTTTATTGATAGAAAATTGGCTGAGATATAGTGCTCGCTGATTTCACAAATGCTGAAAAAAAAAGTGTTCAAAGTTTTCGGTTCTATAGCGCGCTCTAGTTCGATGACTCCAAAGTTTCTCTTCCATTTTCAATATCGGTTTCTACCTAATAAAATATTGCTTTTGCGTGGTACAAAGAATACATTACTAGAAAAAAATTCCCCCCCGGCTTGACCTGCAGGCGCAGGTGGATTTCGAAGTTAATTACTAATTTCACCAGCAAAAACTAAATCATGATTAGGGGGGAAAAAACCCAGAGCAGAATATAACTCATACTTTGGAGTTTCAAATAACTGAAAGTCACATGCTCGGATTAAAAAAAAAAAAAAAAAAAAAAAAAACAGTTATTCTATATCTAGGTCTGAAAAACGCACTTATATATATATATATATATATATATATATATATATATATATATATATAAATGCCATTATATATATATATATATATATATATAACCATTAATTAAACAATAACCTTCCACCGTCAAATATTATGAATTAAAGCTGTAAGTATTAAAAAAATAATAATAATAATAATAATATAAGAATTATTATGGAAGAAAAAGAAAAAGTGGACACCGACAAAAATTGAAAAGCTTATACATTGAATTACGTTATCAAGGGCACAGAATTCAATGATATAAGCAACATGGTTGTTTTCTCTGGGAAAAATAAGCTAAAGCTAAAAGTTATTTTCCCCTGTGCCCGAATAACCATAAAATCAAGTGAATTGATTAAAAATGAAAGCAGAATAGAAACAAATAATATGAAATGGAAGAATCAATAAAACGTATTTAAATATTTATAGGATATAAAATATAAATAATAAACACCATACCGATTAATATTTCAGTATTTTACAAAAATCCACGTTCACATGGCTGCCAGTATATCAAAAAGATTAAGGTGAATAAAACAGTTAAGAAATCACAGTAAATGATACCAAAGGATGCAGTTAATACATTTTGAAATAAAATTTGAAATACCTTGTTAAACACATTTAATCTAATATAAAATAAATAGATATTAATTACATTATTTAAAATGCACTATTAAATTAATTAATAACAGTTTAACAATATCGTCAAAATTTAGCTAAAAATACCCCCTGGTGTATTAAATTATAACTGAAATGGAGCTAGAAAAATTAACAATTAGAGCTATCTTAAAGAGACAGATTTAGTGCTGCCATCTAGTATTACTTCTATTAAACAACTAACGCAAGATAAATATTTGTAAGCATTTGAATGTAAATAACTGTATAAATAATTGTAAGCATTTGAATGTAAAATACTGTATAAACAGCAAAACCAAACATATCCTTATATATAGAGAATTATAAACCGAATATAAACCACACAATTTATTTAAAAACTGTTGTAAATAAAATTTAAAAGCATACAATATATTCTATTAGCTAACTTATTTAAGCTAAACTAAGAAATAAATAATTCTAGAACATTGATAATATATAGCATATAGCTATATGCTATAAAACAAAATAAAAATCAGTAATAATTAATATAAATAATTATTAAATATAAAAATTATTTTTTATGAATTATATATCAGATATTTATAAAATGAACAGGAAATAAAAAACATGTGGAAGTAAATAGAAGGTTAAATGATACTTAAATACCCATTACTTAATAAGCACAAATATAGAGTGTGGATTATCTTCAGACATCCATAAAAAACCACAAAGTATGAATGTGGGACATTCATAAACATTAAACCGATAATAAATATTAAAAAGAATAGAGTAATAATAATAAAAATAATTACCCAATTTTAATGCATACAGTATAACTATATTTATATTATACATACTTATATGTATATTATTCACTATAAGAATGACATACTATTAGTAATTAATATGATATTGTCCTTAGTAAATTTAAAATTTAATAACAAATAATTGTAAATTAGATTAATCAATAATTAGGCTAATTATAATATTAATGAAATTCTCCAATTACATATAAAATATCAAATCAACATCCATATAAAATACGTAACAAAAATATAGTAATAATACAAGAGCCACCTTTTTTTTTTATAATTAACCATTGCGTATTATCCAGACAACACCACCCCCCTCCGTACTCTAACATCTACCCACCCAACCAACCTATAATATTTTTTAATATTATTTTACAATTTTTAATTTTTTATAGATATTTTTTTATTTTATATTTTTTTTGTAATTTTGTTTACGCATGTGTTAATTTGTTTTAATAGATCATGTAAGAAAAGTACTAATTGTATATTAATGAATATATGAATTTTTTTGGAAAACCATGATTTAATGCATCATAAATTAGTTTTTTAAAATTATTGTTAATTAGAGGAGAATAACATAAACATTTTATTCTATATAAATGATTAAGTATTATATTCCGAAATACAGAATGATGTAGACAAGATTTAAAATTTGTAAATGTATTAACTTTGAATTTAAATTCTTTACGTTTGTTATATAAATCTGTGATTGTTTTATTGTCTTTGATTGTAATTTTAAGATCTAAGAAGTTAATTGTATTGTTAGATAAAAGGTTTTCCGTTAATTCCAAATTAGTGGGATAATCAACTGGAAATCGAGTAATTGCAGATTGATCAGTATCAATTAAAATGATGTCATCAATATAACGATATAAATGTAGATTATTATTAGTAAAATTACGTTCATAATGATATAAGTATAAGTCTGAGAGTAAACTGGAAGTACAACCGCCTTGTGGTATACCGACATGCTGTAAATATAAAGTATTATCTTGCAATATATAATTATTATAGATAATGAAGTTAGTTAAAGATTTAAAATATGCAATATCTATATTAGATGGTAATTCCAGTTTTTATAATATTTTTTAAATAATGCATTTATAATTTTATGTAAATCTAATAGGTCTATATTATTAAAAAGATCTTTGAAGTCATATGTCGTTATATTATAAACACAATGAAGATTTTTTTAAATATTAACAAGTTGATAGCTATTTTTTATACAATGTGTATTATCATTTTTTGTAGTAAGTACATATAATTGATTAAGAATTTTTAAGAGAAGCGTATTGGCTTTATTATTATATGTATTACAACCAATAGTAACAGTCCTAAATTTAATAGGAGTTTTATGAAATTTGGGAATAAGAACTAAACATGGATAATTAAAATTAGTAGATAAAATATTTAATAGTTTATAATAACTTCGAATTTTACGATTATTTACAATTACAGTTTCATTAGTTTTTTGAAATGACTTATTAGAAGAAATAGAATTTGTAAGAAGTTGGTGATAATATGATTTACATATAATAGCATAATTGTTAGGAGATTTGTCTACATATGTAATAACGTAGTTTTTTTGTAATTTAGTAATTTGTTGGAAATAATGCTTTGTATTAATAGAAACCAAATCAGCAATGTTATTTTTTAAAGCCATAGTTAATTTTTCAATTACTAATATCTTCCATTGATTAAAATATTCAATAGGCTTATTATAAGAGATAGAAATTTTATAAATAAAAATATCAATATCATATGTAAACTGTTTGATAATAGATTTAACATTAAATTTAGATGGAAGTCTATATTTAGTACCATAACCCATTAGTTGTTTCAATTTAAAATCATGAACAATATCAAGATTTCCAGTGATTATATGTCCATGATCATTGTTTATGTATTTTTTTAGAGTGGGGTCTTTGCAGTTACACGGAAAATTACTTGCAGCAGATGTATCTTTTGAAAATGTATTGTAGTTAAAAATCTTTCTCACAATTGTATACGGATATTTAAAGGTTTTTGATATATGAAGATTATTGATAGGAAAAAAACATTTTTTATCATTAATAATAGAATTGATATTAATTTTATTAAATATGTGATTTGAAAAAGTAATTATCATTTGAGTATTCATGTTCTGAATTTTGTGTTTTTTTTTTTTTTGTAAATTAATATTTAAAAGATTAACCCTACTCATAATAAGGTCAAAGTAAATATCAGAGAAATGTTTAGAGAAAGATTTACTTAGAAAGACATTTAAATGTTGCACAAGCTGTTTCTTTTTAATAGCAAAGATGTTTTTTCGAATTAACAACCAGTTATAATTCTCTAAGTAATTTCGTTGAAGATCATTAATTTGTTTTGTGATAGATTTTTTGGAAACTACAACTGATGATATATATATATATATATATATATATATATATATATAGCACATTATGTTTTAAATGCGTTTGTCGGACCCAGAGTCCTGCACCATAAATAAACTAAGTATAACCATAAAACATCCAAGAAATTTAAACAGATATAACCTGAACAAGAAAAAACAACAAAAGGCTGTGGCCTCTTCAGCGGTGGGCATTTTAGAAAGCACAGCAATGTTTCAGATTAATTACAATTTACAACAAACTATTATTCAGTAGTGGCAGTGGGTTTCGGCCAGAGTGTCGCAAAGCATAAATCAAATGCATAAAAACAATTGAAAGCACATAGCGAACACTCCCCCACCGGACCCGACGCCACAATAAACAGCTGATACAACTGATTCAGAACGTATGTGTAATGTATACTGAAACAATAAAATTATTTTACCCACATCCGAGCAACACAGCCACAAAAAACAATAACTAAATTCCAGTGATCCATAATCTGTCCATAAACGTTCCATGTCTGTTGCCACACAATTGCAGACATCCTCGTAAAACCGTCCAAAAAAGGCTTTAGGTTATACAAATCATTAACTGTCAATCGCATAGCAACTCCTCAAAAATGAAGACTGTCTGTAAAACTAGTATATTTATTAATGAAATTCAAAGGTATATTGTTTTTATAATACAAAATGCTGGTTAAATTAAAAAGTTCTTTAAAAAATAAATTTTTATTCGAACAGAGTTTATAGTAGCGAAAAATCTGACCTATTATGATATTGACGTAAACGCGTTTATGGATATTTGAACTCCAATTAACTAAATGGTTAACTTCAAAATTAAAGTTATCCCGTTTATTATAAATTGATATGTGTATACCGTTTGAAATGTTTATTTTCAAATCAAGATAATCAGCAGCACTATTATTTTCATTTGTTTTTTTCAAAACCAGCATATCAGGATAAATGTTACATGATATCCCCAAAAAATCGCGATCACAGTTCAAAATTATCAAATCATCGATATATCTAAAAGCCAGAAAATTAACATCGTTATTGACACTACGAAATTGAAATTCATAATAAAATAAAAATAAGTTAGCTGCCGTTGAAGAATAACTTGTTCCCATTCCTATTCCATTATTCTGTAAATATATATTTGAACCTGTATAAACATAGTTGTTATATAAACAAAAATTACATAATAATTTAAATAAATTAAAATCTAAATCGGTGTCAGCTATAATTAAATCGACAACTTTTAAAAGGACATCATTTAACCCTGCAATAGGAATGTTTGTGAAAAGATTCTCAAAATCATATGTCTGGACACTTTGTATATCATCTTTAATTAGTTCATTCCTGATCTCATAACTGTTCAAAATAATCCAATACATATTACTATCTTTATACTTAAATTTTAGTATATTTAAAATCTTTTTTAACATTTCCTCAAATTTGCGATTAAATCCGTTTCCAATGCTGTTTACATTACTACAAATAAATCTGTACTTAATTGGTATCTTATGAAATTTAGGTGTTACGAAAAGAAAAGGAAATGACAAATTTTTTACTTTAGGCAGAGGAATATTAACCTTTTTTGAAAAGGCCAGATGTTTCTTAATCAGTGTCTGAATAGTAGATTTATACAAACTGTAGGTGACATTATTGTTATATGATATTTACTGAGCTTAACAATAATGTCACCTACAGTTTGTATAAATCTACTATTCAGACACTGATTAAGAAACATCTGGCCTTTTCAAAAAAGGTTAATATTCCTCTGCCTAAAGTAAAAAATTTGTCATTTCCTTTTCTTTTCGTAACACCTAAATTTCATAAGATACCAATTAAGTACAGATTTATTTGTAGTAATGTAAACAGCATTGGAAACGGATTTAATCGCAAATTTGAGGAAATGTTAAAAAAGATTTTAAATATACTAAAATTTAAGTATAAAGATAGTAATATGTATTGGATTATTTTGAACAGTTATGAGATCAGGAATGAACTAATTAAAGATGATATACAAAGTGTCCAGACATATGATTTTGAGAATCTTTTCACAAACATTCCTATTGCAGGGTTAAATGATGTCCTTTTAAAAGTTGTCGATTTAATTATAGCTGACACCGATTTAGATTTTAATTTATTTAAATTATTATGTAATTTTTGTTTATATAACAACTATGTTTATACAGGTTCAAATATATATTTACAGAATAATGGAATAGGAATGGGAACAAGTTATTCTTCAACGGCAGCTAACTTATTTTTATTTTATTATGAATTTCAATTTCGTAGTGTCAATAACGATGTTAATTTTCTGGCTTTTAGATATATCGATGATTTGATAATTTTGAACTGTGATCGCGATTTTTTGGGGATATCATGTAACATTTATCCTGATATGCTGGTTTTGAAAAAAACAAATGAAAATAATAGTGCTGCTGATTATCTTGATTTGAAAATAAACATTTCAAACGGTATACACATATCAATTTATAATAAACGGGATAACTTTAATTTTGAAGTTAACCATTTAGTTAATTGGAGTTCAAATATCCATAAACGCGTTTACGTCAATATCATAATAGGTCAGATTTTTCGCTACTATAAACTCTGTTTGAATAAAAATTTATTTTTTAAAGAACTTTTTAATTTAACCAGCATTTTGTATTATAAAAACAATATACCTTTGAATTTCATTAATAAATATACTAGTTTTACAGACAGTCTTCATTTTTGAGGAGTTGCTATGCGATTGACAGTTAATGATTTGTATAACCTAAAGCCTTTTTTGGACGGTTTTACGAGGATGTCTGCAATTGTGTGGCAACAGACATGGAACGTTTATGGACAGATTATGGATCACTGGAATTTAGTTATTGTTTTTTGTGGCTGTGTTGCTCGGATGTGGGTAAAATAATTTTATTGTTTCAGTATACATTACACATACGTTCTGAATCAGTTGTATCAGCTGTTTATTGTGGCGTCGGGTCCGGTGGGGGAGTGTTCGCTATGTGCTTTCAATTGTTTTTATGCATTTGATTTATGCTTTGCGACACTCTGGCCGAAACCCACTGCCACTACTGAATAATAGTTTGTTGTAAATTGTAATTAATCTGAAACATTGCTGTGCTTTCTAAAATGCCCACCGCTGAAGAGGCCACAGCCTTTTGTTGTTTTTTCTTGTTCAGGTTATATCTGTTTAAATTTCTTGGATGTTTTATGGTTATACTTAGTTTATTTATGGTGCAGGACTCTGGGTCCGACAAACGCATTTAAAACATAATGTGCTATATATAATCTGTGTGGTTATATGCAGCTGTAGCGCTTATCGCATGGATTTTATTTTTTATTTTTATTTTTATATTTTACTTTTAGTTTTACTTTTGATTTTTTTGAGCTTATATATATATATATATATATATATATATATATATTGTTGTATAATTTTATATATATATTGAAATTGTTTTGAGGGCAATCCAGCTGGTCCTTAATTCCCAAAATCGTTCCTGAAATTTTTTTATCGTGTACCTAAAGCTTGTCATTAGCTTTTTTTTTTTTTTTTTTTTGTCATATTCTAATAAAAATTGTTTACAAGTTGTCCGGGGTTTTGAGGTTGCGCCAAACATTGCTAGGGTTTTCGCAAGTATTTTACATTTTATTAAATGTTTATCGTACACAGAGTTATAAAAGAATTAAAAGAATATGACAGTGTGTATATATAATGGGAAATATGATGTAGAATTTTCTTAAAACATAAGTAATGGATTTCAAAGGTTTTATAAAAGCAGGAAGGTTGAGGAAAGCTGTCCCAAATAGTCAAAAATGCAAATTAACATGTAATCCTAGTTTCAAAAACAAAATGTATAATTTAAAAAATCCCTTCCGGCTCGGCCTACAGGCGGATGTAGATTTCGAAGTTAAGTATTAATTTCACCAACAGAAACTAAATTAAGATTAGAGATAAACTTAGTTTAACAATTTTATCTGGCCACTTTTGACAAGTTTTTAATTTCGATTTTTTGTAAGAGTTGGTTTTATCAGAATCATGTTAATACGATATTTTTTTTTCAACCCCTATTTTTGTTTAATTTGTTTTTGCTGTAAAAGCAATATAAAAGATGTAGATCGCAACATAAAGTTGAAAGCAATATAAAGTTGTAGTTTGCTGCAATATAAAAGTTGTAGATAATATTAAGAAGATTTATAATAAATTTAAGCGCATTTGACATCCTGTGAATTTTTTCTTCTTCAACCTCCCCCACCCCACCCCCTTTCTTTTCGTTTTATTTATTTATTTATTTTTTATTTATTTATTTATTTATTATTTATTTATTTATTTATTTATTTATTTTGAGGTAAGAGTTGGTCCTATCAAAAACTTATACAAAAGTTATAGATAGTATTAAGAAGATTTATAATAAGTTTAAGTGAATTTTATATCTTAAGAATTGACGAAGTTGTGAATTTTTTTTCTCCCTAAAACCCTATTTTTTTCGCCCCTTGAGCCCATTTTTGTTGTTAATTGTAATATTGTTAAAGTGTGTTTATCTCTATAGAGATAAACTCACTTTAACAATTTTATCCTATTGATGATTTTTTTCGCTTATGATGATTTTGAATCTCTTTTGATGATTTTTTAATTTCATTTTTATATAAGAGCTGGTTTTATCAGAACCATATTAAGGCGCTATTCAAAAAATACTTTTCCATGCTCAATACCTCGAAATTTTCTGACACATTTTCCGACTCATTTTTAAAAGGAAAAACATGAAACTTGCTGACGTGATTTTAAAGAGATTTATAAGCGACCTATGTTTTTGTTTTTCATTCAATTAATTAGAACTTGATTTATAACAATTACTTTCTCAGTAGGACCATATTTTTAGTTTTCAACACAATCGCTTCGAGAAATTCGGTTCAAAATGCCCACTTTGATATCATTTTTTGAAATATGTTCTGCCTCTATCAAAAAATCGACCTTTACGGCACATTATATAGTTTTTGAATAAGAGAACCTACCAATTGAATGCGTTTGAAAGCAAAAATTAATTTAAAAATGAGTCAGAAAATAATCAGTTTGGATTTGAGTAATACGATATTTTTTTCCTTCAACCTCTATATATTTTTAATTTGTTTTTCTGTAAGAATTGGTCCTATCAAAAACTTCTCAGTATAAAAGTTGTAGATAATATTCAGAAGATATATAATAAATTTAAGCGAATTATATATCTTGTGAATTGACGAAGTTATGGATCGTTTTCTTCTTGAACACTCTCCCCCCCCCCCTAATTTTTGTTTTCGTTTTTAATTTTTTTTTCGGTAAGAATGAGTCCTATCAAAAGATTATCAATATAAAAGTTGTAGATAATATTAAGACAATTTATAATAAATTTAATTGGATTTGATATCTTGAGAATGGACGAAGTTGTGGATTTTTTTCTTCCCAAAACCCTATTTTTTTCGCCCTTTGAGCCCATTTTTAATTTTATAAAAAAATCTGTCATGCATAAATTTTTGGCCTTTTTTAGAAGTAATAAAAACTTTAAACTGAGTTGATATGTATTATAATTAAGAAGTTATGGGGATTTTTCGTTTTTCACAAAACCCCTTCCAATTTCCACGCCCTTGGTCCGATTTTGCCCATTAACGAACTTAACCGAGATTTTATGCCCCTTGATTTTATGTATCAGTTTGGAAAAGATTTGTGCAGAATTATGGAAGTTATCGTGTCCATAAAAAAGTGATATAGATAGATAGATAGATAAAGTATTGTACTGGTGGTGGTTTCAGGTTCTAGGGGTCATGATTGGTGTAGAGCTGCAAAAACTTTTCCAAAATTCCAACACAGGGGAGAATATAATATTTAGTATTTCATACGAAATCTACCTAAAAAAGTTTGAACCGGTCAAGGGGGTGTCAATCGAACAATCCCTTAAAAGAGACACTAGTTCGCTTACTAATACCGGTTGGTTTTTTTTTTTTTTTTTTTTTTTTTTTTTTTTTTAACAGCCAGATTGAAGAAAATTGATTTCTCACAGATATTCTGTTTTGTAACATTCAAAATAACAAACTAATGTTGGTTATATTGGTGCCCAATATTGCGCCAGTATTGCTTCTTACGGAAGTACTTTCAATGAAATACAAATGTTAGTTAAATATTGGCTTTACATTGCGAATATCTGGAATGTAATGCCAATATTTTAGAAATATTGGCAATACATTGGCGTAATATATCTTGCCAATAAATATATCTTGCCAATATTTTTGCAATAGGGGCAAAAATAAACACCCCGATTTTGGGGCAATCTTTTATATTAATATTGCCAGTATTGGTCAATATAAACGATATTGACCCGATATAGTTTCGCTGTTAACGACAGGTTAGAACAAAAGCATATTCTCTATTTACACTCACTAAACAGATAACTGGTAAACAGTTTAATCGATAAATATATCTAACCAAAAATTTATTAAACAAAAACCTAATTTGCAGAACAAATTAAAAAAACAAAATTTATTTCCTAAATTGTTTAAGCCCGAGAAGGGGCAGATATTAAGATATTTCATTCAATTCGTTCTACATTTAATGTTAAATTTTTGTAACAAATAAGCTAAACCAATTGAACATTAAAAAATAATAATGAAATTCATACAATATAATGCTTTAAACACCTATATACTTAGATTCCGTTCAAATGAAATCGAAATAAATCTTAGACTTTTTTTTAAAGTTTTGTATTTTGCATGTACCTTATCATATTATGTACAATCGTCATAAACATAATGCAAAATCTGCAGTACAAATATTTACAACTTAAAAATGGAAGAAGTCTAAGATTTATTTCGATTTCATTTGAACGGAATCTAAGCATATAGGTGTTTAAAGCATTATATTGTATGAATTTCATTTTTATTTTTTAATGTTCAATTGGTTTAGCTTATTTGTTACAAAAATTTAACATTAAATGTAGAACGAATTGAATGAAATATCTTAATATCTGCCCCTTCTCGGGCTTAAACAATTTAGGAAATAAATTTTGTTTTTTTAATTTGTTCTGCAAATTAGGTTTTTGTTTAATATGTCAAGTTTTTTAATAAATACTGCATTCAGACAAACACATTTCAAAATTAATGGAGGGTATCACCATCAGGCTTTGATTTGTGCGATACCGCATCACAATTTGTGATGCAATTTACAATTGTATAATACAAAATGTTTCACCAGTGCCAGTAATGCAGGTTATTGTAGTTTGGTCAAAAAATTACAATCTGAATTTAAAAAATCTGCTCGAAAATGTCATTTTTTCCCCACTATGACGTCATATTCATCTTCTTTTTAATTCTTAAAAAAAGAAAAAAAAAACTATTTCAGTTTCTTCAGTTTCATGTTTCACGTGAAAATCATTCAACTAAAAATAGGGAAATTATTATTACAGCTTTTGAATTATTTACAACAATGAAGGAAAAATGTTAAATTTTATTAGAAAATGTCCGTTGATTCTCAATGAAAAAAGCGAAATTTGGAATTATTAAGAAGAATGTTTGATTAATGTAAATAAAAATTAGACCATGTTACTCTCTAGATTATAATCCACCTATATGCAAAGGCATTTTATGATCCGTTTTGATCCTGACGTATGGCAAATGTTTTTACACTTTGAATTTATAATATTACTAGAATTAGCAAAGAATTAAAAATGAGTGGCATCAGGGACAAAAAGGTGGGAAGAAAAAATAAAAAAGTTATGATCTCCATAGGCTTTTCTATGTTAAATTAACATTGAGAAGTGACACTGGAAATAAATAAGTATTGCTTTAAGCTACTTTAAATAAAGTTTTAATTTATTTCAATCTGCAATACATGTCCCATTTTTACACCACTTTCATCTCTCCTCACTATAATCATAATATTGAATATTCATATCAATACTTCACATATTATGGTCTAAACCCTCCTTATCTTTTTACTGTGCGTTAATTTGTGTAAACCACGGTCATATATAGAATATTCGTTCTAATTATCTACTCATTAAATTTTCACTCATCTCAATGATTTCAACTATTTATTTAAAGTTTGGAGTTTATATGAGTTCCGTACTTATCTCCGTTATATGAAACATCGATACGTTTTTACTTTTAAAGCAAATTTTTCATTTTATTTTACTTACGTACGTGTAAATTAGCATATCATGATAAATCATCTAAGCTCAGATGTAGAAAATTAATAACTGCATTTAATATCCCCATCATTTAACTTATCCATGTATGAATTGCTCTGCTTTGATTTAATAACAGTGATCGATTCACCGAAAGAATTACCGTTGTAAAAACTCTTGGACTCATATCATATGGCTCCCCACTGAACACACACTAATTTTTGAATTGTTATACAAAATGTCACAAAAAAACCCGTGTTACATTAAAAGAAATAATATAAAAATAATTATATCGAGGACGTGAAACACACAGATTTGCTAGTTAATATGTTAGAAAGTGATTTTTTTTTGTAAAGTTAATAAATTTAAATATGAATAATCGGGGGGGAAACAAGCTACCCCCCTTCTAATTCTCCTGCTAATAATCGTATAAAAAAGCTGTAGATACCAAGTGATTAGGAATAATGTCTACTAATTAGTACTATGTATAAATTATGCTTCGAAGATCGTCTACATATTAAAAATTTTACTACCACCTTTCATTTTTCAATTAGTAACACCCACGTTTGACACTCTATTCGAGTTCCTAGACTCAAAGCAGTCCGCAAATGTATACAGGGTGTTTCAAAACTATATGTCAGAAATGTAAAGGCGGGTAGAAGGGACCTAAGTAAGCAGATTTCGTATAGAAATATAGGTACGGAAATGCTTGAATCGTCAATCTCCGCATGGATTTTGAGCAACATGCATCGTTACACCAATGCGGAGCTTACCGACATGGATTTCATGTATGGTGCTGTTGCTCAAACGATGTACATAAATGGAATGATTCCCTGGTAGGAATCTACCGGATCACCGAATATTTGAGCGTCTTCATTGGGAGTTCAGCGCGTGTGGATCAGTTTATGCTTCGAAGAGTGATATGGACACTAAAAGATATCGCAGAATTCCTGCAGGGAAAGAAACAGTATTACACACAGTAGAGGATAGTCCTCCGACAAGCTCGAGAACTGTTGGACGTGCGTTGGTGAGAGGCATTTCCTTGCGCAGCCTCATACATAGAATGCATGTCGTCAAGCTCCGCATTGGTGTAACAATGCATGTTGCCCAAAATCAGCGCGGGGAATGATGATTCAAGTCAGCGAAGTACTTTCATCCGCCGAACTTAACAACGCCCTCTACTGCCTCAACGCTGCATTTTCTCACGCACATTTCTACACAAAATTTGCTTATTTAGGTCCCCTCTACTTGCCTTTACATTTTTGACATATAGTTTTGAAACACCCTTTATAGTTTATGCATTTTTTCTTAACCTTTCATAGTGTTATAAAAGATTACTGTTTGACGATGTTAAAAATACATTAAAATGACTAACTTCAAATTATATCTTTTCATAAATCATCTCATTGAAATGTTCATTTTTAATTAGATAAAATGAATGGATACAAATATAATCTAGACTTTAAATTCATACAGAAACATATTTTAATTATTATTATTATTATTTTTGTTATGAAATAATATTTAGAAACATATGAATTATGACCCAGATTATTATTTTTTTTTTAGGAATGATCCATGCAAAAATGGCTATGTTATTTTACAACTCATACGTATTATTAGTTTTTGAGATATAAAGATGTTTTAGTTTTACTGTCTAAAGAGACCGTCTCCTGTATACAATTATATCGACAGAAAGAAAAATTGGAAAATAGCCGAAAAAATTATATGAAATTTTCGTTATTTAACGTTTATTTATTTTATCTCCTGAATTTGTGTAATTTTATTATTATTATTAATTGAATGCTATGAGTATATTTCAAAGCAAGATCTTAATTTTATTTTCGAAATTTGTGTTTAAAACCCAATACATTTGTGTATAACGCATTTTCGGTTATAACGCTGTGAAAATTTAAGAAAAATATTCATAAAATATAGACTTATCCGGGTTACTTTCATTCAAGGAACATTTATAATAAAGTGTCAAATGTGTATATTACCGCTTCAAAAATGAAAGTTGGTACAATTTCTAACATGTACGTAAACTCTGAAATAAAAAGTATAATAACATTTAATAGTAAACTTTATTCCCAGTCGACTGATATCTATATCTTATTTATATCTTAATTTGAAGATAATTAGTTGGATGATCATATTTTTTCTTGACTGTACAATTGTCTTTGCATGAAGAAAAAACAGATGTTTCATTTCATGCTATGCACTCTCTTAAGTGACTTGACTTCGGAAACAAACGAAATTACAGAAATTACGAGTATTTCTACACTTTCAAAAATTTGCATTGCATCTTTCATCACTACACTTTCTATTTGTCAAATATTCCTGGAATTCTTAAAAACCGTGGGATTGGACCATTTCTTTTAGTATGCATGGTTATAAATTCCTGATTTAAACATTTGACAGAATAGCGTCCAAGTGTGGTTGTACTCTGGGTGGGTTGTACTTCTTTCGGGATCTTTAAAATGAAAATAACGTCCTTAAATTATATTCGTCTATTAGTTAAATGTTTATGAATGGAATAGTCAATACATTCTATTTCTTAATGCAATAAAAATACTTTATTTTAATAAATTGAAACCAATATTATATTAACAAATAGACAGTTTACCCCTCCACGTTTATAATACTTATATACATGGTGATTCAGAACTCCTGGGCAAAACTTTAAGGGGTGATAGAACACGCCTAGATAAGTTAAAAACACCGCACAATGCATGATCGTAACTCAAGCAGTGAAAAGTGCTATGGAGCACATTCTGATCGTGGAGGGAGCCCTGTTTACTATACAATTAGGACTTCCAGAGCACTCACAACCGCAGCACCATGGATGAAGCGCATGTACGCCTTTCCCTGATTAGTAAAACCAGCCATCCTTTTCGCAATCTATAGTAGGAGTGATATCCCGGTTCATCAAATTATAACAAATATTGTTCCAGTTCGTGAAATTACGGTAAATATCGCTCCGGTTCGTTTAATTATTAAAACATATTGTTACAGTTCCAGGACAACATTAATATTAACCGTTCCGTTTAACGTTCCTCTGAAAAACGGGATAGAACATGTGGCGATGCACATAACATCAGTATGATAAGCCATCTACCATACCCACGGCTATGAAGCGATTGCGATAGATGTGAACGATTGTCTAGTGAACGATTCACGTGCACAGGACTATTAAATTTTAGTGACTAAATAAGTATGGCAAACCACAAATCTAAGCTTTTTCATTTTAATCTTTTGATGTAACGAAGATGGAAGCAGGCTGAATTTAGGCTTTACCAGGTAAACACTATATGGTATTGTGTTTATTGTAAATTTTTTTAATTATTATTTAGAATCTTGGATGCATTTTTATTTTTTCTTTTGTATTGTTAGAAATAAATTTGTCTATACTTTCAAAAAATTTGCATAGTCAACAATAATTTTGAAATAGCGCTCCGGTTCGTGGATTTTTCCATTCCAAGTCTTGTATCTAACGGTTCGCTGCATGCAATACGCCCATGCATTGTATGGCGAAAATAATTTGATTAGGTGTGTTCTATTACTCCTTTAAAGTTTTACCCATGGATTCTGAATCACCCTCAACTTCTATGAAGGAAACTTGATCCAAATTAAGATACACCCCCCCCCTTCCCCTCAGACGCTCTCTTAAACTCAGCTGTTTACAAATAAAGAAGCTACTTTCTTTGCAATTTCTTTATTTCTTCTTCCAATTTCCATCCATGTTAGCATGCTAGTTAGTAACACTAAATAAATAACACACTGCATAAATAAAATCAGCAATCATTTGTTAGATATTGTGTATAAATCATGGTTCTCTCCACAATCAGAAAGCATTCTCTAACGCTTCACTGCTTGAGTTACGACCATGCATTGCACGGTGTTTTGAGTTTTCCTAAGCGTGTTCTATCACCTCCTAAAGTTTTGGTCAGGAGTTACAAGTCACCCTATGTATCATTTAACACTATACTTCTACTAATTCTCAGATTGTATTAATTTTACAAATTCTTCTCAAATCTTCCTTTAAGCAAGACACAGACAAACAAGAAGTCTAATATAAGTGTTGTATTTGAATCTATCTTTTCTCAAAACATTGAAGATCATGATATATGACAAAAAACCTCGACACTGGATGCTGTGTGAAACAGGATTGTGACTGTTAGTATAACCACTCTGACTATTGTGTGCCGTAGTGTTCAATAAGAAAGTGCTAGAAGTGTCCCTGTGTACCGAACCTCATTTGGCGCCTATGAGTTTAATCCCCGCCTCCCATGAAAAAATCTATTACAGTAAAACCTGCTAAGGCAGAAAAATTAATCCAAATCTAATAGGGAAAGTGCCTTATGAGAATAAACCGGTATACCATATTTGAAGCACATCGGATAACTCTGCATAAAAACTCATTTATCTAAATTAAGGGGGGATTACCCCTAAGTTCCCCCTTTTATACTTAACGGATGAACCCCCAAAACTAATCAGGGAAGCGCTGTACCGTAAATAAAATTAAACTTAAATAACTAATCTTAAACTAAATGAGGAGAACTTTGAGTTCATTTTCTACACATTTATTATACGATACGGACAGCACACACTCCACACATAAAAAATCACAGGACATATAAAAACTTAAACATTAAATTCAGTCAGAGCTTGCTCGCCCCTCGCTGATCCACACGACCGTCCTCGGTCGCTTCAGAAACGCATCTCTCTCCACGGGCCCCTCTTCGAGTTTTCAGTCCATCTTAATTGGCGACCACGTGGTAGTCTGATACATCTGATTAAAAAAGTTTAGTTCTCCAAGTGCCAGTCAGCACTTCTCACCGAGAATTTATTTATAACATTAAAATCAGTTTACAACTTTACATCTGGATTTCGTGAAGGTATTGACAGGCGGCTTATAGTTTAGGCATCTAGAGGGCCCAATTAAAAGTGTTTACTACGTTAAGTGGTCATCTGAATTTTGCATGAGCTCAGATGAAACTTCACAGCGCTTTATCAGAATGAACCTATCCACAAAATTTGAAGCAAATCGGATATTTCTATTAAGAATTATCACGTTAAGTACATACATACGTAAGTACATATAGAACCTGCGGGTACGTTAGCTTTCAGGCTTCGATAGCCTGTGAGCCAAAAATTCACGTGGAAACAAATAACTTTGGATTTTGCGAAGAATAGAAAGTGTGATGATAACATACATTTTTTATTTTATTGAATATTACACATACATATTTTTTTATACAGCATCACAAAAGTTAAAAGCAAGCACCACAAAATAACAAATGTAAAAATAAAATTTTTGTATTGAATTTATCACTACGAAGTACGCAAAGAAAAGGCGATTACAATTGGACGTTCCTGTTTAGAATTAATCACCACAGAATAATTAAAGAAAGGCTTCTGATTTCAAAAGCAATAAAATATTAATAGCTGTTAACTTCCCTTTGGAATGTGATAATGCATTTACCATAAATTATGTGCAGGAATCTTCTGCTAGATAATTTTTGATAAAAAGAGAGAGATTAGATAATAACAATAGTTCAATAAAGTGCGTTAAAAATATAAAACAATTCTATTATTTACACAACTTCTACAAAAAACTAAAAGAAAAATCATTCAAATAAATTTCCAGCTATCTTCTAGATATTTTTATTTGATGTATATGGCGTATAGGAAATCGATCCATTTATTACATAACAAGCCAAAAAATGTTCTGAATTAAGGTTACTGTCTCCAGATACATTTCGTTTATTTACATAAAAATGTAAGCAATTTCAGTTCAAAAAAGCAAGTTAAACAATAAAGAAAATCATGCGTGAAGCATAGATTATAAAACACTTTCAAACACTTTAAGAAGAGTGTAACAAAACTACACCGTTTAACAGCTTCAGGGACGATTTTTTTTGGTGAGGAGAAAATGACTTTTTTTTACGAATTATTCATTTTATATTAATAGCAATTCAAAAAGAGAAAAAATGGAAAAAAACAATAAAAAAATCTCCAAAACGTTCCACATTTGTGGCCGCTGAACGTTAATGGTGTGAGTTAATTGTGGAGCGTTATAAGTGAAATGATTTCATGCATTCCAGGCATATCGGTACTTCACATTTCTCAAAAATGTAACGAGTTCGTCTTACAAAATTTTTGTCGTGACATCTTGGAGGATTTTTCTGTTTCTTTTCTCAGGATAATGACCTACACCGTCCAGTCTGATTTCAGGATCAACTTTAGAGCAGCTTTTAGATTTTTTAGATGGTTGCTCGAACTTGAAATATGTTTATCTCTTTTTTTGGCTTGTTCGTCATTTTTATCATTGTGGTAGCTATTGACGCTTTAAACTTTGGAACAGATATTTTAATGTTTTGTTGATTTAAAAGAATTCATGAATTAATTTAAAATACCAGCTCGAACGATAACTGTACACATATCTGTACACATATGTTTGTTATTTTCTTATAAAATAAAAAACTAACAGTAAATTTCTTTCTTACTTTTCTACAAATTATTATATCTTAATATATTTAATATAGGGTAAGGTGCCCTATTATCGTCCCCCAGTCACTTTTAAGACCTTGGAAGTTGTAATTTTCAGTGAAAATATACCAAATTTGGATTTTAGGTAGACTAACTACCCACGCACATAGGCACTTAAGCAAATATCGTACAAAAAAAATTAACACTGCGAAAAATTGCTTTTTCAAAATTATCTAAAAATGCAAAGGAAGAAAAATGGTCCCAATTTTGTCCCCCTAAAAAATCCAATACGCCGAGGCTTAACTTATAACTAAATCAAAATTTATTTCTAAATGAGTAAGCAATTTAATTTACATTAAAGTAAGGCACAAAGAAATGTACTAATTATCAGTAGAAGAATAACATAACGAAACATTAGCCATCCAAACATGAGGAATTTTTTTTTTTAATGTCATGAAAAGCATTCCTAATTTCATCCCCGGGACGAAAATAAGAATTGCAAGGAGAATGAAATTGGGACCACACTACTTCCCAATATGACGGAGCTTCAGTTCCCGTAAGATGAACTGAGCGTCCTAAAACTCACTGTATGCTACTTTCAGCAACTTATCAACGTAAAATATATGCAATGAATAAGAAATAAATACTTACAGTAGAGTAAATAACGTTCTACAAACGACGTAATAATAACTTGGGTCTTCTAAAAATAGTAAATTTGCCGTCCTTAATTTATGTATGCGTCTTGGCGAACGAAACTTTCAATACTGACCCCTTTTATCTTCCGTCCCCTGTGCCTTGCGTCATAAGTGGCGCCACTTTCGCAGAAGCGGAGAAGTTAAGGGGGGCGAAATTAGGAGAGGGGACGAAATATGGGCACTTTACCCTATCTGATATTATTTTTATCAAATGTTAACGATTTGTTCAAATAATACAACAACACTGACTGCCTAAAAATTACTTCACGCCTATTTTGTATCTCTAACTGTACATCGGAAATAACATTACCAATGCAGCCAAACAATAAAATTTTTACTTCTCTCGTTGAGGGATTCTGTGGTGAATAAGTTATTATCAATTTTTTTTCTTTTTATTATTGACAGTAATTATAATTATAAAAAACCAAGCATCCACATACGTGGCAAGGGCGTGAAGAGATTAATGAAGTGAAATATGATGCTTAAGTAGACAAGGGATGACTGCCTCGGAAACTCAGAGCCTAAATAGACAAATGATGACAAGGGATGATCACCCCGGGAACTCGGCTTTCGCTTTAGAGTATAAATGGAATACCTGGGGGAAAAGCCTAAGTAGACAATTTGGAAAACGCATAACACATCTGGAAATCCAATTTCAGCAATTAACATATATAGTCGTAAAAATATCCAAATTCTTTTATGCAGCCCTGGATATGATCTATAGATGTGTATACATATGCATAGTATGCTAAAATTTATTTCAGTTCTGAAACCGTACAACAATGGAAAATTCCCCTTCAGCAGTTTTTCTCAGTAAACGGAAATGCTCTCGCGATCTTTTGTGCAGTCTTGTATAGGATCTATGAAATTTATACACACCAAGTAATATGTAAAAAATAGTGAAATTTGAAAAAGAGTGCAACTGAAAATGCACTTCCAGCTATTTTTCGACAGTGCTGTAACCGAATTCTTTTGTGTGTCTCTGTAAATGAACAATGAATGCTATGCACATCATACTCTAGAATGAGCACCTTGGAGTCCACTTCAGTGATATATATCAATTTGATTATTCTTTAAATAGTGTACCATTATCAAAATACACCAAAAACGATTTTTTCTCATAGACCTAATGTGACTCTATTCTTTTGAGTGTTCCTGTAAGCGAACTATAAATGCTACACATTTCCTTTTCAGTACTGAACATGCCATGATAATCAGCAATAGCATACTACTTATATACCAATCCGAGTAAATTTACAGGAGTTAGAGCACGAAAAGACGGCAGACAGACAGTATATACACCAGAATTTATATACACCAAGTGATATGCAAAAAAAAAAAAAAAAAAATATATGACAGTACTGTAACTGAATTCATTTGTGTGTCTCTGTAAATGAACGGTGAATGCTATGCACATCATATTCTATATGAGCATAATGAGTCCACTTCAGTGATCTATGGGTCATTCCATGTCAATTCAACCAAATTTTCTATGGTTTGTAACCCGACCCCCAGGGATTTGGATGAAACTCGGTGTATATACTAATTCTATCATGATATGAATACATCAGAAAAATTTCCTTCCTAGACCTCATAGTTTGTGAGATATGGGGGTTCCAATTTTTGGATTTTTCTCAAATCGCACATTTCTGAGTCTGTATTTTTAGACTGCAGTTCCATTTTCAAAAAATTGTTTATCTGGATCTAAAATGCGAATCATCTTAAAAATATCATAGTAAGTACTTCAAAAGATGCAGATTTTAATAAAAAAATATTTAAAAAATTAATTTTAAATATTTAGGGCCAAAAAGTTAAACCAAAGTTGAAAGTTATGGTTATTTTTCCAAATTTTTGTGATTTTACGAAAAATGCTCTACACAAAAAGGCAAATGAAATTTCCAATTTCTTTTTGTTGTAAATAAAAGTTTACATTTTGGGCGTTCTAGTTATGAAATAAAAATGATGTCTTTCTCATGACTTATGCAAAATTTTGCCCTGTTTTGAGAAACTGCACCAATCAGGAAAAGAAAACTCTGCCTAATTTTAGCTGAGGTACCTAACTACTGTGGTTCCTATGACTTGTTGAATATATTATTCAATGTTTCTTTCTTCCTTTCTTTTGCAAAGTAAAGTTTTTGCTTTTTTTTTTCTTTCTTCTGAGTAAAAGGGGGGAAAAAGTCTATGACTGCAGTCTATCCTCCCTCCATTAAATTTTGTGCATAATCCTTATGTTTCCATTATTTATTCATTCACATATTTTCTTTTATTATTAGCATTTTTTTATAATTTAAACAATCCCTTAATTTTGTGTTTACATTATATCTGTAAACAAAAAATCTTTTGTTGATATAGAATAAGAAAATGCAATAATGACTTTTTACCCATCAAATTTTCAATATGTTTTTTTCTGTGTGTGTATGTGTGTTTGAATTAAAATATTTTACTTATATTAACATTCTTTTAAAAGTTTCTATCTTATTATCTTGGATAATTTTAATCATTTTAAATATGTTTTTTATAGTTTAAATACCTTATATTTAACAAAGCCTAGTTCATTTCTACAGTATGAAGCATATTTTTACACCTGCCTTGTACAAACAAATTCTGACAAAGGCAGGATAAAATTATTTAGTTAAGGCAGGTGTTTTCGAATCTGTTAATCAAATTATTATTAGTCTGCTGTTTCTCATAATAAAAGGGGGATCTATTATTCCTTGTGCTGCAAATGAAAATAATAGATGAATTTGAAGTAACTAATTATGCTGCAAGACCGCCATGACAACTTCTGAGAGAAAAGAGAATCTTGTCTATGCCAGAAATAAGAAAAATTAAAGCCACAGCTACAGGCCCAGAAACAAATGAACTAATTGAAAAGTTTTTTAATTGTAATGAATACTGAAGAATCATGACTGGAAAAAAAATGTAGTTAGCATTGCTAAGAATGTACTATGCGCGAAAGCGATTGATATTATGTGTATCTACATGAGTTGTATTCTCTTTTTAAACAGGAATTTCCAAAAAACTTGAGAATTATAACTCTAGGTATTCAATTTAGTATTAGCAGCACTGTTCATTTAATTGAATTTGTGACAAGTTAAGTAAAATATTTGGGAAATGTTATTCCACTCTTTTATAACGAAAGCTAAATCTAATTTCCTAAAAGAAACTAAAGCAAACTTTGGCCCTCAAAAAGCTATCGTTTTGTAGGATTTCAGCAAAAATTTTACTTTTCTTATTCAAGGTGAGGCTTAAAGTTACCTTTAGACCAAAGAAGCTGCACTCTTGATCCAACTGTTATATACATTCTATCTCTCAGTATTAGATTATCAGCAAGCAATATACACATTTTATCTTATGATATGCAATATGATGTCACTCTTGTGTGTTTAACACAGAAGGAAGTGATATCATTTGTAAAAGAGATATTTCCTGATGTAAAGAAAGTCCTTGACATTTGTGATGGGTGCTCTGGCAATATAAAAATTGCAAATTTTCATAAACCTTTACCAAAATGAAGAGAATTTTCCCTTAAGATATTTAAATTCTTTTCTGGGGGATGGGGGGAAGGAGGGGGGGAAAGCCACCGATTTAATGTTTTAGATACTAAATCACGAAGATCTTCTAATATACCGATGTTTTGTTGTGTTATTATGTTTGGAGTTACAGTAAGATAGGAAAATTGACATATATATTAGAAGGTTACTCAATGTTGCTTATTCATAATAAATATAAATTTTAAATTGCACAAAAAAAGAATGTTGCAAAATAAGTCTAAGTGATACTGCAAAAGTACGTCATTTATTTCTATATTTATATTTAGCTCAGTTATATTTTTGAATTTCAATCTTTTAAATATAATGTTTATTCTGATTTTTTAACTTTAAAAATTTGCACATAATTTATCAAATTCTTTATTTGCTACATAAAAAAATACAACAATCTAAATCTTTAAATTATTTATAAGCAATTTTATTTAATGTATTAGATTTAATTAATGATTATTTCAATGTTAATAAAAATGAAGTTTTTCTCCTAGCTTATGTAAAAATTTTGCCCTGTTTTGGGAAATTGCACCATTCAAGAAAAAAAAATCTCTAATATGTCTAATTTAAACTGTGGTACCTAAATAATTAATTACTGTGGTTCCTATGACTTGTTGAATTTATTTAATATAAGTGCTTCTTTTTTTTATTCACAAAGTAAAGTTTTGCTTTGTTTTTTCTGAGTAAAATGAGAAAAAAAAATGTATGATTTCAATATCTACACCCCCTCCATTAAATATTGTACGTATTCATTACATACTACCTTTGTGAAAGTATTTATAGAAATGCTGTACCACTGAATCCAATGATAGATGTACATTTATGTGACAAACATATGCGATACGATTGAGAACAACACAATTTCAGATAATGTATGATATGTACCAATAACATACAAATTTTCTACTGTTATAAAAATAAATAAATCAGTCTGATTTTAAGGGTTCATTTTAGGAAATAAATCAAAATGATTAATAAATTTATATTTAAAATGTGCAGCAATTATTTAGTTACCATAAGCAAAGTTAAAGATATTTATCTCTTGACAAGTACAGCATCCCAAAATAAGTTAAAAATTTTGCATAAGCCATGAGAAAGACATAATTTTTATTTCATAAATCGAAAGCCCAAAGTGTAAACTTTTATTTAAAACAAAAAAAAAAAAAAAATTGGAAATTTCATTCGCCTTTTTGTGTAGAGCCTTTTTCGTAAAGTCACAAAAATTTGGAAAAATAACCATAACTTTCAACTTTGGTTTAATTTTTTGGCCCTAAATATTTAAAATTAATTTTTTAAATATTTTTTATTAAAATCTGCGTCTTTTGATGTACTTACGGTGATATGTTTAAGATGATTCGCATTTTAGATCCAGATAAAGAATTTTTTGAAAATAAAACTGCAGTCTAAAAATGCAGACTCAGAAATGTGCGATTTGAGAAAAATACAAAAATTGGACCCCCCATATCTCACAAACTATGACGTCTAGGAAGGAAAATTTTCTAATATATTCATATCATGATAGAATTAGTATATACACCGAGTTTCATCCAAATCCTTGGGGGTCGGGTTACAAGGTGTGGTTGAATTGACATGGAATGACTCCTATATCAATTTCATTATGCTTGAAATAGTGTACCACCATCGAAATACGCCGAAAATGATTTTTCCCCATAGTCCCAATGTTGCGGTATTCCTTTGAGTGTTCTTGTAAGCGGACTATAAATCCTACACATTTCATTTTCAGTACAGAACATACCACGATAATGAGCAATAACATACTACTTACACGTAAATCCGAGTAAATTTACAGGAGTTACAGCACGAAAAGACGGCAGGCAGATATTATACACACCAAGTAATATGCAAAAAAGAGTGACATTTGAAAACGATGAGTACAATGAAAATGCATTTCCAGAAATTATTTTTCACGACAGTACTGTAACCGAATTCTTTTGTGTGTCTCTGTAAATGAACGATGGATGCTAAGCATATCATATTCTATAATGAGCATCTTGGAGTGCACTTCAGTGATATATATTAATTTCATTATGCTTGAAATAGTGTACCATCATCAAAATACATCAAAAACGATTTTCCCCCCATAGTCCTAACGTTCCTGTAAGTGAACGATAAATGCTACACATTTCAATTTCAATACTGAATATGCCATGTTAATGAGCAACAACATGCTACTTACATGGCAATCCGAGTAAATTTACACGAGTTAGAGCGCGAAAAGACGGCAGGCAGACAGGCAATGAAACTAAATTCATAAACACATTTCAACGATGTTGGAAAGCGTTAAAAATAGAGTTACTTAACAAATTTTTATAAGCAAATTAGTGAGTCTGTTTACTCAAATTGCCGTTTGACTCAATATGGTCGATTATCCCGCACTATTATCAAACTGGTATTGGACATATTGGGGTCCAATATTGCCCCAAAATATATTCATTGGAAATAATTCAAATAAAATACCAATACTGATTAAGTATTCTCTTTGCACTGAAAATATTTGCAAAAAAAAAATGCTATTAGAGAATGTTGGCTTTACGTTGAAAGTGTTTACAATGAAATGCCAATATTTAAAAAATATTGACTTTATTGGAAATTATATGCCATATAAAATGGCAAAATATTTCTTGCAAATACTGATGAAATGTTGACAAAATATATGTAGCTAAATACTGGGGAATATTTTATGTCAATATTACAAAAATTTTCCAAAATAGAGCCAAGTTGTTTTCAAGTTTATCAAATACTAGCAAACCCCGCGGCTTTGCTCACGTAATAGTTGAAATATGCCAAGTGATATTTGCATGAGTATTTTTTATTAGAAGAACACTTTTTGAAATAATTCAAAAATTACAAATAAAGCCACAGTTTGACTAGACTTTATTATAAAAGTGCAATAGACAGAAATGAGATTTTAATTAATACGAAGAACTAAAACTAATTCCAAATAAATGATAATTTAGAAAGTATTTTGAGACTTTTATGCTCATTTCATACTCCCATTTCAGTATTCATTTGAAGTTTTGAAATTTTTTAGAAACCATCCTAACACATTTACATCTTAAAATTAACCATCATGTAAAATTCCAAGCTTCTTGTCTAACAGTCTACCACCTCTCTGGTGTTAGTCGCACCAACATAAAATGCCAAAACAGAGTTGAAATAGAATGTCTCGAAAAATGTTGAAACAGAGACTGTCACCATTAATTTGCCAACATTAACCATGAAACCGTTTGGTATTTCCTAATATTCTATAGAAAACTGAATTTAGATGTTTTTAAAGGCTTTCTTCTTGTTCATGCCAACCAGGTGGTAGTACACCGGCATAAAATATAGCCCGTATAGGATCAGGGACTATCAGTAATAATTCGCAACTAATAACTTCTGTAACCGGTTTATTATTTCCTGAGATTCCATAGAAATCGTAATTTAGGACTCTTTTAGAATGCTTTTCGCTCCTTTCCCTTCGCTTCACCCTTTTTTTATTTTCGAATTTATTTTCAACTGTTCTTAGAGGACATTTATATTTTATAAGTAACTATTGTGCTATATTTAAAGTTTCTAGTCTCTTCAGCACTGCAGAAATCGCAATTTAGAAAGTTTTTTGCTCCTGCAACTCTAGACATAAAATATAGCTTATGTTTGAGCAGGTTATATCACCATCAATTTGCAATAATTATGTTTGAAATCGGTTTCGTATTTCATACGATTGCATAAAAATCGTAATTTAGAACGCTTATAGAACGTTTTTCGCTCACTTCATACTTTCAAATTGGGAATTTTCTTGCGACAATTCTTAGAAAGCATTTGCATCTTTGAAGTAATTACCATTCCAAATTTAAAATGTTAGACCACCTCAGTAACACGAAAAACGCAATTTAGAACATTTTTTGCTCCTGTAACTCCCAGGTGGTAGTGCCAACAACGTAAAATATAGGCTATGTTGGAGCGGGGACTGTCACCATCAATTTGAAACCATTACTTCTGAAATCGGTTTATATTTCCTGCGTAGAAATCGCTATTTAGAACGTTTTCAGAATGCTTTTCGTTAATTTTTACCCCTTTTAAATTTCAAATTTTTAAGGAACGCTTCTCAGAGAGTATTTACATCTGATAAATAATTACCATACCAAATTTCAAGTTGCTAGCTCCTTCAGTATCACAAAAATCACAATGTAGAGCGTTTTTTAAAATGCAACCGCAAGGTGGTAGTGACGCCTACATGAAATAGATCCTATATTGGAGCGAGGGCTGTCACCATCGTTTTCACACCATTATTTTTTAAATCGGTTCGGTACTTCCTGAGATTGCGTAGAAATCGCAATTTAGAAAATCTTTTAGAACGCTTTTCGCTCATTTTCACCCCTTTTAAATTTCGATTTTTAGGAAATGTTCTTAGAGATCATTTGTATCTTATAAATAACTGCTCTGCCTAATTTCAGGATTCTAGGCCCTTCAGTAATATAAAAATCGCAATTTAGAACAGTTTTTCTTCTACAACCCCTAGGTGGTAGTGACACCGACATGAAATAGAGCCTATGTTTGAGCAAGGGCTGTCATCATCAATTTCTAACCGTTACTTTTGAAACAGGTTAGGTACTTTCTGAGATTGCGTAGAAATCGCCATTTAGAACGTTTTTTAGAACTCTTTTCGTGCATTTTCACCCCTTTTAAATTTCGAATTTTTTAAGAAGTGTTCTTAGCGATCATTTATATCTTATAAGTAACTACCATTCCAAATTCCATGTATCTGGGCCCTTCAGTAACACAAAAATCGCAATTTCGAACGTTTTTTTGCTTCGGCTCCGCCTTTAGGGGTAGTGACACCGACATAAAATGTAGCCTGTATTGGAGCAAGGGCTGTCACGATCATTTTGACACCATTATTTTTTAAATCGGTTTGGTATTTCTTGAGATTGTTTAAAAATCGCCATTTAGAACGTTTCTAGAACGCTTTTTGCGCATCCCCCCCCCCCCTTTCAAATTTCGATTTTTTAAAGAAATGTTCTTAGAGATCATTTATATCTAATGAGTAACTACCATGCCAAATTCAGAAGTTTTTGAGGTATCCTGCGCGTTATGCCCAAAAAACACCATTTGGAAAATAATGATTTTAAAGTTTCGGAAACTCCGCTTCAGCAATTGAGCGGGTATAAAAGCCAAAACTTGTGTTCTAATGGGAATTTCAAGGAAACAATTATATCAAAATATTAAAATAAAATAGGAGTTTAACATCTAAAAAAATTAAAAATTCTTAAATTTTGAAGCTTTAAGAGACCTGCGACCACTTAATCCTTTCCGGCATCGAGTAATTCTATTTATAAACTTATGAAATAATGAACTGACACCCGAATTTATAAACGAATTTATTAGAAAATGCGAACTTGCTTATTTTCACGTACATGATAAAAGGAAAATTTTAATTCAATATTCTTGGTGCCGATTGTCTGTTTTGGAATTAAAATTAAGTGTCCGTTTTTTAAGGGCATCGCCCTCGAAAGATTTAATTAGAATGAATCGCATAAATAGTGTGGGATTCGCGATAGTTTGCATTGATTGTATCTCTCAATACGCTTCGAGTGACTTTAAAAGTTAATTAAACACCTATCTGGGAAAACGCGGCACCGACCAAGGCGGCGTTGCAATTTTGAGACCTCAATTCGAATAGCGCTTAGCACAATGCCAAATTTAAACTTTGAACAAAGGTTATGTTTTAGCTACACTGTAGAAATAAAGGTTATTACTACGCTCAATTTAGTATCATGAAATGCCAAATGAAGTTTAACTATGCACTGCTTTTATTGTCAGCACCGAATTAAGTTCATCATAAACCGATTAGGATAATTTAAAAAAAAAAAAGTTATACGAATAGCAATATTTGATATTATTTAGGTTCCATATCTCTTTGAACTTTCATGGTATACCCATTTACACTTTACTAATATATACAGTTATACCCAACCCTACGTTGTATAGTTTTGTACAAAGTCTTAGTATTCTTTTAGCAACCTTTTTTTTTTATTATAATACAATTATAAATTCATATATTTATTCTACGGAACCCTCTGTGCGCGAGTAATGCTCGCACTTGACCGTTTATTTGGTTTAGACTTGGATTCTTACAGCTAAACAGCTGAGCTCGATGAGGTGGGGGAGGAGATTCAATTTTAACTTTGAACTTTTTAACTTTGAAATTTACAATTTGCGTAAAATCCTGACGTGATGGTTAAAAATGACGGTCATTTACGGATTCAGAGGTAAAAAATGCATAAAAATCAATTATCAAAAGTTAAATACACAACAATCACATCTATTTTTGTCTTTTTTTTAACTTTAAAATTTACAATTTGCAAAATTCTTTACGTGATGTTAAAAAATGAAGGTCACTTTCGAATTCAGTGGTACTGAATACATAAGAATCAATCATCAAAAGCTAAAAAACATGACATAACCCAACTTTTGCAGTCTAGTGTAATCTAATAACGTTTTAAAATATGTATCATTTTGTAAAGAATTGAGGCTGTTAATTTTTATCATTTTATTTAACAAAAATTCTGTTTTTATTTCTTCTAATATGTTTATTACAAATAATATATTTTGCATTAATATGTCAAATTGATTAAAGATTTCAAATTTATATTACAGTGCAAATTTTACTTTCAACCATTTTTTTAATGTATCTGACGAAATTATATTTCTACTAAATTTGTGAATGACCCCTAATTTGCAACAAAAAATATGCTCCAACTTTAAACAACTATTACTTGGTCAATTTTAATCGTAGAATAACGAGACTTTTTTTATTTGTCTTACTTGTCAGAGTAACAGGAAAATTTTACTAAATATAACTTACTGCACCCGGGGACCGTATAAAAATTTAAATTTCGTATTTTTTTTTTTTTAAGAAATATTTTTATTGACCCAAATCGATTTTAAAATATTTCTTTAGCTCATTTAAAACATTTTTGTAATTGGAACTATATGTCTATGACTAACGGTTTAGGAATTAGCCTTTGGACACCGATGAGTGTGGACACCCTGTATATGTATATATATGTGTGTTTCATCTTCATATTACCCATAAAAAAGCTAAAGAATATGAATTTGGGGCTACCAACACACAAAAAATAGAGATAATAAATTATGTAAAACAAACAAGTTAAAAATAAAACATGATTAAAAAGGATTAAGAAATAAAATATTACATATTATTAAATTACATATTGAAAGCATTGCTGACTTAGAAAGAGGCAAGATTAAATACAAGTAAAGGATATTATATGCACATGTTGATATATATATATATATATATGGGAGTCGTTTAACGTATTCGCAGTAGATTTTGTTTTCTGAGTGCCTTCCCTAATATCATTTCGCGTTTTAAGAGAACAAGGGGATAAACCCGGCCACCCCGGGTTATAGAACATAGGTACAAACGATCATATATATTATTTGGGATGTTAACATCATCTTTTCTCTGCGCATACTAAAGACACAGCGATGAATGAGGTATTTTTCGAAAGGTTCTGCAGGCGGTTTTTGATGTCGTATACTTGTATTTCGTTAAAACACTTTCTTTAATAAAAAAAATTGCAATTAATCAAAAATTAATGATAAAACGCACCAGCAAACAATCTCAAAGATTGCTCACTCGAGTCTACTTTTTATTTATTTTTTAATTGATAACTTTAAAAGATTCTTTACATTTAATAGGGTAGACAGGGGCTAGTTGGCCATAGGAGCATGTTGGCCCAGTGGCGATATTTTTTAAACTTTCCGTTAGATCTAGATGACATTGTCAGTCCAGCCAAGTATTCGTTGCTTCGCTTTCCGCTGGCCTCCATCAGCGCCATTGAAGTCGCAGTGTCCATTAAAGAACCAGCGAGAATTTTGCTAAGGAGAGTAAATTTCCTCTCATAAAAAATCGTATTTTATTTGTTTGTAGATTACATTTTAGATTTTGATATATAGTATTCAGAAAAATAATTATTCGTAGTTATTGTAGGGCATGTTTGTTTATTGAAATGATTTTGGAATAATTCCTTACAGTCATGAAAAATAAAAAAAAGCGATACGGGGTTAGTTGGCCCATTTGGCACGGGGCAAGTTCGCCCGCCGGGCCAACATGCCACGTAGGAATTCATCTCTGGGAGATTGGAATTTTTATAGTTTTAATGAATTATTTCAATAAATATTTATTATTATTTTAATTAATTTATTATTAATTAATAGTAAGGAATTATTTTATTAATTGAATTCTTGGTTATTCTAGTCAATCTTTCTTAAAAATGAAGCTGTAATATTGTTTAACCTCTCCCCACATTAAATCAGCTGCTCTGTTGTACAAAAACTTTTATAACTTTCATAATTATAGAAAAATCCCGGTTGACATGGCCTACAAATGCAGGTAGATTTTGAAGTTAAGTACTAATTTCACCAACAATTTAACGGATTAAGGAAAATGTGATTTTATTCCGCGGTTTTTTTTTTTGTTTTTTTTTATGTAATAGTTGGTCTTATAAAAAACTTGTCTATATAAGAGTTTTAGATCATATTAAGAATATGTATAATAAATATAAACGGATTTGGTATCTTGGGAATTGACGAAGTTATGAATTTTTTTCTTCTTCAACCCCCCTTTTTTTATTTCTTTTTGCTGTAATAGTTGGTCTATAAAATTTTTAAATTTATTCAATTTTAAAAATGCATATAAGCAGCTTTTTGTAACGAACCTGCTGCGATAAAAGTATAAGCTTTCTAAATGCCCCTTCTAACTGCCCTAATTTTGTCTCGAATGACAATATAAAAATTTAGAAACAACATTTTTCATAAAATTATAAACTAAATTATTTCAATAACATAATCTTAATTTCTACTTTATTTTGAACACTTTTGCAACTCACATTTCTTACTTCTAGAACAGATACAAAATGAAAGAGCTTTTCAACCATTTTGGGGCATGCTGTATACACGTAATTTCTTCAACATGTATTCTGTATGATATTCCCCTAAGATTATGAAATTTTAAATAGATGAAATCTATTCAAATTTTGCCTTTCAAACTTAAAATAAAGAACAACAATTTCAAAATCTAAAAGTTATATCATTTTCTTTATCATCGATTATTTTATAATAAAATATATTTTAGATATCAAATATAAATAGCTCAATTTATCTTTAAAAGTGCTTTTCTTAAACAAAAAACAGTATGCTGTAAAGCCATTTGTTACGATAAAGATAAACTTAGTTTTATAGACTAGTTTAGTTTTACCTCGATATCTTATAGCGATGTAGGGGACTTCAGATATTTACATTTTAACTGTAGTTTTACTCTTTCATGCGCCATGCATTTTTTTCAGCATGCATATTTCTGAAAAAGTTTAACAAGTTACTATTTATTGTACAACCGTTGAAACATTTTTTAGAAAAAATACTTGTATGAGTGTCCTGAATCAGCAAAATAATTCTTTCAAGTTTTCTGTCTGATACAGCCATTTAAATATTGTAACTAATAACATCATGATATAACTAATGCAACTAATAGTTTCGAATACTAAAATATTTATGCTCCTATAAATAATAAAAAAGAAAACTGCCCAGCTAAACTGATGGCATTGAGCTCACAGGCTATTCACAATAATTGTATATTATACTCTTATTTTAAAGATTAATGCCCCTCAAAAAAATAAGTGAAGGGGAAATAGCCCTCATTTCCCCTTTATCCTTAACCAATGAATCCCCAAAACGAATCAGGGAAGCTCCTTAACATAATAAACCGGTATATCAAATTTGGAGGAAATCGAATAATTCTGCATGAAAAACCCGTTTATCTAAATTAAGGGGGGGTGGGCTAGCCCCCTTTCCCCCTTTATCCTTAACCAATCAACCACCAAAACTAATCAGGGAAGTTCATTAACATAATAAACCGGTATGCCAAATTCGGAGCAAATCGAAAATTCTGCATGAAAAACCCATTTATCTAAATTAAGAGGGGTAGGCTAAAGCCCCTTTTTCCCCCTTTATCCTTAACCAATGAACCCCCAAAACTAATCAGGGAAGTTCCTTAACATAATAAACCGGTATACCCAATTCGGAGCAAATCGAATAATTCTGCATGAAAAACCCATTTATCTGAATTAAGGGGGTGGACTAGACCCCCTTTTCCCCCTTTATTCTTAACCAATGAACCCCAAAAACTAATCAGGGAAGTTCCTTAACATAATAAACTGGTATAACAAATTCTGAGCAAATCGAATAAATCTGCATGAAAAACCCATTTATCTGAATTAAGGGGGGGGGGTGGACTAACCCCCTTTTCCCCCTTTATCCTTAACCAATGAGCCCCCAAAATTAATCAGGGAAGCTCCTTAACATAATAAACCGGTATACCAAATTCGGAGCAAATCGAATAATTCTGCATGAAAAACCCATTTATTTGAATAAAGAGGGGTGGACTAACCCCCTTTTTCCCCCTTTATCCTTAACCAATGAACCCCCAAAACTAATCAGGGAAGTTTCTTAACATAATAAACCGGTATACCAAATTCGGAGCAAATCGAATCATTCTGCATGAAAAACCCATTTATCTAAATTAAGGGGGGTGGACTAACCCCCCTTTTCCTCCTTTATCCTTAACCAATGAACTCCCAAAACTAATCAGGGAAGCGCTTTATCACAATGAACCTAGAAAAAATTTTTGAAGCAAATCGGATGTTTCTATCAAGAGTCATCGCGTTACGTACGTACGTACAAGTACATACATTCATACATACATACAGAACGGGCGGGCACATTAGCTCTCAGGCTTTGATAGCCTGTGAGCTAAAAATTTAATGTTCTTCACTTATCTTTGCACGAAACATTTACTTAAAATTCACAATTTCGGAAGGAGTATTCAAACACATTTTATTAACATAATAATCAGTGTGTCCTCTTCGTAAACATTATTTAATATTTTAATTATTAATACATATATATCCATCGTAAATTCTAATTATTTCTTTCGAATTTTGATTTTCAATATAATTATGACATTAAAGTTAATCTAATTAGAAGTTTCCTTTTTTTCCTTAAATAAATACATTTTTAATTCAAAAGATTAAACATTTTATTTTCTGTTTTCAGCCCTTATTTATACACTATTTGGACAAAAGTCACCGGACATTTGCGATTGTTGACGTTTTGTTGAATACCTAGAGATATTCTTACAAATTATTCTGAAACTTCAAGGAATATAAGGAACCTGTTTCACATCATATTTTGCAACGAAGGCAGTTGGACATTCAACTGCAAATTGCATTTTGAAAAGTCGCATTTGTCCTGTGAAATAAAATACTCGAAATGACCTGCAGCTGCAGAACATCACTATTTAAATCTTGTATAACATTTCTGTTTGTTTTTATAAACATTGCACATATATTCATTGTGTTATAAAGGTTTCTTTTAAAAATTCAAGAAATCTCTGCTTGTTTTTTGCTTGAAATTGATATCGAGAGTGAATTTTACATTATAAAAAATTTGCCACCAAAATCGAAAAAGTAAAAAAAGGCCCCGTTAGAGATCGACATTAGCTACTCTGTGCGAAAAGAAAATTATTTAAAAATATTAAAGGGCGAGGTGGAGTGTTTAAAGTTTTTAATACATCGACAATCGGGGTGAGTTTGAACTTATATATTACTTTCGGCGGTGGTAGTTAAAAAGTGTATGTGCGTGTGTGTGTGGGAGGGGGAGGGATCTGACCAACGTATATATGAATCGCGTCAATGTATAGCTTAATTATCGAATACTGTTTTTATAGTGTTTGTTTTGAAACTTTGATCTTTAATTACTGTGCTCACAGATAATTTTTTTTTAATCCCAGTTGGCTCGGCCCACAGGCGGTTGGTAGATTTCAAAGTTAAGAACTAATTTCCCCAGCAAAAGTTAAATCAAGATTAGAGATAAACGCAGTTTAGCAATGTTATCTGGCCGGTTTTCACAAATTTTTAATTTCATTTTTCTGTAAAGGCTGGTTTTATCAGAATCATGCAAAGGCGGTATTCAAAAAAATATTTTTCCACGCTCAGCAACTTGACTCATTTTTAAAAGTAAAAATGTGAAACTTGTTGACGTGATGTTTTGAAGAGATTTTCAAGCGACCTGTGTTTTTATTTTTCGTTCGATTAATTAGAACTTGATTTACAAACAATTATTTTCTCAGAATGACCATGTTTTTCGTTTTCAGCAATATTGCTTGGGGAAATTCGGTTCAAAATGCCCACTTTGACAGCATTTTCTGAAATATATTCTGCTTTTATCAAAAAATCGATCATATGGCACATGATATAGCTTCTGAATAAGAGAATCTGCCAACTTGATGCGTTTGAGAACAAAAATGAATTTAATAATGAGTCAGAAAATAAGCAATTTGGATTTGAGTACACCCTTAATACGATAAGATTTTGGTTAACTCCGATTTTTGTTTAATTTGTTATTGCTGTAAAAGTTGATCCTATCAAAACTTCTCAATATAAAAGTTGTAGGTAATATTAAGAAGATGTATAATAAATACAATTTATAATCGGATAAATTTCCTTCTTCGGCAAGCGGCTCAGTAGCATGATCGTCAGCATACCGGATTTGCGATTTTTCTTTGTCAGTTCGAATCCTCTCAAACTTTTCTTTTCGGAACGAAAGTTTCCATCAATTATTTTCGAACCGCAATTGAAAAAATATGTGTAATAATTGAAATTTACGAAAAATTTAAATTAAATGTATGTTTTGTAGCATATAAATGCATTTTTAACAATGAAATTTTGCATGTTTAAATATTTAATAAAAGGAAAAGAAAAGCCAATTTATATGTCTAGAGACAAGACATTTTTTGTTGTTATTTAAAATTATTTACAGTTATTTCAATGAATAATATATTATTTTTCACAGAAATTTAAATAAAAGCACGTGATATTAATACTTGAGTAAATGTAGGGTAATGTGCCTCGTCCCTTCTCCTAATTTAGCCCCCCTTAACTTCTCCGCTTCTGCAAAAGTGGTGCCACTTACGACGCAAGGCACAGGGGACGGGAGGTAAAAGGAGTCAGTATTGAAAGTTTCGTTGGCCAAGACGCATACAAAAATTAAAGACGGCAAATTTAATATTTTTAGAAGACCCGAGTTCTTATTACGTCGTTTGTAGAAAGTTATTTACTCTACTGTAAGTATTTATTTCTTATTCATTGCATGTATTTTACGTTGATAAGTTTGCTGACAGTAGCATACAGTGAGTTTTAAGACGCAGAGTTCATCTTACGGGAACTGAAGCTCCGTCATATTAGGAAGTACATGGTCCCAATTTCGTCCCCCTTGCAGTTCTTATTTTCGTCCCGGGGACGAAATTAGGAATACTTTTTCATGACATTTAAAAAAAAATTTCCTCATGTTTGGATGGCTAACGTTTCGTTATGTTATTCTTCCACTGATAATTAGTACATTTCTTTGTGCCTTACTTTAATGTAAATTAAATTACTTACTCATTTAGAAATAAATTTTGATTTAGTTATAAGTTAAGCCTCGGCATATTGGATTTTTTGGGGGGATAAAATTGGGACCATTTTTTTCCCTTTGCATTTTTTAGATACTTTTGGAAAAGCAATTTTTCGCATTGTTGATTTTTTTTTTTTTTTTTTTTGTACGATATTTGCCTAAGTTTCTATGTGCGTGGGTAGTTAGCCTACCTAAAACCCAAATTTGGTAGACTTTCACTGAAAATTACAACTACCAAGGTCCTAAAAGTGACTGGGGGACGATAATAGGGCACCTTACCCTATTATTTTTATTTTGTTCCTTTATGCAAATATTTCAAGCATTTGATGATTTTGTAAAAATATTGTTTTGAATTTTAAAATGGATTTTTTTATCGGATTCTTGATTTTGTAGTTATTGCCTACTTAATAACTATTTTCAGCAATTCAATTTATTTTTAGAACTTATTTTTTAGCATATAGAAAATTATTTTAAATATAAGCATAAGAATCCAAGTTTTTAAAAATTCAGAAGTTAAAAATCTAGTAGTTAAAAAAACGATACTTTTATACATTATTACGATAATCGAAAAATTACAATTTAAAAATAAAGCAGCATGTTATAATTTTATATAAAGTATTTTAATTTATTTCACCATATTTTAATTCATTATGTGAAGAATAACAGATTATTTATGTAAATAAAAGAAAATAAATTTTTAAATTATCGTAATTTTAAGGTCTATAAAATTTCCAATTGACCATTTTTTTAGTTTATTATTAATGTTTATTTATTTTATTTTTACTTTTCATTAAATATATAAACATGGAAAGATTCACAGTTAAAATTGTATTTATATAATTAAACTGCATTGTATAAACATATTGAACAAAGGAAAAAATTGAACTGCTAAAATCAAGAATCCCAAATTATAAAAGATCACATTAAAAGTAAAGTCCTTCCGACCAGTGCCGGGAGGAAAAGGTCATATCCCTTATTTTTAAAGAGCCAGTTTGTACTATTCAAATACACGAAGCTCAAGTTAGTGGAACCCCATTATAGAAGATTCAATACTAATTTTTGTCAATACTGAATGTGAATGAGAATTTAGCGAAATTAGTCATCCAAACTGGTTTTATTTAAAGTGACTTATCGCCTAATTCGGAGCTATCTTCAAGCGCCCGCCATTTAAAAAAAACATGATGGGTGAAGCTAACAAATGAACTTAGTCGAGACCTTTGTAATTCCTGTTCACATGCTCACTCAAATTGGAATCGGTTGACATATACAAGTGCGGTCGCATGAAAATAATCAGATTTTTCAAAATGTCACCCACATTAGAAATTCAAAGTGCTGTATTTCAACCATTTTTAAAGATAAAGACAAAACAAAAAAGGGTCCGGAATCCTTGTATCAATGTCAAACACTTAAGAAGGAAATCTTTTTCAGTTTCTAATTTTTTTATACCTCATTTTAAATTTAAATAAAAAAAAAATTAATGGCCGCCATTGTTAAACAAAACGGCGGATGAAGCTGGCCAGAAAACTTGGTGTAGACATTGCTATGCCTTCTCACATCCAAATCAGTTAATAAATAAACGTGTTACCGCGTGACAAAAATCAGATCGTTTCAAAATGTCAGCCATGCTGGAAATTCAAAGTGCTGTAACTCAGCGATTTTTTAAGATATAGGCAGAACAAAAAATGCTCCGAAATCTTTGTATCAAGGTCAAACACATAAGAAAAACATCTTTTTTCAATTTCTAATTTTTTTGTACCCTATTTTAAAATTTTAAAAAAGGTTTAGATGGCTGCCATTTTGAAACAATATGGCGGATGAAGTATGCCAACAAACGCAATCCAGACATTGGTATGTACTATGTACACACCAAGTTACATCCATATCGATTTATAAATACGCCTGTTATCGCGTGACAAACTCAGATCGTTTCAAAATATCAGCCATGCTGGAAATTCAATGTGCAGTAACTCTGTAACTCAGCCATTTTTTAAGATATAGGCAAAACAAAAAATGCTCCGGAAACTTTGTATTAAGGTCAAACACATAAGAGCAAAATCTTTTTCAATTTCTAAATTTTTTGTACCCCATTTTAATTTTTTTTTAAAAAATTTTACATGGCTGCCATTTTGAAAAAAAATGGCGGATGAAGTTTGCCAACGAACTTGGTCGAGTGATTGGTATGTACTATGTACACAACAAGTTACATTCAAATCGGTTCATAAATACGCCTGTTATCGCGTGACAAAATTCAGATCGTTTCAAATTGTCAGCAGTACTAGAAATTCAAAGTGCTATAACCCAGTCATTTTTTAAGATATAGATGAAACAAAAAATGCTCCGGAATCTTTGTATCAAGGTCAAACACATAAGAAAAAAATCTTTTTCAATTTCTAATTTTTTTGTACCACATTTAAAATTTTATTTATTTTTTAATTTTAAATAGCCGCCATTTTGAAACAAGATGATGGATGAAGCTGGCCAACGACCTCGGTCGAGACATTAGTATGTACTATGTACACACCAAGTTACATCCATATCCATTCATAAATACGCCTGGTATAGTTTGACAAAATTCAGATCGTTTCAAAATATCAGCCATGCTGGAAATTCAATGTGCTGTAACTCTGTAACTCAGCCATTTTTTAAGATATAGGCAAAACAAAAAATGCTCCGGAAACTTTGTATTAAGGTCAAACACATAAGAGCAAAATCTTTTTCAATTTCTAAATTTTTTGTACCCCATTTTAATTTTTTTTTAAAAATTTTACATGGCTGCCATTTTGAAAAAAAATGGCGGATGAAGTTTGCCAACGAACTTGGTCGAGTGATTGGTATGTACTATGTACACACCAAGTTACATTCAAATCGGTTCATAAATACGTCTGTTATCGCGTGACAAAATTCAGATCGTTTCAAATTGTCAGCAGTACTAGAAATTCAAAGTGCTATAACCCAGTCATTTTTTAAGATATAGATGAAACAAAAAATGCTCCGGAATTTTTGTATCAAGGTCAAACACATAAGAAAAAAATCTTTTTCAATTTCTAATTATTTTGTACCACATTTAAAATTTTATTTATTTTTTAATTTTAAATAGCCGCCATTTTGAAACAAGATGATGGATGAAGCTGGCCAACGACCTCGGTCGAGACATTAGTATGTACTATGTACACACCAAGTTACATCCATATCCATTCATAAATACGCCTGGTATAGTTTGACAAAATTCAGATCGTTTCAAAATATCAGCCATGCTGGAATTTCAAAGTGCTGTAACTCAGCCATTTTTTAAGATATTGGCAAAACAAAAAGTGCTCCGAAATGTTTGTATCAAGGTCAAACACATAAGAAAAAAAATCTTTTTCAATTTCAATTTTTCTTTTACATCATTTTAAATTTTATTTATTTCTTAATTTTAAATAGCCGCCAATTTGAAACAAGATGACGGGTGAAGCTGGTCAAAAAACTCGGTCGAGACATTCGTTTGTACTATGTACACACCAAGTTATATCCAAATCGGTTGATAAATACGAGAGTTAGAGTGTGACAAAGATCAGATTACAATTCATCATCTTTTTCTTTTAGGTAGTTTTCATTACAAACAGCTACCTATTGCAGCCGTTCGGAGGAAAGCGATTTCAAAAAATTTTGGTATATTTCCATCGATTATGACCCCCAGACCCCGAAACCATCCTCCGTTCAAATGTTGATATATATATATATATATATATATATATATTAGGGTGGTCCTTAAAAAATTAACTGTTATATTTTATGTGGGGCACCCTCTTATTTTGTTCTATGTATAAAATAATGACTTCCACAAAAATTTCAAAATTTTAAAACATGTTTTAGGGGTCGCTACCAAGGTTTGAATCTTTAAAAAAAATTAAAAAATGACACATTTTGTAATCTAATTATAAATTATTAATACAAATTCATAGCCATTGCCAAATTGAGTGATGGTATGATATTAGGCTGTAAAGACCGTCATTTGTTTCAAGTTTCAACATATTTACACAGCTATTGTCCAAACACAGACTGGCGTCTTTCATGTCTACACTCTATTTCATCTCAATTTGGCAGCATTGTGAAAGGTAGAAACAGTAACATTGGAATGACAAAATTTTAGAAGACATTTCAGGATTTGAAACTGTAGTTAGATTACCCATTATTGTTTTATGTAAAGGTATTGACCAGTTACTTAATGTCCAAAAACTCCAATCAGAAACATTTGAGGCAGTAGCTTCTGCTGTTAACTAAATATTGGAATCGTGGCGACTACAGAGCATGTAAAATATATGAGTTTTGCTATAACCTTTGCTAATACCGGATTATCAAGAGAAGCTTGTGCTCTTCTGAAGCAGAACATGAACAAATAAATGCTTTGGCTTACCATTATTACACCTTGAAATACTGTTTTTGTTCTTTATCTTTTGTATGGGGTTTATTGTATTTCTCCATGAGTGCTACCCCACTTTCGGCTACATCATTAACAACTTTGACTGAAGTCGCTAGTGCTTTACATGTCTTGTAGGATTCATTTTCATTCCAAATAGTCACGTGTGTTTCAAAAAATTTGAAGGTAAATGCATAATTAAATAAAACAAACCTCAGAGTGTTACTTAATCTTTCAAGTATTTTTGGAGGCTGGCTTCAGGATTAGCTCATGTATATTTTAAGGGTTCATAATTTTCTTCATTTTTCAAAGCATGCAACATTTCTCTTTTACTTTCAAAAAAGACATTATCATAGAAAAATGCAAAAGCAACTAGTTCTTCTGTCAAGTGTAGAAATGTCCTAGGAACTTCACACAAACAAGTAGTTTTATTTGCATTTTCGTACTTTTTCAGGTTCTTCTGGAGCAATAAATCATTGGGCCTGATACGAGCTGTGAATGTAGATTTCCACCACAATCGAGCAAACTTGACGAACTCCGAATACATTTTGCTCAGAGAGTTTAAACTGATCTCTAAATAAATAAATCTTGAGCGAGTAACATGGACTTCACCATCCATGGAGCTCGATGCAATCCACACGGGGCTCTAACGTAAACACCTCTTTCGGGTACCCCTCCTAGGAAAATAATAGCAAGCTCTGTCATTTCCTTGTAATCGTCCATTGGTTGAAAATCATTAAGATGATTTTAAGCAAACTCTATAATTTTTGATACATTATCTGTTATTTTTTTCATTGATTAAATTGTCAGTTATGGAAGTCTGAAATCTGCCATGATCGATAGACATCCACGAAATTTTAAATTGTTTGAATAACAGTATGTTTGGTCCGCTTGAAACTCCGAGTGACTTAACAACTTCCTGAAGCATAATTTTAAGGATGTAATGATGGTAAGTAAAAGCATTTCTTTATTCATATTCTGTTTCAGAAGAGCACAAGCTTCTCCTGATAATCTGATATTAACAAAGGTTATATCAAAACTCATACATTTTACTTGCTCTGAAGTCCCCACGATTCCAAAGTTTCGTTAACAGCAGAAGCTATTGCCTCACCTGTTTCTGATTGTAATTTTTGGCCATAAGGTAACTGGTCAATACCTTTACATGAAACAATAATGAATAATCTGGCTACATATTCAGATCTGAAATGTTTTCTAAAATTTTACCATCCCAGTATATAGTCAAATGAACGCTTGCCGAAAAATCTTTTTTTAAGTTTTGGGCTCTGCTTGCTCGGCATTTGATACAAATATGCCCATTTAGTACGACATTTTACGAATATCAAAAAATCAAATTGTATAATTTATAAACATTATCTCATAAATTTCTACCTATTTTAGCTATTTAAGATTAAAAAATAACAGAGAACCATTTTTCAAAGCGAAATGTTACTGTCTCTACCTTTCACAATGCTGCTAAGTTGAGGTGAAATAGAGTGTAGACATGAAAAGCTCCTGTCTATGTTTGGACAATAGCTGTGTAAATATGTTAAAATTTGAAACAAATGACAAACTTTACAGCCTAATATCATACCATCACTCAATTTGGCAATGACTATGAATTTGTATTAATAATTTATAATTAGATTACAAAATATGTCATTTTTAAATTTTTTTTTAAAGATTCAAACCTTGGTAGCGACCCCTAAAACATGTTTTAAAATTTTGAAATTTTTGTGGAAGTCATTATTTTATACATAAAACAAAATAAGAGGGTGCCCCATATAAAATTTAAAAGTTAATTTTTTAAGGACCACCCTAATATACACTGGTTATCAAAAATTAAGGAAAAGTCACAAAATGCCAATTCTTAAATACGGGAATACTCAAAAGGAAGTAATATAATTCGAATAATTACTATTCCTGCAGAACAGCTAGTCCATATAAAATCTCATTCGGGTCACACATGGTCACAAGAGTCACAGTCACTACGGCGAAACAAAAAATAGGAAATTCCATACGTCTCTTTTATGAGTCTCAAATGACTATTATATGTGACTCCGCTGACAGGTCACTGTGACTGCTGCTTTGTGGCGAGTCACCAGATGACTTTACAATGTAATTTCATTGAGACTCTCGTGTGACTCTCATCTGGAGACTCAATTTCAAAGTCATTGTGAACGTTGCATTATGATAAATCACCAAATAATGTCAAATTAAAGTCACATGGTGACTTTTCACCACTTTTCATAGTGGTGACTTTACAGTAGGGTCTTTGTCACCATTTGACAAAGTCATATGACAGAAAGTCACCATGTGACTTTAATGTGACATTATTTGGTGATTTATCATAATGCACCGTGCACAATGACTTTGAAATTGAATCTCCAGATGAGAGTCACACGAGAGTCTCAATGAAACGACACTGCAAAGTCACCTGGTGACTCGTCACAAAGCAGCAGTCACAGTGACCTGTCAGTGGAGTCACATATAGTAGTCATTTGCGACTTATAAAAGAGACGTATGGAATTTCCTATTTTTTGTTTCGCCGTAGTGACTGTGACTCTTGTGTATATATATATATATATATATATATATATACACTCCAGCCTTGAATATATATATATATATATATATATATATATACATGTAACTTGGGGTATACATAGTACATACCAATGTCTCGACCGAGTTCGTTGGCCAGCTTCATCCGCCATCTTGTTTCAAAATGGCGGCCATTTAATATTTTTAAATTTAAAATTTGAAATGTGGTACAAAAAAATTAAAAATTGAAAAATATTTTTTTCTTATGTGTTTGACCTTGATACACAAATTCCGGAGCAGTTTTTATTTAGTCTATATCTTAAAAAATTACTGAGTTATAGCACATTGAATTTCTAGCGTGGCTGATATTTTTAAGCGACCGGATTTTTGTCACACGATAACAGGCGTATTAGGTAGCTTTCATTACAAAAAGCTACCTATTGCAGCCGTTCGGAGGAAAGCGATTTCAAAAAATTTTGGTATATTTTCATCGATCATGACTCCCAGACCCCGAAACCACCCTCCGTTCAAAATTGATATATATATATATATATATATATATATATATCCATATATATATATATATATATATATCTGAACTTTGTCACACTGTAACACTCGTATTTATGAACCGATTTGGATGTAATTCGGCGTGTACATAGTACATACCAATGCCTCGACCGAGTTCGTTGGCCAGCTTCATCTGCCATTTTGTTTCAAAATGGCGGCCATTTAAAATTTAAAAAAAAAATTAAAATTTGAAATGTGGTACCAAAAAATTTAAAATGTAAAAATATTTTTTTCTTATGTATTTGACCTTTATACAAAGATTCCGGATCAGTTTTTGTTTCGTCTATATCTTAAAAAATGGCTGAGTTATAACATTTTGAATTTCTAGCGTGACTGACATTTTGAAACATCCAGAATTTTGTCACGCGATAAAAGGCGTATTTATGAACCAATTTGGATGTAACTTCGTTTATACATAGTACATATCAATGCCTCGACCGAGTTCGTTGGCCAGCTTCCTCCGCCTTCTTGTTTAAAAAATGGCGGCCATTTAAATTTTTAAGAAAAATATAAATTTGAAATGTGGTACCAAAAAGAATTGAAAATTGAAAAACATTTTTTTTCTTATGTGTTTGACCTTGATACAAAGATTTGTGAACAGTTTTTGTTTCGTCTACATCTTAAAAAATGGCTGAGTTATAGCAATTTGAATTTCTAGCGTGGCTAACATTTTGAAACGTCCTGATTTTTGTCACGTGATAACAGGCGTATTTATGAACTGATTTGGATGTACCTTGGTGTGTACATAGTACATACAAATATCTACACCGAGTTCGTTGGCCAGCTTCATCCGCCATCTTGTTTCAAAATGGCGGCCATTTAAAAAATTTTTAAAAATTTAAAATTTAAAATGAGATACCAGAAAATTGAATAATGAAAAAGATTTTTTTTGTATGTGTTTGACCTTAATACAAAGATTCCGAAACAGTTTTCGTTTCATCTATATCTAAAAAAATGGCAGAGTTATAGCATTTTGAATTTCTATTGTGGCTGACATTTTAAAACGACGTGATTTTTGTCACCCGATAACAGGCGTATTTATGAGCCGATTTGGATGTAATTTGGTCTGTACATAGTACATATCAATGTCTCGACCGAGTTCGTTGGCCAGCTTCATTCGTCATGTTGTTTGAAAAGGGTTGCCATTTAAAAAAATTAAATTTAAAATTTGAAATGAGGTATTAAAAAATTGGAAAATGAAAAACAGTTTTTTTTATGTGTTTGGCCTTGATATAAAGATTCCGGAGCAGTTTTTGTTTCTGAAAATTTGTTCTTTTGTTTATATCTTAAAAAATAGTTGAATTATAGCACTTTGAATTTCTAGCATGGCTAACATTTTGAAACGATATTGTGTTTGTCACGCGATAACACATGTATTCGCCTATTTCGATGTAAGAAGGCATGTGAATAGTATACATCAATATCTCGACCAAGTTCGCTGGCCAGCTTCATCAGCCATCTTGTTTCAAAATGGCGGCCATTAAATTAAAAAATATATATATTTAAAGTGAGGTGCAAAAAATTTAGAAACTGAAAAAAGGTTTCTTTCTTAAGTATTTGACCTTGATATAAGGATTCAGGAATATTTTTTGTTTGTATTTATCTTAAAAAATGGCTCAGATATAGCTGTTTCAATTTCTAATATGGGTGACATTTTGAAAAATCTGATTTTTTGACTGCGACAGCACTCGTATATATAAACCGACTCCGATGTGAGTGAGCATGTGCTCAGCAATTACTAAGGTCTCGACTAAGTTCACTGGTTAGCCTCATCCACCATGCTGTCTTTAAATGGCAGGCACTTTAAAAAATCGCCAAATTTGGCAGCCAAATATAAGTTACTTTAAATAAAAGCAGCTTGGATAAAGCTGACTAATTTCGCGAAATTCTCATTCATAATGATTTAGTATTGATTAAAATTAGTATTGAATCTCCTATATTCGGTTTCCACTAAATTGAGCTTCGTGTCTTTGAATAATATAAGTTGGCTTTTTTAAAATAAGGAATATGAAAGCTGCCTCTTCCTCCCGGCACTGGCCGGAAGGACTTTTTATGAACCGATTTGGATGTACCTTGGTGTATACATATAACATACCAATGTCTCGGCCGAGTTCGTTTGCCAGCTTCCTCCGCCATCTTGTTTCAAAATAGCGGCCATTTAAAAAAATTAAAAAAGTTTAAATTTAAAATGAGGTACCTAAAAATTAAAAAAGTCCTTCCGGCCAGTGCGGGAGGAAGAGGTAGCTTTCAAATTCCTTATTTTTTAAAAGCTAGCTTATATTTTGCAACACACGAAGCTCAATTTAGTGGAAACCGATTATAGAAGATTCAACACTAATTTTTATCAATACTAAATCATTACGAATGAGAATTTTGCGAAATTAGTCAGCTTTATCCAAGCTGATTTTTTTTAAAGTAACTTATATTTTGTTTCCAAATTCGGCGATATCTTGAAGTGAAGAATATCCCTTTTAAGACAACATGGTGCATGAGGCTAACCAGTGAACTTTGTCGAGACCTTAGTAATTCCTGTGCACATGCTCACTCACATCGGAATCGGTTGACATATACGAGTGCTGTCGCAGGCGAAAAATCAGATTTTTCAAAATGTCATCCACATGAAGAAATTCAAACTGCTATATCTGAGCCATTTTTTAAGATAAAGACAAAACAAAAAATGCTCCGAAATCCTTATATCAAAGTCAAATACTTAAGAAAGAAATCGTTTTCAATCTCTATTTTTTTTTTCACCCCACTTTAAATTCAATTTTTCTTTAATTTAATGGCCGCCATTTTGAAACAAGGTGGCGGATGAAGCTGGCCAGTGAACTTGGTCGAGACATTGCCATATACCATCCACATGCCTCCTTACATCCAAATAGGTAAATAAATGCGTGTGTTATCGCGTGACAAATATCAGATCGTTTCAAAATGTCAGCCATGCTAGAAATTCAAAGTGCTATAACTCAACCATTTTTTAAGATACAGACGAAACAAAAAATGCCCCTGAATCTTTCTATCAAGATCAAACACATAAAAAAAACCTTCTTCATTTTCAAATTTTTTGATACCTCATTTTAAATTTTAAATAATTTTTTTTAAATGTTCCCTTTTGAAACAAGATGGCGAATGAAGCTTGCCTACGAACTCGGTCGAGAAATTGGTATGTACTATGTACACACCAAGTTGCATCCAAATCGGTTCATAAATACGCCTGTTATCACGTGACAAAAATCAGGTCGTTTCAAAATGTCAGCTACAATAGAAATTCAAAATGCTGTAACTCCGCCATTTTCTTAGGTATAGACGAAACAAAAACTGTTCTGCAATCTTGGTATCAAAGTGAAACACATAAGAAAAGAATATTTTTCAATTTTCAATTTTTTGGTACCACATTTCAAATTTTAAATTAAAAAAAAAGTTTTAATGGCCGCCATTTTGAAACAAGATGGGGGATGAAGCTAGCCAACGAACTCGATCGAGACATTGGTATGTACTATGTACACACCAAGTTTCATCCAAATCGGTTGATAAATACGCATGTTATCGCGTGACAAAAATCAGGTCGTTTCAAAATGTCAGCTACAATAGAAATTCAAAATGCTATAACTCCGCCATTTTCTTAGAACAAACGAAACAAAAACTGTTCCGGAATCTTTGTATCAAGGTCAAACAGATAAGAAAAATTCTTTTTCATTTTCCAATTTTTTGATACCTCATTTTAAATTTTAAATTTTTAAATTTTTTTAAATGGCCGCCATTTTGAAACAAGATGGCGGATGAAGCTGGCCAACGAACTCGGTCGAGACATTGGTATGTACTTTGTACACACTAATGTACATCGATATCGGTTCATGAATACGCTTGTTATCGCGTGTCAAAAATCAGGACGTTTCAAAACGTCAGCCACGGTAGAATTTCAAAGTACTATAACTTAGCCATTTTTTAAGATATAGACGAAACCAAAAACTGCTCCGGAATCTTTGTATCAAGGTCAAACACATAAGAAAAAAATATTTTTCAATTTTCAATCTTTTGGTACCTCATTTTAAATCCTCATTTTAAATTTTAAATTTTTTTTTAAATTTTAAATGGCCGCCATTTTGAAACAAGATGGCGGATGAAGCTGGCCAACGAACTCGTTCGACACATTGATATGTACTATGTACGCACCGAGTTTCATCCAAATCGGTTCATAAATACGAGAGTTATAGTGTGACAAAGATCAGATATATATATATATATATATATATATATATATATATATATATATATACAGTGTGACTTCAAAAATCCGGCATTCAGAAATCCGGCATCAAAACCATCTTTTCCCTTCTTTTTTCTTTTGCACTTTTAAGTTATGGTAGACGAAAAATAAAAATTGTTTATGAATTTAAAACTTCAAGATCGAAAGTAAAAATGCAAACTTAAAAAAATATTCGACATTTTGTTTTTCATTTGCCGGAGGCGATTATTTTCTGAACCAATTTCTGTGAGCTGCCCCGTTGCTCGTCAACGGCGTGGAGACTGGTACACAAGCTCTTTGGAGTCTCTATTCTGGCGCTGTGCTAAATAAAACCGTCGATAACGCTACTAAGAGCTCCGAAGACAAGGAAGAACAACAAGCAAAAGAAAAGGCGTGACTAGAAAAATGCATAAATTTGACTGGAGAATTAATATCTGCTTTAGAGAACAAGACTGTATTTCCCAAATAGATATTCTTCATTTGTATAAAATACAAGGAAAACTTGTTAAAGAACGGCCAAAAAATTGAAGCAAACAAAATTGGCATCGATATCTCCGAAATTAAACGAGATGAAATAATTTCACTCTTTATTAGGGGTTTTTTTTCTGTAAGATAGAAAATATCAATTAATGTAAGTTTAATTTTATATTTCATTTTCTCTTTTTCTTGCTTAATTATCACTTAATAATGAATTAAATTATGGCTCAAAGCACCATTAAGAATATAGTACTACTTTTGATATTCCTAGTTACTACTTTGACATTCCTTAAAAAATCCGGAATTTTCAAAAATCCGGCATAGTCTCGGTCCCGATGATGCCGGATTTTTGAAGTTATACTGTATATATATCAACATTTGAATGGAGGGTGGTTTTAGGGTCTGGGGGTCATGATCGATGAAAATATACCAAAATTTTTTGAAATAGCTTTCCTCCGAACGGCTGCAATATTTAGCTTTTTGTAATGAAAGCTACCTAAAATGAAAAAGATTTCTTTGGTATGTGTTTGACCTTAATACAAAGATTCCGGAACAGTTTTTTGTTTCGCCTATATCTAAAAAAATGGCTGAGTTATAGCATTTTGAATTTCTTTTGTGGCTGACATTTTGAAACGACCTGATTTTTGTCACGTGATAACAAGCGTATTTATGTACCGATTTGGATGTAACGCGGTGTGTACATAGTACATACCAATGTCTCGACCGAGTTCGTTGGCCAGCTTCATTCGCCATCTTGTTACAAAAGGGCTGCCATTTAAAAAAAAAATAATTTAAAATTTAAAATGAGGTATCAAAAAATTGGAAAATGAAAAAGATTTTGTTTTATGTGTTTGATCTTGATACAAAGAGTCCGGAGCAGTTTTTGTTTCGTCTATATCTTAAAAAATGGTTGAATTATAGCATTTTGAATTTCTAGCATGGCTAACATTTTAAAACGATCTTATATTTGTCACGCGATAACACGCGTATTTATTAACCTATTTCGATGTAAGAAGGCATGTGGATAGTATATAGCAATGTCTCGACCAAGTTCGCTGGCCAGCTTCATCAGCCATCTTGTTTAGAAATGGCGGCCATTAAATTAAAAAAAAAAAATTATATTTAATGTGAGGTGCCAAAAAATTAGAAAACGAAAAAGGTTTCTTTCTTAAGTATTTGACCTTGATATAAGGATTCCGGAGAATTTTTTGTTTTTTATTTATCTTAAAAAAAAAATAGCTCAGATATAGCAGTTTGAATTTCTAATGTGGGTGAAATTTTGAAAAATCTGATATTTTTCCTGCGACAGCACTCGTATATATCAACCGATTCCGATGTGAGTGAGCATGTGCACAGAAGTTACTAAGGCCTCGACCAAGTTCGCAGGTTAGCCTCATCCACTAAGTTGTCTTAAAATGGCAGGCACTTCAAGATATCGCCGAATTTGGCAACCAAATATAAGTTACTTTAAATAAAAGCAGCTTGGATAAAGCTGACTAATTTCGGGAAATTCTCATTCATAATGATTTAGTATTGATAAAAAATTAGTATTGCATCTCCCATAATCAGTTTCCATCAAATTGAGCTTCGTGTGTTTGAATAATATAAGCTGGCTTTTTAAAAATAAGGAATATGAAAGCTACCTCTTCCTCCCGGCACTGGCCGGAAGGACTTTTTTTTATTAAAAAATAAAATTAATAAATTGAGTATCAATACATTACACTGACATTATACAAGATAAAGCAGCATCAACTATTTTTAATTTAATGAACCGTTAATGAATTGTTTCTACAATACATATGCATACATACAGTATGACTTCAAAAATCCGGCATCAAAACCATCTTTTCCCCTTCCTTTTTCTTTTACACTTTCAAGTTATGGTAGAAGAATAATAGAAATTGTTTTTTAATTAAAAACTTCAATATCGAAAGTAAAATGCAGAAAAAAAAAATTATAATAATAATATTTGACATTTTTTACATTTATCAGTGGCAATTTTTTTTCTGAAAATGTTTTCTGGGAGCCGCACTGTTGCTCAGCAACGGCGTGGAAGCTAGTACACAAGCTCTTTGGAGTCTCTCTTCTGACGCTGTGCTAAATAGAACTCTCGATAATGCCAGTATCAGCTCCAAAGACGAGGATGAACCACAGGCAGAAGGAAAGGTATCACTAGAAAAATGCATAAATTTAACTTGAGAATTAATAGCTGCTTTTGAGATCAAGACTTTATTTCCGAAATAGATCCGTAATAGAAATTTCGTAATATAAAATACAAGAAAACTTGTAAAAGAACGGCCAAAATTTAGAAGAAAACAAAATTGACATCGATGTTTCCGAAATTACACGAGAAGAAATAATTTCACTCTTTATTTGATTTTTTTTTATAACATGGAAAATAACAATTAATGTAAGTTTATTTTTATATTTAATTTTCTCTTTTTCTTACATAATTATCACTTAATAGTGAAATAAATTATGGCTAAAGGATCCATTAAGAAAATATTACTACTTTTGACATTCCTTCAGAAATCCGGAATTTTCAAAAATCCGGCATAGTCTCGGTCCCGATGATGCCGGATTTTTGACGTTATTCTGCGTGTATATATATATATATATATATATATATATATATAACCATTAAATAAATATTACCAACCACCAACAATATATATATATATATATATATATATCAACATTTGAACGGAGTGTGGTTTCGGGGTCTGGGAGTCACGATCTGTGAAAATATACCAAAATTTTTCGGAATCGTTTTCCTCCGAACGGCTGCAATAGGTACCTTTTTGTAATGAAAGCTACCTAATAAAAGCATATTTTTAATAAGCCATGAAAACCATTTAAAGCATTTTCATAAGTAAATAAAATGAAAATAATATATTTCTTCACGTATTTTATACCTCTGTTAAAAATATTAGATATTCATTAAAATAACTATAAACAATTTTAAATAACAACAAAAAAATTCTTGTCTACAGACGTATAAATATGCCTATTTTTTTTTTTTTTTTTTTTTTTTTTTTTTTTTACATTATATATCTAAACATGGAAAATTTAGTAGTTAAAAGTGCACTTACATGCTACAAACATACATTTAATTTATATTTTTCGTAAATTTCTATTATTATACATATTTCTTCAATTGCGGTTCGAAAAAATTTGACGGAAATTTTCGTTCCAAAAAGAAAAGGCCGAGCGGGATTCAAACTGACAAAGAAAAATCGCAAATCTGGTATGCTGACGACCAAGCTACCGAGCCGCTTGCCAATGAAGGAAATTTATCCGATTATAAACTGTAGCGTAAACTTTGCGACTTGTTTTCCCGAGACCCCCTGGGTGTTGCGCCTTATGGATGTCATATGTTTATGCACCAACAATACTGTATCGATACGCAAACGTTCACCGTATTCGGTGACCCCAGCCTCGGACCCTCTCCTTGTAAAATAGTTGCAACACCTGTGGGACGCCGCATTACAGAAATATTTGACTGGTCCATCTCAGCCTGTCATCCATCTCTCCCGTGCGTATACAATTGCATACCAGGCGCGCTACTTTTATAAAATAGCCTATTTGTGTAAACCTTTACTAATATGTAAATTTGATTCGTAAATTTACGAATACGTAAATTCAGAAACTTTTTCATGAAAATCTGAGGTAAATGCATGCGAAGTGAGTTTAAATTACCTAATTTTCCACCAGGATTGCTACTAGCATAATTGAACCTATAACAAGGAAAACATTTATTTAAAAAATTTGATCATGGCTATAAAATTTATTCTGTTATTTGAGCGAAATTCGTTCGTGGAGGTGAATTATTTTGCGTAATTATGCAATTCCCCAACAGCCGCGCAACAAGCACAATAACCTATCACATGAAAATTTTATCAAACATAAATTTGGCAATAATTGAAGCTTATTTTCAAAATTTGAATGACGAAACTCCTTTGTGGGTAGTGTGTTTCAATTGCGTAGTTATGTAATTTCTCACTAGGGGCTCTACTAGTATAAAAAAACTATCATGGGAAAATTTTCATTAAAACATAACTTTGACCATCCTTTGTTAATTTTAGTTTTCACTGAAATAAATTAGATAACATTAGTTTCACTTAGTTATTCACTAAGTAGACATTAACCATATCAAGTTTTATCTAAGCGTCAAAGTTAAAGCTAGATAGATTAAAAGTAATAAGTTAACACTAAATTTCTCTAATTGTTAGAACTAGTTTTGGCTGGGATTCTTTGTTAAAACTAATTTCGACTGGCATGGTCAGTAAAAACTAGTTTTAACCAAGCTAACTGGGTTTGCACGATAAGATATATATTTTAATATAATCTTTCAATGTGTGTGTTAAATTATGACTGTTAAGGGGTTCTAAAAATTAGAAAATCACATGTAAAATAGCTGGCATTAATTTACCTTTTTGTCTGAATTTACTGAACTAGCGAATTGCATTCTGTTTTTTAAAAAGATTCAACAGAAGCCTAGAGTACAGCACACTGTAAAAAAAATAATGCCAGTTTTCCGGTAGGAATCGGAAAAATAGTTGCCCTTATCGTACCGGAATAATTTCCAACCCAGCTCGGAATAAAATCCGTAAAATCGGAATAAAATTCGTAAAATACCGTTTTAATGAATATTTCCTTATCTTTACGGATTTTATTCCGAGCTGGATTGGAAATTATCCCGGTACGATAAGGGCAACTATTTTTTCGATTCCTACCGGTAAACTGGCAGTATTTTTTTTACAGTGTAGGTTGGCCGTTTGGCAAATGTAAATATGAAAAGTGCAATGTCTATGTCAGTTTTATTTAAAAAAAAAAACTTTTAGTGTTCCGCACTTAAAAAGTAAAACGGAACCATTATAAGAGCACTCCTGTGTCTGTTTGTCCGTCTGTCACAGCCATTTAACTCATAAACTACGGAACGTAGAAAGTTCAAATTGGGGGAAGTAATAAGGACTATTAACCCACATATTTACAGATTATTAAACATTCACAAATATATTTAGGAAAAACATAGACGGGCTAATTAAGTTATCTGAAAAAAAATCTTTGTTTTTGTATATCGTGTGTGGTATCGCGTCAAAACTTTCGTAATGCTGAACTCAAAAATAAATTTCTTTTAATTTTAGGTTAAATTTTAATTTTTCAGAGATCTCATCGAAAATGTAGTGCAAAAATATATCCCCTCCCCGTCTATTTCTGAATCTACTAAATCAAAAATCATGAAAAAATTAGAGGTAGCAGAAGTTAATTTAAACCTTGCAGGAAAACTATAGCGATTACGCTAGGTCACATAGTTTTTGAGAAGAGAAAAGCGCGTTTTACCGTTACACACAAATTTCGATTTGCGGGCATTCAGCAAAAGGGCTAAAAGGCGCTGGAGGTACGTATCGTGACAGAGGTATAAAAGCATTGTTGATAGATGTTTTCGAAAAAAAATCGTCGGTAATTAGCCGAAATATTAACCCTTAAAGACACGGGTGGTTTGGACATACATAATGACAGGAACGGCGTACTCTATGTACCATCGGCTTTTAAAGCCTAGATAACAACTTTTAATGAAAAATTTGTGTAATGTAATGCCCCGTAGCAGTATAAAAGCAATTAACGTCAAACTGTTCAAAACAGACCAATTCAATTCTAATTAATCACATAAATATTATGATATTCGGGACTAGATTGCATTGAGTGTGGATCTCTCAATACGCCTCCCGTGTCTTTAAAAGTTAATTAAAAACTTATCTGGTAAAACGCGGCACGGATCAAGGCGGCGTTGCAACTTTGCGACCTCCTTTCGAAGCGCGCTTAGCACAATGCCAAGTTCAAGCTTTTAACGAGTGTTTTGTTTTAGCTGTCTGTAAAAAGAAAAGATTATTGATACTGCTGCATTTACTTTTATGAAATGCCAAATGAGGTTTAAATATGCACTACTTTTATTGTCAGTACTTAATTAAGTTCATCATAAACAGATTAGTATAAGAATTTAAAAAAAGTTACACAGAATAGCAATATTTGATATTATTCAGGCTTTATATCGCTTAACTTTTACGATATACCCGTTCATACTTTTCTAGTACATACAGCTATACCCAACCCTACGTTGTATATATATTTTTTTACAAAGTATTATTGTTCTTTTAGCATTGCTTTTTTTAATAGTACAGTTAAAAATTCATATATTTATTGTACGAAACCCTCTGAGCGCGAGTAATACTCGCACTTGACCGTTTATTTCCTTTAGAAATTGCGTAACTGGTGTATTTTTAATTTTTATTTCTGTCGAACATTAATTTGTAGATTAGCTACTTCCAAAGCTATTTAAAAAATCATGGTTGAAATTGCTTCATTTTTTCCCTAGAAAAACGTACAGTCGTTGAGAAAAAGAAGGTAAACATCCCCTACTAACTCTGCAACTAATTATAATAAAAGAAAGCTACTGGGGCCAAACGATTCGAAATAAGGTCTACTTTTAAATGATGTATATAAAATATGTTTAGGGGAACATCTAAAAATCAAAACCAGACCAAACTTTGTTTTTTCAATGAAAGCACTCAATTTTGACAATATATTTTAAGTCTTCGGTTCAAATTTTGCCTAGAAACAAAATTTCAAGTTATTTGGATGATAATTTTTTGAATTATAAACATTCAAAATTTAGAGCTTCTAATGTTAAATTACCTTTTCATATTTTTATTAATATCTTCTGAAATTATAATCCTAATGTTATAAATTTTTTTGGTTATAATACTAAAAAACTCAAACATAAATATATTGAATTTGTACTTTAAAAATTTTATAATATGCATTATGAATTATGCAATTAATATTTGAAAAAAAATATGAATTGTAACCTACAATTTTTTTTATTGTTTTATATTTATTATGTCCTGATTTATGCGAATTCTAAATTTCAATTTTTTCTTCCAAATAGTTTTTCAGATTATGAGTAAAAAACTTCAAAATGATTTAAGACTATGATGTCCAGAAAGGCATAATTAAAAAATATATATATCTTACTCATTTTATAGAAACATTTGGGCTGGCAATAGTTAAAACATATTAAGCGGGTGAAATGATCATATTGGCAAGAAAGCATCCATTAATATAAGTGACATAGTCATTCCGTAGCATTTCAACAGTCGAGTACCGAACTTCAATTTGAATACAACCCCTAAAATAGGCTCATTTTACAATAAATTATTTCTCGAAAACTAATCATACGGATTTCATAAAAATTTGGATTTAGCCTAATTGAAGAGTGTAGAAGTTATTTATGGCGTCAAACTTGGGTATTGCTATTGAATAAAACAAAGTTTGGGTTCGTTTTTAGATGGACCCCTAAGCAAATTTTATATACATCAATTATTAGTAAACTTTATTCCTAATCGTTTGATACCAGTAACTTTCTTCTACAATAATGTGTTGCAGAGTAGGGGTGTTTACTTTTTTTTTCCATTTACAAATGACTTCGCAGCTGTTGTCACGCCCTATGAGATGACCAGAAGTCGGAAGCTTAGGCATTTTTCTAAATGAATAAGACATATATAATTAACATCTTTAAAAAGTATAAGAAGTATCTACAAACAAATAAAACCTAAATAATTGCCATTTCTTAATGTGCTTTGATACATTCAAGGATTAATGTTATAATAAGATATCCTAGCTGTTTATCATCATGCAAAGATGTCCTATCGACTGCGAAAAATATCATGATTCGTTGAAATCCATTTCTTTTACTTTTGATATGTCAGCCATCTTAAAGAAAAATTTCTGGTGCTATTTTGAAAATTCTACTTTCAGCTAAAACTTTTGGTTCTATTGCTCAGTTTCATCACTGATTATTACTATTATACGGTGAAGTTCTTTTAACGTCTTCCTAAACCTTAAATAATAAAAAAAATTGCCAATTTTAGCAACTTCTGTGTGTGATTGATGAGATTTTTATCTATTTTTAATTCACCTGGATACGAGTAAAAAGCCAATCAAAATGGTGTAAAGTGAAATCAGGTAGAGGCTGAATGATTTATTACCACCAATATCTAAAGTTTATTTAATACTTACACAGATAAGAAAATTTTAAAGTTCTCTTTGCTCTCCAATACAAATAAATTTAACATTTTTTTTTTAATAACGGAATATCTATATTAAACAAAAAATAAGTTTTGCACAGAAATAAATTTCGGTACATCCTTGTTATAGAAGCCTCCGAGGATAAATCGCCAAGCGATCCAGATGTATCTCTAAGTTATATGACATATATGACATTATATTAACATAAGATGTATATGGTGAAGTTGTAGATACATATGAAATATATATGACGTATGTATATGGCATGTATATAGTAAATATATGATATATATATGAGATACATGTATAGTATATAGGATGTAAATAGTTCGTATAGTTAAATTCATCTTGACATTAAAAATTAAGTAAAATTTCCTTTTCCTGATTCAATTTAAGTTGAATCTAGCATCCATCATGTTAAAAGATATTCCTTTTTTTATACTTTTTTTGCACCATACAAGGATATTTATTTTTTTATTAATCAAGGTTTTCGATCTTCTCGGATAAATATATATATATATATATAATCATAAGGGGAAATAAGATTTGTCCTATTTCTATCGAAATAGTATTATCTTCAAAATATATCTCGATAGTGATGGACAGTTTGATCCTTAATCTTGCATTTAACTTGAAATATTGATTTCCTTTTTACCACATGTATTTTAAATCAAATATTATGTTCGCTTATAGAGCTTTTTCTACAATCTAAAAAGTGGCGTATCAATTCAGACATTATGGGAGGGGTTTAACTAATCATTTTCAAATAAATTGAAAACTTATTACTAGTTGATAAAATATTTATTATTGTAATTAATCATTCAAATTTATTATTAATGGTATTGCCACGTAATCAATATTTTAATTATATTAGATTGAAGATTTAATGTACTGGTTACATGAGTTAAGATAATGAGATATTGATATCAGTGCATGTAATCTTATTTCGTATTACAAGAGTATTTACTAGAGTAAGTACGTATTCACTAGTGATAGGCCTACTGAAAATACTTAGTAGTGCAGCTCATATTCAAAATATTAGAATAATTACTTTTTTTACAAATTGAAATTATCGTTTGGTAATTTAATGTCTTTTAATGCAAATATCCAAACGATATTTTTATTAAGAATATTGTTGATTAAACTTATTTATTATCTTAAAATTAATACAGGGATGAGAGCGCTCCGACCCAAATGGTTCATTTTCACCACAAAATTTTAATACTATTCTTTCCTTTATTAAATATCAGAAATTCTGCCATTAAATACGGCGAGAAATGCTATTAAAATTTAGTGGTAGCAATCGGTCATTTGGGGTCGGAGCGGTCTCATCCCTGTTAATATCATTTTTGAAAAGATTATTTGAAAAAAAAAATATTTTGAAAAGTCAAAATATTAGAATATTTATTCAAGTGGTTCAAAATATTAGAATATTTCAGATTAATTCTCCTTTAATTATCACCAATTCATAACTGGTGGCATCATTGATTAAATTCAGACGATTTTATTTAAAATTAGTATTCTTTTTGCAGTTTGTTTGCTTTTTCGTCTTAAAATGAGTCGTGTGAGTGATATTCCTGAATCTATTAAACTTCGTATGGTTAATTTGTATCGGCACGGTAAAAATCAACCTTATATAGCGAATTATTTACATTGTTCACAATCAAGCGTTAGTAAAATACTAACACAATATTAAAAAAATGGAACATTTCAAAATAATCGCCGAAATGGCGGCCGAAAGCCAAAAACATCTGCTAGAGGTGACAGGAAAAAACTGAAGCGTATAGTTAAGAAAAAACGTTTTAAAAGTGTGCGATTCTTGCACCGAAAATGGAAAGAAGAAGGAGTTGAAGTTTCTACATCGACAACATTAAGATGCCTCCATAAATTTAAGTTTAAATCTCGTGTACCGAAAACAAAACCTCTCATGACTGCAAAACAAAAGCGTATAAGATTGAATTGGTGTAAATCAAAACGTTTATGGAGCGCAGGAGACTAGAAAAATATATTATTTACTGATGAAAGTATGTTTTGTGTTTCATGTGGTAATTAAGGTATTCCAGTTTAGAGAATGAAGCAAGAAGCATTTGATAAAGAATGCCTTAAACGTTCCATAAAACTTGCTGCTAGTGTCATGGTTTTGCGTTGCATGAGTGCAGAAGAACCTGGAAAGTTATGCATCGTCTACGAAAAGGTTAACTCTCAGATATATCAAGAAATTTTGGAATATTGTATGATTCCATCATCAGAATATTTATTTGAAGATGATTTCATATTTCAACAAGATTTACCGTCGTCGTCAAGATACGTCACCGCATGCCTCAGTGTCAACTAAGAATTGGTTCCGCCAACGCAACATTAAGGTACTTCCTTGGCCACCAAACTCACCAGACCTAAATCCCATCGGAAACGTATGGTGTACAATGGAGAAAACTCCAAGAAAATCCTTCTTTAAGTAAAACTGAGTTAGTGGCACGTATAAAGTCTATTTGGGCTAATATTGACAGAAATTTTTGTAAACACCTTGTATAAAGTATGCAAGATCGATTGCACGCTGTTATGAAAGCTAAAGGGGATGCTACAAAATATTAACTACCATTTACTTCATATTTATTATAATTAATAATATACATTATAATTAGTAATATTGTTGCGTAAAATAAAATATTCTAATATTTTGAACCAAACTAAACTTTATTCTAATATTTTGATGTGATTCAGAAAGCTGTATACCTAATTAATTCTACTGTATTTTATATTTTGTAAATGTTAAAATCTTATCTAAAAATTCCAGATTTAATTTATAAGAAATTTAATTGCATTTACTTAGTATCAAAAATAAATAAATGAAAAAAAAATTCGTATTACTTTTTCTCAGTTATTCAAATATTTTGAATATGAGATTTACTAGCATGAAAGAAAATGCTGTTTGAGGGTTTGAAATGATAAATACCATGCGTTCGAAATAAAAATGCGACATAGAAATGACGTTAACACCAATCATCTGCAGATGTACGCTTTAGAAATATAATCAATATTTATGTTTCTTTATTTATAGAATTGTTTTCTGAGGGATGAACAGAAGAGCTTAGTGGAAGAACACGTTATAATACATTTTCTGAAAAATTGCTTTATTTTATGGATGAAAGCGGTATGAGGTATTATGTTATATGGTTAAACTAAAATACTAAAATTCTACTTAGTATTCAAGATATGAGACAGTATCTTTTAATATTTAATATTTTTATATTTAAATGGCGAAAATAATTTCTAAAATTTAATAATAAAATGTGAATATTTTTTTCTAGAAGAGTTTAGTATTACCTATTAACATTCAAACATATGCTACTAAGAAGGAATTAAATAAATAAATAAATTACAACAAAAAACTTTCACTTCCATTTTCTCGATTTCTAATTACGTTAACACCGATCATCTGCAGTTGTAAGCTTTAGAAATGTAATCAATATTTATGTTTCTTTATTTATAGAATTATTTTTTGAGGGATGAATAGAAGAGCTTAGTGGAAGAACACGTTATGATACATTTTCTCAAAAATTGCTTTATTTTTATAGATGAAAGCGTTATGAGGTATTATATCATACGGTAAAACTAAAATACCAAAATTCTACTTAGTATCGAAAATATGAGAGAGTATCTTTTAATATTTAATAATTTAAATGGAAAAAATAATTTCTAAAATTTAATAATTAAATGTTAATATTCTTTTCTAGAAGAGTTTAGTATCACCTATTAACATTCGAACATATGCTACTAAGAAATAACTAAATAAATAACTAAATTACAACAAAAAACTTGCACTTCCATTTTCTCGAATTTTAATTTTCGTTACATAACATCTTCTTCCACCCAGGTCTTCATTTATCAAACATTCAAGTTAGGAAATAATTTTTTGGAAGCAGCTAATGTGACTTAAATAACTCTCTTCATTAGAATAAGCAGGATTTGAACTAGTGTTGTCAGGTGGAGTGTTACAAAAAGCGGGACAGGGAGATAAAATAAGTGGGACAGCGGTTTATAAATCCGGACATAAAAGTATGCTAAACATTATGAAAAGGAAACCTGTCTATGCAAAACTATCACTGTCCCTACAGTAGGATAGCAATACAATTATACCTGTTGGGACGAAAGCCTGTTTAAAACGGAATTTTTTTCCTGTACCTTACGATTCCGTCTTGGTAAGCTTTAAAGTTCGAAGTAAAACCAATGAAAGCTTAATCGATAGAGACTGAAACAAAATTTCAATTTAACAAGTGTATAATTGTATACACTGTTAAAAATTTGCTATAAGCGGTTTTATGCACAACGGTTAAATAACAGTAATATAACTGTTTTCGGACCATAATATGGGCAATAATATGATCAGAATAAAGTTAAATTATGGTTATGTAACTATTTTCCATTAAAACGGTCGAATGACTGGACAGTTAGTTGCAAATTGTTAACAGTGTAGTATTACTATCGCAGCGAAAATTAAATTTTTACTTTTCAAACCGAATTCTGTTATACACAAGTTTGGGTTACACACGGTTTACTGGACCAAGTATAGTAAAATTTGTAAATGCAAAGACAGTAGGAAAAGCAAAAAAAATCCGTTTTAGACATGTTTCCATCTAAGAAAATGGATTTGTGTGGTATTCCTTTGAAAGGGACTACAAAATATTTGGTTTTTGATACGTTCTGTGTGCAGAAGTTTTACTGCATTTTAGAATTTTTCACTCCTCGATACAGACTAAAAAATACCGTGGTATTATCAAAAAAAAAATTAACGGATCAGGGTCCATAAGCCGCATTTTTGGCCCATGAAATAGACTAAAAAAATTAATTATGTTATACTGACTTAATTATTTCACTTTTTAATATTAGAAGGTATATATTGTACGATTTTAACAATAGAATTTGTATTTTGTTCGGATTTATATGACCTACACAAGTTCAAAGTTCGTATAATTCGTTAGTTTTGATGAAAAATACGCAATTTCTGCTATTTTTACCTCAATTTACTCCCTATTTCTTATATTTTACTATGAACGCAGGTTTGCAATACTTTTATTTTAACATATTTTGTATAATTCGATATGTTTTACAATATATGTCAAGAAGAAAGTGTTGCACGATTGCCCTAATATAAATAATTCAGGTAAAAATAGCAGAAATTGCGTATTTCATCCAAACTACGAATTGTACGAGCTTTGAGCTTGTGTAAGTCATATAAAGAAAAAGAAGAAACAACGTATAAAGGCACAAATAAAATGTGTTTAAAAGCATACAGCTGTTTCAAAACCTCTAAGGTTTCCTCATCAGTGCTTAAAATAAAAGTTAAAACTAAGACATTGTGTAAACAGAGGGGGGGGGGGGAGAGGTGGACAGAGAGTCAGAAAAGCGTACCTTTCAGCTCTACTGCCAACGGTGAAATGCGACCTACGGCTGACAAACAGTTACGGAGTTGATCTCACGCGCATATTCAGGGAGACCAATCAAAATACCCAATTGCTCTGGAAGAGTCCAAACCCAGAAGGAGAAAAAGGGGAGGGAGTGGAGGGAATTATAGAAAATTAAACCATACCTTTGAAAAATTGGGCGTACTAGATAAATCATTAACTAAACTGTTTGAATTTTTTCACATGTGGTAAGCCTCCCAGAAGTCCAGGTCATAGATTGAAGTACATTTCTGTATTATGGAGGCTTCGGAAAATTTAAAATTATGGTTGTTGGACCAGCAGTGGTTGGCAATAGCGGAACGTTTGATATCACAATTTTTAACGCAAGTTTTATGCTCCCCCAAACGGATCTTAAAGGCACGCTTCGTTTGACCGATGTACATTTTGTTGCATTCGCAAGATATCCTGTAAATACCCCAATTTGAAAAACTGTCAACTGGATGTTTCAGATTTGTGAATTGAATTTTATTAAAAGGAGTATAAACTACTTTAAAGTCAAATTTTGACAAGATTTTAGAAATTTGATGGCTTATTTTCGGAAAATATGGGAGTATAATTAAATTTTCATTACCGACAGTATTAGCCCTGGATTTTGTACGTTTACTTAGTTTGTTATGAATGGAATCGACGATTTTAGCTGTAAAACCTCGATCAATGGCAATAGATTTAATGTAGTCTAATTCTGTTTTTAGTAAACTGTCGGAAGAACAAATATTTAAAGCCCTGTAAACATAACTGTTAAAGGCAGCCAACTTTTGATTAGGTGGATGGGATGAAAGTCGATGTGGGGGTAAGGATACTGCGAATGGTTTACGGTAAACAGTAGTGTGAAACAAATTATTTTCGCGGAAAACCATAACATCAAGAAAGGGCAAACGACTGTTATTTTCGAGTTCGAAAGTGAACTGAATATGTTCATCTATAGAATTCATAATATAGAGAATATTAGACTACATTAAATCTATTGCCATTGATCGAGGTTTTACAGCTGAAATCGTCGATTCCATTCATAACAAACTAAGTAAACGTACAAAATCCAGGGCTAATACTGTCGGTAATGAAAATTTAATTATACTCCCATATTTTCCGAAAATAAGCCATCAAATTTCTAAAATCTTGTCAAAATTTGACTTTAAAGTAGTTTATACTCCTTTTAATAAAATTCAATTCACAAATCTGAAACATCCAATTGACAGTTTTTCAAATTGGGGTATTTACAGGATATCTTGCGAATGCAACAAAATGTACATCGGTCAAACGAAGCGTGCCTTTAAGATCCGTTTGGGGGAGCATAAAACTTTCGTTAAAAATTGTGATATCAAACGTTCCGCTATTGCCAACCACTGCTGGTCCAACAACCATAATTTTAAATTTTCCGAAGCCTCCATAATACAGAAATGTACTTCAATCTATGACCTGGACTTCTGGGAGGCTTACCACATGTGGAAAAATTCAAACAGTTTAGTTAATGATTTATCTAGTACGCCCAATTTTTCAAAGGTATGGTTTAATTTTCTATAATTCCCTCCACTCCCTCCCCTTTTTCTCCTTCTGGGTTTGGACTCTTCCAGAGCAATTGGGTATTTTGATTGGTCTCCCTGAATATGCGCGTGAGATCAACTCCGTAACTGTTTGTCAGCCGTAGGTCGCATTTCACCGTTGGCAGTAGAGCTGAAAGGTACGCTTTTCTGACTCTCTGTCCACCTCCCCCCCCCCCCCTCTGTTTACACAATGTCTTAGTTTTAACTTTTATTTTAAGCACTGATGAGGAAACCTTAGAGGTTTTGAAACAGCTGTATGCTTTTAAACACATTTTATTTGTGCCTTTATACGTTGTTTCTTCTTTTTCTTAATATATTGGCACAAAGTACAATCCTTCCCCACTTTTTATAAGTCATATAAATCCGAACAAAATGCAAAAAATATTGTTAAAATCGCACAATATATACCTTCTAATATTAAAAAGAGAAATAATTAAGTCAGTATAACATAATCAAATTTTAGAGTATTTCATGGGCCAAAAACGCGGCTTATGGGCCTTGATCCTTTGTGCAACATGAAAAATCGCCATTCTTGATGTCCCTCGCAGTGGTTACGCTTGACACGGGCAGGTCTTCTTGAAAATCGAGACATTCTGCGTAAATCGGGACACCTTTCAACACTAGCTTGAACCCCAAAGGGATCTCTTTTTTGTTCAGGCCCCTAAAATTAAAAAATGTTTAAAAATGAAGTAATTAATTTCAAACAATTTTAAGAACACTCTTATACATGATCGTTGAATTGACATTTATTTTTCACTGAAAATTAATAAACATATTTAAACACAATGATGCTTAAAACTTTTGCAAATCTTTTTAATTCTTATGATGTATCATATCTATGTATACAAATTCTTTGAATATTTGGTCCTCGTTCATAGTTTCCTACTCATGGGTTTCCCATTAACCCTCTAATTCCCATTGTAGAATAACGATCTAGAAATTCCGTAATTCAGAGCATCTGAATTCATACCAGAAAATTTCAGTAATAAATTTCGCTTCATTTAAATACGGAATGACTGTTATTAAATAAAGCAAATGTTGCTATTTTAAATTTACGGTATGAATTCGGAACATCCGAATTAAAAAAGCCACTAAATTAGAAAGACTGGTGGCATTATATATGCTACCAACATGGGCATTAGAGGGTTAAACAGATTCACTTTTGGTATTTATTGTTTTTCCGAAACTCGCCTTTTAAATTTATTTAAAATAAATTAAGTGCGCAAAATACTTACAAACGAGCAGAGTTCGCAGTTGATCACAAAAATAGCAGGCCCCCTAGCAGATATTAGATAGCAGATATAAAGATAGCAGATATTTAACCCCTTCAAGGTCAGTGGATTATTTTTGGACCACTTAATTTTAATTAGTAAATGCCACATTGGCACCAGAATATCGGAGTGAAATTTTTCCTTTTATTAAGTACGAGAACGAAATCTTTTGCTTATTTAGAAAAAAAAAATTGTAAATTCTGTTGTCATTCACTCCTTTCAGCATTTTACGAATAGAAGTACCTTTCCCCTGGAAGGGTTAAGTAAATGATATGCGTATTTTTGTATTTTCCTTCAAATAAAGTTAATACTTCTTATGAACAACTGCAGCAAACTTAAGGAGCGTTAGACATAAACGAGTGCACAGATATTCATACGCATACACGTGCCCACGCACGAGCATTTACATTTCATACTGAAAGTCTTCCTTGAATTCAGTTTATTTTTATTTTTCAAAAAATCACAATCCAGTCATAGCACGAAGTTTCAAGCGAAACAAAAAGTTTATTTTACAAAATATGTATAACGCATCTGAATTCATATTATCTAGGTTACAAACAAGCAATACAGATGAAGGTATTATGTAATAAAAGTTTAATTATTATTATAGTTGGCACTGGAAACAAGCTATGGCGCAAAAATTGTAATCTCGTGGTTATATAGGCATATAATCGTGTAATTAAAATGCGAAATCTTCCTTCTTCTTGTCGTTGAGATTATTTCATGTTGAATTTTGATATATATTTATCTTATCTTATTGTGAAAAATTATATATAAATTTATATATTTTATAAAGTTTACTTCTGTGACGTTCGCTATTTTTTTTTTCTTTTTTTGTATTTTTTTATTATAAAAATTTCTTTTAATTTTTGTTGCTAAATTTAAACTAATGTAATGTGTGTAATTATTATTTACTAAATAAATACCAATTTTGAAATAAATAATGTTTTATTTCCTAAATATATTATATAATATATTTTAGCATACCATAGGTATGATTTACATTACGTCAAGTTGAAATACAGTATGTCTACTGATTTGTCCTTTGAAATATAAAATTTTGCATTCGTGCATATCTTTAATATGCATTCATGCATGATTTTCGCATAAGTAAACTCAATATCTTTCTTTACCTCCGTCTAGTTTCGATAAAGTTTTCGATATTTATGCGGTTTATATGGAAACATTTTATCAGGATACATCGATTATTTTTCAGTATTTTCTCTATCTGTCGATGCTCTGACTCATATTCGCGATCGATCGAAATTTAATTTTTGAATGTGATTTGATTTGATCTGTAACTTATTTTAATCTTATTTTTAAAAATATACCTTTATTTATATAATTTGTTTATAGCCACTTAATAAAACTGTCCAGTAGAATAACAAGAACAAAAAATCATGCGTAGAGCATAGATTATGAGACACTTTCCAACACATTCATAATACTATAGCAAAACTTTACAGTTTACTAAGGTAAAATATTTTGTCTGTCGGTCGATGCTCTAACTCATATTTGCGATCGATCTGAATTTAATATTTTAATGTGATTTGATTTGATCTGTAACTTATTTCAATCTTATTTTTTAAAATATACTTTTATTAGCCCCGGTACGGTATGCTATTTCTTTCTCCCAGCTTATTTTGTGTATTCCAAAAAATAACGTTACCTTACAGAAGCCAGCCGTAAAACAAAACAGTACGATTGAATATTCTATAGCAATTTTTTAAACTTCTAAGCATCGCACATTTTCGATTTTTATACCGTCGTATTGAGAAAAAAAAGTTCTTTTAAATGCAATTTGTTTGAAAACTATATCTTCGTTTATTTTTGATATATTAATTTTTTTTGTAGTTTTTAGCGACATTTGCTTCATTTTGGCAACTCAAGTACTCTATTTCTGTAGAAAGTAAAGGAAAAATAGCAATTATATCTTTTTGTTGCTACTTTCTCATAAAAACTGAAAAAAAAGTAATTAAAATACGTGCTATTTTGAAAATATATAAATGAGTTGATTTCTTTTTGCTGCATTTGTGTATTATTCTGAGATAGTGACGTCCTACTCAAACTTTATTGTAGATGTTTATGATTGGATCGTAAATGAGGAATTCTTCAGCGGATTCGGGTGACGTCGTTTTATATAAATAAAATCGCGTATTTAAGTCTTAAAACTGCGCTACAGTAGAGTCCCGATTATCCGGGTCGCCCTTAACCGAGTTTCCGCTTTAACCCACATATTTTCTTTCTTCTGATGGACTGATGGCTACTATTATTATGAAACAGCCATTATAAATGAAGTGTTAGGTGAAGATGAAAGAGCAGTCGTAAAAAGTTAGAACTCTGATTTTCTGGTCAGAATGGGGGGGGGATGGCCATAATTTTTTTAAATAATAATAGAAGCCATCAGTCCATCAGAAGAAAAGGATCCATTCCAAAGGTATAAGTTCGATTAACTTGGATAATAGGGACTCTGCTGTATCTATATTTATAGACATATATTTTTTTTTCATCAGGGGCGACACTAAATTCTGGAAAAGCAGAATTCCTGTTCTCTAGTTTATATAATTTGTTTATAGCCACAGAATAAAACAGACCAGTAGAATAACAAGAACGGAAAATCATGCTTACAGCATAGATTACGACACACTTCCAACACATTCATAATACTATAATAAAACTTCACAGTTTACTAAGGTAAAATATTTTGTCTGTCTGCAGATGCTCTAACTCCTATTTGCGATCGATCTGAATTTAATTTTTGAATGTGATTTGATTTTATCTGTAACTTATTTAAATCTTATTTTTAAAAATATACCTTTATTTATATAATTTGTTTATAGCCACAGAGTAAAACTGTCCAGTAGAATTACAAGAACAAAAAATCATGTGTACAGCATAGATTATGAAACACTTTCCAACACATTCACAATACTATAACAAAACTTCACAGTTTACTAAGGTAAAATATGATGTCTAAATGAATAATTTGGAAAACGCATATACAGTCGAACCTCGTTATCCCGACACTCTCATGACCTGAAAAAAGTATCGTCATAAGCGGAGTGTCGCGGTAACCGGAGTTGGAGAAAAATATGGTTATAAAAAGCTGTATTTTTAATTTATTTAATACAATTTTAAAATTCATAACTGCTCTTGCATTTTTTAGCAATAAAACATTATTATTGAACAAAATAAGCACAAAAACAAAAGTGAAAATAATAAATATCAGATTTCTAATGACTTACTTTTTTATTGTTACATGAAATATTGATGACTTAAGGTTTGCCTATTCCTAGAAGTGCTTGTTACAATTCTGTTTTCAATATTATACAATGAGTTGTAATCATTATCCGTTGTTTCAGAAATGGATGTCAGATAATTTCTGACCGTTTCAATGCAATGCAATGCTTCGGTTTTCGTCGGAGGCTTGTTTTGTTCCAGCTCCATATCACTTTCGCTATCCGAGTCTGAAGAAATTTCTGTCTTTTTCTCGTGTATCTCATTCACAATTTCTGAAATCGTTACATTTGGTAATGTGGTGACATCCTTATAAAAATCGATATACGTCTGGATATCCTCTGTTATATCTATTTCGAGATCTAACAACTCTTTAAACAATATTGGAAATAGGATGTCCTCTTCTTCATTACCTTCTATGCACTCGGTATCTGGTGAACTTGCATTATTTTCTACGAAACCAGCATGTTTGAAGCAGTTATGAATTGTCTTAGAAGATACATCAGCCCAACTTTTATGAACGTACTTCAGAGCATCTAGAAGAGACGGTTTGAAGTCACGGCCTTCATCAATGGCCTCTATTCAGTCTTTAACCAGTAGTTTACGGTAATTCCGCTTAAAGTTCAAAATGATCCCTTGATCTAATGGCTGCAAAATTGCAGTAGCATTCGGCGGCAAATAAATCTGTTCAATCGAGTTTAGGCTTGATACTTCAACGTGTGCTTTACAATTGTCTACTATGAAAGCTACTTTTCGATTCATAGAGTGAAATTTTTTGTCAAAAGATTTTAAAGTCTTTTCCCAAATTCGGATACCATCCACGATTTTCTGTTACTTTCGTAGTGCACTGGCAAAGACTTTAAATTTCGAAAGCAACGCGGTTTTTTGCTTTTCCCTACAACTAATGGCTTAAGCTTTTCAGAACCTGACATGTTTGCTCCTAATAAAACAGTTACTCTTCCCTTACTTCTTTTACTTCCTCAGCCAGTATCAGACTGAAAACACAAATCATTTTCCGGTAAGAGTCTAAAAAAGAGACCCGTTTCATCTAAATTAAAAATATCATCTGAAGTGGAACGTTCCAATATATCTTTCAACGAAGAATCTTTCCAATCACTGACTTGACTGTGGCTTACTGCCGCTGCTTCGCCGCACATTTTCTTGAAAGAAAGTTTGTTTCGCGCCTTGAATCTTTCGATCCACACATTACTTGCTAAGAACTCTAAAACACCCATTTCTCTCGATATTTCTATTGCTTTTTCTTTTAAAAGCACACCCGAGATCGGCACATTTTGAGATCTTGCATAGGTAAACCATTTAAGAACAGCTTCTTCAACGTCTTCGTAGTTTGATTTTTGCATTTTCTTTCGTTTTACTCCATCTTGAACACGTAAAAATTTTTCGAGCTTTTTTTTTGAAGAAAATATAGTCAAAAATGTCGTTCTGGAAATTTCTTTTTTTTTTTTTTTTAAGCAGTCTTTGATAATCCAGACTTTTCGTAGTCTTTTATCATTTTTAATTTTTGATCCAGCATCAGGAACTGAGTTTACATGTCATTTTGCTGTAAACTGTTTTAAAAACTATGAATAAAGTGTGGAAATGAAATGTTTTACAGTTCGAATGTGTATCTGCGTTTGCGCAACAAAAACAAATCCAGCGACACCTGCTCTTTTTCTTCTATCACCTTATCTAAATGAATTCGTATTGCACTCCTCAGTGTGAAACACAGTGGCTGCGTAATCGTGGAGGGGGGGTGTGGGGGGTAGAGAACGCACAGGAAGATGGGAAGTGTGGGTTTTTTTATTCAGAATAAGGATTGAAATAAAGTTTCACCTTTGTCTCAATGGGTATTTCAGACACTTTTGTGAAGTGTTTGGCTAAGACATTTCTTACCACTTAATTACCATGCTTGTAAAATGGATTATAAACCGTCGGGATATCCGGAGTTGAAAATTATTCAACGACGTAAAATTCGGAGTTTATTTACATTAAAATTATATACAGAAATTCGGGACTTTGAAAAACTGTCGTGATAAGACGTGAATGTGACGTGAAAACCGGGTGTCGGGATAACGAGGTCCGACTGTACATAACGTATTTGAAAACCCAATTTCTGCCATTCGAGAAAATATACGATTTTTTCTGCAGCCTTGTATATGATCAAAGGATATGTATGTCTAATGCATTGTATGCTAAAAGTTAGTTCAGTTAAACGCATAGAACAGCTGAACATTTCCTTTCGGGAATTTCCGCCAATAAACGGATCTTATTGAGAACTTTTGTGCAGCCCTGTATTTGATCTATAGAATTCACAAACACCAAGTAATATATAACTAATAGTTGACTTTAAAAACGCATTCCACAAATGAAAACGCACTTCCAAGTATTATTGTTCGTACGTTTCAATATTTGAATTATTGTTCATTGCTGCCAATATTTACGCTTTTTTGTTACAACTAAAATTTAACAGAAATTTTTGCATTATTTAATAGGCAGATTTCGTCGATTAAATAAAACAACATTTACAACATAAAACAACATATTTTAGTTATGAGAAAAAAGCGTAAAATTTGGCAGCTATGTATTGTTCATTTTCTTCTGTAGCTAAATTATTTTGTGATTCTCCGTAAATGAACGATAAAGTCTATGCACAACATATTCTATAATAAGAACCTTGTAGTAAACCTCAGTAATATATATCAATTTGAATATTTTTAAAATAGTATAATATCAGTAAAATACACCGCAAACCATTTTCCACCATAGACCGTAATGTAACGGAATTCTTTTGAATGTCCCTGTAGATGAACCGTAAAGGCTACGCACTTCCTTTGCAATGCCGAACTTGCCATAGTAAGCCCCAATAACATATATCCATTTCATGGCAATCGGGCTATATTTACGCGAGTTAGGGCACGGACAGACAAACCGAATTCATAAACACTTTCCAACTATGTTGGAAAGTGTTAATAATTAAAAAGAATGGGTGTTCTTGTTGTCTATAGGAGGAAGATGTAAATATACACCCTGCAAAAGAGTTTAAAGTTTTGATTTTTTTAAGTTTTAAATTTAGTATTTTAATCCGCTGACAACAATTTTTAAATTCTCTTGTAGTTCTTTATTAGTACAAAAGATTTCGCCGATATTTTGAATGCATAACAGAAAGGTGACATTCTTTTTAATGATGCATTGCTTTCACTGTATGACATGTTCTTCAAACGCTAACTAATTAGGCACTTTTGTTTTAGAGTTGAATAGAAGCTCTTATATATCATTAAAAAAATAATAATTCAAGAGACAAACTACCAACCTATTTTTAACTATCTCTCACCAGGAAAAAATAGCTTAAAGGGTCACGTAAATTTAATTTTTTTTTTGGTATTTATGTATTATCCGGGCCATGTCAGATGCAACTGCACCAAGCATGGTGCAAATCATACTAATTACAGTAACCCTTATTTTATAACAACTTTATAGATTATAACTTATGTATTTATTATGGTTTATAGTTTTTTTAATTTATTTATTATACTTCATTTATTATATTTTATTTATATATTTATTTTACATTTACCTTTTTAAACAATGTTATGTATTAAATAATGTCAAATTACTATTTTGAACATGGTTGACAACGATAAACAAGATGGGCAATTGGCAACTATTTTTGACGATCTATTTTATGCTCCGGATAATACGTAAGTAGCATTTTTTTTTTAAGTTTAATTTTTTATCAATTCATATGAAAATTTCGCTACCCCTTTTTATCACCGCCTTGCATATCGGCTTTACTTGTCTTTACGAGTAATTTGAAAAACTTCCTTTACTGTGTTATTAATTTAACCCTGTATATCACCACGTTGCACATCTGCAACATACTCAAAAGTGAATGTTACTTATACAGTGGGCTTTAAAAGACGATTTTTTTTCTGCTATCTCTCAACGCAGCAGTTAATATAAATTGTTCATAGGATTCTCAACAGTCGGTAATACTGGGTTAATTTTTCATAACAAAATTTTATTTATCATTTGAGCAGTTTCGTATTATTGCTAAAATGATCTTCGTAAATTTTATAAAACTAAAAAGGCTGGAGACGTCTAAAACTAGATTTTTTACAAAGGTAAGTTCGTGTACTTAACAATATTGTAGTAGAAAATTGTCAATGAAAAGTGTGTAATTTTTTTAAAATTGCATATGGTGAAAAAGTACATTTTAGTCTCTTCAACGATTTCCAACAAAGTTGAAAAGTGTATATGCATTCGGTTTGTCTGTCCGTCTGCCGTCTGTATGGCCGTCGGTCCACGCTGTAATTCCCGTAAATATACTCGGATTCTCATGCAACTGATAATCCATATTTAGAGTCACCTAACCATGTTTGGTGTTGCATATGAAGTATGTGAGATTAATATTTCATTTACAGGGCTACCCAAAAGAATCCCATTACATTATGGTATATGGGGAAAAATCGTTTGCAGAGTATTTTAATGACATTACGCTCTTTCAAACGTATTGAAGCTGATATAAATCACTGAATTTCACTACATGATAATTACGATAGAATAGGGTATTCATAGCATTTGTCGTTCATTTACAGGGACACACAAAAGAAATCGGTCACAATACTGTCACTGAGTAATAATTGCTGAAGTGCGTTTTTAATTTCGGCTTGCGTTTTTAAATTTAACTGTTTTAATCGTATACAGTGTTGCTCAAAGTATTCTGATAATTTTCCGATTGTAGATGGGAACAGCTGAAATTAGGTTTTCAAATGTGTTATGAGTTTCCATATGGTTGAATTAGACATAATATTTAAACTTATTAAACTATGAAGTTTTGTTACATTATTCTGAATGTGTTGGAAAGTGTTTCATAATCTATGCTTGACGTATGATTTTTCTTTCTTGTTTTTTATGTTTTATTTTTTTTTATCTGCTTAAAATGATGTATCATAACATCTGAGTAAATATATATATTTTTTAATTGGAGTTGTTGGGTCACAAAAAGTTGATTTGGAATAATTTAAATAAAACAACACTTAAAATTATAGGTTAGATTAAAAGTTATCGAAAACAAAGTACCTACAGAAATATGCGACATAGGAAATTTAAAATTTAAAATCATTAACACTTTCCAACACAGTTAAAAAGTGCTTCTGACTTCGGTTTGTATATCCGTCTGTCCGTGCTCTAACTCTCGTAAATATACTTGGATTGCTCTGAAATTTTTGTATCTTAATAGCTTCTACTATAGCACGATCGCTATTGAAAATGAAGTTTGTAACATGCACGGTTCAATTATAGGAACAGTCAAAATTATTCCTGTACATTTCGGCCAATGGGAAAAATTAGTTCCACGTGCATTTATATGATGTTGCACACTTTCGTACATAATGAAATTCATATGCATTTATGAAGTGCACTAAAATATGCATTCTATAGAGCATTCGGTGGAAAGAATATTTATTAAATGCATTTTCTGTAAGGTAGAAGCCACGCCCTTAGTCAATGATGTATTTCGAATGAAAACGAGAATTCTCATTTCCCGTCGTGAATGTGTTAAGGGAGCCTTGAACATCTGGTCAACCGTCCCTCACATTGACTGGATCAAGCCTCCTCACATAGCCTTTTCCTAAAGAATAGCACATTGCTATGTTAAGCCTAACTTACTGTATAATCTTTATGCCTGGAATGAAAGCTCGATATTTCTGCATTACTTAAAAACTACTTACTTAAATTTCTGTGATATAAAAAAGTTTACATATTTGATTTTCAATCAAGTCACAATTGATTTTCCTCATATCTATTTTGATTATCTGTATGAAACAGAGATTGTTTGAGCATTCCGGTAGCTTTGGTTGACACCTATTGATAAAAATCTGAAATTCTTTTTAATATGAAAACTGATGGGTGGATCAAGCCTAAAAAATATTTAGAAGAGTCACAGCTTATAATTTATTGCTTCGAAACGCTAATGCATTATTATTATTATTATCATTGCACATGATGAATTTTATATTACTTTTATTTGGGAATCATTCAAGATTACTTGCATTCGATACTGGAAAGATACTGCATATGAAAAACTAAAAATAATCTTTAAAAATTTCAAAATATGCTAAATTTCCTATTTCTTTTTGTACATTTTGTTCAAAATATTTTTTTAACAAGAACTTGAAATCATGCGTTAAGCATAGATTATAATACAATTTCCAACATATCCAGAATTCTATAATAAAACCTCACAGTTTGTTAAGGTGAAAAAAGATGTCTAAATTAACAATTTGTAAAACGCATGACACATTTGAAAACACAATTTCATCAATTCCCTTCAAAAGTTTAAAAAAAAAAAAAAAAAAATCTAAATTTTTTGCTCAGCCCTGTATACGAACTATAGATTTTTGATATAATGCACAGTATTCTAAAATTTAGTTCAATTAGAAAACGTATTGCACAGTTGAAAATTCCCCTTCAGCAATTTCCATCCATAAACGGAAATGTACTTCAGATGTTTTGTGCAACCCTGTATGTGATGTGTAGAATTTATACTCGCTAAGAAATATTTTTAAAAAGTTTTAATTTATAAACGCGTACCAAAAAAGAAAACGAACTTCCAGAAATTATTGTTCATAGAGCGTTCTGTATCTGTACCCAAATTATTTTGTATGTCCCTGTATATCAATGATGAATGCTTGCACATCATACTTTATAGTAAAAATTTTGCAGTGTGTCTCAGAGATTTATCTTCAGCTCAGAGCAACAGTAGGACATCTAGTAATAATAAAAAATGAGATGTCTGACTTACTTCTATGAATAACTGTATTTGCATCTAGTGGAACAACTTCTGAAACACACAGGACAACAGTAGGACATCTAGTAATAATAAAAAATGAGATGTCTGACTTACTTCAATGAATAACTGTATTTGCATCTAGTGGAACAACTTCTGAAACACACAGGACAACAGTAGGACATCTAGTAATAACAAAAAATGAGATGTCCGACTTACTTCTATGAATAACTGTATTTGCATCAAGTGGAACAACTTCAGAAACACACAGGACAACAGTAGGACATCTATTAATAATAAAAAATGAGATGTCTGACTTACTGCTATGAATAACTGTGTTTGCATCTAGTGGAACAACTTCTGAAAAACACAGGACAACAGTAGGACATCTAGTAATAAAAAAAAATGAGATTTCTGACTTACTGCTATGAATAACTGTGTTTGCATCTAGTGGAACAACTTTTGAAACACAAAATTATGTTTAATAATACTATATCTCAGATGTGTTTTATAAAATTTCTCTGCTGTTCCACTAAATTGTGTTCCACTAACTGTGTTTGCATCTAGTGGAACAACTTTTGAAACACAAAATTATGTTTAATAATACTATATCTCAGATGTGTTTTATAAAATTTCTCTGCTGTTCCACTAAATGCAGACACAGTTTTTCATAACAGTAAGTCAGACATCTCATTTTCGATTAATACTAGATGTCCTACTGTTGCTCTGAGGCGACGATATATCCATTCCAATATGTTTGAAATAATGTAACATGAATAAAATACACCACAAACGATCTTTCCCCGTAGGCCGTGATGGAATGGAATTCTTTTGAGTGTCCCTGTAAATAAACAATGAATGCTATCCCTGCCATATCATACAGCAGGCATCTTGTAGTGTACTTCAGAGATAAATATAAATTTCAATGAGTTTGAAATTGTGAAACATTATTAAAAATCACCGCAAACGATTTTTCCTCATAGGCCGTAATGTAACGGAATTCTTTTGAATGTCCCTGTAAAGAAACTGTAACTATAACAAACTTCGTTTTCCGAACATGTCATAGTGAATATCAATAACACATATCAATTTCATGGTGATCCGACTATATTTACGCGAGTTACAGCACGGACAAACAAATAGCAGACAGACAAACAGAAGTCATAAACCTTTTTCAGCTATGTTGGAAAGTGTTAAAAACGTGATCCGGTTACGTTTATCTTTAATATAACACACCTTGCTAACATTTGTAGACGTAGATAAATACTAATGGCTTTTAAAAATTTAAATTGCATCTAACGAATTTTTCCTTCTTTATATAAAGTCTTAAAACGAATCTATGCTATACGGGTTTTTTTCCCTAATTTATTTGTATTTGTGTTTAAATTTCATTGTGTATACTTTTATTATTACTATACTTTTATTATTACTATACTTTTATTATTTAGGAATTTTTTCTTCTTTATTTAAAGTCTTAAAACGAAGCTATTCTATCTTTTTTATTTTCCATAATTTGCTTCTTTGTTTGTTTAAAATTCGCTGTGTATACTTTTATTATTCGCATTAATATTTTGCGTTTGTTTATTCATATTATATTTTTAGATCTATACGGGGAGCAGCAATAAAACGTAAAATACATTTAAAGAAATCCTAGTTTTTATGATAGCTATGATTATACTGTAAGAAATAATTTATGCTACTTGGTTGATTCTGCACTTTGTCAAGTATAAAATACAGCAAAAATTTTAAGTTTAAAAATGCTTTCTATTTGCATGCAGTATTGAATGTATTCACGATTTGAATGCTGCCCTTGTGAATTCAGCTCTGATGTAACTTTTAAGAGAGAAAAAAAAACCTGAACCTATAGAAAATATCAAATAAAAACGCAGTTTTAATAAAGTAATGGACGTCGTAAGAAGCACTTGCAATAAAATAGTGGGCGTTCAAATAATACATGTAGGAAAAAAAGAAGCTGTCTTCTCGTTCCAATGAATAAATAAATAAATCTGAGGAATTCTTAGCCTCATTCTATTTTTAAAGCTATAACCTTAAAGTTCTTCTGTAACCAGATATCGACCATAAAGTATGTATTGAAACACGTATTTTTTATTACTTTTTTAGGGTTTCGTTCATCTGACGAAACCCTATTCGTCTCGCTCCTCTGTCTGTCCGTCTGTCTGTCCGTCACAGAGCCCGTTCTCAGAAACTATACATGTTGGAGACTTGAAATTTTGCATCCTTATAGATGAGTACCACACATCATACGACAAATCATAAAATTTTGAAAAAGTCGTACATTTAACCCCTTGGGCTCCCACATGTGTATTTTAAACAATTCTTTCTAAGTGAGTCCCTAATTAGGTTGCAGGGGTGAAATTTTGCGTACTTATAGATGGACACCTCAGATCAAACGACAAATCATAAAACTTTGAAAAAGGCTTATAATATTTACTTCTCTGTGCTCTAACTTGTATATTTTAAGCAATTTTTCTAACCTCCGCCCTTTTCACCCGGGGAGCACTTTTCCAACTTTTGCCGACACCCCTTTGACCATTCTTTCATATTATGCACCATAGCCTTACATATTTTAGTTCCACTTTTTACCGCCAGGGGCGCCTACTTATCTCGGGTGCTATGGGCCCAATCCCTTGTACTACTATATATACGGATAGTATGTAAAACGGAGTTTCATTCGGATAGAGGTTTGTTTAGAATAGAGTGCGCCCCTGGTTGCGAAATGTGGAACTAACAGATTTTTCAAAAGGATAAAGTGTTTTGAAAGGAATATTAAACGAAACCATATGTGCGATCTGTGATCACACTTACCCACTTGTTTTTAATTTTTCGTCTACAATATTTTTTAAAAGCTAGAAAATGGACGAAGAAAATCAGCTATTTTCTCTTTATAATTCAATAACTAGATGGTTAAATCTGTCGTAACTATAGCTAATATTTAGTTTTTCTATATATACGTGATCATAAAAAACAGGTTATTTCTTTTCTTATAAAGTTCAACGTATCAGGAAATAATAAAAAGTCTACATCGTTGAAATTTTACTTTTAAAAAATTGCCATTGCATGATCTTTTTACGATAATAAAATCTTGCTGCGTTTAAAGAGAAACTTTTTCTTATAATGATAACCCAACTCATATTCTATAATTGCATTTCTCTACTACTAAATTAATACTTCTCTGCTAAATTAATTATTTAAGAATCGCTAATCGCAACTTAGACTTCCTGTGTAAAACAGTTTATATTTAAGAATCTAAGCGTGTAATGAACATAAAAAGACAAACCAATTCAAAATGCTTTAATACAAATAATAATAAAATATTTAATAAATAATAAAATAATAAATAATAATAATAAAATAAAATAATAAAGAAATATTTGGAAAATTTTAATATAAAATAAGCAGTAAAAATACTTTTTAAATATATATGAATGGAGTATGTCTTTTTGAATATTATGACGTGTTTCTAAGCTGCGAACCATACTTTAGAATAATCAGAATATTCATAAATAATTATAAATTTATACTTAAAAAATTCTACAACAAGTGGCTTTAATTCTGCAGAATTTGAATTAATATTTCAGAATGTTTCAGAATTAATATTTGAAAATGCAAGCCGTTTCAACAAATGGGAAAAAATTCAAGATTTGCTGCATCACAATACAACAAACAATTTATGTGTCGGAAACCAAAGGTCGCAAACTATTTCTTTAGTACGAGAGTGTCTGGCCAGTTCGAGAAGTATAGCGAGTTTAATTACCCGCATGTACACTCTAAATAAAAAGGAGTGACTATTCACTCTATCGCAGAGTCAAAATATGCACAACCTCTTTTGAGTGACTATTCACTCTGAGCAAAGTGGAATTGTCGATTCTCGGAAAGAGTGAATACTCACTGCTGGGAAGTGAATTTTCACTCTAAACAGGGGTGAATAATCACTCTTTCGGAGGAGTGACTATTCATTCTTGCTAAAAGAGTGCGTTTTTTAACCCTTGGTAGGAGTAAACAATCACTCTTTCATAGGAGTGAAGGTTCATTTTTTATGCAGTGAATTATTTTTTATGTTGTTTTTGTGGGCATTTTAAAAGAATCGCATCTTTTAGGGCATGCAATGAAAATAAATACAAGCATGGTAAAGATTGGAATGAAATAATTTATTGTCAACATTTATTTATTTCATAGTTTGTAACATTAATTGAACTTATAAGGAAAAACTCAATTAAAGTTACATAGGAATTAAATTACATTATTGACAGAAAAAAACTAAAACATTTTATTACAATCTTATCCCTTGGGCTTGCTTTCTTTGCATGCTATATAAATACATGATAAATGCCGTAAGGGCAAGTAATTAAAAAATCTTTGTCAGTTAATATTATTTTTTTTTCTTTTCAGATACCCATTTAGTATTTTAATAATTCCCGTGATGTACGTTAATTTTGTTCTTTTTTTAATGTGTAATTTAAAATTTAAATATTTAGATCTCAGTATGGGTTATTATTGAATTTAAATCTAATCAACCGTTATTGTTTACTGTATTTTAGATACTTTTAAAGTTTTATTAATAACTGTAAAGTAGGTGAATGTAATATGATTAACAACGTGCGACTTCATTTTAATTTTTGTTTTAAATATAAAATATTATCTTTTTACCGTACTTTTTAGCAAAATATCGCTATTTTGGAGTCCTATACTTTTGAAATATTTTTTATTTTTTCACTTAAAAAATAATGCTTATCAAATGACATCTTTTTTTAAATAATTTCTAAGTTTGATCTGAATATTAAGAATGTGTAAGTTTTTTTTATGTGTCTAGATTCGTCATTGTTTTATTAAATATGAACATGGAGTCTAGAATTTTATATTCTCTGGAATATGTATATATTTTTCTTTTAAACATATTCCTTAACTTAATCATGATTTCGAATTTTCTTCCGCTATTGCTAAAAAACTGATATTAATACAACGCTTATTTATGAAACGACATGATAAGCCATATTTATTTTTTTTTACTCCCGCATATACTGTATTTTTTTAATATGAGCTAAATAAATTTCGTATGTTTTATAGGAAAAGTTTGATCTAGGAAGTAGTGAAAAGAAAAAAATATAAAAAGTCCTTCCGGCCAGTGCCGGGAGGAAGAGGTAGCTTTCATATTCCTTATTTTAAAAAAGCCAACTTATATTATTCAAACACACGAAGCTCAATTTAGTGGAAACCGAATATAGGAGATTCAATACTAATTTTTATCAATACTAAATCATTATGAATGAGAATTTCGCGAAATTAGTCAGATTTATCCAAGCTGCTTTTATTTAAAGTAACTTATATTTGGCTGCCAAATTCGGCGATTTCTTAAAGTGCCTGCCATTTTAAGACAACATGGGGGAAGAGGCTAACCAGTGAACTTGGTCGAGACCTTAGTAATTGCTGTGCGCATGCTCACTCACATCGGAATCGGTTGATATATACGAGTGCTGTCGCAGGCAAAAAATCAGATTTTTCAAAATGTCACCCACATTAGAAATTGAAACTGCTATACCTGAGCCATTTTTTAAAGATAAAGACAAACAAAAAATGCTCCTGAATCCTTATATCAAGGTCAAATACTTAAGAAAGAAACCTTTTTCAATTTCTAATTTTTTGGCAACTCACTTTAAATATATATATTTTTTAATTTAATGGCCGCCATTTTGAAACAAGATGGCTGATGAATCTGGCCAGCGAACTTGGTCGAGATATTGATGTATACTATCCACATGCCTTCTTACATCGAAATTGGCGAATACGTGTGTTATGGCGTGCCAAGTACAAGATCGTTTCAAAATGTTAGCCATGCTAGAAATTCAAAGTGCTATAATTCAACCATTTTTTAAGATATAAACAGAAGAAAAATTTTTCAGAAACAAAAACTGCTCCGGAATCTTTGTATCAAGGCCAATCGCATAAAAAAAAAAATCTTTTTCACTTTCCAATTTTTTAATACCTCATTTTAAATTTTAAATTTAATTTATTTAATGGCAACCCTTTTAAAACAGGATGGCGAATGAAGCTGGCCGACGAACTCGGTCAAGATATTTGTATGTACACACCAAGGTACATCCAAATCGGTTCATAAATACGCCTGTTATCACGTGACAAGAATGAGGACGTTTCAAAATGTCAGCCACACTAGAAATTCAAAAGGCTATAACTCCGCCATTTTTTAAGATATAGACGAAACAAAAACTGCTCCGGAATCTTTGTATAAAGATCAAGTACATAAGAAAAAAATATTTTTCCATTTTGAATTTTTTGTTACCACATTTCAAATTTTAATTTTTTTTTAAATTTTAAATGGCCGCCATTTTGAAACAAAATGGCGGATGAAGCTGGCCAACGATCTCGATTGAGACACTGGTATGTATTATGTACACACCGAATTACATCCAAATCGGTTCTTAAATACGAGAGTTATAGTGTGACAAAGGTCAGATATATATATATATATATATATATATATATATACATAGATATAAATTTTGAACGGAGGGTGGTTTCGGTGTTTGGGGGTCATGATCGACGAAAATATACCAAAATTTTTTGAAATCGCTTTCCTCCGAACGACTGCAATAGGTAGCTTTTTGTAATGAAAGCTACCTAAAAGACAAGAAATGACTACATATGTACTGTTCTTATTGTTTGAAAAACTTTTTTAATATAAAAAGTAGCTATATATATATATTTAAAATATATTCAATCTTATATTATATAAGTGATACTATGAACTTTTTAAAAAATATCGTAAAGCAGTTTTATTTATAAACACCAGGTATGAACAACACTTTATTCACTTTATTTCAATGCTTAAATATCATGTTTTATTTTTTAGGGCCAATAAACGTAGCAACGAACAACACTTTATTCACTTTATTTCAATGCTTAAATATCATGTTTTATTTTTTTAGGGCCAATAATTAGGGCCAATAAACGTAGAAAATGCGTTTACAATAAAAGGAAATTTAATAACTGAGTCAGAATGTCTATAATTAAATGTTTGATTAAAATCACAAACAGCAAAAAAATGCTTACATACAATTTAAAAAATAAATACACTAATTTAAAAAACACTAAAAATAATAATTAGTAATTCATAATTGTACTATTAAACAACAACAGTCTACTATAGATGGATTAAGTGCATTATTAGATTTAACAATTTTTCAAAAATCTTGCCATATGTTATAAGAAATTCCTATTATTTTATAAATTTGGCAAATGTTAAATCTGAAAACATTGGTACGAAGATTTAGAAATTTAAATAATAATTAAAAATATTATTAGTAATTTAAAAAATCTTTCAAAAGTTTCACTACTGTAATATGTAAAAAGACATTTTCCGAGGATAATGCTAATTTTCAATTTGAACCGTTTCGTAATGTCATAATAATCGAATATGAATTTAACTCCAAAATATTAATGACGATAAATACTGTAAGTGTTAGTAATCAGAAAACAGTAAAAAAACGAAAAAAAATCCAAATCACTATCTCAACACATTTTCAATCTCAAGTAACTGCAAATTAGTGTTTACATTCTACTATGAATGTAGATATGAATCAATCTCTAAGTTAGCGTTTTGTTTTCGAGTGTTGGCAGATTAAGATATTTTACATCTTTGTATCGAATAAGAAAAAAAACTCTTCAGAAAACAATTCCAAATCAATATTTTTCTATATAACATAAAAGTATTTAACTCATGATCATAACATACAAATACCACAGGAATAACAGATTAAAATTAAATAAGACTTACCTTTGCGTTCCATAAATAATCACTCTAATAATCACTCTAATAATCACGGCTAATAATCACTCTAATAGCCGTATATTTTAATCCTAAAATAGTGGACGTCTTTCTCTTATATTAAAAAAAGCATTGTAGAATTGCTATTCTGATTGGCTGATGGGATACCAAGACATACAATACTCACTCCTTCTTAGAATAACTATTCACTCTAACCAGGAATAAATAGTCACTGTTTCAGAGGAGTGACTATTCACTCTTGAAAAGAAGAGCGTTGTAGTACCAAATCAGCGTAATTTCCAAGGTTACATTATGAAATGGAGTTTTTGAAAATTAAGAAGTGACATATTTTGGTGCTTTTCATAATTTTACTCCATACATATATGTTCAAAGTTCATAGGAAAGTTTTTAAAGTGCATAATGCCAGCATTTCACTCTCGTCAGCAGAGTGAGATATTTCACTCTTGACAACGGAGTGACATATTTCACTCTCGACAGTGGATTGAAATACACTGCTCAAAACAATTAAAGGATATTGCAGTTTTAGGTGGATTTTGTATCTGGTAAACTGTTTAGCTGGTTGATACATGGTCGACAGACATAGTAGGTTATATGAGAATAAATTACACATGTTCGGCAGAAAAAAAATGCATTTTATTGCGAATTTGTGTACTAAAGGATAAAAACACAATTTGTGCATGTGAGAAAAAAAGAATAAGAAAAGGTGTTTTCTTCAAAGAAAATCATTTTCAGTAGGGGGTATGGTTTTCACGGGCGGCCAGCAACGTTGAACACCTTTGAGGCATGGACTCAATGAGGCTATTAATGACGAGTTGGGGTATTCTGCCCCACTCTTCCAGAAGAGCTCTTTCCAGTTCTTGGAGAGTTTGTGGGGATGTTGGCGGCCAGAAACTCGTCTTCCTAGAGCGTCCCAAACGTGCTCGATTGGATTCATGTCTGGAGAACACGCTGGCCATTCCATTCGAACGATTCCTTCCTCGAAAAGGAAATCCTCCACCAGGTTTGCACGATGTGACCTGCAGTTATCGTCCATTAAAATGAAGTTATCTCCGATTGCTGCAGCGTAAGGGACTACAATAGGTCTGAGGATCTCATCCCTATATCGGCGACCAGTCAGAGCTCCATCTCGAATGATGTAGAGGTCAGTGCGCCCTTCAATGGAGATGCCACCATACACCAACACTCCTCCACCGCCAAATCTTACACTTTCGTGCACGAACGCAGGATTATTCCTACTGCCACGGTCCCTCCAGATGAACAGAATCAGAACAGACGTCAGAAAACAGAATATTGCTCCATTCAGTTCTCCTCCAGTTGACATGCTCGGTTGCCCACTCCCTGCGGTCGCGACGATGCCTTGATGTTAATCTAACACATACCATCGGTCGGCGAGCATACAGACCTACAGCATGGAGCCGGTTTCGGACAGTCTGAATTGAAATCGTGGTGCCTGTAGCCGAGCGAAGGTGTTGTTGGAGAAGAGTAGCGTTCATGGTTCGGTGTCTCCGAGCTGTTAACGCTAAATACCGATCTTCATTGGGCGTTGTTGTCCGTCTACGACCTTCCCTGGTCTTCGGCCTGCACATCCACTCTCCAAAAAACGGTTCCAGATCCTGGAAATGACACTTTGTGACACTCCAATGGCTTGCGCTACTTCGGCTTGAGTTTGGCCCCCTTCTAACCTACCAACAATTCTCAAAGCTTCTGAATCTGTCAAATGACTGCGCTGAGACATCGTACTCATCGAAACAAAGCAATCACTGAATGCCGATCATCCTTGTCTTCATTCTCTTTTATCCAGTTGAAAGTCAAATTTCATTCGCTGCCGCTGAAGCGACGTCTTTGACGTCGAACTCAAAATTTGCATACATCACAGTTTGAAAACCAGAAAAATTTGCATTTGTGATTCTCTTCTTCTATTTTCGGCAAAAAAAATTTCGTTTATATCTTTATTTTATATAAAACTTCAAATATCCTTTAATTGTTTTGAGCAGTGTATTTCACTCCTTTCTAGGGAGTGGAAAATTCCACTCTTTAAGGAGTGTATTTTTATAAAATTCACTCCAAAAAGAGTGAAAATGCCTGTCACTCTTTCAAAGAGTGAACTTTTTACTCCTTCTAATTTTAGAGTGTACATCACAGCGCATTTCTTAGCAGATCTACCAAAAGTTTACAAAATCAATCCAAACCCACATTTTTGTTCATAATAATAATGAAAATATTCAAATGCAATTTCCAACCTTGTTTTGTGTAAATTTAAATTTATTACTAGAAGAAATAAGCTACCATCCGAGAAACTCTGAACAAGAATCTGCATGTTTAAAATGGTACATTGCATTTCATGTCACTGATTAAATTATCGCGCACAGGTAAATTGGTAAATTAATAGAAGCTGGATAATTACAACAAAATGTCGAAACACTGCTGTGATATACAAATAAAGACAAACATTTTCATAATAACACCCTAAAAATAAGAAATGTCCAAGGCTTTATGAAAAATCTTTCTCTTTCTTAATCATGTGCAAAAAAAGCTGTGCTACCACTTTGAAAGCCGGAAGACATGCGTGTCTTGCTACTGCTTTTAAAGTGGCATCAAGTATTCTTCGCCCCTGATAATGAAAAACAATGTTCTTTCGAAAGGTTATGCGCATTTCCTATTTTTAGGATATTATTATGTGGTATAGAAATCTATACACACAGCTTGTTATACAATTAAAATATTTATACAAAACAGAACAACCTATTATTATTCAAGAGAAAATAATAAATGGCATTTTGACAAATATTTCTTTATAAAATAAATAAAGTAAATTAATTTGTAAAAAATCTTAAGAGTATTTAGATAAAGAAAAATCACAATTTATAATAAGTATATGGATGCATATATATGTTTTGGTATCATTTCATTTGTAAAAATTAAAGGTTTGTGAATATTGAATGTATTTCGTAATATGGCAATTAATTAAGAATTTTGTAATATTTTATATGAAAATTAATAGTGTGATAAAAATTCACGTATACTTCAGACGAAAATAGGGCAATAAAATTTATAGGAAGGGCACATGGACGCCATGTGAGACATGTTAATAATAAAGCCAGTCACAATTATTTATGATGCACTTAGCACTGACAGGGCTACGATTTATTGGTACCATCGTGTGTGGCAGAGGGGTTCCGAAGCTCACAGGTGACGTCAGATCCCCGTAAACGAGGAATAAAAATTAGCTATGCGTTGGAAAAATACGGAGACGGCCAGAAGATGGAAAAAAAGCGAACCACAGCCAAGAGATCAGGCGCACCAGTAAGAGAGAAGCACCAATCGACGAATAAAAAAAATCATATTGTACTAATGAAATACGCCCATTTTTTTGTGGAGGAAGATTTTGAAAAAAAAAGAGACACTTGGATTTTGTCTTCCACCTATGACACACCTCCTGAAGGAAGCTCTGGGGTTAGTCTTGCGACCAAAAGGGCTAGGTTGATAAGCTGAAGTCTGCGAAATCCTGCATCACCCTGTATCGGATATGGAAAGAAGTCTGATCTAGGAGTGCGCCACCATTTTTCTGATTGCCATTAGCGGATGAGATGGGATACCTCACCACCATTTCTCTGATTGCTATTAGCGGATGAGATGGGATGCCTCACCACCATTTCTCTGATTGCCACTAACGGATGAGATGGGATGCCACACCGAAAAGTTCCAGTTATCACCGTGATTGTATAAAGAGTTCCGCCAAAAGAGACCATATGAACTTTAGTGTGCTCGGTCAAAAGTGACTTTCAAAATTTGAAAGGTGCGGACCAAATCTACCTAGTGATAAGAACTATCAGTGCTCTACAGGAAGTGTTTTCGCCCCTTTCGTCTGAGGTATATGGTGAGTTTATTACTTAATATATGGCCATTATTTTATTATATATTTGTGTTGTGTGCGTAGGATTTTCTGTGTCTAATATTTTATAGGCAAAATTTTAATGCAGTTATGAGTATTTGTCATTATTATGGACTAATCATAACATTAAAATATCAACGTTGGAAATTTGTTAATAACTTGGCTAAGAAGCCCATCTATTTGTGCTGTGAGAAGTTCAACCAACGTTTTGAATCCAAAATTCCACAAAGATATGACTCATAATTATCTTGTTATGAGATCTCATGTAACTGAATATGCTGTCAAATCAATATGCATTTAAGAGTAATTATGTTTGATATATGGAAGTTATGTGCTTGAAAATAATAAAATTTGATTCATATGTGCATTTCCTATCTTTTCTTTGAAGCATTATTCTTATTCTTTCTTTTCAGAGGTTTATTAAATTTATGATTTTTGAAAGTTTAATTTTAGAAAATATTTAATCGAATAATTATCTATGCCACCCACTGAATCCTGAATATAAATTTTAACGTTAAATAAGTCGATTCTGAGTATTGACGTATAATTTTATTCAAAATTTATTCTCCTCCTATTTTATTAATTAATATTACCCTCTTTTGATCTTTCACAACGCGGATCGGGTAATATTTCTATCATTTGTACTACCACTTTATTGTCGCGTGTATATGTTTTTGGTATCATTTCATTTGTAAAAATTAAAGGTTTGTGAATATTGAATGTATTTCGTAATATGGCAATTAATTAAGAATTTTGTAATATTTTATATGAAAATTAATAGTGTGATAAAAATTCACATATACTTCAGACGAAAATAGGGCAATAAAACTTATAGGAAGGGCACATGGACGCCATGTGAGACATGTTAATAATAAAGCCAGTCACAATTATTTATGATGCACTTAGCACTGACAGGGCTACGATTTATTGGTACCATCGTGTGTGGCAGAGGGGTTCCGAAGCTCACAGGTGACGTCAGATCCCCGTAAACGAGGAATAAAAATTAGCTATGCGTTGGAAAAATACGGAGACGCCCAGAAGAGGGAAAAAAAGCGAACCACAGCCAAGAGATCAGGCGCACCAGTAAGAGAGAAGCACCAATCGACGAATAAAAAAAATCATATTGTACTAATGAAATACGCGCCATTTTTTTGTGGAGGAAGATTTTGAAAAAAAAAAGAGACACTTGGATTTTGTCTTCCACCTATGACACACCTCCTGAAGGAAGCTCTGGGGTTAGTCTTGCGACCAAAAGGGCTAGGTTGATAAGCTGAAGTCTGCGAAATCCTGCATCACCCTGTATCGGATATGGAAAGAAGTCTGATCTAGGAGTGCGCCACCATTTTTCTGATTGCCATTAGCGGATGAGATGGGATACCTCACCACCATTTCTCTGATTGCCATTAGCGGATGAGATGGGATGCCTCACCACCATTTCTCTGATTGCCACTAGCGGATGAGATGGGATGCACACCGAAAAGTTCCAGTTATCACCGTGATTGTATAAAGAGTTCCGCCAAAAGAGACCATATGAACTTTAGTGTGCTCGGTCAAAAGTGACTTTCAAAATTTGAAAGGTGCGGACCAAATCTACCTAGTGATAAGAACTATCAGTGCTCTACAGGAAGTGTTTTCGCCCCTTTCGTCTGAGGTATATGGTGAGTTTATTACTTAATATATGGCCATTATTTTATTATATATTTGTGTTGTGTGCGTAGGATTTTCTGTGTCTAATATTTTATAGGCAAAATTTTAATGCAGTTATGAGTATTTGTCATTATTATGGACTAATCATAACATTAAAATATCAACGTTGGAAATTTGTTAATAACTTGGCTAAGAAGCCCATCTATTTGTGCTGTGAGAAGTTCAACCAACGTTTTGAATCCAAAATTCCACAAAGATATGACTCATAATTATCTTGTTATGAGATCTCATGTAACTGAGTATGCTGTCAAATCAATATGCATTTAAGAGTAATTATGTTTGATATATGGAAGTTATGTGCTTGAAAATAATAAAATTTGATTCATATGTGCATTTCCTATCTTTTCTTTGAAGCATTATTCTTATTCTTTCTTTTCAGAGGTTTATTAAATTTATGATTTTTGAAAGTTTAACTTTAGAAAATATTTAATCGAATAATTATCTATGCCACCCACTGAATCCTGAATATAAATTTTAACGTTAAATAAGTCGATTCTGAGTATTGACGTATAATTTTATTCAAAATTTATTCTCCTCCTAATTTATTAATTAATATTACCCTCTTTTGATCTTTCACAACGCGGATCGGGTAATATTTCTATCATTTGTACTACCACTTTATTGTCGCGTGACCAAGTGTGTTGGTGATGGATCGTCACCACATATTAAGAATGTTTTTTCTTTTATTTAATGTAGACTTTCATCACTTTTTGTGATGTCATGCTATACAAACAGTTTCATAAGTGTAGTTACACGGGAAATCACGTTATTACACTTTATGTCCATTTGTGACCATAGAAGAGGGATGGATTATGTGGGGAGGTAAAATTATCCAACCCTTCAAACCACATCCTACGTTTTCATTCTTAAGTGCTTTACGCTTTTATGCACTTTTTTTATTCTTGCATGCAAAGCTAAGTGCTTTAATTTCATATAACAGTAAAATCATGCACATTTTGTTTTGCCTCTCATGTGAAATTTACTTTTGGCGAGATGTGTCACTTTTCTGATTCATCAGTCCACAGGATATGTGCAATGAAACAATTATCTGTGTTCTTTTGCTGCAACAGCCATTCACAGAAGGCCACGCGTTTCTGAAAGCCATCTAGTTTCAGACCTTGCACGGTTGTGTACCGAAATGTGTGTAGCATCTGAGAGCGCGTGTGCTTACTTCAGGCGTCTCTTCTACCCGCTGCAATATTGCATCCGCCTGTGCTACCGTCAGGCCGCTCCGCGGTCTTCCAGTATCGTGAAGATTGGCTGTTGGTAAGACGCTTCCCGTATTTCGCAGTCTGTCGTCCAGCCTACGGATGACGTTGGAATCGGGAGGACGGCGGGACGGATATCGACGGGCATACTCCCTAGCAGTTCGTAAGGCATTTCCATTACATCGGCCGTACATCAGGTACATGTCGCAGTAGTCACGAACGGAATACATGATAACCATGCGAAGAATTCCGGTAGAAGCAAGATGTAGTCTTTTAAATACGAGTTCAACGGCGGCTTAACGTCATTCCATGGCGCGCGCATGCATGACGCGATATGCGCGGCGAACGTTTTAAACATTATCGTCTGGAGAGATATGCAAATACTGTTGTTGATATGTCCAATAAAGTGTTTTTTTCTTGCACCGGCAATGACGTCATACTTTGTTTTTCGTATTTTTCTCGCAATCGATGGATCGTAAAGGAACGCTTCTTTGGGCAGTTTTTATGTACTCCCAAAGAGGAATCTATCTGTACAGAGTTTATGCAGTCGTTTTGGGACACCCTGTATAAAACATAGCGTATTATTTTCCGACACCGTCCTCCATCGATACAAAGAGAATTTGAAACCCATCTTCACTGTCACTTAAGTTTGAATAATACTTCTTCCATGATGGTTTCGTAAATGATGCTCTTGGCTGGTTCTGAGGGTTAAAGGATTTGCCTTTAATTTATGTTGATTCTTCAGATGTTCTTTAATTTCCCGTTTTTTCTCTACTAGGGCTTTGAAAAATAGAATTGGTGACTGCCCAGTGGAATAAAACTGAATTGGTACAAGTTTGAAAAGTTCGAACAGAAAATATAATACAATAAAAATAAAAAGAATGCATTAAAACACCTTGTGTTATATATTCCCTAATTCCATCCCGGAACGATTTCGGAATCATAGAGGGGGGAAATTTAGGGTTAGAATGATTTAAATGTTGCAGCCTCTTCTAGCCTAACGATACCGCTTACAGGGCATAATGAAAGTAATTCTGTAGTTTAATTAAGTCATTTAAACGAGACAAAAAGACATACTATGTGACATCTCAATAATGCTCTAAAGTTGAATTGAAACTTTAAGAACTCCTAAAAGTGTTATTGAAACATACTGCACTAAAAGACAATACTTCCTTACCATCTCACCATCAACAATGGACTAGACAGTATTTATGAGCTTCATAAAGATGCCAATAGTTATAATATTATCGGCGACACATACCAGGGAGAACGACTTTAGGCATGGCGTAGGCATGGATTTCATGCACTTTACTTCATAGTAATATTTTAACTTTAGAAAATATATATTACTTACAAACAGTAATTATTCAGAAAATTTATTTTGTAATACCACATTTAATGACCCTCATCCCAATCACTATCGGGGCCCGAAGGCAGTCTCTCCTTCTGCGGAGGCACATACGAGTACTTAAAAGGCAACGATACATTCTCTTCTGTGACACGTTATCTCCACTGTTGTAGTTCTTAGTGATTTGGGTTACGTTGAATTTAGATCAAGGCAAAAGATGCATAATAGTATCTGTTATTCGTTGGAATCGATACGCCACAGACAACAAACAGCGGGACGTTGTTTCAACATGCGTACTCCTGTTTTGATAAGTTCTCTCAATAATTCCCCTAAAAGCTTTATTTCCGTGACTGGCACTTAGCCATCATGATATATAAAAGTCTGATAAATCTGTTGGTTTTCCCTAATTGCAGCCGAACACTCAGTTTACACTCAAAAAGTCAGTTCATTCGTTTTTAGCTCACAGGCTATCAAAGCCTGAGAGCTAATGTGCCCGCCCGTTCTGTATGTATGTATGTACGTACGTATGTATGTATGTATGTACGTAACGCCATAACTCTTCATAGAAACATCCGATTTGCTTCAAAATTTTTTTCTAGGTTCATTGTGATAAGGCGCTTCCCTGATTGGTTTTGGATGTTCATTGGTTAAGGATAAAGGGGGGAAAACGGGGTTAGTCCACCCCCTTAATTCAGATAAATGGGTTTTTAATGCAGAATGATTCGATTTGCTCCGAATTTGGTATAACGGTTTATTATGTTAAGGAACTTCCCTTATTAGTTTTGGGAGTTCATTGGTTAAGGATAAAGGGGGGAAAACGGGGTTAGTCCAACCCCTTAATTCAGATAAATGGGTTTTTCATGCAGAATCATTCGATTTGCTCCAAATTTGATATACCGGTTTATTATGTTAAGGAACTTCTCTGATTAGTTTTGGGGGTTCATTGGTTAAGGATAAAGTGGCAAAAGGGGGTTAGTCCACCCCCTTAATTCAGATAAATGGGTTTTTCATGCAGAATGATTCGATTTGCTCCGAATTTGGTATACCGGTTTATTATGTTAAGGAACTTCCCTGATTAGTTTTGGGAGTTCATTGGTTAAGGATAAAGGGGGAAAAACGGGGTTAGTCCACCCCCCTTAATTCAGATAAATGGGTTTTTCATGCAGAATCATTCGATTTGCTCCGTATTTGGTATACCGGTTTATTATGTTAAGGAACTTCCCTGGTTAGTTTTGAGGGTTCATTGGTTAAGGATAAAGGGGGAAAAGGGGGGTTAGTCCACCCCTTTTAATTCAGATAAATGAGTTTTTCTTAGCTCACTGGCTATCAAAGCCTGACAGCTAATGTGCCCGCCCGTTCTGTATGTATGTATGTACGTATGTATGTATGTATGTATGTAAGTATGTACGTAACGCGATAACTCTTGATAGAAACATCCGATTTGCTTCAAAATTTTTTTCTAGGTTCATTGTGATAAGGTGCTTCCCTGATTAGTTTTGGATGTTCATTGGTTAAGGATAAAGGGGGAAAAACGGGGTTAGTCCACCCCCTTAATTCAGATAAATGGGTTTTTAATGCAGAATGATTCGATTTGCTCCGAATTTGGTGTAACGGTTTATTACGTTAAGAAACTTCCTTGATTAGTTTTGGGAGTTCATTGGTTAAGGATAAAGGGGGAAAACAGGGTTAGTCCAACCCCTTAAATCAGATAAATGGGTTTTTCATGCAGAATCATTCGATTTGCTCCAAATTTGATATACCGGTTTATAATGTTAAGGAACTTCCCTGATTAGTTTTGGGAGTTAATTGATTAAGGATAAAAGGGGAAAAGGGGGGTTAGTCCACCCCCTTAATTCAGATAAATGGGTTTTTCATGCAGAATCATTGGATTTGCTCCGAATTTGGTATAACGGTTTATTATGTTAAGGAACTTCCCTGATTAGTTTTGGGGGTTCATTGGTTAAGGATAAAGGGGGAAAAGGGGGGGATAGTCCACCCCTTTCAATTCAGATAAATGGGTTTTTCATGCAGAATGATTCGATTTGCTCCGAATTTGTTATACCGGTTTATTTTGTTAAGGAACTTCCCTGATTAGTTTTGGGAATTCATTGGTTAAGGATAAGGGGGGGGGAAACGGGGTTAGTCCACCCCCTAAATTCAGATAAATGGGTTTTTCATGCAGAATGATCCAATTTGCTCCGTATTTGGTATATCGGTTTATTATGTTAAGGAACTTCCCTGATTAGTTTTGAGGGTTCATTGGTTAAGGATAAAAGGGGAAAAGGGGGGTTAGTCCACCCCTTTTAATTCAGATAAATGGGTTTTTCTTGCAGAATGATTCGATTTGCTCCGAATTTGGTATACCGGTTCATTATATTAAGGAACGTCCCTGATTAGTTTTGGGGGTTCATTGGTTAAGAATAAAGGGGTAAAAGGGGGGCTAGTCTACCCCCTTAATGCAGATAAATGGGTTTTTCATGCAGAATGATTCGATTTGCTCCGAATTGGGTATACCGGTTTATTATGATAAGGAACTTCCCTGATTAGTTTTGGGGGTTCATTGATTAAGGATAAAGGGGGGAAAGGGAGTTTAGCCCGCCCCTCTTAAATTAGATAAATGGGCTTTTCATGCAGAATGATTCGATTTGCTCCGAAGTTGGTATACCGGTTTATTATGTTAAGGCACTTCCCTGATTAGTTTTGGGGATTCATTGGTTAAGGATAAAGGGGGAAGGGGGGCTAGTCCACCTCCTTAATTTATATAAACGTGTTTTTCATGCAGAATTATTCGCTTTGCTCCAAATTTGGTATACCGGTTTATTATGTTAAGGAGCTTCCCTGATTAGTTTTGGGGATTCATTGGTTAAGGATAAAGGAGGGGCTAGTCCACCCCCTTAATTTAGATAAATGGGTTTTTTTTGCAGGATTATTCGATTTGCTCCGAATTTGGTATACCGGTTTATTATGATAAGGAGCTTCCCTGATTAGATTTGGAGGTTCACTAGTTAAGCATAAAGGGGGAAACGGGGGCTAATTCCCCTTCACTTACTTTTTTTGAGGGGCATTATTCTTTAAAATAAGAGTATGATATACAATTAGTGTGAATAGCCTGTGAGCTCAATGCCATCAGTTTAGCTGGGCACTTTTCTTTTTTATTTATATATGTCTGTGTGATTCTCACGCCTACTTGCACCGTTCTTTGGCTTTAATCAGGCTCTTTCCTCTAGATGAGAGATGGTAATAATGCATTGGTTTAACGGTATACATGGCATAAAAACATGTATAAAAATCACTTATAAACAGATTAAGTAAATTAATGCTATAAAAAGAGATAAAATATCTGCAGTAAGATTGACGATCGTTTCGTCGCACCAACGGCGACATTTTCAAAATCATTTATGATAGAAAATATTTTCACATAATTTAAAAACAATAAACATAGTAAACACTGTCACGAGACATGATGCATAATGAAATACATTGCAAACATAAAATTAAATTAAAATTAAATTAGCTATTTGTGAGCGTGGATTAATTTTCATATAATTTGACAAAACAATAACATCGTAAACATGTTACGAAACAACATGCATAATGAAAAACATTGCAAAACATAAAATAAAAATAAATAAAATTATCTTGGCTATTTGCGAGTGTGGATTAATTTTTACTATTGCTATTAAAATTACATAGCATCTCTTTCCAAATTTTAGGTAAATCAAGGGACACTGAATCATTGCAAATATTCCTGTTACGTAAAAATATCTCTATTGATTCTCGGATTATGGATGGTAAATAAAATCTTGATGTATAAATTAACTTGCTATTTTTAAAATCGATCTGTAACGGTTCTTCGCTGTATAATCTGGCCAAAGCTGTAGTTCTTCTGTTGTACTTGATGTCTGCTATATGTTCTTTGATTCTGGTTTTAAGTTTTCTGTCATTCCTATATAAAACTGCTTTGTTCCATCTTCTTTTGTGAAGGGTATTTCGTATACTCCTGATATCTGGTTTGACTCTATTGGATCTATTTTCTTGCATACTATATTTTTTAATTTCATAGAAGGTTTTGAGACTAGGGAGATATTGAATTTATTGAGTTTATATTTCAAACGTTCGAAGAAACCAGGAAAATATTATAAAGTGGATAACATGGAATTTTGTGGATTGAAACTTCTTTTCTTTTTATTCTTCAAGCTCTTAATTAATTTTTCTATGGTGCTTTCTTTGCATCCATTGTTTCTTGCAATATCATATATTTTATTTATTTCATTATTCAGTTGCTCGGGAGTACAAACATTGAATGCTCTATGAATAGAATGTCTAAATGCAGAAACTTTGTATGAAAAAGCTGCTTGAGCATTATGAAGGATAATGGATTGACTGATTATGGGTTTTCTGTAAACTGTGCGTTCTATTCCTTCGTGCGTCTTGATTTACACAAGACGCATGATTATACATCTAAATAAGGTAGCGTACCATTTTGTTCTATTTCCAATGTGAATTTAATTTTAGAGTTAAGGCTATTAATCTGGTTTAAAAAGTTATTGAGCAAGGTATCTGCATGTTGCCATATGATGAAAATATCGTTTACGTATCTGATCCATGCATTGGGAGTATAATCCAATTTGTATATATCTATTTCGAGTGGTCGTAATATGAATTCAGCTAATAATCCTGATATAGGAGAACCCATTGGAGCTCTGTTATTTTGTTTGTATATTTTGTCGTCGAAAGTGAAGTAATTATTATTAACTATAAGATTAAGAGCACTCTTTAGTGTAGTTTTCATATTATCATTAATATTCTGCATGCGGTCCATGCAATTATTTATATTTCTAACGGCTTTTTGGGTATCAATAGATGGGTATAAAGAGACTACATCCAGAGTGGCTATTAAATAATTCTGAGGTAAATTAATGTTATTCAAATATTGAATGCACTCATACGTTGAATTAATTACATGATCAGAGCTGGGCAAAATATTTTTCAATAAAACTACAAAAGCTTTTTCCATAAAATATGTGGGGCAGAAGTAGCAGAAGAAGTGGGGCACTGCATTGAGGCTGCATTGGGCACTGCATTGGGAGCTTCTTACTGCATTTAATTACTATTGGCCTTATTGGCATATTTATTTTGTGGTTTTTGAGTCTGCCGACAATTGCTGGGATTACTGCTAACTTATTAATTCTCATTAGAACATTCATATTATCAGGCCAGCTCCCTTTATTATCCAATTCATTAACTTTTTTGTTGATTATGTTAAGTGGATTCTTCTTAAGTTCTTGACAATCCATATTGTTAGTACATTCTATCATTTTATTTTTATAGTCATCTGTATTTAATACGGCTAATTTATTAGATTTATCCGTTTGGATTAAAATGATTTCTGGATCAAGTTTAAGCTTTTTCAAAATATTTAATTCATCTTTTGGTATCCTTGTGGATTGCTTAATTAACTTCTTCAGTTCATGGTACATAACATTGCGTATTTCGTCTTTATGATCGTTATGAGTCGACTGTACAATATTTTCAAGTTCTGGAATGATAGATTTTAAATTAGGCTTAGTTGGAAAAATGTATTTTGGCCCCCGCTCAAGTACTTTTATTTCATCTTCCGTTAATGGTCTGCTAGATAAATTCAGAAATTCCACTGGTTGGCATATACGGTTAACATAGGACTTTTGTGCGTTGCAAAGGTTTTCTATCTTGCGAGTTTGTACCATTTCTTTCAAGCGGATTTTAACGTATCTATATTTTTCCAGGCTGTGCATGAGAATATCAAAAATATACTGTGGTGTAGAGGCTGCAAATTCATAATATAAATCTAAGGTTCTCAGTTGCAGTTTGCTAATGTAGGCATACTTCTTTCTACTACACAATGTTAAACATTTACGCTCAGATTCTCTATTAAGATTAGTAAAGTTATAATTAGCAAATTTATTTCTGTTCTTTAAAAATGTCGGAATTACGTTCCTACTGCGGCATAATTTAAGAAAATCCAAATTCAAAAGTTCACGATCCAGACGTAGTCTTTCATATTTGAAACACGAAAATATTTTCTTATCAAACTCTTCAAACATATTCATTCCAGCATCGAAGAAATGTTATAAAAACATGTATAAAAATCACTTATAAACAGATTAAGTAAAATAATGCTATAAAAAGTGATAAAATATCTTTATTAAGATTGACGATCGTTTCGTCGCACCAACGGCGACATTTTCAAAATCATTTATGATAGAAAATATTTTCACATAATTTAAAAACAATAAACATAGTAAACAATGTCACGAGACATGATGCATAATGAAAAACTTTGCAAACATAAAATTAAATTAAAATTAAATTAGCTATTTGTGAGCGTGGATTAATTTTCATACAATTTAACAAAACAATAACATGGTAAACAATGTTAAGAGACAACATGCATAATGAAAAACATTGCAAAACATAAAATAAAAATAAATAAAATTATTTTGGCTATTTGCGAGTGTGGATTAATTTTTATTATTGTTATTAAAATTACATAGCATCTCTTTCCAAATTTTAGGTAAATCAAGGGACACTGAATCATTGCAAATATTCTTGTTGCGTAAAAATATCTCTATTGATTCTCGGATTATGGATGGTAAATAAAATCTTGATGTATAAATTAACTTGCTATTTTTAAAAATCGATCTGTAACGGTACTTCGCTGCATAATCTGGCAAAAGCTGTGGTTCTTCTGTTGTACTTGATGGCTGCTATATATGTGCTTTGATTCTAGTTTTACGTTTTCTACTTGTCATACCTATATAAGATTACTAATTAATTAATAGCATTTAGACAATCTATTCATAGAGCATTCACTGTTTGTACCCCCGAGCAATTAAATAATGAAAGAAATAAAATATATGATATTGCAAGAAACAATGGATACAAAGAAAGCACCACAGAAAAATTAATTAAGAGCTTGAAGAATAAAAAGAAAAGAAGTTTCGTTCCACAAAATTCCATGTTATCCACTTTACAATATTTTTCTGGTTTCTTCGAACGTTTGAAACATAAACTCAATAAATTCAATATCTCCCTAGTCGCAAAACCTTCTATGAAATTCAATAATATAGTATGCAAGAAAATAGATCCAATAGAGTCAAACCAGTTATCAGGAGTATACGAAATACCCTTCACAAAAGAAGATGGAACAAAGCAGTTTTATATAGGTATGACAAGTAGAAAACTTAAAACCAGAATCAAAGAACATATAGCAGACATCAAGTACAACAGAAGAACCACAGCTTTGGCCAGATTATGCTGCGAAGAACTGTTACAGATCGATTTTGAAAATAGCAAGTTAATTTATACATCAAGATTTTATATTAATACATGGAAATTATTCCAGAGGGAAACATTCGCCTTGCATACAATATTTCAAATGAAAATCAAATTTCAAAGTACAAAGTAATTGCTTAAAAGGCGCAAAGGCCAACATAGTGAAAAAGATTCCAAGCAGGGACTCGAACCCGGGCCATCAGTATAGCGCACTGACGTTCTACCGACTAAACCACTTGGAACGATACTCAGCAGGGAAAATTTCTCACTATTATATGTTGGCAAGGCTACAAACGCAGCACAAGATGGAATATTCAACGTGAGCCACCGAACTAGGGCAACACGGCACAAAGCTTTGCGCCTTTTAAGCAATTACTTTGTACTTTGAAATTTGATTTTCATTTGAAATATTGTATGCAAGGCGAATGTTTCCCTCTCGAATAATTTCCATGTATTAATATAGTTTCTATCGATGCTGGATTTAATTATGTTCCGTGTTTGCCCCAGTTCGGTGGCTCACGTTGAATATTCCATCTTGTGCTGCGTTTGTAGCCTTGCCAACATATAATAGTGAGAAATTTTCCCTGCTGGGTATCGTTCCAAGTAGTTTAGTCGGTAGAATGTCAGTGCGCTATACTGATGGCCCGGGTTCGGGTCCCGGCTTGGAATCTTTTTCACTATGTTGGCCTTTGCGCCTTTTAAGCAATTACTTTGTACTTTGAAATTTGATTTTCATTTGAAATATCAAGATTTTATTTACCATCCATAATCCGAGAAGCAATAGAAATATTTTTACACAACAAGAATATTTGCAATGATTCAATGTCCCTTGATTTACCTAAAATTTGGAAAGAGATGCTATGTAATTTTAATAACAATAGTAAAAATTAATCCACACTCGCAAATAGCCAAGATAATTATATTTATTTTTATTTTATGTTTTGCAAAGTTTTTCATTATGAATGTTGTCTCGTGACATTGTTTACCATGTTATTGTTTTGTTAAATTATATGAAAATTAATCCACGCTCACAAATAGCTTATTTAATTTTAATTTAATTTTATGTTTGCTATGTTTTTCATTATGCATCATGTCTTGTGACATTGTTTACTATGTTTATTGTTTTTAAATTATGTGAAAATATTTTCTATCATAAATGATTTTGAAAATGTCGCCGTTGATGCGACGAAACGATCGTCAATCTTAATAAAGATATTTTATCACTTTTTATAGCATTATTTTACTTAATCGGTATACATGGGTTTTTCTTTTTCCTATAATTTTAAGAATAAACTGTTAGCATCATTTTCTTTTTCTAATATTGGTATTGCAACAGAAATTTTTACTAATCACATTACCTTGAACAATGTTTTCAAAACAGAAATTTACCTTTTAAATGAACTGGATCTACAAAAATTAAAATTTTAAGATCCATGTTAAAAGTAAATGTATAAAATTTTAATATTTATTTGTGGCCACTGTAATTTAATAAGATATTACTGTTCATGAAAAAAGAAAAAAGCTTTTTTTTTTATAGATTTTTCGCATCTTTATACTGTGTAGAATAATCCTCTAAAATGGTTAGGTGAGGTTCGGAATAGTTAAGAAGTTGCAGTCAATTGAAAGTTAGGACCAACCGGCTAAAAAACCAGTGTAAGGAACACTGCGGGACACACCGGCACTTGTGGTGTATTCTTTGCTTCTTAGGTATACATCCAGGAATAGAGCCCTAACTGTAAGTTTCAAAATATAACGATTAATGAAAAAGGTTTACATTATATAATTTTTAATTAATTTTTCAATTAATTAACAGCAGTGAAATTACGTTTGAAATTATTGAATATTTAATACGTGAATTATCACATTGCTAACTAAGCATAGAACCAATAGAGTGAAAAATGTCTAAGCCGGGTACTCCACCATTTAAACTACGAGGACGATACCTATTTTTTATATTATTTTTCATTAATAAGACCTTAATAGCTTTTTTCTTGAAACGACCGTGTAAAGTATCACTTAAATTGATCTACAAATCAACATTTTTCTTTATGGAAATTAAATTATTTATTTTCTGCGTCCATGAACATTTAATATTTTTACAAACTAAACCTGTGGCTGTACGATTCATGACGGATCAGGGCCTACAGTGCCGAACTGTTTACTTGACCCTGGGCCAGAGGTGCTATGCAGAATGTGCCTTCCCAGCAAAGAGGAAATTGCTGGCCAGCAGCAAGATAGGTGCTGGCAATGATGGAGAAGTGCTGGCTAATGGTCTACCCCTGCATGACCACTGCTGGACAGCTACAGTCAACTTTGCTGTTGGAAATCATCAGATAAAATTCTGGTGGGCTTCCGTCTTATCTCATGCGCTGACCCACCACTACATGGAAGTGCACGAACTTTTGCAGTATTACTGCTGGGAACCCTTACGCTAGGTGGCGTTTCGAATATCGAAGACATTGAGTATTTGAACACAAATCTGAAATGAATATCTTAACACAATTTAAACTGTGAAGCTAATATTTTTTTAAACTGTAAATAATATAGCACCACTGCCACCAACAAAATAAATAAGTAAATGAATAAATAAATAAATTCTTTATTTCAACGCACTTTTTTTTCTCCTTAAATCTGGTTTTACTAAGTTGCAAAGCATTTCGGTTTTCATAATTTACACAGTTCAAAATCAATAATAAAAAAAGCGTATAAAATATATAAGATTTTTATACAATACAATAACTTCTATGCCAGTTTAATGATTGGGAACGTAAATCACAAAGGAAGCAAACTTGAAATAGTGTAATGAGAACTTGAAGACAACGAGCGGTCGTAGCATACGCTGAAAGTACTTCTTTATGTTCGATCACGAAAACCAAACAGCATCGAGCGCGGTTAGTACTCTGGAGGGTGACCACATGGAAACCGCTGCAAGTTCAAATATTTCTCTAGGCATTTCTATTATAGACACTTCTACCGATATCTCTATAGCTCTTTGTGAAACTAGCTTATAGAAAAAAGAGCCATAATCCTTTTTTTATAGAATTCTATAAGAATTTTTGTATGGGAAAGTGCTGGGCTAGCAAAGGAATAGCAGTGGGATAGGTGCTAGCACTGCAGGAAAAGTGCCGGATTGAAGTAATGTGGTGGCATACCAATGCTGGCCTACTGTTGGCCATCACTGATGGGCCAGCTGCATTCCACACGGACACTTTTGTACTGGTTTAAGTAATGGCACCATTGCACTTTACCGCTGATGGCAGTGCTGGCTGCCATCTTTTTTCCAGCTGATGACCCACTGTTTCATTCTATTCTGGGTTAAACAGGTGGTCAGCCCAACGCGAGACTCCCAAGCTAGCTTGATACTCATTTTATCGACCCCGAAGGGATGAAAGTTTGAGTAAACCTTGCCCAGCCGGGAGCAGAACTCGCGACCTGTAGCGTGGCAGACAGGCGTGCTGACCACTACACTACTTGGCCATGAACATTTAATATTTTTACGCCAAGTAAAAAGGGCGAAAAAAAGACTACCACTTGAACACATTTCGTTCAGTTTCACTAAAAATAGGCTCATGGCCTCCCATATTCAATAAGTTTTTCAAAAAATTTTTATTTTGCTTGTTTCAGATGATTTAGACAAGCTTTGTATTACACTGTGCTTTGCGATGGGCATACAGAATACCCAAATGCATGTGACAATATATTCAGCAATTTTAATTATTATTGTATTATATATATATATTTAAAAATTATGAATATTAACTGGGTAAATTCAATTTCTGTGTTACATTATTCTTTCTATGAAAAACAAAATCCCGAAATTGACGTACTTTTGGGGCCGATGAACGGTAATGTACCTTTAAACAATGTAAATGGTAGAACCCACTCAGATTAGATGGCAATATAAAATGTTACTCTCAAAATGATGAATTCTAAAAATAAAAGTACCCGAAATTCTCGGATTTGATTCTTTGCACCGAATGTTGTAACTCTGTAATGTGTACAGCATTCTTTCTTCGTTGAACTATGTAAATTGTACTAGAGTTCTTTAGAGTACCAGAACTTTTGGTCGTAAAAAAATGGGATATTTTAAATTTCTTTCTTAGCTATAGAAATATATTTTTCCAGATATAAAATATAAGATCCAGGGGCCATATAAAAATTAAATTTTGTATTTTAATATATATAAAGGGTGCAATATGTTATTTATCGCCGACCTCAACCGTTCTCAACCGTTGGTTGTAGACATATAGTTCCAATTACAAAAACGTTTCAAATGAGGTAAATATTCATGTTGTGACATTATTTAAAGTAAAAAATCAATTTTATAAAAATTAAGAAATCTAACTTTTTATACGGTCCCCCAGTCCCTATAGTTATATTTAGTAAAAGTTTGCACATATCATAACAGATATAACACAGAAAGTTTGACATCTGCATTACAAAAATTGACACAGTTATGAAATTTCAAAGTTTGAGATTTTTGCACATGATTTTGTCTTTCATTGAGGGATCAGTTAAAAGATGAATTAAAGTACTTCGAGATCAGAATCAGGGTGCAATGTCTTTTTTATGGCGAAACCACTTTTAGCCAGTATCCTCAAATCGGGGTATCACCAAAGAGGGTTATTTCATCTAAAAAATTGAGCTGACATTTAGAGGTCGTATACAAAGCGAAGAATGAATTATTGAAATTAAACAGAAAAATAAATATCAATTTATTATAATATCAGAAAACGGTCTACATTAAAAAATGAGTACAAGAAAAGCCGGAATCTACTAGAGATGCTGCTCAAAGTGTTCTACATTGGTGACAATGCAAAATTGAATGCGTGACAGTATTGAGTCCAGGACACGTTAGAGCGTAGCAGCTGTGCAATCTGTGCGACAATCAAGGAAGATGCGCTGCTTCAGATAAACCGGAGAATTGGTCTCAGTCACACAGACCTATGTTGACATTGATGTAACCCCAGAGGTTATGGGAGTCAAGTCCGGGAGCGCGGTGGCCACTCTACCGGACCACCATATCCAAGGATCTGTTGACCGAATTCGGTGGCCAGATATGCCGGGACGTTTGATGTTTTATGTGGAGAGGGCCTCATCATGTTGAAACCACACCCAGCATGCATGTCGGAGACGCAGCTCTTCATACCAGTCACGTACCGTGTTTTGTAGCAGATGCAGGTAATGATCGCCAGTTAAGGTCCCATCGCACGGTGGGTGATTTATCGATTCTACCTGGCCAAAAGTCGATTTTTAAAAGTTTGTGCTGGCGTAATTTAATTTTGCCTGTTATAGCTCTATAGTTAGGGCGTTGAACCCTCCTATTGATATAAATATAATTGTATGGTCCATAGACTAGTTTAAAGTTGGTGCTTCGTAGTTGGGAATGATTGAACCAATTTGAGTATAGTTCTTTAATCTGTTACTTGAAGCGGAATAAAATATCCTGCTTGATTATGGACGCTTCTAAACAAAATATGGACTTTATTTTGTCGGATTTGTGTGCATAAATTTTGCACATATCAGCTGTTCTTTCATATTTATTGTCGCAAAAAACTCTGTATTTTTTTTAGAATTTCTCAGTTTTAATATAGAAAAAGTTATATGATACAGCACGATTAAGCTCAATTTTTGATATGATTAAATAGTTCAGATTATTGCCTTTTCGTTCCAACTTAATTTTTCTGCCCTCAGGTGCCACCCCCCGCCACCCCAGTTTTTAGAATTGTTTTTAGCTTTTTAAGTCTAAATAAAAAAAAATTGAAATTTTAGTTCAAGTACCCTTTTCTTTTTATCAAAGACAGCAGAATTTGAGTTAGTTACATAAATAAACTTTTGTAACATTATGCAACGGCAACAAGATTTAAAATATAACGAGAATGTGAATTTGGTTGAAAATGTTTCCTTTATAGAGTAAAATTACAATGAAGACCACATGAAGTTTTGCTAGCGCGAAATGTTTAAAATTATGACCAAATTTGGACAAAAATTGCCAGTTGTATGTAGATATCTCAGGACAAAATGATATAAAATATATTACTTGGGTTAAGGTTCCTCTGTACAGAGATAAATATAAATATACAACAGAATATACAACATAGCAATTTTCATTAAAGCTGTCAAATGCTTGCCTCATATCTAAAATTTTAGAAAAATAAATTTTAGGATTTGTTATAATAATACAAAAATAGTTCTATCACTTTAGCTTCCATGCCGTTAAGAAAGTATCATTAAAATTATCAAGAAGAACGTAAAATCATGCTTCATTCATATTATAAAACATTTTTCAACACATTCGGAATACTATAGTAAAACTTCATATCATAATAACGTGAAAAACAATGTCTAAGTAATAATTTGTAAAACACATAACACGTTTGAAAACACAATTTCAACCAAAGTCGAAAAAATAACTGAAAATTTTGTACATCCCTGTATATGAACCATATATTTATCATATGATTTACAATATGCTAAAATTTAGAACTGTTAGTGAACGCATAGCACAGGGAAAAATTCCTCGTCAGCAATTTCCGTCAATAAACGGAAATGTACAGTCGTGGGTATACCAAATTTGGAGAAAATCGAATAATTCTGCATGAAAAACCCATTTATCTAATTTAAGGGTTGATAGCCCCCTTTCCCCCCTTTATACTTAACTCATGAACCTCCAAATCGAATTAGAAAAGCTCCTTAACATAATGATCCGGTATAACAAATTCGGAGCAAATCGAATCATTCTGCATGAAAAACCCATTTATCTAAATTAAGGGGGGTGGACTAACCCCTATTTTCCCCCTTAAACCCTAAACAATGAACCCCAAAAACTAATCAGGGAAGCGCCTTATCAGAATGAACCAAGAAAAAAAATTTAAGCAAATTGGATATTTCTATCTAGAGTTATCGCGTTACGTACATGCGTACGTACGTACATACAGAACGGGCGGGCACATAAGCTCTCAGGATTTGATAGACTGTGAGCTAAAAACTACCGCAAACTAATTTTCCCCATAGGCCGTAATGGAATGAATTTTTTTTAAATGTCCCTGTAATGAAATTATGACTTCTACACGCTACATTTTGCATTACCTAACATTCAATAGTGAATATCAATAAGATTTTTCAATGTCATAGCGATGCCACTATATTGACGCCAAAAATAATTTTGGCCAGCTAGTATCAGAAAATCACCCATCGTCCATCGTAGAAGATGTGTCTAACAATCTGGATTTCCTATAAGCCGCATCACATGTGTCGCACCGTGCCGGCGATGTGGAGGTTTCCCAGAGACCAGTAATGCACATTGTGCACGTTCACAATGCCACCCCGTGTAAATATTGACTCATCTGTATACAGAATGTCACAAAGGAACAACGGATTTTCCTGTAAGGTGTTGAGCATGAAATTACAGTAATCAAATCGTCGTTCGTGGTCACCCAGCATGAATGCTTGCACCAGATTCGAACTGGGCCGACCCCCATATGATAGAGGAATAAGGCAATACTTAATGAATAAGAAGGTGGTTACTGTTTCTTCATTATTATTACACTTCAAATGAATACAGATATTTACAAAGTTACGGCAGGGTAGAGGTTTTTGCGGCATCTGCCCACGGCATTGGAGACTTCTGCCGTACCCTTGTCCGGTTTCGTAATGACTTCAGCTCTCGTCTTATATCCATCTAATATCGGTCACTTCGAAATGAAATTTGAGGTTAGGTTAATTTGTAACCAAGCTCAGAGATGCAAAAATGTGCATCAGCTGTTTAATTCTATCTGCGGTTCTGCGTTCATTATTTTCTCATGGGAAACTGCTGGCGTGTCTCGTTGCTAGCATGAGTGTGTTTTGAGAACTTTAAAACCACAACTCACATAAGCATAGACTTCCATATAAAATTTCAACAAATTCTACTGACAAGGAGAGCGTCCGAGGTTGGTGCCACCGAATGCGATGAACATGTGTGTATCGATAGAGTATAGTTAGTATGTAAATATATGACCGTCATAAAGCGCAATCCCAAGGGGGTCTTGAGAAAACAACTCACAAAGTTTAAGCTTCAGTTTATAATTGGATAAATTTCCTTCTTCGGCAAGCGGTTCAGTAGCATGGTCGGCAGCATTCTGGATTTGAGATTTTTCTACCCTGGTTCAAATCCCGCTCGGACTTGTTTTTCGGAACGAAAATGTTTATCAATCATTTTCGAACCGCAATTGAAAAAATATATATAATAATTAAAATTTACGAGAAATAGGAACTAAATGTATGTTTTGTAGCATATAAGTTCTTTTTTAACTACGAAATTTTGCATGTTTGAATATATAATAAAAAGTTAAAAAAAAAAAAAAAAAAAAAAAAAAAAAAAGCGCATATTTATAAGTCTATAGACGAGAAATTTTTTGTTGTTATTTAAAATTATTTACAGTTATTTCAATGAACAATCTACTATTTTTCACAGAGAAATAAAATAAAACACGTGATATAAATGCGTGAATAATTATATTATTTTAATTTTGTTTCTATATGAAAGTATTTCAAATATTTGATGATTATTTTAATACACTTTTTAAAATTCTTAAATTGACTTTTTTTTTTATTTCGGATTTTAGGTTTTGTAATAACTATTACTACGTAATAACTATTTTTAGCAATTCAATATCTTTTTAAAACTCATTTTTAAGCTCATAAACAGTTATTCTAACTATAATCATACGAATCAAAGATTTAAAAAATTCAAAAGTTAAAAAGTTAGTTGTTAAAAAACCATACATTTATTTCACTGTGAAAAATAGTAGCTTATTTATGTAAATAACAGAAAATAAATTTTAAAATTAGCTTAATTTTATGGTCTATAAAAGTTCCAGTTGACATTTTTTAATTTTTTATTATTAATATTTATTTATTTTATCTTTACTTTTCATAAATATACAGTGGCGGTCAAAATTTTCCGGCCAGTTAGTTTTTTTTATTTGTTTGACAGAACGTTTTAGCGAAGAAGAAGTTCAATTGCTCCAAAAGTTAGGAATAAGCAAATTACCTCTGACCACGTGATCCTTTTGATTGGTTACTTAAGATACTTGAAGCAAAGGGGAGGAATTCAAAATTCGCGCGTGCAAAAGTTTCAGGCCATTCGTCATTCATAAGTTTTTGCTATTGCTAAAGCGTTTTTTTGGCCATGTTTGTTAATTAATCAAGGTGAATAAGGTATTTGAAGTTCAAAAATGAAAAATTTAACAATTTATTGCTCTTAAATGAGTGATTTGTTTATCGCTAAAGGGACAATCCTCTCGTGAGATTGCGGCAAAGTTGTCGATCGGAAAATTTGCTGTAAACGATATTTTAAAAAAATATAAAGATGGTCATGTCCTTCGGAACTTGTCACGGTCCAGGGGACCCCGGAAAACGACTATTCTTGTGGACAGAATTATCAGAAGTAAAGCAGTTGATGACCCGCGTAAAAATGCCGCTGCAATTCCACGCCATTTATGGTGTTACAAGCGATTTATGGTGTTATGGTTATTGCTGAAACAAGTCTACCTACAGTGTCAAGACACTTATGTTACGTAGAACTTTATGGAACGTTCGGTGTTAAAAAAAACCTTTCATAAGTAAAAAAATTCAGAGGGCCCGACTGGCGTTTGCCAAGGAATAACAAGACTGGACAAGTGAAAACTGGAAAAAAAGTACTATTTTCAGATGAATCGACGTTCAATCTTTTTGTGAGTGATAAAAAGCATTACAACCAACGACCTAAAATCAAAAGATAAGTTGCGAGATATATTATTCCCACAATGAAGCACGGCGGAGGACACGTTATGCTGTGCGGAGGATATCTCGCAAGATCCTTTGCTGCCTTATTGGCGGAAAAATTGTGGTCGCAACAATTTGTTTCATCATGATAACGACCAAAACATACATCCAAGCTTGTCAAGCAGTGGCTTTCGCACAAAAAAAAACTTAGCTTTTGAAATGGACAGCCCAATCATCCGACCTGAATATAATAGAAAATCTTTTAAACTAACTTGAAAACGTGTGTGGAATTATAAATATTCCAATTTAGCAGCATTTTCACAAAACTTGCAAGAACCGTGGACAAAACTTAACATTGATGATCTACAACTGCTCATTGAATCGATGCCACGTTGCTGAGCCGCAGTACTTATTGCAAAATGTATGAATACAAAATACTAATTGTAAATGTTATTGACCACTGTTATTTTCTTTTATAACACCATTTTTTTCCAAACTTGCCAAAGTGGCCGGAAACTTTTGAGAACATGCATTTTCTTTTGCAATTAGTTTTGTCAATTAAATTTATTAATATTTAATTTTTATTCCATAAATAAGTTCTTAACTGTTATGTCAATAAAGTGTATAAGTATCACTTTGAGATTCCTCTTCATATGTGTATACTTGGAAATTAACCAAAAAATTTATGCTGGCCGGAAACTTTTGACCGCCACTGTATAAGCATGCAAAGATTCGCTGTTAAAATTTTATTTATATTAATAAACTGCATTATATAAAAATATTAAACAAGAAAAAAAAGTTAATTCTGAAAAAAATCACTACGTAGACACTTATTCTAATTAAAAATCAAGAATCCCAGAATTTAAAAAATCATATTAAAAATATAAATCATATTTTTAATAAACCATGAAATATTCGAAATATTTGAATGAGGAAACAAAAGGAAAATAATATATTTATTCACTTATTTTAATTTATTTCTTTGTTAAAAATTGTAGATATTCATTGGGATAGCTGTAAATAATTTTAAATAACAACAAAAAATTGTCTGGTCAATAGACATAAATATGCGGGGTTTTTTTAAGCTTTTCCTTATATATTTAAACATGCAAAATTTCGTAGTTAAAAAAGCACTTATATGCTACAAAACATACATTTAATTCTTATTTTTCGTAAATTTCAATTATTATACGTATTTTTTCAATTGCGGTTCAAAAATGATTGATAAAAACTTCCGTTCCGAAAAACAAGTCCAAGCGGGATTTGAACCAGGGTAGAAAATCTCAAACCCAGCATGCTGCCGACCATGCTACTAAACCGTTCGCCAAAGAAGGAAATTTATCCAATTATAAACTCTAGCTTAAACTTTGCAACTTATTTTCTCAAGACCCCCTGGGGGTTGCACTTTATGGCGGTCATATATTTATATACTAACTATACTCTATCGATACACAAATGTTCATCGCATTCGGTGACACCAACCTTGGACCCTCTCCTTGTCAGTAGTTCGCAAGTCCACAAAATTTGTGTCACATACAGACAGACACATACTCACAGACAAACATTTGCTAAAAACAGTCAAGTCCTTTTCAGGACCTTCTAAAAAGTATAAATCCGTCGAAACGGGAATCCGAAATTTATCACTATCCAACAATTTTCTTCTTGTGTAGAAAGAAAAAAGTTAAAATATCCAGTAGTGATATCCAGAGATCTAGGGGTTGCAGGATTGGACTATGTCTTACAATCCATCTCTTCAAAATTCCTTGTTTAAAAAAAAAATGGACAATAGCAGCCCAATGTTTTGTCGTTTTGTCGTCTCACATAATTTTCGGATACATATGCAAACACCCGCAATGAGAATCATATCTAAATAAATTTATTTTGTCCCTGTTGCTTCATGCAAAACGAAACGCGAATTACATTATCAGCCATTACTCCATATTACATATAATTATAATACACAAGGTGTTTCAGAAAGGAATCCCCAACTTTGAAATGACATAACTGCGAAACAGTGAGAGAAAAAAAGGGGACACAAGTGGTATGTTGGACAGACAAATCTGGAATATCTTATACTCCGGTTTGCAGAAATAGTTCCAATATTGGCTAATAGGTGGCAGCACAAGCACATGAAATTTTAAATGGTACTCAGAAGTACACAGAAAGTTCATTCGTGAGTCTATTTTATTGCTGTCTCGTGTAAGGGAGTTGTATCGTGTTAGCTATTATACCTCAATTGAAGAACATCATGTTGTATTCCTTGGAGCAACGTGTTTTCGTTGTACTGGAATACCACCGATTACGTCGAAGCCCTACGAATGACAAAGAGAAGGATTTAAAAAAAAATTAAAGTTCCAGACAATTCGTAATTCATTCAACAAGTTTGAACGGACAGGCAGTATGCCGATGGTTTAGCCGAAAATGTGGATTGCAGCCCATCTGTCATGACACCACAAAATGTGCAAGCATCTGAAGAAATAGTCAAACTTAGTCTCCGGAAATCCATCTGACCCGCTTCTGAAGCGGGAATCTCAAACACCACTACGTACAGAATAATGCGAAAGGGCCTGAAGCTGTTTCCGTATAAAGTATAGTATCATCAAGCGAACACAAATACAGATCTGCGAGAAAGAGAAGACTTCACAAATGAGGTACTCCAGATGATTGTGAGAGTAAAATTGATGTCGGCTGCGTATGATTCACTGATGAGGCCCATTTTCATTTAAAGGGATTTGTGAATAAACAAAACTGGCGAATATGGGGCACTGAAAACCCGTTTGTGTCTCTTGAAAACCACTGCAATCTGCAAAAGTTACAATTTGGGCTTTACTGTCCAGTAAAGAGATCAATGGGCACTTTTTCACGAGGGAAACGATTAACTCATTCCGAATTATTGAAATTTTACAGAAATCTGTTGCCACATTTCAAGCTCTGGGGGATGCAATAGAGAATTCATGGCTTATGCAGGATGGAACCTGGCCACACTGTACTACTGCAGTGTTTGATTTCTTTGAGGAATAGTTCAGTGACCGAGACATTGCTCTCAATTATTCCGGGGTGACAGGTATTGGTATGGATTAACCTCCATATTCCCCGAATGTCAATCCACGTGTGGCTAATTGGCCACGTGTGGCTTGTGGGGCTAATTGAAAGACACTATTTACACTGAGAACAGCTTGAACAATTCATCTGTGAGGAATGCGCATCCGTTTCAGTAGAGACATTGCAACTAGCGACTTCCAATTTTACCCTTCGGTTGTGTAATGTTATTGCTAAAAAATTTTACGATATCGAAACCATCGTAGTGTGATTTGACCTCTGTCACCCACTTTCAGACACTATTTCAAAAACACTGATATGTGACTGCAGCGCCCTCTTATGTCCAATCTTGGAACTATTTCTGCAAACAGATGTATAAGAAATTCCAGACCTGTCTGTCCAACGTACCACTTGTTTCACCTTTCTGTCTCTCACTATTTCGCAGTTATGTCATTTCAAATTTCGGGAGTTCTTTCTGTAACACCCTGTATATAAGCTAACAAATCTGCGAGTTTCAGGTTACTGTGTACTTAATACAATTTTTTAATCCTTTGAGCGTCTTAGGGTTTTTCAGCATTTTCATAAAAATGATTGTAATTCCAACGATATACTATATATTGTTTAATCGCGGTTTCCTGCTATAATATATTTCATATCCCTTCATCCTACATACTTTTTAAAACATAATTCTGTTAAAAATATTTTCGTCTACAGCTATTTTAACATGATTTCTGGAAACTGAAAAAAAGGCCATTCGCCTAAAGTGTTAAAATGTGGCAAGGTTTTTCAGACACCCTCTATTATTCTTTTAAATAAGTAGATAATTACCACCAAATTCTTTAAATGTATTAACCCTTTATGTACTGAATTATGAATTCATGAATATTTTATCTTCTAAAGCATTTTTCGTGAATTGTTTAAACTAAAAGATTTAGCTAAGCATTTAATAAATTTTAGAAGGATTTTAGAAGGATTGAAGGATTTAAAAGGATTAATTAAATTTGAATTTATAGGGATTTTGTGCAATATTTATAACCCCACTCAAATCTTTTTTTTTTTCTTAGTATTTGGTATAAATAAGGAAATGTACAAATATAATGTCCTTACAACAGAAATATAGAAATATTTCCGAATTGAAAAATCCCCTCCTCTTTCAACGCAAAGAAAGCTGAAAGGATGCAATGGCAAAAAAACTTTTATCCTTTTAAAAATATTTTTGTTTTGTGTAACCAATAATGCTTTTGGAACAAGATAGAGTAATGTATCTATAACTCATTCTAAACTGCATTACAAATAATCGATGTATTAAATGAATTTTATAACAAGTTATTTTAATAGTACTTATAAGTACCGTCAGTAGATAAAGGGTTAAATAGTGATTAAATATTTATAAAATAGTTTTCAATTAAATTTTTTAACATTTAAGACAAAGATATGTCGCATTTTCGCTACTAGAACTGAGTAGCTAAAATGTTGATTTTTCCATTCCACCCATCTGCGGAAATTATATGAGTATTTTATATTTCATTACTCCAACAAAATGTTTTATATATGGTTTCAAATAGTTTTGGGTAAGAATAACTAAGAGTTAATTTTTCACTTTTTCACTATATCAACACGTACTGTAATAAGATAATAACATTTAATTCAACAAAAATGATAAAGTTTTGTAGTTCCATCCAATTTCTGTTTAATAATCTATGTATAGTTGTTACCTTAAATTGATAACTACTATTTTTACTACAGAATACATTCGTCTAAATAACTTGGATGCTAAATACATTAAGGGGTCTCAGGACTCTTAAAGCTTCAAAATTTTTATTTTTTTAGATATTAAAATACTATCTTTTCTGAAAGTTTTCATTTAAATGTTTTCTTAAAATTCCCATTAGAACAGAAGTTATGGCTTCTAGAACTATATCCGCTCAATAGCTGAAGCGGCGTTTTCGAAAGTTTGAAGTCACTTTTCTCCAAATGACGTTTTTGGGCATAAAGCGCACGATATCTCAAAAAATTCTGAATATTTTTTCATGAAATTTTCAAAACATATGTTTCATATTAGTCCGTATAAACTAAGCCTAAAATTTCCTTTTTATTGTTCAAAAAAATATTTTTTTAATGTGATTATATGGTAAGGTGCCCTATTATCGTCCCCCAGTCACTTTTAGGCCCTTGGAAGTTGTGATTTTCAATGAAAATCTACAAAAGTTGGATTTTAGATAGACTAACTACCCACGCACATAGAAATATAGGCAAATATCGTACAAAAAATTTTAACAATGCGAAAAATTGTTTTTTCAGAAGTATCTAAAAAATGCAAAGGAAACAAAATGGTCCTAATTTCGCCCACCCGAAAAATCTAATACGCCGAGGCTTAACTTATAACTAAATCAAAATTTATTTCTAAATGAGTAAGTAATTTAATTTACATTAAAGTAAGGCACAAAGAAATGTACTAATTATCAGTGGAAGAATAACGTAACGAAACATTAGCCATCCAAACTTGAGGAAATTTTTTTTAAATGTCATGAAAAAGCATTCCTAATTTCGTCCCCGGAACGAAAATAAGAACTGCAAGGGGGAACGAAATTGGGACCACGCTACTTCCCAATATGACGGAGCTTCAATTCTCGTAAGGTGAACTGAGTGTCCTAAAACTCACTGTATGCTACTCTCAGCAACTTACCAACGTGAAATACATGCAATGAATAAGAAATAAATACTTACAGTACAGTAAATAACGTTCTAGAAACGACGTAATAAGAACTCAGGTCTTCTAAAAATAGGAAATTTGCCGTCTTTAATTTATGTATGCGTCTTGGCGAACGAAACTTTCAACACTGACTCCTTTTACCTTCTGTCCCCTGTGCCTTGCGTCATAAGTGGCGCCACTTTCGCAGAAGCGAAGAAGTTAAGGGGGACAAAATATGAGCACTTTACCCTACTGATGAAATTTTCAAAATTTTGCATTAGCTAAATACAACTTTGTATTAAAAATATAAAGAGTCTTTAAATAGAAATTTATTTAGGTTCAGGGTCATTTTTAGAATCTAACGTATAAGTAGGCACCAAAAATTTCATTCTAATTGCAAAATATTTTTTTAATCCTGCGCATAAGCTGTTACACGAATTTTCTGTTCGTCAAACGTCTGACAGTTTGGAGCATCCTGTAAATGTTATTTCTGCATCTTGCAATTTTTAAAATACATGAAATGAAAGAACATAACTTATATCTTCCATCCCCCCCCCCCAAGAAAAATTGTTTTAAAATATTGAATGTTAAAAATGTTCTTTTTTTTTCCAATTGTAAGAGTCCTGAGACCCCTTGAGGCCTAAATGTTTGTTTAAAAAAATACTTTTTAATATATAGTATATATTTAATATATTCACTCTATATTTTATGATTTTGTTGAAAGTTCGTTATAATCAATTCATTTCTACCGTAATTAAAGTCACCGCATGCATAATCAGGAACCATGTCTGTATTTTTTTCAGAAAGAAATTAATTTAAAATATAAAGCATTAAAACTGTAATCTATTCTATTAAAATATATGCGCAAATGTGTCTGTTTGTCTGTAACACTATTTGACTAACAGTTTACACTGTCGAAGGCAGTATGGCTAGCAATTCCAAGCTTGATTAGAAATTTTTTTGTTTAAAACTATAAAATCTTACAAATTCGAGGTTCGTTTGCAAAAACCGAGTAGAGCGGGTGTAACTTGCCCGAATGTATGCTGCCGTAGTTTATAGCATACCATAGCAACCCACACCCACACTAAAGAACTTGACGCTTTGGATAAAGTCACTTAGATGAGTTTGATAAGTAATAAACAAGCATTAGCTTGGCAAAAATGACAAGCTCTTCCAACATTTATTCAAAATTATTTCGGCCAATGGAATTTTGTTGCTCGAAAATCGCTATTTTCTCAAAAATGCATTCGATTATAATCGCATCAATATATTTAACATGCAAAAAGTAATTTTTGCAACTGTCAGTTCATTTAGATTCTAAACATAATTTCTCACTTATAACAAGAAATTTAAAAAAAAAATAAATATAATAAATCTGTTCTAAATACATAAATTATATTTCTTTTTCCTCCAAAATCCAAAGAACTTATACAATGCAAATGCACCACATCAAGTTGCTATGCCAGTTAGTCAATTATTAAAATATGTTACTTAACAATTTACCTTCCAAAAAAGCTTGAGAAATGAAAAAGTAGGTTTTTCAAATTATTATAAGAGATAATTTTACAACCGAATTCTTCATATTGTAAGTTAAACAATATTTTGGAAGAAATACTGCCATATGCAACGCATTTTTTAAATTGATTTTATGAATGCTTACTTTTGCAATCAAGTTAGTTTTTATTCATTTTATTTATAATAGTATCAATATCAAAAATAGTGAAAACACATTTTTCAATTGTCTTTCATTTTCTTTTGAATAATTATAAAATCTTCTTCATAATGAATAGTTTTACTTATAAATTAATCACAGCGTTTGCCCTTTTTTGCACTACTTTTAATTCAAAGTAATAAAATAAATAGATTTTTATTGGAATGCAAAGCATAAAAGTGTGATAACATCTTTTTTTTATATATATAATAAATAGTTTCGTGAAAATACTATTTTTAAAATCAGTTAAATGTACGAAAGCTATGATAAAATATATTATTGATTTTCATTAAATTAGAAATAAAAATAAAAATGGAAATTTCCTTAAATACAGTTCCAGGTTCTTTGTAGTTACAATTACTACTACCATTCTGAAAGTTTCATATAACTAAGCATTTATCAAATTTGTTAAAAAATGAATTTTTTTTTCATTAAATGTACTGAAATTTGTAGACCCATTTCTCTACAGAATATCATAAATGGTCCGTAAACTTAAAAGATTAAAAAAGTTTTTGTTTTTATTATGTAAATTTTCATTTCAAAAACTGTTTCCAGTATTCTCGTTCTTCAGAATCTCAAAAACGAATCGTAATCATTGTAAAACGAAATTTCGGTACTTAGCAGCATAACGTCTAAAACTTTTTCTCATAAAATTCTTTCATATTAAAATTTTATTAAAAGTTTCCAATCCCCAGAAAGAAAGATGGCAAATTCTTCAAATGTTTAAAAAAAACTTTCAAAGAATTATATTAAAGTCATTAAACTGTGAAAGAGACCTTTCGAAAAATGTATGAAAAAGTAGAAACTTAAATAAGTTAAAAAGCTCACTTGAACTGTGAAATTTGGCTACAAATTATTCACAAAAGACAATTTGATTAAATTTGTTTTATTCATTAGTTGGACACATTTTAAATTTCTTGTTTCCTATTGCTTCAACTGTATAAAGTAGATTTTTATTTATTGAAGAACCGTGAAAACTTTTTCCTTTAATATCATTCTTAAAATTTTATATAAAGCTTTTTTACTTATAATATACAATATGAAATTTAAAAAGCTCACTGTTTTATTTAAAATGCAACTAAAATAATAGAAAATATGTTACAAGAGAAAAATTCATTTTAATTGAAACTTCCTTCTAGTTTCGGTCTTTCCCAAGCCCTTCATCAGAGAATATTTTAATAACTATTTGCCGTTTTAAATAAAACGTATTTTTTAATTTGTAACATTTCTTCTATTAGTTTAGGCGCCTTTTAAGTAAACCAGTGAGCTTTTTAAAGTTCATATTGTATATTTTATGTTTGAATCAAGGTAAAATATTGCATTTCGTCTTATGAGCTTTTTTACTTTTTGACGTTTTACTTGTGAAAAAATATTTTTTTTTTCTAAATTTAAGCTTCAAAATTTATATAGTAAATACTACAACTCCAATTTTAAATGTATTGGGTCGTTCGGAAAGTTGTTTCGGTTTGGGAAAGTCAATTCGTACCGGAAACTTATGTCCGTTAATTATTAGACATTAGATAACGGAATTAATGTATAATAATTAAATGATAGAATTTTCCGTTACGAATTAATTTTCCCAAACTGAAACCACTTTCCGTACGTACGACCCCATAGAAGAATAGGCAATTTTTATTTTTTATAAAGGATCGTGCTGAGTCATAATATTAAACAAAATCAATTTTGTTTTGGACCGTACTTTCCATCGAAAATATTCACTGAATAGTTCAAGGTGATTTGATAAAAAATAACTTTGCGAATTTCAATTTGTCAAGCACAATAATAGATGTTTACCTCAGAAAGCTCTTATAAATATTGAGGGTAATGGATATATAAACTTGCTATACAAGGATGCGCGAAATTCACGCCATTGTTCTCACACTGTTAACAGATGCACATGCATGACCAAGTGCACTCTTCAATAAGCTTAGTAAAAAATCATTACTCATAGATTTTTATTGCACTAGGAAAAACACATCTACAATAGCAACACTCAAAACTGGTCACTTCGAAAGCATGAAAATCCATATAGGCGGCAACAGATAGTACTACTGAAATTGTTCTTAAATCCAACACCGAAATATTTTGACTGTCCAGACATTGCTGCAAACATTGTAAAACTCATGAGTGCCTACAGTCCACAAGCATCCGATTTTTCAGCTGTTACTGTTCAGATTTTTGAAGCTATAAAACTCCTTTTATTATTATTATTATTATTATTATTATTATTATACTACATTATCCATAGAGACGAAAACAATAACACAAATAATCTCAGAAAGTTATAACTACAGTTATTCAAACTTCTAGATTTCTCTAAAGCAAAAATTATAAAAACGTATGTTGGATGTTAGAATAGTATAATAAGGAAATTTTAGGCGACTGACTTAACAATATTTGGGTTAAACGGTTTATAGCCCTATCAATCTGTAAGCGAATATAATACATTTATTACGCATAATTTTTTCAAGACTACACTTTTAAGTCAGTGACAAAGATATTTCTATTTCAGTTTTTTGCCCATTTAACACAAGAAAAAAGTCTAGCATTTGAACAAAGAGATTCTTAATGCAATTTTTTTCAGGCAAAATGGGAGATTTTTTAATGAAGATTTTTATGTTGGATAATTTTTTTTAAAAATGCGATTTTAAGAAGGACAACAAAGAAAGAAAAATCATACGTTAGTCCTTCATAGTTTATGAAGCACTTTCCACACAAACGGAATATTATTAAGAAATTTCATTAAACTATAAATGTTACTTATTCCATATTCCTGGGAAAGAATCTTGTAGTCCACTTCAGTTGATGTATATAAAATTATTATGCTTAAAATATCGTAACATAAATAAAATGTACCGCAAACGATTTTTCCCCATAGACCATAATGCAACTGTGAGAAATTTCTCAAAATAAGGCATTTTGATGCAACAAATTTAAACTAAAGTGAATGTAAATTACTGTTTGGTGAAGCTTGAAACACCATGTGGGCCATTTACACGCTATGAAAATTAACTAATTTTGATATGAATCACTAAATATGTTTTGATAAATCCGATCAACCAATTAAATGCTATCGAAAAGTCGATTGCAAGAAATATAATAATTTTGACTAATCAATCTTTGTGAACAGACTTTCAAATATTCAAAATACATCGTTTTTATTTAAATGAAATAAAAATAAATATGTATACATTACTATCAAGTGCGTACCATACTTTTATTATTCATAATTTGACGTTCTAGATGAATTTTCTGAACAGTATTATTCTTTTCCGATTAAACTGATCATTTTTCTCTTCTTGCGTAATTAAATTTATGTATTTATAATAAAACTTAATTTATAAAAAAAATTATTTTTTGAATTACGTTGGAATATAATACATAAATCTTTCAAAAAGGAGTGATATCTCATTAAATAAAACTCATTATAAGGGGTTTGTCCAAGCAATAAACTTAAAAAGTCAGCTATAAAAATAAATGTTCATGTGAGTGCCTTATGAAATTCTATCGCTATTATTCATAAAATTATCACTAAATATTCATAATTGTTGCAAATAGCTCGGAATGAGCTATTGCATACGAAAACCAGTTAGCGTCGTGTAGGGAATGAAAGTTTTAGTCAATCTTATAGAATTATTCACATGATCATGTGTTTTAAAGTATACCAGAATTTTTTATTATAATCTGCATGTAGTAAAGAGAGTATATGACTATGCATTTCTTATTATGACTTCTTTTATGTTTCAGCAATTAGAAATAAAACAATAAAAAGGGTTCGCTTGAATCTTTTTGCACCTTTGGTCATTCTAAATTTGAACAGAAGCTATTTATTCGAACGAATAATTCATGATAACAAATTAAAAAATACCAAAAGGTTGTTATGTTTCTTTTAATCATATTGCAATAGATTTTCCAAACGTCTTCAAAAATTCTTCTTTTATCTATTGTCATATTAATAGTGCGCAAAATAACTGTATTCGTAGTAATTCAATTACTGACATATTCTTTAAGTTTCAATAAACCTTAACTTTTCCAATTCGAATTGCTGCATTTTTTAAACGTAAAAGTAACTTTTCAGGATTTTTTTCTATCATCCGAAAGGCTTAAAATTAATTGTATGGGGAAAGTCAGTAAATAAAGCATAAAATGCTGTAAACTGATGCACGAAATCAGAAGTAGCTGTTATAAATACGCATTGTGGGAATTTCATTTCCAATTATTTCTGAACATAATCTCCTGTAATATATTTACTGCTTCATGCATAGTTAATATGTTACAGCTTAAATGTCCGATGTATAGTGCACTGAGATTAATCTACGTGTTATTTTTTAATTCTTCTATTTTCATTTTTACAAGCACAAAACGTATACTAAAAGTATTCATTTTTGTATACTGATGTCTTCATTTCTTAAGATGGACATAATAACACAAAATAATGGATTTTAGAAGCTGATAATTAAAGATGGACATAATAACAAAAAATAATGGATTTTAGAAGCTGATAATTAAAGATGGACATTCATCAAGTATAAAAATATCCATGTATAAGATAAAAATGGAGTTAAATAGAGCAAGCATACAATGGGATAACCGTGAACACACATACGCTCCATGTGCCTAGAGGTTGCCAAGCATTTTACATACATTGTTCCCCAATCCGAGGTATTTGCAGCAATTATGAATAGTGATAAATTTTCTCAGGGCACTCACATGAAATAGCACTTCTTTTATGGTTGAAGTTTTTTTTTATGGTTTGGTGGCACCATTTACAAAGACTCATTTTTTTATGGAATGTAGTATATGTATCTAATTGAATTTTCTTAGATGGACCAGATCATGTTAGAAATAGTCACTTCAAAACATTTTTAGGATGCATTTCAGCCGCCTGTGAACTTTTTAAATTACAAAATTCAAATATCCCTTTCGAAAGTACTTCGTTAGTACCGGTTAATACCTCAACAATTTTCGTTCGTTCTGCAAGCGATAACGAACACCCGACGAAACAAATTCGAGCTGGTAAAACAGCAGCCGCAGCACTTTTCAAATATCAAATTCCAACTAAGTCATTTGAAAATATTTTATTATTACTGGTTAGTACCACAAAATTCTTCGTCATTGCCGGTACCGGTACCTATTACTAGTCTTCTGAACTGTCTAGATACAATTCTACGAGCCGGCGATTTTCGAACTAACAACTTTCAAATATGTTGTTCGAAAGTACTTTATTAAATACCGGTTAGTATCACAAAAATTCTCCCGTATTGAGTACCGGCCTTTCCAAGTGCAAAAAAAAAAAAAAAAAAAAAAAAAAAAAAAAAAAAAAAAAAAAAAGAAAGAAAGAAAGAAAGATTCCGTCAGGTGAAATGGTTTTCGAATATCAAGTTTAAAGTTTACAGTTTAAAAATACTTCTTTACAGAGAAATTTGAACTATAAAACCGTTTCACCAGGCAGAATCATTATTTCTGAAGGCTTTAAAGTACCAGTAGTACTAAACAATTTTTTGTGGTACTAATCCACACTAAAGAGTCAAAACATTATGGCCACCTACCTAATAACGCATTGACTCACCTTCGGCACGCAGAAAAGCTGCAACCCTCCTTGGCATGGATGTCACATGTCCTTGGTACATGGACGAAGGCAGATTGTACCACATTTTCAAGTAGCGGTCACACAAATCCGGGATATTACAGCATGGTTGTTTTTCGGCTCTGATCTGCTGTTCCATGACACCCCAAATCTGCTATATTGTAGTAAGATCCGTTGAGTTAGGCTGACAGGACCTGTAACATGTAGTGATGTCTTGCTCTAACACTCCATTTTCAGTTGGGAAGACAGATACCATGTAAGGGTGCAACTAGTCCGTAATGATGTCATATAGTCCGCGTCCTTCATGCTCTGTTCTACCACATTCACAGGTTCTAGGACGCCCATGAGATCGTTCCCCAAAGTATAAAATAGCCACAACCGGCCTGTGTATGACCTGCTGCATAAGAGGTAGCAATAGTTCGCCTGAAAGAAGGCGTGCCTTGACACGGCCATCGACGTGTTGAAGAATGAATCGTGATTCATCCGACCAGGCAATTCTTTCCCAACGATTCACGGTCGAGTTACGATGTTCTAGTGTATGAATATTTGGCGATGATGCTTGGTCAACACAGGCACATGAGTGGGGAGTTCGCTGCATAACCTAATATCCGACGGTGTCAACTGAACGGTGTGCTCTGAAATAATTCTACTTGGACCTGTACTGTATTCGGCTGTCAGCTGAGCCAGTGTTTGTCACTGATTTTGTTTTACCAAGTGGGGGAGTCTCCAACGTCCCTTTTCTTTGATAACGCGTCAACGTCCAACGCCATTGCGTCTGCTGATGGTTTCCCCGTTATTCATGAACTTTGTATGAGTGCTAACAACGATATGTCTTGAACAACCCACGACTCGATCAGTTTCGGGGATACTCGTTCTGAGCTGTCCGGCCATTGAATTCTGTCCTCTGTTAAAGTCGCTTAGATCAGCAGCCTTCCCCATCACAGGCAGAAGTAATCTCAAACATCATTCCTCAGGCTCCCTAGCAGTAGTTAGATACCATTCCCACTTGATTACGTGCCCTCCACGTCAACCAAGTGACTTCATTACAAAATGTGGGGATGATCATAAAGTTTTGGATCTGCGGTGTATGTTAACGAAATACTTTCGAATGACATATTTGAAAGACCCTAGTTCGAAAGAGCGAGAGTTTCCTTTCACTTTTGAACATTTTGAAAGATCGGTACTGGTGCCGGTACTAAAGAATTTTTGTGTGGTATCAATCTGTTCTAACGAAGTATTTTCGAAAAAATATTTGAATGTCCCTATTTCGAAAGAGCGCTGACTTGTAAAATGGTACACGGAATATTGGTGTTCTTGTTATCGCAGCCGGTACTAATATATATATATATATATATATATATATATATATATATATATATATATATATATATTGCTTTACTAACCTGTACTAATGAAGTACTTTGGAAATGCATACTTGAAATTTGAAAACCGTTTCACCAGCTAGAATCTAATTTTTTAACACATCGAAAGGTCGGTGCTCTGTGATGGTATCAGTACTAAAGAATATTTCTGTGGTACTAACCAGTTCTACTTTCGAATGACTTATTTCAAAATCCATAGTTCTAAAGGTCGCTGGATTGTAAAATGGTACTCAGACAATTCGAAAAGCCAGTAGGGGAAGTGGAGGCACATGTGAACATCACAATTTTTCAATAGTTCTTATAAGTTTTTTATTTAAAAAAAATTACTAAAGATGATAGAACCTGTAGACATATGGAAAATTTTTTTTGAACCTCATTGACATTTTGTTTGTCCTCTGTAGCCAAAACACTGTTTTTAGATCTCAAAAGTAAAATCTTTGTTCCAAGTTGATAAGCGAATAACTTTAATTATTTATTCATTTATTTGAATTTGAATGTTTTAACATAGACTATGAATACTAATAAATATTTTTGATAAAGTTCTTTTTCTTTTAAAATTGAGAAATGTTAATGATTTATCAATTTAACAGAAGCACCGACGTGGGGCACTTGTGAACAGACTAGTTGGAACAGATATAAACAGAACATAAGAACCCCAATAATCATTCTGTGTTCTGTTCATTTCAGTTAACTTCATGAGATATAATGTCATATCCAATATGTATATTTTTTCTAAAATTAAAGACATTTCCGTCATACAAAGTTGATTTTGTATTGAAACTTCCACGAACACATCTCTCAGCAAGACCAACAAGCTCGTTTACGTTAAATTGTAATTGAAATAAATTTAATGTTTTCTAAAATGCAATAAGTGTTATGTATTATTTTACTAAACGGTTTACTACAATATTTTTTATGCATTGTTAATACAAAAGTATTACCTTGAACAACTTTGTAAATTTTTCTAATACATTTGTTCTAAACTTGCAATGATGGCTTACTTCCATCTCTAAAACAGTTATGTATATGATTCTCTGAATGGAGATAGATATCAGTAATATTTTAAAAAAGTAAAATTTTTAAAGTGATAATTACCGTAAAAACCGGATTGTAAGCATCCCCCCTTCTATCAAAATTAAAAAAGAAGTTACATTTGTGGGGGGGCTTATAATCGGGATTTTTTTAAAAATCATTAAAAAGCCCATCTGTATCATTAATTTAGAAGTAAGTAAGGCAAATACAGGGGTGAGAATCTTCCGTATTTCGGCAAATTTCAGATAAATACTATCTAAATTTCCCCTCCCTAAAATCTCCCCAAAACAAAAACCGCTAAGCAAAATTAAGTATTAATTTCTTTTTTTTAATTGTTTCTTAATTTTTTTTTATTGCAACAATACTTAAGGAATCATCTAAGCCTCCCCCCCCCCCCAAATCTACTTATTTTCATTTTATAAACTTTTGCTTAAACAAAACTAGAGAAATGTATATATATATACATATATATATATATATATTATGGTGAATTTAGCAGGTAATATAACTAATGATTACGATAAAAATGAATTACAGAAAAAAAAGCATGCCAAAGGATATTTTTTCCTTGTGTTCACATGTGCCCCGCGTGTGTTCATAACTACACCGCTGATGGGGCCCATGTGAACAGTTTTTTGAATTTATATATTTATTATTCTATTAAAAAATGTAAGAAGAATTATACAGATGATTTTTAAAAAAATTACTATTTGTAAAAGAAAGTTCTGTTTATTATATTGAGTAGTTTTTGTTTATAGAAATTAATCCAGTTATGAGAAAAAGCTATATTTATTGGAACTGTTCACATGTGCCCCCATCTCCCCTAGTCTTTACCAGTGCCAACGAATATTTTGTTGTACTAACCTGCAGTAAGAAGTATTTTCGAACTTTATAACTTAACTACTATCAACTGAAACAAAAATTTTGAAAACCATTTCACCAGCCGAAATCTTTCATATTTGAAAATTTCGAAAAGCCGGTATAAGTACTGGCGCCGGCGCTAAATAATTTTTTGTGGTCGAATTCTTTTTAATCGAAATATTTTCGAACGGCATATTTAAATAAATATCCCTGGTTCGAAGGAGCGCTGGCATGTAAAATAGTACCTGGACAGTTCGAATGATTCGTTTTTGGTATCTGTGCCGGTACTAACGAATCTTTTTGTGGTACTAACGAAATACTTTCAAATGGCACAGTTGCTCATTAACATTTGAAAAGCGCTCCGGCTGAATTTCACCACATAGTATTTTTGTTTTATCCGGTTGTCGGTATAGCTTGTTGTACTAACTAGTACTAAAGAACTACTTTCGAATGGGATATTTGAATTTTATAAATTTTAAAATTTACGAGCTAATGAAATACATACTATTTTTTAAGCACTTCAGAAAAATTACTATTATATTTCTGCAGTTTTTAAGATGTTTACTTTTTAAATGTTGCTTGAAAAACAAGAGATATTCGAATATCTAATTTTACATTTTTAATTTTTAAAATGTTGAAATAATTCTGCTTTTTTTAATGAAAATATGTGATTTGTTTTATTATATTGCAGTAAAAATATGTGGGAATACCTTTATTGACTGCAGTAGTAACATATGCAGAAGTCTTATTCTTAGATTGTAAGTTTTTTGCCCAAGCTACAACAGTCAACACTACAGAACTTCCATCACTTAGACTTGTAAACAAACGAAGGGTTCAGGAGAGAAAATATTTCAATCCATGGAAATTTATTTGGAGAAAAATATAAATCTACGTTGGGAGACACGTGATACCAACGGCAATGCATTACTTCTCGATAATTTTATCTGAAGTTGTTTTTCCAAAAAAATCGTAGCATAACGTCAATGTTTTCTTCATCAGCTGGTTATTCTTCTAGATCTAGAGCCTTCAGATATTAGATTGGCGATAATGGTGGGCTCGCCAGTTTTCTTTTATCCAAAATCTTCTTTACTAATCAATTTTTATTGTTTATTATTTCTTATTAAAAAACTATTAGTTAAAAATTATTTTTTTAAATAATTTTTTTTCTCTGAAAACAGGTGGGATATAGGTTGTAAACTAATACAATAAAATATCATTTAAAAAAACCTATGAAACCTCTATCTATTAAACGTAGGTATCTTAATGAAGAAAAAGTTATAAAAAATAATTTTGTTATAATCTTTATATAGAATATAGTGCTGTTTGACACTGAAACGAGGGTATATCACATCATTTATTAACTTAATTTTAACCACAAATGCATACATTACATGATAAAAAAAACTTCAAAAGTTTTCATTTTGTACAAAATGAAATTAATTATATAGTGAATTAATATATAAGTTTGTCAATGCAATACTCTAATAAATATATTTAAATTATTTTACATAAAACAAATTTAAGAATATTCTAAATTCATATGCTTGTACTCGTAAAATCAAGGATATAAATTAAAATAATGTTTAACTTTGTGCTTATCACAACTTATAAATTTGAAACTGATCTAGCATGTGAAATTTATCAAATTTTATTGAACATGCTACTTCTAAAAGGTCATTCCATGTCACATGCGGGACAACTTTTCTATATATTTCTGCTGTTTTAACAATGTTATTATATTCTCAAATTAAAACAACCATGCTAATACGAAAAGCTAGAGTTTTTTGTTATTTTTAATGTATAGTTTGTTTTAACAAGTTATAAGTCAATAGATATAGGTATTTATATAAGTGTCGCGCGCTGGACATTTTGTCAGTTTTTCATGGAATGGCCCTGAAACGGGCAGATTACTTAGGTCTAGGATTTAGAATGTGGAAATATTTATTATCAAATATGTTTATTTTTTATTTATTATTAAAAACGGGCAGCCCACTAAGGTCTAGGATTTAGGAGATTTTTAACCCTATTAAAGGGCCATTCCATATCACGTGTGGAACAGCTTTTCTAGATTTTACTGCTGTTTTAACAATGCTATTGTATCCTCAAACTAAAACAGCGATGTTAATATGAAAATATAGGTTTTTATCTTATTTTTAATGTATAGTTTATATTTTAACAACTTATAAGTTAATAAATATAGGTATTTATGTAAGCGTCACGGTCGGGACATTTTGTCCGTTTGTCATGAAATGGCCCTAAATCATTATTACAATCATAAAACTAACAAATTAAGTCCATAAAAAATTTTCTCTAAATAGAATACAAGTTCAAAATCTATGCATCATATGACACTGACAAATGAGAAAAAAATTTTTGTCCGTTAAATGAACTCTAGGGTTTTTAAGTAGTAAAGTACATTGAATTCAAATATGCAATTAAATTTTTTGCATCTTTTATGGTTTTTATATAGTGATATACACGGCATTCAAAACTTACTTCAGTGTTCAATAGCAAACATATCTCTTTTACAAATGTTAGAGGCTAAAGTAAACATGATTTACCACATAAAGAAATAAAATGTTGTTTTTAACACTTTCCGACACAGCTGAAAAGTGTTTATGAATTCGGTTTCTCTGTCTGTCTGCCGTCTGTCCGTGCTCTAATAAGCGTAAATATAGTCAGATCGCCATGAAATGGATATATGTTATTGAGGTTTATGATGGCATGTTCAATATTTAAAATGAAGTGTGTAGCATTTACAATTAGTTACTTTATTTATAGTTATAGTATTATTATTTATTAAATAAGGTATTATGTTTAATATACCTATTACTGCAAAAAAAAAAAAAAAAAAAAAAAATGTTGATTTTACAGTATAATACTTGCAGCAGGTGCGCCAATTTATAACTGTAAAATTAAAATTAATAAACAGTAAAATTAGCAAGTAATATAGAATTAAGCAATAATATACGGTTTCATTCACTTATACGATGGTATATTCTGCTTAATTTACGGTTATAAACTGGCGCCCCAGCTGCCAGTATTATACTGTAAAATCAACATTTTTTTTCAGTGTATTATTTATTTATTGCTGTTACTTCTACTTTCAACTACCCCAATAATTATTGGCTCTTCCATTTCAAATTAAGTGACGCATTTGTATGAATAAACAGCAATTAATTATAAAAATATTCTCTGATGATGGCCGCTGGAAATGCAAGTCGAAAGTACTAAGAAGTTTATAAATATCATAAAATGCATATTTTTAACTTGTAACATCCATTTTATTATTTCCGTCGCCTTTTAAGTAAAACGGTGACCTTTTAAATTTCATATTGAGTATTTTGTGAAAAATGTTGTTTTCTGCAGTGAAAATTCAATGATTCTTTAATGTATAGTTTCTGTGACAAAATAGTGAAAACAAAAAGGCCTTAGAAACATATAATTTCATTTAAAGAATGTTGGTGTTGTTCAGTGTAATAAGACGCGTTATAGAAGAGTCATCCAAAAACGGCCTTTTTATTCATAACGATCTTTACATAATCAATTGTCCAAAATTCTCATAATAGATTTTTCACTAAGAAAAAGACAAATTATTGCTAAAGCAGGTTTTGTTCAAGATTATGTGGAAGGTTATAGAACAGTTGCATAGAGAGGCCGAAAAATTTATAACCTGGTTTAAAGAAAATGTTATTTTAAACAATCAGTAATTTTGTTTAAACTTGTAATATATTATGTTTAGAATTTCATAGTTTGTGAATCATAAAAAATATTTTTTAGTCCTACCTTTTCATGTAATTTTTCTTTAAGTTGTTGTTTTGTTAAACCAAAAGGAACATTTTTAAACATACCTATAAATAATTTTGAAATTAAATTCTGTATTATTTTAGGCCTCAGTTCATATTGTAAATCAGGAATTGAGTTTTCAACTGAAGCCAAACCTATGTAATCGTTCATCTAGATAAGAGAAGGCAGCTCAAGTGAAAAAAATTATGTTATATCTGCAATTAAATTTACCTCATAAAAGACCGCTTTTAATTCTCAATATCCACTCAAGTTCCGAACAGGACAAATTTCCAGATATTAATTACCATAAAACTGTTCGATTGGCGAGCTCTTGAATAAAAATGCATGAATGTCGGTGAATTCTACACATTTTACTTTTAAAAATTAAAATATCTTTAGTAAAAGAATATTATTAGTTTAAGTTAAAATATTTCGGTTGCATGCAACAAAATGAAAAGCCAGGATGAGCATTCTATTTAGATATAATAAGTACTTGATTTCCCATTCACTATCTAATTAAATTAAGAGATTACGTCATCGAATAAATTGTAGATACTTCTAAATCATTAACACGTTTTAATTTTAGCTGTTTGTGAATATTTCGTTATAAGCCTTTGATGTTTAGAATAATCCTGAAGAACACTTGTAAATTTTTTGAAACTTCATATTACTAATCATAAATATTGAAATTTTGGAAAAGACAGATTCATCTCGAGAAATGCCATTAAAAGTTATATTAGAAAAATCAATTCTGGTGCAAATGCGCTAAAATTATTCGCGAAATAATAAAAATTTAAATTTCTATACACGACGTTTTCAGCTTAAGACTCGTTAACATTTAAATTTATTGAACTTTCCCATAGTATACTTTATAACATCTTTTGAAATTTTTGAAAATACAAACTATTAATAAGTCATCTAAAAAATGACACCAAATATTATTTCAGTAATATCGGGTATTTATGATGTGAATGGTTAAATACTCTTTGTGATATTATAAAAATTTAAGCTTTAGTTCACGAAAATCTCATTTACATTGATAAAATATTTCAGATTAATGTGGTATAACTAATATTAAATTTGAAATTTGGGAAAATACAACCAACTAAAAATGCATTTCAAGTAAAGACATTAAAACTTGTTTTAGTAAAATCAGTTATTTATGATGTCAATGCTAAAACTATTTGTGAAATGATAAAAAATTAAATTTCTAAACACGGATGAATTTTTCAAAATAAAACTTTTCTAAGTTTTAATGGGCTTTTCTTCATCTTCTTCTCCTTCTCTTGGTTTCAATCCAAGACACTTAGCACAAGGATTCGATCCTTCTAAAACGTAGAAATCTTTGCGGCGACAATAAACAACGAGTCCCAGAAATGAGAGAAATCCAAACAATCCGCCCCACAGTATGAGTTGATCCTTGCTAAAAGGAAAAAGAAATAAATAAGTAGAATGCTAAAATTCATATTTAAAAACTAAAAAATTAAAATTGCACATAATGTGCTTTATTACTTAAAAGATGTTAAGGTTCATTAACCAATTTTAAGATTTAGGAAATAAATATTACCAACTGAGCGAAAATAATCCCAGCCCGGTAATCGAACCCAGATCCTTGGCTTATGGGGCCAATAATATAGTAGTATACAGCGGTAATACAGAACAATATTCAAAATTTTCAAAATCTGCAACTTTTGAATTAGTCCTATCTCAAAAAAGCATCACAGTTGAATGAAACAAAATATATCAGGTAGTAGTTGAACATATGTACAAAAACATGGAAACGAAAAAAAAAGTGGGGTCTCATACTATTTTCAGATGGAAAAAAATGACAAAAATTACAAAAAGGCAGTCCAGTGATCAGGCTTTTCCCCTAGATGGTGAAAGAGATCCTGGTAAAGTTCTATATTACGTAGCTTGTCCTAATAGTAAACTTTCATATTCTGTAAGAAAACTTTTGGTGTACTATTGCTTAAATAAGATAATAAGTGCAGAATACGGACAAAAACGTCATTTTGATTGCATTTTGTGCCACCATAACAATGAAAATTAACAATGCTCCATGGAGCCAAGTAAATTTTACTAAGCATGTAGTGTTATACTAACAATTTATAACAAAAGAATTTTGGGATGTTGTTGCTTTCCAGAGATATAGCAATCCAAACATACTGGGATTTCACTTTTCATGAAAAATGGGATTCTTGATCTTGAACATTGACATTTTCTACAGGAAACAGGAAATTTTTTCAGGGCTTCAAAATTGCACATTATTTATTAAATATGATCTACTTCAACATAAAAAAAAAAATCAAGGCAATTAAAAAATACAACTATCAAACTATCACTTTTTTGTCTGGATTTCAAAATAATGGCTCTTAAGTGGACCAGGTAAGCGAAATTTGAAGGAAAAATCGATTTTTACTTTTTTATATCATTAAATAGTTTAAAATTTTATATTTCCATCGATGTGTCACACCTGTTTATATATTAAAAAAGAAGTGTTGGGATTATTCATTCTTTCTCAGAGTACTTCACACCTTAATGGCCATTTAAATCTTTAATTGACTTTTTCTCAAAACTTGAATTTTTCATGTTTGTGTTCCTTTTTTTCAATATCTATTAAACTTAAGAATTCAGTTTTTTAAATACTTTTATTATGTTATATTGTATACTTTAGCACAGGGATTTAATGATTTGTTGAGAATTATTTATTTTATGCCGTGAAATCTTACCAAAAATTCTAAGTAAAAAAGGCCTTTTAATAAATAATTAATAATTAATTATAAGGTTGACTTAGAAAGAAAATAGTATGTTAAAATACGTAAAGCATGTTACTCAAACTACTCTAAAAATTCTAGACCTCTATATTTCAACATTTCTGAGAAAAAGGTACATAAAGTTGCTGTATTTTAACATGGCGGAGATAGAGCTTACCCGGTACCCTTAAGATCATTTAAATTTCGCAATTACGGTCTCAGATTCGTATAAAAACTTAAATTTTGCCATTTACACGGAAATATATAACCTAGAGCTTCAAATTAAACCTTTACATGAATTAAAAGATATTTATATCGAAAATATATTTCTTAGATTAACGACAATGAAATTATGTGTACGAAATCAATAATTGTGGACGCCTGATACCTTTTAAGATATATTTAGAGATTATGGAATAGAATATTTGGTTATAAAAATAAAATAAAAAATTATTTTTTCTCACCGCTAAGGGATGGTGCCGGTTAAAAGTAGCTATGTTTAATATTGTGTCAATATGGCTATTTGTCTAAAAGATGTAGAGATACTTGATTTGATAAATAAATTTTATGCGTATTAAAAGCAATCGTTTCTAAATTTATGTTATCTCTGAAAAGCCATTTAAAACTCTTTCAAAATGAGGTAATTTAAAATTATTACCTCTAAACTGGTTTAGTCGTTTATCAATACCTTAAACTTGTTATAAAATTCTATAAGGGCTGTGGGTTCTCAAAGCCTAAGAGAGCTTTGAGCATTATTACGTCTAAATGCATTTCATAGCTGAAGTGAGCGGCTGTAAGCAAATAATGAGTATTTCATGCAAACTATAAATGCGTAATAAATTTTCAATGTAAATTTATCGAGTACGTTAATTTAATTATTACTTATGATTTTCTACTTTCAGCTTTAATTATCCATTACTATTTAACAGTCTGATGTTATAAGTTTTACATTACATTAAGAATGTTTTTCAGATAATATTTACTTTTAAAGGCCCCTTTAAGGGTCTAAAGATTACTTTTAAAGGTAAAAAACTCTAGACATTTTTTGAAGAGATTTTAAAACTTACCAAAGAAGGAAGCAAAATTTTCCATCCATTTTTGAATTTTGCTCAATGTTTATAAACTGTAAAGATTTTAATTATATACATAGACTTTATAATTATATAGATTTACTGTTTCATTAGAAAATGCACAAATACTACGATTTAAAAAGGATGTTGCTATATTCCTAATATGCATATAGGTTAATTAAATAATGTTAAGACTGAAAATATAATTTATTTTTACAGAGTAGTAACTGTCACATATAATTTTTCAGCTTAGAAGATATATACTGAAAATTTCATACTGTGTGTATGAAATTAATAACAGACAGTTAAACACATTTAATTTCATATTTTACTATTATCATTAGTTACACGATATTACTCTGGAATTAAATGTAAAAAAATAGATTAAAAAATTTTAAGACAAAGACCTCTGTAGCATGCCGATGTATTGCAATTGCATTCTATGAGATCTCTTGCTTTTTTAGATGGGGGGAGGGATTAATTGTATTCTGCATTTAGAAAATTATTTTTATCATATTCATCAATTTAATCATATTTATAATTTTCATATTATTAATTTTTGTTATTGTAAGTAAGAAATCCTATTTAAAATTTGCAAATTACGTGATTTTGATGCAATTGTTTCTTCACAAGGAAGTGGAGCTATACGGCCAATAAAATTTTATTGGTCGAGAGGGTTTTGAACAAAAACTTGCGAACTTGCCATTATCCCAAGACAATGTTTGTTTACTCGTCGAATAGCTCTTCAACGAGTATCGTAAAGTTCTGTAACATAAGTTGCTATGATTTGGACAAAAGATTCCAAACTTTAATGAAAAATGTTATAAAAAAGATATAACAATCCTATTAGTTAACACCTTTTCTTTCTTTTCATAATAATGGAGTGATTTAATTGTCTTCATAACAGATATTTCATTAAAAATTACAACAAAAATTTATATATCGGAATTTAATAAAAAATTTAAATTTCGAGAGCTACGAGTATTATGACATCCACGGATCCTTACAAATATTTGACGTTGGTTTCAGCGCGTAATTCGTCCTATATTTAGAGGAGCAAAATTGTTGAAATAAAAACTATGCTTTAAATTATTTTACATATCCATACCATTCTTTGCGAAAAAGGAGTAAAATGCTAATTACATAGAGGTAGGTGAGACAAGACAGAGTACTTAAGGTGTGCTCAACAAAACTCGGATTACTTTTTTAGGTTACATAATCATATTTACTTTTAATTCAATTTAATTTTTTCATTCATTTTTAATTCAATTTAATAACTTTTAATTCAGTCTTCCAATATTTTGTCAAACTATAAAAATTTAATTCATAATTAAAGCAAATAAAAATGAAAATTTTAAAACGGAAGATCCCCTCACCTTGTTCTATACTTCGCGTGAGATGGGGCGGGGTATACCCGTGAGTATGATGGGATAGATTCTGTCACATTCCTGTCTTTAGTGAAGTAACGGTAATATTCTTTTTTACACTAATTTCATTACTCGAACTATTTTTACCGTAAGCAGATATTCTGTAAACTGTTTTGGATTGACAAATTCAAAGTTTATCTGGTCACGGAGAAGTTGATTTAGTTTTTCCAACCTTCTGTGGTGTATATTCTCGTTGGTTGGGCTCCTTAATTCTGATGAGATTAACTCCAGTATCCTTCTGAAGAATCATCACAGATCCTGACAAATTGAATGTTTATTTGGTTACAGAGAAGTTCATTTAGTTTTGCAACAATCTGTGATGTATGTTCTGGTTGGTAGGTTCCTTAATTTTGATAATATTAACTCCAGCATCCTTCTGAAGAATCATCACAGATCCGTTATATGAAATTATCCATTTCTTGAAAAATGTAAATGGCGGAATAATTGGCTTTATCTCTTGTTACTCTAATATCTACCACCTCATCCTGCACCACCTAAAATTTTGGAAGTATTTTTTATAAAATACGTGCAATAATCAATTCATCCTAAAATGAGTTATTGTCACGTTCTACAATAGTTTTTAAATTTATGGTAATAGGGATTAACCATTTGGTATTAATATAGTACAGACACGTCCAAACCCAAATTTTAAAATGACGTGAAGTATTAGAAAAAAAAATTTCTCTTGATTTCTTGATACTTGTGCACCCTGGATCTGATTGAAGTTGTGGCTACTATTGTATGACCCAAAACGTGAATTAGCAATATATGTATCATTTTGTGCGGTTTTGTAAAGAAACTAAACATTGCTTTCTATTTAGACTATGCTGTAGTATGCCCCATTAATATAAGCCAATTTCGTTACGTTTGAAATAGTACAGTGTTATTGAAATGCAGATTAACCATTCGATATTAATATAGTACAGTCACGTCCGAAACCAAATTTTAAAATAACGAGAAGTAATGAAGAGAACGAAGTTTTTCAACTGGATAAATCATATTCAATGGCTGGAGTAGCACAGTTGAGATTTTTCCAACAGAGCGAAAAATGTCCGAACCAGGAATCGAACCTGGATACCTTGGCTTGCCGTGCCAAATGCTTTACCTGTTAAGCTATCCGGACGATTCCTGGCTGACATAATTCACTCTTATTTGATAGACATGGCTACAGTGGCACGGCAAGCCAAGGTATCCAGGTTCGATTCCTGGTCTGGACATTTTTCGCGCTGTTGGAAAAATCTCATCTGTAGCCATGTCGAACAAATCAGAGTGAATTATGTCAGCCAGGTATCGTCCAGATAGCTTAATAGGTAAAGCATTGGCACAGAAAGCTAAGGTATCCAGGTTCGATTCCTGGTCCGGATATTTTTCGCTCTCTTGGAAAAATCTCAATTTTGCTATTCCAGCCATTGAATAACGAGAAGTATTTAAAAAGAAGTTTTCTCTTGATTTCTTTATACTTGTGCAATCTGGATGTGATTGGAGTTGTGGCTATTACGTATTGTATGACGCGGTAACGTGAATTTCAATATATGTATAATTTTGTGCGGTTTTGAAAAGAAACTAAACATTGCTTTCTATTTAGACTATGCAGTAGTATGCCTCATTAATACAAGTCAATTTCGTTGCATTTGAAAAAGTACAGTGTCATTAAAATGCACCAAGTGCAAGTATTGCACCAATGCACCAACAGTGCACTAACGCGAATCATTCTTTTGAACAAACTATAGATATAATGCACATTATTTTCATCAAGAAAAGTGCATTTGTGTGTCTGAATAGCTTACATAAATTTTATGACTATTCAAGCATATTTACTAAGATATATTGACAAAACGGACAAGCGGCCATTTTACGAATATTTGTCCATTTTCCAATCGGTTCCAGATAAATAGCAAATGTCTTTATTTTTAATTATACATTATTAGCGACAATGAACGAATTTTATTACTCATTACTTTACCCGCTAAACGAAGAATCCGATTAATCAATTTAATTATTAATTATTAATCAAAGAATATAATTGAAACTTATCTGATCGGTTAATCCTTATTCATAATTAAATGGTTAATGAGAAATTTTTAATCGATAATCAGATTAAAATTTTGCACAAACCAATCGTGGAGCCTTAGCATTCCGCACAAAATCAATGGAGAACCGGAAATCATTTATTTGCTTTTCATGATTTTTAAACTATCTACATTAATAAAAGAAAGATGTTTGTCATAGTGGGTGCCTGTCTGTTTTTTGTTTGTTTGTTTGTTTGTTAGCGATGGCAAGAGAAATCTTCGCACGCAAATTCGTGTGCAAATTTGGTACCGGATAGACGAATGCATGTTCCAATGCACCTGAGACTCAGATAATTCATTTTTGGATAATTAGCTGGTATATATTAATTTAAAACCCTCATCCAACGCTATTGAAGGGGATTCAACACGGGAAAAACTGTTTTGTTGAAACAACTAAATTTTAATTAATATAGCTCCAACCAAATTTGAACATTCCAACCAAAATATTTGGTTGGAGCTATATTAAACAGAATTTAGTTGTTTCAACAAAACAGTTTTTTTCCCGTAAATTTTCTTCATTTTGCAGGCGTTATGATCACTTCCATCCATGTTCGGAAAAAACGTAGTTTTTCAAGCAAATAGTTCCCATACCTAAGGAAACCATTACGTTTTTCCTATACTTACAATCGCGATCGATCTGTGCCCAAATTAAATAAAAAATAACGAGAACACCTGTGAATAGTTGGTATCTTCTAGTTTTCATTAAAAAGATATGAATATTTACTATTTCAAGAAAACATTTTCTGGAAGTCTTTTTCATTTTTTTTCTCGTTTTTCTGGAATTTTAAAATCACAATCGTCGGATGCTGAATGAAATTACTTTAAAAAAAATGCCTACGCTTAGACAATAGTTTCGAGGTACTGGAGGTATCTTTTGTTTAAAAGAATGTGAATATTTACTATTTAATACAAACTACTTTCTGGGGGGTTGTTTTTGTATTTTCACATTTCTAAATCATCTTCATGGTACTATGGTTTAGTTCTTTTAAAAAAATAGAATTCATTACTTCCAAAAATAAAAATAAATCTGGTGACCTTATTCATATTTTACGTTTATTTCTGCAGTTTTAAATTGACACCCCATACTCCGGGAAGCAAATATTAAAGAAAAAAAAATTCCTACCGTTAGAAGATACTTTTTCTGCTCTCAACGGTACCTTTCGTTCAAAAAAATAATAATAATAATATTTACTATTTCAAAAATATTATTACTATTTCAATTAATTATTTTTTGGGGGTCGTTTTCATATTTTTAATTTTTTGTGTATTTTAAAATTTCCCATATCCCGGAAGAAAAAAAAATATAAATACCCATTGTTAGAAGGTGGTTTTCTACACTCAACGGTACTTTTAATTTAAAAAAAAAATATTACTATTTACTTATTTACTATTTTAAAAATATATTATTACTATTTCAATTAATTGTTTTTTGGGGGTCGTTTTGATATTTTCTAATTTTTGTGCATTTTAAAATTCCCCATATCCCGGAAAAAAATAATAAATACCCACTGTTAGAAGGTGGTTTTCTGCACTCAACGATACTTTTCATTAAATAAATATTAATATTTACTATTTCAAAAAATATTAATAATATTTACTATTTCAAAAAAATATTATTACTATTTCAATTAATTATTTTTGGGGGGTCGCTTTCATATTTTCCAATTTTTTGTGCATTTTAAAATTCCAACCACTGAGATCGGATGGAGTTACAAAAAAACAAAATAACTTACGTGCTACCGGTACTTTCATGATATTGATGGTTTTGTTGTTTTAAATAAATATGACGTACTATTAAAAAAAAATTTCTGGTTAATATTTTCGTTTTTTCTGCAGTTTTAAAATGGCATCCCCAAACCGGGTACAAAAATTAAAAATACAAACCTACTCATGTATAGAAGTTACTTTTCTGCTCTCAACGGTACCTTTAATTAAAAAGTATATGAATATTTACTATTTCAAGAAAAATGTTTCTCCACGTAATTTTTATATTTTCAGCTGTTTGAAAATGCCATTCACGTTGCCCGAATAGGAATACAAAAAAAATTAATACCCCGGAATACACGGTACCTTTCTATGGGTCCGAACAACGGCGGGCGGATTTGTTAGTATATAACAAAGAAAGAAATTAATAATTCTATATATAATAGTGTTAAGAGTACAACACTTCCGAAGTGAATTCATCCGGTTTCCGATAAACATTTCGCTTTTTCATATTCCATTCGACCATTTTTATTCAAAATTATTTTTTCGAATAAAACATCATAAATGTTACATTTTTAGAAAGATTGTTCAAAATAAATTAACATTTGAGAGATGACTTACATTCAGTTATGTATATATTCTGAGATAACTTCAGTTGAAATTAGACTGAAAGCTCAATCTCTCTTTCCATGAAAGTAAACAAACGATTTATTCATCTTAAACTTTTAAAATATTAAAACATGGAGGTAATCGTTCGCAAAGCCAATGTTCGCAAGGCGAATCAGCGATGTACCTTGGTGTCGAAAAAATAAATTGCATTCGTTGTAAACGTTTTCGTTTTGATGACGCCGTCTATGGGTAGTTAAAATTAAAAAAAAATCTTTTGAAAAAGTTCTTTAAATTCTGAAGACATTGGGAAAAAATGAATATTTCTTATAAAATGTGATTAGAATACCAGGAATATATAATACCGTGTACTGCACACACACACACACACACACACATATATATATATCAATTCAAATAAAATTTTGTGTTTTTGTATTTTGTAGGGAAAATAAATTTGTAATTTAATAAAAGAATTTGAGAAAAAAAATCTGTTAATGCAATTAATAGTTGCAATTTACTTATGTGATAAAAGATGATTTTTAATGATCAAAACATATTACAGGTTTCTTTATGCATGTTTTATAAAAATCAGCATTTAATATGAGGTAAACTTTTTAAATTAAAGTTAGATATAATTATTATTTTGGCGCCAACTATCGGCAATTAATAAAAACAAATAGATTTTCTTTTAAAATTGTGTTTTATTTTGCATGTTATCAACTTTTTTTTTATTATATATATATATATATATATATAATAGCGCTGTGACCATGGAGCTCATTGACAATATAGCGATCTGAACGAACTCCATCCATTAACACTTTCTCAAAAAATGCCAGTTTAATGTTTACTGTTTAGATTTGATTTTTCTATCTTATAACGTGTGTTCTTTTTTATTATTAGCTATCAAATTTATTAGGAATTGCAGTCTTGCAGGGCTTTTTTTTATTTATAAGAAATTGAAGGTTGTGGATTTTTTTAATGCAATGAACGAAAAAAAAATGACAGTTAATTGACTATGTTTTTAAATAGCATTATTAGTTATAATTTCCATGTTTTTTGCGAAATAGTTCCTCAAATTTTGTGAGTGAAGTTCATTTATTCAATTAATAATTTTCTTGCAAATTAAGTTTCAATGAAAAATGGGCTGTTTTTATAACTATTTTACCCCACCTGACCCTATTAGTTAGATACGATAAAAATTTATTAATTTACTTCATAATTCTTTTTATAGTGCAATGCTATATCCTTCTTTTGAAAATGCAAACACGTCATTCTGACGGGCTGCCTTCTAGTAGTACATAAATATGAAGGGTAGTTCTACAAAACACGGAACATGTTCAAAGAGTGAGTATTAAGGGGCCGCTGCACTGAAAATCCCAGAACTCGAAATCCCATGTTAACCTATGGGAAAACTTTCAAGCGCGATTACTGATTACCTAATATAATTATTAAAATACCTTTTACACCATCAGAAAGTAGACGTCAGATGCAGATGACGTGCGTTTTTAAAAATTGCCTACGTAAATTTTAAGTATTTTAAAGAAGATAGTAAAATTTAATAAAATGGAAATTTCAAAGTTTATAGGGATTTTTTATATACTTAAAATTTACGGAGATAATTTTTAAAAACGCACATCATCGGTATCTGATGTCTACTTTCTGATGGTGAAAACGGTATTTTAATAATTATATTAGGGAATGAGTCATCGCGCTTGAAAGTTTTCCCATAGGCTAACATGGGATTTCGCGATCGGGAAGTTTCAGTGCAGCGGAGCCTTAAGCACTTGTCATATATAAGATGGTTCCTCAATTCCGTTTTGACTCAACTGCTGAACCCAATTATCTGCAGCCATGAACAGTGTCTGAGTATAATAAAACTACAACGCACTACACGAAGATACACCTAGACAGAGAATTTTAATGATCACCGGAATAACTAAAATGACTCAACTGTAGCTTGTTATAAAACTATTACTAGAGAATATAAATTTAATGAGTATGAAAAAGAATTTTGATCAGTAATTGCAGTTCAGTGATCGACCAAGATTTTAATATGAATTAATTCATCAAATAGCGTTAGCCCCGAACATCCAGCTGCGTAAACGAGTTCTTATAATTAGGCGATGCACACGTATAATGAGATAGTTTCTAAAAAAAACATTTTAACACAGTTCTATCTTCTCGTTGAATATATCACAAGATCAAGTGCACATATGTTTTTTCTATTAAAAATTATTCAGTCTACTTCTTTTAGTACATTTAATATCCAAGTGAAAATCAACATTGTTCAAAGTTATAATACTATGCAAATATATGCGTATTCTGATTACTGAGAGGGGACAATATCATGTTAAAAAAATAAATTGAAGAAAATATTCGAAGATCTAAGAACCATCGAGGAAATTTTGATATGGCCACATATTATGAATTTTCTTTTATAATATACTAGCAAACACACCCCGCCGGCCTTGCACGAGCCGATGTCCGTGCCAGGGCTGTCATTTAAGCCCGGGCCTGGGTTCGACTACAGTCTGGGAATTAAAAAAGATATAAATAATGATAATAAAAAAAAATCAGGCCAATTCCGTCCCGGTTCGAATCAACCGAGAAAAACTCAGACCGGATTCGGCCCACATCTAAGGAGCAACAATCGAACCACGACAGCCCCGCGGGTCGTAACAACAACATTTGAGTAATAATCTAAACACGTACATAAAATTAAATCGTCTTTTGCTTCCTCCAAGGGTAAAAAACAAACTGCGGCAGACGAAACAAATAAATTTTCCCCTTTAGTTAAAATAGGGGACAAGAAATGTTACCTAGAGACATAAATTTCGCAAAGCAGAACTTTAAAAAAAAAAGGGTATCTTTCACGTTATCGAGGAATCGACGATTTGCATAGTATTGAATGAAAGAAAAAATATAAAAACGATCTTTAGAAAGTAGCTTTTTTGAAACAGTAAATATTCTTTTTTTTTTTTTTTTTTTTAATAAAAAGCACCGTTAAAAGTACAAAGGTGGCTGTATCCGTGTTCCGTCCCGTGCCACTTGGGTGTCAATTTTAAACTGGACAAAAAACGGAAAACATGAAAAAGACCCTCAGAAAATATTTTTTAATGGTACACGTTGATATTTTTTTAATGAAAGTTAATGGTAAGAGCAGAAAATTACTCCATGTTCTTTTTTTCCTGCATTTTCATACAGGCTAGGAGAGTGACAATATAAAATTGCACAAAAGCGGGTAATAGGTAAAAGTCCAAATATAGAGTAACTCCGGGAGAGTCACCGCATCCGGGATAGTTGCGCACTTGTTCTTGTAATTATATCTATTTCTTGTAATTATCGATAGATGGTCGTCAAACGCGCAGTATAGGTGGGCAGTAAGATTAATTTAACCAGTGTATAGCGTGAATCCCATTTCTATGTTTACTTGTAGCTATAGAATCCTTATTTTGACATAAGTGCATGATTTCACTATTCAAACTTTCAAACGCGTTATGTTTAAATACTTATCATACGCTAATTACGAAATGCATGCATGATTTCGAAGTCAAAACTAAGTGTAGCGTTTGTATAGAATACTGTGTGTATGGTTACGCCATTTTCCTCCCGATGACAGGTAACTGTTTATGTGCGCCGTCTGTATCAATGCAAAATGGGATACATGCCGCACTACAATTCCAGTATACATGCCGTAGTTTCTTTTGTACGGGATGATTTAGTGTTATTAACTTTTACTTTTCTTTTTGGACAGACTAACCAAGTCAGACATGTTATCAAGTTTACTAAAACGAAAGGAGAAAAGGGGAAAAATAAAAAGTAAGAAGAACAAGAAAGATGCTAGTAAAGATGATAAAGAAGAAAAATTGGGTTACGCGTAACGCAGACGTTCTTTGCAAGGAATGTTTAGAAAACTATTCAAAAATACAGGAAGTGTAATTGGCTTTGTTGTATCTTATGTCAAATGTAGTTGCATAAATACTGCACTTTTTCAACCCTTTTTGTCTAGATTGCGGTCGAAAAAACAGGTCTATTCACCCATTCGCGACCATAGGTGTATGCATATATGCACCTTCAAAAAGAGCATACAGAATTTGTATCTGGCACCAGTAAAAAAGAAAAGCAATGTTTGCTTTCTTTACGCAGAGCATTTTCATGATTATTTAAGTAAAGGTAACTGAATAGGTAACTGAAAAATTTGTGTAAAAGCCTCCGGTCCCGAAAGGGGTAACAAATAAATTATGTAAACACAATTTTACTTTTCTTTCTTTTCAGTTGAAATAACAATTAAAATTTAATGTAAAAAAATAAGTCGATAATTTTAATAGTGAAAGTAGGCAAACAATTACTAATTTGAATCTCATAATACGTTTCATTGTACTCATTTAGTTTATTTTCATTATTACATAGTTAATTATACTCCAGATAAGAATATATTTTTTTATATTTTTATTTATAATTTCATTCTGTTCTTATTACAAGCTACATAACTACCGCACAAGTGCGGCGTCTCAGCCTGAATGTACGGGTGACGCGACGCAGTGTAATGTTTTAGAGAAAAACTGTTAAAAAATATTAATTATTTGTTTTTAATTTTTTGTCGTGGTACACGTGTTCTATATTTACCATTAAATAGCACAGCATGATTTTTTTTATGTCCACCTTAGGACTTTATACACAAATTCCTAAAAATATGCGGCATAAATCCCGGAATTACTCTCTCTATTTTTTTTTTTTTTTTTTGAAATAGTAAATAGTCACATTGTTTAATCAAAAGTACTATCGATACAAAGAAGATACCGCCTATTCGTATTTGTTCATATTATATTTTTCTTTCCGGCACCGAGCGGTCTCTATTTTAAACTCTAGGAAAAATTGGATGTTTTCCTCCAGTCTGCGAGCTATGTGCTTGTAAAACCACCTTTTTCCAGTACATGCAAGGAAGTGATAATGATGCTGGGTAACTAGCGACGATCGAAGCTTAAAACCCTTTAAGCGATCAAACCGGGTTTTTCCGTCAATGAATCTTTGAAATAAAGGGCTGATTTAACAGAAAACTGATAATATGTAAAGTAATCATAAACAAATCCCCATACAAATAGTTTTCATAGGTATTATTTTATGAATCATTAAAAATAAAGTAAAAAATAGGCCGGACGCTTAAAGGTTAAATTTCAATAATATTTCATCTAATTATTAAAAAATCAAAAATCTGAATATCATGTGCATTCAACCTGTCTTTTTCAATCCTTACGCGCGCACACATACATGAAGCCATTCTTTTATTGATATATTAGCTGATCCGCCCGGGCCAGTTATAATAGCCTTGAATATATTTAAAATCAGTGTTGATTTTATATTTTTAGAAAAGAAAATTACCAAACGAACCTAATATTAAAGGGAACCAGTGTCTTTGGCAGCGTACACCCTGGAATCTGTACGATTTTATATTTTTAAAAGAAAATCTATCTAAATGAACATAGAGTTACGAGCCCCACTTCCTTCGACAGGGTACACCGGGCATGCTACGCGTTTTCCTGTCTGTTTTAGCAAAGAAACCTCGAATTTGTATTAATTTATATTTTATAACGAAAGTCCATCCAAACGGACCTAGAGTTGGGGGTCCCACTGCCACGAAAACCGTTTAAAAATGGTCGAAAGCACAATTCTTTTAAAACAGGAAACGACATTTCCAAAGGTACTGCGAGAAGAAAAATCTCTGGCAAATCACGAAAATGACTTCAAGACAATAATTCTTTTGAAATAGTAAATAGTAATATATTTTTAAAATAAAGATATCGTTAGAGCCGGATAAATGCTGGAAATAAGTTAATGTTTTTTAGGAGCAGGGGCTATTTTCGTCCTGGAAATGATGAGGCAATTTTAAAACAGAAGAAGAAACGGAAAAAAGGGAAAATGAACGCGATTTGACCTCTGAGAAATAATTCTTTTTAAATAGTAAATATTAATATTTTACAAAATAAAAAAATAGATACCGCCACATCCGAAAAGTGCACTGAATAAGTGTGTATACATATTTTTTAAATTTATGATCAGGAAGCAGGTGCGGCAGTTTTACAATGTAGGAAAACAGAAAACTTGAAAAGGAATCATAAAACACTAAAACAACATTGAACCGAGTTTCAAAAAATATATCTGTGAAATAGAAAATAGTTCCTTCCGCATTAGACCGCTAGAACCAAGTGATGCTCTTTTCGTGCAGATAGCTGCATTCGTGCATTCGAGCATCACGCAACCCAAGAGGCCTGAAAAAAGAGACACGTGTAATGCACCGCGATAGCATGCCTTTTTCGTTACCCTCTGGAAACCGGTAAAGGCGCAATCGGTGGAACAAAAATCAGCATAAACGTGCCATTTTTCGATGTTCATTGGGGTTTTTAATTAATATCTAGGCTAATTATTAAAAAAATTAAATATGTGAGCCTCGGGTGATTCGAACCTGTCTCTGTCTATCCTTATCCAAATTTTCAGGCCTCTATGTGCGCTAGATTTCCGTAGCCATCACCAACAAACAAACACACCGACAAACTTTCTTTTATTAATATAGATATACCATACTGACCAGTCCATTTGTATATACGGCAACTTTGCATTGTATTTTTCTAAGTTTACTTCATCTATGAAACGTGTATTTTCTGTCTGATTTGTATTTTTAGTAGTATCATTGGATAATTGAAAGCTTGAACGATTCGGTTACCACCGGTAATAGGACAAGGGACATCCAAATTAAACATCTTCCGTTTAAATTTTCCACGCAACTTAAAATTCATTCATAAATAAACTTTTAATATTTGTACGAGGGTTTTGAAAAAAGTAAAAACTTTTTGTAGTAATAGGACAAGGGACATCCAAATTAAACATCTTCCTTTTGGGTCATTCCATGTCAGTTCAGGCAGGCATGTAACCCACCATCACAGATTTTGATGAAACTGCGTGTGTTTGTTCCTTTTATTAAGATATGATTCCCAGTATTTTTTTTTTACTCCTTGGTCAAATAGTTTCTGAGAGAAAAATTGTCAAAATTTTGAAAACTGCCATCAGTTGGCATTCTTGACTGCTCGATTTTCAAATGTAGCATGACATAAATATGATCATATTTCAATATCTTTTCCACAAATCATCTTCAAATAATTTATGCATAATATATAGGGTACGTATTTTATGAAAAAAAAAAATACTGTTACGCTTATATAACATTTTAAGTGTGTCTAAAAAAATGTTTAATCTTTGAAGTCGTGATTTTTTTATGAAAAATAATGCATTACCTAAAATAGCATTATTAACAAAAGGCGGTATTTTTATTAAATTTATTTTTTGTGGGGGATATACTTAAAGGTGTCCTTTACCTGATTCTGAAATAAAAGTAGTGGGATTTTGGGTGTTTTTAGTAGTATTTCATATTTTAAAATATTTTGAGGCGTATTTCAAATCAAATCAAGCAGAGTCATTCCATGTCAGTTCGCCTAAGATATTTAATTCACTGTCACAAATTTCAATGAAACTGGGTAAGTTTATAGCTCATTTTAAGACAGGATCAAGGAAATTAAAGGTGATTACAAGTAAAATATTTTTTAAGATAAAAAAAATATCTAAATTTTGAAATTTTTTTAAAAATGTTTTTAATGGCAGATCTATATTCAAAGACTGCATAAAAAAAAAGTCATTTCAATATAAAATCACTAAATAAGTTTCAAATAATGTATATGTGACAAATAATGTAGGCAGATTATTATTTATTGTTGTTTGTCATGTTTAAATGCTAAGAGTGTGTTTAATCTTGTGAATTCTTAAAATCAAGAATTTTGTGAAAAATAATGTGTTAATCAAAAATTTATTATTAACCGAAGGCAGGCTGTCATTACTTTTTTTAATTGTACGTAAAAATATCTTTTCAATAGTTATAAAATAAAAATAGTGAAAATATGAGCAATTTTAACAAAATTTTCATAAAATGTGAATGTTTAATGATAAATATTGAAGCTTTTCATGCTAAGATGTACTAAAATGACTACGATATCGTGTATTTCTACTCTTGCTTAAATATAATACATACAATAATAAAATAACAAATATTATTTACAGCAATAAAAATTAAATTAAATAGTACCAGTTCTTTTACCAACACTACATTGCTCAACAGCCGACTTAAAATCAACAGCCCGCACTCTTATTGAAAAATACTTTCAACTGTTCAAATAATAAATAAACTGCATTTAAAAATTTTAATATCAACTTATTATCTTAAGACGATAATAATAACTAAACAACATGATGAATTTATAAATCAGCTTTTAATTGAAAAGTCATGAAATGGTCCCTTTAAATATTGTTGTTCATCGAGTCAATCAAAACAAATTATATAAAAAAAAATAGTGAGCCTAATATGCTGACTGCAATGACACTTCTAATAAAACTAATTAATTCATTACCATCTGAAATCAAACCCGAAAGATCAAAAGAAAAAAAAATCATCTGTAGTGTGAATGTGACATACTCAGTGGTTGTTGAGGTATGTCTTTGTGACATTTTCACCTGTACTTCAATAAAATATAAACATGTAAGCTTTTTTCATTCATCCAAATTAAGTAAAACAATTATAAAATTTTGTTGTCATTACACCAGATGTTAAATTTTTCGTTACATACTATTAGATAAGTTCTTTACTTTTAGACATTATTGACATAATATCATAAAATTTGCTATATGTATTTTCTGTAAGTGTATAAACAATATATATATGCTTTATTAAACATAAATGAATAATTTTTAAATAATTTGTTTGAGAACAGGGATATATATACACACATATATATGTTGAAAATCCATCTTTCAGCAATATTGTGATGAAATAAATCAAATTACCGTAATTTCCGGTGTATAGCCCTCGGATCATACAATCGTGTTTCGACCCAGAAATTTTTAAAAATAAAATGTAACTTTTTAGATCACAGTAAATATTGGTCTTCAAATACTGAATAAAATTTCTGGGTCCAAACTGAATTGTTTGATCTGCGGGCTATACACCCGAAATTACGGTACATATCATTAGAAACTGAATAAAGTTACAAAAGTGCAACTCATTAAGTTTTAAATATTTTTTTAGATATAGTTATTTGAAAGATATAAATATAATGGATTATGCATTTTTTGCATATATTTAAAGCACAATACGTCAAAATTTTCTTCAACAGAGTGAAATTTGGTTTTTTTTCAATATTAGCAGCTCAATGCTAAATTTTCAATATTAACAGCCAAATATGAGTTTAAAGATTAGGACTGTCATTTTGAAAATTTCTATTGGGCGGTGAGGAGCTAGTGATTTTTCTCTTTTTTGGAAAGGGATAATTGCTCTTCGCCCTAGAAGTTTTACTAAAAAACAATATTGTTTATTTTTTTCCTTAAGAAACGAACATAAAAGATAATTTGAAAAATAAAATAAATGTATAAATAAAAATATTTCCAGGGATGATACATTGGATAGGTTTTACATTTGAAAATATTGATAATTTTAAATATGATTTAAATACTACTAAAACCAACCAAAATCCCACTATTTTTATTTCAGATCCAGTTATAATGTAGTATTATGTACAATTTAAAATTAGAAAATTAGTCATAGAAACTCCGCCTCTGATTGATAAAGATTTTTTAATAATTTCTTTATTTTTTGTAAAATATTTTTGATTTCAAAGATTATACAATTTTTTAGACACATTTAAATATTTTTTAACATTACAGCAATATTTTTTTCATAATTTACATACTTTATTTACCTTGCTTAAATTATTCGAAGAAGATTTCTTTATTAGTTATTGAAATATGATTTTATATATAAAATGAGGCCTTTGAAAATTGAACAATCATTAATGGCAACTCGTGGCATTTTTCCAAAATTTTGATAATTTTTTCTCATATGTTCACTATTTTTATTTTATAACCATTTAAAAGATATTTTTACGTACAATTAAAAAAAAGCAATAACACCCTGCCTTCGGTTAATAATAAATTTTTGATTAACACATTATTTTTGACAAAATTCTTGATTTTAAAAATTCATAAGATAAAAGACACTCTTAGTGTTTAAACATGATAAAAAACAAGAAATAATAATCAGCCTACATTATTTGTCACATATACATTATTTGAAACCTATTTAGTGATTTTATATTGAAATGACTTTTTTTTTTTTTATGTAGTCTTTGAATATCGAACTGTCATTAAAAAAATTTAAAACAATTTTTCAAAATTTTGATATTTTTTATCTTAAAAAATATTTTACTTAGGATCAAGAAAATTAAAGGTGATTACGTCTTAAAATAAGTTATAAACAAACCCAATTTCATTGAAATTTGTGACAGTGATTAAATGGATTAGGGGAACTGACATGGAATGACTCTGCTTGATTTGATATGAAATGCACCTCAAAATATTTTTAAATAGGAAATACTACCAAAATCACCCAAAATCCCACTATTTTTATTTCAGAATCAGGTAAAGGACACCTTTAAGTATATCTCCCATAAAAAATAAATTTAATAAAAATACCGCCTTTTGTTGATAATGCTTTTTTTGTTAATGCATTATTTTTCATAAAAAATTCACGACTTCAAAGTTTAAATATTTCTTTAGACACACTTAAAATGTTATAAGCGTAACAATATATTTTTTTCATAAGCTGCGTACCCTAAATATTGTGCATAAATTATTTGAAGATGATTTGTAGAGTAGATATTGAAATATGATTATATATATGACATGCTACATTTGAAAACCGAGCTATCAAGAATGCCAACTGACGGCAGTTTTTCAAAATTTTGAAAATTTTTTTCTCAGAAACTATTTCACCAAGGAGCAAAAAAAATTACTGGTGACCATATCTTAATAGTAAGAACAAACACACGCAGTTTCATTAAAATCTGTGATGGTGGGTTACATATTGATATTTTACTGCCTGATTTGACGTGGAATGCCCCTTTTAAATTTTCCATGCAACTTAAAATTCATTCATAAATAAACTTTTAATATTTGTACGAGGGTTTTGAAAAAAGTAAAAACGTTTTGTATTATTTTTTTTAAGAAAGTAATACATATCATAGTTATGATTCACAAAGTGCTCCATGCATATTATAAGCCATTCGAAAACAATTATTTCTTTAAGTGTGTATGTTTAATAAAAATATACAAATATATGTATTCATTTCTATAGGTGTCGACTATTATTAGATTTTACTAAATATATTCTACAAATAGGGACTTTTCAGAAGTTGTGCCGCACTATTCCATTTACACGTTATAAATCTCATAATGATTTCCTACTTTCTGAAGGAACACCCAGATTTCTGACAAATAACATCATTACTGTTTGCTAAATATTTGAGAACATTTTGGGGATGAAACGCATGGAGGGTTTTGAGTCACTGGGTGTCGGTGTAGATTTAATTTAAACGCCTAGACGATCCCGTTTAAATTTAATCATAAGGTTTATCAGCTTCATATTTATTTAAAATAAGCCATAATTATGTGTCAAAGTAAAATATAATTAAAAAATGATTTTTCAGGCATTTTTATTATCATGAATTCAGAGAATTTTCATGATTTTCAACTTGTCTTGTCCCTTTAATCCGCTAACTCCCATTTTAGAATGTTTTGTAGAAATTTCGGAATTAGGGGAATCCGAATATATAACAGAAATTACAAATAAATATTTTTGTTTTTTAATCACGGAATCTTTGTCATTATATAAAGCAAAGATTGCTATGCTAATTTTCTGAAATGAATTCGGGATATCTGAATAAAAGAATCCACTATATTGCAACACTGCTGGCAACTGTTACGGGTAGTTTAAATAATAATATAATTCAGTTTAAATTATCTTCCAGATACAAAACAATAAAAATAAAATCCAATATACCCCCCCCCCCTTTTAAAACTCTTAAATTCTAATCATCTTGTTAAATATACAATACTTTTACTTTTCTTTAAAAACTATTAAATCTTTAAGTATAACAGTGTTTAAATTGGAAATAAGTACCTAGCTTTATTTTTGTTTGAGAAACGGCTCTCTGAGGCATCTTTTGTATTTTCGTACAAACAAAACCTCTTCCTTGTTTTTTCCTATGGGAAAATATAAGACCACCCATATTGCTTTTGACATGCTTTGTCCAAAAAATGCCATTGTAACTAAAAGCATATATCTCCATATTTAACTGGGGAAAGTAGTAAAAGGCCCTTAAACTTTTATTACGCGTTAAAAAATTGTAAACACTATCTGTTTTCCTATCTCTTATTCTCACAGCTGCATGAATTGGAGAACAAAGCCACCAATTTGGTGACGGATACCTCCTTCCCCTCAGAGAAAAGGGTACATTTTGTTGTTGTTTTTTTTTTTTCTTCTGCGTTTCAATGTGACGTGAAATAAAAGCATGCGTGTTGCTAGGCGACCAAGTGCATATTTTTGTTAAAACGTGCGAAAACCCCGGTCTAGAAGAGGATCGGCCTGCTTCTATCATACACTGTTAAAAATATCGTAAAAAATTACCTCTGTTTTTAAAGGCTATCTATTTTCTGACCAATGAGAACTTTTCATTGGTATTAATTTAGCGTTCTCATTGGTCAGAAAATAGAGAGCCTTTAAAAACAGAGGTAATTTTTCACGATATTTTTAACAGTGTAGATTAACATACAAGATGAGACATTGCCATAGAGCGTAATGGTAATGCGATTGCGATGGCAGCGCCTTTAGTGACAACGGGGAAGAAACTTCCCATCCTTGTAATATTTTTGTTATTGAGCGTCTACCTTATTGTGATGTTTCTTTTTTTAATGTTGCATGTTTACGTTTTCAACGGAATGTTACACCAATACATGAACATAGAATAGATATTCTATTCTATATATTTAATATCTATTCTATGTTCATGCACGGATATATAATTTTTTTTTTCCGTACACGATGGATGAACGATTTAAGTACAACGAAAAACAAGCTAAAAATTTCGTCTTGAATATTATACGTTAAGTAAATATGATATAATTGGATTTAAAGCTACATAAAGGGATGGTGTAATGTAAAAATATACGAAATATTGCACTCTAGAAGTCCCAGAAAATTTCATAAATATTCCCATTTGGTAGAAAACATTTTACAGCCGATGTTTTATTTATTTATGAAGTTTAATGTATTAAACAATCGTTGCAATAATCTTTTAAAATTTTCGCATTTTCACTTTCTCACAGATAAAATAAAAATAATTTTTTAAATGTAAATAACGTACAATCAGTTCAATAATATAAGAAATAATAATAAAACTACAGATAGGGAAAAATTCCTTTTTACAAATTTTTAGAATTATATAAATCTAAAAGTTTTAAAAAAGCAAAACATAGAGATACTGATGTTACACTTGATATAATTGTATTCGATGTGAATAAATTAGCACAATACCCGGATTTAATTTCTTACAATTTTATCTCATTAACTTTCATATTTACGTTTTCAACAGAATTTTCTGGAGCTTTTCTTTTATATTATTATTATAATTATCATTTTGTAAGTTAAAGGTGGATGAACAAGTACGAAAAAAAAAAAGCAGCTAAATAAACCAAACATAAACGTCTGCCTCTTATTCGTATAGGAAAGAATAAGATATTCAAAACATAGAACGTAAACATATTTCTTCAACATAGGTAAATTTAGGAAGCTTTTTAATTCTTCCCCCTTGTCGGTAATGACGCTAGTACTGTTGCCATTACAGATTTTACCATAAATGTCCCATCTTGTATGTTAATCTATGGCTCCTATGACGTGTTGACTGTCTTGACCAATTTGGGGCTCGGAAATTTAGAGATTAGCGAGTATATGGGAATAAGCGAGTAGATAAGGTAATTTCTACACCCTGTCCTCTCCCCTTGTTGAGAGGTAGTCGTTCGTTAGATTTGGTGAAATGAGGTGAAATATATGAATATAAGCGTGGGGGTAGATACGGGGTGATAATTTTCTAGTTGGATCTGCCCCTTGAGTAGATAGTGGAGAGGCAATTCAGTGAGGTTTTCTGAAAGGATAGAGACAAATGTCTTTTTACCTCTCGGTAACTCGAGAAGAATTTTTTTTTAAGAAGTTTCGCCGGATCCCTTTAATTTAATATTTCTATGATTTCTGAGATCATCTTCCTAGAGATCTGTGTGCATCTGTTTAAGCCTGTTTTTCCTTGGATTAGCTTGAACATGTATGTTGCTATATTCTCCTGTCTTGAATCCGGTGTATACCATAAGTAGTTCCGAGGCAAACTACTTAATAATATGTGACTCATCAAATCATTGTTCAAGAACCCTGTACAAATCAGAATAGATGATCCCAGAACCAAATCAACGTAGTGAAATTCATCCAAGTTCTATGTATTTCTGCTGAACCCCCTTCTAGCATCAATTTCGAAATGTGTGCTATCACATCCCTTTTAATTATCGCATTGCTCTAATCACTATAGTCCAGTCAAATTAGGAAAGTTTGTCGAAATAAATGCTACAGAGATAAAAATTGGTACAGTTGTTCATTGATACCTATTAATCACTAGATAAAAAGTCCTGATGGATAGGAAGTGAGCGGGAGGAGGGAGGAGCAGAAATAAATTTTGCTCCCCCCCCCCCCCCCCACGTTTTTAGGTTTTTTTTTTTTTTTTTTTTTTTTTTTTTTTTTTTAATATCTCAGAAACTTTGGGTTTTCATGAAAAAATTGCTCTGGAATAAATTAAAGAGCCTAAATTCTCTACAAATGACAGGTATACAAAGTGGAACCTCTGTTATCCGTCATCCACGGGACCAGAACCTTGACGGATTTTGTACAGTCAAATTAGGAAAGTTTGCCATAATAAATGGTACATTGATAAAATTTGGCACATTTGTTCATTGACAGTTACTAATCACTAGATAAAAAGTCCTTATGGATAGGAAGTAAGCGGGGGAGGGAGGGGCAAAAATAAGTTCTACTCCACTTTTTTAGTTTTTTGAAATATCTCAGAAATTGTGGGTTTTCATGAAAAAATTGCTCTGTCATAAATTAAAGAGCATAAATTCTCCACAAATGACAGATATACATAGTGGAACCTCGGTTATCCGTCATTCATGAGACCAGAACCTTGACGGATTTTTCACAAAAAATCACTTTCTTTTCAAATTTATTAAATATTGTCACAAAAAAATAAATAAAATAAAACAGATAACACTCCAATACTGCAATACTGCATGAGATAATGGCAGATAATTAGTTAATGAAAGGTAAATATTCGCTATTAATGAAGTGTTTATTAATGTGAAACATTATAACTGCGAGCATAATATATGGAGAAAACTAAAAGTAGATACATACTAATTTATAATTAAGAATATATTATGTAATTATGAAATAGATAAGTCTCTACAAGGAGTCTTTATCATTTTGGTTTATTTTTTCCTTCAATATCATCATCAGTGTAGCGGAAGTGCATTGGTCATTAGGATCCATAATCATCACCTCATTTTCTTCCCTGTCCTGTTCATCTCCCCATAATCATGAAGACAAATAGTTATCATTAAGAAAATGTTTAGGTCATGCGAAACTTTGTTAGTGCGACAAAACATAATAGAGAACAATGAAAACTACTAATTTATCACTAAGCAGATATTATTTACTAAGTCGTAATGTTCTTTTTTTTTCTTTGACACATCATCATCAGCTGAAGTGGATGGTGCATTAGAAGGTGTTCTCAACAGAATTGAATCCATAACTGCCTCATTTTTTCCCTAATCATGTTGATCTACATATTTGGGTGTAGCTTTCAGACAGTCACCATGACAGATGTTGCAGATGATTGTGCAATTAATGGCTGCTTTCCTGCATCCACACTTAGCTCCACACCCAGTAGTGCAATTGCAGAAGATGGTATTTAAGACAGCCTCAGATGTTGCAGATGATTGTGCAATTAATGGCTGCTTTCCTGTATCCACACTTAGCTCCACACCCAGTAGTGCAATTGCAGAAGATGGCACTTAAGACAGCCTCAGATCCTTGGTTATTATGGGAATAAGACGATTCTGTATTCGTTCCCAACCCCAGAATTCGGCTTGTTGTTCCTGGTCAAGCCACAGTTGTACCTTGTGGTACACCCGGAAAGAATGCTGTCTGGCCGCTCCTTCTGTTGGTGGGAGGGATGAAATGTCAGGTTTAACATTCGATACAGATTTTGCGAAGGACTGGTATAGGAAAGTATTAAGAGATGTAGCTGTGGAGGGTGCTCCATACGATCTCATAAAAAGTTGGTTTCCTGCTTCTGCAACAGCATCATGGTCGGATTCCCTGTTATTGAACACATTAGCAATTTTGTGTACATCTTCACATTGTTGAAACAGCTTGAAAAATTTGATTTTTCCTTTTTTTGAACGCTGCAAACATCGTATCACACCTAGTGAATGCATGAAGGGCTAGAATGACGTCTTTGAGTCTCGTTTCTTTAACTAAGTGTTGCGAGGAAAAAACCTTTCTTTCAATTTTTCCACGGCTCGACTTAACGAAAAACATTTCTCGTTCGAGTGGAGTTGGGGCGATAAGGAGGACAAGAAGATCAGCATCCTCACCAACAATTGCCACTCTGTCACTGGAAAAAGACTTTTCAATGGCTGTTGTTACGATTAGGTTATCTGCATCAAAAGTACTCTCCCGACAAGGTATTCCATTGTCCTTCAATTTGGATGAAAGCATAGCAATTAATTTTGATTTGTTCTTTTCATTTGAAAGGAAGTTTTCTTGCTTAATGGTAACCTCTGTGTCTTCGTTGAAATTAATGTCCACGGATTTCTTCAATGCACATCTTCGGTTTTGTTCTTCTGATTTAGTGCTATTGGTAGTGTCAGAGTAGTCATTAAAAACCACTGTACAGCTTTTCCTTTATAGCGTGTGAAGATATATTTGGTGTAGCCTTCACAAATTGAATTAAAAGTGGAACCTCTTGACCATGGGACTTTGTGAAGGAGGAAACCACCATCCTCAACAATATCACAGTTTTGAAAATCAATAGTCTGTTGCAATGGTTTGAAAAAATCGTAGAGGACTGCTTTCTTTGTCTTACGCATGTCTCCTTCGTCAAAAAGGGCTAGAGGAAAAAAAGCTAACTCAAATTTTAAGTATTTTTTCAAATCTTCATCATGTTGTTTAGCTATGGAGATCCGCTGAAAGATTACCAAAGGGTTGACTGGAACTACATCATCATGAATTTTAATAGAACAGTTCATGATGGTCAGAGGAAGGGCCCGGTCCTTACGTGACAACTTTACATCGGAAAAACTTTTCCAAACCACTTTCGCCATTACCTGTTTTTCAATGTTTATAGCGTCATAGCAGTTAATAGTTGCATCCCCTACGACACCATTAGCTATAGACATGATGCCTGCTGTCATTCGGAATGATTGGTGATTTTCAAACCACGAAGAGAGCTTCTCAACATCAGCGACATCTTTAGCTTGAGTGGATTTTCGAAAACCTGCGTGTTGCTCACTACCGGCAAACAAAACACCACAAAATTCTTCGAGAGATACGCAAATTCCATGAGTTGCAGTCACTCCCAAACTTGATCAAAGCGTAGCATGTTTGTAAGTACTCAGAAGTTAAGTTGTTTTCTATTTTCTTTTTTAGTAACAATATTTAATAAATTTCGCTAGACATTGAGTAAATAAATTTGAAAGGAAAATGATTTTTTTGCAGAAAATCCGTCAAGGCTCCGGTCCTGGACTGACGAATAACAGAAGTTCCAATGCGCATACATATCATTAGTAGAGAATTTTATGCTCTTTAATTTATGCCAGAGTATTTCTTTAAGAAAACCCATAGTTTCTGAGATATTTTCACAAAACTAAAAAGGAGGGGGACCTATTTTTGCCCCTCCCTCCCCTCGCTCACTTCCTATCCATCGGGACTTTTTACCTAGGCATTAGTAGGTATCAATGAGTAACTGTACCAATTTTTTATCTCTGTAGCATTTATTATGGCGAACTACCCCGAAACGGGCATATTTGATTAGACTACAGGCTTCGGTCCCGTGACTGACGGATAACCGAGGTTCCACTGCGTATACATATCCTTTGTAGAGAATTTTATGCTCTTTAATTTATGCTGGAATAATTTTTTAAAGAAAACAAATAGTTTCTGAGATATTTTCAAAAAACTAAAAAAAAAGAGGGAACTTATTTTTGCCCCTCCCTCCCCCCGCTCACTTCTTATCCACCAGGACTTTTTACCTAGTCATTAGTAGGTACCAAGGAGCAATTGTACCAATTTTTTTATCTCTGTAGCATTTATTGTTGCAAACTGCCCCAAAATGGGCTTATTTGATTAGACTACTATGAAAATTAACAGCTAGAATGCAAGATCCTGTTATTGTGCGTGAAATGATGATATTGGAATACGATGAGAGATGACTTCCATAAAACAATAGAAAATTCTTTCGGATTTACATACGCAAGACACCAGTATGTTAATAACTGTAAAAGCAAAAAAGAGAGAAATATTAAGGTTATTGTTTTCGTGCTAATTAATGAACTATTGTAAATCCAAAAAAAATAAAATAAATAAGAGGTGAAAAATCATTCATCCTTCAAAAAAAAAAAAAAAAAAAGCAATTTAACAAATTACAACGACCATTTGGAAAATAATTTTTTCAAAGACTATAATTTAAGCTATAAAAAATCGCATGGAGTTGATCATACATTTCGTACGCCATGAATTAAACATTAATAGTGTTATTACACGTAAAAATTGCAAGCGACAAAAATCGCCTGCGACTCGTCAGATTTCCTGAAATTTACATATTATCCACCTGAAACTTACGTATTATCCAAGCATTTCATTGGCTGTTCGGGAAAAGGCTTTTCCATTGACAGATTTCCAAGAAATATGACGACCAATTTTAAATGAAATTTCATTCTTAAACTTCTAAACATCCCACAATATTACTTTTTATACCGTCGTATAGAGAAAAAAAATGTACTTTTAAATGCAATTTGTTTGAAAGCTGTATCTCAATTTGTTTCTGAGTTATTAATATTTTTTTTGTAGTTTTTTATTACTTTTTTGTCATAGTGGCAACAGAAGTATCCATCTTTGTTGAAAGTAAAAGGAAAACAGAATACTGTATAGACCAATCAGAAAACGAATAAAATGCGGATTCAACCAATAAGAAGCTTCAGATACGCATTTGATTTCCTACCCTGACGAGGACAATAACCATTTTTCCAAATGGTTCAAAAAAAATAGTATGTTACTTTCTTATCATTCACACTTTACTATCTAAATTGTTGGTTGAATCTCTGTCCAAAAAGAAAGGAGAAATCGTGCAAAAATGTGTAATTTCATATCAGAGAAGTAAATTTTATGTGTGTATTTTAATATGAATGAAATAAGTTTTATATGTATTTTTTATATGAGTGAAGTAAATTATAAATTGATATAAGAAAATAACAGAATATATTACTTTTCAAGTTTTGCCTTAAATCCAAAGACAAGGAATAATTGGTAATTATCTTTTCAACATCTTTAAGAATTACATATGAAAAATGTTTTCTGGTAGTGGTTGAAATAAAAGAGATTTAAACACATTTAATGTAGAAGTATTTCTTCTTTACTATGAAGTTTTTAACTGTCTAAACTATTCCTTTTTATCTGATTAATTATGTAATTCTATTCTCATTGGACATAACATTTTAAGCAGTGAAAGTTGATTTTTGAATGAGAAAATTTAAAATTCTATTATTATTTTTTTTATATAAATGTCTTACTTAGTTATAAATAGTTAAAATAAACTAATAAAGTACTAATAGTTGATGTAAATATTCATAAAATATTAATTTTAAATTCTGAAAAGATAAAATTTAAGTATGGGAAATTCATCAAATAGTTATTTAAGTTTTTCATACCAAATTATACGAGCAAAAGAAGACAAGAATAGTGAAAAAAAAAAGGATTAATGAAAACTGAGCTGCTGTTGATTTTTTATCCTTCCACTATAAGTTCACGAGCCAAAAATCTTGATTTTATCCTAGAAATTTCATATGTTTTAAATTAAATTCCCCTTCTCTCCCTTTTGTCCTACTTAATGTTAATTATTACTTTTTCCCCTAATTAGAGGTTTTAAATTGGTTTCTCTCTTTTGAAAATATTTACCCTCATTTAATTATTGTATCAATATGAGATTTCCAGATTTAATCAAGAGAATGTGTTGGAATGGATTTCTACTTTAAAATCAGTATACTAAATTGACTTAGAAATTTGTTGCTCCTGTATTTTTGTTAGGAAAATCTAAACAGTGATTTTAATTCTTTACATGTCTTCTAAGTAACCACTCTCCCTATTTTATTATTTCTTAATATTAATAATTTAAAATACTCTAATTGCTTTGTTTATTTTAATTGGCAACAAAATTCAGTGTTGGTAGTCAAAATGTACTTTGTTTTCTTTTTGTTAATTTTAACTATAATTAATTTGGCCTTGCTTTTATTAAGTCTTAATGAAATTTGGAGTAAACAATATAATTTAATTGTGTATGATGTTAACGAATGTTAGTAAAGTCTAAATTTTCAATATTATAAAAGTATTCTAGAACACTAATCCCAACACAACACTGATATCAACACTGATAGCAACACTGTTAGAAAGATTAAAAGCAACACTGATGGTCGATGGAGGATTAAATAGTCTTTTTAAATAAAAATTCACCATAAATGATCAGTTTGCAGCAGCACTTGTTCCCTTGCATCAAAATTAATTCAATTTGTGCGACGGTTTTCCAAATAAGCATTTATTCAAATGCTTACTGAATACTGCTGCATATCATTGTTTTTCATACTACGAAAAGAATTAACTGCAATAATATTTTAAACTAGAAAATTTTTTAATATCTTACTTACACAATAAGCCATTTATTTTTCTCTGCACAACATGATGGATTTCCATATTCTTTACAACATCTCTGATTATCTTCGCAGGTGTAAACATTATCCATGTCATACCAGCCTTTTTCACTGTCTATCATGCAATCTTTTGCTAAAAATAAAATATAAATTAAGTTTCAATCGTTTTAAAAAAGCTACCTCACTTGTATTAATATTAAAAATAAATAATCTACGATATCTGTTATTTTTTAACACTTTCGCTGTCGATCCCGTGCCAGCGTGTGATGACATCATGCGGTGGCGCAGGATCGGCAGCGAAAGTGATCAGAAATTTTAAATTGATACCGGAAATTTCGAAAGAAGATATTTTACTTTATGTTATCGCTAAATGTCTTTTATTAAATAAAGCGTAAGATACTATTCGTTATTTATTGTATGAACACTAAACGGTCTAGCCGGATAAGCATAGCGAAACGGCCTCCACGGCCGATGTTTGAAATAACATGTCTGGTAATAAGGCTCACCATGAGAATACAATATAGAGTATTTTTAGCCTCTGAATAATCGGAGGAGTATGCGCATGCACTACTATTTTTCAAATACGTTTTTCTCAAAAAGTACAAAAGTTAAAAATGTGAAACCGACGCCATTTATTGAAGAATATATTAGATCACATTATATATTTTTTTCACATTTTTACACAAATTTTAACATAGAAAAATAAACAAAAATATTTTTAAAAAAAAATTATTAATGTTTTAATTTTATATTTACATTAGGGCTGGACAATATCAGAAATTTATTATCGCGATAACTACCTTAAAGTGTGTAAGAATAGAAATATCGCTAATTTCGAAAAAAAAATGGTACAGTAGCAACAATTTAAGTACCAACAGATGTAGAAAGCACCTATTAAATGTTTTATACCTATATATGTTCACACAGCATCATTAATCTATATATCTATGCAAAATAGAAATATTTTAGAAAAAGAAACCAAAGTTTGATATCTGCTTGCACTTATACCATTTGTTGCATAATATTTTTCTTCGAAATAGTATGTTTCCTTTTCTTCCTACTTTATGGATTATTTTTATAAATAACATTTTAACTATTTAATTACTTCGCCTATAACTGAGAATATTTTTAAAAAAAAAGTATTCTTAATTTAGGACTGCGATGATTTTAATATAATTAAAATAAGTAAAAGCAGGGTAAAAACTAAAATTAATTTAATGCCACGTCATGCTAATATACTTGTAATGAACTAGATTTCGGTGGATGGTAGATGCAGCGGACATGTTGTTTTTCAATCTTTCTCTAAGGAATGAATGCATTCTTAGTCAAAAAAATTCACTGTATTTATATCTTCCTACCTATTTACTACAAATTAACAACATTGATACTTTCTTAAAAATATATAAATATTCAAATCAAGTTTTGGAATAGTTTTATACTAATTTAAATTTAGTTTTTTGATAAACATTCCTTTTAAGCTAAAATATCAAGACAGGATATGTTAAATTCATTCGAGAAAACGTCGCACTAATGAAAATACAACAAACGACACAGAAGAAAGAATATCATTACCCAATATGAATTAGCATTGTATTCAGTAACATAGTAGACGTTACAGACTGGGAAGCTGTTTTAAAAGCAACGAATCATCACAGTGAAAGAGTAATTTAAAACTATTAAATCCTTAACAACCGCACATAAAACGGTAAAAAACGATACAGTTAAAAAAATTATGCTCTCCCCCCCCCCCCCCGAAATTTCTCGCGCCATTCTTTTTAAAACTTTTTATTATATGTCATAAACTATCTTAAAGCTTCAAACAGATCGCCGAGTTAGATTTCCTAATTTAAATAAAATCGCGTTCTTTTAGTTCCATATTCCACCACCAGGGTGCGCACTTTATTCTTAAGAAAACTCTATCTGAACGAACCTCCGTTAAAAAACCTATCCGTAGATATATTAGACGAGAGGGTGGAACAATTTAAGATATTTGCTGAAATTACTATTCGAAAATAGTGGTATTAATGCTCTGCAATTTTTATATTGAACGAGTAACATGTTATCTCAAGACTCCGTTAAAAAACGCTAAGGTTTAAAAAAATATATTGCCCACCCCCCTCCGAAATTTCTCGCGCCGTTCTTTTTAAAACTTTCTTATTATGTGTTATAAACTATCTTAAAGTTTCAAACAGATCGCCGTGTTAGATTTCCTAATTTAAATAAAATCGCGTTCTTTTAGTTTCACATTCCATCACCAGGGTGCGCACTCTGTTCTTAACAAAACTGTATCGGAATTAAACTCCGTTAAAAAACCTATCCGTAGATATATTAGTCGAGAGGTGGCAGTCTTAAACACCAATTTAAGATATTTGCTGAAATTACTACTCGAAAATAGTGGTATTAATATTCATGCAATTTTTATGTTGAACAAGTAGCATTTATCTCAGGACATGATTAAGAAAATGCACATAAAACGGTAAAAACGCTAAGGTTTAAAAAAAATTTTAACGCCCTTACCCCCCCCCCCCCCCCCCCAGCAAAAAAAATTCCCGCGGCATTATTTTTAAAACTTTTTTATTATGTGTTATATATCTTAAAGTTTCAAACAGATCGCCGTGTTAGATTTTCTAATTTAAATAAAATCGCATTCGTTTAGTTCCACATTCCACCACCAGGGTGCACATTCTGTTCTTTACAAAACTGTATCTGAATTAAACTACGGGTGGTCTGAAAAAAATGGTCTTAAGCAAGAATTTAAGCAATTTCCTGAAATTAATATTCGAAAATAGTGGTATCAACAATTATGAAATTTTTATATTGAATAAGAAAATTTATGCTGTATTTTAAAAAATGTGATGCCGTTCTGAACAATGCTTTAAAAGGGATCGAAAAAATTGCTTAAAATAAACAAGTTAGAGAACGGAGTTGTAAATATAGGACTTTTTGAAATTTTTATGATTTGTCGTGTGATCACAAGCGTTCAGCTATAAGTATGCAAAATTTTAAGTCTCCAACATAATTAGGGGCTCAGTTAGAAAAAAATGCTTAAAATACACAAGTTAGATCTCAGAGGGGTAAATAAAAGACTTTTTCAAAATTTTATGATTTATCGTTTAATGTGAGGTGTTCAACTATAAGTATGCAAAATTTCAAGGACTCAATGATAACCAGCTACAATCTGTATCAACTGGAACTCAGCAATAATCAGAGCGCGTTTGATCATTCATGACATATCAATAGTTCAGCTATAAATATGCAAAATTTCAAGGACTCAATGATAACCAAGTACATTCTGTATCAACTGGAACTCAGCAATAATCAGAGCTTGTTTGATCTATAAGTATGCAAAATTTCAAGAACACAATGATAACCAGTTACATTCTGTATAAACTGGAACTCAGCAATAATCAGAGCTCATTTAATCATTCATAGCATATCAATAGCTGTAGTTATATCAATATGTGTGGACCAATCATAACGGCGAGAGAAATAAGTACGATAAGTGTTATTCAGTATTACGCAGACAGGTAGTGAATTAAACTCGGAAATTTTCAGCGAAGGAATACTGCAATGATTGCGATATATCTAGAGATATTCAGCGGAAAGAAAGATAATTGAGGTACATTTTGTGTTTTGAAGAGGATAGTTGGAGAAAACATTCTGATGGGGCTATGATTTTCGGGGCTGTGGCGGTGTGAGCAAAACATTATTATTTTATTTGATTTTGAGATAATTTACGCTCTTTTTCGAGGCTCATGTTCAATATTCCAGTGAGCTCAAAACATTATTATTTTATTGGGATATATCAATAGAGTCAAGGTTTAGATATTGTTATTGCGATATTTAAAAAATATCAATATTTGTCGATATATTGATAAATAATCCATCCAACCCTAATTTACACCAACCAAAAAATTACAGAATAATGATCAAAGTATGTACTTTTAAGAAAAAAAAATTGTTAAAATCGAAGATGCGCTTTTTGAGTTATAAAAAAAATAATGCTAGCAACTTGCTAAAATATTCGTAACTTTTCCTATTTGCATTTGCAGAAATAGGCTACTATCAATGTGCACATCCTGCCCGAGTGGAAATGTCACGAATCGACCAATGCATTGATAATACCGTATTTCTGCAAATGCAAACAGGGAAAGTTACGAATATTTCAGGAGGTTGCTAGCATTATTTTTTTTATATAACTCAAAAAGCGCACATTTGATTTTAACGAAATTTTTTTTTCTTAAAAGTACATACTTTGAACATTATTCTGTAATTTTTTGGTTGGTGTAAATATAAAATTACTACATTAATAATTTTTTTTTAAATATTTTTGTTTATTTTTCTATGTTGAAGTATTATAATTAGCAATCACGTCCTAGTGAACTCTATAACATCACATAAATATCCTTAATAATTTATACTATATAAATTGCATTTGCTGAAAATTACTTATCATCCAGGTATTTTTAGAAAATAATGGAAATATTGCTCATTATATCACAGATACAAATTTTCACATGTTTTAGTGCTATCGTTCGTACTTGCCGATTGAAAATTATTCCCTATAAATTCCATTACCTCATCATATATACAACGCTTTAATTTCAAATTTCAAGCAGGTTTTTTGTAAGTCTCCTGAAATTTGGTTGAAAACTTTACGAGGATGTGTCAATAAGTTTTTGCCCTCACAGAAATAATAGAGTGAAATTTATGAAATTGCTACCTTTTATGAGTCCTTTTCTATATAGTCAGTGTGCACGATAGCACATTTGTGCAACTGGTATTTCAAAGAGAGGGGGAGGATGCATTCCTGGAGGCGCGATAGTAGACCTAAAGGGGTGCATTTTTCTAACTTTTACCGACCCCCCAGATGTGACATATTGTTGGAAAGGCCTGTGACCACTTATTCATGATATGCACCTCTCGAGGCCATCCCGCAAAATTTGACCTCCGGTGGCCCTTTTCTAAATTTTGCAAACATCATTCATGCCCCCCGGGTGGTAAATTTGGGGAGAGGGCCTCGGGACGTGCATAGCATGAATAAGTGGTCACAGGCCTTTCCAAAATTATGTCATATGTGGGTGCTGGCAAAAGTTAGAAAAATGACCCCTTTGGGTCTACTATCGCGCCTCCTGGAAGACAATCCTCCCCCCTCTCTTTGAAATAGCGTTTGCAAAAATATGTTACTGTGCACGATGACTATATAGGAAAGGACTAATAAAATGTAGCAATTTCATAAATTTCACGCAATTATTTCTATGCGAGGGCAAAAACTTATTGATACACCCTCGTATGTTATAAGTTAAAATCGTACAAAAACTTGGAATTTTTATAAGAAATGTTTATATATCTTTATTTATTTGTTATTCTTATGTTACTATACTTATGTTATTCTTTCAAATAAACATACAAACATTGCATTTAGCAAGTAAAAATCATTTGTGAAAGTTAGAGATCATTTACTGGCCATTTCATTTCACAACTTTGTTTGCTTATTCAAATTGTTTTTGGTTCACCTAAAAGCTCTGGTCTTCGTCCGAAAATTGAGTTCAAGCTTGTTTTTTACATAGCGTAAATTGAACAGTGCTAGTGTTTCTTTGAAAGTTCGAAAAATGTCTAAATTTGAAAGTATACGGTGTTTTTTGGCTAAATATATAGACCGGGAGGCAACTGCACAAACCGTCACCCCATCGAGTTGACGGTTGAAATTCCAGGATTAGTTAAAATTAGCTTTGCATATTAAAATGCAACGGGTCTGCTAAGTGATAGCTTGGTGCAAAACATCAGCGGACCCTATTTTAGTAGTTGACTGATAAGTTTACCATTGTGTTTTCTTGCTCCCAGTCCTTCATATTTTCACACTTTTGGGTGCAGGAAAACACAATGATAAACCTACCGATCAACCAACAAAATCGGTTTTGCAGGTGGTTTCCACCAAAGTATGACTTGGCAGACCAGTTGCATTTTAATATGCTAATCCAGTTCTGCCTAATCCTGGAATTTCAGCCGTCAACTCGATGAGCAGTCGATCTGTGCAGACGCCTCCCGATCTAATAGAATTAATCAAAATTCCACGTGCAATCTTTAAGAAATTATAGCAATCTACAACAAACAAATTTTACATAGGAAACCAGGCTCGTAATCTATTTATTCAGATATAGTGTATATCATGTCAATCTGATCGTAATTATTGTCCATAATTTTAACAAAACAAAAAAATATTTTCACAAAATTTTCAACGGACTTACCTTGTTTTGTGTGAAATGCAATGACATTGAATGAAATGTACGTGAATTTAACATATGTTTTTTTAACAGTATTTAGTTCTATTTTTAAAAATATATACATTTGAGAAATGTAAATTTTATACGATTGTAATTGAAAAGGAATCTACCGACTGGAAACTCGTAGTGAAATATATTCTGGCAATAGTATATTTCATCTAATAAAATGTCAAGCAGGCTTAACCACTCAGTATTTTTTTTTACTTCTGAGAGGAAGGGTGGCATTTAACATGGGCATTACTTTTGAGATTAACTTCATCTTATAATTATATTATTATATAAAAGAGAAACAGACAGATATACTTTTTTAAATAGTCACATGGAAATTTTATCCTAGTGTTTTGGGGATCAAGTAGGGATAAAATATCCAGAAAAATTATTTTAAAAATATTATCTGCCGGTATGAACATCATCCAAAATTTTTTCAGTGGATCATAACAAGCTTTTCACAAAAACAATAAAGTGCGTGTGCTAGTAATGGACCTTATAAAACTTATAACCGGTCACCTGCTTTGACAAAGGAAAAAAGTCGTCATTTCTGTGTCACAGCGTTAAAAATGAGAAGTCTATGGTTAAAACTAATCTGAAAATCAGAAAAAGCACATGTTTGAAACAAAATCTACGGACAAGTGGCGCCATCTATGATCAAAGGTTGGAATTAATTATTCTCATCCATTTGAAGAAAACTTTTCATTGTGATGCATTTTAGTCCAAACCGCACTCCTGTAAGACAGTTACTTGATTTACGCTAAGCGTTTTCTTTCGACAGTCCGTGAGAAGAAACTACTGCATCAAATGACACCAATATTTTTTTAAATGAAAGATATTTGGCTACGGATTTGTTATCATACATTCGTTTGTTCAAATATTTTATTAAATAGCCGTAATTTTAAATTAAAATTCTACAGTTGCGCATGCGCAGGAAGTGACGCGCAGCATATGCGCAAAGGTCCTCGCTCAGTTGAACTATCACATCACAGGTAGAAATTGTTTTAAGTTCGTCTCCTATTCAATCTTACTGTAAACTGGTTTTCTTTCTTTCACAAAGTTAATATTATTTGGCTCACTCAGCATTATTAACAATTCAAAAATTTACTGTGTCGATATTAAGAGTTAGGTATTATTGTGTGATATATTAGTGTCGATATTAAAAGTTTATTTCGGGAGTGCCATACTATTTTTATCATATTACATACAGAAGATAAACACAGTGATTTGAGGCTAAAAGTTATACCCATCTTATGAATTGCCAATAGTTAAGTTACACACGAAGATTGGGAAACTACGTTGCATGTTAAGTTGTAGTTGCTTCTTTGAAAAAGTAGGGTATTAAATATTAAAATGCAAAACTATTTCTGTAAGATCAAATCTGAAATTCGTGACAATTGTGTATGCGTCAACTGTTTTTCGAAACTCTTAAATTTAGAAGCAGCGACAACAAGTTCCCGCTAGCGTAGCAGGTTAACGCAACAGTCTAAAGCTCAGAATTTTTGTAGCGGGCCCAAGCCTGGCAAAATGCGATATTTTTGTCGATAATTCCTTTCTGTAGTGACATATTTTATTAGGAAGAGAAGTTTTAGGATTTAATTTTATTATTATTTGAATGCTTTATAGTTAAATAAAATTTAACACTCAATAATACTTTGAAAAACTAATGATTTTATATTTAAAATATTTAATCTAAAATATTTTGCATGTAATTATCAATTAAATAAATTGAGCTCATCTACAATTTTCGTTATATTTTCTGACCATTATCAAGAATATATATGTGTGTGTGTCAGAAAGAAAAGTTTGTCATTCTTTTCCGTAATAAATAAAATGGAAAGAAAGAAAGAAAAATATTCGTATAAGAGCTATAAAAGAAATTACCTTGATATCCAGGTTTAATATTAAAAAAATGTAAAATAAAATTCAAGTAATAAAAAATATATATTATAAATCTTTAGCTGCATCAAGTTTCAAATTTAGGTTTTCAGAGAATGAGACAGATAAAAATAAAATTCATGCAGCTTTTAATCGTCGTGTTGTTTAAAAATAAATGAAAATAAATATTGTTATTTAAAAAAAAGGAGGCCGTAGTAAGTAAAAATAAATTCTCTACCCGGTATTTTTAGGTAAATTTTTGATGAAAAGCAAGCATAATTGGTTGTAAATTATAAACTTAAAATTATTTCACTTCATTGAATAGGTTAGACTGACAGCACCATCTATCACCTTAAAGAAATAGGAATGACTTATGTAATATAGAAATTCATCAAGTAATTCATCATTCAATAATTAATTCAAAAGCAACTAATTAAAAATTCAAGAATTTTTCTGATGAAACATTCAAGTTATTTACCGTCAAATCTTGACGGGCACTATCTAGTTGAATTTTAAAATGTGTCAGAGACTTTTGGGGCACCCTGTACTTCTAGCCATAAAAATTATTTAATTAAATGTGTCTTGCTTGTATGTCTTAGTCATTTGAAATTTACTTGATTTCCTTTATTAAAAAGTTTCCTGGTACAAAGTATGCTTTTCTAATTTAAAAAAAATCGTAGGTTGGCAAATATGCATTCAGCAGAAAAGGGATGAAATTTTAAAAGTTAATTTAAATAACTGACTAATCTTTTACTAGTAAATCTTTGATAAATTATATTTATAAAAAATCTATAAACAATGGATTATTTTAAGCAGTTTTAAAAAAAAGTAGCATCTATTATCAGCCGTTTTGAATATGCGTGTATTGTGTGTATGTATAAGCAAATAAAAGAGTAAAATGTTAAAATTCATTTTTAAAAACATTCAAATTACACAATGTGCTTTATTACTTAAAATGTGATAAAAAACGTTAAAAGTGTTAAACTACATTATCCAATTCCTAGCACTTTCAATTATATACATAGTCATAATCAGGGACAAAATACAAAACTCATGTTACTAACATCTTATTTTCAAATTTCACTCTCTTGATGTGGAAATCAGGGATATATATTTCTTCACCCGGTCTGGTTGTGCGGTTCCACTTACTGTTGGTTTATGGGTGAGAGGGCAGAGGAGAAATAAAGGATGGATAGGGAGGGGGGGGGGGTACAATGTTATTTGTTTTACAATTCCTTAAGCAAACCCAACCATATACTGGGTATTTTATATGATTAACAGTCAATACAAATATTAAATTCTTTAGTGATAATTTCGACTGATTTCCGAATAATTCTTTAAGGAACATGTAATTTTTGCTTCTTCTAAATTAACCTGTTTGTCCTGCTTCTTGTTAAGGCTTTACATGGCTGTATGCATGTATGTGTGAATGTATGTCGATAATTTTCTCAACAACCACTGAAGAACTTCTTACACTGCAAAACCTCTTACACAACAATTCTAGCCCGCCAGTTAAGGGCTTTAGGCATAAATTGATAAATATTTTCATTTGACTAAACAGTCATCGCATCGTGTATAGTTTTTTTCTTCTTTACAGGAATACGTCAAGAATTTAAATATATGATTATATTCCGGATTATATGCAATTGCAAGTGTGCATATATATTTGAAAAAAAGAAAAGAAAAATATTTGGCTTAGATGCTTTATGTTCCCTCAGCCGTTGTTTTGAATTGTTTGGCGATTTTTTGTTGGCGTGTTGGCGGTGTTTATGGATATGGCAACCTCTATATGTGGAACCCCGTGTGACGTGTGTGTTGTGACGTGTCGTGTTCTGGCAACCCCTGAGAAGCTCATTTTTGCTTAGAATTTTGTGGATGTATTTTGATATCGTGTTGTATCTTTCTGTCTTTTTATTTTTATGTTAAATTTATTGGATGTATTTCATTGACTATGGTTTCTGTAGTCCGTTTAAACGCTCTTGCTGAAGTAATTAAGAAATATGAGAAAATTTTGACAAGAAAAGGAGGTTTGTTTATAGCGTGTCAATGCGTATTCATAAGCCTATTTTGGAAAATGACGGTGATGTTATGAGAGATATTTCGTGCTGGAGCTTTCAAGCAAGTAGATGTCTGTTAAGTTATGTTGATAATTTTATGTATATTTTGCTGCTTTAAGATTTTTTACATTTTGAGATTGCAACAAAGCGAGAACTGCTGAATTTCGAGAATGCTACACCGCGAGAAATGCTGAATCCAGTGATTTTTTTTTTCGGTTAATGTGCGCGAAGCGCTCATACAACGATTACTGATTGCCACCTTAGCGAGTTTCGTTTTTTATGTATATTTTGTTGCTTTAAGAGTTTTTTACATTTTGAGATTGCTAGAAAGCGAGAACTGCTGAATTTTGAGAATGCTACACAGCGAGAACTGCTGAATGCAGTGATTTTTTTTCGGTTAATGTGCGCAAAACGCTCATACGACGATTACTGATTGCCACTTTAGCAAATTTTGTTTATTATTTACATTTTATTTTCGTTAAGCCAAACATGCGTATAAACCGGTGCTTGGCGACATTTACTACTTGGCGGAAAAGGGGTTTTCGCGCCAAGAAAAATTTCAAGATGGCGGCTCTGGGAACTTATGACATCTGTTCCAAATATTTAAATGTGCGATATTGCAAACATTTATAAATTTTCAGACAGGAAGCCGTTTAATGGAAGATTGTGAAACTTGCGGTTAACAGAATTGCTATATTGAATTTTCAAACAGGAAGACGTTAAATGAATGATTGTGAAACTTGCGGTTAACAGAATTGCTATATTAGCTATATCCTATCACAAAGCCTTTGATTTAAGTGCCTTTCACTTTGAAAGAAAGAGGGTGTAGGAGGTAGGCGAACAACTTCATGTATTAAAGTTGTTCTTTTATTATCTCTTCTTTGATCATTAGTGTATAGTTTTATCTATCGGAACAGTTTTCGCAAATAAAAAATAGTGCGATGTAAAAATTGCTTAAAATAAAGGCAGTAAAATTATTTAATTCGAACGTGGATAAAAGAACATAATGAAGAACTTCTATCTTATAGTGAAGCTACACGAAAAGAAATATGTCATAAGTGAAAAAAATATACCTTGTATAGAGAAGTTTCAAGTTTGCCAATTTTAAAGTCACGTATTAAAAAAGAACAGTAGAAGTGACCGTTCAAAGCTGCAAACATTTTTGTCAAATCTGTCACTCTCAGACAAGTAAAGGAAAAATTGTAAAAAAAAAAAAAAAAAAAAAAAAAAAAAAAAAGTTTGCTTTGAATTTGTGTCAAACGAGTAGTGGAAATAATACATCATTTAACAAACTAAATAATCCTAATTTTAAAAAATAGCTGAAGAAATACAGCATTAACCACTGTATATCCGATGAATAAACGCTTAAAAAAATAAGTAGCTACATTGCTTGAAATTTATATAGAGTCTGCCATTGCTATTTAACATAAGAAATTTTATATTTAAAATGCAGAGTTTTTAATCGCCTCATTTATTGGCAGTATTTGTAATATATTCAGTAGTTAAATAAGGCGGCAAATTCTATTAAAAAATTGTTTAAAACTTTACACCATCTGTATATTTCATGACGAAGTTATGAACGACATTAAAAATGATATTGGAAATCATGCTATATGAATAATTGCAGTCGAAACAACTGACATATATAGCACACCTTTTTTGTTGGAAAATGACAATCGAATATTCTCATCCGCATACCATTTGCTTGCTGAGAACTCGAAAATGCTAACTATTCTAATATTACAGGCATCATTAACGATTTTTTGCGTAATTTGAGCCCCAATAATGATATATTTTGTGAAAAAGTTCTTGTATATATTAGTGATGCTGTTCCATATAGTGTTATAGCTGCAATATAGTTTGAAAAGTTCTATCAAGTTTAATTCTTGTGACATGATTGGCTGACGCTATTCATCACGTTGTCTAACAAATTAGGGAGAACTGCGAACAAGTAAATAAAATCAATTCTTACGTAAAAAATTTTCTTAAATCATCAATTCGAGTACAAATTTGTGCTAAGGGAATTTAAGCTCTCATTCCACTATAACCGAGTCATTGTTAACGATTCGGGGAACTTGGACTCTTGGAGCTTTATTTTATGTGGGAAAAACGGAATGTTACACAGAATGTGATTAAAATATTTGACAGTTCAGGCTCTTCTGAAATTTTTATACCTAAGAATATTTTGTCAGACAATAATATTGAAGAAATGATTTAATTCATTTTTCATGGTTACTGGGGACGTTAGACGCAAGACTAATAGTATATATAATGTCACTCTATTGGCAGCAATGTAAATTAAATTGAATGTAGATAACAATAAAGTATCGTTAAAAAGCATGCTGTTGGAGCAAATCTATTCTCGTTGAAATACGCCAACTAGCACGCAATAAGTAAATGAAAAGATATACGTAATGTTAATAACATGAGAGTTTGGGCACAACTGTAGGAAAGTCATTGATTATAAAATAGCCACTTGAAGTCAATTTTATTTTTTACACTTTCCAATAAAGTTGAAATGTATTTAGGAATTCGGTTTGTCTAACTGTCCACCTGTCCGTCCGTATTTTAACTTGCGTAAATATACTCGGATTGCTATGTAATTGGCATGTGTTACTAAGGTTTACCATGGCATGTTCTTGTTCAGTATTGAAAATTAAATGTGTAGCGTTTATAGTTCGTTTACAGAAGCACTCAAAAGAATAAAATACTCAAAAGAATGACATAACTCCGTTACAAAATCATCTAGGGGTGGAATTTGCAGTGTATATTAATGATGTTACATTTTTTCAAATATATTGAAACTAATATACATCACTAAGGTGTACTAGTGATGGGCGATTTCGATTTTTTTAATCGATTTAATCGATACTATGGCCAACTCGATTTAATCGATACTATAATTTTTTTAATCGATGTCTCTAAAGGTCATATCATTTTCATTTTCCTTCAAAAATTTAAGGTCAAGTAGTTGGATGTCCAATTCCAAAACTTTCTTCTGTCTCATAAAAGTTAAAACTTCAAAATTCGCTATCACAGTGTCAAATTTAAATAACCTATACCCATCATGAGGATCCAAAAGTATAGGTTCGTTGAAATATGTGTATTTAAAAAATATATATAAGAATCCCATTTTCCTAACAAATCATTGAATTTCGGCCCACACTCTCTTAGATGTCCGCAACGGAAAATCCCAGTTCAAAGGGCATAAAAGCGACACCTGCTGGGTAGTATACACCCAAGCCTAATAAGGATCTATTTATACGACAGTGTAACAAAATATGAAGTTTGATTAAATTCCGTGCATTAGTTTTGAGATATGGCTATCATGAATATCATGAAAAAAGCAGTATAGCAACGCAGCCTATTACATGATTAACACGAAAGACTCAGAAACAACTTACGTCAATGACTAACAGAATATTAAGTTTGATGAAATTCCGTTCATTACTTCTTGGAATGTTATCGCAAACATTGTGTAAACCCTGAAAAACAGTGTTGAATTCAGGGGCTGGTACGGGTGGACCCCCCCCCCCCGGAACATTGAAATGTCCCCTAGGGAGATTTCAGATTTTATGCTTAATGGACGAAAGTCCAATCCCCCCCCCCCTCGTAACTCTAGAATGTTCCTCGCCAGAACCATAGAAATCCCCCCCCCCCCGGAGAAAAATGTCTGAATTCAACACTGTTGATAAAAGCAGCATGGCAGCACAATTTGTTATATCATTTACACAAAAACCTAATCATGGATAACTTATGGCATTGTCTAACAGAATATTAAGTTTGATGAAATTTCGTTCATTAGTTCTTGAGATATTATCCCTAAAATTGTTTAAATCCTGAAAAACGTGTTGAATTCAGGGGGTGGCCCGGGGGATGACATTCCTCCCCCCGCAACAAAGCATAAAATCTCAAACTTTCTGGGGGGCATTTGAGTGTTTCGGGGGGAGGAGAATGTCAACCCCCCCAGGGCCACCCCCTGAGTTCAATACGTTTTTGTACATTAAAAATTGATGAAATTTCGTTCATTAGTTCTTGAGATATTATCCTTAAAATTATTTAAATCCTGAAAAACGTGTTGAATTCAGGGGATGGCCCGGGAGGGTAACATTCCTCCCCCCCTCTCCCCCCCCCGCAACATTCAAATGCCCCCAGAAAGTTTGAGATTTTATGCTTTTTGTACATTAAAATGTACAAAAGTCCAATCCCCTCCCCTTCTGAACTGTCCCTCCCGGAGAAAAATGTCTGAATTCAACTCAGCTGATAAAATCAGCATAGCAACGCCCCCTGTTGGGCGATTTATACCGAAACCTAATAAGCAGCAATTTATGCCAACGTCTAAAAGAATGTGGTCTTATGAAAATCCGTGTATTAGTTCTTGAGATAGAGCTATTGCGAAACTCGGGAAAAATGCAGCATAGCAGCGCCACCTGCCGGTAGATTTACATCAAAACCTAACCCTCAACAACTTACGTCAACGTCAAACTGAATCTGAAGTTTGGTGAATATTCGTGCATTAGTTCTTGAGATAGCAATCTTGCGGAAATCATGAAAAATGCAGCATAGTAGCGCCACCTGTTGAGCGATTTTCACCAAAAAGTAATCAGCACCAATTTATATGAAGGTCTAACTGAATCTAAAGTTTCAACAGATTTCATGCATTAGTTCTTGAAATAGACCGCTCACAATTTTTTTGTCAGAGACAAACAAATAGACAGACTGACAGACAAAAAATTTATAAAAATAGTCAAATCGTATTCCAGACAAGAAGTTCTAACACTATAAATCCTTAGAAACCGGAAGTCGAAAATTTTCACGAAAACAACACTTTATTTTTCTAAAGACAAAAGAAAGCAAGAAAAGATGAACGCATCGATTCTGCCCTTGGATCAGAAACGGTGAATCGATTCAGTTCAGATTCGATGCCGATGTCGATCTTCAGATGCGATCTTCAGAATCGTTACTTTTTTGATTTACTTCAATTCTTTAGATGCAATGTCGAATCGTTATATTTCGATTTACTTTCAATTCTTTAGATGCAATGTCGAATCGTTATGCTTTGATTTACTTCAATTCAAATCGCATCGCGGTCGATCCACGATTCGGGTTGAATATATTCTTCCAATTTTGCTGTTTTAGTGCCAGAATTGCTGTAAAATTTTGTATAAGGGCCTTTTTTTACTTTCTAGGTTAAATCAGTGTTGAATGCAGGTATTTTTCTCAGGGAGGGATTTATGCGACTCCGGTCGGGATTGGGGGGGGGGGGGGTTATTTCAGAGTTCCGTAATGGGGGGGGCGGTGCACATTTGTCCATTAAAAAGCATAAAATCTCAAAACTTACGGGAGGGACATTTCAATGTCCCGGGAGGGATGTCCTCCCGGGCTCCCCCGTGAATTCAACACTAGGTTAAATCGTTATACTTTTGTTTAGAAGCCTAGTTATTCAGGTTACTAGTTTATTATATTGTATTTTTCAAGTTCGTCCCTTCTAATCTCTCCACCCCCCTCTCCCCTTTTCCTCGCTAATCTTAATTTACAGGGCCGTTCAAAATTTGCATGCAATTTTTAAAATGTCCAATTCTTGTTCTATTTTATTATAAAGCCACATTTTGAAACCTTGACCAAAGATACTTTTGAGGTCACCCCTCCGACCGTTTGGGGCACTACCTGCTCCCTCGGGGGGGGGGGATATTTTTTGTTTCTTCCAAACCATATCGTATAACATATCGTTGGAAAGCTTTTAATGTGATCTTTTATTTTCTGTCTCTAGCCTTCCTTCTTTTTGGTAAGGGTCAATCGTGCTCCAACTTATGTATTGATATTTTTGACAGTAATTTCAAAGGAATATATATTTATTCTTTCGGATTTACTGTTTTAAAGGCAGAACTGCTGTCAAATTTCGCATAAGAGCCTTTTTCTTTCTAGGTTAAATTGTAATATTTTTAGTTTAGGAGCCAAGTTATTTGGGTTACTAGTTTATTAAGCTGTACTTTTCCAGTTCGTCACCTATACATTCCCCCCTCCCCCCCCGATCCCAATTTTCTTAATTATGGTCCAATTTCAATGGGACCTTTTTTGACATTCTTCCCGAGTCATTTGTTTACCAACTAAACACTGATATTATATCTGCAGCTCTTGGTGAGCACTATTTATGAATGGTAATAACAAATTTCGTCTCTTTTCCATTTTAAACTTATCATTCTTGGTTTAAAGCCACGTGACTCAAGGTTGTCGTTAGTTAAGCCGTATTTTCACCCGTAAGGTTGTCAAAGTGTTTGTGTAAGTTGTATTATAAAAAAATCAGTCGTTTACAACCAAACTTACTGATTTATGATACTTTGAATTTTATGAAATTTCGGAGCTTTCCGAAACTAAAGGATCCCCTGTATGTTATTAATTTTTTTCAAGGGTGTAGGTATGAAAATACGTGCTAAAATGCTTTAAAACCTTTTTTTTCAAATAATATATTTAACAATTTAAACAAAGTGATTCTCGAGAATTTTGTACTGTTTTAAAAGGGGACCACATCTTAGAATGTAAGGGGCGTAAAAATTCGAAACTTGGACAGGGCGATGCAAAAAAAAAAAAAAAAAAAAAAAAAAAAATTCTCCTTTCAGAAATTTGAAAAAATATTATCTTAATTACAAGCTGAGATATTAATTATTATTTCCCTAATTGGTTTATTTCTATTAAATGTTTTTTTTTAAGGCAGTCACGTGATTTTTTATAGCAGCATTAACGTTTTCTACCGTTTAGCGTGCGGTTCTTTGACGGCGGGCTGAGATAATTACTGCTTTTTCAATATCAAAAATTTTATATGTGTTCATACCACTATTTTCGAATAGTAATTTCACAAATATCTTGAATTCTTGCTTAAGACTACCACCCCCTATCTTCGTATCTTCGGATAGGTTGTATAAAGGAGTTTCGTTTAGATACACTTTTGTTTTGAATAGACTGCGCTCCCTGGTGGTGGAATATAGAACTAACAGACCGCGATTTCATTTAAAGTAGAAAATCTAACAAGGCGATCTGTTCGAAACTTTAAGATAGTTTATAACACATAAAAAAGTTTAAAAAAGAATGGTGCGAAAATTTTGGGAGGAGGGGGGGGGGGGGGGAGCCCGCTAGAATTTTTTTTAAGCCTTAGCGTTCCTTACCGTTTCAGGTGGGGTTTTTTGACGGAGTCCTGAGATAAATGCTACTTATTAAATATAAAAAAGTCAAAAGTTTAGTTACCACTATTAGGGAATAGTAATTTCGGCAAATAGCTTAAATTTTTGATCAAGATTGCCACACTCTTGAGTAATATATCTACTGATAGGTTGTTTAACGGAGTTTAGTTCACAGTTTTGTTAGGAATAGAGTGCGCACCCTGGTGGTGGAATCTGGAACCAACATAACGCGATTTTGTTAAAATTAGGAAATCTAACAATGCGATCTGTTTTAAGCTTTAAGATTGTTTATAATACATGATAAAAAATTATAAAAAAGAATGGCGCGTCACATTTCGGGAGAGGGGCAGAACAAAATTAGAAAATATAACAAGGCGATTTGTTTGAAATTTTAAGATAGTTTATAACACATAATAAAAAATTTTTAAATGATGAATGTCAAAAATTGGTGGTGTGTGTGGGGGGGGGGGGGGGAGGTGAGCGCGTTTTTCCGACCCGGTGGGCAAAGTGGGGGGGGGTACACCTATACGGTGCTGTAGGCAGCGGGAACCCGGTTCGCGGTTCGTTCGCTTCGAGATTTCATATTAGGCGGAACCCGCTAGTTACTAGCTATAATGTTAAAGATTTCCAAGCAATATACATGTGCGTCCACTATCCTTCTAAGACAGTAAAATTAATTGATTTTTATTTCTTCTGAGAAAACTAAATTTTCACGTCTTGCAGCGACGATTTTTTTTTTTTTTTAAATAAAAGAACTTTAATAAACTTTGCTAGTTACATTATTAAACTCAAATTGTAAGAATACTAAATCGGTTCTTATGGCAACATGAATTATGTCCCGGAAAATTTAAATTTTAATTCAGGCTGGAAGAAAATCACAATGATTTAATTACAGGGACAGTCAAAAGTTTTCCGTTACATTACGGCCAATGGAAAAAATTATTTCAAGTGCATTTTAAGGATGTTACAGACTTTCGAACAGAATGAAATTGATATGCACTTATGAAGTGCACTGTTATAGTACGAGCGCACCACATTTGCCACGTTTGACGCGCAATTTCCAACTTGTATTTAACCGAGACCTTTCTTAAAAAATAAATTTAAATAAAATCTAAATTACAATATTAGTAAAATTACATCTTAAAACTAATAATTTAAAAGTTAAAAACTTTATTATTTGACTCAAAGGTCTGTAATAGCTTACGACTGGGCCCCTGACTTTGTCTACCCTCTAAATGTGAGGTATGAGAGGTGGTCGCTACGGCTCTGCTGATTCGCTAAGTTTTGAAATTAATATTTTTGAGCTTGTCTGTGCGAATCTGTGACTATTGAAATATCGATTCAAGTATCGATTCTAGAATTTGAGAATCGATTCTTATTGTGATCGATTTAGTTTTATACGATGTCAATTTTAATCGATTCCTGAATTTTCCAGAATCGCCCATCACTAAGGTGTACTACAGGATACGTACTGTAGATTAGGGTGTGCATAGCATTTATCGTTCATTTATGGGGACATACGAAAAAATTCGGTCACAATACTTTCCATAAGCAATAATTCCTTGAAGTGCGTTTTGAATTAGAATATGCGTTTTTAAATTTAACAATTTTTTTGCACGTTACTTGGGGTGTATAAATTCTGTAGATTAAATACGGGGCTGTACACAATAATTCGAGTACATTCCTGTTTGTTGGCGGAATTGTTAACACGGAATGTTCAACCGTGTTACGGGTTTCCTAACCGAATTCAATTTTTGCATAGTATGTAGCATATATACAAATCTATTGATCATATACAATACTTCACAGAAAAATAAAATCGGATATTTCTAGGACTATAGATGGTAACAGCTGAAATTGGGTTTTCAAATGTCTTATACGTTTTCGAAATTGTTTACTTAGACATAATCTTTAACCAAATTAAACAGTGAAGTTTTCCTACAGTACTCTGAATGTGTTGAAAAGTGTTTCATAATTTATGTTTTATACGTGATTTCTCTTTCTTGAATGTTTCACAATTACATGTTCGCTTTTCATTTTAATTTAAAAATGTCGAGCTAATTGAGTTTTATTTATTTTTGCTTTTTTACTTTAGTTCGTTTTTATTATGTATATCATCAAACACACACAAAAAAAAATTATTTTACAAACAGTTTAATAAAATAAATCAATACGTTATTGATTTTCTTTGTATAAATTGGACCAAATTTTCAATTTTTTGTGCCATTTTATATTTTTATCATTAGAGCTGCAAAAGAAAATTATTTAAACAAATTAATTACTTGCGATTAAAAATTAATCAATTATCATGTGAAACTCTTCCCAAAGCTTTTATTTATAACGGGGCTGTAAAATTTTATTTTGGGGACTGCGTTTTGCCATTAAGCATTTGACTATAACATCCTTTTATAACTTCTCTCAGTCGAACTCATAAAATAAGTTACAAAAATAGACTACTGATAAGGTTTTACACGTGTAAGTATTATATATTTCCACCAGTTTTGAAGCTTTACGCAGTCATTATCTGAATTTCCTTTCTTTATCTATGATGAAAATTAAAAAGGGGGATTCGAAATAAAAAGACTAACTACAGGCTTATGTGAGAGTAAAGGTTTTCTTCATTTTCATAAAAAAAATAATTTGCTAATAGAAAAAGAAATTTATGCAATGAAACATAAATAATTAAGTTCATAACATATGACTTATTGATTTTCTTTCATTTGTAAGGACATTTTTTTCATAAAATAAAATATTTTCTTAAGCTAGCACTTGTTCTTTTTCGTAAATTTAATCTAATTATCTTTGTAAGATATTACACACGACATTAATTTTGAAAAGCGAAAGATTGTTGTGTAACATGTATGCAGAGATAACATATTTACATTTCAATATACTCAAATTTATTTATGAATGTTCGTATAAAATCTTCATATTTAAGTAATGGCCATTTGCATATGACCACGCAGATTCTCGCGAAATGGATACACTTTAATATTCATAATATATTTGAATTCTTAAGTGTTGACCATATTTGGTACCTTAAAAAACACGAAATTTACGTAATGCAATAAGCAGAATATAAATTCTCCCAGAGAGTTAAAATTAAGGATAGAACGAAACGGTTTTTTAAGACCGAAAACGAAACCGAAACCGAATTTCGGTAATCTTCTTATTTTCCGCCGAAAACGAAAATATCCCAAAAAATTTTAAGCAATTAATACATACATAAATATAGAGAATTGTTAATTAATAATACGTGTAACTATACGTGTGGCCCAAAATGGATGTCTGTGCCTTTGACCAAAACATTTTATTTTCATATGAAATAAAATGTATAGATACCTCGATTTACCTTTCATAATGATTTTTGTAAATAATCATCTCTTATACTAGAACTTTTTCTCAAAGAGTATTCGAAATATTTCTGCGGTTTTAAAATAAATGTTTTCTATTACTCTTAAGTCTGCAGCTTTTATGAGCGCGTGAAAGGCGCCTTCAAAGTTTAGTTCTATATGCATTGCTTGCTTTAAAATGTGCACTCACATTTTGAGTCAGTCATGACTCATAATTATAAACAGTGAAGTTCATAGCAATAAATAAAGAGCGTCTCATTTGAGCCGATACAGCTCAAATCAATGAGTAATGTTGAAAATTTCTGAAGGGAGAAACGGGATTTTTAGGTAGCGTTCATTACAAAAAGCTACTATTACAGCCTTTCGGAGAAAAGCGATTCCGAAAAAATTTGGTATATTTTCACCGATCATGACCCCCAAGACCCCGAAACCAACCTCCGTTCAAATGTTGATATATATATATATATATATATATATATATATATATATATATAACGAAACAAATTAATGGGTTAAGTCGAAAAATCACGTCGTGCTTTTTACGACATATTACTGGATTAGTACCACATTTTAATCAGCCATTGGTGAGATTGTATAGCAGTCGTACCACTTAGCGCAAGCATCGCTATTGGAGTTGTCAACTCTGTGGAAATTTAGCAGCTGTGGACCGATGATAAGATTGGTTGAGTCCAATCAAATATTCATTTATTAATGATGAAGACAAGGCAGATTAGGCCGCATGAGTGGTGAAAAAAGGCTTATGAAGAAATCTAGGGTTTTCCCAATAAGAACATAGAAACGTGGTCATCGGAAACTGTTTATTCCATCAGAACATACCAACATAAAACAATTCCCACAGGATGAGAAATCAGAGCCATCCTGTTTGAGCAGGAAGTAGTTATTCATGCGAAAGAGATGTTAAATAACGAATTAATATCCTACGTGTCTTAGGACACAAGGTAACAGATTAAGGAAATAATCAAACAGCACAAAAAATCTACTTCTGAGCTCATGATCGAGCTATTTATTAGAATGCGCGGAGGAAATCCGATTGAAATGGAAACTTCAGGCTAACCAAACAAATTCACGAACGAGACTCGAAATGAAATTGCGATCCGTCACTCAACCAATGGAGAGCGATCGACAAACGTCACTGAAAAGAATCCCGGCGCTGCTAATGGAAGGATTTCGATGTGAAAAAGCTGTCGCCCAGCTGGTGGGAAAATGAGCTGAAATAGAATAAAAATGTAAAAATGTAAAAATGTTCAGAACTTTACAGTTTGGTAGACGAAAAAAATTAATGAAGGAATTAAAAGTTTAGATTACGTTTTTGAATGAAACTATTATTAAGATACGCGTATTAAACTTATAGGAATTTAACTAGAAATAAATAATAGAGCGTATTAAAAAAAGGAAATAATGAATATGCCGGCAATTTAGAATAATTTAAATGAATAGTAAAAGTAAAAATGTTTTATAACATATATATATATATATATAACCATTATATAATATATATATAACCATTATATAATATATATATAACCATTATATAATATATATATAACCATTATATAATTACAATTCATCATCTATTTCCAATTACTAAAATTAAATTAATAAATTTAACTTCAATACATAACACTGATATTATACAAAATAAAGATAGAACCTTTAACTTGTAATACAAAATCAAGCACAATACCACTAATTCACTAGCACATTGCGGACGATTAATCCATATAAAACGTATGAAAAACACCAAATTTTGATATAATAACCTATTAAAGACAAAAGATAGAAATAACCAGCGAAATATTGTTGAACCATTAAAAGACGTATCGTAAGCAAATAATAGATCAATTGGATGGATGTAGCAGGAAGCTTATATAGCATTTCACTTCTTCAGGGGTACATGAAATAAAAATATAAGCAAAAACATAGTCGATTTCTGTAATAGAATCCAGCAATAAGCTAAAAATTGAGTTCCATTATGTACCTGATCGACTATACACCAAAAAGTATAAATTTACCATGCCATATAAATTGAATTAAATAAATAATTAATCAATGCAAGATCCATAATAATGAACAATAAGAACAAAATTAGGACATTTAAATTTAAGACATACCCAGCAAGACAATTTCTATGACCATATCATAATCTCAAACATGTATCCCATTATAGCACAGCAAAAATCCCGCCAAATTAAATGGTACAGTTATAAGCGAAACCTTGCGGTTTCAAATCTTGTAGATAATATTAACATTCTTATAAATATAATATTTATAATTAACTTAAATAGTCTATATAATAAAAATTATTTTGTGCTATTATAAGGATCTGGATTAAATTATTACTAAAAAGTAGAAAAAGAAGTAGATGTTTAAAATAAACAGGTAATAAATAAGATAAATAATATTATATAATAAAGTATGGCAACATAATTATTTTAGAACTAATTAAATAATTATTTAATGCTGCCATCTACCGAAACTTCAAACAATTAAAAAGTTAGGAATGTCCATTAGTGTTCACAGTCACGGCTAAAAGAAGTAGAAATAATTTGTAGTGGTTCCATCTATTGGAGATTACCAAAAATAAATGTAGAAAAATTGCATATTGCAAATATTTGAACCTCATTAATTCGCTTTAAAACAGCACAACAATATCATTCTAAAACAGCTCAACAGATTATCGATAATAATCATTTAGCATTTTTAATATAATGTTTATACAGGGTGTCCAGCGAATAAGACCCTGATTTCAAAATTAAATATCTCAAAAACAAAGATCAATAGCATTATGCGGTAAACGGTTTGTTTATTAGCTAAGCTGTAAAAATGTTATACAGAAGTTTCAAAATATAGTAGCAAAAACCGTTAACAGATGGCGCTGTAATCGCAATGCCTATAAATTGTGCTTCGAAGTTCAGAGCACTAGCGTCTCATTCCTAGATGGCTCCCTATAGAAGAACGAAAATAGGGAAAGTCCACTTTTTCGTTGGGGTGATGTGCAGAAGTGGAGACATCTGATCACAGAATTATTGCATCATCTATAATTTTAGAGAATTTCAAGTAATATAATTTTCAATAAAATTAGAAATCATTATATAAGAACTTATTAAAATATTTTATTAAATTCAATTTTTAATGCCATATAAGTATTTAAATCAAAATGCATATATTTAGAAAAATAATTTTATACTTTTTATTTATTATCTATATTTTAAATCACGGCATAATAATTTGATATTATTGTTTATACCTGAATTATTATAAATAAAAAAGTAATTTTGCACTTTTCATTTATTTTTAAATCACGGCATAATATTTTGATTTTAGCGCAGCACATATATTTCTTTTCTTTGTAAACAACGTTTTCGGGTCAGAAATTATGCATTAAATTACTTCATTTTTAAAAGGAATTGATGATAAGTCATATCATCAACGTCGAAAAAAAAGTATTTTGGAGGCTGCACTCTTTTCCAACACTTCGGATCATATCGCTAGAAGCTGCACCATACTTCTGTGCTCAATGAATAAAAAAAAAAATATGAAAATGAATTTTTTAAATTAAAATGATTCTTTTAACTTAAGTTTTTAAAAATAGAAACTTTGTATTTTTTCATTGAAACCATTTTCTACAATTTAAAAAAAAAATATTTATGAATTATTATTATAAATGCTCAATGATTTTTTTTTAATTTCTTTTAGCTTAATTAAATTTTAAAACTAGAAACTTTGGATTTTTTTATTCAAACTTTTTTTCACAATTTAAATGTATATTAAAAAGTAAAGGTTTCTAATTTTTTTCAAATCCCCCTCTGCTTGGATTCGATTCCACGATCTACCAAATAGGAGAGAAAAGATCCACAGAGATACTGGTATCCAGACCGAAATAGCTTATAACAAAATTTGAAACAAATCTCAATTCTGTCAACACATGGCTCCGCTTCTGCACAGCACCCAAATAAAATATTTTAATAAGTTATTATATAATGATCTCTAAACTTTTTATTGAAATTCTCCAAAATTAAAGATGATGCAATAATTCTAAGACCAGATGTCTGCACTGCTGCACTTCACCGAACGATAAAAAGAAAATTTTCCAGTTAAACTGATGGCATTGAGCTCACAGGCTATTCACACTAATTGTATATTATACTCTTATTTCAAAGAATAATGCCCCTCGAAAAATAAAAGAACGGATTAGTCCCCGTTGCCCCAGTTTATACTTAACCAAAGAACCTCCAAATCTAATCAGGGAAGCTCCTTAACATAATAAACTGGTGTACCAAATTTGGAGCAAATCGGATAATTCTGCATAAAAAGCAATTTCCCTAAATTAAGAGGGTATTAGCTCCCCAATTTCTCCCTTTATGCTGAACCAATGAACCTTCAAATGTAATCAAAAGCTCCTTATCAGAATGAATCTAGAAAAAAAAATTAAACTAAATTAGATAATTCTGCAAGAAAACCCATTTATCTAAATTAAGGGGAGGGGCAATTGCCCCCATTTCCCCCTTTTATACTTAACAAATGAACCTCCAAATCAAATGAAGAAAGCCATATCGGATAAACTGGTATATGAAATTTGAAGCAAATCGAATAATTCTGCATAAAAACCCCATTTATCTAAATTAAGGGGATTCTAGCCCCCGTCCCTCCTTTATACTTAACCAATAAATCTCCAAATCTAATCAAGGAGGCTCCTTAACATAATAAACCGGTATACGAAATTTGGAGCAAATCGAATAACTCTGCATGAAAAACCGATTTATCTAAATTAAAGGGGGGGCTAGCCCCCTTTCCTCCCTTTATACTTAACTAATGAAGCTCCAAATCTAATCAAGCCATCTCCTTAACATAATAAACCGGTATACCAAATTTACAGCTAATCGAATAAACCTACATCAAAAACGCATTTATCTTAATTAAGGGGAGGTTGCCCCACCATTTCCCCCCTTTATACATAATAATGATCTTCCAAATCTAATCAGGGAAGCTGCTTAATATAATTAACCGGTATACCAAATTTATAGCAAATCCCATATTTCTGCATGAAAAACCCATTTATCTAAATTAAGGGGGGGGGGCTAGCCCCCCATTCCTCCCTTTATATGTTACTAATGAACCTCCAAATCTAATGAAGGCAGCTCCTTAACATAATAAACCGGTAAACCCAATTTGGAGCATCGAATAATTCTACATGAAAAACCATTTATCTAAATTAAGGGTGGGTAACCCCCCTTTTCTTCCTTTATACTTAAGTAATGAGCTTCCAAATCTAATCAGGGAAGCTGCTTAACATAATAAAAAGGTATACCAAATTTGGAGCAAATCGAATATTTCTGCATGAAAAACCTTTTTATCTAAATTAAGGGGAGGGATAGCCCCCCTTTTTCCCCTTTATCCTTAACCATTGAACACCAAAAACTAATCAGGGAAGCGCCATATCAGAATGAACCTAGAAAAATATTTGAAGCAAATCGGATATTTCTATAGAGAGTTATCGCGTTACGTACATACGTACGTACCGGGTGTGCCAAAAATGACTGATGGATTTTAAAATTCAATAACTTGCAAACGGCGACAGATATTTAAAAAATTCTTGCAGAAGGGTTATGTAAGATGGTAGGAGTTTTTTTACTGTGATTCTTCATTTTAGTTCGAATTTCAAACAATAGATGGCGCTGACAGTGATTGACGCTCAGTCAAGGCCGAAACTGACGTCAATCCACATTGATGCGAAGGAAGGAGATTATGGCTATGGAGTGGGTCTCATTCGCCAGTAGAATCTTGCTCTTAGGGCCCGATTCTGAACTCATTCGATACGATTTCAATGGAATGCGTTGTTGCCATGGAAACAACAAATTCTTCGATAGTGGAAATACACCATTAAGAACTGGGCATTAATTTTAGAAGTATTATTCGAGTTTGCAGGCAATTTTACATTGATGGAGTTTTATTTTCCCGGATTAAATTACTTTTTATGGTCTGATTTAAAGACTATTTTATGCATCGTATTTTAAAACAAGGTGAAGAGATTTAGTATTTTTTGCTGTTGTTAAAAATTTCATAACTTTTGTTACATTCTAATAAATTTTAGATCTTTTAAGGGTTCTCAGGACAGGACTCTTAAAATTGGAAAAATGAAAAAAAAAGATCATTTTCAATGTTTAATATTTTATAATGCATATTATTTAAAAACACAAATCTAATTGGGATGAAAGATATAAGTATGTTCTTTCCTTTCACGTATTTAAAAAAAAATTCATGTTGCAGAATTAGTATTTATAGGGGGCTCCAAAGTGTCAGATATTTGTCGAGCAGAAAATTGGTATGACAGCTTACGCGCAGGATTACAAAATAAATTTTGTCACTAAAATTACTTTTTTGTGCCTAATTATACTTTAGATTACAATAATTACGCTGAATCTAAATAAATTTGTATTTAAAGCATTTTTATATTTTTAATACAAAGTTGTATTTAGCTAATACAAAATTTTGAAAATTTCAACAGTATAATCACCTAAAAAAATATTTTTTTGAACGATAAAAAGGAACTTTTAAGTTCAGTTTATACAAACTGAAACATATTTTTTTAAAATTTTCATGAAAAAATATATCCTGCGCGTTATGCCCAAAAAAGTCATTTGGAGAAAAATGAATTCAAATCTTCGGAAATGCCGTTTCAGCTATAGCGCGGGTATAATTCTAAAAATCCCTTCCGGCCCGGACTACAGGCGGAGGTAGATTTCGAAGTTAAGTATACTAATTTCACCAAAAAAAAAACTAAACCATGATTAGAGATAAACCCACTTTAACTATTTTATCTGGTCGCTTTTGACGAGTTTTTATTTCATTTTTATATAATAGCTGGTTTTATGAGAATCATGTTAAGGATGTATTAAAAAAAAACACTTTTCCATGCTCAACAACTCGAAATTTTCTGGCACATTTTCAGATTCATTTTTAATAGAAAAAATATTAAACTTGCTGACGTGATTTTTGAAGAGATTTATAAGCGACCTGTGTTTTTATTTTTCGTTCAATTAATTAAAACTTGATTTATGAACAATTATTTTCTCAGTAGGACAATATTTTTCGTTTCTAACACAATCGCGTCGGGAAATTCTGTTCAAAATGCCCACTTTGACATCATTTTTTGAAATATATTCTGCCTCTATCAAAAAATCGATCATTACGGTTTATTATATTGTTTCTGAGTAAGAGAATCTACCAATTGGATGCGTCTGAGAGCAAAAATGAATTTAAAATTAGTAAGAAAATAAGCAGTTTGGATTTGAATACACCCTTAGTAAGATGATTTTTTTCTTCAACAGCTATGTATTTTTAATTTGTTTTTGCTGTAAGAATTGGTCCTATCAAAAACTTGTCTGTATAAATGTTGCAGACAATATTAAGAAGATATATGATAAAATCATGGGAATTTTATATCTTGTGAAATGACGGATTTATGAATTATTTTCTTCTTCAACCAACTTTTTTGTTTTCGTTTTTAATTTTTCTTTTGCGGTACGAATTGGTCCTATCAAAAACGTGTGAATATAAAAGTTGTAGATAGTATTAAGGAGATTTATAATAAAATTAATTGGATTTGATATCTGGAGAATTAACGAAGCTATGAATTTTTTTTCTCCCAAAAACCCTATTTACTGCGCCCTTTGATCCTTTTTTTAATTTTATCATAAATCTATGATACATAAATTTTTGGTCTTATTTTTAGAAGTAATAAAAACTTTAAACTGATTTTATAGGTACAAAAATTAAGAAGTTATGGGTTTTTCTTCGGTTTTCCCAAAACCCCTTCCTATTTCCATACCCTTGGTCCTATTTTGTCCATTAACAAACTTGACCGAGATTTTATGCCCCTTGATTTTATGTATCAGCTTGGAAGAGATTTGCGAAGAATTGTGAAAGTTATCGCGTCCAGATGCCAAATGGTAATATGCATATATTTTTAATAATAAAGATATCAATGATATATAATGTGATAAACTAAGTTCAAATTAAATTTGACAAGTGTCTAAAACTTAGTACTTAAATTATTGAAGGCCACAAACAAATTTTTATTGAAATTTTTATCTTGATATTAATTAAGACCGTGTTTCTAATAGCCCATTTGTTGGAATGCAATTGTAATTTTAAAGCTCTTTAGTTTATATTTATTTTTAAAAAATTCATGAATCGTAATAATCAGGGCTTGGCAAATGCGATCGCCACTTGCAACCAATATTTTTTACTCGACGACCAAGATTTTTAATCTGGCGGTTTTTGTAGTGTTAACGAAAGAAAAAGTGTAAACGGCATTTTCCATATCGTAAACAGAAAACGACATCCTCTGATGCTCTAGTCAGCTAGCTTGTTATGTCATGTGATTAGAATGTGTGGAGAGGGTGGCTCGTTCTTATGGGTTGATACAACAATCAAAGTACTGATTTAATACAACAATCTAATGATTGATTTAATACAACAATCTAAGGATTGATTTAATACAACAATGAAATCGATGAAATCGATAAGGATAAGTATCTCCCCCCCCCCCCCTCCAAAAATGTCCTTCTGATTTTCAGTGGAATTTTTTCCCATTTACTATGGATGATAATTTAAACACTAAACACGTATAATTATAGAATATTCTTCATTAAATAAACGTATTATTCTAAAATTTAAAATTCTCTCTCAATCCCCCCCCCCCTGGGCCACTACTACCAAATTCCCTGAAAAACTGTAAACAGAACCCTCTTGCAAAAAACTTTGGTAAACAACCCGTAAGAACAACCTACCCTCTCCCCACATTCTAATCACATGACATGACATGCTAGCTGGCTAAAGAATGTCGTTTTCTGTGCATGATATGGAAAATGCTGTTTACACTTTGTTCTTTCGTTAACTCTACAAAAACCACCAGATTAAAAATCCTGGTCGTCGAGTAAAAAATATTGGTTGCAAGTGGCGACCGCATTTGTCAAGCCCTGATTATTACGATTCATGATTTTTTAAAAAATATATATAAACTAAAAGTTTTAAAATTACAATTGCATTCCAACAAAATTTGCTATTAGAAACACGGTCTTAATTTATATAAAGATAAAAATTTCAATAAAAATTTGTTTGTGGCCTTCAATAATTTATGTACTACTAAGTTTCAGACTCTTGCCAAGTTTAATTTGAACTTAGTTTATCACATTAGATATCATTGATATCTTTATTATTAAAAAATATATGCATATTAGCATTTGTGTGTAGAAAGAGTTGCCAAACCGTAAAAATTCTAACTCCAAGAATTCTTTTAACACATTTTTACAATTTAAATAGCAGATGTAGATTAAAAATATTTACTAGTTTTATTTTATCAAACATCAAGATGAAGCTGTATGTAGTACAATATTTTAATATAAAACTGTCGAATAAAATTTTTAATTAACTAGCATTCATTTTATTTTATTTTTATTTTAATGCAACTATATAATTCAAAAGGGTTAAACAAGGTAAATTCTAATATTTGTTTTTAAGTAGTTATTTGAACAACAATATACTATTAACCATTTTCACGATTTTTATCCAACATTCATAAAAACCTACTGATGAACATCCTTAACAGATGTAAAATTTATTAGAATGTAATAAAAGTTATGAAATTTTTAACAACAACATAAAATTCTAAATCTCTTCACCTAGTTTTAAAATACGATGCATAAAATATTCTTTTAATCAGACCATAAAAAGTAATTTAATCCGGGAAAATAAAACTCCATCAATGTAAAATCGCCTGCAAACTCGAATACTACTTCTTAAATTCATGCCCAGTTCTTAACGCTGTATTCTACTATCGAAGAATTTGTTGTTTCTATCGCAACAACGCACTCCATTGCAATCATATCGAATGAGTTCAGAATCGGGCCCTAAGAGCAAGATTGTGCTGGCGAATGAGAACCACTCCATTGCCTTAATCTCCTTCCTTCGCATCAGTGCGGAGTGACGTCAGTTTAGGCTTCGACTGAGCGTCAATCGCTGTCCGCGCCATCTATTGTTTGAAATTCGAACTAAAATTAAGAATCACAATAAAAAAACTCCTGACATCATACATTACCCTCCTGCAAGAATTTTTTAAATATCTGTCACTGTTTTCAAGTTATTGAATTTTAAAATCCATCAGTCATTTTTGGGACACCCGGTACATACACACGTACGTACGTACAGAATCGGCGGGCACATAAGCTCTCAGGCTTTGATAGCCTGTGAGCTAAAAAAGCGGACTTTCCCAATTTCCGTTCTTCCATACTGAGACATCTAGGAATGAGACGCTAGTGCTCTGGACTTTGAAGCACAATTTATAGGCATTGCTATTACAGCGCCATCTGTTAACGGTTTTTGCAACAAAATTTTGAAACTTCTGTATAACATTTTTACAGCTTAGATAAAAAACAAACCGTTTACCGCATAATTCTTTTGGTCTTTGTTTTTGAGATATTTAATTTTGAAATCATTGTCTTATTCGCTGGACAACCTATATATATATATGATACACTCCTCAAAACAATTAGGGGAGCACATGGTTTTAACGGAATTACGCAAATATTTACACCGATATGTGACGTAAAATAAAACATCCATAATTTAAAGCGTAATAGAAAATAGATAAATAAAACTTCACATGCAAATTAAAGTTTATGATGTCAAAAACTAGAAAAAAGAGATAAGTGCAGAAATCGGGATTTTGCAGCAACGTCTGTTTTACTCTCTCAGTTGTAAAATTCAATTGCTCAGCTTGTGTTTTGAGAAAAGGTGACTTGAAAATGTCACAATAATGTGATTTACCGGAATCCATGGTTTGGCGTGTTATCGGGAAAACTGAATTTGGGGAAACACAGAAAGTGTAGCGAATGCTGCTGGAGTCGCAAGAACTGTCAGTGCGAGGCTATGGAATCCATTTCAAGACACTTGGAATGGCAGACTTCGACAAGGGCAAGGTCGGCAATGTGCTACCACAGAAACTGATGACCGATATATCCTGTTGATAGCTCGCCGAGACGGAAGGGACAATGCTACTCTGCTGCAAACACAGTTGTTCTTGGACAAAGGACGAAGGGTGTCCAGCCAAACTGTCCAAAATTGGCTTTATCAGGGAGGTCTCTATGCACGTAAGCCAATGGTCTGTATTCCGTTGATCCCAAGCAGCTGTGCGGCCCAAAGAAGGTGGGCAACTTAACATCGAGTTTGGAGGCAACGTTATGGGAGTCTTATTCAGTTTACGGACGAGTCCCGATTCAGTCTGGATGTGACATCCGATGTTTTTTGTCATGGAGAGAAAAAGGCACTCAAAATAATACAAGTTTCTTTCGTGAAAGTTCAAATTACAGACAAGGTGGGTTGATGCTATGGGCTGGAATCAGCGTGGGTGGACATACGAGACTGCATATCATTCGGAATGGAACTTTCACGGTCCGAAGTTATACAGACGAGATACTAAGACCTCATGTCATATTTTATGTCGCAGCAATTAGTGATTTCTTTTTTTCCATGCATGATAAAGTCAGACATCATACAGTTCGTCTCATGGAAAACATGCTTGAAGCTAAAACAATACAGCGTATGGAATGACCAGCATGCTCTCCTGACCTAAATCGAATCGAGCATGTTTGGGACATACTCGGGCGATGCAATGCTGCGAGACCAAGGCCTCCTTTACTGTCCGGGACTTGGAGATTGCAATTCTTTAGCAGTGGAACAGCATTCTCCAAATTCTTAACCATAACCTCATCGCTTCCATGGAAAACAGGTGTGCAGCAGTCTTAGCTGTCCGAGGAGACCACACGCCATATTAAAAATCTTGCATCATTTCTTAAAAAACTTTTTTTTTATCATTTACATGAAACCAAATTGTTACCCTAAACCATCCTTTCAGAGAATAAGAGCTCCCTTGCATTTTTTTGCGCCTATTTTTCTGTATTGAGCATTGATACACGAGTTACAGCACTTTGAATTTCTAGTGTGGATGACAATTTGAAACGATCTGATTTTTGTCACGCGATAACACACGTATTTATGAACAGATTTAGATGTAACTTGGTGTGTACACAGTACATACCAATGTCTCGACCTAGTTTGTTGACCAACTTCATCCGTCATTTTGTTTCAAAATTGCGGCCATTAAAATTTTTAAAAACATTTTAAATTTAAAATGAGGTAGAAAAAAATTAAAAATTGGAAATTATTTTTTCTTATTTGTTTGACCTTGATACAAACATCCCGGAGCATTTTTTGTTTCGTCTATATCATAAAAAATGGCTTAGTTATAGCACTTTGAATTTCTACTGTGGCTGACATCTTGAAACGATCTTATTTTTGTCACGCGATAACACGCGTATTTATGAACCTATTTGTATGTAACTTGGTATGTACACAGTACATACCAATGTTTCGACCGAGTTTGTTGGCCAATTGCACTTGCCATGTTGTTTTCAAAATGGCGACTATTTAAAATTAAAAAAAAATAAATTTAAAATGAGGTACAAAAAAATTAGAAATTGAAAAGGATTTTTTTCTTATTTGTTTGACCTTGATACAAAGATTTCGGAGAATATTTTGTTTCATCTATATCTTAAAAAATGGCTGACTTATTGCGCTTTGGATTTCTAGCATGGCTGACACCTTGAAACGATCTGATTTTTGTCACGCGATAACACGCGTATTTATTAATTGATTTAGATGTGACAAGGCATGTGCATAGTATATAGAAATGTATCGACCAAGTTCGTTGGCCAGCTTCATCCGCCATGTTGTTTCAAAATGGAGGCTATTAAAAATAAAAATTTATTTAAAAATGAGGTACAAAAAATTAGAAAATGAAAAAGGTTTCTTTCTAAGTTGACAAGGATTCCGGAGCATTTTTTTTTTTTTTGTCTTTATCCTAAAAAATTGCTGAGATATAGCAGTTTGAATCTCTAATCTGAGTGACATTTTGAAAAATCTGATTTTTTGCTGGCGACATCACTCGTATATATCAACCGATTCCGACTTACATGACCGATTTACATGAAACTAAATTGTTACCATAAACCATCTTTTCATGATCTTTCCATCTTTTCAGAGAATAAGAGCTCCCTTGCATTTTTTTTGCGCCTATTTTTCTGTATTGAGCATTGATACACGTATACTATCCATTTTATGCCCATACATAGCTCTCCTGCACTATTCTCTTCACTTTTTCTTGCTCCCCTAATTGTTTTGAGCAGTGTATTTGTCACACTGTAACTCTCGTATTTATGAACCGATTTAGATGTAACTTGTTGGGTTCATAGTACATACCAATGTCTCGATCGAGTTCGTTCGCAAGATTCATCCGCCATCTTGTTTCAAAATGGCGGCCATTTAAATCTTTTAAATATTTTGAAATTTAAAATGGGGTACTAAAAAGTTAGAAATTGAAAAAGATATTTTCTTATGTGTTTGACCTTCATGCAAAGATTCCGGAGAATTTTTTATTTCGTCTATAACTTAAAACTATTCACTATAACTCGTTATAACTGAGTTACAGCACTTTGAATTTCTAGTGTGGATGACATCTTGAAACGATCTGATTTTTGTCACGCGATAACACACGTATTTATGAACAGATTTAGAAGTAACTTGGTGTGTACACAGTACATACCAATGTCTCGACCGAGTTCGTTGACCAACTTCATCCGCCATTTTGTATCAAAATGGCGGCCATTAAAATTTTAAAAAACATTTTTAATTTAAAATTAGATACAAAAATATTAAAAATTGAAAAATATTTTTTTCTTATTTATTTGACCTTGATACAAACATCCCGGAGCATTTTTTGTTTCGTCTATATCTTAAAAAATGGCTGAGTTGTAGCACTTTGAATTTCTACTGTGGCTGACATCTTGAAACGATCTTATTTTTCTCACGCGATAACACGCGTATTTATGAACCGATATGTAACTTGGTATGTACACAGTACATACATACCAATGTCTCGACCAATTTTGTGTGCCAATTGCACCTGCCATCTTGTTTTCAAAATGGCGACTATTTAAAATTAAAAAAATTAATTTAAAATGAGGTACAAAAAAATTAGAAATTGAAAAGGATATTTTTCTTATTTGTTTGACCTTGATACAAAGATTTCGGAGAGCATATTTTGTTTCGTCTATATCTTAAAAAATGGCTGAGTTATTGCGCTTTTGATTTCTAGCATGGCTGACACCTTGAAACGATCTGATTTTTGTCACGCGATAACACGCGTATTTATTAATTGATTTAGATGTGACAAGGTATGTGCATAGTATATAGCAATGTATCGACCAAGTTCGCTGGCCAGCTTCATCTGCCATGTTGTTTCAAAATGGAGGCTATAAGAAATTAAAAATAAAAATTTATTTAAAAATGAGGTACAAAAAAATTAGAAAATGAAAAAGGTTTCTTTCTAAGTTGACAAGGATTCCTGAGCATTTTTTTTTTTGTCTTTATCTTAAAAAATTGCTGAGATATAGCAGTTTGAATTTATAATGTGAGTGACATTTTGAAAAATCTGATTTTTTGCTTGCGACATCACTCGTATATATCAACCGATTCCGATGCCAGTTAGCATGCGCACAGAAATTACTAAGGTCTCTACCGAGATATCGTCGAATTTGACGATCAAATATAAATCACCTTAAATAAAAACAGCTTGGATAAAGCTGACTAATTTTGCGAAATTCGCATTTTATATTCAGTATCGTCAAAAATTAGTATTGAATCTTCTATAATCGGTTTCCACTAATTTGAGCTTCGTGTGTTTGAATAATATAAGCTGACTTTTTAAAAATAAGCGATATGAAAACTACCTCTTCCTCCCGGCACTGGCCGGAAGGACTTTTGGAATACAGATAGTTTTGGTCCGGCCGAATTTTTAGTAGCATTTTCAACGAAACTCAGATTTTCGGCTGAAAACGAAAACAAAACCGAATTTTCGGTCAATCTCTACTCAAAACACAGATTCACACAAAAATAGCTTCCATTTGTACTGATTGATTGATGAGTTGCTTTTTACTGTAGATGAATTCGGACTCTTTTTTTTTTTGTGCCCGTGGCCGAAAACTTTTATGTCATCCAAGCTCAAGCCCGATACCAAAAGTACGCGTTAGAAAATTGTTAACAACATTTTAAAATTGTTTTAAGATTACTTTTCTCATTTAAAAATCTCTTCTTACACAGAAATAAGTATTAATCTTAAATACTCCCTCATAACAACGTTCGTGATTTTAAAGGTCCCTGAAAATCTGTTTAAAATAACAAATTTGCTTTTTACCCAAACACTGACAGATATCTACAAAAGCTACAATTCCTTTTCGATTAAAAGGTCATTGTACAACTATTGCAAAAAGTCGTGAATTTTGTTTTCCAGTAATTCTGGAAAAGGACTTCAAACAGAAAGCTACGATAGACAAGGGCTATCTAACGTCATCTTTATTTACTAACGCTGACCGTATAAAGGATTCATAATTATGTAAAATATTTCCCGTTATGCTCCATCATTACGGTAGACTGATAGCCTAAATGCTCATTCACTAAAATCATCAAAGTAAATAGTGTAAAATTACTCATGCCAGCGACGACACCCCACGACAGAGACAAATCATAAGAATACGAACACCTCTAAAGATAGTGACAAACCACCAAAGAGCAAAATGAAAAAGACAGCTAAATCAGCGCTGATACCATACCCGACTGTAATTGATACCGAAGACAAAGTTATTTCATTCCTTCGCTGCCGCTGTTCAGTGATGAATCAACTCAACTAAACATCAGTTAGCAACCGGCCAACTTAAGATATGCAACGAAGGCAGCCGAAAGCCACAGAGTAAAGAGAAAGAATAGAGATGCAGTATGCCGTAAAAACAGTTTCAATATGAAGACGATTATTGCTCAAATTTAAATGCCCTCATTCGGCCCAAACAAAACAAGCACGTAGAACAGGAACCGAATTCTTTCACATCATCCGTGCTTTTCTCAAAATGAAAGTTATCTGTTTGTGTTTAAGCTTCTAAAGTAGCATTTCACAAAGAGGAATTTTTATTAATAAGACGAATTCAAAGACATGAATTAATACGTGGTTGTGTTTTAGCTGATCGTAACGGATGATCATGGTTGAATGGGTTGCATTTTCGGCGTCACGCCCAGCCACCACACTCCATCTCTATTCTTTCTTATTACAATGTGGCCGAAAGCACAGAAGCCATGACGGCCTGGAGGCAAAGCGATATAAGTAAGCGTCCTATCTTAAATGGGAGAGGTAACCGCATTATTAAAGGCGAGGTCACGTCAATCAAGGTCATACGCCACCCAGCGGACGGAGTGAACTACAAGAGGATTATTAACTTATTTCCCCTTTGTGGATGATCTATAAGTTCGATATCTATGAAATAACTATGCGCACGCGCAGCCATGATTTTATTCGTTTGTCGTCTGCAGTACTTAATTGTTGGAAGTATAGATATAATTCGATTTATTTATTCGCCATTATTTAATTTATTAATTGAGGTTAGTTATTTAAACAAAATCAGTTCTTCTAAGAACTTATATTAAATGGAAAAATGCCATGTTGGCGTTCTAATTATTGCAGTTTTCAAAACTGCAAAAATAACTCTCTATCTGAGAGAACTCAATTTTTTCGCTTCCCAAAAGAGAAAAACAGGTTAGTTTTGTGTTTTATTATAATTTATAAAAAAGTTAAAATATTATTTAATATATATTATTAAATGTCAGTGATTTTAATACGTTCTATTTGAATTATGTTTTTGTGATGCAATGAACAAGGACATATAAAAATTAGTTAATGTATGTTAAGATAGAATTTTACAGCAGCGTTTTTAATTCAATTCCTGATAAGATAAAGTTATAAAAATTACATAAATATGTGTATTTCCAATGAGAATTAAACGTTTTATTACGCTTAGAGTTTAAGTATAAATTATTTAATTAATTTTAGGGCATATTTTTTATTTACTGGGCGCAGGCGATAAATTGCCAAATATTCTCTTGATCGAATTGTATTTATAACATTTAAAATAGAAGCATTTCATTCATTCCATTTAAAACTCATTTAATTTTACATTAGGATCCACTTTAATTTAAAATGCAAGCAGTAATTCTTGTACTATTAAACCAGAAATAATTGATTATTTATAGTTTTAAATATTTTGAGAATTTTAGACAACAGCTTTAAAAAAATTCCTAAAATCGACAAATTACTTTTTTTGTTTTAAATCTAGAAATATGTCGGTCATTGTGTCATATCCGGGAAAAATAGTTTTCATGGGATACTTGCACTTCGCACAGGTGAATAACATTGCAGAAAGCATACAAAGTATAGAAGAAACTTCAAAAATTGGAATAAAATATAAAATATTTACAAATAGTACGTGGTATGCTCAATTAAACATTTATTATCTTACACCGGTTCTTCGCAGGGGTAAAATGGATAACTTTCCGTAATCGAGCCGATAGATGATCGCCATGATTGGCGTCAAATGAGATAACAGTATACAATTGTAACTGCATAAAAGTTAAATAATGGTTAGAAAATGAAAGTAACTTTTATCGAAATAACCCAATTGAGGAACATTCTCCAAATTTGAAAAAGGCTTATGAAACACCCAACAATTGCCAATAACTGAAAACTATAGACTAATAATAAGCTCGACGTAGCAGTTGTTGGTCGGTAGCCAATAATTTCAAATTTCCCTTTTAATTTTGTCCGGTTTCAATTTTTGATTTTTTTTTTCTTCAATCTGGTTGCCGCAAAATAGTCTGAATAAGTAGTAGAAAAAAGGGCTGCGGACGGAGATGGGCCAATGGAACGTATTAAAATCACTGACATTTAATAATATATATTAAATAATATTTTAACTTTTTTATAAAAAATTATAGGGCTGAAAATCACGTTTAAGATGCTTAAAGGTTTTAAATATTTCTCTTTTGCAATTTCCCAACCAGCTGGTATATTTTAGAAATCGTAGTTTGTTACATAACTTACTCAATTTTTGTACTTGTATATAGAGTTGTAACAACCATAAAGAATGTTTAAGGATTAATCAGCTACGTTTAGATAACGTAAAATTAATTTGCTAATTTATAATCAAGTAGTAAAAATACTAAAATGTTGTATTGTTACTAGAAACACATCCATGTACATAATTTTTATTTTTCTAGCATATCTGGGAGGTAAAAATCGATTAAAATTTTTTATCTTTTCATATAGATGAACAGGATTAGATTAAATAAACAGTGTAAAAAAGTACTTTTATGTTAGCCGTCCGCAGTTCCTATACCGTCAGATATTTTCCCCATCACCAGCGTTTATGTTGCATTCATTTCATTCAAAATAGAAAATCATCATTTAAAAAATATACTCGTAATTTGAAAAACATAACTATATTTAAAATACATACATACTGGTATATTACATCAATTTAAACACATGCTTTTCGCTCATTATATTTAAAATACATTTTTTTTCTAATAAATAGTAACATAAACCCAAGGTGGGCAAGTTTCTTCAAATGTGGAAAAAAACCTGGAAAAAACCATGGAATTAAAAGCTAAGCCTATAACTTTTATTAACAAAAAAGGTTTTCTTTTAGCCTGAATAGATTGCATAAAATTCAGGTCTATTTGAAGATATTTACAATTCAAGAGTTATAGGCGGAAATGCAGACAAAGCCATTTTAGAGAATACCTGTTAAAATTTGAATCGTGAATTTCAAATATTTACTCACTCATGGAAGATTAATCTTGTTTACCAGATTTATTGCAAAATATTTTTGTTACAGCTTGTTTTGATAAAAATATATGTATTTAAAAAGTAGTTGCAATGTCAGTTAATTTCGGGGCAAAAGGCAATACTGTTTACATAGCATTAGTGCTTTTTTCTCCCGAAATTAAAATGACATTGCGATTTTTTTTTTTTTTTTTTTTTAATACACATATTTTCGATCAAAGCAAACTGTAACAAAAATATTTTGCATTAAATCTGGTAAACAAGGTTCATCTTCCATGAGTGAGTAAATATTTGAAATTCATGATTAAAATTTTAACAGGTATTCTCTAAAATAGCATTGTCTGCTTTTCCGCCTATAACTCTTAAATTGTAAATATCTTCAAATAGACCTGCGCACGAGATGCGCAGATGGTAGGTATTCTGTCATATATGACGTCATACAAAAAACCCGCGTATTTGCGTTATTCACTCCATCCACAAGATGGCGCAGCTGTGTCAATTTACGGCGGATTCCAGCATTAACTTTGTACGCTTACTTCTAGCGCTTTGGCCTGGAGGCTTATCAAGTAGATCCCCGCCATGAGGCGATCAGGAGAATCTTAGCCCCGTTGCCAGGTATCAACCTGTAATTAAGGCCCGGTAGGTAAGGGCCTGACCAGCGGTGTGAAAAAAAATAATAATTCAATTCCCTTTCAAACTAATTTTTAAAGGACTGTAAAACTCTTTAAGAAACTTAGATTGCATTCTTGTTTTTTTATTCTTTCTTTTTTTAAATTTGTGGAAAAAAACTATGAGCCCGAGCTCGAAGACTGCCATAAAATTCGTTCAAAAAATAATATTATCCTACATATCATTAAACATTATATTGAATATTCCCGATATACAACTTTTAAATTGCAAAGTTTTAAATTTACCACATAATTTTTAGGTTTCTAAGATTGCCAGCAAGCTGAAGTTCACAGCAAGATCTAGTTTAGTAGCCAGTTTACATTAGATTTATGTTACTGTTGTAATATTGTCATCATGTATATTTAACTTTGCTTATTTTTTAATAGCTAAAAAATACACTTTTCTCTATTTTAACCTTAAAGATCTTGTATTTCATTTAAAAGAATGAAATAAAATACATATTTACTTTCCTTCATTTACAAAACGAATTTATTTTCATATGAATCATTTAAAGTCCTGTCTGCCAACAAGTAACAAAATTTTCGTTCTGCATTCAATTCCGTCGCAAATTTTAAAAATTGCTATGTCGCGCCGATTAGTTTACTTATATTTCCTTCTTGTCAATGCCTCAGATGTTTTTTCAATCGTGATTTTTAAGTTTGTTAATGCATTCTTATTATCTAGATCTCGTGGGAGATGTAATTTTTTTCCACTTAATACTGTTCCTGGTTCAGCGTCTACCATTCTGGAAGATTTTTAACCCTCCGTCTACCAGACGGGTCCAATGGACCCGGCAGATACGTTCAAAATGATTTTTCCCATGAAAAAAAGACTGACTTTTATATAAAAAGTGTAGAGCATTCCAGAAAAAGTCACGTATTTGCAGAATTTATTTTCAGTCTCTTTTTTTCATGAGAAAAATCATTTTGAATGCACCTGCCGGGTCCATCGGACCCCTCTGGTAGACGGAGGGTTAAATAGCTCTATTGTTTTATGCTAAACCGTTTTTTAACATTAACTCGCATGATCTGGTATTAATCTCCAAATTTTACATGTCAAATGCTGCAAGCAATATGAAAAGTTTCCAACATTAGCGATTTTGGTATTGCTAAATAATCAGGTAGTTCTCAGTGCATAAAATAGTAACCCGATTGGCATTGCTATCTGCTACTTATATTTTATTTTACATAAAGTGTTACTTCTCAACGAACCTAGAGTTATAATAATAAAATAAAATACTCTTATAAATTTATTATGCTTTATTTACACTATTACTTACAATCACGTTGTGCATAAACTTTATTACAACTGCGAATCTTCTTCAATTATATCAATAATATTTCCAGTGCAGACATTGCAATTTCGTAACAGTATACTTAGGATTTTCATTCTGTAATATCGACTCTCTTAGCTAAACAATAAATTTCACAATAAAAATCACACAAAAATAAAATATAATAAAAAGGTCATTTGTGATATTTCATACATTGTATATCGTTTTTCTGAACAATCATTAGAATGCTGATGACACTTAACCCGTTCTTGCAAGCAAATCCATGTTGCTCATTAGTGTTAAACCATCATCCTCAAAAAGCCACGTGAACGAGTAACATAACTTTATGATGTAGTAAGCTCAGACTAATACTTTTATAATGAAGTTCTGGTGACTAGAAATAAAAATTCGTAACATATATCATAAATAATTGGAAGATTAAAATAATGAGCGTAAGCAAAAAATGTGAATCTGGGAAACCATTACATTTTCCATTTATTCATATTGCTTTATTTTTCCTAATGTTCATATTTATGTTATTTTATATTTTAAATTATTTTCATAATGTATATGGGTCATTCCATGTCATGTATGGGGCAGCTTTTCTACATATTTCTGCTGTTTTAACAATATATACTTAAATTAAAACAACCATGCTAACATGAAAATCTAGAGATTTCTATTATTTTTAATGCATAGTTTATGTTTTAACAACTTGTAAGTCAATAGATATAGGCATTTATGTAAGTGTCGCGCGCAGGACATTTTGTCAGTTTTCATGGAATGGCCCTGAAACGGGCAGATTACTTAGGTCTAGGATTTAAAATGTAGAGATTTTTCTTAGCTATTATTTTTATTATTTATTTATTATTAAAAACGGGCAGCTTACTAAGGTCTGGGGTTTAAAATGTCGAGATTTTTAAACCTATTAAAGTGCCAATCCATATAACGTGTTGGAACAACGTTTCTACATATTACTGCTGTTTTAACAATGCTGTTGTATCCCCAAATTAAAACAACTATGCTAATATGAACATATAGGTTTTGTTGTTAATTTTAATGATTTGTTTATATTTTAATAACATATAAATTAATAAAAATAGGTATTTATGTAAACGCCATATGCGGGACATTTCGTCCGTTTCTCATAGAGTGGCCCATATGCTCTTACATTAACTATTCAAACTTTTACACGTACACACACGTATGTCAAATTTGCGCTAAATTCCATTTAATGAATATTAAAAGAATGATTATTATAATAAGGCACAATGTTCTCTTTCTTTCTACTATCCTTTTATTCTTTTAATGGATCATTCTCACGAAAAGGTACATTTTACGGTCCCGGAGGATAAATAATAAGAAATCTAGCAAACTTCCTGATATTTTCATTCATATGTATATATAAGTTTTAAGTAAGCTATTATATATATTTCTGACAAAATAATTTTAATGTTTAACCTTTTAAGGAGACAAGGGACCTTCAAACTGATTTTTAACACTTTCCAAAATTATTGTTTATGAATTCGGTTTGTCTGTCTGTCTGTCCGCCTGTCTGTACGTGCTCTAACTCGCGTAAATATAGTCCTATTGCCATGAAATGGATATATGTTATTGGGGTTTACTGTGGCATAGTGTTATCGGTATTGAAAATGAAGAATGTAGCATTTTCGGTTCATTTACAGAGCCACGCAAGAGAATTCCTTTACATTGCGGTCTATGGGTAAAAATTACATGTCGCATATTTCGATGATATTACAGTATTTTAAACTCATCCAGTTTGGCCGTGACTGTGCGCATGATTTTTCGTTTTTGTTTATTATTTTTTAATTTCACTTTAAATACTATTCAAGGACACACTATATGCATTATGCCATATATTTATCAGACAAGAAATTATTTTTTGGGTATAAAAATGGCGAATTTTTCTGAATATCTTAACACGTTAAGCGCCACGTCAGTCACCGGTGACTGACACTGAACTTTCCGTTTAGAACGCGTCATTTACCGATGACTGACGATCTAAAATGTGATGTAAAACTAAATATATATAATGTTTTAAGTAATTACTGAAAGTTTATTTAAAATTTACTTACCTTTTATTTATTACAGGATTATACTTCCTTAAACATTACTTAAAACATTGTAAATTTTTCAGCTTCAGTGTCAGTCACCGTGGTACTCAGCGTGTTAAGTGTTATGAAGAACTTTTTAAAATGTCCCATGTGCATTCCATGTCAATTAAAATCCACAATATTTTTTATGCAAGTTTGGTTTATATATACAAATAAAATTGTACATCGAATTTTTTATATTTGAATATAAAGGTAAGAAAAAATATTTTCTAAATTTTATGAAATTTTCAGCATTTTTACATCCTAATTTCTGCAATTAACTACCTTCAACTTTTCCAATTATATTTAGTTTAAAAAACCGATGCACAGTTTTATTTGTATATATAAACCTAACTGGCATAAAAAATATTTGAGATTTTAATTGATATGGAATGCACATGAGGCACTTTGAAAAGTGTTTCATAACACTTAAAATATTCTGGAAAACTCCTTATTTTTATCCCAAAAGTTGTTTTTAATTTCTTGAGTGATAAATATATGCCATAATGCATATAGCGTGACCTTGAATAGTATTTAAAGTGAAATCTTAAAAATATATTAGCTTGAAGGTCCCTTATCCCCTTAAGAAATATATGTCGAAAATCCCCTCCGTGGGCATCAGTGCATCTAAAACGCAACTTTCATTTAATTGATGTTCAAACAACTTAAATTTTGTAACTTTTTTTTCAATAATAACTAATTAAAAGTTATTTGTTAAGTTCTAGCTTAATATTTCTTTTAATGGTTTTATTTTTACTATTCAATTAATTTATAAGCTTTGTCCCTATCCAAAATAGTTTCCCTCAGTGGACACTAAAAATGAATTTTTTAAAAAATGCCAAAGATTCCAATGCATGTCCAAATCATCATTGGGTATTTTGGGGAGAAAGAAAACTTTTCTATTTTTTTTTTCGATATAACTCTTTGTTCTGTTGTGAAATTATTTAATCTTTTGCAATTTATTAGTTTCATTTGAAGTTTGGCAAAGTTCCAAGTGGAATATCAGTGGTCATCAAAAATAAGGTACGAAAAAACTAATTTAAAATGTTTATTTTACATTATATATTAAAATAATATTAAATTATGTATTAAAATTATATTAAATTATATATTAATGTTATATAAAATTTAACAATGTAAATTTTATACTTCTTTAAGATAGCATTTAATAAAAAGAAGGGCGCCATTTCTTTCTATTATAATTCTTTTAGAAACTTGAAAACAGAAGTTGTTAAAAATTCAAAAATTTTTTTTGACTCCTCCGTGGACTTGGCATTTCCATTTTTACTGATATTGTCTAGTTTATAGGTCATTTATCAAACATTGTGTGTCGTATAAGGAGGTCTCAAATACAAAGAGAAAATTGAAAAGTAATGAAATCCTGATTAGCATTGTTTTTCAGAAAATTACATTCTCTAAATTTTGTATTTTCTGTACGAGTAGCAGTTAACAGTTTAATTATAAAAAATAAATATGTACCAATTATGACCAATAATTACTCAATTACCTCTTCATTTAAATTTTTTAAATGTAAATGTTGTTTCCCATGGTCTCCTTGGCCATATCTGAATTTTAAAAAGTCAAAAACGTGCGAAAAATTAAATAGAAGACCACTAATATAAGGTTATTTATTAAGCATAAATGTTATATGTCCATGCAATGTTAAGGATTATTTACATACTTTTATAAAATAGATTTTTTCTTTCTGTTTTGTACCTTTTCGTAAGAATGACTCTAATACATTTTTTAATAATGCTCCTATACACAAGTTAATATTTATAAAAATTCTATGTAACCCTATTATTTAATAAAAGTACAAAATGAGTTGCGTTGAATTATTTATGCATGATATTTCTTTTTACGTATTTTCATTTTGTATTAATTTACGTGAAGAAACGTGATTAATGTACAATGTATTTTTTTCTCTTTTTTTAATTATTTTTTCCCACGTTTAAATTTTATTCAGTTGTAAGTGCTCAAAGAAAAACGCATTATATTTCTCATTTAGATAACTTCCTTATTATTCTATAACCCTTTCTGATCTGATACCCGTTATGGTTGACATTAAATATTCAGAGAATTAGAAAATTTTTCGTTTTACTACAAGATCATAAAAAAAGCCGCATATTCGTATGTTTAAATATGAAGGATTTATTGTTAATTAAACAATGGCCATTGTCAATGGGAACCATACATTAATTAGAAATGGAAATCTGTGAGATATTGTAAAAAAAGAAAACACTGTTGATGATACATATGCGATTGACCTTAAATAATAAATATACTATGCTTGCAATAATATTTGTGAAGAAGAACTCAAAAATACTTCCAAAAGCTTTATTAAAATTGATCATTTATGTATCGGAGAAGAGAGAAAATACTTTGAGAATGCTTTGTAGAAATTGCTTTCTTTGAATTATGTTTCGAGGATTTAAAACTATACCTGAACTATACTCTGTACCTGATCGCTTCCTGTGTAATTCTTTATTTAGATGTATTTACCCCTGGTATAATATATAGTCAGTATAAAAAAAAAGATACACCTGTCTTTATTCGCAGACCTAGAACGATAAAAGGACAAAAAATGTGTTATTAGACTTTTAGAAATTTGTCTTCTTTCAAAATATGAATGTATCATTTGAATTAGGGGTGGTCTACATATTCAAATTTTCACCAACTATGCTTTTTTTTTAGGGTTCCGTACTTAAAAAGTAAAAACGGGACCATTATAAGATGACTTCTCTGTTTGTCCATCTGTCACAGTCATGTTCCTCGTAAACAATGCAACATGGAAAGTTCAAATTGGCTGAAGTAATAAAGGCTACCCGTAAGGCATGGTGAGTCACGGCGACGTCGTTGTGAAGTCACACTGTGATTTTGTGACAGTCGATGTGACGTCATAGTGACTAGAATGCGAAGTCGTTATGGCCGTTTTAGAGGTCGTTTGTGACGTCACATTGTGACCACTCTGTGAAGTCACGGTGTGACAAATTTGTGAAAAGTGTGTCATTTGTGACTATTTTGGCATTAACTTTAGGACGAACCTGTGACGACAGCGACAATGCTTTGAAGTCACATTGTGACTAATTTGTGAAATATGTGTCATTTGTGACGAACTTGTCATAAACACTGTGATGATTTCAAATGAAAATCAAATTTCAAATTAATTGCTTAAAAGGGCAAAGGCCAACATAGAGAAAAAGATTCCAAGCCGGGACTCGAATCCGGGCCATCAGTGTACTCCGTCAGTACGGGCCAGCACTGATATTCTACCGACTAAACCACATGGAACGAGACCCAGCCTGGAAAATGTCTTACTATTAGATGTTGGAAAGGCTACAAACGCAGCCATATATATTCCATCTTGTACTGCCCCTGTACACGCCACTATTTAGTTAAAATTTAATTCAAATTAAAAAACTCTTAAAACTGCTGAAATCACATTTCCAGAAATTATAATTTATAGATGGCCATATATCCATTTCCTTGCGTGAGTGACCCTGTGTATCATTTTCTCCATATTCTACAAACATTTCTTAGTAAATTAAATGCAGTTCAACATAAAAATCCATAACTCATCTAAAAAACACCTTTAAGCAATTTGCGCCCATATCCCTTAACTCTTGCGTATACTTTTGTGTAGCCCTGTATATGAATTATAGCTTTTATATACACCATATACTATGCATAAATATAGTGAATCATAAAAGCGCATATTATAATTAAAAATGCATTTCCAGCAATTATCGCTAATGAAAAGTACAATATGAACTTTTATAAATATCATAAATTATAAATATTTTTTTATAAATATCATAAATATAAAATTTTAAAAAGTATACTAAAGCAGTTTAATCTATAAACTTGTTATCAGGCATGAAAAACACTTTATTTCAATGCTTAAATATCATATTTTATTTTTTAATGCGAAGTATCGAACGTGTATCGAAAACGTAGAAAATGAGTTTACAATCGAAGAAAATTTAATAACTGATTCTGAATGTCTACAATTAAATGTTTGATTAAAATCACGAACAGTAAAAACGTGCTTACATACAATTTAAAAAAATAAATATACCAATTTGAAAAACGCTAAATAATTAGTATTTATAATTGTGCTATTAAACAACAACAAAGTACAATAGATGAATTAAATGTATTATTAGATTTAACAATTTCTCAAAAATCTCTCCATATTTTATAAGGAATTACTATTATTTTATAATTTTGGCAAATGTTAAATCTGAAAACATTGATATGACGATTTAGGATTTTAAATAATAACTTAAAATATTAGCAATGAAATAAAGTCTTTCAAAAGTTTCACTATGTAAAACGACATTTCCCATTCAGTATAATGTTAATTTCTAATCTGAAAAACAATTCCAGATCAGTCTCTTTCTATAGGTATATAATATAAAACTATTTAACTCATCACCAAATATACAAAACAGGAATAAACAATTTAAATTAAATAAGACTTACTTTTTAAACTCCATAAATTATTAATATCGGTGTGTATCCGAAAATGGCGACGTCTTTTTCTTCCATTAAAAAAGCAACATTGTAGAACAAAAAGTTCTGTGTTTACGCTGCGGTATCGTGGGCAGACGATTTTGGGCAGGTGTTCGTTTATTTGCTTTTATATAAACAGATTTGGAACTTACATGTGCAATCATTTTATGAGACTGTCTGTATTTAAATTTTTGTATTTGAAGAATTTTCCAATGTATTTTACCTTTTCTTTTTTATCAGTTTTAACCCCCCCCCTCCCTTTTTCTAAGTAAAGATTGTTTCACACATAATAAATACAAAATATCTTCCTAAAAAATAAAAAGATATAAATAAATATCGAGGATAAAAAAATTTTCTTTGTCAATCGTCATTCTTTTCATGTTAATTTTCTGTAGAATAAAACAATTCGTAAAATAACTTTTTTTTTTGAGTCATTTCTGTAAAACACAAATTTGAAATACGAATAATAAATTATATCATGGGTTTTGCATAAATTTTGTATTTTTTTTTTTTAATTATTATTCGGAAAATGCTAATTTTATTTTAAAAGTCTGAAAGAAGTAGATTTTTTTAAAAAAAACAGTTACTTAAAATAGGTACACTAACAGGAAAAAAAATGACTTGAATGCAAATTATAAAGCAAGAAATGTATGTATGACTAAACTCTGAACACTCTTTCTACGTGCTCATTAAAAGCTGCAGACTTAACTATAATAGAATTTTTTTTAGTTGAAGCCACAAAAGTGTTTCGGATACCAGTGGTCGGTGAAAAAAAAAAAAAAAAAAAAAAATTAAAAATTTTCCTTCCTGCAAACTAAATATGTAAAGTGTATATATTTAATATTCCTAATTCTAAATATGTTATCCAAATTGCTCCAGCACGTACCATTTTTCCGAGAAAAACTTTTATAATAATAAGAATAAGAGGATTATTATATTAAATTGCAAATAAAATGCTAGATAAAATTGAAATCAGGAAAAAAGTATACTTTCACTCTCTTAGATATCAAATTGATAAAATATAGCATGAAAATCTAGTTTGTTGATACTTGTACCGTGCATTTTCCTTTATATCCCCCCCCCCCCCTCCAACATCTTTTCGTGTCTGACTTTACTATTTGCTATCCACTAATATATTTTCATTCCTTATGCTGCTGTAACTCGGGCCTTTTTTAAAACATTTCTCTTCATTTTCAAAGATTTTTGAAGTTCATATTTTTCTCACACTGTGACTTACAATATGGTGGGGGGTTTTTTGTGAGTGTGACGTGACGTATGTTACATGCAGTGACATAACAATTCTTTTTTATTGCCAGAAAAATAAAATTTTACAGTAAGCAACATGTTTTAAAGAATTTTTGTAATTTTTTAAAGTTCACATCTCAGTCACAATGTGACATCACTGAGTGGTGGCATTTTGGTCACAGATGTGACGTGACCACAGTGACTCACAGTGACGTCACAATGACGTCACTGTGACCATGTATACTATGAGGGTATTGACCCACATATTCATAGATTATTAACTATTCATAAATATATGTAGGGAAAATGTAGAGGGTCTAATTAAGTTACTTGAAAACGAAAATCTTTTCTTTGTATATCGAGTTGGGTATCGTGTGAAAGCTTTCGTAACGCCGAACTCAAACATACATTTCTTTTAATCTTAGGTATTATGCTTTCAGAGATATCGTCAAAAATGTAATGCAAAAATATGCCCCCCTCCCCTCTATTTCCGAATCTATTGAAACTAAAATTATGAAAAAATTAGGAGTAGTAGAAGTTAATTTAAACCTTGTAGGAAAACTAAAGCAATTATCCTAGGTCAAATAGTTTTTGAGAAAATCTCATTTTTCCGTTGCACACAAATTTCGATTTCTGGGCGGAGTTCAGAGAAATTGAGGAGCGCTGGAGGTACCTATCGTCGCAGAAGTATAAAAGGAGTGATGATAATGATTTTCGAAAAAAATTGTCGATAATTAGCCGAGATATAATTTCTCTCACACTATATAACCTAACACACTACACCAACAGCTTCTTAACAGGACATGGCATACCTGGACTGCTTCAAGATAAGATCCTCTGCCACTTGCGAATGCGGTGAACGTGGCACTGCAAGTCACCCGTACTTTAGTTGTAGTCTCACGCAACGCTGGCACTTGAGGCGTCCAAACATACTTCCAATCAATTGGTTCCAAAATGTTCTTTCACGCACCCTCCTACTCAACAAATTAAAACACATTCACAACTTCCTTACTTACCTAACAAACTTAGCATAAGTCCTGTTTCTGCTTATCCAGTCTCCCTGCCACCACATCAAGCTTCAAACAGCACCAGCAACCAGCCCTCTTTGGAGGCTCGAGTAAAATCTCGAGCATTCTCCTATCCATCAAATGTGTAGTCTCCTATGGACGCAAGAGCTTCCGCTCGTGCTTCCCACCATTCCATCTCGGTGTTACATCGCGAATTGACGCTTGAGTATTTGCTAGTGCCATCCTGCCTACTTTATCCTGATTCTACTTCTAAATGGACGCTTGACTGTCTGCTCGTGCCATCTTACTTACTTAATAATTTTTATTTGCGCATGCGTGGAAGATTTCAAAATTTTTATTTCATAATCTGATAGTCAGCTATTTAGGGCAACTTATCTAAAATGTCCAGTCAAATATCGAGAAATTTCACAAAGATAGGGGCGATATAGTGAGTTGCTCTCTAAAAAAAACTTTATAATAAGGGTTTTTCCACAACTTTTCAATCAACTCACTATATCTTTCTGAGTTTTCACAATATTTGACTGGACTTTTTACAGAAGTTACCCAAAATAGCTGGCTACCAAATTATGAAATAAAATTTTTGAAATCTTACACGCATGCGCAGTTAAAAATTATTTCATACAAGTACCCATATTTCAACAAATATTCAATATATTCATGTTTTAATTGCAGTATACTGTTGCTACTGTTCTTTGTCAGGTTTTTGGAAAGTTGTGTTAAATTTGGTTGAAAACTCTGTATGCTATAAACAAAAAAATTTCGAAATTTTCACAAAAACGTTAACATCTTTACGAATATGGGTGCTAGCTTACACAAATGCATACAAACGTTGAACAGGACCCAAATAGTCATTTACCACAGTGACAAACCATTTCCAGCCTTTTCTGTTACATAGGTGATCGCAAATATTATTTTATTATTAAATTTATTATTAGCCCCCTAATTGTACCCCCGATAAATCTTCACCGAGAAATATGAAATCAAGCATGTTCTTTACATCCCAGAAGTTCAAGAACAATTTGCCCATAATGTTGGTAGATATTCGACAAACCGTGTACAATCGAAAGCATCCAGTCCCTGTACCTTAATTTTTGGAGGCCAGTGTACCTTAGCCACCCAATTTTGTATTTTACATCTCAGTATGGAGAAAACCTTCCGGAATCTATAAAGATAAACCAAGAAATATTGGACATCCAAATTTATAGAAATTTTTTAAGAGATTAAGAAAATGGAAATTTTAAATAGCTTAAAAAACATCGAGCGAGCAAAGGTTTCCTCGTTAATTTGCTACAGTAACCCGTTTATCACCAAACCTCTATTGCTATTTCGACGGAAGAGTCGATCGCATTGTTATCTATTTAGAAAAATGCACTTAGTGTGTCAGGGTACGGTCCTGCCTCTTGGTAATTTGTTTTTTTTTCACTTTTTAATTAAATATTGGTTTTATTTTTGGTTTTGCGTTGAGTAATGTGTCTGGCCAGGCCTGGGCCAAATTTATTCCTTGGAACGGGCCGCAGGTCTGTGTCGAGAGATTGTCTTTTATTTTGACTGTGGCCGGGCTTGGGTTTAATTTTTCTCGTCAAACTCGAACTGGGCCAGGAACCGGCAACACCGGGAGTGTCAACTTGTAATTACGTAATGTGATATTTAATGTATTCTGTATTAATTTATATTTTAATCTGATGCCTATTCATATTTCTCTATATTCATAATTTATCCATGGAAAACAAAATATATTTTATATACGCACAATCAAGTAAATAACAATTACTATACATTCAAATCTCAACATGCATTTTTTTTGTATCAATACATTTTAAAGGACTATGTGTGTGGTGACAAAACGGTTGAAATCACCAAGTGATATTCAGATAACCGGACTCGAGTCTTGGCCATTGAATATCACCAAGTGAAGGATTTAGACGTGCAATTACATTTTCATAAAAATATTTTAGTTAAGTTATCTTTTAGAACGTTTAACTATGCTCTACTTTTTGAAAGTACATACATGCTTTGTTTGAACAACAGAACAATGAATTTTAGTTCTCGAAATAAGTCTCTTTTTGAGCACTTCTGAACTTTTCTTATTTTCTTCTAAGTACTTCTGAGGATAAAATAAGATCTCTTGTTTACTTAAAAGCTTTTGGTCTAATAATAGTCATCAGTACCTATAATATCCACGAATATACTTTCTTCGTTTTCTTAAAGAGTTTGAGGCTATTGTTATTCGGACAAAATTTACTTATCTTTCATTATAAAACCATATATGAAATATCACTTTAAACATCAAACTAACTTAAATCTTTATCTACTGACGGTACTTAGAGGGACCATTAAAATAGCATGTTATAAAATTCATTTAATACATCGATTAGTAGTAATACGGTTTAGAATAAGTTAAAGACAGTTTACTTTATCTTGTTCCAAAACCATTATTGGTTACACAAAACAAAAATATTTTTAAAAGGATGATTTCTTTTGCCTTTGCATCTTTTCAGCTTTCTTGGCGTTGGGGGGGGGGGGGGGGGGCGGAATTTTCAATTAGGAAATATTTCTATATTTCTATTGTAAGTTTGTACATTTCCTAATTCTACAAAATACTGAGAAAAATATTTAAAACAAAAGATTTGAGTGGGGTTATAAATATTGCACAAAATCCCCATAAGTTCAAATTTAATTAATCCTTCTAAAGCCTTCTATCCTTCTAAAATCCTTCTAAAATTTATTAAATGATTATATAAATTTTCTAATGTAGTTTCAAAAATTCACCAAAAATGCTTTAGAAGTTAAAATTTTCATAAATTCATAATTCAGTGCATAAAGGGTTAATATTTGCTAATAGTGATAAAAATACATGTACAAGCAAATACTTGTCTTTATTTATTGAGATCAACATGTTTCCTCTCTGTGACGACATTCTCAAAAGATTTATAATGATACAAATATTTTCGCAAAAAAAAATTTAAATTGAAATCTGGTAAACAAAAGTCCTTCCGGCCAGTGCCGGGAGGAAGAGGTAGCTTTCATAATCCTTATTTAAAAAAAGCCAACTTATATCATGCAAACACACGAAGCTCAATTTAGTGGAAACCGAATATAGGAGATTCAATACTAATTTTTATCAATATAATGAATGAGAATTTCGCGAAATCAGTCAGCTTTATCCAAGCTGCTTTTCTTTAAAGTAACTTATATTTGGCTGCCAAATTCGGCAATTTCTTAAAGTGCCTGTCATTTTAAGACAACATGGTGGATGAGGCTAAGCAGTGAACTTGGTCGAGACCTTAGTAATTGCTGTGCACATGCTCACTCACATCGGAATCGGTTAATATATAGGAGTGCTGTCGCATGCAAAAAATCAGATTTTTCAAAATGTCACCCACAATAGAAATTGAAACTGCTATATCTGAGCCATTTTTTAAGGTAAAGACAAACAAAAAATGCTCCTGAATCCTTATATCAAGATCAAATACTTAAGAAAGAAACCTTTTTCAATTTCTAATTTTTTTGCACCTCACTTTAAATATAAATATATTTTTTTAATTTAATGGCCGCCATTTTGAAACAAGATGGCTGATGAATCTGGCCAGCGAATTTGGTCGAGGTGTTGATGTATACTATCCACATGCCTTCTTACATCGAAATAGGCGAATACGTGTGTTATCGCGTGACAAATACAAGATCGTTTCAAAATGTTAGCCATGCTAGAAATTCAAAGTGCTATAAATCAACCATTTTTTAAGATATCAACAAAAGAACAAATTTTCAGAAACAAAAACTGCTCCGGAAACTTTGTATCAAGGCCAAACACATAAAAAAAATCTTTTTCATTTTCCAATTTTTTAATACCTCATTTTGAATTTTAAATTTAATTTTTTTTAAATGGCAACCCTTTTGAAACAAGATGGCGAATGAAGCTGGCCAACGAACTCGGTCGAGACATTGGTATGTACTATGTACAGACCAAGTTACATCCAAATAGGTTCATAAAAACGCCTGTTATCGCGTGACAAAAATCAGGTCGTTTTAAAATGTCAGCCACAAGAGAAGTTCAAAATGCTATTACTCAGCCATTTTTTTTTAGATATAGACGAAAGAAAAACTGTTCCGGAATCTTTGTATTAAGGTCAAACACATACAAAAAAAATCTTTTTCATTTTCCAATTTTTTGGTATCTCATTTAAATTTTTTTATTTTTTAATTTTTTTAAATGGCCGCCATTTTGAAACAAGATGGCGGATGAAGCTGGCCAACGAACTCGGTCGAGATATTTGTATGTACTATGTACACACCAAGGTACATCCAAGTCGGTTCATAAATACGCCTGTTATTACGTGACAAAAATCAGGACGTTTCAAAATGTCAGCCACGCTAGAAATTCAAAATGCTATAACTCAGCCATTTCTTAAGATATAGACGAAACAAAAACTGCTCCCGAATCTTTTTATCAAGGTCAAACACATACGAAGAAAATATTTTTTCAATTTTCAATTTTTGGTACCACATTTCAAATTTAAATTTTTCTTAAAAATTTAAATGGCCGCCATTTTTAAACAAGATGGCGGGTGAAGCTGGCCAACAAACCCGGTCGAGACATTGGTATGTACTATGTATAAACGAAGTTACATCCAAATCGGTTCATAAATACGCCTTTTATCGCTTGACAAAATTCAGGACGTTTCAAAATGTCAGACATGCTAGAAATTCAAAATGCCATAACTCAGCCATTTTCTAAGATATAGACGAAACAAAAACTGCTCCGAAATCTTTGTATAAAGGTCAAATACATAAGAAAAAAATATTTTTCCATTTTCAGTGTTTTGGTACCAGATTTCAAATTTTAAATTTAAAAATAAAATTTAAATGGCCGCCATTTTGAAACAAAATGGCGGATGAAGCTGGCCAACGAACTCGGTCGAGAGATTGGTATGTACTATGTACACACCGAATTACATCCAAATCGGTTCATAAATACGCCTTTTATCGCGTGACAAATTTCAGGACGTTTCAAAATGTCAGCTACGCTAGAAATTCAAAATGCTATAACTCAGCCATTTTTTAAGATATGGACGAAACAAAAACTGCTCCGGAATCTTTGTATAAAGGTCAAATACATAAGAAAAAAATATTTTTCCATTTTTAATTTTTTGGTATCCCATTTCAAGTTTTAAATTTTTTAAAAAATTTTAAATGGCCGCCATTTTGAAACAAAACGGCGGATGAAGCTGGCCAACGAACTCGGTCGAGACATTGGTATGTACTATGCACACACCGAATTACATCGAAATCGGTTCATAATTACGGGAGTTACAGTGTGACATAGGTCAGATATATATATATATATATATATAGATATATATATATATATATATATATATATATATATATATATATATATCAATTTTGAACGGAGGGTGGTTTCGGGGTCTGGGGGTCATGATCGATGAAAATATACCAAAATTTTTTGAAATCGCTTTCCTCCGAACGGCTGCAATAGGTAGCTTTTTTGTAAAGAAAGCTACCTAAAAATCACGCGATCTCATGCATAATGGAATTAACTGCAATATTAAAAGTGGATATTTGTGAACTTTAATTACTTTATACTATTGTTTTAATATTCTGCAGAGCATCTCTTTCCAAATTTTAGGTAATTCCACGGAGGTTGAATCATTGCATATATTCTCACTGAGTAAAAAAATCTGTATAATACAGATTTTTTATTACAGATTTTTTAAAGATGTATTGATTCTCGAATAATGGATGGCAAATAAAATCTTGATGGATAAATTATTCTACTATTTTTAAAATTAATCTCTAAAGGTTCTTTGTTATATAGTCTGGCCAAAGCTGTAGTTTTCTTGTTGTACTTGCTTCATATAAGTTATTTTGATTTTTAAATGTACTGTTTTTAAATTTTAAATTTTGTTCTTTTTTTTTAACATGAAGTTTCAATATATTTCTTTTTCTTACAGCTGCACTTGCATCTAGTTTATTGTACATAGAAATGTGATTTAAGAAGTGATGAATTTACTTCAATTAAGTTATTTTTTTTCTAGTTATACATAAAAATTGCTGATTGCCAGTAGTTATGTATGAGATCGCGTGATTTTTGTTTACCGGTTTTCAATTTAAAATTTCTTGTGAAAATGTTTGTATCATTATAAATCTTCAGAATGTCGCCATCAGAGCAATGAAACATGTCGATCTGAATAACTAAAGGTACAGTAACCTCTGTCTAAGGCGAAATCGATCGGGACCAAGAAAATTTTCCGCAGTAGACAATATTCCGCCTTAGATAAATTTTACTCTATGTCTATGGATTCGCAGGGACTTGAAAATCTTTCCGAGTTAGACAGATTTCCATCTTACACAGAGTCCGCCTTACAGAGACTTTACTGTATTTATTTGACTTATAAATGTATTTTATCCATTTAAGCTAGTATTAAGTTAGTTTAATGTTATCTTTTATTGTTAACCCTTTATATCCCAAATTATGATTTCATGAAAATTTCATCTTCTAAAGCATTTTTCGTGAACTTTTGAAACTAAAGTAGAAGATGTATACAATCATTTAATAAATTTTAGAAGGATTTTGCTAATTAAAATTAATTAATTAAATTATTTGAATTTGTATGGATTTTGTGCAATATTTATAACTCCACTAAAATATTTTATTTAAAATATTTTTTTAGTATTTTATAGCATTAGGAAATGTACAAATATAATTGAAATAGAGAAATATTTCCGAACTGATCCCCCCCCCCCCCCTCAATCTTTCAACGTCAAGAAAGTTAAAAAGATGCAAATGAAAAAGAAATCATTCTTTTAAAAAAATTTTTTGTTTTGTGGATCCAATAATACTTCTGGAACAAGATAAAATAAATTATCTATAATCCATTCTAAACTGTATTATTAATTATCGATGTATTTAATTAATTTTATAACAAGTTATTTGATTGGTACTTTAAAGTACCGCCATGGCATAGAGGGTTAACGAGTTTGAGGCTACTGTTATTCGAATAAAATATACATTTCTTTTATTGTTAAATCCTAATTCACAACTTTATCACAAAAATTCCACTATCGCATTTGAATGGAAAGCTAAAAAAATAGTAAGCGTATTTTTTAAAAGATTTTTTTAGTAATGCGATACAAAAGAAATTTTTGCCTTGTTCCTTTCGTTAATCGTCGCCTTCAGTTTTACTTGCCATAATTAATATGTCAAGGTCATTCCTGTGGATTATTTTTATCCATCGATCATTAAAAAGGCATATTTCAACATTTATGAACATTTTCTTTTACCCAGTAACCTTTCAAATAAGAGCCCATCCCAAACATTTACTATGAATGGTCGAACTTATGACTTTTCGAAGTGCGTAATACTCCGGATACGTTAATAAATCGCATCTTACCGAAGACAAATTGAAAACAAAAATTAGTTTTACTACTAACAGACTTTAAAAGTTAAAATATCTACTTAAGAAAAACTATTTTAATGGAAGCAGAAAGTTTTTGTGTCTGTAATATATTCAAGAAATGTAAATTAGATCTTCTAATGCTAAAAGTTCAATGAACATTTTGGAAATAATAAGGAAGATAACAACAATATTTAATAAATTGGGTTTTTCTAAAAATATATAATTAATTGATCGTGTTTTCGTGAGTGCTTCATAGAATATTTAAAAGAGCTAAATCAATTAATAATATAACTTTCACGGCATATTTATACAAAATATTTACATATCGAATGCAAAGCGACAAAAATGAAGTTTCAAAAAAAGCAAAAATATTTTCACGCTTAAAAAGGATTTTTTTTTTTTATTATTTAAAACTAGACCAGAAATAATTTTTTTTTTATATCTAGAGTGCAACTAAACTCTGCGGCGCTGCAATCCATAAGGTCGTTAGTCAGTCAACTTCTGAATTTCTCTCGTTAAAATTTAACCAACATTCATAGAATGCATTCGTATATTTAAAATATCATAGGGAAATTAACTACTTCTTTTTTTCTGTGTAGTCTTCTTGAAGAACGTCTCTTTTTATTCTTAGTTGAGTTATTTTATCTGAGGTGTAAAATCTTCTAACATTCCGTCAACTTTTAACACATAAAATATTAAATTAAGCATAGATTTTAGAAATATTTTAAGAACTAACAAGGGAACCACTTTTGGTGTTGCTCGCACCTAGCATTGAGACCTGGTGCATTTTAAAGCCCTATATTATGAAGCTTGAGAATCGATAAAATTTTTCTGTTAAAATAATATTTCTTGATTTTACAGCAGCATAACTTTCGGAAAATGCAATTTTCGAGACCACTTATCGGACTATTAACATTGAATTTTTTTAAAGAAAAGCATTTAAAAATAAAAATTAGTTAATAATAAGTATAAAATATTAAAGAAAGTTCGAAAATTCCTTCAAAAATCCACGAATTTGATTTTGAAAAATTGCAACATTATATTCATATTTTTGGCGGGGAAACAGTTGGCGTTTATTTTCAAAAGTAGATCTTTCCGGCAACCCCAGCCAAATGTCATAGCTGAATTTGTAATGGCTAGAAATTGTAAAGTCCGTTATATTTAGCAACAGTAATTTTTCTAAATTGTGTAAAAATATTAATTTACTTTGATTACTTTTACCAAAGGGCCATTTAATACAGCAACATTTCATTTTAAACATTCGAAACTTTATTCCATTCGATTTCAAAGGAAAATAGATTGCTTATTTTCTATTTCACTAAAAAATAGTTTTCAATGATCTTCGAAGCTTTTATAGAATTATATTTATTACTTATATATTTATCGTCTGCATAGAAAAAGAAATAAAAACCTAATATTTGTTTCTTATGCTATCAATTATTTTTAAAAAATCGCAATCTGATATACTAGTAATATGTTCTGTATATTTACTCTTTGGATAAAACTGGCTGAAAAATTGTAGCGCCATATTTGGCGACTTAACTCACTTTTGGCGTGAAATAAACAAATAAAAAAAGTAATAATAAAAAATTAAAAGTACAAAAAGTATATAAAATATGATTTTAACAAAGAAATTTTATCGGTTCTCTAACTTTTATGTATAGGGCTACAAAATGCACCAGGTCTCAATGCTTGGTGCGAGCAACACCAAAAGTGGTTCCCTTGTAAGTGTAAAGGAAACATTTTTTCAACAATAGTACAATGGAAAAATTAGTTAAAATATTAATTTCCTGAGGAGATATTTTAGATATGCGAATGCATTCTACCCCCATAAATTAAACAATAGCGAGGAGAATTTGGAAGTTGACTCTCCCAACTCTACTTTCTCGACCACAGATGGGCTCTGAGGTGAATATGTATACGGCCTACTCCTGGAGTTGGCCGTGATATGTCCCAGTCAGGTGGTCACTACCAGAGTGTTTATTCAGCAAGCATTTTGGGATCTTATTTATCAACCTCCAAATGGTGAAAGGTTGAGGGAAACTTGCCCAATCCGTAACTTAGCAGCGAGATGCGTTGACTGGGCTTCATATTTTGATACATATTGAGCGAAATGCACAGTCGTCGAAAAAAAAGTAAACACCCCCTACTAATTTCTCAACAAATTATCGTAGAAGAATGTTACTTGTACCGAACGATTGGAAATAAAGTCTACTTTTAAACGATGTATATAAAATTTGCTTAAGGGGCCATCTACATATTAAAACGAACCCAAACTTCTTCTTTTTCAATGACAAAACCCAATTTTAACAAGATATTTCAAATCTTCGCTTCAAACCATGCCTAGAAACCAAATTTCAAGTCATTTGAATGATAAGTTTTTGAATAATAAACATTCAAAATTTAGTGCTTCTAAAGTTAAATTACATTTTCAGATTTTTATTAATATCTTCTGAAATTATACTCCTAATGTGCAAATTTTTTGTGTTGCAATAATACTAAAATACTCAAACATAAAATACGTTGAATTTGCAATTTTATAATTTTATTATATGAATTATGAAATTAATACTCGAAAAAATTATAAATTGCAACCTACATTATTTTTTTTCTTTTAATGGATTTAGATTTATTAAGTCCTGCTTTATGTAAATCCAAAATTTCACATTTTTCTTTCTTCCAAGTAGCTTTCAAATTATGCTTAAAAAACGGCAAAAGGATGGTTTAAGGGGCCGTCTATGATAGAAGTAACTAGATATTTTGAAATTTCTCATGCTATCCTGTCATCTAGCAGTCTTCAATGACTGCTTGAGTGGCGCTTAAGATGCCTTGATCAAGAAGGGGGCTCACTGTGTCAACAATCGAGTACCGAACTTCAATTTGGATACAGCCCTTAAAATACGCTCTTTTTAAAACAATTAATTTCTCGGAAACTTATCGTACGAATTGCATAAAAATTTGTTTTTAGGCTAATGAAGGGTGTAGAGTTCATTTATGCTGCAGAATTCTGTACTGCTTTTGAAAAAAAAGTTATGATTCGTTTTAATATGTAGATGACCCCCTAAGCAAATTTTATGTACATCATTTAAACTTAGACTTTATTACCAATCGTGTGATACCGGTAACTTTCTTCTACAATATTTTTTGCAGAGTTAGTAAGGGGTGTTTATTTTTTTTTCCACGACTGTAGCTTAATTTTTTCAATATTAGCTAAGTTATATCCGATTATCTGAAGATATGCACGCGGTAATAGAGTTTACACGGCTCCTACTTTTTAGTACTACTATATCCGAATAGTAATCTTCATTATTTATAAACGCGGAATTTTTCTCTATCTATTTCTGTCCATCCACGAAACTTTTTAATACTGCAAGTGGTTAAGTTTTCTTTTCCCATCAGAATAATTAAAACCATTTCATTTTATGTTATTTTCATCGCTTATATACACTGGCCTCCAAAAGTTAAAGTACAGGGACTAGATGCTTTCGATTGCACACGTTTTGTCGAATGTCTACCAACATTATTGGCGAATTGTTCTTGATCTTCTAGGATGTAAAGGACATGTTTGATTTTATATTTCTCGGTGAAGATTTATCGGGGGTACAATTAGGGGGCTAATAATAAATTTAATAATAAAATAATATTTGCAATCACCTATGTAACAGAAAAGGCTGGAAATGGTTTGTCACTGTTGTAAATGAGTATCTGGGTCCTGTTCAACGTTTGTATGCATTTGTGTAAGCATAGCACTCATATTCGTGAAGATGTTAACGTTTTTGTGAAAAATTCAAAAGTTTTTTGTTTATAGCATACAAAGTTTCCAACCAAATTTAACACAACTTTCCAAAAACCTGACAAAGAACAGTAGCAACAGTATACTGCAATTAAAACATGAATATATTGAATATTTTATGAGATATGGGCATTTGTATGAAATACTTTTTAACTGCGCATGCGTGGAAGATCCTAAAATTTTTATTATATAATTTGGTAGTCAGCTATTTAGGGCAACTTATATAAAAAGTCCAGTCGAATATCACGAAAATTCACAAAGATAGGGTCGATATAGTGAGTTGCTTCCTAAAAATAGCTTTATTATAAGGGATTTTCCACAACTTTTCAATCAGCTTACTATGTCTTTCTAAGTCTTCACAACATTTGACTGAACTTTTTATAGAAGTTGCCCCAAAATACTGACTACCAAATTATGAAATAAAAATTTTGAAATCTTCCGCGCGTGCGCAGTTAAAAATTATCTCATAAAAATTCCCATATCTCATCAAATATTCAATATATTCATGTTTTAATTGCAGTATACTGTTGCTACTATTCTTTGGCAAGTTTTCGGAAAGTTGTGTTAAATTTGGTTGAAAACTCTGTATGCTATATACAAAAAACTTTTGAATTTTTCACAAAAACGTTAACATCTTCACGAATATGAATGCTATGCTTACACAAATGCATACAAACGTTGAACAGGACCCAAATAGTCATTTACCACAGTGACAAACCATTTCCAGCCTTTTCTGTTACATAGGTGATCGCAAATATTATTTTATTATTAAATTTATTATTAGCCCCCTAATTGTACACCATGATAAATCTTCACCGAGAATTATAAAATCAAACATGTTCTTTACATCCTAGAAGTTCAAGAACAATTTGCCAATATTGTTGGTAGATATTCAACAAAACGTGTGCAATCGAAAGCATCCAGTCCCTGTACCTTAACTTTTGGAGGCCAGTGTATTTATAATTTTTTAAAAATCGCAACAATCATTAATGAGTAATATTTCAAAAGGTGTTCAATCAAATATATGCGTATATACTATGTTTGGGCTTTTTGGAAAATGACATATAAAATAAAAATTAATGAAATACATAAACTGTTGTTTAACTCTTAAATGCCTGATTTTTCAAAAACCATTGTAATAATGTTTTTCGGCTTTCATTTTTTAAATAAATCACGGGAAAAATACTTAAAAAAGTCATATCTTGTTTTAAGTATGTTTTACGGCTAAAAAACAGTTTGTTACTAATCGGCAATACTGATCTTTAATTGAAAAAATAATTTTCCTTAATAAAATTCTATAATATTAATCACACAAGAATTTTAGGAACTATAATAAAAAATCAATTTTACTTGCTCACAGCAGAACAAAATAGGGTATTTCGCAAGCTTCTAAACAAAACAAAAAGAACAAGTAGCAACAATTGAAAAAATAAATCTATCTTTATTCTTAAACATCACAAATGTTGCCATCTACATGTTGAAAATCGATTTAATAATATTTTCAGAATGTATTTTATTGGCAACATTAGGCATTACAGCTTCAATATTATTATAATAGTATTTTAGAGCCTAAATTTCGTATGTTGCAGAAAAGCAACACCCGGCATTTAAGGGTTAAACTACACTGTAAAAAAAAAAATCTGTAATGTTACTAAAGTTTTTTCTAGGAAACTGGGATTCCTAGAACTTTTTATGTAACGGCAACAACAAAAATTCCTGTAACAGCGCCTGTTACAGGAATTTTTCTTGTTGCCGTTACATAAAAAGTTCTAGAAATCCCAGTGTCCTAGAAAAACTTTAGTAACTTTACAGATTTTTTTTTTTTTTTTTTTTTTTTTTTTAACAGTGTAGGGGAGACTAGGAAGGGTTGGCCTTAGGGGAGGCTTAACCCACACATCAGTTTTCATATTTAAAAGAATTTTAGAGTTTTATCCATAGGTGTCAACCAAAGTTAATGGAATGCTCAAACAGTCTTTGTGTCATACAGGTAACTGAAATATGTGTGGAAAAAATCAATTGTGAGGCGTTTTCAACCTAAAAGTTGTGTTTTTTAGCAATAATTTTAAGCTTTTTTCAGATAAAATATATCATAGAAATTTAAGTAAGTATAGGTTTTAAGAAAAGGCAGAAATATTGAGCTTTCATTCCAGGCATAAAGATTGTACAGTAAGTTAGGTTTAACATAACAATGTACTATTCTTTAGAAAACGTCTATGTGGGGAGGCTTGACTCAGTCAGTCTGAGGGAGGGGTGACAAGATGCTCAACGCTCCCTTAATTGAGTAGTTTTGGAAATCTTTTTATAATACACTGTGCATAATGAAAGGCTAATGGTTGTGTATAAAAAGAATGTAAATTTATTCTGAAAAGCTACAGTAAAATGGGCTGATGGCAAAGAAAATGTTTAAAATTGATTAAAGAAAGATGTGAAAAGTTGCTATAGTATCCACTGCAAGAAAAAAAAATAATGAAATATAAATGGGAAAGTTGATAGGAACTTTTTTCCATTTAAATACACTGTTAAAACTTTTGCTGCATTCTGGCAGGTCATTCGACCGTTTTTTGAAAAAACGATTTCATAATCATAATTTAACTATATTCTGACCATAAAATGGCCAATAATATGGTCAGAATAGTGTTAAAATTACGGCTGTGTAACCGTTTTCGGAAAAAATGGTCAAATGACCTGCCAGAATGCTGCAAATTTTTAACAGTTTATTACTTACAATATGTTAAATAGAAACAGTGGAAAAGACTAGAAAGGACTAAAAAGTATGAAGCAGCAGTCTTAAGCCTTTCAAGGGCAGTGGTATGTTTATGAAACCACTTAATTTTAATTTCCAAAAGCCACAATGGCACCAGAATTTTGCTAAAATCTTTTTCATTTAATATCTATGTGAAATATAGGCTTTTTCTTATTTCCAAATAAATTAGTTCGTAAATTTCGGTGCCAGTCATTATTTAAACATATTTGTACTGAAAGTATTTTTCACCTGAAAGGATTAAACGATGTTAATGATAAGTTAAGTGCTCATGCGGCTGCAAAAGAACATAGATTTGATGGAAAAACTTTAAGAATGTATGTCGACAAATTTTACCAGGATGAATACAGTGAGATGAAGCTAAACTATGTGACAACTAGAGTTGTTAGGTCGAGTGTCACATAAAGTAGGACAATGAGTCAAAACAAAGCGGGACAGTGGCTCCTAAATCCGGATATAATAATACATGAAACCCTATGAAAACGAACCTGCCTCTTATGGAATACCAATTGTACAGCAGGGAAAATGAAATTTTAACATTTAAGAAATTATACCTGCTCAGACAAAATCCTGTTTAAAACAAAATTTTTCTTCTCTGACTTGCGATTGCGTCTAAACAGGTTTGTTTAAGCATCGTATTTTTAAAAATGTTTTTTATAATATTTAAGGCATGTAGCATAAAGTTATTTTGCTTTTTTTAAACTGATTTTATTTCTCTTCAAAAATATTTCAATATAAAACAAAGTAGGTCAACCCTCTCATATGTTTGGAGCTTTGACCCATTATTTTCTCATGATTAAAATCAATCATTTTTTCAAATTTCTTAGATATTACACTTATGTAGCAATTTTATTTTGACAACTGATTGTATAACTAATAAAATGATATATAAAATTTTATTCTACGTTCAGAATTTAAAAAATTAAAAATCATTTTGTAAAAAGTGTGTCAACCCTCCCTAGTCTCCCCTATATGTAAATAACCGACGTTTTTCTTTAACATTGATTGATTTGTATTTCAGTAATTTCACTAATTAATCATTTAAAATTGATGAAAATTTGTATTCCCACTTTTTGTAGCATACTAACCCCAAGCATAATAAAATTGGCGTGTTTCTATTTAATGTTTTATACTTGCGGGTTCGAATTTACCCCGTGGACTCCATAATCGTGCGATTTGGGATTCTGTAATTTCAACCGCATATAACTTTGTTGGATATTTAGTGATAGTTAACTATAACACATGATTCTCATAAAAAGTTTAATTTGAAATCGAACTGTGATATTTAATTTTATCAAACATTTCATTTTGTTAATGAAAAATGCAAATAATTGAGAGCATGTTTTATAAAAACGCCGACATTTAAAATTTTGGTCGATGCGAATTCACATTAGTGTGCAGTTTATGAGTTAGTTATATAAATAACCTTTATGAGAAAATTAACTACATATAACTATGAAGCATTTTCTACGCATTAAAACAATACTGTTTTTCTTTTCATACTGCATCATTCGGATCAGTTCGGAATTGTTTTTTTCGTACAACACATAATATTTTCAAATGTCAATTTTTTCAATTTGTTTCAATTTTCAAACAATTAATGTTTAAGTTCAAATTTATACAGTATTTGATTTACCTACAATATTAAATAAACAAAATTAAATTAACTTATGATATCGAAAGACGAAACGCAGTATTTCACCTTGATTCAAACATAAAATATATTATATGAACTTTAAAAAGTTCACTGTTTTACTTAAAAGGTGACTAAAAATATTATAAGAGATGTTACAAGTTAAAAATATACATTTTATTTAAAACTTCTTAATACTTTCAAGCTTTTCCAAGCTCTTCATCAGAGAATATTTTAATAACTAATTGCTGTTTTTTTATATTCAAATACGTCACTTCGTTTTGAAAATGAGAGAGCCAATAGAGTTGAAAGTAGATGTAGATGGTAGGTTCTTGGATTGAACTTGGATTAGAGAAAATATAAAGTTATTCGGGGGAAGACGAAACACATACCCGTAAGGCATGGTGGCGTCACGGCGACGTCGTTGTGAAGTCACACTGTGATTTTGTGACCGTCGATGTGACGTCACATGACGTCGATGTGACGTCATAGTGACTAGAATGCGAGGTCGTTATGGCCGTTTTAGAGGTCGTTTGTGACGTCACATTGTGACCACTCTGTGAAGTCATGGTGTGACAAATTTGTGAAAAGTGTGTCATTTGGGACTATTTTGGCATTAACTTTGTGACGAACCTGTGACGAAAGTGACAATGCTTTGAAGTCACACTGTGACCAGTTTCTGAAATATGTGTCATTTGTGACGAATTTGTTATAAACACTGTGATGATTTCAAATGAAAATCAAATTTCAAATTAATTGCTTAAAAAGCGCAAAGGCGAACATAGTGAAAAAGATTCCATGCTGGGACTCGAACCCGGGCCATCAGTATAGCGCACTGACATTCTACCGACTAAACCACATGTAACGATACCCGGCCTGGAAAATTTCTCACTATTACATGTTGGCAAGGCTACAAACGCAGCACAAGGTGGAATATTTATCGTGAGCCATCGACATGGGGCAAACACGAAACTTAATTAAATCCAGCATCGATTGAAACTATATTAATACTTGGAAATTTTTCCAGAGAGAACCATTCGCCTTGCATACAATATTTCAAATGAAAATCAAATTTCAAATTAATTGCTTAAAAGGCAATTTTAATTTGAAATTTGATTTTCATTTGAAATACTGTATGCAAGGCGAATGTTTCTCTCTGAAAAAATTTCCAAGCATTAATACAGTTTCAATCGATGCTGGATTTAATTAAGTTTCGTGTTTGCCCCATGACGGTGGCTCACGATAAATATTCCATCTTGTGCTGCGTTTGTGGCCTCGCCAACATGTAATAGGGAGAAATTTTCCAGGCTGGGTATCGTTCCATGTGGTTTAGTCAGTAGAATGTCAGTGCGCTATACTGATGACCCGGGATCGAGTCCCGGCGTGGAATGTTTTCACTATGTTGGCCTTTGCGCCTTTTAAGCAATTAATTTGAAATTTGATTTTCATTTGAAATATTGTATGCAAGGCGAATGTTTCTCTTTGGAAAAATTTCCAAGTATTAATATTGTGATGATTCTTGTCATAAACACTATGATAATTTTAAAGTAAAGTTTTGTTTGAAATATAAAGTCTTATCTTTTTACCGTACTTTTTAGCAAGATATCCCTATTTTGGTGTCCTATTCTTCTAAAATATTTTTAATTTTCCATTTAAAAAACAATCCTTATCAACTGACATCTTTTTTTATGAAGTTCTAAGCTTGATCTTGAATTCAAGCTTAATATTAAGAATGTGTAAGCTTTTTAATTTTTTGTGATTTGTCATTGCTTTACTAAATACGAACATGGAGTCTAACGGACATTAATACAACTGTTATTTATAGAACGACATGATAAGCCCTATTTATTTAAATTTTTTATTCCCGTATATATTGTATTTTGTGAATATGAGCTAATTAGATTTGGTATGTTTTATAGGAAAAGACTGATCTGGGAAATAGAAACAACAAGTAAGATATATCATGCGTTAAGCCTATATTATAAAACACTTTCCAACTCTTCCTGAATGTTTTAACAAGACATCGGGGGAAATAACGTAAACAAGATAACTAACTAAACATTAAAACGCATAAAACATTTGAACATTTTCAGCAGTTACCATCCATAGCCAAATATGTTTTCCAATTCTTTTAAACAGTCCTGTATTTGATCTGTAGATTGATATATATACTATATAATGGAAAAATTTAGTTTATCAAGGAAACGCATAACAGGTTGAAATTCTCTTTCAGCAATTTATACTAATATATGGAAACATACTTAAGTAATTTTGTACAACCCTGTAGTTTACCTAGAACCTTTATTACACGCCACTATTTAGTTAAAATTTAATTCAAACTAAAACACTTTTAAAACTGCTGAAATCACATTTCCAGAAATTATAATTTATAGACGGCAACGTATCCAATTCTTTGCGTGACCCTGTATATCATTTTATCTATATTCTACAAACATTTCTTAGTAAATTAAATACAGTGCAGCGTAAAAATGCATAACTTATTTAAAAAAACACCTTTAAGCAATACCCAGTAACCCTTACGAATACTTCTGTATAGTCCTGTATATGAATTATAGCATATATATATACACCATATACTTTGCATAAATGTAGTGAATCATAAAAGCGCATATCATAATTAAAAATGCATTTCCAGCAATCATCGCTAATGAACAGTAATTCGGATACAATATAGTATCTGAAATATTTTGTGTGTCCCTGTAAATGCTATATACACTTCGTATTATACATGAAATAATTCATAGTATGCAAACCTCAACGACGTATATCAATTTCATTACATATCAAATAGATTAACATAAATATAGTACGCCGCAAACAATTCCCTCCACCCCTATATCATTATGTATTGGAATTCCTTTTTAGCCCTGTAAATAAACAATAACTATTCTCTGCATTGCATATTCTACGGAATGCACATTTTAGTGCGCTTCATAAATGCATATCAATTTTATTCTGTTTGAAAGCGTGTAAAATCATTAAAAATCATTTGAAACGATTTTTTCTCCCACAGGCCGTAATGTAATGGAATACTTTTGACTGTCCCTGTAAATGAACTAAACATGCTACAAACTTCATTACAAATAAGGACCTTGCTATGGTAAACGTCAATAACATCCAAAATTTTCAAGTCAATCCGAGTATATTTACGCGAGTTAGAGCGCGGGCAGACGGCCAAACAAACCGAAGTCATAAACACTTTTCAACTTTATCGGGCCTGAAAAACACTTTATTTCAATGCTTAAATATTATTTTTTTATTTTTTAATGCCAATAAAATAAATGTATCGAAAACGTAGAAAATGAGTTTACAATCAAAGAAAATTTAATAACTGATTCTGAATGTCTACAATTAAATGTTCGATTAAAATCACAAACAGCAAAAAAAAATGATTAAATAGAATAAAAAAAATAAATATATCAATTTGAAAAACACTAAATAATTAGTATTTATAATTGTACTATTAAGCAACAACAAACTACAATAGATGAATTAAATACATTTAACAATTTCTCAAAAATCTTTCCATATGTTATAAGGAATTTCTACTATTTTATAATTTTGGCAAATGTTAAATCTGAAAACATTGGTATGAAGATTTAAGATTTTAAATACTAATTTAAAATATTACTAACAATGAAAAAAAATCTTTCAAAAGTTTCACTACTACAATATGTAAAAAGATATTTTCCCAGTATAATGTTAATTTCAAAATTGAAACAGTTTCGTAATATCATTATAATCGAATATCATATTTAACTCCAAAATATTAATGACGATAAATACTGTGTTAGAATCAGTCTCTGCATCAGCTTTTTTTTTTCCCTTCTAGCGATGTAGATTAAGATATTTTACAGCATCGAATCGGAAAAGAATTGCAGATCAGTCTCATTGCATATGACATTCTACAACTTATTTAACTTTAATCTATCAAACGGGAATAAAAAATTTAAATTAAATAAGACATACCTTTTAAGTTCCATAAATAGTTTAATAATATCCGTGTTTTATCCTAAATTGTCAGACATATTTCTGACAAAATGACAAAATTGTCAGACATACTTCCCGCGTCAAAAGTTCTGATCCTTATTTTATTCTACGGTTTAATCGAGCGCAGACGATAGCGCACGCGCACGCGCAAGCAGTTGCTTATACTGTATTATTATAATTTTTGTCTGTAATGAAAATTTTCTATTTGAATGAAACACCTGCCTTTTTTCTTTCTTTTTTTTAAAAGTAAAGTTTGTTTTACACGTAATAAATACAAATTAGGCATCTTAATAAATGAAAAGAGAGTATACAGGATAAAAAAATTTTCTTTGTCAATCTGTCATTATTTTATATTCATTTTCTGTAGAATAAAACTATTTGTAAAATAGCTTTTTTTAAGTCGTATTTCTAAAACACGAATTTAAAATATGAATAATTATATCATGGGTTTTGTATAAAAATTGTATAAATATTTTTTCGGAAAATGCTAATTTTATTTAAAAAGTCTGAAAGAAGTAGAATTTTTTTAAAAATAGTTATTTAAAATAGTTAAACACTAACAGGAAAAAATATGACTTGAATGCAAATTCTAAAGCAAGAAATGCATATATGACTAAACTCTGAATACTCTTTCTACGTGCTCATTAAAAGCTGCAGACTTAACTGTAACAGAAAATTTTAGTTTGAAACCACAGAAGTGTTTCGAATAACACTGGTCGACAGAAAACTTCCTCCCTGCAAACCAAATATGTAAAGTGTACAGATTTAATATTCCTAATTCTAAATATGTTATCCAAATTGCTTCATAACGTACCATTTTTCCGAGAAACACTTTTATAATAATAACAATCGGTGAAGGATTAAATTGCAATGGTAGATAAAACTGAAATCATAAAAAAAGTATACTTCACTGTCTTAGATAACAAATTGATAAAATATAGCATGAAAATCTACTTTGTTGATACTTGTACCGTACATTTTCCTTTTTATGCCCCCCCCCCCCCCTACCTCTTTTCGTGTCCGAATTTACTATTTCCTATCCACTAATATGTTTTCATTCCTTATGTTGCTGTAACTTGGGCATGTTTAAAATATTTCTGTTCATTTTCAAAGATTTTTGATGTTCATATTTTTGTCACACTGTGACTTACAATATGGTGGTTTTTTCGTCACATATGTGACGTGACGTACGTTACATGCAGTGACATAACAGGAACGTCACAATTTTTTTTCTTTTTTTTTTTTTTATTGCCAGAAAATATAATTTTACATAAATAACATGTTTTGAATATTTTTGTAATTTTTTTAATTTTTCTAAGAAGTTCACATCTCAGTCACAATGTGACATCACTGAGTGGTGGCATTTTGGTCACAGATGTGACGTGACCACAGTGACTTAGTGATGGGCGATTCTGGAAAATTTGAGAATCGATTAAAATCGACATCGTATAAAACAGAATCAATCACAATAAGAATCGATCCCCAAATTCTAGAATCGATACTTGAATCAATATTTCGATATTCACAGATAAGCTCAAAAATAGTAATTCCAAAACGTAGCGAAGCAGCAGGGTCGTAACAACTACCTCCCACCCCTCACCCCATTTATGGGCGCCCTTTTCCCCTTTTAACTAATGAACCTCCAAATCTAATGAAGGAAGCGCCATATCGCAATAAACCGGTATATCAAATTTGAAGCAAATCGAATACTTCTGCATGAAAAACCCATTTATCTAAAAAGGGGGGGGACTAGCCCCCGTCCCCCTCTTTATACTTAACCAATAAGCCTCCAAATCTAATCAGGACAGCTTCTTAAGATATTAAACCAGTATACTAAATTTGGAGCAAATCGAATAATTCTGCATGAAAAACCCATTTATCTAAATTGAAGTTGGAGGTCTAGCTCCCCTTTCCACCCTTTATACTTAATTAAGGAACTTCCAAATCTAATCAAGGCAGCTCTTTAACATAATAAACCGGTATACCAAATTTGGAGCAAATCGAATAATTCTGTATGAAAATCCCATTTATCTAAATTAAGGAGGGAATAGCCCCCCTTTTCCCTTTTATCCTTAACCAAGGAATCCCCACAACTAATATGGGAAGCGCTCAGGCTTTGATAGCCTGTGAGCTAAAAAGAAAAGTCCCCAGTTAAACTGATAGCATTGAGCTCGTAGGCTATTCACACTAACTGTATATTATACTCTTATTTCAAAGAATAATGCCCCTCGAAAAATAAATTAAGGGGGGATTGTCCCCCCCGTTTTCCCTCTTTATACTTAACCAATGACCCGCCAAATGTCATCAGGAAAGCGCCTTATCCAAATAAACTGGTATACCAAATTTGAAGTAAATCGGATAGGAAAACCCATTTGTCTAAATTTAAGAGGGGTATTAGCCCTCGTCCCCCCTTTATATTTAACCAATGAACTTCTAACTCTAATTAGGGAAGTGCCTTATCAGAATAGACCGGTATACCAAATTTGAAGCAAATCGGATAGAAAAACCCATCTATCTAAATTAGGGGGTATTAGCCCCCCGTTCCCACCTTTAGACTATAACAATGAACCTTCTAATCTAATCAGAGAAGCTCGTTATCAAAATTAACCGGTATACCAAAATCTGATAATTCTGCATAAAAAACCCATTTATCAAAGTTAAGGGGTGATTAGCCCCCTCCCCCCCTTTATACTTAACCAATGAACTCCTAAAACTAATCAGGGAAGCGCCTTATCAGAATGAACCTAGAAAAAAAAATTTTAAGCTAATCGGATATTTTTATCAAGAGTTATCGCGTTACGTACGTACATGCATACATACATACGGAACCGGCGGGCACATTAGCTCTCAGGCTTTGATAGCCCGTGAGCTAAAAAGTGCCAAAAGCGTGTAACTACGGGGGGGGGTGCGAAGGAGGGACAGAAAATAAAAGAGGACATTAAAAGCTTTCCAATGATATGTTACACGAGATGGTTTGGAAGAAACAATAACTATGCCCCCCGGGGGAGAGGTAAGTCCCAAACGGTCGGAGGGGGCGACCTCAAATGTATCTTTAGTCAAGGTTTCAAAATGTGGATTTATAATAAAATAGAACGAGAATTTGGCATTTTAAAAATTGCATGCATATTTTAAACGGCCTTGAAAATTAAGATTGGCGAGGAAGGGGGGGGGGGGGGGGGAGTGGGATTAGAAGGGACGAACTTGAAAAATACAACATAATAAGCTAGTAACCCGTATAACTGTGCTTCTAAACAAAAGTATAACGATTTAACCTAGCGTTGAATTCAGGGGATTTTCCGGTGGGGACATTCCCCCGGAACATAGAACTCCCCCGGAAGTTTAAAGATTTTATGCTTTTTAATGGCAGATGTGCAATTCCCCCCTCCCCTTACGGATCTCTAAAATACTTCTTCGGAGTCGCAGAAATCGCTCCCGTAGAAAATTACCTGCATTCAACTCAACACTGATGTAACCAAGAAAGAAAAAAAAATCCTTCCTTATACGAAATTTTACGTCAATTCTGCTACTAAAACAGTAAAATGGGAAGAAAAAATATAACAATTCAACACCCGATCCCGAATCGTAGATCGACCGCGATTCGATTTGAATTGAAGTAAATTAAAGGATAACGATCTAACCGCACCTAAAGAATCGTCCGCAAAACGATCTACCCGCATCTAAAGAATCGTCTTGAAAACGATTCAACCCGATCGACATCGAATCTGTGTACTGAATCGATTCGCTACTTCTGATCCTACGTTACCGGTGGAATAGATTCGTTCATTTTTTCTTGCTTTCTTTTGTACTTAGAAAAGAAAAGTGTTGAATTCGTGAAAAATTTCGACTACCGGTTTTCGCAGGATTTACAGTTTTAGAAGGTCTTGTCTGGAATACGATTTGACTATTTTTATAAATTGTCTGTCTGTTAGTCTGTCTATTTGTTTGTCTCTGACAAAAAAGGTTGTGGACCGTCTATTTAAAGAACTAATGCATGCAATCTGTTGAAACTTTAGATTCAGTTAGACCTTCATGTAAATTGGAGCTGATAACTTTTTGGTGAAAATCGCCCAGCAGGTGGCGCTGCTATGTTGTATTTTTCTTGATTTCTGCATGATCACTATCTCAAAAACTAATGCACGAATTTTTACCAAACTTCAGATTCGGTTAGACGTTGACGTAAGTTGTTGATGATTAGGTTTTGATGTAAATTTACTGGTAGGTGGCGCTGCTATGCTGCATTTTCCCCGATTTTTGCAACAGCTCTATCTCAAGAACTAATGCACGGATTTTCATCAAACTTCACATTCAGTTAGACGCTGGCATAAGTTGTTGCTTATCAGGTTTTGGTGTAAATCACGCGACAGGGTGCGTTGCTATGCTGAATTGAATTCAGCATTTTTCTCCGGGAGGGATTTCCGCGGCTCCAGCGAGGGGCATTCTAGACTTCAGAGGGCGGGAGGGGGGGGTTGGACTTTTGTACATTAAGCATAAAATCTCAAACCTTTTGGGGAGACATTTCAATGTTCGGGGGAGGGATGTCACCCCCCCCCCCGGGCCACTCCCTGAATTTATCACGTTTGTCAGGATTTACACGATTTTAGAGATCATATCTCAAGAACTAATGAACGAAATTTCATCAAATTTAATATTCCGTTAGACACTGTCATATGTTGTTCTTGATTAGGGTTTCATGCAAATCATATAACAGGTTGTGCTATGCTGGTGTTTTCAGCAAATTTAATTCAGACATTTTTCTCCGGGAGGGATTTCTGCGGTTCTAGAGAGAGACATTCTGGAGTTCCGGGGAGGGGGGGGGGGGAGAGACTTTTGTCTATTAAGCAAAAAATCTCAAATCTTCTTGGGGGACATTTCAATGTTCCCGGGGGGATGTCTTCCGGTACCACCCCCTGCATTCAACACTGTTTTTCAGGGTTTACACAATGTTACCTAGAATATCTCAAGAACTAATGAACGGAAATTCATCAAACCTAATATTCTGTTAGACATTGACATAAGTTGTTCCTGATTAGGTTTTCGTGTACATCATATAACAGGCTGTGCTGCTATACTGCATTTTACACGATATTCATGATAGCTGTATCTAAAAACTAATGCATGGAATTAATTCAAACTTCATATACTGTTACACTATCACATGAATAGATCCTTATTAGGCTTGGATGTATACTGCCCAACAGGTTTCGCTTTTATGCTCTTTGAATTGGGAATTTCTGTTGCAGACATATAAGAGGGTGTGGGCCGAAATTCAATTATTTGTTCGAAAAATGCCTTCTTTTAAAATGCACATATTTCAACGAACCTATACTTTTTGAATCCTCATGATGTCATAGGTTATCATTTAAATTTGACACTGTGATAGCGAATTTTGAAGTTTTAACATGTTTGAGATAGAGAAAAGTTTTGGTATTGGCACATCCGACTACTTTACCTACAATTTTTTAAGGAAAAGGAAAATGACATTACCTTTAGAGACATCGATTCAAAAATTTATATAATCGATTAAATCGAGTTGGCCATAGTATCGATTAAATCGATTAAAAAAATCGAAATCGCCCATCACTACAGTGACTCACAGTGACGTCACAACGACGTCACCGTGACCATGCATGCTATGAGGGTAAGGATGTTTTGCTTAGTAGAGTCAAAATTGAAATGATAAGATAAATAAGAAAAAAACCCACCATGCTCTTTAATATATAATTATGGTTATGTACACTCATTAATTCTTTTCCCAATGATTAAATGATTGATAAATTTAATGTTATATAAACTCGTGTAATTGTGGCATGTTCCCCCATATATACGAGGAAGATGCCACCTGTTATGGGGGAAGATGCAACACTACAAAAAATAAAAAAAAATAAGACTAATATTGGAACATTACCTGTGAATTAACAATAACTATGGTCAAACAAACTAATCTGCAAGCTGAAATCATGTTTTTTTCAAATTTACTTTGCTAAAACTGATAATGGTACAAGCCTGCACAACATGTAATTTAGTGCAAATGATAACCATTGCAATCTTCGTGCAACCATTTCTTGCATTTGATGCACTGAATTCAACCACACTTGAAGCTTTTTTTTAGCGTAAAAGTATCCTTTACATACAGCACAAAAATCATCATCATTATCCTCATCAAAACTATCATCACTGGTATCCAGAGGAACGTCTTCACTTGAGGAAGACACGCTTACATGTCTCTTTTACTTCTGTTTTCTTTAGGTTTCTTTTTATTTATTTTATCTTTGCTCGATTTTCTCTACCTATTTTTATCTTTTCTCGCATAGTTTTTCTTCTCCCTGATGCATTTAAGACCTCTGCTGCTTGTTTCTTACGCCCAGATGGATTAGGTTTTCTGACCTGAGGAATGGGACTGATTGCTTCTAGACATGAATTCCCTTCTGTGCTGGTGGAGGAAACTGCTGGCGACAAAACACTGCCACTAGATCTGCTGTTGGAAGCAACTGCTGGTGTAGGTCCACATGATCTGTTGATGGAATCAACTGTTGGTGTAGGCCTCTTATCACATACGCCGCTTGTGGAAGCAACAGCTCTATCATTAATGGAACCCTCAGAGATATCAAACGCATGTTCTGGGATTGATTGTGGGTTATAGGGATAAATCCCAGTAACTGAAAACACGAAAGTGACATTTCCTACTGCGGCTGCCTTGCTCCAAGCTCTATTCAGAAGAGATCAGAACTGAAGTCTTGAAAGTTTACGATGTGGCTTGCTGTGGATCCAGGCGTTCCGGGCTTGTCGCCAATATGTTTTTAATGGTTTAGAAAAAAGAGTTATCAAGTGTCTGTAAGTACTGGGTAATGTGATTTGGAAGACAGCAAAGAATTAATTTTTATCTTCATTTTAGCTTATTCCTGAACCATGTTGCGTCTTCCCCCAAGTATAGGGGGAAGATGCCACACACACTTATATCCGTATTGCTGCAAGATTATGACCGCTTCTGCTTACCTTGTGTGTGTAACAGGATGTGGAAGTCACTTATATTTCTAATATCTCATTTAAAATAGAACATCCGTTTATAAACTTTAAATATGAGTAACATAATATTATAAGGGCTTTACCCATCCGGTTCAATGCTCCCAAGATCCAAAAATAACGGCGAATGCGACAAATTAGGGTAAATTCGCAAACCACGTGCGCACTGGGATAAGACTCGTCACACAAGCCAGTCATTATTTGCATCTGTTGAGACATAAAAGTACTGGGAACAAACTTGCGTCTTCCCCCGAATTACCTTATATTATTATTAACTGCAGTTCCATTTATTTTATCACTCTGTTCTCGTACGTCGCTTTCCTTTTTAAATGCGTAGCTGGACAATCGAAGTAGCAGTGTTTCAGATTAAATTTGGTTCGAAGAAAATATTTAACTGCCGTAGCATAAACTTTAATGCGTCACTTTTCTCAAGTTTTCAGGATTTATCTTCAGGATATTTTAACCATAAATTGGGAATATTGTACGGTAGGGCATCGTTACATACATGATTTTTTTTTTTTTTACACTGGGTTTCTATGGATTATCTAATAGTGGATGTGTAATAATTGGATGTTGGGAATATGGGAATATATAGGAATGACCAAAAGAAAACTAAAAAAAAAAATCAATGAACATAAAACAGATATGAAATTTTCTCGTATATCCACAGTTTTTCCTCGTTTAAGTCTCTATTAGAACATCACAATAGATTTTGATCATGCAAATTTTAAATCATATTCCCAACATCCACTTATTACACATCCACTATTAGAGAATCCATAGAAATCCTGTGTAAAAACAAAACAATCATGCATGTAACGGCGCCCTATCGTACAATATTCCCAATTTGTGGTTCAAATATCCTGAAAATAAATCCCGAAAACTTGAGAAAAGTGACGTATTAAAGTTTATGATACGTCAGTTAAATATTTTCTTCTAGCCTAATTTAATCTGAAACACTGCTACTTCGACTGTCCAGCTAAGCAATTAAAAAGGAAAGGGACGTATGAGAACAGAGGGATAAAATAAATGGAACTGCACTTAATAATAATATATATATTCTCTAATTAAGTTCAATCCAAGAAACTGCCACTTCTACTTCCAACTCTAATAATTATTGGCTCTCTTATTTTCAAAACGAAGTGACGTATTTGTATAAATAAACAGCAATTAGTTATTAAAATATTCTCTGATGATGAAGAGCTTAGAAAAGCTTGAAAGTACTAAGAAGCTTTAAATAAAATGTATATTTTTAACTTGTAACATTTCTTCTATTATTTTTAGTCATCTTTTAAGTAAAACAGTGAACTTTTTAAAGTTCATATGATATATTTTAAATTTGCATATCTTTAGCCTATTTTATTAGTGGCACAGTCTTCTCTTATATTTTCCTTACAGAGTGTAAAGCAAATACTATGTTACTTAAACAATTACAGCTATACCTCGATTTCATCCATTTGTCTTGACTGATTTCTATTGTTTAAATACTAAGCGATTGTTGAGGAACTTATACAATAAATCCTAAAGTGTACCCATTTTGTCTCCATTTGCTTTTAAATGTCTAGCATTCTTTAACAATACCTGCATTTGGTGATTATTTTTAGATACGATGCGCAAAAACATATTCGAGATGTTCTGTGAATAGATATATAAATCTTGAAATGCATAACTGTCATTCGTTGTCAGAATTTTTTTTTTTTATGTTTGAAATGCGTCATAGAGAACAATAACTCTCTGGTTGAAAATCTTTTTCGGTTTCTGACTTTTGTCAGATTCTCAAGAAAGCGCCATTTCTTGATTTATATTTATATGAAAATCATTAACTGATCTAATTCTATAAAGGATATTGTAATACCAAAAAATTTATATTTAAAAAAAAAAACCCTTCAAAATATATATTCAAACATATTTACTTGCTTAAAAGACATCGATTTCAATAAAAATATTAAAAATAGACTTAAAATGTCATGTTTCGATTCATTCATTGAATCATGCTCAGAATCGACAAAATAAGGTTTCTGTATATTCTGAACATGATTCAATGAATAAATCGAAAACATGTCTTTTTTAATATAGTTTAAATGTTTTTATTGAAATCGACGTCTTTTAGGAAGTAAATGTGTTTTACTTTATAATTTGAAAGGGTTTTTCTGGTATATATTTTCTGGTATAATTAATACTGGATGTAAATTAAGACATTTTTTACTTGTATTTAATATTTTGGATGTTGTAAAGAAAACAAAACAGCAAAAATTGTAACATACATACTTTTTGCATTATATTATTCTCACACTCTCTCTCCTTAAAGCACACGCTCAAAATATTTTGAAAAAAAAATGCTAATGAAACAACTCATGTACGTAATAAAAGATCAGTCAAATTAAGCTGCGGAATCCCAGTAGAAAATCTGCATAAACGAGTTGGAAATTGCAGGTCAAACGCGGCAAATGGAGTGCGTTCGTACTGTAACTAGTTTTATAATTATTTTTTGCACCGCATATTGTACTGAATGTATATTTTAGTGCACTTCAAAAGCGCATATCAATTTCATTCTGTTCGAAAGGCCGTAACATCATTAAAATACACTTGGAAATAATTTTTTGCCATTGTCAATAATGTAACGGAAAACTTTTGACTGTCCCTGTAATTAAACTATGCATCCGATTTTCTATAAAATTTGAAATGACTCGACAAAATTTTGCAACAATTATATATTTAAAATTTCCGACCATTCGGTTGGGTAGTTTTTGCTCTGTTATATGCGGACAGACAGACGGACAGGCGGATGGACAGACAGACGGACGAAACGACGACTATAGGTACTACGTATTCATACAGTTTCGAACGCACCTAAAAATGAAATACGTTGAGTATTTGGCACGAAAAGAGGAACGCGCCACACGATTTGGCGAACAAGATCTTTCTTCGCCAAATGCAAGAGATTTGAATTAAGTATAAGCCGAAACAGGTTTTTAAGACTAAAACGAAACCGAGACCAAATTTCGGTAATCTTCCTATTTTCGGCCTGAAACGAAAATGTCCAAAAATTTTTTAGTAATTAATTCAAGCATAAATATACAGAATTATTAATTAATTACCGTAATTTCGCGCGTATCCGCCGCACCTCAGATAACTCGATTTCCTACCAGAATTTATTTTAAATAAAATGTGACCTGCTTCTGCTTAGCACTTATTTGACTTCTTTTTTTCAATAAAATTTCCGGTCTGAAAAAGACTCAACTAAGCGGAAATTACAGTATACCTGCAATTATTGCAATTAGGGGAGACCGGGGCTAGTTGGCTACAGGGGCAAGTAGGCGCAGTCCTAATAAGTCACCTGTTTGCGGATAGATTGCGTAACTAGTCACAGAGTACCTTTCTTCTTGCTTTTTACAATCCTCATTGTTGTTTTGCAGCGTTACCTACGTGCAGTGGATAGTTATTGCGATTTTTCTGTTTTTTGCACTCACTTAGATAATTACGTTTCCCTTTTGTGAAGAAACTTATTATGGGGCTAGTAGGCGCATTGAACACGGGGCAAGTTGGCTCGGTGTTTGGTGCATGCTGGTAGCTTGAAAAACAGCACATAACAAGAAAAGTGGTTGCAATGCAAGATTTTGGGCACACGAGGATTGCCCAAACGGAGATACTCGATTTTTTATTTGTGACAACTGTAACTCTGATGATCATATAGAGTAGGATAGAAGTTACTCAATGTTAATGTTTTATTCATTATTTTTATGTCTGTATAATTTAGAATTTACATTGTACGGCTATAACGCCTTTGTTTAAACTTACTGGTAATAATGAAATTGATTTCGCTTAACTACGTGTCTTATTTGAACTACATTTAAATTTTTATAAAGCGTGTGCCAACTTACCCTATAGGTATAGGCAACTTGCCCGTGACGGGGTAGGTTGGCGCACAGATTTCCTTTTACTTTAGGCTGCCGCTAAACACAAACTACAAAAGCTACAAACTCAAAACTCCGGGTATTTATAGCCAATACTTGTTCTTTAAAAGTGCAGTTAAAGTTTCATAAAATACTTAAACAAAAAATTAATAAAAATCAATAACTAAAAACTGCGCCTACTAGCCCCGGTCTCCCCTACGTGTGGCCGAAGTTAACTCTCTGTGTCTCTGACCAAAACTTTTTATTTTCATATGAAAAAAATGTAATTAATTCATCTATGGCACAGAAGGATTTTATAATTAGGCGAATTTCATCTAATTAAAAAATGTTTTAGGGATGCATACCCCGATTTAACTTTTAAAACGATTTTTGTAAATGATCATCTTTTATGCTAGAACTTTCTCAAACGGTATTCAAAACACTTCTGTTGTTTCAAACTAAAAATTTTCTACCACTATTAATTCTGCAGCTTTAAATGGAGCACGTGAAAAGTGCCTTCAAAGTTTAATCATATATGCATTGGTTGTTTTATAATTTGCACTCACGTCTTGAGTCAGCCATGACTGATAATTATAAACAGTGAAGTTCCTAGCAATAAATAAAGAGCGTCTCATTTGAGCCGATACAGCTCAAATCAATGAATCATGTTGAAAATTTCCGAAGGAAGAAACCAGATTTTTGGAATACAGATAGACTTGATCCGGCCGAATTTTTGTCAACGTTTCCGCCGCAAAAAAATGTTCGGCGAAACTCAAATTTTGGCCAGCAAACGAAAACGAAATCGAATTTTCGGTCGATTTCTAATGTAAATGCATTTTGTAGTAACTTTATAAATGAATTTTTAAATGCGCAGTACTCAATGAATTTAAACTTAAACGATGAAATAGTTTATTATTTTTTCTATACGATTATATAATAAGGTAAATTGAGGAGAGTCTGCAATTTAATAGAACAGCAGTATTAAAACCAAGAAAACTATTTTGCGCAATCTCTCCTTGCAGAGTAGGAGAGAATGCGCAGATGGATAGGAGAGATTGTGCTCATGGGTAGAAGCAATTGTTATTAACAATAACTACAATTAGATTGTTAAAAATAATAATTACACTTAAATGACATTGTTTTAAGGTTTTTGTAAGTAAATATTATTGTATTAGGAGTGAATATTTCAACCTAATGTTTAAATAATAAAAAAAATAATGAATTTTAACAACAGTTAAATAATTTTAATTTAAGAAGAATATTGAAATATCAGTAAAAGCAAGCCATACTAAAGCTACAAAATAACATTAATATACTTGATAACATGTTTAACTTGAAAATTACATCATTTTCATTTCCACAGTTTCACTGTATATTGTTTGCTAACCGAAGTTGTCGTCGTCTACAATCGATGCACTTATTGTTGTAAATGATGCAGCTTTCGTACAATCACTTGCCACAAGTGATTGAATCCAGTCAGTGGTTGAAGTTGTCTCCTGATACAGATCCATACATTCAATGCACTCATCCTCATTGGCCTTCATTTTTTTTTTTTTTCTTCAGTTTTTTTTATCCCACTTTTTCTGGAAGCACCTTATCGTCAACCTTATTTTTGTAGCCGCATCCTTTTTAAGTCTTTTTTCATGTGTATTTTGTGGATCAGTAACATTAGTTGTACTCTGTTTCCTTTTGATTTCAATGGTATTAAACTACTTGGAATGGGTAAAATCTTTTCCAAAACATTGTAGGTGTTATTAGAAAATTTACTTTAGTTAACAAAATGAATTTATTAGCAAATTAATTGTTCATAAATTAAAAAATATATATAAATATTTAATTAATTGATTAACAAAAGTATTATTAATTTATTAACAAAAATAATTACATAAAAATAATTTAATAAGAATTGTATTATTAATTTATTAATAAAATTTTTATCTGCAAAAATATTTTTTTTCAAATTAATTTGTTGCCAAATTTAGTTTTGATAATTATGTGTTTTTCCGAAATTATTTCAAAATTGATTCATTCATATGTTTTATACGTAATTTGCAATTCATGCAAATTTATCAATAAGTTGCATAATCTCTCTTAGCGCTGAAACGTATGAGGAAATGCGCCATCTCTCCTAAGTAGCAGATGTTCAAACTCTCCTATTTTGGTAGGAGAGATTGCGCGGCATTTTATTTAACCATGGCCACTTCTAAAATGGATTGTTGGTGTTTGAATCCTTAGTCTAGGTTAGTAGTTTATAAGAAATCGTTTAAGTTCAAAATATTTTGTACTACTGGCATTCTATAAAAATTTTGACGAACAGCTATAAAAATTCAAGCACTTACTTTGGAAAAACAAAACAAAAAAGCAATGCTTTATCTAAGACGCTAGGAACAATCAGTGTGCACATTCATGTAGACATAGCACTAATGCTACTGTACAACTACCAGGAGTCGTTGCGCGCGCAAACAACTTCTTCCTGTCGAATCTCTTTGTGCACGATCTCTCCTACCGCGCGATCTCTCCTTGCTTTACCTTATATACAAGTTAAGTGTTGCTGCAGTTATTTAATTTTTATGCGGTTCAACAGGCTGTATAAGTTTTAAGTGTATTTTAAAAGTAACTGCTCAATTAAGAATGCTGTCGTTATATATTTCGATATTGAATAAGTCGTTGTTTCCATGACAACAATACACTTTTTTTGTTCTCTCCGACACTAACAATATCGAAGTCAAATTGGAAGGCTCAGAATCGGACCTTAGTTTTGAGTTTGAAACAATTTTAAACAATTTAAATTTTGTTTTAAACCGTATGATTACGATCGTTAAATTTCATTATATACACATATAAACGTGTATGACAAAACTGTAGTTAAAAGAAAATGTGTTTATTCAAGTTAAACTTACTTAACCCTCTTGTGCATGATTTTTTATTTTTTCTTAAAACAAATATATTTGCTTCCTTGACGGCCATAAATTATAGGAAAAATATTGAAAAAAATTTCACTCTTATATTTTTTAGTATTTTGAAGTTTTTAAAATTGTCGCCAAATGTCAATACCATGCATTAACACAAAAAAAAATTTTTTTGAACTTAGCCAACTAGCAACACTGTGTTGGTTTATTGCAATTTTTTTTTTTTTTTTTTTTTTGTAAATTATAAGATTTTAAATGCATATAATAATTTACGTGCACTTAGAAAAATAAAATTATATATATACATGTATGCATATACGTATAGATATAAATATGCATATATACATATACTATATATATATATATATATATATATATATATATATATATATATATATATATATATAATAATTTTAAATCAAAATTTAACTTACAAGTCATATAACAATATTATCCAAAATTCTAAATAAAGACGGCATGTAATAATATTATACATTAACTTTTATCTATCAACAAAATAATAATGGTACAAATTATAGTTCTAAGATATTAAATGAACATATGTAGTTAGATGCTACAATAGAATCATTTTTAATTTATAAATGAATAAGATGATAGGCTGTATTGATACAGAACACAATAGAAGTATTGTAAAAAATATAATTAAATAAACACATAATAAAATGCGGAAAAGCAGCCGTATTTGTCCTGTATTTTAAACCAACTGAAATCATTTAAAATTGATAAACCAAAATGGGTTTTTAAAGTGCAATATCACATGCAAAATACAATGAAAAAATCATAGGCTAATAAAATATACTCCATAAATGTACGGGCAATGCAGCAGAATACTATAGAATTTTATATCAATAATATTTATCAAAGTTATGAATGGTAACCAATAGAACATTTATTGTTTTTGTTTAAACATAGAGATACTTAATGCATTTTACACTAGTGTAACCTATACAGCCCAGAGCTTTACACCGTTGTTTTTTATCTAAGTGCTGTGGCCATTGATCAATTTTATCCTTCCTGACATCTGTAGAAGTTTCATAAAGCTTAAAACAATGGACTACTAAGTTGTTCTTATAAAATTTTAATCATTGGCTTTTTTGATGATGTAACTGGCACCTTCAGGGGGTGTATGGACACAGAAGCACAAGGGAAGGAGAATAGAGACCCTTTAAATCTGAAAAAGAAGTATTTTGGCCATTTTTTATCATTTGACTCCCGTTTAACAAAAAACTTATATCTGCCATTAGGGGGGACCCTCAAATCGGAAGTCCCGGGGCAGCTACCCGCATGCCCCTGCATTAGTCAGGCCCTGGTTTTACAGTAAACTGAGAAGATTTTGTATTTAATAAGAGTCGTTTATCGAGTTAAGGTGACATATGGTGATGAAAGTGAAAAAAAAAATTAAATATCATGCGAACCAGTTGTGAAACAAACAATGCTCAAAATGTTTACAAAAGCGGAACTCAATTCATGGTGTTGCCAAATGGCAACAAATGTATATTTATGTGCATGCAATTTTTGTTCCAATAAACATTACTGAAAATTATTTAAAATAACTTTTAAGAGTATATTCTTTTCAGAAATATTTTTTTCAAATGAAGTTTTGCATGTTAAATATTTTTTATATGAGTTAGAAATCCAACGATGGCTAACAAAATAGAAGGTATCAAAAGTTGCTTTTTATTTGTAATTTATAAACAACTATTGCCAACTATGATACTTTTTATGAACTAAACCTAAATATAGGACCAACATGAATACGTAAAGCATAAAGTTGTCAAGAAACAACTGTAAATAAACAATAAGGAAGGAAATTTTAATATGTTGCCAATTGGCAACAGTATGCACTAGAGGGTTAAGCTAGTTTCATCTGAAAAGCAGAAAAAAGTTTTCCTTAAAGAGTATCTATCTATATTATAAAGAATAAACGTGTCTGTGCGTAACGCTGACGTCATTTTGACGGTGGCAACAGCAGATCATTAAATGTAAATTTAATTAACTTTTATTCCAAATATTTTAACTACTAAATGTTCATTTTCAATTTTTTACACATTTTCAATTTTTATACCGTCGAATAGGAAAAAAATATGTACTTTCAAATGCAATTTGTTTGAAAACTGTATCGCAATTTGTTTGAAAACTGTATCACAATTTGTTTGAAAACTGCATCGCAATTTGCTCAATTTTTATTGTTTTTTAAATAATTTTCAAGCATTGTTTTTTTTTAAATCAATCTCTATCGCGTGTAGACAATTAGGAAAGATAAATCCGTTTGCATGTAATAATATAAATAGCTCAGCATTTGTTTCCAGCTTATACTCCATAATCAAATTAACATATTCATCAATGATTTAATAGAACAATAAAATACAAATAAATCACGAATTTAAGGTATGTAATCAAATGGTACGAACTTAAATCACTGAAATGAACAAAATCAAAAAGGCTGAATGTAAATAGCGATTTCTTCAATTGTTAACTCCTAGCACAAGACCAATATTAATGAATTTCAAAATTTCATTTGAAAGCATTATTGCTATTACTCATATAAATAAGATTTTTAGAATTGCTAATGGGCATTCTAAAAAATATACATCATGAAAGAATTCCATTAGAGTTTTAAAAAAATGTAATACCGTGCGAGGCAATCTTTGATATTTGCTGATACGTCTTTTATTAGCTCATAGGCTATCAAAGCCTGAGAACTAGGCCCGCAGGTTCTGTATGTACTGTCGTTAAAAAAAAAAGTAAATACCCCCTACAAACTCCTCAACAAATTATCGTAGAAAAAAGTTACTGGTACCGAACGATTGGAAATAAAATCTACTTTTAAATTATGTATATAAAATTTGCTTAGGGAGCATCTACATATTAAAACGAACCCAGACTTCATTTTTCTCAATGGCAATACCCAATTTTAGAAAAATATTTCAAACCTTCGGTTCAAACTATGCCCAGACACCAAATTTCAAGTCATTGAAATGATAAGTTTTTGAATTATGAACATTCAAAATTTAGAACTTCTAATGTTAAATTACATTTTCAGATTTTTATTAATATCTCCTGAAATTATACTCCTAATGTGCTAATTTTTGTGTAGCAATAATACTAAAATACCCAAACATAAATACGTTGAATTTACAATTTTTATAATTTTATTATATGAATTATGAATTATGAAATTAATATTCGAAAAAAATATGAATTCCAACCTACAATTTTTTTTATGGATTTAGATTTATCGAGTCCTGCTTTATGTAAATCCAAAATTTCACATTTTTCTCCCAAGTAGTTTTCAAATTATGCTTAAAAAACAGCAAAATGATGGTTTAAGGGGACATCTATGATAGAAGTGACTAAATATTTTGAAATTTCTTATGCTATCCTGTAATCTAGCAGTTTTCAATGACTGCTTGAGTGGCCCTTAACATGCCTTGATCAAGAAGGGGCCTCTCACGGTCAACAATTGAGTACCGAACTTCAATTTGGATACAACCCCTAAAATACGTTCGTTTTAAAATAATTACTTTCTCGGAATCTTATCGTACGAATTGCATAAAAATTTGTTTTTGGGCTAATTGAAGGGTGTAGAGTTCATTTATGCTGTCAGAACTGTGTACGGCTATTGAAAAAAGCAAAGTTATGGTTCGTTTTAATATGTAGATGCCCCCCCTAAGCAAATTTTATATAGATCATTTAAAAGTAGACTTTATTATCAATCGTGTGGTACCAATACTTTTCTTCTACGATAGTTTTTTACAGAGTTAGTAGGGGTGCTTACTTTTTAAAATTTTAGTTAAATTTTAGACAAACAAGTCGGAAACTGTATGTTAAACGTGGAATATGAGGTGCGTTCGTACTATAACTAGTTTTAAAAATATTCAGATCATGCGGTGCAATAGCTGTTGGACTCTTTTTAAGGTTTGTTTACTTTTTTTCTTCCACGACTGTACAGTCGTGTAAAAAGAAAAAAAAAAAGGTAAACACCCCCTACTAACTCTGCAACAAATTAACGTAGTAGAAAGTTACTGGTACCAAACGATTGGAAACTCTACTTTTAAATGATGTATATAAAATTTGCTTAGGGGACCATCTACATATCGAAACGAACCCAAATTTTGTTTTTCCAAGAGCAAGTTACCCAAGTTTGACACCATGAATATATATTCTACACCCTTCAATTAACCAAAATCCAAATTTTCATGAAATTGGTATGATTTGTTTCCGAGAAATTAATTATTTTATAATGAGCATATTTTAGGAGTTGCATCCAAATTGAAGTTCGGTACTCGATTGTTGAACTGCTACAGAATGACTATGTCGCTTCTATTAATGTATTATTTCTTATCAATATGAACATTTCACTCGCTTAATTTGTTTCAACTATTGCTATCCCAAATGGTTCGTTAAAATGAGTAAAATATATATTTTTTTTGAAATTATACTTTTCTCGACATCATACACGGCCGCTTAAACAGTCATTAGGATGTTTTTTGCTCATAATTCGAAAACTACTCGCTAGAAAATTTTGAAATTGAGAATTTTCAATTGAGAATTGAAAATTCATATTCTTTTCGAATATTAATTTCATAATTCATATTATAAAATTTTTAAAATAACAAATTCAATGTATTTATGTTTGGGATTTTAGTATTATAATTAGACAAAAAAATTACAACATTAGGATTATAACTTCAGTAGATATTAATAAAAATAAAATAATTTGATTTAACATTAGAAGCTCTAAATTTTGAATATTTATAATCCAAAAATTTATCATCCAAATGACTTGAAATTTCATTTCGGGGCATAGTTTGAACCGAAGATTTAAAGTATAGTGTCAGAATTAGGTGTTGCCATTGAAAAAAAACAAAGTGTAGTCTGCTTTTGATTCGTAGATGGCACCTAAGCAAATTTTATATACATAATTTAAAAGTAAACTTTATTTCCAATCGTTTGATACCTGTAATTTTTTTCTATGATAATTAGTTGCAGAGTTAGTAGGCAGTGTTAACTTTTTTATTACCACGACTGTACATACGTACGTATGTACGTAACGCGATAATTCTTGATAGAAATATCCGATTTGCTTCGTATTTTGTAAATAGGTTCATTCTGATAAGTCGCTTTTCTGATTAGTTTTGGGGTTTCATTGGTTAAGTATAAAGGGGGCGGGGGCGGGTGATTAATACCCCTTAATTTAGATAAATGTTTTTTCATGCAGAATTATTCGATTTGCTCCAAATTTAGTATACCGGTTTATTATGTTAAGAAGCTGCCTGGATTAGATTTGGAGGTTCTTTAGTTAAGTATAAAGGGGGAAAGGGGGCTAGCCCCCCTTAATTTGGATAAATGGGTTTTTCATGCAGAATTATCCAGTTTGCTTCAAATTTGGTATACCGGTTTATTCTGATAAGGCGCTTGCCTTATTAGATTTGGAGGTTCATTGGTCAAGTATAAAGGAAGGGAACGGGTGGCTAATACCCCTTAATTTATATAAATGGTTTTTCATGCAGATTTATCCGATTTGCTTCAAATTTGGTATACCGGTTTATTCTGATAAAGCTCTTCCCTGATTAGATTTGGATGACCATTGATTAAGTATAAGGGGGAGGAAACGGGGGGCTAATCCCCTTAATTTACATAAATGTTTTTTCATTCAGAATTATCCGATTTGTTTCAAATTTTGTATACCGGTTTATTCTGATAAGACGCTTCCAAGATTAGATTTGGAGGTTCATTGGTTAAGTATAAAGGGGATAAATGGGGGAGCTAACCCCCCCCCCCTTAATTTATCTATTTTTTTTTTTCTTTTTTTGTCGATTTCGTTATTTTTTGAGGGACATTATTTATTGAAATAAGAGTATATTATGCAATTAGAGTAAATAGCCTATGAGTTCAATGCCATCAGTTTAACTGGGCTCTTTTCTTTTTATTCATTAATTTTTGATTAACTGCTCTTTTTTAACAAACAACATGTTTTACAGTAGGAAAGAACCTTTAGAAAAATACCTAATTCAACGCTGTTGTTTAGCATGTGCAAAGAAAAAGAGATATTAACTAGAGAAAAATATATATAATGGCTTTGATATATATTCTGTAATCCAGGAATCCCGGGTTTATCTCCTTGTTTATCATAAAAGCGTATTTTTCGAAATTTCATTGTGATGCCAACCAGCGATAAATTGCCAAAAACACCCTAAATTTTCGTTATTTCTGTACGGCCACTATATCGAGGTTCCGTAGGACATTTTTTAAACATATATATCATCATGAGAAGAATTTCTTTTTTCAATTTTTTCTGAGTATGGTCTCAATAGAGACCTTCCCTGTCAGAGGCGCGTAATTGCTTCCTATTATACGAATAACAAATTTTAACCCTCTGAGCGGTTTGGACGTATTTTTCCGTCTCCCAAAAACAACTTAAATCTGCTGTAGGAAAAAAACAACAACAGAATTGTATTTTAAAATGTAATATCAAATAAAGGGGTATGAAGTGTATTTTAGAAACAAACAGGGAAAGAAAATTTACATTAGATTATTTTTATAAGCATATTTATGAAAATGCAGGAAAGACCCCAAGACGCTCGGAGGGAAGCAAAACAAGAATTTTTACGGTATGAAAACGTGTTATGTTACGAAATGCGAGCATAAATTCCTCGCGGTCAGAAAAACAAAAATCAGCACTAATTTTCTACAACTGCTAAAAAAAATGAAGCAAAGTAAAAAGTTATAGAGGAAAAAATATTTTGATTTGATTTTTCGCTTGAAGAAATCATGCTCCAGTCAGTCAGGCCAGAAAACCTGCAAACGAACCACGAAAATTCTGAAATTACATAATGCAAACTACATTAAACATACGAGTAAAAATAGGCAAATTTTCTGCGAATTGTACATCTATACTTCAAGTGCCATTCACGCAACAACACGTGCAAGCTAATGTTAAAGCAATCGCAACGTCATTTGTAAATTTCTCGTTTGCATTTTAATATTTTTCAGTGATTTTTTTTTTCTCTCTGAAGAGACTTACTTTGTAAACGTTTCTCGAAATTGAAGTATCCCCAGAAAACTGCCACGAAAATCGACAAAATATAAAGATACACGGTTAGAAATCGATCTGAGATATCTTATGCAAATAAATAAATAAATAAATAAATAAAAATAAAAATAAAAATCATGAAATGCAAACGAGAAATTTGTAATAAACGCTGGCATTTATCATTAGCTTTAATATTAAATTTAACACTAGTTTACTACTGTCGTCACATGACTAGCGTAGGCTGTTAGGATGTAAAGGGAAATAATTAACACATTTTTAATCCTACTGTTATCAGTAACAACAGTAACGAAGTTTTTAAATGATGCAAAAAGATTCAGATAAGTTAGCTGAACCTAACGTAAATATTACCTGTGTACAAAAAATATCACTTCACTTTTAAATCTTTTTGACGATGTAGCATGTAGATTGTTTCCTGCCGATTTGAGATTTTGAAAATTTTACTCCTGAAGATGGTTTTGAAGATTAAACCGAAACGTTGAGTTTTATTTTATTCATGTGTTTTTATTTTTTACATCATCTTTAAATTTTTGAATAAAGCATAGCAACCTCTATTTGGATAGCAACCTCTATTTTGTTTAGTATTCGATTTTACAAAGTAAAATCTTTAATTATTAAAATTAATTATCTCTTGTTACTTTTTAAATATCTATTCCATTGGTTAAAATAACTGAACTGTAGAAAATGCAAAAAAAATTTACTCCCTTTTTTCTCATAATGCTCTTAATAATAAGAGAGTATTTTACAAAAATTGAAAAAAAAAAAGTAGTCTCAATAAAAGTTTCTTTTTTTCTTAATTGGGTGACTACTGTTATCTATATTTTAAAAAAATCACTAGTGCACATTACGTTTACCTGTCAGAATCTCATTCTCAAATAGTTGAACACCTATATTGTAAACGTTAATAATGCATACATATCACAACATTAACATATGTGTTTTAATTTTTAACCCTTTCCAACATAGTTGAAAGGTGTTTATGAATTCGGTTTTTCTGTCTGTCCGTCCGTCTGTCGTCTGTCTGCGCTCTAACTCATATAAATATACTCGGATTAACATGTAACTGATATATGTTATTGAGATTTACCATGGCAAGATCGGAAATGAAAGTGAAGCATGTGGCTTTTATAGTTCATTTCAGGGACACTCAAAATAATTTTATTACATTACGGTCTATAGGGAAAAATCATTTGCTATTTATTTTAATGATGTTGCACTATTACAAACGGATTGAAATTTATATACACCACTGAGTTGCCCTAAGGGATGCTAGTTACAGAATACGGAGTGCATAGCATTCATCGTTCATTTACAGGAAAACACAAAATAATTCAGTTACTGTTTTGTTTATAAATAATAATTGCTGGAAGTGCGTTTTCAGTTGTGGTACGAGTTTTTAAATGTAACTTATTTTTTGCATACTACTTTGTATGTTTAATTTCTATTGATCATATACGGGGCTGCACAAAACATGTCGAGTACATTTCCGTTTATTCACGGAAATACTTGAAGGGGAATTTTTAAATGTGCTACGCGTTTCCTATAACTGAAATAAATTTTAGCATATTGTACAGTATATTTAGAAATCTATAGGATATATACAGGGCTGCACAAAAAGGATATTTTCTCGGCTATTGATGGTATTTGCTAAATTAGGTTTTCAAATGTGTTATGTTTTTTTCAAATTATTTACTTACACATCATATTTCACCTTATTAAACCGTCAAGTTTTGCTACATAGTATTCTGAATGTGTGGAAAAGTGTTTTATCATCTAGGCTTGACGTATGATTTTACGTTAGTGTTAATTTATGCGACAAACAATTTAACATGGTATATACATATGATATGATAATCAAAAAATTAAGAAAGAAAAGTGCCCAAATAAATTTTTAAAGATACATAACTATACACAATAGATTTTTCCTTAAATAAAAACAAATAAGTTCATTTTTAATATATGTCAGCTTTTATTATTTACATTTTAATAATGGGTATGTATGTGTTTTTCGGTAAAATAATTTTTATATATTTTTTTTTATAACATACGATTTTTGTATTGGTTTTATATGTAGAAATGATTTTTCTCTAGTATTAAAATTAAACTTAATGTGGAATTAAACTTAATGTGGAATTGAAGAGATAATAACAGGATAAATACTATTAATATTATTAACACTTACAACATATATGTTTTAATTTTTAATTTTATGCGACAAAAAAAATTAAAATTATATATATATATATATATATATATATATATATATATATTCGTATATAGACGATATGATAATGAATAAATTAAAAAACAAAAAGGTCTAAGTTAGTTTTTAAAGATAAAATTTGAATATAAATGGCTACTGAATTCTTACCATTTTTTTTCCAAATAAAAAATCATTATCTAAAGGGTTGTTATAAAAAAAAAAAAAAAAATCATTCAAAAAAAGAAAGATGCCATTTTACTTCGTTACAATAAATTGCTTAAATTGCACAAGGTCATAGTTCCGAGCACAAATCGAAAATTTCTAAATATTCACAAATTAAATTTGACAAATTTCTATACCACTCAGATTTAGATATTCAATGATATTTCAGACGTAGTGAATAGACGTTGGTACTGTCGTGGGAAAAAAATAAATACCCCTTACTAACTCTGCAACTAATTAAAATAGAAGAAAATCACTGGTACCAAACGATTGGAAATAAAGTATACAGTCGAACCCGGTTAAAACGCGTTACAAGGGAGTGGGCAAAAGTCGCGTATTAAGCGGGATCGCGTATTAAACAGGATTTGTATAATGTTGCATGTACTGGGTTTATTTACATATCTAATCGTCTAAATGAACTTTACAGCTTTCATTTATATGTTTACGGTCGAAATATGTGTCTTTTAGGCATATTTAGATTAAAATTTAATTTTTTTCAACTTTAACTGATTTATTTTTTTTTTATAGAACCGACTGGGATCATAACTGAAATTAAAAAATGAATTTGAAATTGCTTTATTGTCGATTAATACGTTGCAACCAAAAATAAAAAATAATAACTTCCTGTTAGGCTAGTTTCTTTTAACAGAGATTAGAAAAAATATTAAACCGTTGAAAAAACAATCCAGTTGTTAAAATCATATTTAGTATTTGTGATAATGAGTACCATTATAATCTATCCTTCTTTTCATTATAAGAAAAACCTAATCTCTGGGTAAAAAATATCGTTAAAATAGCAAAAAGTAATGAAAACATAAAAGAATTAAACAACCGCAGTCGTATTTATTTAATGTTTACGAGTTTCATTCTTTTGTCTATAATATGCATTATAAAACATAATTATCTTTAATCATAGTAATTTTATGGCATATCTGAGTATCCTGAATTCGTCTATCTCTCTCTACTGCAGTAAAAACATACACGAAGCGAGAGACAAAGAATGTTAGGGTACGGGATCAAACATTAATTGTAGTGTTGCTATTTTAGCGGGTTTTTTAAACTTCAAATATCTGCCACTATTTCCGATTCGCCGTGAAATGTTCGCCTTAATTAATATGTTATTAAATAAAGTAAATTATTACTATTCGAAAGCAGTGTTTTTATTTGAATATAAAAAGAAATCTGGTAAATTGACAACATTGAAGGAGAGACAAGGAATTCCCATCTTGATCAATTAATTCGTTTCTTAAGCATGATTTTTTGCCTCAAAGGCCCGGAAATCTCTTGCGTATTAATCGAGATCGTGTATTAACCGTTCGCGTATTAAACGTGATACTTTTGCATTAACTTTATGGGTTATATACAAGGAATCGGAAAATTTTCACGTATTAAGAGGGGTCGCGTATTAACCGTGAGCATCTTAACCGGATTCTACTGTACTTTTAAATGATGTATACAAATCAAAAACAGATAAAACTTTGCTTTTACAATGACAACACCCAATTCTGACAATATATTTTAAATCTTCGGTTCAAACTATTCTTAGAAACAAAATTTCGAGTCATTTGAATAAGAAGTTTTTAAAGTCTCTAAACATTCAAAATTTAGAGCATCTAATGTTAAATTACATTTTCATATTTTTATATAAATCTCCTAAAATTATAAGCCTAATGCGATAATTTTTTGTGTGATTATAATACTAAAAAACCCAAATATAAATACGTGGAATTTGTAATTTTATAAATTTTATATTATGAATTATGAAATTTATATTCGAAAAAAATATGAATTGCAACCTTCAAATTTTTTGATGGATTTATATTTATTATGTTTTGCGAATTCTCAATTTCAAATTTTCCTACGAGAAGTTTTCAAATTATGATTGAAAAACGTCAAAATGATGGTTTAAGTCTATGATGCGGGGGAAAAGCATAATTTGAAAAAAATATATTTTACTCATTTTATTGAAACATTATACAAACAACGATCGTCGAAACATGTTAAGCGAGTGAAATAGTCATATTAGCAAGAAATAATACATTAATAGAAATTGACATAGTCATTCTGTAGCACTTTAACAATCGAATACCAAACTTTAATTTGGATGCAACCCCTAAAATAGGTTCATTTTTAAATAATTAATTTCTCTGAACCTAATCGTACGAATTTTATGAAAATTTCGATTTAGGCTAATTCAAGGGTGTAAAATTATTTATGGTGTCAAACTTGGGCATTCCTATTAAAAAAAAAAAAAAAAAAAAAAAAAATCGGGTTTATTTTGATATATAGATGCCCCCACTAAGCCAATTTTACATACACCATTTAAAAGTAAACTTTATTTCCAATCGTTTGGTACCAGTAAGTTTCTTCTACAGTAACTCACTGCAGAGTTAGGAGGGATGTTTACTTTTTTTTTCCACGACTGTACATTAAAATATTCATAATTACTCGTATGATGTCTCAATATTAATTTTTAAACCTTTTCAAAAAATAGATTCTATTAGTAATTTCATTTTTTAAGTTTATTTATTCCTTCAGATTTTTTTTTTTTTTGAAAAAAATACAGTACAATTTTCATACTTATATCAATTGATTTATTTTAATATTTCCAAAAATACTACAATATTTATTTAACCCTACATCATGTTGTTAGAATAAATATAAGCATCAGAGATATTGCTACGCTTTTCTACGGCGTAAAAATCTTCCTTGATTTATTTTGTATGCGTGATTTTAGCTTAAAAAAGGGTTAAAAAGAAAGCCACGAATGTGCCCATTACAAAAAATAAAAAAAACATTCACGCAAGTTTCGGGCGGGTAGAAGGAACGCATTCTACTATTCTAATTTTTCCTTCACATTTTCAGTCGTAAAATGTGTATATCAATTACAAATTATGTAACTGTAAATGAGTAGTTTTAATTGTATTATTACTTTCGATATAATATTTATAGGATAATATCAGAACCTTATAATACGCAAAAAACAAATCACTTTTGTAAAACGTAAAAATTAACCACAATGACGTCTTTTACGTAAAAAAATAATATAACGTTTGAGCAATAAAATATTGTAAATTTTATTTTAAAATATAAAGCGTGAAATTTTTGAGTATTTTTGCTGCATGAAATACGCTTGTATAGCCATTAAAAATACTTCTCATAAGTGTAATGATCTTTTTTTTTTTCAATAATGTTTAAGGAACACAATATCTAAAAACCACTGCAAATATTTCAAATTATACCTTTGATAATTCTTCTTTCCTATTATTGTAAAAGTTCTATCAACCATATTCTAATAGTAGAGTATATTTTATAATATCGACATTTAAAAAACCTTTTTTGACTTTCAGAAGATAATATTTGACATTAATTAACATAAATAGTTAGCATAAGCTTTTTCCATGTATGTATAAAAATATAAACCTCACATTCTAACTTTAGATAAGAAGAAAACTAATATTAATCCACACAAATTCTTTAATATAAAATCTATTGCTGCGTCCGTGTTTAAAAATGAGCAGTTCACACTCAAACTATGTGAGATATATCTTATCACATTTAAATGATTTGCCATAATTCTGAACATGATATTGTCACAAAGTTTACAGTTCATAACTGATTAAGTACTAATGCAATTAGACAAAAACACATAATCATTTTAATCATTTTTTTTAATTCAAATTAGCCAATTTGTAAAAGTTATTGTCAACATTTGTTTCTACAGAAAATCTTTTAAAGCTGTCAAAATATAAATTAATTAAAAGCATGATGTCATACTCATCTACGGTAATAAAAAATCTACAGTACATACGTATACAAAAACATTCACTCTAAATTCAATAGCTGAATTAGCTTCATGTTGATCTTAGACTCCGAAAAATTTATTACTGAATAAATATTTTCTCATCTCAAATTTATTAAATTTTAAAATTTTAAAACAGTCATGTATCCATCTGTACGCATTTATTAGACCCAAAAATTTCATGAAACCTATTTACATATGCACGAAACACTAACGTCGGTGAGAATAGAGCTTACCTTCACAATTCCACACATAATATGTAATTAGGCATACGGCTACTAAAAATGAAAGCCATACGGATCGTCCAATGAAATAATCAGCCATATTACTACAGACATATTTTTTCATCTCAAATTCATTAAATTTTTAAATTTACAACAGTCATGTATCCATCTGTACGCATTTATTAGACGCAAAAAATTCATGAAACGTATTCACATATGCACAAAACACTAACATATGTAAGAATAGGACTTACCTTCACAATTCCACACATAATATGCAATTAGGCATACGGCTACTAAAAATGAAAGCCATACGGATCGCCCAATGAAAGAATCAGCCGTATTACTACAGACATATTTTTTCATCTCAAATTCATTAAGTTTTAAAATTTACAACAGTCATGTATCCATCTGTACGCATTTATTAGATGCAAAAAATTCATGAAACCTATTCACATATGCACAAAACACTAACATCAGTAAGAATAGGACTTACCTTCACAATTCCACACATAATATGTAATTAGGCATACGGCTACTAAAAATGAAAGCCATACGGATCGCCCAATGAAAGAATCAGCCGTATTACTACAGACATATTTTTTCATCTCAAATTCATTAAATTTTAAAATTTACAACAGTCGTGTATACATCTGTACGCATTTATTAGACGCAAAAAAATCATGAAACCTATTCAAATATTCACAAAACACTAATATCAGTAAGAATAGGACTTACCTTCACAATTCCACACATAATATGTAATTAGGCATACGGCTACTAAAAATGAAAGCCATACGGATCTCCCAATGAAAGATTCAGCCATATCTGTTCGCAACGCTTTTCTTCCAAGCTAATCACAATGGAATGCATACAACAGAGCTTCGTCATTTACCAAGGAACACATTAGAATATTAATATGTACAAGATTTTTTTTTGTTTCAATATGTTTTTTAGGTGTTGCTATAGAAATGGTTACAGCTTATGATTTCTAGATTGATTGAATGAATCTTTTCATTTTCAATGCTTCCACAGTATCTTCTGACGCATTGGGTCACGTAGTGATCGTCACGGGTCTTGATCAAGTAGCTGGGATGTCTAAAAACTGTACGTTTACATAAAGCAATTGTCTATATCATTGATAAACCTTAGTTTAATTTTTTTACAAAGCGTTATAAGACCCAATGATAAGATGACACAAAAAAAATTAATAAGAAAACAAATTCAACATAGAAATATGTGTTTTAGTTCCGAAATTACCTTTTATCTATTTTGTAGGAAAACTTTAATATCAATTTAAAAATTGGAAAGCGCAATGGTTAAAAGACAAAGAATTCATATATATTAAATATAATTATGATTATTTCTTGTTCCATGAAAATAAATATAACTGAATGTGAGTTTTATTTTTTGGAAAACGTCCCATACTTATCTATACAGCTGATATTATCTGAAAAATACTGTACTCAAATTTACAAAAAACATTTATTATAATTTAAGATATTATCGTCTGCTTTAGGAGAAACTGTGGGATAATGGTACATGTTTTACATTCTATAATGCAGAAAGTGAAATTAATAAAATTCAAAGAATTTCTTTCTTTTTGGGGAGGGGAAGGGGTATGCAATTACTTTAAACAGTTTTCTGTTAATAGATAAAACATTTTAGTCTGTTCAAACGAGACTAACATGTTGTTAGTCTATTTAACCCACGTTAGTCTGGTTAATCTTCATTATTGAAAGAGAAATAGCGTTAATACGAAATTTTGTTCTCAAGGTCTAATGCGACTTTCCATGGGTCTAATGGAGCACATTTATTAAACTTAAATGTTTCTTAAACAAGCGAATTCTAGAACTTTATGAGCGCTACTACAAATTCAATAAACAAAATTTTACTTTCAAAATTAAATTACATTTTCCAAAATGTGTATTATTGGAAATTATGAATCGAAAAACTATGAATTGTAACCTATGAAATTTTTAACAGGAATATATTTGTAGAAGCTTCAAACATGCAAATCAAAAAATTACTGCTCATTCCACTAAGTAGATTTTGAGTAAGTCATGTTTTAAAAAACTCGAAAAATCCAAATATGATATCAAAATCGAATATTCTTATTGGAAATTTCAAAATTTGTTACAATTTTATATGCAGACGGTTCCTATGCTTATTTTTTTTATATAAACTTGAAGAACCCATAATTCCCTATCGAATGGCTATTTATTTTTTCACTGCGACGATTTTGCAATTTAAAAGTATGCAGTGTACTTTCTTTTTTGGCGACGGTACCTATCTCAAAGCTAAAATTTATAGAATTGTGGAAAAAGGAGGTTACACTATATAATTTTAATTGTATCATGATTACAGTTATTGTTTTTGATAAATTCGTTTCATATATATATTCTTTTTATTAATTTTTCAATTAATTTTGAGCAGTGAAATTACGCTCGAAATTATTGAATATTTAATATGTGCTGAAAATTAACTGAAAAATTAATTAAAAAATAAATATATGTGTTCACTGATGCTGGGATTTTTTGTCTCTCATGTTTCGCCGAAGGACTGTGTGCTCATGAAGACTATTCCATCTTGTGCTGCAGTTGCAGCCTTACCAACGTATATGAGTGAGAGATGCTAAGCTGAGTATGATCCTCGTAGCTTAAGGGGGTCCGGGACCCAAAAATCTCCACGTTTCCTAAAAAGCTTTTATTGCATGACAAATTTCTCTGTTTTTTCTGCTTAAAACGACGTTTAAATCATGTTTCTATTTTAATTAAAACGGGAAATATAAAATTTTTTGGTTTGGTTTGTTTTCAAAATCTAGCTTTCAAGCAATGGTTGACAAGGAAAAGACTTCTTGTGAAAATGCGTTTTTCTTCATGATGTTTTTTTTTTCACTATTTCTCGTACTTAAATTGTTATAAGTCAAAGACGGTTAAAAATAAATTGTTCAAACTTCGAACATGTCTTTTTCTCAATTGTTTTACTTTAATTTTGATTTAGCAAATTAGAAATAAATATTTACTTTTGAAAAGTTACACCATTCTTTTTTTAATTTTTACTTAATTTTCTTTTTAAATTAATATTTTTTAAAATGCTGAATCAAAATTAAAACTTATATATTTCTGTTTATTTAAAGGAAAAAAATTGAAATTCTATAAATAATATTTCGAGTTATAGCGACTTTAAATTGCCTTAGTTTTTTAATGAATTTTAAATTAAAATTTTTTTTTAAATATATGAGAAGTTTTATAATGTGATTTTGTTTACAAATAATATGGTTAACCATCACAAAAAAAATCAAAATTTTAACTCAATAAATAAAAATTATTTTAAATTGTGTCACGGACCCTCTTAAATGGTAGAGCATTTGGAACACTATTCCAAGGATTCCGGGTTCGATTCCCGGCTTGAAAATTTTTCACTCTGTTGGTTCTAAACTTAGTTAGGAATGTGATAAATCACGTATTAAATATTCAAATTCGTTTGCATTTATTTTTTCTGATTGTATTTATTTACAAAGAAGTCAAATGCGACACACGCAATATATAGAGTGGTAGAGGTATTAAGACGTACATGTAGCTGTAAATTACAAAAAAAAGGTAGCCAATTTAGCTTTTTTATAGTCATATTCATCGCATCAAACTGATTAAGAATCAAGTATTTTTATATCGGATGCTACTTGAATCTTTTCCATGGGAATTTGTTCCACGGTGTTATTAGTTGCTTCTTAAAGCCAGGATTTAATAAGACATTGGTAAACACACAGCACTTACCCTTATACAATAATATCATTATAACTATATGATTTGTTTACCACATTTTTATTAATTAAATATTTTCTACATAAAAGCAAATCATCCGGTTTTACCCTGTAAATGGGGTAAGTTCACATAGATATTTGATTAATTTTAACACAAATATTCTAATTGGTAAATAAATCACAAGAGTTGTAACTCTCCAATTGGTGAAAAAGTATACAGGCCATGATTCAGATCAGGGACATTTTGGCTGAAGTTGCCAATGCTCTACCAACTTTCCAATAGAGAAATTACATGAATTCCAGCATGGATATAACGTAATGGCCGCTTCTTCTTCCTTCCTAGAGCTCAGTATTTCAATTTCTACTGGTTAGAGAATAACAACCTTCAACTTACTTTTGTGTTTGTTTGTTTGCTTATTTCAATGTGTTACAATTTGATTAAACCAAACTTATTAAAAATCTTGTTGTTTCAAAATGCATCAATATTAGCTTAATTTAAAGGACTATAGCAGAGATCAATAAAAAATTCGGCCGAACCCTACCCCAACAACCATCATATTATTTCGAAACTACATCTAAAGCTTTAAATGCGGTAAGGTACATGTTTGCCTCTTACCGCAACTCGATATCTTCAAATGCTTTACAAAATAAAACAGCTCTTATCCAAATAAGATTATTCAGGCTACAGTAAACACTAGATGGCAGCTTGATTACTGCGCCTAATTGTGTCCGTATGTGGAAGTGCGTTTGTTTATAGAGTCAACTATTAGTCAAAAGTGCAGTTCAGTGCAGTAGTGTAAGTTTAAGCTTAGTTTAGCTATACCGGGTGATTCAAAAGCCAGGTGCGAAAAGTAAAATGCGATAAAAAAAAATCTACGGGTCGGAGAGACATGCGGTTTGCAGGATAAAGATTCAGCGTGGACGGAATTTTGTATGGCCCAAACAAAAAAATTAGTTCAAAATCTCGATAATAGAGGGCGTATTACAGATAATTCCATGGAATAATTTCATATTGCTCACAGAACGCAAAGTTTGAATACAAAAAAGCGTACATGCAGTATTCTCTAATGTTTTTGTATCCAAATCTGGCATTCTGTAAACAATATGGAATTATTCCATGCAATTATCTGTAATAGTGCCCTCTATTATCGAGATTTTGATCTAACATTTTTGTTGGTGCCACACAAAATCCCGTACCACACTGAATCTTTATCTGCAAACCGCATGTCTCTCCAACCCATGGATTTTTTTTTTATCGCGTTTTACTTTCGCACCGGACATTTGAATCACCCGGTACATTGTTATTTTTACCTCAATCAAAGTGATTGAAAAAATATCTAAGCAAGGAATCGAACCAAAAAAAGACCAGGGAGTTTGAAATGTAGTTTCGAAATAATATGAGGGTTGTTGGGGAACTTCCCAGTAACCATGGGAATTAACCCAGACAAAACGGACTCTTGACGGCTGACGGACGAGACCACACAAACGGAATTGTGCCTGATGGACATAATTCACATAGACTTTTGACACCGTTATCATGCGTGTGCTGAATTTTCCCTGACATATATTAAACACTGTTTTATGTCTCACAACATATCTTTCAGAAAATCCGGCACACGCTTGGCAATAATGTTGAATTTCCGATCAAAAGCCAGAGGTCAGTTTTTGTCCCCTAGTAATCGATATCTTAGACCAATGTTCCTCAACCATTTTATCTCTCGACATACATGATCCCACGGTTATACTTTAGCGGCAAACTACGATTCTACGATTATCATGATTAGAAAACATAAGAAAAGAATATATGCCTTTTTTAATTAATTTAATAACATAAATGAAATGGTTTGAATCTGAGAGAAAAAAACAGATTGGAATATCTGTTTTTTTTTTCTTTTTATTGCAATTATCTGCTATTTCTTACTTCTGTTAAAGTTACCTGAACGGTAATACTCATAGATATTTGGTGACACGCATACTCATTGCGTGTAAAACATACATTTCTCTTTGGATCTAGAGAAATTGAGTAAAGCACTCGTGGGCTGATGTATTCTTCAAAATTTATGTGCATAAAGTTTGTAAAGTTTTTTGAATAAGATTTTTATGTAGTTAGTGCTTTATCACTAGTTCTACTGCATTTTCTTTTGTAACTTTTTTTTCTCTGAAAGCATTATCTTTATGACAATATATGAGCTCATTTTATTAAATTCTTAAGAGTAACTAAGCACTGAACTTCTTTAAATAGTAAACAGCCGAATTTGGAATGTTGCCATTTTTTTACATTTGAAGTCCACCGAAGTGGAGATTGCTTTGGGGCCTATAGCTACATTAGCTATCGCATCGTATGATCCTTTATTTTATGCACAGAGATAATTACACAAATCACACATAAAAATTTCGTCTATATACAAGGACGAGATAGCACAGGGAAATTTAAAACACCTCAGAATTACAGCCGGGAGCTCAACAAAGAGTGTGCAACGGAGCCAGCAGGAGTCGAACCCACAGACCTCGTACTCTGGCAAGCGGTTAGCGGCGTGGTGCCTTAACCACTCGGCCACGGAGGCCCCATTGCATTTTGAATTAATGATACATTTTTTAATTCGTAACAAATGTATAGATACGGCCATACTGGTTGTAAACTATTGCTTTAATATGCATTAGCTTTTGCTTCTTCAAAGCCTAGTGCCGATTATTAAAGCATTTTTCATAAATATCTGCCCATTTTCAAATTAAACCTAAAATTGCCCATGGTTCATAACTTTTTCAAAAAAACAAGATACAGACTTGCAATTATAGTAATTTTTTTATTTATTTTTTCACTGCTGATGCACTATTCAATGGTGTAAAGAGTAAGTCAAACTAACAAGGATAAGGTCCGAAGTTGGGTCACCGAGTACGGTGAACGTTTGTGCATCGATACAGTATAGTTAGTATATAAATATCTGGCAGCCATAAGGCAGGCGCAACACCCAGGGGGTCTCGAGAAAATAAGTCTAAAGTTTACGCTATAGTTTATAATCGGATAAATTTCCTTCTTTGGCAAACGGCTCAGCAGCGTAGTCGTCAACATACCTGATTTGAGATTTTTTTTTTTTTTTTTTTTTTTTTTGTCAGTTCGAATCGCGCTCGGCCTTTTTTTTCGGAACGAAAATTTCCATCAATTATTTTAGAACCGCAATTGAAAAAATATGTTGTAATAATTAATATAAATAATTGAAATTTACGAAAAACATAAATTAAATGTACGTTTAGTGGCCATAGCTGCCAACTTTTATGCCTTTTCCAACCACTAAAATTTAATACAGATTTTCCTCTTGTCTAATCGTGAGATTTCGACTGTTAAATAAGACAACATTTACTATAAAATTTTAGTGGTAAGAAAAAAGCATAAAAGTTGGCAGCTATATGTAGCATATAAGTGCATTTTTACCTACGAAATTTTGCATATTTAAATATATAATTAAAAGTAAAAAAAATAAAAGGAGGCATATTTATATGTCTATGGACAAGAATTTTTTGTTGTTATTTAAAATTGTTTACAGTTATTTTAATGAATATCTAATATTTTTAACAGAGAAATAAAATACGTGAACAAATATATTATTTTCATTTTGTTCACTTATGCAAATACTTTAAATATTTCATAGTTTATTAAACATATGCTTTTAGTTTTTTTAATGTGGTTTTTTATAGCCTGGTATTCTTGATTTTTAATTAGAATAACTGTCTATGTAGTAAATTTTTTTAGCAATTCAATTTTTTTAACTGTTTAATATATTTATAAAATGCAGTTTAATTATATAAATACAATTTTAATTGTGAATCATTGCATGTTTATATATTTAATGAAAAGTAAAAATAAAATAAATAAATAATAATAATAATAATAAACTAAGCAAAAAACTCAATTGGAACCTTTATAGACAATAAAATTATGCTAATTAAAAAAATTATTTACTGTTATTTACATAGATAAGCTATTATTCTTCACATAATGAATTAAAATACGGTGAAATAAAATACGTTATATAAAATTATAACATGCTGCTTTATATTTTACATTGTAATTTTTCGATTATCGTAATGATGCATAAATGTATCGTTTTTTAACAACTAGCTTTTTAACGTTTGAATTTTAAAAATCTTAGATCCTTATGCTTATAGTTAAAATAACTATCGATGTGCTTAAAAATAAGTTCTAAAAATATATTAAATTGCTGAAAATAGTTATTAAGTTGGCAATAATTACAAAATTAGAATCCGAAAAAAAAATCCATTTTAAAATTCAAAACGATATTTTTTAAAAATCATGAAATATTTGAAATGTTTGCATAATGAAACAAATAGAAAATAATATATTTATTCAGTATTAATATCACGTATTTTTATTTATCTGTGAAAAATAGTAGATTATTTATTGAAATAACTGTAAATAATTTTAAATAACAACAGAAAATTTCTGATCTATAGACATATATATTGGATTTTTTTCTCTTTTCATTAAATATTTAAACATGCAAAATTCCATAGTTAAAAATGCATTTATCTGCTACCAAACATACATTTAATTTCTATTTTTGTAAATTTCAATTATTATACGTATTTTTTTAATTGCGGTTCGAAAGCAATTGATGGAAATTTTCGTTCCTAACGAAAAATGGCCGAGCGAGATTCGAACTGACAAAGAAAAGTCTCAAATTCGGTATGCTGACGACCATGCTACTGAGCCGCTTGCCAAAGAAGGACATTTATCTGATTATAAACTGTAGCGTAAACTTTGCGACTTATTTTCTCGAGACCCCCTGGGTGTTGCACTTTATGGCAGTCCTATATTTATATGCTAACTATACTGTATCGATACACAAATGTTTACCGTATTCAGTGACCCCAGCCTTGGACACACTAATTATAAATCTGGGCGAGTTTCCCGATGGAAATGGATGATACTCATTTGTAACCAAATTTATTGGATAAAATAAACTTTTAACTCCTATAACGTTCATTATTTATTATTTTCTTTACTATAAAAGTTAAAAGTTTATTTCTATATAATTAATTTTTGCACTTGTAAAGAGCTTTCAAGGTTTATAGGATCGAGTTTGGGATGCTCAAACAGATTGTTTGCTAAATTAACGTGACAGAAAAATTTAGAATTTTTTACTGTTTATAACACATGGAGGGAGGGGAGTACTTCTGATTTTGTTAAGTACTGTTTTTATAACATCGTCTGCATTTGTGTTTTATTTTTATATAATTTAATTGCCTAATTCAGTTCAATTAACACCAAATAACTCATAAAAAGAAATAAAAAATTTCTTCAGCCTAGATAAATTCTTAAGATTTTTTTCCCCCTTTGGTGATTAAGTAAACAAACTTGGAGTTTTTCGTAAAAATCGCATTTAGTCATATTATACTACGAACGAAAAAAATGTTAATCCCCCAAATTATAATTTTAATTAAGAGACTGTAATCCCCAATTATTAATTTTAAAAAGGTTAAATAGCTATGCATTATAGTGGGAGTTTTTTTCCGGAAACGTCTGAAGGATTTTAATTCAGAGACGGATCTGAAAAACATGTTTTCTTTAGGAAATAATTGACGAAAATAACTTTCATTTAGCCGCGAAATATTATATTTTACAGATTTTATATTTATTTAGCTTTGCATAAAAAAAGAAACAAAGAAAGAAAAGTAAACCCTGCAATTTATTTTTAAACAATCGTTGAACATTTCTGTAAAAACACTCCTAACATACTAGTATATAGCTCAAATAATGCTTATCAGTAATTTTTTATTTAAATTTCAATTATGATTGATAAACACAACATTATATATACAGGGTGGCCGCAATTAAAGTGCACACGTGTTTTGAAGGGCTCTACGAGTTAAACTACTTGGAATATGTTTAAAAGCTTTAGTATTTGTACTTTTTTGAGTATGTGGAAACGAGATATGTAATAAAAAATATTAGTTTGAAATTTTACCGATAGACGGCGCTTAAATGCCATTACAGTTTTAGTAGCATATTAACAAAAATAACTCATTTTAAATCAATATCTTTTGAGACGACGATATTCTTTCATATTAGTGCTATAATTACTATCATTTTGATAAAAAACTATCATGTGAAATTTTCCATAGACAAATTTCAAAATTTAACTGTAAAGCAATTCTCCATTTTTACCCTTCTGCCCAGAAGGGTTATGTGTTTCACGCGTATCTGGGTATGTAGATTTCTTTATACCCTCGAAACATCCCAACGGCTAGATGGATTTTAATGAATGAAGTCTCTATCAATTCGTCTTAACCGTCCGATGGTTATAGGCTATATTTTGTTTTTATAAATTCTAAATGGCGGCCGTAAAATACAAAATGGGGTAGAGACGAAAAGAAATTTTTACGCATCATATTGAGTGGCATATCATTGGATAGGTCTTTCAAAGTGAAGACGATGTTTCATTGACTATTTTACAGTCATGTCGCTCCGTTTAAATATTACACAACCTGGAAGTTGTGTAGGTAGGATCTCTAGCTTTACTGGAACTCTAACCTTCATAGACACTATAGGCCTCATCAAAACAGTGTTTATAGATAGGAACTAACAATTAAACACAACTTCAAAGTCAACAATACAAGTAAATAAAAAAATAGGTAAGTAATATAAAAAATAGTTTCACATTGATGATAAATAATTAATTAGTTCGCTTTTTACGCAGTTGGGTTTTTGGATTTGTTAAATTTAATTTTTACTTGTTCTTTTATATACAGTGTCTATCTGTCATACATTTTTTAAATTATTTTTTATTGCAGAAAATATTTCCTCTTTCTTTAAACTGAATAAATTCCAAATCATTTTTACATATTTGAAATAGCTTGTAGAGCCTTTCAAAACACGTGTACCATTAACATAACCTTTCCCGACGAGCGTCTTTTACAGAATTTTAAATCTTTTATCACCGGTTTTTTTTTTTTTAAACAGAAATTTTTGACTAGATGAATCGGGAAAATGCCCTGATTAAATAAGGCAAAATTTACAATAAAAAATAACCGGTGGGAACAATCACGGAATCTAAGCACCTTAAGCGTCACCTATACATGTCGCTCGTCCCTTAATTATGACCTGTCGCTTAATTATGGCCTGTATTTTAATAGCGTTACACAATTTTAAACATAATGAAATTTATATACATTATTGGGGTGCATTAGAACATAGTTCCTATCGAACATCTTATCTGTAGCACATACACATATTTAAAAAGTAAAATTTCTTTACTGTAAAAATAATTACTTAATTTAAAAAATGCTGATTAAATGTATAATCTTTACTAAAATGCTCGCACTCAATTTGTAACAAATTTTATTATTTTTTTATATTAAACTAATTTTACAGGTATTAAACCAACAAGATCGGGAGAGTAGTTAAAATCATGGTTTGGAACAAAACCACCCCCCCCCCTCCCCTCCCAAAAAAAATCGTTATATCTCATGGAGCAAAAAACCGGAACTGAATCTCAATTATTTTTCAAATACCAGAACTAAGCCGAAATCACTTTTCTGTCCCACAACTGAAGAGTAAAAGTATTTTTTAATTCCATTAAAATTTATTTATTAGTTAAATTACAAGCTCTACAAATCATTTTATTGTTATGAACTTTCTGGTAATTAGATTAATTTTTTTATGGAATTTGTTCAGTAGAGTGGCGATTTTCGTTTTTAAATAATCTGGCATATTTCTTTCAAAAACATTATAGCATTCTGAGTACCATGAAAACAATATTGCTTTCCTTCGTGATTTTTGGACAGTTCTTTTTTTTTAACCGCTTAAAGCGCCATTTCTAATTTCGTTTCAATTTGTAACTGCGTAAGGTTCGTTTTATTGATAACATTAACAACTGCTTCATTTTGTTTTTAGTTACATTTTTATCACTAGAGGGGGGGGGGGGGGGGGGAGTCTTTTTTACAGTTTCCAACATAGTTGAAAAGTGTTTATGATTTCGGTTTGTCTGTCTGTCGTATGTCTGTCCTCTGTCCGTGCTTTAACACGCGTAAACAGACTAGAATTGACACGTAATTGATATATGTTATTGAATTTTTCTATGGCATGTTCGGTATTGCAAATAAAGTGTGTAGCATTCATTGTTTATTTACAGGGGCACTGAAAAGTATTCCGTTACATTGTGGTCTATGGGGAAAATACACTGCTCAAAACAATTAAAGGATATTTGAAGTTTTACATAAAATAAAGATATAAACGAAATTTTTTTTGCCGAAAATAGAAGAAGAGAATCACAAATGCAAATTTTTCTGGTTTTCAAACTGTGGAGTATGCAAATTTTGAGTTCGACGTCAAAAACGTCGCTTCAGCGGCAGCGAATGAAATTTGACTTTCAACTGGATAAAAGAGAATGAAAACAAGGATGATCGGCATTCAGTGATTGCCTTGTTTCGATGAGTACGATGTTTCAGCGAAGTCATTTGACAGATTCAGAAGCTTTGAGAATTGTTGGTAGGTTAGAAGAAGGCCAAACTCAAGCCGAAGTAGCGCAAGCCATTGGAGTGTCACAAAGTGTCATTTCCAGGATCTGGAACCGTTTTTTGGAGAGTGGATGTGCAGGCCGAAGACCAGGGCAAGGTCGTAGACGGGCAACAACGCCCAATGAAGATCGGTATTTAGCGTTAACAGCTCGGAGACACCGAACCATGAACGCTACTCTTCTCCAACAACACCTTTGCTCGGCTACAGGCACCACGATTTCAACTCAGACTGTCCGAAACCGGCTCCATGCTGTAGGTCTGTATGCTCGCCGACCGATGGTATGTGTTAGATTAACATCAAGGCATCGTCGCGACCGCAGGGAGTGGGCAACCGAGTATGTCAACTGGAGGAGAAATGAAGGGAGCAATATTCTGTTTTCTGACGAGTCCCGTTTTTCTGTGCATCCGGATAATAGGCGTATTTTCATCTGGAGGGACCGTGGCAGTAGGAATAATCCTGCGTTCGTGCACGAAAGTGTCAGATTTGGGGGTGGAGGAGTGTTGGTGTATGGTGGCATCTCCATTGACGGGCACACTGACCTCTACATCATTCGAGATGGAGCTCTGACTGGTCGCCGATATAGGGATGAGATCCTCAGACCTATTGTAGTCCCTTACGCTGCAGCAATAGGAGATAACTTCATTTTAATGGACGATAACTGCAGGCCACACCGTGCAAACCTGGTAGAGGATTTCCTTTTCGAGGAAGGAATCGTTCGAATGGAATGGCCAGCGTGTTTTCCAGACATGAATCGAATCGAGCACGTTTGGGACGCTCTAGGAAGACGAGTTTCTGGCCGCCAACAACCCCCACAAACTCTCCAAGAACTGGAAAGAGCTCTTCTGGAAGAGTGGGGCAGAATACCCCCAACTCGTCATTAATAGCCTCATTGAGTCCATGCCTCAAAGGTGTTCAACGTTGCTGGCCGCCCGTGGAAACCATACCCCCTACTGAAAATGATTTTCTTTGAAGAAAACACCTTTTCTTATTCTTTTTTTCTCATATGCACAAATGGTGTTTTTTTCCTTTAGTACACAAATGCGCAATAAAATGCATTTTTTTCTGCCAAACATGTGTAATTTATTCTCATATAACCTACTATGTCTGTCGACCATGTATCAATCAGCTAAACAGTTTACCAGATACAAAATCCACCTAAAACTGCAATATCCTTTAATTGTTTTGAGCAGTGTATTATTTTCAATATATTTTATTAGCGTTACACAATTTTAAACATAATGATATTTATATACATTATTGGGGTGCACTAGAACATAGTTCCTATAGAACATCTTATCTGTAGCACATACAGTACTAGTACTCGGACTTGGAAATTAAAATTATAAAATATAAAACTGTAAAATTAAAGCAAAGCTCACTGTATTAATTTTTAAAACTCTGCAGTAATTAACTTATGTAATTAACTTTTATTTTGATAGTTGCATTTTCATATTTTTTCCTAATGGGAAAAATAAATTTTAGTAACATTGTTAACATTTTTCAACAATTAAAATCTAGATTTAAACATGACCTCCATTAAGAGCTCAGCTCTCGGAGCGACCAATTTTTATTGGAACGGTACGTGGTCGCTTTAGGGGGGTTTTACTGTATATTAATTTTTTTTTAATTGTATGTAAACATTTTTCTACGGGTTATGATTTTAAATTTCGAGACTGAGTAATATAAAAAAAAATTAATTATAGATATTCTGCATCAGTTATTAAATTCCCTTCTATTACAAAAAACATTTTCTACGTTTTTGATACACGTATTTTTTGGCGCTAAACAATAAAACATGATATTTAAGCATTGGAATAAAATGTTTTTTATGCCTGTTTTGAAGTTTATGAATAAGACTGCTTTAGTATATATTTTTTTTTAATGTTCACATTTGCTTACATAATACAGGACTGAATATTTTATTAAAGAGATTAGTAACTACTTTTTTACTTTAAAATGTTTTTCAAACAATAAGAATATTTCTAATGCAGTTATTTACTTTTTTAAGTTTCCTTTTTTTCTATTTCCGAGGTCAATCTTTTCCTATAAAACATATAAAATCTATTTTGTTCATAGTCACAAAATACAATATCTACGCGAATAAAAAATTTAAATTAAATAATGCTTTTCGTGTCATTTTATTAATAAGTATTGTATTAATTCCATTTTTCAGCAATAACGGACGAAAATTAGAAATCATGATTAAGTTAAGGAATATGTTTAAAAGAAAAAAATATACATATTCCAGAGAACTCAAAATATAGACTCCATGTTCATATTAAATAAAACATTAGCAAATCACAACGGATAAAAAAAATTACACATTCTTAACATTTAAATCATTTCTTAGAACTTATTTAAGAAAGAAGTGAGTTTATAAGCATTGCTTTTAAATGAAAAAATTAAAAATATTTTAGAACAATAGGACTTTGCAAAATAGCAATAATTTAAGGAAAAGGTTACGGTTTCATATTTAAAACAAAAATTAAAATCAAATCAAACATTGTTAAACATATAAATCCACCTATTAAAAAGTTATTAATAAAACTTTAAAAGTAATATTTTTATAGGGCATGCAATAAAAGCAAACACAAAGGATAAGACAGGAATAAAATATTTTAGTTTATTTCTGACAGTAATCTTATTTAAATTCGTATGTAACTTTAACTGAATTTTTCCTTAAAAGTTCAATTGGTGTTACAAACTATGAATTAAATAAATATTGCTAATAAAGTATTTTATTCCAATCTTTACCACGCTTGTGTCTATTTTCATTGCATGCCGTAAAAGATGAGATTCTTTAAAAATGACCTTAAAAGCAAAATAAAAAAAGAACCGACTACATAAAAAATGAACATTCACTCCTATGAATAAGTGACTATTCACTCCTATCAGAAGTTAAAAACCGCACTCCTTTAGCAAGAGTGAATAGTCACTCCTCCGACAGAGTGATTATCCACCCCTGTTTAGAGTGAATATTCACTTTCCAGGAGTGACTATTCACTCTTTCAGAGAGTCAAAACTTTCACTTTTGCTCAGAGTCAATAGTCACTCTAAAGAGGTTGGGCATATTTTGACTCTGCGATAGAGTGACTATTCACTCCTCCGGAGTGAATTGTCACTCTTTTTTATTTAGAGTGTGAGCTGTTATTGTTAAGTCTGCGTTATGCTACTATTAGGTGAATAAGTTTCATTATTGAATAATAAGATACATATGTTTTATAATGAGTGTGTGAGGAGGGGATACATCGTGGTTTTACAGATGCTTCAGTGGGGCGTGGCCAATAAAGTGTTGGGAACCATTGTCCCAGACCCTTCATATTTTATTAACTTTTAAAAAATTTGCTCTTCTTTGACTGAATACACAAAATGCTTATTTTAATTAAAACAGCTTATTATAAATTCTTTTTTCACAGATTTCATATCCTTTTTTATACCATTCTGTTTATAATAACTATTTTACATACCATACAATTTGTGTTTCTTCGTGATGAACCTCTGAAAAAGTATTTAAAATGTGAAATGTCTGATTCGCCATGTAATTTATGTTTTAAATAGATTACTTTGAAAATACAAAAATTGAGACCACACTACAAAACAAATAAGTTAAATATTTTATTATGAGATCTTCACATAAAGGAAATAAATTCTTTAATTTACTTAAAATTTAGTGATTTCATATTGTGTATACATAGTATACAAATGATTAACTTGTCTTTCGCAAGTAATAATAATATGATACATTATGCAATTCTTGCTATCTTCAGGGATCAATTTTCACTCCTTTCGTATCCTCCATGACGTCCATGAGCTATGATAGTGCTGAAATTATAGTAATTAAAATTACAAATTGAAATTATAGAAGCAATTAAAATTTTCTATTTTTATAATATTTTAATTGTTATTTTCAATTTTAATATGAAAAAATATAAACTGCACTGTAAAATTAAAAAAGTATTGTACAGGATCAAAAATTCCTGCGCACTCTGCTACTAGCTGAAGCTACATGCACAGTTATTTTTTTTGTGTCATTAAATTTTTTTTCATTATAATTTTATTGGTTTCTGCTAGTGATTATTGGTACTTCTTTTAACATATATTATCATAATTAACTGTCTTCTTTCAATACATTTTTTTACTTTTAAATAATCAATTTTTTTTGTATTTTTAGTTCAAATTTTTCTGGAATTGCATTTGTATGGATCCTATTTTTATTGAAGTTTTTTAAACTTAAGTTCTCTTGGGCATTTTGATCAAAATATTTATTAGTAACATTTGTACCAGGAATTTCACATATATATTGCTTAACCAGTTATACTTAAATCTTTACATGTAGTTTGTATTACTTGAATATCATTATACAGGGTATGTCACTAGAAAGTACAAGAGGGAATAAACCAAAAATAAAAGGTCAAGTGCGAGTATTACTCGCGCACAGAGGGTTCCGTAGAATAGATATATGAATTAGTAATTGTATTATTAAAAAAAACCGTTGCTAAAAGAATACTAAGACTTTGTAAAAAACTATACAACGTAGGCATGTGTATAACTGTATATACTATAAAAATATAAATGGATGTAAAATGAAAGTTCAGAGAGATTTGGAACCTAAATAATATCAAATATAGCTATTCTGTATAACTCATTTTTTATTATTATGCTAATCTGTTTATGATTAAATTAATTCGGTACTGATAATAAGAGTAGTGTATATTTAATCTTCATTTGTCATTTCATAAAACTAAATTCAGCGTAGAAATAACCTTTCTTTCTACAGTGTAGCTAAAACAAAACCTTTGTTCCAAGTTTAAACTAGTCATTGTGCTAAGCGCGCTTCAAAAGAATGTCGCAAAGTTGAAACGTCGCCTTGGTCCGTGCCACATTTTTTCAGATATGTTTTTAATTAACTTTTAAAGTCACTCGAGACGTATTGAGAGATCCACTCAATGCAAACTAGTCGTGAATCCCATAGTATTTATGAGATTCATTCTAATTAAATTAGTCTGTTTTTAACAATTTGACATTTATTACTTTTATACTGCTACTGGGCATTTCATTACACATATGTACTATTAAAAATTGTTAAATAGACTTTAAAAGCCGATGGTACATAGAATACACCGAACCTGTCATTATGTATGTCCAAACCGTCCGTATCTTTAAGGGCTAATATATCGGCTAATTACTAAAGATTTTTTTCGAAAATCCTTATCAACAATGATTTTATACTTCTGCTACGATAGGTACCTCCAGCGCTCCTCAACTCTTTTGCTGAATGCCCATAAATCGAAATTTGTGTGTAAAGGAAAAATGCGATTTTCTCAAAAACTATATGTCCTATGGTAATCGCTATAATTTTCCTGCAAGGTTTAAATTAACGCCTACTACCTCTAATTTTTTCATAAGTTTAGTTTCAGTAGATTCGGAATTAGATTCGGGGAACATATTTTTGCGCTACATTTCGACGATATCTCTGAAAATATAATACCTAAAATTAAAACAAACATATTTTTGAGTTCAGCGTTATGAAAGCTTTCACACGCTACTCCACACGGTATACAAAGAAAATATTTTTTTTTTCAAGTCAATTAATTAGCCCCTCTACATTTTTCCTAAATATATTTCTGAATGTTTAATAATCTGAAAATGTGTGGGTCAATAGTCTTTATTACTTCTCTCAATTTGAACTTTCTACGTTCCATAGTTTACGAGTAAAATGGTTGTGACAGACAGACAGACACAAGAGTGATCTTTTAATGGTTCCGTTTTTACTTTTTGTTAAAAATCCTTGTTGAAATGTTGCAACGTTGAAAGATAAGGCCGCTTGATCGTACATAGAAGTTTTATTTACAGAATCAATCACACATGAAAATCAGAGAATACAGTGAGGCACAAAAGAAAGTAACCTATATTTATAACATTTTGAAAGGATTCAAGGAAGGCCAATAGGGCCCTTTAATAAGACAGCCAATAGAAATTGCTAATAAGAGAACCAATCAGTTTTATTTAAGTTAATGACGTGATAGAACCGAAACCAAATGATTTCATGAAATGTAATGTGTGATTACATCACTCTAACACCCGCCCTTAATCGCACATCAAATCTTAAATTCTAAAATTTAAATTTTGAAACTACATAATTTTAAAAGTTAATAAAATTTTGTTTTAGGAAGTGCTTTTGTAAGCATGTCAGCAATTGGATCTTCAGTAGAAATGTATTCTACTTTAATATCATTTCTACTGACAACATCGCGAATAAATTTCAACTTAATATAGATGTGTTTCATTCGTCCAAAATTATTTTCATTTGAAATACACTTAATACATGATTGGTTATCTTCATATACTGTAAGATTTTTAACACCCACAATTTCATTGGCTACCTTTGATTCATAAAAGATCTTAAATTCCTTTGCTCAGGGCATTTATTTCTGCCTCTGTATTTGACAGTGCAATACTCTTTTGTTTATTTACACACCATAACGTAGGAAAATTATAGAGCATCATAATATAACCAGAGACAGATTTTCTGTCATTTGAGTTTGAACCCCAATCAGCATCAACATAAACAGACGGATCCGAATCACTTAAATTTCCTTTCTTATAATTAATTTTAAATTTAGCAGTACCTTTCAAATATCTCAAGATTTTCTTTAAAGCACATCAGGCAAATCAGTAGGTTGTTCCTGAAGTTGACCTAAGCAGTTAACTTAAAATAAAATATGAGGTCTAGATACGTATGCTAAATAGAGTAAAGAATCAACCAATTCCCTATATGGCCCATTAAAGCGATTACCTTTTGCAAAATTAGCAGCAGTCGCTTTATTTTCAATGGGAATGGAACTGGGATTACAGTCCAGCATTTTGAATCTTTTCAGTAACCTTAAAATATAGGACTCTTGATCTAAATATAAACCGTCCGATGTAAATTCCATTCGGATACCTAAAAACTCTGATGCTTTTTCTGATTTTGACATCTGAAATTTTTTAGATAACATATCAATAATAACATTAATTTCTCGAACTTCTGAACCTGCAATCAACAGATCGTCGACGTAAAGAGCCATAAATATTCCGTTTGAATTTACAAGACTTATAAAAATGCAAGATCCAGAATTAAGTTGTTTGAAACCTAACTTAAACACAAAATTGAGAAATTTTTGATACCACTGACGTGGGGCTTGCTTCAAACCATATAAACTTTTCTTTAGTTTACATTTTCTACCAGTACTATCATCATACCCCTTAGGTTGATCCATAATTATTCTCATTTAATTCCCCATTCAGAAAAGCAGTTTTAACATCCAAAACAAAAACATTGAAATTTCATTTAACATAATAATTAACTCTAAACGTAAAGCAGGCATGCTTATAACAGGTGAAAATGTCTCAGTATAGTCCACTCCTTCTTTCTGCATGAACCCGCGAGCTACAAGCCTTGCTTTGTACTTACGGTCTCTCTTTTTCCGCAGCACCCACTTGCAGGAGATGGCGTTTCTGTCTACTGGCAGCTCTTCTAAATTCCACACTTCATTTTCTCTCATGGACTTCATTTCTTCGTCCATAGCTTCTTTCCACTTTTGTTGTTCGTTGTGAGGCAGAGTACAAATGTCGTCAAAATTTAAGGTTTCTTCTTGAGTAAGCATTGCTTCATAAATTTCAGGTTCTGGAAACCTAACGGGATGTTTCTTTTTTCTGGATGATTTTCTCACACTTTCTTCGGCCGGATTTTCAGTTTTTTCTCTAGAAGGCAGGGAACTATCGATTACACTTTCTGGAAATTGGCTTTCGTCATCAGGCTCATTTTCATTTATGTTCCGGTATACATGTTCAAAATCATTGGAAGTTTTCTTCTCTTCGTTAAATTTAACATTTTTTGATATAATGACGCGTTTTGTTATGGGATCTAGTAAGCGATAACCCATTGATGAATAGTCTATAAAAATCATTTTCTTGCATTTTTCATCTAATTTCTTCCTTTGAATATAAAGTATCAGTGTATAGGCATTACAGCCAAATACTCTAACATTCTTCAAATCAGGGTTATTTTTGTACTTTAAATAATATGGAGTGTAATTCTTAATGGATGCATTGGGCAGTCTGTTGTTTATGTAGGCGGCAGTAAGAGCTGCAAAACCCCAAAAGCTTTTAGGCAAATTAGCTTCAAATAACATCGCCCGCCCTTTTTCTAAGAGACTGTTCTGATACACCATTCAAACATGGAGTATACGGTGGTGAAGGATCAATAAGAATACCAGCTTCATTTGCAAATCTTAAAAATTGATCATCAACATATTCTTTCGCGTTGTCACACCGAATTTTTCTTACTGTAGGTTGAAGTTTACAGAAACTTTTAAGTTCACTTGCTGCATCACTCTTTCGTTTAAGCAAGCGAACTTCAGCAAAACCCGAATAGTCATCTATTAAAGTCATGAAATATTGATCACCTGCAAAAGTCTTGGGTACTATCGTTCCACATATGTCCGTGTGAATCATCACCGTAGGTTCGGATTCTCTTTTTCTGGGGCCTTTTCCAGTAGGTGTTGCACATAACTTTGAGCGCGTACATATTTCACAAAAATTTGTTGAAGTCGGCAATCCTAACAGTTTCAGGACTTGATTGCACGAGTGCCCACATCTTCTATGCCACAAATCGCTAACATCAATATTTGAGTTGAGAGCAGTTTCACTTTGCGGTAAAAAATCACTCATATATTGACCGCAATTTTTCCGACGGCCAAACAATAATCTTTTGTTTTCTTTTTCAATGAAAACTTCTTTATTTTTGATGATAACACAAAATCCAGCAGTCTCTATATTTTTCACTGATATTAACTGTCCGTTTAAATTTGGAACAAAAAGTACATTCTTTAAAATAATATGCACGTTATTAGATATTTCACCGCGAATATCACCAATACCTTGAATTTCTAGAACTGCAGATTTTGAAGCACATTTAATAGTTCATGTTGCTGGTTTCAATGAGCTGAACCATTCCTTTCGCGAACACATATAGGAAGTAGCACCGGAATCAATGATGAATTTATCGATATCTAAAATTCCAGCTGCGAAAGATATTTCGTAAGCTGAATGTTTTTCGTCCGAATTTGTTGTAGGACTAAATTTCAAATGTCTGCAGTCGCGTTTATAGTGACCGCTTTTGCCGCACTTATAGCATTTAGAAGTCTTCATTCTGCAAAATTTTGACGTATGGCCTCTCTTTTTACAAAATTCACAAATCATCTTATGTGTAGCTGTAAAGCTAATGTTATCCAACGAAGATTTAACGCAATAATTTTTTTCGCTATTTTTTGAGTCATTCATCTATGCCTCAGCGTCTATTAATCTTTGAGTTACGAATTCTAAAGTTAAATTGATACTGGGTTTATTTTCTAACGCAATTTTAACCGCTTCCAAATCTTTCGATCATGACATCAGAATGTACACAATAGAATCTGTATCCCCTACCTCAGCACCAGATATCCGTAAGTCCGTAATTAATTTTATAACTTCATCGATATGTTGTCTCATTGGAGTGTCTTTATTCTTTCTCATTGTGGCTAGTCTTTTTCGAGTTAGTATTTGATTAACAGCTCCTTTAGCTTCATACGTACTTTGAAGAGTTTTCCATACTTTGCACGCCGTATCTTCTTTTTGAAGCGAAGCTAAAATTCGATCATCTAGAAGCGTTTGTAATAGCGTTTAAGCCTTTTTTGATTTACTTATTTCTTCCGTTTTTGATAAATCTGCTTCTCTTTCTAAATAATCATCCAATTCTTTTGCAGAAAATATTGCATTTACCCTTCTTCTCCATATTGGAAAGTTATCCCTTCAAATGCCGTGACTGCATATTCTTTTCCGTCTAAAGCCATTACTCGTATCTTTTCACTGAAGAAAAAAACTCCCGAGCAATAAATCCTAGTGTGGTTGACCTACTTTTGCGATCAACGCATTGAAAGTCTTAGAGAAGAAGTAGAGAAAGAATTTTCTCTCAAACCACGCTCTGCTGTTAAAAATCCTTGTTGAAATGTTGCAGCGTTGAAAGATAAGGCCGTTTGATCGTACATAGAAGTTTTATTTACAGAGTCAATCACACATGAAAATCAGAGAATACAGTGAGGCACAAAAGAAAGTAACCTATATTTATAACATTTTGAAAGGATTCTAGGAAGGCCAATACGGCCCTTTAATAAAACAGCCAATAGAAATTGCTAATAAGAGAACCAATCAGTTTTATTTAAGTTAATGACGTGATAGAACCGAAACTAAATGATTTCATGAAATGTAATGTGCGATTACATCACTCTAACACTTTTTAAGTATGGAATCCTAAAAAAACATACACACATATATTTGTCTTCACTCAGCTGCCAAACGCAGTTTAAAATCCTATACACTTTTTTCCTAAAATCAACATTTTTTCAACATTTTTCCAGTGAAAATACTGTATAAGTTCTTCAGTTTGGTATTAAGATCTACTTTGTTAAAAGCAATATCATTGGATCAGAAAATTTACTCTTTATTTTAAATACGTTTATTCCCCCCTAAAACCAACGTTTTTCAAGGCTACCTTCCAATGGAAACCCTCTTTAAGCTCATTAGCTTGCTATTCAGAGCTATATTCTTAAAAGCGATGCATTGGATGAGAAAATTTCATCTTATTATAAATACTTATTTTTATTACATATAGAAAAGGCCTATTTTTAGGGTTTCGTTCATCTGACGAAACATTATTCGTCTCACTCCTCTGTCTGTCACAGAGCCCGTTCTCAGAATCTACATATGTTGAACGCTTGAAAATTTCCATACTTATAGCTGAACACCTCACATCAAACGACAAATCATAAAATTTTGAAAAAGTCTTATATTTACCCTTCTGGGCTCTAACTTGTGTATTTTAAGCTTTTTTTTTTCTAACTGAGCCCCTATTTAAATTGAAGACTTGAAGTTTTGCATACTTATAGCAGAAAGCTTGCGATCACACGAAAAATCATAAAATTTTCAAAAAGTGTTACATTATTTACCCCTCCGGGCTCTAACTTGTGTATTTCTTCTAACCTCCCCTCATTGCACCCGGTGGGTAATTTTATAACTTTGACCAGTCTTTCATATTATGTACATACCCTTACATATTTCAATTCCACTTTTTACCGCCAGGGGTCGCCTACCTATCTCGGGTGGTATGGGCCCGATCACCTCGACTAATATATCTACGGATAGGTTGTAAAACGGAGTTTCGTTCGGATAGAGGTTTGTGTAAAATAGAGTGCTCCCCCTGGTTGCGAAATGTGGAACTAACAGATTTTGCAAAAGGATAAAGTGTTTTGAAAGGAATATTAAACGAAACCCTCTATGTGATCTGTGATCCAACTTACCCACTTGTTTAATCCTACATAGTACCAAGTAGCATGAAATTTGCAAATAAGAATGTGGCAAAACGTACAAGTGATCACTTAAGACTGAATTGAACTGAATAAATTTTACGACACTGGAATCTGGCAACGGTTCGCCTTCATTGCCGCGAAATGTGTTGTTGTTTTTAGTATGTGCACGTACTATTTTGATCATTCATTTAAGTGTGAGTAAATTTGTTGTTATTTGTTAAACATTCTGATTAAATTCTAAGAAATTTGTGTACAATTTACAAAATTGCACAGTGGCAATTTAGACGTTGAAAGAATAAGAATAGCATGGTCAACTCATACATAGGTCTAACGCAGTGTTGCCAGATTGGAGACTTTTTTAATTCAGATTATGTGACTGTCACCACTTTTTTAAAATAGTATAATTCACCTTATTCTTCAGAATTTTTAATCTTTTCTAAATAGGCTGAATATTTCTATTTAAAAAAAAAAGCGGTGACAATCAACAATCTGGGGACAAAATAGCCCCCAATCTGGCAACACTGGTCTAACGGCAACGTACTCAAGAATTGCCGCGATATTGTTTTCACATCCTACAGAGAGTCATAATTGTGTCTTATAACATCGTATAGTAAATAATGCGCTTAATTATAAATAATCAGCGCCCAAAAAGTTTAACTTCGTAACTTTTATGTCTCCATTTTTTTTTCTCTCATGACTCTTTCCTTTCTGCTTCTATTTTGTAATATAATTACTTATTGCACAGCTGAATATTCATGGCTGAATGTATTTAATATCTCTTAAAACTATAATTTTTCTGCATTTATACCTTGATATATTTTTTTCTCATGTATATACCTATCTTATATAATTTCAACTCATATCGAAATTTAAATTTGTATTGTATACATATTTTATTTCAGTTTGTAGTTTGTTGTATAAAATCTAGTATTTATTTTTCATTATATAGAATTTGTTTTTCACTTTTTTTTAACTCCTCCACCCCCCCCCCCACCCCAAACACTCTGTTCTTGATTATATACTTAAATAAAAAATAATAATGGTAGCTGGCATTGTGTCGTATTAATAACTTAAAAACACTGTAAATGCGATTTTTTAAAGAAAAATTTACACGTTTTTTGCCAATAAGGTGCTAATTGTATGACTTGAAAGAATAACAAAAGTACTTCTGGCTTGTAGGAAAAGTTAGCTTTCATATTACTCGTTTTTAAAAATTTAGCTTCTTTTATTCAAACACACGAAGCTAAAATTAGTGGAAATCTATTACAGAAGATTCAATAACAGTATTCGTCAATACTGAATACGAATGAGAACTTCGCCAAATTAATCAGTTGTCCATGTTAACACCATTTACAGCGATTTACGTTTGGCCGCGAAATTTAGCGATATCTTGAAGTGACCGCCTTTCTAAAACAACATTGCGGAAGAAGCTAACCAATGTATTTGGTCGAGACCTAGGTAAGTCTTGTATGCATGCTCAGTCACATCGAAATATGTTAATATACACTAGTGCAGTCGCATGACAAAAATCATATTGTTTCAAAGTGTCAGGACACACTAGAATTTAAAACTGCTATATCTCAGTCATTTTTTAAGGTAAAGATGGAAACAATGCTCTGGAATCCTTGTATGAGGGTCAACCACTTTAAAGTAAAAGCTTTTTCAATTTTAATATTTTGTACTTCTTTTTTAATATAATTTTTTTTTAAATGGCCGCCATTTAAACAAGATGGCAGATGAAGCTGGCTAACGAACACGATCGAGAACTTAGTATGTCTTGCACATATACTTAGTCACATCCAAATAGCTTAATAAATACGAATGCTATCGCATGACAAAATCAGATTGTTTCAAAATGTCAGCTACCCTAAAAATTCAAACTGTTATATCTCAGCCATTTTTTAAGATAAAGACAAAACAAAAAATGCTCGGATTCCTTTTATCAAGGTCATACATACCTTTAAGAAGAAAATCTTTTTCAATTTCTAATGCTTTTGTAATTCTTTAAAAATTATTATTTATTTAAACAGCCGCCATCTTGAAACAAGTTGGCGGTTGAAACTGGCCAACGAACTCGGTCAAGACATTTCTATGTACTATGCACGTACTAAGTCACATCCAAATCGGTTCTTAATACGAGAGTTACAGCATGATAAAAATCATATATATATCTATATATATATAAGCCGTTCTCTGTGTGTATGTCCTTTATACAAATCTTCTGTTTTTGACCGATTTGCACGAAACTTCATGTACATATGTTTTAGAACTTGGAAAAGATCGCTGTCTACTTTAAAAAAACCATCAGACCACTATTTATTCCTTTTTTCTACCACCTTTCATAATTTAACATTATAGAAATATCTATTTTATTTAATTTTATAATTCAATCATTTCTTTCCTGTTGTCACAACTTAAAAAACGGTACAATAATAAAAAGAAATTGACAACACGCATACTTTCTTTTTTTAAGCTAATAAAAATTCAGACTCAATCGCTATATTTTTGGATTTTCGAAATTGTTGTCATGTTAGTCAGGAAATGCACATTTTTCCCATATAAAATAAAAACTTTAACTAAATGTGTGTTCAAATGACGTAGTATATCTTCATTTGAATGTTTTAGAAGCTATAAAAAGCTATTTTAATACAGGCGTTTCTATATCAAGAAAATAATTTAGGGAAAACATAATAATAATAAAAATCGTTTGCTAGATATGACGTCAATTTCTGATTAACTGACACTGCTTTCTAATGATGTTTTATTCTGAAGTTTTTACATAAATATATAAAAAATGTGCATTTTCTGTTTAGAATGACGTCAATTTCAAAAATGCAAAAATACAGCGAGAGAATCTGAATTATTTTATTGTGTTGCCACACCTTAAAAAACGGCACAATTAATTTTAAAAAAGGCAAACACGTGTAGTTTCTTTTCATAAACCAATACAAATTCAGCCTCTCTCGATATATTGTTACATTTTTTAAATTGATGTCTCTCTAAACAGAAAATGCGCATTTCTCATATTTTAAATAAAATCTTCAAGGCTTTGAGAAAACTTAAAACCTCCATTTAATATATTTGAAATTACAATTTCACTAAAATATAGGCTTTTCTATCCCAAGAAAAAGGATCAGAGACAGAAATCACTAAATACAGCGCCACTTTCAATAAATCATGGCGTCAATTTCGATAAATATGACCTCAAACTGGTTCTAAACAGCGGTTGCTATGATTTATTTCCTATTTCGTTATAATGGTGTTTCTTTAATTATACCATTTAGGTAAATGTTTTAATATTTTAAATGCAGTGATAACATTCTACGATTTACATCAAATACCATAATGTAAAATCTACTTTTATACGATTTATATTAAATTAAAACATAACAATTATTTTTTTTTAGAGTTAGCTTTCTCATTTTAAACAAAGCTTCATAGATTGACATCATTTTCATGTTAATCGCTGTGGATTTGGATTTTATGATTAGTGTGAGTTTCCGTTTAAAAATTATAGGCAATGAGTCTTAGGATACCCGTGTTTAAAGGTACCTGATATACTGCGCATTAACAGAACATAAATACAAATAGTTTTTAATTTGAAACACTAATATATTTAGTGTATTTTTTAGATTTCTCAAAAGCCACTTGAAAAAGCATTTTTGGTACTTTCGTATTATAGCGAACAGTTAATCGTGAATATTTTCACTATAATTCCCTTATAATTGGAGTAGCACATTTCGCTCGCTGTGCTGGTTGGTTTCTCCAAACGAATCTTTAATTAAATGAAATATATCGGTGAATTTGATCCGTCATTTTAATGCAATATGGGTCTTTATCTGAAAAGTCCTTCTGCGTAGATGAAAACGTTACTAACGCCACTGCGCTATTATAGTAAAGTGAGGACAGACGCCGCGGTCGGACAGATGCCGCAGAGATTGTATTGGCGACACTGGCGCTCCCTAGGCCAAATTAAGTATTTTGTTGTGTGCCTAAATGCTGTCTGCTGTGTTGTATGCGTTTCCACCGCTTAATTGTTAGTATTTACATATTTATGCCCGTTTTTATGGTTCGAACCTGCATGGTAAGTTGGTAAAATTATTCTAATAAAGTTTTATAACATATTTTAAGCAAAATAAACAGAGATTTCATCCCAAAACCGATTGCAACTGTAGACTAAATCCTCGTAGAATACAGACATGGGCTTGTCTTTCTCTGGCGTCGCTCACATGACACAAAATGGCGACGCTGCATCTTACCCGCCACTTTGGGACAGATACCGCACCGAGCTTGAAGGACAGATGCCGCAAAATATATTTTTGTTTTTCGATTCAATAAATTCATCACTGCGATTTAAGTAGAACTTACATTTAAATGAACGTATATTAGCGCATTCTGCTACTTATCAAAATATTCTCAGCAACAGTGGTAGTTCACAAAGTATGAATAAGGAAAATGTAGGCCGTTTACAATTCTCACCATCTAAACTATTAAACAATGGTCAAAATACAGCCAAGTAAGAGAAAGCAAAAGGTTGCAAATATTACAAGCACAGATTTTATAAACAAGAAAAAAGAAGAAGGAAATAAAAAGCAAAAGAAGCAAGAAAGCGTCAAAGAACGACAGCTTGGCGGAAGTAAAATGTGTAAAAAAAGGAAGGGAAAGATCAACTTGAAAACACCTCACTTGAGGAAGAAACTGAAATGTGAGTCATTTTTCGACAGTGACGAAAGTATTCCTCTTATGGATTATGAAGGTAGTATTGGATTGGAAATTGATGACTCTGAATGTGCTTGGTTTCAGTGCATAACATGCAATTGGTGGCTGCATAACATGCAATCGGTGGCTGCATGAAACATGCTCACTTTACTCTTGCAACGGAAAGTGTGGTGATTGTGGGCGAATAGAAATACGAAATAAAAAAAAATGAGAATAAAAGCCAAAAATAAAAAGACTACGGCCTAAAATGAATGGAACTAGTACTTAAGAGCAAACTACAATGGTCGTACAATTTTGTAATTGCACGCACATTTAAAAATTTCATGCTTGAGAATCACTTTAAATTGACATAAACTTTTCAAACAAATATTATTGAAAGTTTTTTTTTTTTTTTATTAGACGTTGGAACAATCGAATGTGCGATGTTTAGAAGTTAAATTGTAGTAAAATCGAAATTTATGGATAGATTAGGTTGTTGTCACCAATAATATGATGACAAAGTTACACACAGGCATGCCTTTTCTTCATAATATTGCATTAAGAGCAAACGGGTTCATCTTTCGTAATGATTTCGTTGGGCTGCACGCACATTTAAAAATATCTATGTTTGAAAATTACTTTCAAACCCATTAAAATAAAAAAACTGAGATACAATTTTCAAAAAAATTTCATTTGAAAAGAATTTTTGTTCTATTCGACAGCTTAAAAAATTGTGTGCTGTTTAGAAGTTAAGAAAAATTGCTATAAAGGAATAATTTGTCTGTTAGGTCGTTGCCATCAACAGTATGATGTCAGCGTTACTCGGTGACATATTCTTACTTTATAATGTAGATATACGCCATACAAACGAGAATTTCACTATATGATATGCCATTTGGTGGATTTGTTTTTCGTATTGTCAGAACATTACAAATTTTTCTGTTACACCAGCCGGGAAAAAACAGGCATTGTGATATTAAAGCTCAGACATTTTATTATGGTGGCGAGACAATAACGTATGTTTTCTAATTGTCATTTTAATGATTTATGGATGGGAATGCACAAATCTCAGTTATTGTGATTACTACAGTAGTTCATTTTAATTTATTATTTTACATGGAAGGTCTCTTATAACTGACACGAGCGAAGCCGGGTAGTTCTGCTAGTATATATACAGGGTGGTTATAATTAAACTTCCCCTATAAACAGCATCCTACAGCGCAAACGTTTGAGCGGAATGTAATGAAATTTGGTATATAGACTATACACGACATGCGCTCAAGGAATTTCGAAAAAGAAAATTAGTTCCAAAATGTCCACCAGATGGAGCTTTTTCCGGAGAAAACATTAAATTTAACACAATAAACGACCAAAACGGAATACAAAAACAATATTAACAATCCAGAACAAGAATTGTGAGTAATAAAATGTAAAACCGGCTGTTTTGGCCGTTTATTGTGTTAAATTTCATGTTTTTCCGTAAAAAGCGCCATCTGGTGGACATTTTGGAACTAATTCTTTTTTTTTCGAAATTCCGTGAGCGCATCTCGTGTATAGTCTATATACCAAATTTCATTGCATTCCGTTCACCCGTTTGCGCTGTAGGATGCTGTTTATAGGGGAAGTTTAATTATAACCACCCTGTATATATAACCATTATAAACCAACATATATGATCATTTACAATTGTGAATATATAAATTACAAATGAAGTTTTACATTTATATATATATAACAAAAAAAATCAAAATATATTGTTATATCAAGCGAGACAAGAAATTGAAAATACAGTAAAACACTGTATATAATAAAAATATGGGAAATATTGGGAAAATTGTAATATTTGTGGAACTAAAGCAGAATCTTCAGGCCGAAATTACCCAAAGTTCCACAAATAACATGTACGATTTCATCCTCGCATTAGCCATAACAAGCTAAAAAATGCAAAATCTGCGCTATAGAAAAAGAAGTAAAAAATAACAAGAGATAAAAAATACTATGGATTAAAGAAAGCATTTACCGCCTGAAGAATTAATGAGGTCAGTAATGACACAACAAATTTTTAAAATGCTAGAAATGATTTGCCCATGGACCAGAAATAATATATGTATAAAACCACTTATACATCCATGGAGTTAAGAAAAACAGTGTAAAAAAGTTGAATTAGATTAAATACAGCACTATTCACTATTATTAGGTCAGATATAGTGCTGCCCTCTATCATTAGATAATACAATTACATATTACTGCCATTAGATTATATAGGGAAAAAAATTATTATTATTATATGTGGATTAGCGTTTAAAGCAGTAACTTTATTAATTTAATATAAATGATGGATTTAAAGAAAAATTAAATAAATATTTGATACGGATAGGTTATTTAATTATGATTCAATTTTAAATAGATATATTAATAAACGCATTATATTATAGCAGATTAATAAATTTAAATAAAGTAATATTTAATTATAATTTCCACAACAGTGCAGAATCATAAAAATAATAAATTTATTTGGTGTATAAACCTAAATTAACAGTTTAAAATAATGAATATAAATAAATAACAATTAAAGTGTCTGTAAACTTGCATAATAATAAAAATACGTAATTTAATTTTGAGGAAGGAGAAAGAATAAAGAAATATGTTTGACATTTAATTAATACATACATTTTTTATTTATACTATTGTAATAGAATTTACTAATGATGAAGTATAGATATGATATTATCCTCAATGGGCTAAAAATTGAAGTATAAATTAAACTGTGATCAACATTATTAAATAAAAAGGATGAAACTATTGATGTAAGGCATTATTGAAGTGTGCTGAGTGAATAAACGAAATAAAATATGTAATGTTGCGAAGTATGATTATACAATAGCCCATTCTCTCTATTATATACATATATATAAATTAGCATTAGCAATCTTATAAATATACAGGGTGTCGATAAAAGAATTTCCCAGTTATAAATTTTAATGGTATCAACTGTAAGCTTTGTAGAGTGTTAGTTCAAGATCACAAATAAAGAGTAATTCCCTTTTCACACTGGGATATCGCAACTGTCTTAAACCACCAAACTCTCTTAATTTTGAGGTGGTACCCCCCCCCCCCCACCACCACCACCACCGGAATTGGAAACCTGTTCACATCAAAAAACTTACCTAAGATAACTCAGTGAACGTCACTGTGTTGTTTGCGCATGCGCTTAAGATAAAACCGCCCGCAACACCCAATCAGTTAATGCGAAGCTTTTCAGCCAGCGAGAGTGAATGGTCGTGACTGTCTCTAGCCCAAAGAAAGTTGAAACTCTCTGAGAGAGTTTGTGGAACTCTCTCAGACAGTTTAAGAGAGTTCAGCGGCCTGAGATATCTTAAGGTATCCAGTGTGAACATAGTATAACTCAAACAGTTTTCGATAAGCGCATGTGAGAGTACTACTTCGTTATTTCCTCTCTTGTAGCGCCACGCAAAATGACAACTCCTTAGCGTAAAGCGTTATTGCAATGGCTGAAGATTTAAAAGCTGTTAGAGCCATTCCTTTCGGAATTTATAAAATATTGTATCTACGTTCCGTCGCTACCTAATGATTTACCAATGTTGAGACATAGAATTGAAGAGGGTATTGCTTCCATTACTCCGGACTTGTTAACCGAATTGGACTTTAGGTTCTATGTGTGCCGTATAACTTAAGGTGCACATATATTAAACATTTGTAAAAAAAAAAACTAGGTTAGTTTACCTTAAATTTGATGTATGGTTTCTTGTAAATAGTCTAAATTAAACTGTTATAATATGCCATTGAAACTGGGACATTCTTTTATGTACACCCTGTATATAAATCAACATTTGAAGGGAGGTTAGTTTTATGGTCTGGGGGTCATGTTCGATGAAAATAGACCAAAATTTTCCTGATTTGCTTTCCTCAGGACGGCTGCAACAGGTAGTTTTTTACTTTTTGTAATGAAAGCTACCTAAAATTACATCATCCATATTTCTTTAATTATTTTTTTTCTACATTAGTAAAATGTACAGGGGTGGTCGAGGTTCCCTTATTCGGGGTAAAAGGGATAATTGGATTATTCCTTCTCTTTGCAGAAAACCGATTGTAATAAAAATGTTCAATTTCTTTTTTCAAAAAAGTCTTCCAGTCTTTTTGGAGGCTCCCAAAAGTGAAAGTGCAGGTGCCAGAAAGTATAGACCATACGTTTTTACTCAAAGGTTTAAAAATGTCTTTATAAGTCGTTGCTTGACCAGGCTGTATTGATCCCGCCGCATGCCACTTATGGTCGAGATTGAATTTAAATATACATACTAGACAGCAAAATACTGAGGTTTTGTCATTAATGTGTACTTTCTACAATTAAATCCATTATCGCCTCCAGTCATCTTAAATGCTGAAAATAAAATATTTCTAAAATTGCATTATTTTCGCTTATAAGTGACTATCAAAGAAACGGGGGCATTGCAAGCTTTTTGGGCCACCTTGTAGCCATGCCACTGTGCATCAGAAGTCAAGCCAAGCCAAGTTTAGAGGACTTGTTAATGCTCTGATTTTTCTACACATATTTACTAATTAGTGAATATTATTATTTATTGTTGCTCTCAATCATTAATTTCAATTTGTTTTTTCATTTCCTCTACCTTTTTCAAATCTATTTACAACATTTCACAGTATAAAGTAGTGTGTATTTATATTTCTCAAAATTTATTTAATCGATATCTTGTGTATACAGATTTAAATCAGATTTTAGTTAAGCCATCCCTCTTTCACGGCTCAAAGTACAAAATATGTTTGAAGCATAAAATTAAAATACACTGCTCATCTTTGAAACACAGCATAAACAAATTTGAAAATGTAGAAATGAGTAATTTACATCAGTAATTTCAATTGATAAAAGTGTAGATGTTTGAGCTTCACTTCAGTTTATTTTTCACTCGGTCATCTTTACTTTTCCTTTTTCACTCGGTCATTTGTTTTCTACATTTTTATTTTAAAAAACTGCTTTAGCGTTTTCTACTTATGTTATCTAAGAAGGTTATTTTCAACCCTTTTTTTAGCCCCGATAAACTATTTCTTTCGTGCAACAATTAAAATGTCGTCCCTAAAAAATAACGTTTCGTTACATAAGCCAGCCGTAAAACAAAGCAAATGTATCATTGTATGGTTAAATACTGATAATATCTACAGCCATTTTTTTAACTTCTAAGCATCGCACAATTTCAATTTTTACACCGTCGTATAGGGGGTAAAAAGTACTTTTAAATGCAATTTGTTTGAAAACTGCATCTCAATTTATTTTTGAGATATTAATTTTTTTTTTTTTTTTTTTTTTTTTTTTTTTTGCAGTTTTTAACGCCATTTCTATAATAATGGCAACTGAAGTACTCTATTTCTGTAGAAAGCAAAAGAAAAATAGCTGAGAAATAGTAGATTATTATATCTTTTTGTTCCCATTTTTCCATAACAAGTGAAAAAAAATTTAATTGAAATACGTGCTATTTTGAAAAAATATAAATGAATAATTTCTGATAAAACGTGGAGCTATTATAAACTATATTTAATTTTAAGTATTCATATTAATGTTACAAACATATGAAGGCATGTGAATCATTAAATAGCCGTTTCTTTTGTCGAGTTCCTTGTATGTTGACAGCGCTTTTTGCTGGGTTTATGTATTATTCTGCGATAGCGACGTTATATGCATACTTTTCGGTAGATGTTGTTTAAGACTTGATCGTAAATGGGGAATTCTTCAACGGATACCAATGACGTCATTTTATATAAAATAAAAGTGCGTGTTGTAAATCTTAAAACTGAAACATGTTTTGTAATATCTATATTTATATAATTTATTTTCGTCGGGGGTGCAACACTAAATTCTGAAAAAGCATAATTCCTGTTTTCTAGTTTAAAATTTTTCCCCGATCGACGATATCGATCTTTCATATGCATTCGTAAACTCATTTTTTATTCCTATATGCGTAAGAATTACTGATATTTTCATTCAAGTGCCGACGAATTGAACAATTTTTCTGCTTCCGAAAAATATAATGCATGTTTGATTATAATCGATTGTTTTTTTGACAACCAATTTTTTGTATCTGTCATGTCAGTTCGAAATTTGACAACATTTTCTGATAGATTCGTTATTTTTAGATAAAAATGAAAAACGTTTTTTGATTTTCTGGAATCTGGACAAAAAATATTTGAAAACTGTATGCATTTACAATTGAAAAGGATTTTGTGAATATGTCAAAAAATAGTGAATTTCTATTTGAAAACAGCCTTTAAACTGTTCATTTCAACTTTCGAGTATGGCAAATATAAATTAGCGCTTAAATTCTTTAAAACATTTTTTTCTAAATGAGAGTATATACTTTTTATTCTAATTCGCTGTAATTTTGTTGTTAAATATCTATATCATGATTGCATAATACCAAACTAATTAACTACACACTATTTCAATGAATCTATTGAAATATTTGTGCTTTTAAAAAGTTGAAAATAGAGAAAACTAGAAGTTTTCGTTTTCTGAGTACCCTCTGTCATAGAGTGTTGGTAAATTTTTCATATTAATTGGGAAATGCTTCTGATAGCAAAGAAAAACTAACTTATACGAAATTAAAATGTAACTAAATATAGAACATTTAGACATTTTTATTATTATTATTATTATTGTTCAGTAAGGAATCTATTTAATGAATCTTTACTTATATAAACAGAACAAAGTTTCATTTAAAAACATTTAGAAAATAAAAAATAAAAAAAAAATGAGAGGAATTTTTGAGTGTACTTTATATAGATGTATGTATTTAATAAAACATGTGAAGCAAGCATAGTGGATTACTGGTCATCGCATACCTAAAGCGAATTTGCCTTTTTTTAACTCTAATTTAAATAGACTTTTATTTAAATAATCAACTCAAAACTAAATAAAAATATTTTTGTTTTAATTTGTTCTGTCAAATTAGAAGGGATTATATATTTTTTGGATCAAGCACGTATAAAAATTAAGTGTTTTAGTCTTTTTTTAAATGTACTTTCATTATTTCGTCTGAAGGAAAACTTAAAATTATCAGTGAAGGAAATTTATTACTTAATCCAGACTGTGTTTAACAGATATTGTCTGATATTTCATTAAGTTAGGAGATTAATTTATATTCATGCTAAGATTGGAATTTTGAAATTCGCGTATTAAGGAATTTTTTAATTAACATTTCATTATGACTTGATTATATCATTTGTTCATTTCATGTTTTCAACATTTGCTCATTTCGTTTCACCCATTGTCTTTTATATTTTCTCTGTTAGAATCAACAAACGAACTTGACTTCAGAGCTTGTTAAAATGAACGTCCAACGTCGACCTGCATCATTTAATGTGTTCATTTAACATTTAATCTTCTCATTTATACATTTTCAACTGTACTCCAAAATGGCGAGGAAAAGTTTAAAATATTGTTCAGTCGTGTTCTGTTTTAACTATTCTTATACTCTTTCGTAGAAACAAAGGGGAATATATGAATGATATTCCAATTCTATTAGGATTTTGTGAAATTTTTCTTTTTAGAATAAACAATTGCTGAAAGTATTAGGTACTTTGTGTATATTTTCCTAAAAGAGACCTTCTTCTGGTTTTCAGCTCACAGGCTATCAAAGCCTGAGAGCTAATGTGCCCGCCGGTTCTGTATGTACTTATGTACGTAACGTGATAACTCTTGATAGAAACGTCCGATTTGCTTCAATTATTTTTTCTAGGTTTATTTTGATAAGGCGCTTCCCTGAATAGTTTTGGGGGTTCATTGGTTAAGTATAAAGGGGGGGGGGGCGGGGGCTAACCCCCCTTAACTTAGATAAATGGGTTTTTCATGCAGAATTATCATATTTTCTTCTAATTTGGTATACCGGTTAATTCTGATAAGACGCTTCCCTGATTAGATTTGAAGGTTCATTGTTTAAGTCTAAAGAGGGAACGGGGGGCTAATAATCCCCTTAATTTAGATAAATGGGTTTTCTATCCGATTTGTTTCAAATTTGAAATACAGGTTTATTCTGATAAGGCGCTTCTGTGATTACATTTGGAAGTTCATTGGTTAAATATAAAGGGGGAACGGGGGGACTAATACCACCTTAATTTAGATAAATGTGTTTTTCTATCCGATTTGCTTCAAATTTGGTATACCGGTTCATTTCGATAAGGCGCTTCTCTGATGACATTTGGAGGCTCATTGGTTAAGTATAAAGAGGGGAAACAAGAGGGGGTGCTAATTCCTTCTTAATTTATTTTTTGAGGGGCATTATTCTTTGAAGTAAGAGTATAATATACAATTTGTGTGAATAGCCTGTGAGCTCGATACCATCAGTTTAACTGGGCACTTTTCTTTTATTCTATCAGAAAATTGAAAATCCTATATGGGACTCTAATCAGTCGTCACAGAATCGAACCCTCAGATTTTAGCATTGAGATATCCAATATTTACAAAATGTCTTTGGAACCACATTGAGTTGGGACTATAATTATATTTTATAATTTTAACAACTATTTTAATAAATATATATATATATATATATATATATAAACAAGAACATGATCTGTAACAAGCAATACCGATGTATAAAAACGGAGAAAAATAGCTCTTTATTGAAAAACTATATTTAAAAAGTCTTCGTAAGATTTTTTCTTTTTTATAGTTTTTTTTTTTTTTTGCAGATGGCAGGGAAGGGCAGGTTATAATTAATTTTTCAAACCATCTTTTTCTCTTTCGAGGCAATTTATTCCTATTTACAAATGAATTACATTTGGAAAGCCAGCTCATTACAAAAGAATTACTTTAAAAATATCCTTAACTTAATGACGTAAAGTCTTTTGTGAGGCAGGTACTCATCTTGAAAATTTTTGTGAAGAGAAAGGACTTAAATGTGTCTAATTAATATGGATTTAAAAAGAAATATACATATATATATATATACATACATATTCGCTTCAACAGAGTTCGTTTTTAAATTATCAAAATTGAAATTACAAGCAAAAGTGACGCAGTTCATTCACTAATCAAGAAAAAGGAACATTTCGTTGCATTTACGAAAAATATTTAGTATTTTCATAAGTAAAATTGTCAGCCTTTATAAACGTAAGATGTTTAGGGTTTTATTTTTATTTTATTTTTTACGTCATAGATGAGATTTTTTCTAAAGTATTTTTAATGTATCACATCTACTATTTATTATGTGAGAAGACTAAATGTTATATTTTTAGTTAATTACAAAAGTAGTTCTGTATCGTACAAAGCAAACATATTTATCATCAAGAAGAAATATTAGTTATACCCGAAATTTCACGAATTTTAATTTTAAACTACAGAAGTATAAAATTTATAAAGAAATATTAAAACAAAAGGGAGGTTATTACAGAGAGTGTATCTATATCGCGTAAACGTCTCTATAAAAGCATTTCTGGTGTGTTAATATCCGGAAATTAGCTGTACTTGAAAAATAAAATAATACTGGTTATAAGCAGAAGAAAATGTATAGTTCAAAAAAGTAGATGGGGCATTCTCACAATCTTTTGACTTTTGGGGAAAAAATCTGACAAAATTAAACTTGATAAAATAACATTTTAATCTGATAGACGAATGCCTTAATGATTCAAAATAAAGAAAAAATGGTCAGCAGCGAAAAATTTTTTTTATAACTGAAGTTTAAGTTAAACTTGCGAGTTTAATTTTTCTTACCATTTTACCCCTATAACTTTTTATTTTCTTCTAAATTTTTACTTATAATGAATTTGTATAGTACCCACAGGACATTCAAATAAGAAATAATAACAATGTAGTACTTTTAATACAGAATTTTTGTATAACATTGTCTTAAAGTGGTGTTAAAGAAGGGACGGTAAGGTAAAAAAAGGGGATGGTATTGGAAAAAAGGGACGAAATGGTAAAAAAAGGGACGGTAAGGAAAATTACCACCTATTTTTAGAAAAATCATGATAAGACTAAGTGATAGCCACAATGTTAACTGATTTTTAGAAATAGTTGTTAACATTGGATTAAATTATTATTATTTTTTTTAATTTACCTCGAAAAGTGCAGGAATAAACCTTGAGGACGGTGAGACTACCAATAAAGCCACGATGCTTGAAATTGATATTTAAATGCTGATTTAAATTCCACAGTAAATTTCCTGCCAAAGAATTTTAGACATTATTTCTCTAGCATACTTCTGCATGAGAAAAAACTTTAAAAAAATTCTGTGGCTGCATCTGAAATGATTTTCTGTATAATTTTAGAAGAGGGATGGTAAGGAATCTAAAACCCAGGGGCAGAGTTTAAAAAATAATAACAACCCTAAAAATGTGTGCAGGTTAATTTTTAGCTACATATTTATATAAAACAATAGTTCTAGTTTCAGAAAAAAATTACATCGAATTATTTTTATTGAAACAATTTTATCCAGACAGCTCCAAACTTAAAAATCAGCATCTGGGACACGGGACGGATTAGGAGTTTTCCAGGTGTTTGGACCCCCAACATTGTCCAAAACTTATTTATCTCGTTAATATTGTTGTGCAATCGTGCAATGGGATGTTCCCCAGTATATGAAATAAAAAAAACACAAAAAAGTGTATTAAAATAAAAATTATTATTCAGGGACATGAAAGTCAAAAGATTGTGAGAATGCACCAGATATATTTTTACGTTAGATATATTTAGTTCTGTATCATACAAAGCAAACGTATTTCTCATCAAGAAGAAATATTTGTTATACCAGAAATTTCACGAATTTTCATCTTAAACTACAAAAGTATAAAATTGGTAAAGAAATATTAAAACATATTAGACGTTATTACAGACAATGTATCTATATTGCGTAAGCATATCTATAAAAGCATTTCTGGCGTGCCAATATCTTGAAATAATCTGTACTTGAAAAATAAAGTAATACTAGTTATAAGTAGAAGAAAAGGTATAGTTCCCAAAAGTAGATGTGAGGCCTTCTCACAATATTTTGGCTTTCAGGAATAAAAATCTGGTGAAATTAAACTTCCTAAAATAACATTTTAATCTGATAGACGAATGCTTTAATGATTCAAAATAAAGAAAAAATGGTCAGCAGCAAAGATTTTTTTATAACTTGCGAGTTTAATTTTCCTTACCATTTTACCACTAAAACTTTTTATTTTCTTCCAAATTTTTACTTATAATGAATTTGCATAGTACCCACAGAACATTCAAATAAGAAATAATAACAATGTAGCATTTTTTGTTCGAAATTTTGATATAACATTGTCTTAAAGGGGTGTTAAAAAGGGACGGTAAGATTTAAAAAAAAAAAAAAGGAGACGGTATAGGAAAAAAGGGACGGTAAGGGGAAAAGGGGGGATTGTCAGGATGGGACGGTAAGGAAAATTACCACTTATTTTTAGGGAAATCATGTTAAGACTCAATGATAGCCACAATGTTCACTGATTTTTAGAAACAGTTAGTTACATCGGATTAAATTAAAAAAAAAATAATTTGCCTCGAAAAGTGCAGGAATAAACCTTGGGGATGGTAAGACTACCAATAAAGCCACGATGCTTGAAATTGATATTTAAATGCTGATTTAAATTCTTAAGTAAATTCCCTGTCAAAGAATTTTAGTCATTCTTTCTCTATCATACTTCTGCATGAGAAAAAAAGCTGACAAAAATCATGTGACTGCATCTGAAGTGATTTTTTTGTATAATTTAACAAGAGGGACGGTAATGAATCTAAAACCCACAGATAGAGTTTAAAAGAATAATATCAACCGTAAAAATGTGTGCAGGTTAATTTTTTGCTACATATTTATAAAAAACAATTGTCTCCGTTTCGGAAAAAAAATTACATCGAATTATTTTTATTGAAACAATTTTATACAGACAGCTCCAAACTTAAAAATCAGCGTCAGGGACACGGGACGGTATAGGAGTTTCCTGGATAATTTAGACCCCCAACATCGTCCGAAACTTATTTATCTCGTTAATATTGTTATGCAGTGCAGTCATACAATGGGATGTTCCCCAGTATATGAAATAAAAAACAACACAAGAATATGTACTGAAATAAAAATTATTATTCAGGGACTTAAAAATCAAAAGATTGTGAGAATGCCCCATATATATTTTTACTGTTGAAATTTCTTTAAATCCTGAAAGGAAATGTTTAGCAAATAAATGCTAACTGAAGCAACTAACTTCAATTTGAAGCAACTGACTTAAATTTCAAATCATCCGCGTTTTTTTATAAATCATCACCTCACTGGAAATATGTTTATAACTGGAGACAAAGTACCTTCAAACTCATATTTTTATTTTATTTTTTTATTTCACTTTAAAGAAAGTAGATATAAGAAATATTTATTTATAAGAAATATTTATAAGAAATAGTGAAGAAGAAGCTTCTTAAGAATTTTATGTTATTTAAATTGTATTATTAGCTATAAAAAGTTAATTAAATAGTATTACAAGCTTACTAAGTTATTTAAATAGTATTACAAGCTTAACTTTTAACATGTTAATAGAAGAAAAACTACATCTTGATAATTCTACTGCTTTTATCGAAAATGCATTTTTTATATTCTTAAATATCGAGAAAACATTTTTTAAAGGGGGGGGGGGGGGGAGATTCTATTGAACTCGATTCAGTTATGCTTTTTTATAAATAATGACATCTCCACATACTAATCATAATTCATTTTATTGAGATTTCTTAACTTTTTTATTATTATGTGGCTATTATTTATAAAGTAATACTATACTGAAATATTAAAAGAAAACTTACTGTATACCAAAGGCAAGAAGTCCCAACGAAAATATAATACTTAGTACAGGATCTAAATACCAAATTTCTTTGTTCTTTAAATATGTAACATCGCTGATAATTATAGTCATCGCAAACAACGCACTTAAAACAGAATTCAAAGCTGTAAATAAAAAAAATATATAGTTATTTTTTATCAGTATTATTTTTATCAGAATATATTTCTGGTTAAGTACATATGTTACATCCTTATTTATTTTTCTATCTGCAGATTTTTTATCTTATGATACCATTTGTTATATCAATCTAGAATTTTTTTTTCAAAACCATTCAGTATATGCATTTTAATATTTCTCACGAGAGGGCATGCTTTGTACATTTTACGACACTTGTGATTTGTTTAGTTACGCTGTTACAAATGCAAGCTATTTCTTATTAGTAATGAAAGAGGTAAGTTAAAAAAGCACTTATTCATATAAATAGAGAAAAACACATTTTAACAATATTTGCAATTAGAAAAGTATATCCAGAAATATGCGTTTAAAGAAGATAAATATGAATTAATGAATTAACAATATGAATATTTCATAAAAGAATATCAAAATTGATTTAATACAAGAACACAAAAATAAAAAAATCTATTAATTTTTTAAAAGGTCTATTAGTTTAAAGAAATGGTCCTATTTCATCTTCTCTATTTTTAGCAAAACTTTTACGCCAGGAAAATCTTTCGCAATTTTTAATTTTTTTAATATTATCATATTTTATTTTACGTAATTTTATACTTTTGTCTTTCACAATATATATTTTTTTCAATTAATTGTTCGCTATCGTCGTTTGAGTACCGAGTAATTATACTAAATATTTAAACTTTCACTATGTAAAACAAAATAATAACTCAGCGTAATAGACATCAATTACATTATTGAACAAATTAATCTTTAAACCATTAAAAAATTAATGTATCTGCTTGCAGTAGCGAGTGTTCTTCCTGAATATTACGAAAATCTCTTAAAACAGCATTCAAGAAACCCAGGAACTAAAATTTGACTTTGGAAATTGTAAGGATGAAGCGAATAGAAAAACACCGGTTCCTTTAGGCAGTTTGAATACCGTATATGAGAAATGTGAACTGAATACCAGATTTGTTGTAAAATTTGCGTCCGCACGCCTACTGGACTGTTAACTTTTGAAAGTATGAAATATAAATTTTCAGTATTACAATAACTTTATAAATTATTATTATTAAATATACCTAAACTAAGTTATAAAACACAAGAAATTTCATTTTTTTAAATCTCCAAATTATTTTTGAAAACTATGTACTGATAACTCACAAATTAAATCAATTTCAACGTTTATGCATTGCTACTTAATGTACTTCTTTTAACTTTTTTGTTCTATGCAATAAATTCATTTTGAAAAAAAATTCCTAAGCATAAGTTATATTTTTATGTGAAACTTGAAAAATTTTGAAGAAATTTATCGCAGGAAATTTAATTTAAAATATTTTCAAAGACAATGTTTCTCGTTTTAGACTTTTTATCTCTATTAAAAGCAATATTTGTTGGATAGTTTCTGTTAAAAATAGTGAAATTTAATTTTAAAGTTCATTGCCGTGAAATCTGCTTCTCTGTATTAGTTAAATTTTTATGAAAAAAAAATCTTTACATGTAAACTAACAGGGCAGAAAAATATTGGAACTCTAAAACCATTTGACTACTTCTTTTCTAAACTTTAAAAAGTATCAATAGACAGCAGTTACTGAAGGAACTATTGTATTATTTCTGAATTGATCAAGCTAGGTACTTTGCATCTTTGTGCATTTTATACGATTTTTGTTACACACGTATAATAGTACTTTTCTGCATACAGTTGCACACGCGTTTTATTTCTGTAGTTAGGCTGTATTAATTTAAAATTTCTGTTTTTGAAAAATTGCTATGCTGCCAATAAGACTGCAACTTATGCAAAGCTTCTCGGTAAAATTTATTAATATCTTACCAAAAATTCCTCACTGCTTCTTACCCTGCAATGAAAAAAAAAACTGCCGACAACAGTATTCGTGTTTCATGCTTTTTCTTTTTTTTTACGAGCGGCAGGTTATTTTATCATCATTTTATTTAAGTTCTTTCATGAAATTCATCTATGGCATGCTGCCTTACAGTGGAAAGCTCTACCACTACTTTTTTTCTACTTTGATTTTGTTTATAAATTTTATCTATCATTTAAAGACCGAGAAAGAGGGAGGAGAAAAACTTAAATAATACAGTAAATGCAGTTTGGTAATAAAAAACCCATAAATTTGAATTAAGGAAATATCTTAAATAACTGAGACAATATAATGAGAATGAGAATGACTGTAACAAAATCAAGTAGCGTCCTTACCATCCAAAAACAATGGTTTGCTGTCCATTTTCTTACTAATCCAAAATTTTGCTGCACCTAATAAAAGACATGCCACAAATCCGGCACCAGCAAGAGCAATGAGAACCGTGTACTGAAAAGGATAAAAGAAAGCATCTCAGAATTAAATAGAATACAATTTAAATAATTTTAAATAATAAAAGCTACTTAAAGCCGCGTGTACCTATGAAAAAATTAGGTCAAAAGATGCAATTACACTTACACTGTATCATCAAAAATATTTGTACACTTTATATATTAGACATTTTGTCGAATATCTAGAAGTATACTTGATGAATTCGACGGGCATAAAAAGCGTTTGAACTAATATTTATAAATGAAGATTTAGTCACGAGGACAAGTAGAGGACCAACAACAAATTGAATAGAATTGATTTGCGATTACCTTATATGATAAAAACTGGATATACCTGTAGTTGAAACAATTATATAGACTCTGTACAGCATTTTTATGCATTTTTATAAGAATAAAGCATATATTCCTGAAGCTACAAACATTTCTTTTAGTTTCATTGAAATCCCCCTCCCCCTCACTTTTATTCACATAATATAAAGGGTTTTCAATCAAATTTGACGTCACTTACAGAAAACTTGACAAAGTTCAGCATAAACATTATACTGTAATTAGAAAATGAATATGTTGACTATTTAATAAAATATGAGCTTTTGTATTAAATATAATTTTTAATTACACATGAGCAAATGAAAGCTTATTTTTCCTGTCATAAGTTAGTAGTCAACCATATAGGGCAACTTGCATAAGAAAGTCAGTGAAATATCGTAAGAATTCCGGAAGATATCGATGATGTACAGAGCTAAATTTCAGCTATTTTCTGAAAATAACTAGACGATAAGGGATTTTCAACAAATCACCGTTTTTCATCATATCAGAGGATAATTTCACTGAATTACGCAAAAGTTATTGATGCTCTCATACACCTACAAACTTATAACTGTGAAAAAATACACCGCCTATATTGTATTAATATTTTTTATTCAATTGTTTGTTGATCCCCTTATTGCTCTCGTGACTAAATCTTCACACAGACATGAGTTTTAACACATTTATGTCTCCGAAGGTCAGGAACAATTCTTTCAATATTTCTCTAGACATTCAACAAAATGTGTCAAATTCAATTTGTCTGGATACTTTTGATCATATATAATAGCACTGCGTTTCGTGTAAAGAAATATCCAGTACAAATGCCTGATATCATATATATAGACTAGTATATAACCCCCATCAAAAATGACGGAATGTTATCTGCGTTTAATTTTCATAAGACTTCATATAAACAAACATAATGAAGATTTTATTATTAGAGGGTTTTGTATTGTAGAAAAATACATTTTAAAAAATGACAAATGATTTTTACAAATACAAATGACGAGGATATATTTTTTATTTATTTACTCAATATTCAATTTCTGAAATAGTTCAACAACTGGATAAAACAAACAGCAATATTTATTGCAACAATAATAATAATTAGCGAAGTGGAACACAATGTCTGAAGATTTCACAAAACATTAAAATTAAACATTCAATGCGTTCAATCTTTTTTTTTTTAATATATTATTTTTATATAAATGAATGAATCTCAATAATTAATGGCTGAACAAACCGCTTTCTATTAGGAGTAGATCAAGGTAGCTGTTTTACACATGAATTAATGAAGCTTTAGCAGCAATTAATGAATAAATGAAGCAAATATTTTGCTTCTAAGTATGGATTTGGCGCCATCTATCGGCAGTTAATATAAACGAATGAACTTTTTGTTAAAATTGTAGTTTTTTATAGGAAATATGCAGGACGCATTAATTTAATTCAAGATCAATATTTTAAAACTTCAGCTATGTAACTTTAAAAAAATCATTCCGCATAAATAAAAACCAAAATTATTATTATTATTTCTTTCGTAAAATTTTAATTTTATCAATTTTTAAGACTTAGCTTATATCCACTTGAAAATTGCTTGCATTGTAAATAAAATTTACATTTCCTATGAAACGTAACTAAAATGTACGTACGTAATGCAGATAAAATTTAGATTTTTAACATAGTAATATTTTAACATAACTTTGGCGTGAAAATGAAATTGTAATTTCAATGTGAAAAAATAATTTTCAATCATACTAATGCAAGCATTATAACATCTTATATTTCAATTACACCTGAAAAAGAAAAAAAAAAAGCTCCTTTTTATAATGTAGACAAAATTGAAAAAAATAAGCTGATAAATATTAACCTCTTAAAAATTAATAAAACTAAACTTAAATTCTATCAAACAAATCATAATAATATTCATTTTATTTTTATTGAACAAAATTTTTAAATTATGTAACGGAAACGGTTAAAATTGATCCCGAATTACATCATTACGTCCTGCATTTTTTTCTATATAAAAACTATAATTTTAATCAAAAGTTCCTTCATTTATATTTATTGACAATAGATGGTGGCATAACAATGTTGAAATAAAGCATAGTCGACGTATGAAAACGCTGTCTTGTTTATTTCACAAAAACCTGAGTGGGTATGTAAAAGTGAAAAACTCATTTCAAAATATTTAAAGGCTTTAGTGTGTTTTTATAAATATTTTAAAAGCAGAATAGGATGTTAGATGGAATTAATGGGATAAATGAATCATTCAAAGAGTCATTCATTTGTTTTAGAATTTGTGCTTCTGAATGGCAACGGTGGTCGTTTGTTTATATCGGTAACCTGTTGGTGGTAGCTGGTTATTATTAATCTAGAACTTAAAGCACAGTATAGTGTAGAGAACTTAAAGAGAACACAGCATAGAACTTAAAGCACAGTATATATAACTGTATAGTTTTTGAATGTTTTAGAAAAAATGAAGAAGAATAGTGTTACACAGCGTAGATTAAATAAGGCAGTTATTCGACTTATAATACGGCATTGACATGCTTAAGCCTAACGTAGCCGCGATATGTTTTCTTTTTCGAGGATGAGCGCGACCCGGTATCGTCACCTTAGCGTATTATATAAATAGATAAAGATCATTCTTTATTTTGGGAATTACTTGATGTTTTTCTGAGAATATGGACTTTTAATTCTTATTTAATTTGTTCTCACTTACTAGCCACAAATGATGCTTTATTTATATAATGAAAAAAGACTTATTTTCATTAATGTTTGTTCTAACGCTTTATACAATGTATGCAGAACTAAAAAATTCATTATAAAGACAATTTACTACATCTATTACAAGCCTTCAAAACTTGTTTAAAAATTTAACCAGCTCTTAACATTTTACACTATCATTAACTATTGATCGACTTAACACATCTTGGAGCCATTCCAGACCGAGAACAAATTTCACAGGATGGCGAATCTCGAAGCGCAGATGCCAAAAATGGGAGCAACATTTATTCAAGATCGCGTTTTCCCTCATCTCCCTCCTTCATGATTATCTCTAAAGCAGAAGGATTCCCTGTTTCAAAATTTGGTATTCACGTTCTCCCAAAACTCCCACACACACACACACACAAAACATTGTGAGTGATTATCGAAGATTAACGTTTCAGAAGGAAACTAACGCAGTTTTCAAATACATAGCTGCACCATTTTTTTTTTTTTTCGAGTCAAATAAGCAAAATTTAACCAGGAATTTTATTTAATTAAAGAATGAAAACATAATTGCTGCATGGAAGAAAAAAAAATTATCAAAAAGAAATTTCTCCTTCAAAATAAGTAAATCTAATTTTAAAAAGTGAAAGATTGGCAGTTATGCAAATACTTTTCACGACATTTCTTATCAGAAAAGAAAAAAATAACTAATATTTCCGACGTTTTCTGGAATTTGAATAACCATGTATGAAGCTGCAAAAAGTCGAATATCAAATTTATTTCCGATTTTCCTGAACGGAAATTTCAGTGATTTTGTATGACATAGCTTGTATGAAAGAAGAAAAATGAACTTTTCTCGCCGTTTCTGAAAGTCGGAGCTCTTAAAGTTAGTCCGTGAAATACGGAATGGATCAGCTAATAGTAATAATGTACTAGAGATTTAGTGGTAATAAATGTGTGTTTTTTGAAGGCATGAAGGCGATAAATAATATCGGCCATTTCCTTTTTTTTTAACTGGATCAGATTATAGTAGTTTTACGTTTTGCATTACAAAAAATAAATAAGAAATTATTAAATACCAGTGGATCCGTGCGAGACTTTTGCATTGCAGTGTTTTTGTTAAATGACGCGATTTAACGAAATTTGAGTGTACTATACAAAAAAACTATTCAAAAATTTCTCGTACGATAACCTCATTCATCGTTGTGTGTTTTGTATGTGGATATAAAAAGGGAAGTTGATACCAGAAATAAAATATATATCAATGGACCCATGCGAGAACTCCGCACTTCAGTCTAATATTTTTAAAAATAACAAATATATTTTTTTTTTTTTTTTTTTTTTTTTTTTTTTTGTATGCAGGTTTAGACTTTTAAAGAAAAATTAAGGATAACAGTATCTGCAAACAACATTAGTCAAGCCAGAATATCATCTTATTTATTCCATCAAAGTTACAGTAAAAAATAATCGAAGACAGCAAAAAACACGGGCTAAAATAATTAAAAATCACATTTTAACTGCATTAAAGGACCATGTCATTGTTTTGGGTAATACACCAGACAAAGAAATATACATAAATTGAATACATATAAAATACAAAAAACTAAACTAAACTCTGTGGCTATACAATCTATGAATGATCTGTGCCGACAGTGCCCATCCTTGTTTTCTTGACCCTGGACCCCTTGGTGCTATACAACATACGTCCCGGCTAGGTGGTCAGTGTGACGTGAAACCCTCTGTGTTTAGTTCCCAAGCAAGTTTGGTACTCATTTTATCGACCCCGAATAAAAGGCTGAGTGAACCTTGCCCAGCTGGGAGTCGAACTGTTTACCTGCGGCGCGGCAGTCAGATGCTCTGACCACTACGCCACTGGGCTTCCATATAAAATACTATTTAATCTAATATGAAAGCATAGATGTTAGGCTACACGTGAAATACTACTCCTTCGGTCGATCGATGGTATCTATTCTTCTAAACATTTTGCAATGATTAATATAAAATAAAGCGGTGCGGAGACGTCACAATTTCTTTTTTGTACTATTTATTTTTTTTATAATAATAATTGACGAGTATGATATAATGCTGCATTTCATTTTTTGGCACCATTTATTTAAAAAAATCTTTCATTTCATTCATGAAAACAACGCTAATTTAATTTTTAATTAACTAAAAGTTTTAAAAACATGTTTTAATGAAATGTGAGTGTACTATGTCAGAAGCCAATTCAAAAACCTTTCGAATAACCTCTCATTTATCTACGTTTTGTAAGTGCATAGAAAGATGGATGTTGACAAGAGAAATCAACAATTAATGAACTCTGTAAATGAAGTTTATTGAACACATAGCTCAGCATAAAATTTATTAAAACATAATACTAATATAATTAGATTTTATGTATAACTTTTTTAAATATATATATATACATGTATATTTACCCATGACGGTGTTTCTTTTGCACTTAAAAAGTATATTCCTTGAGCTATAACTCCTACTCCAGCAAGAATAAATAATACTCCCAAGCTTATGCAAGCCCTGAAAAGAAAATAAATATTAAAATTATTAGATGTACTATAATTATCCTTCTTTTTAAAAACAAACCCGTCGTATTTTTAACTAATATGTTAAAACTTACCTTCCCCCCTTTATTTTTATTTTTTTAACAGAAGCCAATAGAGAACACAGCTCAAAATATTCAAATTCATCTTAAACTCTTATTCAAAGCATTTCATATTTTGAAAGCTGCTGATAAAACAATGCTGCTAGTTAAACAAGGTAAGAGATAACATATTCAAATAACAGAAATGTGATCCAACTGATATAATGTTCCAATAAACAGTACATTTTTTAAACGTATGCTTTTTCTTCATTGGAAAACCATTACTTGTTTTAAAAGTTTAAGTATATAGTTATAAAGAAGTTGTTTAGTGTATGTAGAGAATGTGTTTACTCACTCAATAAACAATTAAATAAAAAAAATAAAAAAAAAACAGACTGTGTAAAAAGCGAACTAATTAATTATTTCTCATCAATATGAAACCAAGGAAAATATACTACAAAATGTTGTTTTTTTTTAAATAGTCGTGTGAAGAGAATATAAAAATGGTCGCATGTGGCAATAATTCCTTATGTAACTTTTGTTGTGAATTACTTATATATAATAGGCAATATGAAGGGGATTTACCTACCTCAAGTAAATTCGCATAACATTGTACATTAGAAACAGACAAAAATTGGGGAAATTTTCAAATTTATCGAAAGAAAATATTGGAGTATTATGGGATTCAGGTTCCAAATGCTAAAAGTGGATTAATAGTCATTTGTTAAAGACATATTTAAAAAAATACTCACTTAACTTCCCTTGAATATGAACAAGTGGTGTATGGAGAGCCAAAGTACCTCCATATTACAATCAATGAAGATATGAGGTCAAGAACACAATCTGCCTGTAAAGCAAAGAAGTTATTTAGTTATTTACTGCATTATTTAGTTTTCAATGCATTTCTTTAGATCTTAATTGTGTACTCCATTCAGATTTATCCCCAAAATGTCTTTATAAATACCTTAAACATTTAAACATCATTCTTTTTTTTTCTTTTTTTTTTAAGAAAACAATTTACAGCGAAATCAAGGAAAACATTATTTGCTCAAATGAAACATGATCGATGAAATTAACTTATCCCATCCTTTAACAGAAGCTCACATTTTCCGCTTAAGGCACGATTCCGATATATACATATGCAGGTTACGTTTACACAGGTTTTACTCTATCATTTTATTATTCATGATAATAATCTTAAATGCATTGTTAGGAAGGATGCAGAAAGCATTACAATGCAAAAGCTAAGTTTCAAATTTGCTCGCATCGACGTAATATGTAGGCATTTAGTCCCCACCTTAGTATAATCTACCCAAAGAAAAGTAGAAATTTTGGCACAAAGCATAAACACTAAAAAAGTGCAAGGTAATAAGTAATAATGTTACTAATATGTAATATTAATAATGTAATAGGTTTGTTAATAACAATGTAATAGGTAATAATAATGCGAAAGCAGAATAATAAAAATTTTCACTACATAAGGAAAAATAAGTTTAAAAATGCATGCATTACAAAATTTCAATAGTCATTGCAATTTCTGACATTGTATTGCACCGATGAAAGAGTGTCTTTAATTTTAATTCCAAGCCACACACTGCATAAAGTTTAATAAAACAGTGTATTTTCACAAAGTTATTTATTTATATTTTCTCACGATATTTTACTTTGAAGTTGAAACATATTGTTTTCATATTATTATTGAAGGGAAAAAAGTCAATAAAAGTAAGATGTACCAGTAATGGATATCCTTAAGGAATTTCTTTTAAAATTATTTTTCAATTAATTGTTATAACAGAGGTGCCAAGTTCGCACTAATCTTCCGTAATGCGTGGATTAATTTAACCCAGTTTAACAACGTTTCGAACCAGAAAAATTATTTGATGAATCGTTATTTATTTAATTCCAGTTTTCTACGTGGAACTTGTTTAATTTCATCCCTGAAAAAAAATTCTGGTGCAAAATGTATTAAACCAGGGTTAAATTAACCCACATATTACGGAGGATTAGTGGCAACTTGGCACCTATGGTTATAATTATTATATTCCAGGATTTTTTTTATTATTATTATTTTATTAATCTATCAACAATATTTAACAAATTTCATAGTCGCATTTCCTAATGTGAATCAAAATTGTAAACAACAGAAATAAATCAAAACACCCAAAATTCCAATAGTGGATACTCTCTATTCCAGTAATGATACACTACAAAAAGTAATATAAATTATTGTATTTAGGTTCAGAACTTAACGAAAGCTTATTAATAAAACAAAATCGTCATTTTCAAATAAAATTAACAATTAGGTCAGGCATAATTAATAAAATACTTATGGGAATAGTTAATTGTCCAAATTAATTATTGTAATTATTACAAGATCAATATTTTAATTATTTTAGATAGAAGATTTAAAATACTGAATTTCAGAGTGTTATAGTTATCAAATTATTGAGACAGTGGAGGGAAAAGGTTAGGAGGGGCGGGGCTACTAAAGAAAATTGGAGTAAAATGTCTTGGAGTATCTGTGCATGAAATAGTATTTCCCGTTACAATTTTTAAGAGTTAAGTTCTATAAAACGACTTGATATATTGCTTGTATTAGCTAGTAATACAAATATGAAAGAAAAGAAACTGTGGGTTGAACGTTTTAAATATTAAGTAAAATGTCTTCAAAACGAAACTAACATTTGAGGCCTTTGATCTGCAGGTTTACTAGTTCCATTACTACTATTAAGTGTAATTATTATTTACACTATTGTTTATCTACAGAGTTCTTTTGTATGAGATGAAAAATCAAACATTGAAGGCAGAAATTTAATGATTTTTAAAACCCGTGTGACTTAAAAAATCTTTATTTAAATTGGGGGAGCTTGATCTCTCTCAGCCCCCCTTTAACATTATTTTCTGCTTCCTGATTGGTTTAATTGACTACCAGATTATAAAACATACAAATCAATATTATAAAAAAAATAATCTGGTTTAATTCTTAAAATGTTATTAACCTTATTTTGTTCTTATTATATTCTAGTAAGTAACATTTAAAAATTAAATTTTATTATTTAGCTTTATAGTTGAATCAAAAGATTTCATGCACTACTGAAAATACATTTTTAGTATTGGCCATATGGGGTGCCCATAACTGGAAATTGTCTAATTAGACATTCTAGTAATGGTCCTAAAACCTTAACACTGGTCCTAAAATCTTAAAAATAAGTGAAATTTTGTAAATGGCCGTTAGTATATAAAATTCAAAGTTTTATATTGCTATCAAAACAAAGACATGCAATTTTCACATCAAAATAAAGAAAATGTAAACTAAGGAAGTGAAGTCAGCTCTTAGCATGTTTATTAAGATTTGCACCCAAAAACAATAGAACTGTGAAACATTATTTTCTGCTTCCTGATTGATTTGATCAAGAGTGCAAACAATAACGGAGATTATAAAACATCAGAGGGGGAGCTATGAAAAAAATAATGAAATCTAAATTTTTATTGGTTATTTTTTTTATAAACCAAAAACTTTGAAGGGTGTCCATTACTGGCACAGCTAGACTATATACAAATTTTAAAACTGGTCGATCGTTCCACGATCCACCAGACGGTCGCGACCCACAGTATGGGAACTACTGGTTATAGAGCATGATATTAATAGTATAATATTACCAGGCAGTGGCGCCAACTTATATGGGCTCATGGGACGCGAGCCCACCCAATAATTTGATCTCTCCGCCCACTCAATTTCAATTGATTTAATTCGTAATTTATTTTTTTATTCATTTAATCGCTGAAATTAAATTTGGTTTTATTAACGTTCTCAAAATAATTTTGTTCGAAAATAGTAAGGACATCAATTAGACTTACAGGAGCACTGAAAACCACTTCAGAAAATGTATAGTTACATTTCTCACAAATTTTCTGCATATTTTGCCATCTGTTTTGACGTTTTGAATTAATAAAGCACTTAGGTGACTAAAATGTATGCTTTTTTGCACTTTCAATATAGTTAGCGCGATTCCAATGTTATTTAAAATAAATATTAATGTATTTATAAGAAAGAACTTATAAGAATATAATTTAATAAAATTATTTATAAAATTATAATTAAATTATAATAATTTAAAAATACTCTTAGAAAACATAATTTAATTTCTAATTATCATCTGTAATCTTTCGCTCCTCCTCCCACTCTCTCTCTACACACATACCGGGCCTGTTTACGGAATAGGCCCGTGAAGCCCGTGCTTACCCACTGAAATACAAAAGGGCCCCCAATTTTACTTTTCAAAACTAGTTTTTAGAAAAAAGAAACTCAATCACTGTAAAAAATACATTTTTTTTTCTGACGAAACTTTTTTTCCCCTTACTATATGGCAATTTGTAAATCACAAAAAATATTTTGAAGTTCACATATTCTCAACTATAGTTCTATATTTGTCATTTACAAAATAAATTGGTTATTTACAATTAAACATATAATAGAATACTTTTATATAGGTAGTTTTAGTTTAATATTAAAAATGTTATTTACTCTAAACTTTGATGGTAAAATTTCAAATTATTTAATCATACGAAAAAGAGATTTAGTAAATAAAAAAGCAATTTGTAGCAGGGCCGAATCTAGCCTTTTTTGCACCCGGGGCAAGTATGGATTTTGGCGCCCCCACCCCCTCTTCCGCAAAGTATATTTACAAAGAGAATTTTACTAATTTTCTAATAGCCGACTTATTTTAAAATTTAAAATATGTAATACTGAACTACGTAATCTACAACGGCGGATCCAAGGGGGAGGTCACGGGGGTCATGAATCCCCTCTGAACACCAACAAAACTATTCTAAAGATCATTTTAAAAATGAAATATACAGTAGTCCCGATTATCCGAGTCCTGCTTAACCGAGTTTCCGCTTTAACAGAGTTATTTTCTTCTGATGGAATGATGGCTTCAATTATTATGAAACAGCCATTATAAATGAAGTGTTAGGTGAAGATGAAAGAGCAGCCGTAAAAAGTTAGAACTCTGATTTTCTGGTCAGAATGGGAAGGAAAAAATTGGCCATAATTTTTTTTTTTAATTAGCTTTCATCTTCACCTAACACTTCATTTATAATGGCTGTTTCATAATTATAGAAGCCATCAGTCCATCAGAAGAAAATGATTCATTCCAAAGGTATAATCCTTCATTTGGCGCCCCTTCGTTCTGGCGCCCGGGGCAGATGCCCCCTCTGCCCCCCTTAGTTTCGGCCCTGATTTGTAGAGTAATAGGGGGACCCTGTGTGACGTCGGGCTTCCCCTATTCCTAAGTGTTAAGCGGGCCCTGCACACATACACACTAAGGGGGAAAAATTAGATGTGTTTTTTACTCAAAACTTTTTGAGCCCACCCAATATTTTTTATAAGTTGGCGCTACTGTAAACAAGGGGTGTTTTTCTCTACTCTTTCCAAACACTGTTCAATTTTTTTTTAAAGTTATACTCTTCCTTTTCAGAACATACTGAATCTTTTTAAAGATTTTTTGAAAAAATAAAGCAGTCACAAAAATACTTTAATATGACTATAATGCAATTAGATCGAAAAATAAGTAACTAATTCATCACGCATTTTTTAAGTATTTTAAGGCGACCGTGGACGTTCAAAATCGCAAAAAACATTAAAAAAATCAATTTTTTGTTTTTTGGAAAAAAATGTTCTGGCAATCTTCTACTTTCAAATATTATAAAAATTATTCAAATCCGATAATTTTTTGCAGAGATACAGCTGTTTTTCTAACGTAAACAATCGTTAATCTACACTTAAAATAAAACTTTAAATCCAGTTTTCTCAAAATGAGAATTTTCGCCGACTGAGTAAGTTCAAAATGCTCCATGCGTCTTAATTTTATACCAATTTTCATAATACTTGGTAATATTGTTGTTGATATACTTTATTACAAAACTTGCTATTAAAATGTGTACATTATTTCATATAAAGATCAAAAAGTAATATTTTATTATTGAATTTTATCCAAAATGATCCATATTACAGATTTTTAATTTTTTTCTGCCAAGGAATTTAGTATAATTTTTTAATGTATAGCAACTTTTGATATAATATCATAAAGCTATACTAAAAAAAAATTACAAGTTTCTGAAACAAAATTTAATGCGCATGGAGCATTTTTAATTTGTATCACTAATTACCATATTATTAATTAATTACTCATTTGCATATTAATTTTTTTTAATGAAATTAAGAAATTTTCTTAATTATTGCACAAATTATACGTGTATTAAATTTCAAAACAATTGAGCAAAAATTGTAGAAAATGTTTTTGAACGTCCACTGTCGCCTTAAGAAAAGAAAATGCTTATTTATGACAGACTCTAGTTGCTTTTGTTTTATATTTTTCTAATAAAATAAAACATTAGAAAAGCAATTTTTTTTGTTGTTGTTTTGTTTTGTTTTGTTTTTTAGAGAGAGGGAGGGGTACAATTTCTAAGTACTTCGCCTTCAAGAACTCTTTGACAATTTTAAAATTTCATATTTTAACTATTATAATTATTAGCATATAATTTCTTTTATTGATTAAATAAATATTTCTTTACTATGTTTCGTATCCGAGTTCCATAAAATGAAGAATACATTTTTATATTAATGACACAAAAGCTTGTTGCTGATGAAAGTAAGTATAAATTTGCTGAGAATTTTAAAATAGGCTAAAGTATGAATTTTAATCTATAGTGTATAGATTAAAGTTTGCAGCGCGCACTTGTTTCAACAATTTACTTTTTTCATAAAACTAAGATCAAATCACTAATAAAGGTTTCAAATAAGAGATGGCGCCACTGAGCTTAATGTATTGTTTTCTATTTTAAATTGCATCAAGTCAAATAAAGTAGAAATTGACCGAAAATTCGGTTTCGTTTTCGGCCCAAAATCAGAGTTTCGCCTGAATTCGTATATGGAATTCACATACGTATTCGCTATATTCGTAGATGGAATGCGTATAATTAGAAAATCACCCAGTGTAGTGTCGTTGATGAATTAATGACATTTCATTTTATACAAAAAAAAAATGGTCAGAGGCACAGAAAACCAATTTGGGCCACACGTATAATTAATTAATAAATATGTATATTTAACAAACACATATAATTAATTAATAATTATGTATATTTATGTATATATTAATTACTTATTATTTTTTTACATTTTCGTTTTCGTTCGAAAATTGGAAGATTGCCGAAATTCCGTTTCTGTTTCGGTCTTAAAAACCTGTTTCGGTCGATCCTTAGTAATAAGATAAAGGGGAGAAACATATATGAAACTTATTTACATCGCTAATGTTACTTAAATTTCTGAAGATATTGTTTCTGTAGTTAAATTCAATAATTTCAATCCATAAAAACTTTGACATATATTAGTATCTCTTCAAAACACAACTCATAAATGGTCTCGCCGAGACAAACTTTAAACGTCAACCACAAAAAGAAGTAAAATCTTATGCATGAAGATAGAATAGAGTGTATCTATATTCTAATAGATATATATGTATATTTTTTTCTGTCCGCATGTGAGTACTATGTGATATCCCTTTTATATGTTTTATATAATAAACCTTCAATAAGTTTTTGCCCTCACATAGAAATAATTGAGTGAAATTTATGAAATTGCTACATTGTATTATTCCTTTTCTATATAGTCACCGTGCACAGTAACACATTTCTACAAACGGTATTTCAAAGAGAGGGGGGGGGGGGTGTATTCCAAGAGGCGAGATAGTAGACCCAAAGGAGGTCATTTTTCAAACTTTTGCCGACCGCACATGTAACGTATTGTTAGAAAGGCCTGTGACCACTTATTCATTCTATGCACATCCCGAGCCCATCTCTCCAAATTTGCCTCCCGGGGGCATGAATGATGCCCGCAAAATTTAGAACAATCTCCCCCGGAGGTCAAATTTGTGGGGAAGGGGCTCTGGATGTGCATAGCATGAATAAGTGGTCACAGGCCTTTCCAGTAATATGTCACATTGGGGGTCGGTGAAAGTTAGAAAAATTCCCCCCTTTTCTCTACTATCGCGCCTCCTGGAATACATCTTCCCCCCCTTCTCTTTGAAATACCGGTTGCACAAATGTATTACTGTGCACACTGAATATATAGAAAAGGACTCATAAATGTAGCAATTCATAAATTTCACTCAATTATTTTTATGTGAGGGCAAAAACTTATTGATACACCCTCGTTGTATATCTATATATCCCTATTCGTAACTGTTGCATCTGAGTGTGGTACAGTATATGAAAACTGCTTGACAACCTGCAGTCCATGTGACTGCATGTTTAGTCAGTTATCCTTTTGTACTCCAGCTCTATTTAAATGCGTTTTAGACTTTTCCATAAATATTCCGAAAGTTAATGAATGCCTATTCTTAAATATGTGCTTTGAACAATCGATTGGTTTATTTTATTGCGGTCACCATTTCATCATATGGAAGGCAGAAGTCAATGTACACGGAAGAATACTTTTGGTAGGCTTTTTGCGCTTGTAAAAATGAAAACAAAAGAATTTAAAATAACATTTAGATGAATATCGGTGCTCCATATAATAGACATTTAAGCTTTAACGAAGGAACTAGTGGTGAAGCAGTAAATACATTATTAGAGATTATGTTTAGAAATAATTAGGAATAAAAATATAATTTCCACAATAAGTACTTATAGCAGGATTACGATTTTGTGTATCAGTTTACGGTGTTTTATGCTTTACTTATTGATTTTTCTCATAGAATTAATTTTAACCCTTTTGGATCCGATTTCTTTTGTTTATCTTTTTTTTAGAAAGGGGGGGGGGGGGGTATTTTAACGTATAAAAGATTAAAAGTTCGAAATTACAAAATTCAAGGTTTAATGAAATCTAACGACTGTGTCATTTATTGAAATCTAATTTGCGTACTGTCGAATATGACAATAGGCTAAAGGAAAATTTTTGAAGACGTTTGGGAAATGTAATGCAACAGTACTAAACAGACATAAAAACTTTCTGATTCTATTTTGTAATTTTGTATCACAAATTATTCGCTTGGAAAAATAGCCCCTATTTAAATTTAAAGAGTGAATGTTTGCAATAAAATAGTGATTGAAATAAATGAGACCAGCGGTGAAAAGGGAGGTGGTTGTTTCCTCCCTTTTTTTTTTTTTTTTTTTTTTTTGCTTTTGTTTGTTGTTTTATTACTAAGTACTGAAACATAAATGATATCATAATACGAAAGTCATAGACATATGCTATCATTATTACATACAAATAATAACAAAAATAGTTGTTAAGGCAAAATAGAAGTTAATATAAGAACATGTCCTATTAATAGAACGCCAAACCCGAACGGGTTTAAAGAGAAATTTTGAAACGTTAAAGCACATAACCATGCCAATATTGTTAGATGATTATCTAAAGCTTTCACACCTTACACATGTCTGCAGGTCGCCAAGCAATTTCCATATACTGTACCACACTCAGAGACAATTGCAACATTTATAAATAGAGATAGATTTTCACATGGAACTTGCATGAGACACCGATTCTTTTAATGCGTAGCCTTAAGTTTATGGCTTAGAGAGACCATTTACAATGAGTGGTTTTTTGAGTAGATATTTTTACATTATAATCCGTTTATGTATTATATGCCACTGTAATTCAGAAAATGAAAAGAAGAAAAGGAAATGGATTTTCTTTATAAATTACATCTTATTAAAAAAGCATAAAAAATACGTAAGAAAAGAAAAATACTTAGTTTAATTGCGAAAAGAATGAAAAATAATCTAGAAGATTAGATTTAGACTTATAAAAACGAGGGAGGTCTTTAATGTATGAATAAATATTTATTACATTTACATTTAACAATGCATTTGTTGTACTTTGAATGTTTGAAAGTAATTTCACCAAGATTGATCAGTCTAAAGTATTATATTATTTGCATTCAACTTTTCAATAAAATTGAAAAGGGCAAGCGGATTTGTCAAAACAATTTTAAGGATTCATATCAAATCGAGTTAACTTTTATCGAGCCCGCACATATGCTATTGTCTTTCAAATTGCATTAAACATTCACTTGAAATTAAATTCTTTGTCAAAATGTCTTATTTTGAGAAATACGAAAGTTTGAGAAATTTACTCGCAGTTTATTAGGTAATGCATTATATTTTTTAAAGTGCGGCTTGTTTGTTAGATTTCTTTAAGCAGCTCGCGCTTTTATTAACCTATGTAAAATTACATATGAATTTCTTGAAGAGAATTATTTAATTTATTGTTACCATTAAACAATATTATAAACTATATTTTCCCTTTAATTTCATTAATTATTTTGCGCATTTTAAAATCATTTATTTAATTTTAATTTTCTAAATTTTAGTAATTAGTTATCAAATATTGAAGGAGAAAATTATTTTTATTAATTTATTTTTCTGCTTACTTTCAAGAATTTTGTTATTTATAATATTACCATGAAATATAATTTTAACTTAAACTAAAATGTACATAATATTATTTGCAATAAAACAATTTTTCAATCTTAAAATAAAAATATACTTATAGAAATATATAATACTATATCATAGTTATCATACTTCCGTATCTACATAAGAATATTGCTGACAGTTACGTCGCTGAATAAAGAATACATAATAACAGAGGACCGCTATTGAGATTAAGTAGGGTGATAATTAAGGTTCCGATTTTAAAACGCTATAACTTAAAACTAATGTTCAGAATGGTCTGCTATTTCACCTAACTATTCGTGAAGCAATGAATTTTTTTTTATTATTTATTTATTTATTTATTAACAAAAGAAAAATATTTCAAATTTGTACTACCGATAGTTATATTCGTATTCACCATTTACCTCAACCGAGGAACTCGCTCTCGAACACTCAAATGAAATTCACGATTAACCTGATTGGACGGATCGCGACCGAAGTCTAATCAGATTAACGATGAATACCATTTGAGCGTTCAACCGAGGTTTTCTAGGCTGAGGTAGACGGTGAATACGAGCATTAGTGTTTTTGAAATCAAATACTAGAACTTGCATAATTTTACCAGGACACCACTAGCAAAATGTCATTACTTTTCTTGATGTATTACGGTTTCAGAGCTTGTTTCTGAAAGCTATCGTTATGGCATTTCGAATCGAAGTCGTTATTTCCATAGCAACAGTAGTCATGTGCGAATTCTACGACGGAAGTTTGTTAAAGTGTTTTATTAAAATAATTTACCAAAAGAGCGAAAACCACTTGTTTTATTTTCGAATTATGTGAAGTCGTTTCGCCCTTTTACCGAGAAATGTGATTGTAGCTGAGATTCTGATGCTGAGTGCTGTCGTTACGATTTCCATATCATTGGTGTCGGAAACGTGAACAAAGAAATGTATTGTTGCCTTGGAAATAATGACATTTTCGATATCGAAATGTATGACTGCACCTTTCAGAATCGGACACTGAAACATAAAAAAAAAGTACTGGCCTTCCGCGAGTGGCCTAGTAGCAAAATTTTCCCTTTCAGCAAGTCCCCTTGTTTGACGTTCACATATAACGGTACATATTTGATTTGTTTTTCAAACGAAATTTCATTGCTTCACGAATAGTCAGCTTAATTGGCAGGTCATTCTGACCCTTAGTCTTAAGTTACAGCGTTTTGAAATCGGAACTTTAATTATAAACAATTCGTCAAACAATTATAAACAATTATATTGCTAAGCATATAATCTGAATAACTTATAAAAATAATTACATTAATATAAAGTCGTTTATTTTTTATATTTAAATGTGCCCAATCCTTAATTACATGAATTGATAAATAAATATGTTAAAGCCCATACATAGCATGACTGTAGCCAGAGGTGTAGCCCCTATTCGTCCGCAGCACTTTATTCTTCCACTTATTCCGACTCTTTTGCGGAAGCAAGTTTCATGGGTCCCCAGCCACGTCCCTTGTAAGGGACTCTCTAGCAAAAGCGAGATTGAAAAAAAAATCAAAAATTGAAACCGGACAAATTTAAAAGGGAAATTACACAAATTAAAGACCGCCGCGGCGAGCGGCCCCTATTCGTCCGCAGCACTTTATTCTTCCACTTATTCCGACTCTTTTGCGGAAGCAAGTTTCATGGGTCCCTAACCACGTCCCTAGTAAGGGACTCTAGGAAAAGCGAGATTGAAAAAAAAATCAAAAATTGAAACCGGACAAATTTAAAAGGGAAATTACACAAATTAAAGACACCGAAAACCGGGAAGGGTTGGGCTAGGGGCGATGAAGCTACCCGACGACCCGCTGGCCCAGGAAGCCCTGCATTCCGTTTATGCACACATATAAAGAGTAATAATAATAAAAAAAACAGACATTCACGAACACAAAAATTTATTACTGAAGAAAGAAAAAGAATGAATGAAATCAGCATTGGAACAAAAATACAATTAATCTCTTTTATGCATCACTATTTTGAACAGAATAGTAATTTCTTGAGTATGATGATAGAATATGTTTTTTGAAAACATGTTACATTAAATTTGCATTTATTCTTCTTTTAAATTGTTTATGTTAAATAGAAAATTTCAAAACTAAAAAGGTAAGATTTTCGTATCTATAGACATTTTCGTCATAGCGGCCTGAATTATCCCAATGAAAGTCTGTAAAATGATGAACAATAGTGAAAGAAATCACTGGGAGTATTCAGTGCAGCTCATAGATAAACAAGTAAAAGTTAAATTTAAAAAATCAAAAAACCTGACTGCGTAAAAAGCGAACTAATTAATTATTTCTCATCAATGTGAAACTATTTTATTTATATTACTTACCAATTTTTTTTTATTTACTTATATTGATGACTTTAAGTTGTGTTTAATTGTTAATTTCTATCTGTAAACACTGTTTTGAAGAGGTCTATAGATGTTTATGATGGTTAGAGTTGCAGTAAAACTAGAGATCCTACCTACACAACTTCCAGGTTGTGTAATATTTAAATGGAGCTTCTGATTGTAAAATAATCAATGAAACATCGTCTTCATTTTGAAAGATCTATCCAATGATATGCCACTCAGTAAAGTGCGTAATTTTTTTTTCTTCTCTACCGTCATTTTGTATTTTACGGCCACCATTTTGAATTTATAAAAACAAAATCTGACCTATAACCATAGGACGGTCAAGACAAATCGATAGAGACCTCATTCATTAAAATCCATCCAACCGTTGGGATGTTTCGAGAATATAAAGAAATCCACATACCCAGATACGCGTGAAACACATAACCCTTCTTGGCAGTCGGGTAATAAAGATAAACATATAAGATAGGACATTTCGTAGAGCGTAATGCGATCACGATCGCAGCACCTTTAGTGACAATGGGGAAGAAACTTCTCCTCCTTGAAATACTTTTGTTTTGTTTTTCTAGTGTTACATATTTAAGTTTTCAACAGAATCTTGCACGGATTCTTATTTTCCCGTACGTGAAGGATGAACAATATAAGTGCAACAAAATAAAGCTAAAAAATAAGTCTTGAATGTTAGATATCAAACGATATAATTGGGTTTAAAGCTACATAAAGCAAGGGTATAACATAAAAATATACGAAATTTGCACTCTACAAGACCCAGAAAATTTCATAAATGTTCCCATTTGGTAAGGAAATTTTTTTAACCGATGTTATTTTAATTTGTGGAGTTAAATGTCTTAAAACAATCCTTACAATAATCTTTTAAAATTTATGCATTTTCACTTTATCACAGATAAAATAAAAAGATTGTTCTTAATTTAAATAACGTGCAATCAGTTCAATACACTGCAAATAGAGGCGTCTTAAATTTAGACACATATGTGACTGAAAAAGAATTTTAGACACTTAAGTGTCTTAATCTGAAAATTAAGACATTATAGATGTCTTAATTTAAGATACACAAGTGTCTTAGTATGATCATGGTGTAAATGAACTGAGAATAGTGTCTAAAATATCCGCAAACGTCTTATTTTAAGACACTTCGTTGCTTCAAACGTGTCTTAATTTAAGACGTTTTGATTCTCCCATTCTTCCTACGCAATAACCACCAGGGGGCACTCTCAGTTGCGCATGCGTTTTAGATATCTTTTGTTCGAAATTGGTGTACGTTGCAATTGAAGTTTGTTTTTATGTACGCGTATATTTTAATTCGTTTTCTGCGAAATCTGAAATTCTGTGATTTTAATTCGTTATTCACTTAGTTTATTTATGTATTCCATACGTACGTCTGACTTGTGTGCTTGACATCCAATGTCTTTTATAAGCAGTTGACGCTATAAAGGCGCTATAGACACAGAATCAGACAACACTTGAAGATTACATCCGGGAATTCTACAAAGCGTGTGCAATGGACTTAGTGTTAATTTGTATTAATTTATACCAATAATATTGTGTTATTCGTCTTCGTCCTATCAAAGCTGGTAAAAAAAAAGAAACTTTTGTCTGACGGGTCATGTTTTGAGGATGAGAGATTCCATTCTTTAAATATGGCTAGCCGGATATATTAAGGGATTTCCTTCTAATATGATGCAAGACTTTCTCCCTCACTGTGGTAGTTTTAAAAATTTCAAATCGAGGAATTTTTCTGACCTCTTGCAACATCGATTGAAGTAAGTGTCATAATTTCTTTATAGTACTGAAATTAGTGTCTTTTGTGATTTTATTTATAGTATAAACAAAATCTTGCATGAAATTCAATTAGTTTTGAATCTGTTTGCGAAAAAAATCCATTAATTCTAGAAGTATATATTTTTTAACTTATGACGTTGTCTTTTATTACAAATTATATATTCTGAATTTTCATCTTTTTCCCAAATTTAAAGTAATAATGTTACTAAAAGAGAGACATTTTAAGTTGAATATTCATTCTCTTGTTTTCAATCGCAGTTTCATTTCAATGGTTAAATCTTATCACACAATAACGACCACAATGAATGAAGAAAAAAAAAGCTTTGGAAAGATCTTTCTTCCTAGCGTAAAACCGCAGATTAAAAAATAAGATAAATAAAGTGCCTGAAAATGTATGACGTTGTCATGATTCATCTATTATGTGCTCCTTAATTTTAAAACTGCCAGTAAAAATATATATATGTATTTGATTTGAAATGAAGTCTAATATTAATTTTTTGATTATTTTTAGTGGAAAAGTAATTTGAAATTTATAATGGGAAAAAGTAAAAAGCTATAACTAGATTTTGTAGTTAATATTGTGATTTTTGTAACTGTATTTATATACACTTATACGAAAAATACAAGAATGACAATTAGATGTTAAGATATATATTTAAGACAAATTAATTTTAGAAACTATAAGTTATTTTTTCTTCTTGTTATTAATGTAGGATATTTATTTATTTATTTTTATTGATAGTTGAATAGCTTTTGTGATTACCCTGTGATCTACATAAAAACATGCCGAAGTGGCATGTGGCAATATATATATTTTTTTTAATCTAATTTTTAAATGATAAGAATTTAAATTTTTTTCGGGGAGGGAGGGGGGGGGGATTTTGTATTCAATTTTCGTAAAGCTGATATCATAAATCCTTTTCGCCATTGCACTGATTATAATGAAAGCTTTGAACTTTTAGAGTAGGACAAGATTAAAAACACAAAATATATTTAACAAAATACCGAAGTAATTTTTTATTAATGTTATTAAAGTGGAATATTTATTTTTTAATTTTTTACTCATAGTTAAATAGCTGTTGTAATTATCATATGATACATATGTAAAATTGCCTATGTGTCAACATAAATATTTTTAAAATCTAATTTTTAAATCATATGAATTTTCCTTTTTTGGGGAGGGGGGGGGGGATTTCATTTGCAATTTTCGTACATCTGATATTTTAAATCTTTTTCGACATTCAACCGAGTATAATAAATATTTTAAACTTTTAGAATAGGACAAGATTAAAAATATATATATATATTTATCCATGTACTTTAAAAGCCCTTAACAGCGGACACTTCGGGATCGTGGAATTTGTCTGATGATCGGAGATGTTTGCTTTTGTGAGGTAAAAATATACAAATATGTATGCGTATGCTTTGCGGATTAAAAAAGTATTCGCTAAATAGAGGTGTCCGCTATTCGGGAATGTCCATTAACCTCCACAATGGATACTCCCGAGTACCGGACATCTCTATTTAGATAACCATAATGTAAGGTTGCATTTTTTGCAAAAGAACTTCTTGATTAAAGCATGGGTATTAAAGCAGAGCCCGTCGCCCTACGATTTAAGTGTCACCAAATTTAATGTGCAATATTTGTAAAGCTTATATTTTAAATCCGTTTCGAAATTGTACTGAATATAATCAATGTTTTGAACTTTTAAAGTAAAATAAGATTTTAAAAAAATCATATTCAAGATCATATTTATCATCAAAACAAATATTTAGATAAATGTTTTTTGCTTTTAATCTTGTTCTACTCCTGAAGTTCAAAATATTGATTATAACCAGTAAAATGTCGTAAAAGATTTAAATTATCAGCTTAACGAAAATTGCATACCAAAATTGGGAGCACCAAAAAAATCAGGCTGTAGGAGAGGGGGGCATGTGGAGGGGGCAGGACCCCAGCCAAATATTTTGCCAGGATTCAACGTGGTCAAACATGGCTACGTATGATGCTTACAAAAAAAAAAAATGGATGCTATTAAGACGTTTGAAGTGTCTGAAATTCAGACGCAAAAAGTGTCTGAAAAAATTCAGACATTTTAAAATGTCTGAAAATTGAACACTCCGTTTCAGACACTTAAGTGTGAATTTCAGACATTTTAATTTACAGTGTAACATTTACAATAATAAAAAAAAATAGAGAGAGAAAAATAGAGTGATATTTCACTTTCAAAAATTTTTATTTCATGTAAATAAATTAGCATAATATGCCTGAATTTGATTTTTTACAATTGTCGCATAAGTTACATGTTTACGTTTTCAACAGAATCTTCTAGAGTTTTATCTTTTATATTATTATTATTATTTTGTAAGTTAATGGTGAACGATACAAGTACAATAAAAAATAAGCTAAATAAATCATCTTTAATATTATAAATCAAGTAAATACAATATCGTTTAAAAATACATTTTAAAAACGCATCAAAGATCAATTGTAATAAGAAAATTTGACTGCTGCTGCCTCGAAGAGGAAAGAATAGATATGTACAACACAGAACGCAAGCATATTTCATCAACATAGGTAAATTTCGGAGACTTGTTAGTTCTTCCCTCTTGTCACTAGTGACGCTAGTACTGTTGCCATTACAGATTTTGACATAAGTGTCCTATTTTGTACATTTTGCTATGGTGCAGCTTACCGAAGTGGCCAATCTCACTGGTTATTTGACGTCACGGTAAGTTACCGGTATCTAGTGAGCCGATATACCGACTGCACGGTATTTACCATCCTGTGACCAGCCATCTGTATTATCGTCGTCCTAATGATATTCTTTTTTATTGTAAATTTCATCACGTGATATAAAAAGGAAGATATCAGTAGGTGCTTATCACTTTAACCCTTTCCGGCACGGTGTCCTTAAAAAAGGACACCTAATTTTAATTCTAAACTGACAAACGGCACCAAGAATATTTAACTAAAACCTTCCTATTATAATGTACATGAAAATAAGCAAGTTCGTATTTTCTAATAAATTCGTTTATAAATTGCGGTGTCAGTCCATTATTTCATCAGCTTATAAACAGAAATACTCGCGCCGGTAAGGGTTAACAATTAAATTTTTCAACCTCTGATATTCTCGATATTTTCCCGTGAAGATTTCCATACAAATCATAGTACCCCAAACTAAAACTCTGACCCTGTAACATAACATGCTACACTTGCTATGAACATCGGTTTCTGTGCGTCTTCCAAATAGTAGACGTGGTTATGGGGGTAACTTGTATGGTACTGGTTTTGGGCTTAACTCTTTACGCGTCCTGCAGAATTTTTCACGCATGCTTAACGATTCATAAAATTATAACTATGACATGTATTGGTGTGAGGATTTGTATTTGATAACTTTAATTTATCTTATGCACTTTAAAAAAATTAACATTCATATGAATTTTATGTTACATCAGCATTTGAATTTAAAATGAGTGTGACAGAAAATCACGGTTAGGACACTTAAAGGGCTGAATCTCTTTGAAAACATGGGTGTGATAATTTGTCTTTTTGCTTCCTAAGGAAAAAATATAGACCTTGGACATGGTGCCCTCATAATAGAATAGTTGATAAAACTTCGCGATTCCTGGATGAATACCGAAAACGTAACCCAGCAAAGAGGAAATTGCTGGCCAGCAGCAAGATAGCTGCTGGCAATGATGGAGAAGTGCTGGCTGATGGTCTACCACTGCATGACCACTGCTGGACAGCTTCAGTCAATTTTGCTGTTGGAAATCATCAGATAAAATTCTGGTGGGCATCCATTTTATCTCATGCGCTGGCCCACCACTACATGGAAGTGCACGAACTTTTGCAGTATCATTGCTGGGAACCCTTACGCTAGGTGGCGCTGCGAATATCGAAGACATTGAGTATTTGAACACAAATCTCAAATGAATATCTTAACACAATTTAAGCTGTGAAGCTAATTTTTTTTGAAACTGTAAAAAGTATAGCACCACTGCCACCAACAAATTAAATAAGTAAATGAATAAGTAAATAAATTCTTTATTTCAACGCACTTTTTTTTCTCCTTAAATCTGGTTTGACTAGGTTACAGAGGATTTCGGTTTTCATAATTTACGCAGTTCAGAATCAATAATAAAACAAGTAAGAAAAAATCATGCGTCAAGCATAGATTATGAAACACTTTCCAACACATTCAGAATAAAGTAACAAAACTGCACTGTTTAAAAAATTAAAATATTACGCCTAATTCAACCATATGGAAACTCACAATACATTTCAGAACCCAATTTCAGCTGTTCACATCCACAATCGGAAAATTATGCGAATTGCAGCCCTGTATATGATTTACAGATTTGAATCTATTAGGTACATGCAAACCAAAATTTAGTTCACTTAAGAGCTACATATACTTCAGTTGAAAATTTACCTTCACCAATTTCCTCTAATAAGGAGAATGGTACGTGAATACTTTTGTGCAGCCCTGTATTTGAGGTATAGAATTTATATATAACGGGTAAGATGCAAAAAATTAATTTAATTTAAAAGTGCATACCGAATTTTAAACCGTGCACTCCAGCAATTATTACTCAAAGATAGTACTGTACTGTAACCGATTTCTTTTTTGTGTCCCTGTAAATGAATAAAAAATGCTACGAATGTCCTGTTCTAACGTGATCGTAGTGAAATTCAGTGATTTATATCAATTTCAACACATTTGAAATAGCATAATGTCATTAAAATACTCTGCAAACGATTTTTCCCCATATACCATAATGTAATGGAATACTTTTGAGTGCCCCTGTAAATGAACGATTAATCCTACATACTTCATATACAATACCAAACATGCTTTGGTGACCCTAAATAACCTTTATCAATTTCATGAAAATCCGAGTATATTTACGGGAGTTATTCCTCATATACCATAATGTAATGGAATACTTTTGAGTGCCCCTGTAAATGAACGATTAATCCTACATACTTCATATACAATACCAAACATGTTTTGGTGACCTTAAATAACCTTTGTCAATTTCATGAAAATCCGAGTATATTTACAGGAGTTAGAGCGTGGACAGACGGACAGACGGCCAGACAAACCGAATGCATAAACACTTTTCAACTTTGTTGGAAAGTGTTAAAAATAAGGTAATTAGGAAGAATTTTTTCGACATCACAGTTATTGTATGAGTGAGAAATTGTCCAGTCCAAGATTTGAACAAGGGCCTTTTGCTTAAGTTTCCAGTGCTTTCCAGTTGGAAAATGTTAAAAAAGCTTATAAAATACATAGGATTTCTATACAATAGAATAATTTCTATACCAGTTTAATGATTGGGAACGTAAATCACAAAAGAAACAAACTTGAAATAGTGTAATGAGAGCTTGACAGCTACGAGCAGTCGTAGCGTACGCTGAAAGCACTTTTTCCTGTCCGATCACGAAAACCAAGCAGCATCGAGCGCGGTCAGTACTTGGGAGGGTGACCACATGCAGTTCAAATATTTCTATAGACATTTCTATGATAGACACTTCAACAGATATTTCTATAGCTCTTGGTGAAACTAGCTTATAGAAAAAAGAGCCATAATTATATAATAGTTTGTTTTTTTTATAGAATTCTATAAGAAATTTTTGTAAGGGAAAGTGCTGGGCCAGCAAAGGAATAGCAGTGGGATAGGTGCAGGAAAAGTGCCGGATTGAAGTAATATGGTGGCATATCAATGCTGGCCTGCTGTTGGCCATCACTGATGGGCCAGCTGCATTCGGCTTGGACACTTTTCGACACGTTTAAGTAATGGCACCCTTGCACTTTACCGCTGATGGCACTGCTGGCTGCATGCTTTTTCCCAGCTGATGGCCCACTGTTTCTTTCTTTGCTTGGAAGGCTTCTCAAACCACAGGGGAAAAAAATAAAAAGTCATTATGTGTGTTTATGAGAGTCAAAACATCGGATGGGTAGAAATTTTGAGCACCTGGATCCGAATAATCAAATAATAAGTAGGTGAGTAAATTTTAACTTCAACCTAATACTATAGTCCGACTGCTCTGGAACCAATGTAGCACTTTGTAAAAGAAGGATAGGATTTTTTTAAATACAAGTCTTGATCTAAAATAAATAATTAAATCAGATAATATTTCCCCTATCCTTATATTTAAAATATTTTTATATTGCTTAATGGATGTACTGTCAAACAATATAGAAATGCATGGGAAGAGAGATTTTATCATGCTGAAATATACGCATAATTACTATACTATTTTCAAATAAATTTTCACTCAGACGAATTATAAAGTAATGGTAAGCGACTTAAGTATTTTTTCTCTACAAGTATCAAGAAAAAGTTACACTTGGAGTTCATTTTTCTTACACCTGAAAAATCAAGACGATTTTCAAAAGTTCCGACGTTCGGTATTTTATTTTATTGTAAATATATGGGGCATTCTCAAAATCTTTTGACTTTTGGGGAAAAAAATCTGACAAAATTAAACTTGCTAAAATAACATTTTAATCTAATAGATGAATGCCTTAATGATTCAAAATAAAGAAAAAATGGTCAGCAGCGAAAATTTTTTTATTTCACCGAGGTTTAAGTTAAACTTGCGAGTTTAATTTTGCTTACCATTTTACCCCTATAACTTTTTATTTTCTTCTAAATTTTTACTTATAATGAATTTGCATTTTGAAGAATTCATTTCTACGTCATAATAATGCATTACATTTTTCCAATTTAGACATATTCTCAAAGTTTGGAACTAATTTTTGGAACTTTTTATTATACATAACTTTCAATAGTGAGAATCCTTTACGTTCCAACTGTACTCTCGTACACTATTGCTTGATCTTCTGTTGCATTTTAAAATGCTTCAGGGACTTTTGGCCTATCCTGTATGTTGCAAAGTTACAGCTTATACTGCAAAGTAAACGTCTTAGTGGCTTCATTTTCAAAATTACTCTTATCAGAGCAATCTGAACAGGTGATACTACAATGAGATTCTTAATGTTTGGTTAGCGTTGCTCAGGAAGTTGTCAATACGCATTTTGGAAATGCGAAAATAACTCCAAATTCTAGATGCAAGAGTCCCACATATTTATCGCAGGATAGCTGCTTGAAATGTTTTGTAAATATTAGCTGATTAATGAATTTTTAAATAAAATAATAAAATAAAATCATAAGACGAAATACAATATTCAACCTACATTCAATCACAAAATACACAATATGGACTATAAAAAGCTCACCGTTTTACTTAAAAGGCGACAAAGATAATAATAATAGACATGTTACAGTTTAAAAATATACATTTTATTTAAATTCCCTTGTACTTTCGGCGTGCAATCCGCGGCCATCGTCAGGGAACATTTGTATAATTCTTGTTACATTCATTCAAAAGGTAGCAGTGTGTACTACTGTCCAGCTACATATTTAAAGTGAAAGTGAGGTATGTGAACAAAGCGACGTATTAAAATAAGTGGAACGGCAGTTAAATATTTTCTCTACATAAGTTCAATCCAAGGTACTGCTACTTCTATTTACAACTACCCTAATAATTATACATTTTCCCATTTCAAACGAAGTGACGTATTCGAATGGATGGAACAGCAATTAATAAAAATATTCCCTGACGATGGACGCGGGATTGCAGGCCGAAAACACTAAACATTTTGAATAAAATGTATATTTTTAACTTGTAACGCCTGTATTATTATTATCTTTATCCCTTTTAAGTGCAACGGTGAGCCTTTTAAAGTTCATATTGTGTAAGTTGTAATAAGTTCATTTTCAACTATTGAAAAATCAGTGCACCAATAACGACTTTTTTGCGTTGATAGTTTCGTGTTAGTACCGTCTAATTGAATTTATAACGATAATCGGGAAGCTATAATTTTTAAATATTTATTTAGCCCCGATATGCTATTGCTTTCAGGCAACAATTAAAATGTCGTCACCAAAAAATAACGTTCCGTTACATAAGCCAGCCGTAAAACGAAGCAGATGTATCATTGTAGGGTTAGATACTGATAATTTCTGCTGCAATTTTTTAACTTCTAAGCATGGCACATTTTCAATTTTTACACCTTCGTATAGGGGAAAAAATACTTTTAACTGCAATTTGTTTGAAAACTGTATCGCGATTTATTTTTGAGATTTTTTTTTTTTTTTTTTTTTTTTTTTTTTTTTTTTTTTTGTAGTTTTTGATATCACTTCTGTGATGGTGGCAATTGAAGTACTCCATTTCTGTAAAAAATAAAGCGAAAAGAGTTGGAAAATAGTAGATTACTATATCTTTTGTTGTCATTTTCTCATAACAACTGAAAAAAAAAATTGTAATTAAAATTCGTGCTATTTTGAAAAATATAAATGAATGATTTCTGATAAAACATAGAGCTATTATAAACTATATTTAATCTTAGGTATCCATATTAATTTTACAAATAAATGGAGGCATATGAATCATTAGATAGCCGATTTTTTTTTGTCGAGTTTACGACATCTCTTTTTGCTGGGTTTGGGTACTATTCCGCGATAGTGACGTCCTATGCATAGTTTTCTATAGATGGTGTTTAAGACTGGATCGTAAATGTGGAATTTTTCAGCGGATGCAAATGACGTCATTTTATATTAAATAAAAGTGTGTATTTTAAGTCTTAAAACTGAAATATGTTTTGTAGAAATGCATCATTTTCACTCTAGCGGCTTTGAAATTCTTCACAGATGTAAATGCTTCCCCTTACAAAATAATGCAATTGAAATCATACAACGCAAAGTTTTACAAAAATTTAAAGTGTCTTATAGTGTGTATAGAAGAGAAGTGACATTTAGGTTAAAATAATATTTGTTTGATAGTCAGACTAACCAATATAAGATGCATTTTTTATTGTAACTAATTTTGCAGGCTTATTATAAATTAATGAAACAGTTCCTTCTTAAACATTTTCTTTCGTTGAAATTCGACGGGTAACCCCACTTCGTAATAATAATAATTTTTTTTTTCGTCATCGGGAGCGACACTAAATTCTGTAAAAAACATAACTCTTGCTTCCTTTTTTTTTTTTTTTTCTTTTTTTGTAAAATTTAGTAAAATTTGATTATTTCCCCAATTCTATGTCATAACAAAATTTTCTTTGTTTAGATAATGCATATTTGAAATCGTATTTTCGTTAAGCAGATATAAAAATTTTAATTATGTCAATATTTAGGTTATTAAAGTTTAAAATATAATAAAATGAATTGTACTTACTGCAAATGCGAATGTTGCTGGACTCTGTCTTAAACTTGCAAACACTGGGGGGAAAGTAAAAGAAAAAAACATCAACAACAAAGAAAAATATAATTTATTAACTTTCAGGTTTTAGACATTTAAAGAACAAAAGTTTTTTTTCTATTTGAAATTCATTACTTTCTTCTATCTTCAATAGAAGAAAGTATTGTGATCGAAATTTATTTCGACTTCCAGTTTTCGACGGATTTACATGTTTTAGAGATCAGAGATCCCAAAAACATGTTTATACAAAAATGTTTGTCTGTCTGTCCGTGTGTCGCCATTGAACCATCGAAAAATGTATGAAGTTATGCATAGAATTGAACCAAATGTGTTGTGTATGTTTTGGCTATAGCAAGCAAGTCCTCCCTGAATTTGGAAACATTCTGCAGGAACGAGGCGCTATAATAGTGATTTTTGTGTCATTTTCATTATTGTACCATCTAAAAGTGTATGAAGTTACACATAGAATTGAACCAAATTTTTTGTGTATGTTTTTGGCTATGGCAAGCAGATCCTCCTTGAATTTGGAAAAATTCAGACGTAAGGAGGCGCTGTAATTTTTTGTGCCATTTTCGTTATTGTACCATCGAAAAGGGCATGAAGTTATGCATAGAACTGAACCAAATTTTTTGTGTATGTTTTTGGATATAGCAAGCAGCTCTTGCAAGAATTTTGAAATATTCGGCCGGAAGGGGGCGCTGTAATAGCGATTTTTGTCTAATTTTCTGGATATTTCGTAGTTCTATTGTACATCAATGGCTCGTGATGCGACGGGAATTTCGTATCCTGCTAAGCCGGCTATTTGCAAACAGTTGATGTACGACAGAATAACGAAAAACTAATGAATTTAGTAAATGTCATCATGATGTAGATTAACTCGCTTTTACTCCAATTAATTGACTGAAGCAGAACTTTAAAATAAAAATCAAAGTTGGCATAGTATTGAACTAATAATACCGAAGTATTAACCTTTGTAACTACTTTTTGAAATGTTAAGATGTATTAGGTAGAAGAAAGTTTTGGTAATTGCACATCCATATAGTTTTCCTTTAGTTTCATTTTTATTTATATAATATTTTAGTTTAATCGGATGGTCAGCTTATAGCGAGAGAGCTTCAATTTGAGCATTGTCTATTGAAATAATGTGGAATACAGTCCATAGACGTGCGTAATGTTTGTAGAAAATCAAATCACTATATGGTGTCTAGAAACTATAGTAATAAAGAGTTAAAAAACTGTCTTCCCTGATACCGATCAAAGTTGTTGAGCAAATAAAAACTGGTGTATGTTGTCGATGTTGATGACTTTGTATAAAATGCCCAACATTTCTGGCAGTGCTTATATACAAAGAACCTCCATTACAAGTGATCAATATAAACTTTTAATCACATTTAACCTAAACTATTTTTTCATGTTACCACAGAAGAGAGGTCGGAAAAACTATTTGGTTAACTACAACTACTTTATCAAAAATATAGTTAAGTACAACTACTTGTTCTTAAAAGTAGTCACCTTTTCCCTACTTTCAGATTTTTCGAAAAGATTTAATCTACACTCGAAATTGGGTGCACGGTTGTCCACAACATGTCGGGTTGTACTCGATCCGAACCCGATAATTCTCCTTAAAATCAATCGGAAACCGAAGTGAAACAAATTTATTCCATATTTTAATTATGCAGAAGAAGTTTATAAATACATCTCTAATATTAATTTTATGTTTTTGTATAAAAATGACCACCAATACAACCTTTAATATTCAAATACATAGTTTTTTAATTAAAAAAATATTCATTACTTTCTTTTGAAATTTCCAGTAAACCCGAACCCGACCTGAAAAAAAAATCAAAACTCATCCCGAAAGCAACTAGAACCCAAAACATTTAGTCAACCGGACCAAAAAAAGCCCATAACTTCAATAACCTCAAAATCGCCACGATGTTGATAAATACCGAATACCACTGAAGAGCCAGAGTTACGGAAATAATTTTGTTCTTTGGAAAAAAAAAGGACTTTGGAGACGTCGAAAGAGCTCAATAGCATAAATGGGAGGACCCAGACTTATAATTGAAAAAATGGTGCCCTTTAAGTATCAGCGAGCCAATAATGTTGTCCGATAAATCACACGTTTTCAAAACGACAGTGAATAATCCCATAGTGATTTTGTGCAATATCGATATGCTGTTGACCAAGAATTTTTGTCCGCTTAACACACTAGATTTAAACCAACTGGATTACTATAAATATCCTGTAAAGATCACTAACAAGACCAGGCACTTCAGCATAATGTCACTAAGAATCGCTATTGAGATATTTGCCGGCATGGACAACATTGAGTGGACGCTTCAAGCAAGTAATTGAGGGTGTCATTCTAGCAAATAGAGAGTATACTGGAATAACTTTGCTCTACAGCGATCCCATAATGGCCAAGATTTTTGTTGGGTTCTTTTATTATTATTATTTTTTTTTTTTTTTTTTTTTTTTTTACTATTTCCTTTTATAAGTAAAATTTTGTTTGAACAAATTATTAAATTTATCCGGATTTCGGTGATGCACTATTTATTCCACATAACTTCGTTCCTATTTTACATTACATTGAGATTATTCATTTATTAAAGGAGCTGTTATGCAATACGCTATAAAGCTTCCCTACTTTCCGGATTTCAGTAATGCACTATTTATTCCACATAACTGCGTTCCTGTTTTACATTACATTGAGATTATCCATTTATTAAAGGAGCAGTTATGCAGTACGTTATAAAGCTCTTAATACACATATGACAGCCTTTCAAAGTTTGCTGCTAATTTTAAAATTACATCCGAATAAAACCCTTGATCTTTAATAAAAAAAAATATGTGTACAAGGTGTCCCAAAATTTTGAAATGTGTTTAAATTTTTTACCTCTTGAAGAAACGTAGTCAGTGTAAATTGGAAAAGTGTTCTAAATAAGGTAGTAATTAAGATTATGTGGATGAAATAAGCGTACCATTAAATTATAAAATATACTTTTGAAACTTTTATACGATCCCTAGCTGCAGTAAGTTATATTTAAAAGCTTTTTTCTACATGCTCTGATAAGTACAACAGTATAAATATCCTTCTTCTACAACCAAAACTCACCTAGTTATGATACTTGAAAGCTTATGTAAATTTCGTAGTTTTCGGCCAATGAAAACAGAAAAATGCGTTTTTAGTGCCAGGAAGCTCCAAAAATTCATAAAATTCAAAATAGCATAACGACGTGAGAATTTGTTGAAGAAGAAAGTAAGTTTGACTGTTATACTTGTTAGAGCATGGATAACTTTTTCCTATGAGATGTAATGTTCCAACTGGGCGAAAAAGTCCGGGCTAGGATTCGAACCAGAGACCTCTTGGCTGAAACTGTCAATGCTCTTCCAACTGAGCTATCCCGGACGAATCTGTAAGGACTTAATCCACTTTGCAACCAATATTGATCATAGCATCTGGTCTGATATATGAATCAGCACAACAGAAAAAAAAACGCAGGTAATGGAACTCCATATATCAGACCAGATGCTATGATCAATATGGTTTGCTGTGTAAATTAGGTCCTACAGATTCGTCCGGGATAACTCAGATGGCAAGGCGAGATCTATCCTGGTTAGAATCCTGACCCGGACTTTTTCACCCAGTTGGAATATTGCACTAATACGATTTATTTACCAATTAGAGTGTTAAAATTAATCTAATAACTTTTTTCTAATTATAACTTGTAGGACCCAGGTAACCGTATAAAATTTTAAAAAGTGTGACTTTTCGAAAATTAATGTCAGAATTTCTTCATCAACATAATCTTAATTCCTAGCTTAATTTAAAAATGTTCGCAATTTAAAGCAAAATCAAACATTCAAATTACCTACAATTTACCTACAAATCTCCAACATGTAAAAAATTAAAGCGCGTTTCACATATTCTGGGACACCCTATATATCGATAAAATTTTATATAAGAAGTGGCGTTACTTTAAATAAAAGATACAGGAATGTAATTACATTTTTATAGTTCCAATAAATTAATGGAATTTCGATGATGTTCCACAAATTTTATTTAAAAGATGAGCCAATTTTTCAAATTGTCATGTAAATTATTAACAAATTAACATGCGATGTCAAATTTCTCACTCACTGAATTCCTAATCAATTATAGTTATGAATAAAAGTTATTAAAGGAAAATTGATGCATTATATAATCTTAAATATTCATTAACTAAATGAAATAATAAAAATAATCGGTGTATGTAATATTTCTGTATGGGTGTTGTACTGATGAAATTTCTTTAAATTATTATTACGATTTTCGTAAACTTCAATATCTTTAAAAATAGTTACATGTTTTATGTACAACAATACTTTTCTTAAATATTTTTTTACCTTTTTAAAATACTACAAAAATGTTACCTCCTACAAAACACCTCACTTAAAGTTGAGTATAAAAAAACATCATATATAGAGCAATTAAAAGCTATTTTTCATACAGTTTTTGACTGATTTTAGAAAAATGTAATTTGCCCTTAATATATTTATATCTTCAATAAACCAGTTCTAATAAAAACAAGAACAAACAAGTTTTAAAAAAGCAATTTAACAAATTACAATGACCATTTGGAAAATGATTTTTTCAAAGACTAAAATTTAAGACATGAAAAATCGCACGGAGTTGATCATACATTACGTACGCCATGAATGAAACATTAATAGTGTTATTTACACGTAAAAATTGCAATCGTCAGATTTCCTGAAACTTACGTATTATCCAAGCATTTGATTGGCTGTTCGGGAAAAGGCTTTTCCATCATCAGATTTTAAAGAAATCTGACGACCAATTTTAAATGAAATTTCATTCTTAAACTTCTAAACATCCCACAATATTACTTTTTAACCGTCGTATAGAGAAAAAAATGTTCTTTTAAATGCAATTTATTTGAAAGCTGTATCTCAATTTGTTTCTGAGTTATTAATTTTTTTTTGTAGTTTTTATTACTTTTTTGTCATAGTGGCAACAGAAGTATCCATCTCTGTTCAAAGTAAAGGGAAATACAGATTACTGTATAGACCAATCAAAAAACGAATAAAATGCGGATTAAATCAATAAAAAGCTTCAGATATTTTTTTTTGATTTCCTACCCTGACGAGGACAATAATCATTTTTCCAAATGGTTAAAAATCATGCGTACAGCATAGATTATGAAACCCTTTCCAATACATTCAGAATACTATAACAAAACTTCACAGTTTACAAAGGTGAAAGATGAGGTCTAAATGAACAATTTGGAAAACGCATAACGCATTTGATAACCCGATTGCTGCTATTACCATCAATAGTCGGGAAAATATAGGATTTTTTTTTTTTCAGCCTTGTATATGATCTATTGATATGTATGTATACTACATAGTATGCTAAAAGTTAGTTCAGATAAACGCATACAGCAACAGTTGAAGCTTTTCATTCACGAATTTCCGCAAGTAAACGGATGTTGTTGAGCACTTTTGTGCGACCCTGTATATGATCTGTAGAATTTATACACACCGAGTTATATTTAAAAATCTGTTAAATTTAAAAACGCATACCAGAACTGAAAACACACTTCCAGCATTATTGTTTGTAGGCTTCACTTGTTCGATTATTGCATTTTCTTCTGTAGCCAATTTTTTTTCGTGCCCCTGTAAATAAACGATAAGTTCTATGCACACCCTATTCTATAGTAAAAGCCTTGTGGTATACCTCAGTGGTGTATATCAATTTCAATATGTTTCAAATACTGCAATATCATTAAAATACACGGCAAACGATTTTTCCTCGTAGACCGTCATGTAACGGAATTCTTTTGAGTGGCCCTGTAAATCAACCGAAAAGGCTACACACTTCATTTTCAATATCGAACATGCCATAGTAAATCCCAATAACATATATCCATTTCATAGCAATTGGACTATATTTACGTGAGTTAGAGCACAATCAAACGGACAGACAAATCGAATTCAAAAACACGTTTCAACGATGTTGGAAAGTGTTAAAAATTAATTCTGTCATTTAAAAAATATTTCTCTTACTATTGCTATGTTAATTCCTTCAGGCAAACGCCCACATTCAACAAAGCCAATCGTAAAGTTCTTACATTTTCTTTTATATTTATCGGTTAATAAGAATCTCGTGACATCAGGAAAGAAATCGCATGACTATTGCTTTCACTATTTAAGATTCAAAGCGCGTTTATGTCTCTCCTAATGCAGATGAGTTATACATAATGATTCAAAATTATTTATTATGTCCTTTTTCAGTGCAAATTTTGAATTCCGTTTATATATTTTGTATACGATTTCAAAATTTTGTTGCATTACATATAAACAACTTAAAAACTAAATATGAGGAAGAGTTCTTAATATTAGCATTAATATGTAGTTTTATCGGATAACATATTAAAACAAGTTCTTTCGGCTCAGTCATAATGCCGCTCACTGGCAAGAAAAGTGACACATCTCCGCAAAAGTAAATTTCACAGGAGAGGCAAAAGAAAATTTGCATGATTTTACGTAACATGAAATTATAGCAGTTAGCTCTGCATGCAGGAATAAAAACGTCCATAAAAGCATAAAACCCTTAAGAATGAAGACGTAGGATAAGGTTTGGAGGGTTGGGTCATTTTACCTCCTTATACAATCCACCCCTCTTCTGCGGTCACAAATGGACATACAGAGTAATAAAGTTATTTTTCGTATAACTACATTTACGAAACATTTTGTGCAACAAGACGCACCTATGACAGTCCTATTAGTGGACTATAAAAAGTCAAGTGCGAGTATTACTCGCGCTCAAAGGGTTCTGTGCAATAAATATATGAATTATCAACTGTATAATTAAAAAAATCGCTGCTAAAGGAATAATAAGACTTTGTAAAAAAATATACAACGTAAGTTTGGGTAAAGCTGAATATATTAGAAGAGTATGAATGGGTATACCAAAGAAGTTCAAAGAGATATGAAGCCTAAATAATATCAAATATTGCTATCCTGTATAACTCTTTTTTTAATCTTCTCCTAATCTGTTTAGGACGAACTTAATTCGGTACTGACAATAAAAGTAGTACATATTTAAACTTCATTTAGCATTTCATAAAACTAAATTCAGCGTAGTAATGATATTTTCTTTTTACAGTGTAGCTAAAACAAAACCCTTGTTCAAAGTTTAAACTTGGCATTGTGCTAAGCGCGCTTCAAAAAGCGGTCGCAAAAATTGCAACGCTGCCTTGGTTCGTGCCGCGTGTTTCAAGATATGTTTTAAATTAACTTTTAAAGACATGGGAGGCATATTGATATATCTACTCAATGTAAACTGGGCGCGAATCCGATAGTATTTATGTGATTAATTCTAATTAAATTAGTCTGTTTTTAACAATTTGACGTTTATTGTTTTTTACTGCTACAAGGCATCGCATTACACAAATAGTTAATTTTTAATTATTAATAGTTAAACATTAAAAGTTCTTATCTAGGCTTTGAGAGCCGATGGTACATAGAGTACGTCGCCCCTGTCATTAAGTATGTCCAAATCGTCCGTGTCTTTAAGGGTTAATATCCCGGCTAATTACCGACGATTTTTTTCGAAAACCATTATTAACCAATGCTTTTATACTTCTGCTATGACAGGTACCTCCAGCGCTCCTCAACATCTTTGCGGAATGCCCGCAAATCGAAATTTGTGTGTAACGGAAAAATGCGCTTTTCTCAAAAACTATGCGACCTAAGGTAATCGCTGTAATTTTCCTGCAAGGTTTAAATTACCGTCTACTACCTCTAATTTTTTCATAATTTTAGTTTCAGTAGATTCGGAAATAGATGGGGGGCGTGACATATTTTCGCGCTGCATTTTCAACGATATTTCTGAAAATATAATACTTGAACTTAAAAGAAATATATTTTTGAGTTCAGCGTTACGAAAGCTTTCACACGCTACTCCACACGGTATACAAAGAAAATATTTTTTTTTCAAGTCAATTAATTAGCCCCTCTACATTTTTCCTAAATATATTTGTGAATGTTTAATGATCTGTAAATATGTGGGTCAATAGTCTTTATTACTTCCCCCAATTTGAACTTTCCACGTTCCATAGTTTACGAGTAAAATGGCTGTGACAGACAGACACAGGAGTGATTTTATAATGGATCCGTTTTTACCTTTTAAGTAAGGAACCCTAAAAACGCAAAACTTTTTGCGAGATGTGTCACTTTTCTTGCGTGTAACCGATATTAGTTTGATTTCTTAATTTTTTGTATTTTATAGTACATACATCAGATTTAATATAAATTAAACAAACAGGCCTCACTTCTTCTAAATTCGCTATTTTGGCGAAAAAGGTAATTTGCAGATAAATTTTGAATTGGGCTTACCAAATGTGATGGAATGTAATATGAGGCAATTATGTAAAAAATGTTGAATATTTGTTGGATTCATAGTTTTAAAAGTCGCCTGTAGTCTATAAACACAAACCGTTCAATAAATGCCTTCAAAAGTTTTGCAAGTCTCTGTAAACGAAATATAAGAGCAACATACTTGATTAACGAATTGATCCAAGATGAATACATTATCCCAATTATGTTTGAATTGGATCAGTATTTTGGATGTTACCGTAATGACAAGTTTTCTATGCTTTGATTTTGTGAATCCCTGTAAATGGATACTTGTAAGATCAATTCACTGCCCCAATTAGATTTGAATTGGTGCAGTATTTCAGACGTTATCGAGATGACAAAATTTGCATGTTTTTTTGTTTTTGTCCATCCCTGTAAACAAAATATAACAGCAACATACTTGGTTAAGGAATTCATCCAAGATACTGGCTAGACCCACACAATGTGCCAATTAGGTTCAAATTGTTTTAGTATATCGAACGTTATCGTGATGACAAGATTTGCATTATACAGATAGACAGATGAACGAAGTGGTTACAGTAGGTCGATTTCTAAAGAAATCAATCTAACAAATACATACATAAATCCAGACTTGTAAAAATGTCGTGACCAATAACTTGGTGAACTGGCAAAATAAACAAGTCGGAAATTGTACGTCAATTGTGTGAAACGAGGTGCGTTACTATAACTGGTTTTATAAATATTCAGATCTTAGCTCTTTCACTCTTATGCAAAAATGCATGAATACAAAATTTACTACGATCATTAAATACAGTAATACAGAAATAATATGACTCCATCTTAAATAGGACGTAATGACCATGGCAACCTAGAATCATTACCTATCATGGGATATCATTCACTGTAAAAAAAGGACTAAAAACGGAGATTCTACTGGCAATCGAGGCGCCAGTACTATTTCCATATTTTAACGGAAAATTTCCTCCATAAATTCCAGAAAAAAAAGGAAAATTTTCTGTAATTTATGGGGAAAATTTCCGTAAAATTACGGATTTCTAGAATTTATGGGGGAAATTTTCCGTTAAAATATGGAAATAGTACTGGCGTCTCGATTGCCAGTAGAATCTCTGTTTTTCAGTCCTTTATTTTATCAGTGTTGAATTAATTACGTGGGATAAGATTTAATAGAATGAAGAAAACTTTTATTAATATCTTTTAAGTTTTAATTCAATTTTCATAAAATTTGAAAAGACGCGACAAAATTCTTCAACGATTATATGTATTAAATTTCAAACCATTCGGTTGAGTAGTTTTTGCGCCATGTTATATGCGGACAGACGGGCGGACCAGACGACGGCTATAGATGCTACGTGTTTATATAATTACGAACGTTCCTAAAAAGAAACTATCATCCTATCACTAATAACAGTTTAACAACATAAACAAAAATTTAATTACATAAAAAATTATTTTCCGTGAAATGGTTTTCCGATTGTCTTTGATTTTTCTCTCCATCAAATATAGTACAATTAATGTTGGCAATATTTCAAATTTCTTTAAACCTTTTTAAATATTCTGTATTTTTATCCAAATTTATTCTAAAACCTTTTGTATGTTCAGCTTTTCCATTCTTCATTTGTTCAGAACGCGGATGTTAAGCAATCTGTCATTAAAGTTGTTTAACGATGCTAATACATGCATGTCTAAATAAATCAAAACTCTACCAATTTATCGTAATAGCTCCAAGCGTTAACTTAGTATTCTTAAATAGTGAAAATATTTTTAAACCTCATTTCTCTTTCTCTGAAATTAACATTTTTACATAAATTATTTACATAAAAGACTTTCGTGTAAGTACATAAATGATTTTTAACACTTTCCAACATAGTTAAAAAGTTAAGCTAAATAATGCTATAAAAAGTGATAAAATATGCTTATTTAGATTGACGAACGTTTCATCGCACAAACGGTGACATTTTCAAAATCATTATGATAGAAATACTTTCACAAAATTTAAAAACAATAACTTGGTAAAATTGTTTTTTAATTTTGTGAAAGTGTTTCTATCATTAATGATTTTGAAAATGTCGCCGTTTGTGCAATGAAACGTTCGTCAATCTAAATAAACATATTTTATCCTTTTTTCTAGCATTATTTAGCTTAACCTGTTTATAAGTGATTATTATAGTTGAAAAGTGTTTATGACTTCGGTTTGTCTGTCTTGCCGTCTGTCTGGCCGTGTTCGAACTCGCGCAAATATAGACAATATATTAAGTCGATATATGTTATTGATATTCACTATGGCATGTTCGGTATTGAAAATCAAGCCTGTATCAGTTACAGTTCCTTTACAGGTACATTGAAAAGAATTTCGTTACATTACGACCTCTAAGGAAAAATCGTTTGTGGTATTTTTTAATAACGTTTCACAATTTCAAACTCATTGAAATTTATATATAATCTCTGAAATCCACTAAGATGCCTACTATACGATATCGCATGGCTAGCATTTATTGTTCATTTACAGGGACATCCAAAAGAATTCCATTACATTACGTTCTACGGGGAAAATCGTTTGCGGTGTATTTTATTCGCGTTACACTATTTCAAACATATTATTGGAATTAATATCTATCTCTGAGGTGCACTGCAAGATGCTTATTATAAAATATGATGTACAAGAATTCATTATTGATATACAGGGACACACAAAATAAGTCGGGTACACTACTCTCTATGAACAATCATTGCTGGAAGTGCGATATCTTTTTTGGTACGCGTTTTTAGATTAAACTTTTTAGTTATATATTTTTTAGTGTGTATAAATTATAAACATCACATACGGGACTGCACAAAACATTTGAAGTACATTTCTGCTTATTGATGGAAACTGCGGAAGGGTAAATTTCAACTGTGCTATGCGTTTTCTAATTGAACTAAATTTTAGCATACTGTGTATTATATCCCTCACCCGCAAGAAAAGTGACACATCTCACAAAAATTCATTTTGCGTTTTTTTCCACTAATAAGTATGTCATAGGTGTGTCTTGCTACACAAACTGTTTCATAAGTGTAGTTATACGGAAAATTCTATTTATTACGCTATATGTCCATTTGTGACCACAATAGAGGGGTGGACTGTGTGGAGAGGTAAAAGTATCCAATCCTCCAAACCTCATCCTATGTCTTCATTCGTAAGGGTTTTATGCTTTTATGCACGTTTTTATATCTGCATGCTCTAAATGCTGTAATTCCATCTTATAGTAAAATGATGTAAATTTTCTTTTGCCTCTCCTGTGAAATTTACTTTTGCCGAGATGTGTCACTATTCTTGTAGGTGAGTGATATGATAAATCTATAGTTCATATACAGGTCTGCGTAAAAAATTCAGATTTTTTTTTTTTTTTTCATTTGATGGGAATTGAGTTTTTCAAATGTGTATGCGTTTTACAAATTGTTTATATAGACATCTTTTTTACCTATTTAAACTGTGAAGTTTTATTACATAATTCTGAATGTATTGGAAAGCTTTTTCTAATCTATGCTTAACGCATGATTTTACGTTCTTCTTTATTTTAAGCAAATGTAATTTACGTCATTTGCACTCTATCAGCTTCGAAATTCTTCCAAAGATGCTTTTGACCTGTAATGTTAGATTTGAAAACGGCGTCGCTGAAATCGCAAAGCTTCTCTGCGAAAACTGCAACAATTTACTATAATTTAAGAAACCTTTGTAAAAAATGTGACCATAATATGCTCAGTGTGAACGCTCAAATTAGGAATATTTGTCCAAACCATAAAACAATATTCGTCTGCACAAGTTAATTTTTAAGAATCGGACAAATAAACTGATATTGGCTATAATAGCTGATCGCAAACATTTTGCCTAAATATCCTGTATAAATCAAATTTCATCGCACGTATATGTCGCCGTTCTCTCGGCACTCTACTATAATTGCTTCAAAATTTATTGCCCGTATGTCGCCGTTCTTTTATAACGGCACTCTACTGTATTTGCATCAAAGCACTAATTTGCAAAATAGAATTTTCAACTAAGCTACATTATAAATATGATTTCTTACATTAGTAGATCCAACCTGGGCTTCCTGAGTTACAGGTTTTTTTTTTGTTTTTGTTTAGTTTTTTGAAAACTAATAGATTTTTTACATTTAATGTAATTTTTTAGAATTCCCACTAACACCACCAAAAAAGCACATATATACTGTAAATATCAATAATGCATTCAATAAAGTTATTAAAAGCGATACTTTCGTATTAGACGTAAGCCATGAGTTAATAGCCAAAGAAATCGCCAAAGATTTCGGTTCTTACAGAAGCTTTTTTGATTCAGATTATTTCAGTGGTTTAGGACGCATCTCTTAAAATGGAGGATATTCCATCTCCGTTTTGATCACGTGGTCAAGGTAAAAACTTCTAGCGTAAAGAAGGGAAGGCTCCGTAGACGTGTAATGTAAATCCCTGCTAGCCAATGAAGCAGTTCATGAGGCAAAGCAGTAGTATCTCCCCTTCTTATCAGTTAGATTGTTGGTTGTGGTTGTGTTTATGACGGCCAATTATCAACACGAGGGATATAGGCCCTAAGGGGGCGAGTGCCTTCCGTGGGGGTCTTTCTAAGGGAACCTAACCCGTATTTACGCGTGGAAATCCACGGTTCGAAGAAAACCACGAAAACTCCGAATGATTAGGCCGATGGGTGCGATTGGGATCGAACCCAGCACCTCCCGTCTACCAGCTTCGAGAGCAGAACCTCTCGGCCACTGGTGGGGCCTTATCAGTTAGAAGTTCCTTGGGTAAATTACCGGTATCACGTGACTTTTTTCAGCCTCGAACCCATATTTGGAAAATCCTCCACTGTGTTTTATTTATTTATTGATGAAATGTTAATGTCGTTATGAATATTAGCTGAAAACAAACACAGAACTGTTTATATTGTTTCAAGTTCAAACGGGTTAATCTTTCGTAATTAGGCTGCAGCAGATAGATCTTTTAAAAAATCATGCTTGATAATTATTTTAAAAGACATAAAAATAATAGTAATTTGTGTTGCAATTTTCAAACAAATTACATTTGAAAGATCCTTTTCTTTCCTATTCGGTGGTGTAAGGTGCGTTCGTACTATAGCAAGTTTTATAATTTTTTTTGCACCGCATATTGTACTGAATGTATATTTTAGCGCACTTCAATAAGTGCATATCCATTTCATTCTGTTCGAAAGGCTGTAGCATCATTAAAATGCACTTGAAATAATTTTTTCCCATTGGCCGTAATGTAATGGAAAACTTTTGACTGTCCCTGTAATTAAACTATACCGTCAACCGGGGAGGATACTTTGAGCCACATTTTCCTGGTTCCACTCACATTTCTATTATTTAAAAATATTATGTATGAGTTTTCAACGTCGAAATGGAGTTGTAAACAATTATCATAAAACAATGGAAAGTAATTGGGACTATTTTCGGACCAAAAAAGGCTTGGCACAACGTAGCCCCGAAATACTAGTTTTCGTGTTAGCTTTATGAAAACATTAAAATTTCCTGCCAAAATAAAAAGTTAAAGGAAAAACTATGATCACACATGGGTTACAGGTTACTAAAAGTAATATTTTGACACTTACCTTATTTGTAGCTCTTATCCAGATTGTTTCACTATAGAAAGTTTGGAGAGTTAAAATTTATACACGAAAACAGTTGTTTACAAACACATCCAGTGTTGCCCCTAAATAAAATTAAATTGCCCCTAAACTATTTAAATACCCTATAGTCGGGTATGAAATGTTTTTCAAGGGCAAAAACTTCAAATTATCTTATTAATGCTCAATACCAAGAATTAAAAACTTTTTTATGTGATGGAACACAGTAACTCCGCAAGGACCCCGGTTGACGGTACATCCGATTTTCATAAAATTTGAAATGATTCGACAAGATATTGCAACAATTATATAGTTAAAATTTCAGACGATTCGGTTGGGTAGTTTTCGCTCTGTTTATATGCGGACAGACAGACAGACTGACGGACTGAACGACGACTATAGGTGCTACGTACTTATATAATTACGAACGCACCTAAAAAGTCCAGTAAATCAAAATGAATCACGTGTTTCTATCCGTCAATATGACTTCAGCGTTACTCATGGACATGTTTTTGCTTTATAGTATATATTAATTAATATAATATTATAAATAATTTCTGAATGCAGAATAAAATTAGTTTTCTTTTTCTTCAAAATCAAAAAATCTCCTACAATGCAAATATAGCATATCAGGTTGCAGCGCAGCTGGTAGTACGTAACATATGCCGTCCAAATATTTCTTAAGGACTTCGCTAACAGGTGAAAGATTTAATTGTATTGACTTTTTCGAGCCACATTCTCCAGAGCCGTTTAAAAACTACCCCCCTCCCCATACCTGCAGAAACAGAAATCCAAACGATTGGTTTAACTCCACAGTTTCAATCAATGAAAATATAAACGAAAAGTACATCTTAATTCCAACGAAGTTCTTTATAATCGTATGCTATTTGTTTTGCCATAAGATATTTCAAATGGTAACACCCTTTTTTGACACCATATTTCATTCTTTGAATTATCGCAGTCTGGACAAAGGCATAGTATGTATACATTTTCTTAAATATTCACAGATATAGAAGGAGTCAAAATTTTGGGATGCCAATGTTAAATCAATGTGAAAAACTTGAAGTTATAATCTTCAAAACAATTATCGTATTTTCTTTTTTAATGAGATACAAAGAATAGACAAATTCCAGGCATTTATAAAAGCGTTTTCTTTTGTTAATTCAAAAATTTAATGCTTTTTAACATTTTACAATATAGCTGAAAAGTGTTTATGAATTCGGTTTGTCTGTCCGCCTGTCCGTGCTCTAACTTGCGTAAATCTAGTCCGAATAACATTAAATGAATGCATGTTATTTTGGTATACTATGGCATGTTCGGTTTTGAAAATAAAATGTGTAGCATTTTCAGTTCTTTTGCAGGTCCACTCAAAAGAATTCCTGTGCATTATGGTCTGTAAGAGAAAATCGTTTGCCCTGTATTTTAATGATATTACAGTATTTTTAAAATATTGAAATTCATATACATCACTGACGTATACTACAAAGTTCTTACTATAGAATACGGTATGCATAGAACTGATCTTTTTTTATATAGGGATACACAAAAGAATTTAACTATAGAAGAAAATGAGCAATAAATGTATTGAAGCCTACAAACAATAATTGCTGGAAGCGTTTTCAGTCATGGCATGCGTTTTTAAATTTACTTATTTTTTAAATATTACTTGGTGTGCATAAATTTTTTAGATCATATACAGGGTCGCACAAAAATTCTCAACAACATCCGCTTATTGACGGAAATTGATGAGTGGAAATTTTCAACTGTGCTATGCGTTTAACTGAACTAACTTTTAGAATACTATGTAGTATGCTTACATATCTGCAGATCACATACAGGACTACAAAAAATAAATTGTATATTTTAACGACTATTCATGGTAATAGCTGAAATCGGGTTTTCAATGCATTATGCTTTTTCCAAATTGTTCATTTAGACATCATCTCTCACCTTAATAAACTGCGAAGTTTTGTTATAGTATTCTGAATGTGTTGGAAAGTGTTTCATAATCTATGCTGTACGCAGGATTTTTCGGTCTTGTTTTTTATAGCATTCAGACTTTTCAACTAAATGTATCGTCTCTTTCAGGCAAATTTGGAAAGTGGCAGTAGAAGTAATATGCTGCAATTAGAATATAAATATATTAAAAATATGATGAAATATGAAAATTTTTATGAAATAATTTTAACTGCGAATGCGCAAGATATGAACTTTTTTGACATAATTTAGTTGTCAATTATATAGATCAAATGAAACAATAAAAGCCAGTCAAATATCGTGTATATTCAGAAGTACATTGGCGATATGATGAGCTGAAGCCCAATTCCAGTAGTTTTCTAAAAGTAGCTGGATGATAAGAGAATTTACACAAACTGTCATTTTTCTGGGTTTTTTATTTATTTATTTATTTATTGTCATATTTTATCAAAGTTTTAGTTCTCCTTGGAAGAACCATCAGAATAAGCCCATTCAAAAAAAAAATATCAAAATCCTTTTTAAAAAAAGGTTAAATACATAGTATTTTATTGGAAATCATTCAAAAAAATGACAATTTGTGCAAAATCACTTATCATCCGTCTACTTTTAGAAAGCGACTGAAATTCAGCTTACTTATATCACTAAAATCCTTTTGAATTTTCACGATATTCGACTGACCTTTTTATATGAGTTGCCCTATATAGTTGGCTACTAAATAGGGGTGGGGGGGTATCGTTCGGGCATGCGCAGTTAAAGTTTATTTTAATCAAAATGTCATTCATATTCATCGAATATTTAATATTTTTATATTCTAATCTCAGTATATTTTTTTCTACTGTACTTTGTCAAGTTCCTGAAAGTGGCATTAAATTGAAAACCCTGCATGCTATAAACTAGAAACACGCAGAAATTTTTCAAATTTAAAAAAAAAAAACTTTTATATATCCATGAATAGAGAAGGTGCAAATACCGGCTAGGATCCAAATACCGGCTACTAGGTGTTCTGAGAACTGGACGCAGCGGAGATAGGCAGAGTTTGATACTTTAATTGAAAGAAGAAAGTTGCGAAAAGTTCGTCGCTGAAGTCTGTCTCATTTACAAACAGCAAATGCAAAAGTATCGAATCGACGTAATCTGGGACATAAAAAGTTTTTCAGACATGTTTTTCTCATTTTTCTTTAAATATACTGATCATATATGGCTTTGAATTGACGATGAAGTTATTTTCTATACATATCTAGCTCTCAATTGCCGCACTCAAGTTATTGGTATTTTACTATAGGAATGGTTGGTTGGTTGGTTGGTTTTTGACGGCCGATTATCTACACTAGGGATATAGGCCCGACGGGGGAGTACCCTTCGTGGGGGTCTTTCTAAGGGAACCTAACCCGTATTTACGCATGGAAATCCATGGCTCGAAGAAAATCACGAAAACTCCGAACGATTAGTCCGACGGGCGCGATTGGGACCGAACCCATCACCTCCCGTCTACCAGCTTAGAGAGCAGAACCTCTCAGCCACTGGTGGGGCGTATAGGAATGAGTAATATCAGTTTTAACTTCCACATAGCAGTGGTCTGAATACCGGCTACCACGAGTGGTCCAAATTCTAAATACCGGCTAGCCGGTATTTAGCCCCTCTGGTTTTGCTCTGCTTGAAAAGAGGAAAATAAATTAATTTAAATAATTCCATAACCAATAAATTAATTTAAATGGTTCAGAAATAGTTCCTGTTCCATTTCGCAATTTGAAAAAAAAGCAACCGTGTCCGCAAGTCTTCAGGAGCGACGCTGATTATCAGATCACTTCACTAAAACGCGCTGTTGGACACTCCAACATTGCCTGCATTGAATGTAAAGAGAAATAGAAAAATGACGGAGGTAAACATGAAGAAAAAACAGGCAAAAAGTGCAGAAATTGGATTTTTAAAAAATGAAATGATGAAATTTATGTCTTCTGCGAGGGTGCTTTCTCTGCGGACAAGAATTGGGGAGGGGATTCTGGGTTCAGTTTTCAGAATGCGATATGTGGGCCCATAGCGATTGCACCGAAGCACAGAGTGATTATTATGTTTGTGATTATTTCCGATGAAATAATTATCATTTCAAGCAGCAAGCTTTTTTTTTACACTTTAAAAAACAAAACTATAAACATAATGGAAAGAAGACTGTCAGAGATAGACGTTAAGATTTTTATAAATTTGACAAAAATGCTTGTTTATTAAAAATTACGTATTTTTCTGTTCATAAAAAATGTTATTAATCAATAAAATTTATTAAAATAATGTTCTTATTGCTTAATAACTGATATTAGGACTGTTTGTCTGATTCATTTAGAAAAAAACTTAGGTAGCCGATATTTAGACCCCATTTTCAAAACTCAAAATTTGCAGACTTTCGGAATTTTGCTTTTTATAAACAGAAAACGCCTTTTAAACTGATTTTTTTTCTTTCTAAACAGGTGTAAAACATGTCAAGGTACCCTGCTGTCACTTTCCTTTTTACTAATTTTGAAAATTGTAGTATATAGAGTGAAAACAAAAGTGGTAGCCGGTATTTGGAGCTTCTCCTCTATTCGTGCTATTTTTTCACGAATGAACACAGATGTTGTAGAGAACCCAATATAGTCATGTTTCATAGCTACAGATAATTCCGAGCTTATAAGGTGATCATGCGTATTGTTTTTTATTCAATTTGTTGTCCATCTCCTAATTGCTAACATAACCAAATCTTCACTGTAAAATATAACGCCACACATGCCCTTTAGATCTACAAAATTCAGGAACAAATCGTCAAGTATCTTGGCAATATCAAGTATATCTCTTAGAATGTCAGCAAAATGTGTAAAATCGAAAGTATCCGGAATCTTTGGGCCAAATAGTACACTGTAAAAAATATCCGTCAATATACGCAAAATTTTCCGTAAAATTTTACTGAATAGTTTCATTTTTTAAGAAAACAGTGCAATTTCCGTGATTGACATTATGAGATTACAAATCCGTTTAAATCCAGTAAGTTTTCCATAAATTTTACGGAATATTTCTGTATTGCTTTCAAAACAGTACAAATTCCGTAAATGATGTTCAGAAATAATTGCTATGTTTGGAAAGCGAAGTAATGAGATGTATGTACTTGTCTTACAGAGATATTATTTTCAATAAAACCTCAATATTGGCTAAATGTGGCTCTATATTGAAAATATATCCAATGTCCAATGATTTCCCAAGGGCTCAAAAGTGTTGATTTTACATGGGTTTTCAAGTAAAACCGATAAAAGTTATGGAGCCATCTATGTAAGTATATTTAACACTAGAAAGCCCGCGGGCAATCATTGTGACTGCTACCAAATGAACATATCTCGGTTCGAAGCAGAAATTTTTTTTATAAAACTAGTTTAAAAGATACAAAGAAAAAAACTAGTTAAATGGATAAATTAGTAATTTAAAATAAGAATGGTGTGAAATACTTTTCTAAAATTTGAGTAAAATACTCGGTCTTTCTAGTGTTAAATAACTCAATATACAATTTTTCTTTCTTTTTTTTTTTTTAATAAAAAGCTTTAAAATAGTTTTTAATTTTTTTACGATATTTAAAAAAATTAAAATCTTATTAATTGTTTTGATGTTTGAGACAGTTGAAAAGATTGAAAGTGTTGCAGTTTATTTTTATTATGATTTTAAAATAATGTTTGACTTATTTATTGCAAGCTATTATTATTATTTTTTAAATCTGTTTAGGATGTCTGAAAATGAAAAAATCTATTTTTAATTTTAATATTTTTTAAAATTAACATTTCAGATTCAATAACATTCACTTTAACAGATTCCCACATAAAACTTAAAACATATCTGAAATATAATAACGAAATTATAAAATTGACGTTTATCTAAGTTAAAATAAGCTATAAAGAAAATTTATTTTAACACTATGTAGTAATTTACTTTATTTGAGTTTACAGTAAATCATCACACAAATAATTTTTAAAAGTACATGTTTGAAAAAAAAAATATTGGTATTCTTGCAAAAAAATATATATAAATAAATAAATAAAAATAGCATTACAATAAAATTTTTAAAATCTTGCAAAAAAGAAGCAATTATTAGTTATAATACATTCTTTCATGCATGTAATATTTTAATAAACGGTCAAGTGCGAGTATTACTCGCGCACAGAAGGTTCCGTGCAATAATATATGAATTAGTAAGTGTATTATTAAAAAAAATACCGTTGCTAAAAAAATACTAAGACTGTAAAAACTATACAACGTAGGGTTGGGTATAGCTGTATAGTATACAGGGTGCAAAGGAAAGCCCCTTTAATCTGAAAATACTTGCGAACGGAGAGAGCTACAGATATACAAGTGAGGTAACGGTACAGTAAAGCGACTACGCCCTACCTAATGCAATCGACAGCAGCACCCCTAGTGGCGAAATTTGGAAGATACCCATTGCAAATCGAAAACGAAAAGAGGTAGAGCAAATTTTCCAATTAGAAAGTTTTAGAGCATCAGTTAATTAGTACGAAACGATCTATGGTTCACACGGATAAGATAAATCGTCGCCAGCATACCCAAAAATGTCCGAAATCGATGAGCGACGATTTTACGTTGCCTGTTCACATTCCGGAAATGTAGCAGTGCACAATTGCGGATTGTGACGTTGTACTGTACAGTAACGTCTGTAAAGATTTAATTTTCAATGCATTTAAAATTTTAGAATAACCCTTTCAGGGCCAGAAGAATTCTGTTCGTAAACTGATGAAATTATTGACAAACACCAGAATATTCAAACGAATTTCTCAGAAAACAAAAACATTACAAAAGCAAAATTTTATTAAGATATTCTTGGTGCCATTTGTCAGTTTTGGAATTAAAATTAGGTGGCTAGACCGTCTAGCCACCGCCCTTGAGATCTATGTCGTCGTATTGAAGAGATTTGCAATAGACGTTCCATGCTGAGGAATGTGCATGCAGAATTACTCTCACGAATACAAATGTGTATCGTGAGCAATGGCGAACTTTTCGAAAATACTGAATATTAACTTTTTATCACTGTGAGACACTTCGTCTTTTTTTTTGTGTGTGTGTGTGATGTTATCAAAATGTATTGAGATAAGTACGTATTTGTAGCATACATTGTGCGTATTTCTTCATACTTCTGACTATTCCATTCAAACATTTACACAAAATGGAGTGCATCGATTTCGGTCATTTTGGGGTAAACAGGCAAAGATTTATCTTATCCATGTAAACCAAATGTCGTATTCCATTAATTAATTGATGCTCTAAAACTTTCTAACTGGAAATTTTGCTCTCTCTCTTTTCGTTTTCGATTTGCAGTGGCTATCTTCAAAATTTCGCCATTAGGGGGCGCTGCTGTCGTTTTCATTAAATCGGGCGTAGTTGCTTTAGTATACCGTTACTAAACTTGGATAGCTGCAGCTCTCTCCGTTCGCAAGTATTTTCAGGTTAAAGGGACATTCCTTTGCACCCTGTATACTAGAAAAGTATAAATGGATATACCATGAAAGTTCAAAGATATATGGAACCTAAATATTAGCAAATATAGCTATTCTGTATATTTGTTATTCCATATGGGTTTTTAGTTAACCTTTAAAGACATAGTAGGTGTATTCAGAGAGCCACTCAATGGAAACTAGTCGCAAATCCCATAGTATTTGTGTGATTAATTCTCATTAAATTAGTCTGTTTCTCACAATTTGATGTATATTGCTTTTATACTGCTTTTGGGCATTGCATTACATAAATATGTCCTTAAAATTTGTTATCTAGGCTTTAAAATCCGATGGAGCATAGAGTACGCCATCCCTGTCATTATGTATGTCCAAACCGTCCGTGTCTTTAAAGGTTAATACTTCGGCTAATTACCGACGGTTTTTTCCGAAATTCATGATCAACAATGCTTTTATACTTATCCTACGATAGGTACCTCCAGCTCTGCTCAACACTTTTGCTGAAGCCCGTAAATCGAAATTTGAATGTAACGGAATAATGCGATTTTCTCAAAAACTATGTGACCTAGGGTAATCGCTATAATTTTCCTGCAAGGTTTAAATTAATGTCTACTACCTCTAATTTTTTCATAATTTTAGTTTCAATAGATTCGGAATTAGATGGGGGAAACATATTTTTGCACTACATTTTCCACCATAACTTTCAAAATATAATTCCTAAAATTAAATGAAATATATTTTTGATTTCAGCGTTACGAAAGCTTTCACACGATACCCCACACGATATACAAAGAAAAGATTTTTTTTCAAGTAACTTAATTAGCCCCTCTACATTTTTCCTAAATATATTTATGAATATTTATTAATCTGTAAATATGTGGGTCAATAGTCTTTATTACTTCCCCCAATTTGAACTTTCCACGTTGCATAGTTTACGAGTAAAAGGGCTGTGACAGACAGACACAAGAGTGATCTTATAATGGTTCCGTTTTTACTTTTTAAGTACGGAACCCTAAAAACAAGCATGAAATTAAAAAGCTAAATATTCAAAATTATGGAAACATTCAGAATTGTATACTGAATTGCAAAATTTTATCGCTACGAAAATATGTTACTTGTTTAACATCTTGCCCTTACTTCATAAAAAGCATCTGAAATTAATAACGATATTTGAAAACGTTATTCGTGTTCCCGCATAATGGTTAAGATCGCTCAGCTGGCAGAGGACAGTTCCCTAGTTCAAACCCCGCCGGAGGTAAGTGTTGTTTCATTACTGTTATTTCAATTAAATAGAGATATTGTGATCTTGGTGTCCGTAAAAATTGAAATTCATAAAGATGTAAGCTTGAAAAGTTAAATAATATATGTCTTTAAAACAAACATTTTTAAATAGGGAAATATGAAAAAAAGTAAACATTTTGTAAAAAACAGGAAAATTTTCTGAAATTTACGAATTTTTTGCCCCTTAAAATAAGGAAATAGTACGCATCTCGATTTCCAGTACAATTTCCTTATTTTAATGGATTTTTTTTTCTACAGTGTGTAAAAGACATTAAGCTCGAAGCCGCTGCGGTTGTCTAATTGCTTCAAGGCCGGGAGCCCAACCCTTCCCGCTTTTCAGTGTCTTTCATTTGACTAATTTCCCTTTTAAATTAATCCGGTTTATAATTTTCAATTTTTTTCTTTTCTTTCTGGCTTCCGCTAGTGTCATGATACAAGGAACGTGAAAGGAACGCGCGGAAACATCACTCTCCGCGAATTTAAAAGGGAAATTCGTCAAATGAAAGACATCGAAAAGCGGGAAGGTTTAGGCTCGGGGCCTGAAGGAATCGGACGACCACAGCGGCTTCGAGGTTATTGTCCCTGTAATTCAGATTCAATTAACATTTTGTAGAAACGTTTTCAACCGTTTTTAGCCCAAACGCATATTCAATAAGATAATCAACTTAGTAACCCATGATTCTATATGAAATTATAAATGCTTATTAAATATCCGTTAGTAACAAAATGTTTGTTTTATAAAACTATTCAGACTAGGAGCATCATAACTGGATTTGTAAGAGATTCATCTCTCTATTAAGAAAACATGTACAACAGCTGAGAGACATGAAATCTTTTATAAATCAGATTTTAAAAATAATAACGTTACTTCAGTGCGATCTTTTCGCTACTGTTATTACCTCTTGAAATCGCGACTGCATCCTTAAAACAATTCTACAGACAAAAGCTAATCTACCAAATCAATATGATTATAAGGGAAAATCTTACACTATTACACACACATAAAAGTCAAACTTAATTGTGATGTGTTTGAAACTACATAGTTTGTTTTGATATTCTGTACGCCCCGTATGATTTTCGTTTACCCCTCTATATCTCTGCAACAACGACGTTTCATAAACAGAAGTATAATTTGAAACAACGATTTTTTATCATTTACTTTGAAATAAAATTAAAATTGCTGAAATTTAAGGTCTTCATTGGGCAAAGGTCAAAATTTAAAAAGCACAAAATACAAATTTACATACATTTTACTGAATGTGCAACCGTAGCCAATGTTGGAACGCTTTTATATTCATTTAAAAAGTAGAACCTACTACTTAAACTTGTTTTATAGAAGTAGAGATAAATTTGTTTTTACTTTCACAATTCTCTCTCACATAAGCAAGCACGTGCAATATTTTATGTAGCAAGTATTTTCTAAAAAATAAAATAAAATAAACTTCAATTAATTGTTACTTATCTAATATTTATTTATTGAACGCCAGTTGAAATATTTTGGTGAGAGTGATTTGGGACAAAGCAGCGTCTTTTTTGTGCCAACCGTTATTGTTATCCACCGTCCATTCACTTTAAACCTTTATGCCTCAACGGTACTTTAAAGTACCATTAAAATAACTTGTTATAAAATTAATTTAATACATCTATTAGTAGTAATACAGTTTAGAATTAGTTATAGATACTTTATCTTGCTCCAAAGCATTATAGTTGCACAAAACAAAAATATTTTTAAAAGGTTGATTTCTTTTTCATTTGCATCTTTTTAGATTTCTTGATGTTGAACGATTGTGTGTAATTCCATAAAATACTAAAAAAAGTATTTTAAATAAACGATTTGAGTGAAGTTATAAATAAATATTGCACAAAATCCCTATAAATTCAAATTTAATTAATGAATTTTAATTGGCAAAATCCTTCTAAAATCTATTAAATGATTGTGTAAATCTTCTAATATAGTTTCAAAAATTCCCGAAAAATGCTTTAGAAGATGAAATTTTCATGAATTCATAATTTGGGATATAAAGGGTTAAATCTCATTAACGTCAATATCGTTCATTTGTACGTGCAGTAGACGATACTATGTTAAAATTTTTGACTTGTCCCTGTCAAAAAACTGTACAATATGATGAATATTTTAAAAACATAATATAGTATTCTGTTCCTTCACCACATACTGAAATTTCGCGGTGTTTGGTTGTTTTTTAGAAATTAGTCTGAAATGTAAAAAAAAAAAAAGACAACCAGAAAAACATACCATTTTTGGATCCTGTTTGGTCCCATTTTGTCCCTCCCAAAACGAGCCCTTTCCAACAAAAAAAATATTTACTAAAACTTCATAATCCATTTAAAAGTTATCTGCGGACATACTTAAAAAACAAGCAAATGGCATAACCTCCTTTGCTGGAATTCAATTAAAAATTGAGAAAATTACAAAAGAACATGAAAGATTGTGTACTGCCGAACGCACAGAAAAGTGACATTATTAAATATCGGTTATTAAAAATAATGATCCTATATATTAAAACGCAAAGCTATTTCTGTAAGATCAGATCAGAACAAATTTGACACAATTGCGCATGCGTCAACTGTTATTTGAACCTCCTCAATTTAGAGTTGCTACTGGCGTAGCGAGCTGAAGTAGCAGTTTAAAGCTCTGAATTTTTGTAAAGGACACAGCTTCGAGTCCAAGCCCGGCAAAATGATTTCTGTAATATTTTTGTCGATAATTCTTTTCAATAATGGCATAATTGAGCTTATCTACAATTTTTGTTATATTTTCTCTCCATTATCAAGAATATATATGCGTGTCTGTCAGAAAGAAAAGTTTGCCATTATTTTCCTTAAAAAAGAAACGGAAAGAAAGAAAAATATTCATATAAGAACTATAAAAGAAATTACCTTGATATCCATGCTTTAATATTTAAAAAATTTATAAAAATGTAAAATTAAATTCAAGTAATAAAAAAAATATATTATAAATCGTTAGCGGCATAAAGTTTCAAATTTAGGTTTTAGAGAATGACACTGATAAAAATAAAACTCATGGCAGCTTTTAATGGTCATGTAGTTAAAAATAAATAAATAAATAAATAAATAAAAATAAATTTTGCTATTAAATAAAAAAAGAAAGAAAGAAAGAAAAGAAAAGAAAAGGCCTTATTAAGTAAAAATAAATGCTTTAACCAGTATTTTTAGGTAAATTTCTGATAAAAAGCAAGCATAATTGGTTGTAAATTATAAACTTAAAATTCTTTCACTTCATTGAATACGTTAGAGACTGACAGCACCATCTATCGCCTTAAAGAAATAGGAATAACTTAAGCAATATAGAAATTTATCACGATTTCAATAATTAATTTAAAAGCAACTAATTAAAAATTCAAGAATTTTTCTAATGAAATATACAAATTATTTACCATCAAATCTTGACGGGAACTATCTAGTTACATAATATTTTATTTAAGAAAATGTAGACATTGAAAGTCAAAAAATACTAAATAAAAGAGTTCAGACTAAAGAATTCTTCCTCACAAGAGGAATTAAAGATTTGGAAGTAAGGTCATTGTCAAGGTTATTGGTACAAAAGAAAGGAATCAACTTCAAAGAAATCCGAAAATGAGTAAAAGCAAGAGTGCATCATATTCCAATATAAGAAAACTCAAAACTTTGGCCTGAACTCTAGAATACTTTGTTCAAAAACTAAGGCGTGAGACATCAAAGATTTCATTTTCCCTCAGAACGGGAATTTGTCTTCTGTTACCTCCTCTAAACAGACTACTATTCCATTCCTACATTATATAAATTTCTCGTCTCTAGTATGAAAAACGAGCTTCAGATTTTTTGAACGTTTATTTTGAAATCGTAGATTTCATTAATGGTTGTGAATTGCGAAGAAAATATGATAGTCTCGGGGTTTGATGTCTAGGAAGTATTGGTGAAGATGACAAAAATCAAAGATGAATCTGGTTATTGTTTCCTTCTCCGGTTTTGATGAATGTGACTTGGCACTGATTCCTACAAACTCAGTAGTGAGCCTCATCCCTGTATTTCCAAAACATTTGTCCTTCAGAATATCATTCTTTTGACAATAGATAACGATTTGCGAAATCTGCGATTCTAAAATAAAGTTTGAAAGGAAGCTAAATCTTTTTTTTTACGACATCAACATCATTCATCTTAACGTAAGAATGTTTTTTTTTTTTCACATTCCCTGAAATATTAAATACGTTTTACACATTTTTATTTCAAAGACTTGTTAGAGTCGATTTGCATATATCTAATAATGATTTTTACGTGAATGTTAAGATATTTACTATCTTATTATGCCCAAATCTATCTTTTATTAATTGTGTAAGGTAAATAAAACGTGAATTATTTTGTTTACACTTTACGTACAAATTTTTCTCAATGTGCTATATTGCCATTTTCACTGAATTCAACTTTATAATAAACTATGACGAAATGTTTTCAATTATATTGATAAATGTATTATTAACTGCTTCGCTTACCAATTCTTTTGAAAAAACTCCGAAAATCATCCCATTTTTTGCAATCACATCATTGCATTTCATAATTTGACTTTCATATCACAAAACTTGGAAAACTGCCAATCAAATAATGTATATAAATTAATTATGTATAATTTATTAAATTATATAAAAATATTTTTTTTCTTTTTAAGTTTCAGGTCGAGTAAAACCGTGATAAAACAAATCGTAGTCACAAATTATGCCACGTCAGAGTTTTCTCAGGATAATAATTAATTGTCATATATACGAACCCGAGATAAATCGGGATAATAAGCGAATCGTTTAAAATATCATTGACCCAATTCAAGATAATATCAAATATTAATCTTCAGTTTAATCTTCAATTAAAGTCGTGGTTTATCGTTCTCCGGTATAGTAAGTAATTTATTACGGGTTCCTTAATTTTATTTGCACAGCTTTTCAAGACTGCACTTAGTTTGCATCTTTCCCACCATTCAGTACTATCATTTTAACATCTAAACCATATGGACGTATTTTCGAATGAAGTTCTTTAAATTAAAATACTATAGCCATAAAACGCAGAAATCCCTTGCAAAATATAATATTTTATAAGAAAATTCAAAACGCAGATTTAAAATACTGGACATTTAAGAAAAGAAAAGTGGGATTTAGTCCAGGGGAAATGTACATTTTACCTTGCAAAAGGTCGGGTAGAATTTTTTTTTCGGACTTGTTTATAATGATACCAACATAGAAAAACCAAGTTTTCTAACAAAACTTCTTAAGGCTAAATTTTCTGTGGCCAAAAGACAAAAACATCGTGGGAATTCTTTTTTAAATATATCGAGACCCGTTGCCGTAGCATATTATTTGTCAAATGCAATATTAAAGAGGACAAAATTCTCTATAACTTTCATGCTTACAACTTTTTTATGCACTCAAAAGCAAGCGCAGTAGGCCATTTCAAAAATAAGACAACTTTTTAATAAGATAATTTTTGAAAAACGTAATTTTGCCCTGATTATTCAAATGTTCCGCGGATTTAAACGTGTATGTCGACTTCTAAAAATTGGTAGCAGTAAAATATCTATTATTTGCACACTCACATCTTTATTTTCATCTCAAGAATCATTTTACATTCAATAAATTTATATAATTTTAAAAGTAGGGCAGAGTGTAGATGAATGAGACAATTTTCATATTTAGACAGTAACTTTAAGTGTATACTATGTTAGCTTCAAAGCATTGTTTAAAAGAATACTTCAATATTTAGTAACTTATTGGCACGATGGTTTCAATTAAGAAAAAATTCTTGTTTAATTTTAATTACTTTCATGATGTTATAATTTTTATGATGCATACATAAATTTCCAGGTATTAATAGGATAGGTATGAAAATTTGCGAAAAACACATTTTATTCCACACTACAATGGTATATTTTATTTACCAATTTATTGATAACAAATATTTTAATGTTTTACAGTTTTAAAGGTAGAAAACATTGGATTGTATTTTCATATAAAAGGGTGGACTCAAAAAATAAATACCTTTTATGTAAGAAATATTTTACCTTATAAAATTGCTACAATAAAAATCCCTGCCGGCCCGGCCTACAGGCGGAGGTAGATTTCGAAGTTAAGTATACTAATTTCACCAACAAAAACTAAATCATAATTAGAGATAAACCCACTTTAACAATTTTATCTGGCCGCTTTTGACGAGTTTTTATTTCATTTTTATATAATGGCTGGTTTTATCAGAATCATGTTAAGGAAGTAAAAAAAAATACATTTCCATGCTCAACAACTCGAAATTTTCTGGCACATTTTATGTTTCATTTTTAATAGAAAAAAATATGAAACTTGCTAACGTGATTTTTGAAGAAATTTATAAGCGATCTGTGTTTTTATTTTTCGTTCAATTAATTGAAACTTGATTTATAAACAATTATTTTCTCAGTAGAACAATATTTTTCGTTTCTAAGACGATCGCTTCGGGAAATTCTGTTCAAAATACCCACTTTGACATAATCTTTTGAAAGATATTCTGCCTCCATCAAAAAATCGATCATTACGGTACATTATATAGTTTCTGAATAAGAGAATCTACCAATTGGATGCGTTTGAGAGCAAAAGTGAATTTAAAAATGAGTAAGAAAATAAGCAGTTTGGATTTAATAAGATGATTTTTTTCTTCAACGCTATGTATTTTTTATTTGTTTTTGCTGTAAGAATTGGTCCTATCAAAAACTTGTCTATATAAATGTTGTAGACAATATTAAGAAGATATACGATAAATTCATGGGGATTATATATCTTGTGAATTGACGGAGTTATGGATTTTTTCTTTTTCAACCCCCCCCCCCCCCCCCCCCAGTTTTTTCGTTTTCGTTTTTAATTTTTTTTTTTTGCGGTACGAATTGGTCCTATCAAAAACTTGTAAATATAAAAGTTGTAGATAATATTAAGGAGATTTATAATAAAATTAATTGGGTTTGATATCTTGAGAATTGACGAAGTTATGAATTTTTTTCTCCGAAAAACCCTTTCTTGCGCCCCTTGAGCCCATTTTTAATTTTATTAAAAATCTGTGATAAACTTTTGGCCCTGTTTTTAGAAGTAATAAAAACTTTAAACTGATTTGATAAGTACAAAAGTTAAGAAGTTATGGGGTTTTTTCTGTTTTCACAAAACCCCTCCCTATTTCCATCCCCTTGGTCCAATTTTGCCCATAAACGAACTTGACCGAGATTTTATGTATCAGTTTGGAAAATATTTGTGCAGAATTGTGGAAGTTATCGGTCAAGAAGAAAGTGATATATATATACAGATAAATAGATAGATAGATAGATATAAGTTTTTTACTGAGGGTGGTTTTGGGTTCTAGGGGTCATGATCGGTGTAGATCTTCAAAACTTTTTCAGAAATTCCAACATAGGGGAGAATGTAATAGGTAGTATTTCATACGAAATCTACCTAAAATGACAACAGATTATTTCACTAACTAATGTTATGCATTTATCTTTTGTAACATTTAAAAACTCTGCCAATAAAATATTTGAGATCACTAGTTTCATAAAAATATTTAAAAGGTTAGTTTTAAACAATATTGTCAATTTTTTCCCAACTTATTTCAATAAATACAACAACAGATTATATCATTTTAGCATGCAAAAATATATAAAACTTTAAGATTATCTATTAATGGCTTTAAAGCTCAAACAGAAAAACTTACTTTGGTTTGAATTTAAATATATATATATTTTTTTCATATACCTGAGGTCGATATCTCACGTTGTGCGTTTTTAATTTTTCGAATTTGGTTGCAGTTGTTTAATTAGGATACTTTAAATTCCAGAACGGGTCCCAAACAGTTTTCAAAAAATGAAAGTGTCCTAATATTTAAAAAAAAAAAAAAAAAATGCAAGCAAACCCGAAAAATTACAAAAGCACAACATTAGTTATTAATCTCAGGCAGCCCATGAGAAAAAAAAATATTTAAAAGTAATAAAATGCAACCAAGGTATTTGCCAAGAACGCTCCCATAGGTTTAACATTACCTTGCGAATGTCTGTGTGTGACTAATTTAGTCTCATAATTCATATAACTGACTTTAAACGCCTCAACACTACAACTACCGTAAAATTTTTGAAAATGAAATCTGTATATACGGAATCCGGTCTTTAAAGAAAAAAAAATATATTTTCATGAGAAAGAATATGAACAATTATACCTGCTAAGATGGAAACCTGTTTAAAGTGGTATATATTTCGGTCCGGATTTCAAGGTTTTAATGATCAATATTTGAAAAAGCTGATTACGTAGTTCAGCATTGCGTATTTAATGATAACACGCTTAAAACTTTCCAAATCTGGCTATTAGAGATTTATTAAAATTCTTGAGGCAAATTTTCTTATTAAGGGGGAGGGGAGGGGGCGCCAGAATCCATATTTTCCACGAGTGCACAAAAGGCTAGTTTTGGCCCTGAAACGCATAATTTACACGGTTTTTAAGAAAATTGAAAAAATGTCCTATTTTTGAAATGGCGTACTGCGCTTGCTATTGAGTGTATAAAAAAGTTGTAAATATGAAAGTTGTAGAGAATTTTATCTTCATTAATATTGTAACTGGCAAATAATATGCTACGGCAACGGGTCTCGTGATATTTCAAAACAATAAAAAAAGTCCCAATTTTTTGGGTTTTTTGGCCACAGAAAATTTAGCTTTAAGAAAATTTGTTAGAAAACTTGGTTTTTCCATGTTCACATCATTATATACAAGCCAGAATAAAAATCTTCTACTGTACCTTTTGCAAAGTAACCCCGTTTTTTTTTTTTTTGTACATTTCCCCTGGACTAATTGTGTGTGAAGCTTGTCAAATAAAAATCTGCTACAGCACTATTTCTCACTTTTTTTTTTTATCTCGTAGTACACTTAAACCTATAATTAATTTTTCGCGGTATATATTAATTATTATTGTGATAAAAAAAAAGAAATTGCAGAAATTCTCACAAATATAATGTTGGAAGGCGAATATTCTTCCAATACTTGCAAATTCTTAATTGAGAGAAAATGACAGATTTAATATGCGTGGTTGAATCTTTATTTGTTTTAACCGTCTACCATTTCTTATTTTAACCCTCCACATCTCACAAAAAAACCTATATATGTGTATTTTTTTTTTCTAATTCATAGGTTGTATTCTATTATTTTTATTTAAAAAGAGCAATAAAAACAAATTTTACGAAAAAAATACACGTAAGGCTGATAATTTGGACTGTCACCTATGAGGGGCACACAAATTGAAGATCGCATCACAGCAACAAAAATTAATCAAACATTCGAAATCCTATACATATCAATTTAACATTAACTTTAATATCCATACCAAAAATTAATACGGGTTAGGTTCCCTTAGAAAGACCCCCACGAAGGGCACTTCCCCCCAGGGCCTATATCCCTCGTGCAGATAATTGGCCGTCATAAATACAACCAACCAACCATACCAAAAAATTTTGAAGGTTATAGTATCAGATCAGAAAATTCGAGAGATTTGGGGTTTTTTATGGTTAGGATAAAACTTTTCTAGATCCCAATAAAGGCGTCACGGTACATATTCATTTAAAATCCGTGTCACTTAGAAGTGACAATAGGCGTTGGCGAGTTAAACGTTTCTTCAACTATAAACGCAGATGCACACATGCTTAAAACAAAATCAATTCTTCAAAAGAGTTTGAGGGAAAGTAATTCCGCAGGCCAATGTGTTAATATTTCCTTATAATAAACCTAAAGTTTGTAATATATTTTCAAAAACATTTTAATGCAATTCATATATTTTCATTAGCTCAAGAATTTCTACCTAATTTCTAATTATTTTCCTGAAAGCATGAACTTTATCTGAATCTAGAACATTTATATTATTTCCCCTTCATGCTCTTATGAAGAATATTCAAACACTTACATAAAAGTGCAAGAAATGTAATTTTAATTCATTGAATCAAATCTTAGAAACATCGTATAATTTATGATGTCGCATAGAAAAAAATATTTCTGTTATTTTGTTAAATCTTGATAAAACATGGCAGAAAATTTTCGGCTGAGAGCTATTTATTGCTCTACAGCAATGTAATTATTTATTCCTCGGCTACTATTTAATGGAAGAAGTTGATACAATCTTAGGTTTACAATAGAAATTTTTCTTTCAACAAGATGTGGATTAGAGCCCTGCGCGGAACCCGAAAATTATATTTAAACTCAACCCTAAACCTAGCAAAAAAATTTCATCAATCCGATACACTTCAACTTGAACTCGACCCAAATCTGAAATGGTAGGAATTCCATATTTTAATACAATTATGTAAAACAGCGTACATTTCCATATCTACTATGAATTTAATATTTTATGTGGAAAAATGAACTGACGTATACTCATTAATATTCAAATATATACAGTTTTTTTTCTAAAAAATATTTTAGACTTTTTGAAAAATTGGGATGACCCAGACCCCAACAGAACTGCGGGTCGGGTTCAGTTAAAATCGGATTACCTGTCCAATACAGGACTCTACTGTGGTTATTTTTAAAAAAGCTTAAACTGATTTTTAAAAGAAATACGTTTTATTTTTTAAAGAAATAGGGTTTTATCTTAAAAGAAATATTGCTCTAATAAAATTTATTATAGAAATTAAATAAGGTATTTATTATTCATTATTAATCTTTATTAAAACTTAAATATGCACTCCTAATAACTTTAAGGTCATTGTTTTGCAGATAAAATCACAGATGTTTCACAGAACTGATAATGTGAGAGTGTAACATGGGGTCGGTGACCGACCAAAAAGAGAGAAATTAGGTTTGAAATCAAGTTAAAAGATTCATCCCATAACAATATTTAACTAAATAAGCTAATGCCTTACATTTGATCTTTTTATTTCATAATTTTTAATAGAAAAATAATAAAGAGATGCTGTCACCCATGACATTACTTTCAAGTTTAAAACAATAATATAGAATTATTTGTAAGGTAACTGCGTTTCTTCCACAAGTGCGGTTAATTTTGCAGTTTTATATACCACCAACTTCATTCTAAACAATAATATAATAATACAGAATCATTGACCAATTGCAAATTCCGAAACCATACCTGCAAACCTTCCGTTTTGTTTTGTTTTTAAAATCAAATAATATCAAAAATTTTATAAATAAAATGCGTTAATTAAGAACAACATAGAAACAAGAAACATTTCTTTAAATATTTTTTTATCTGATTCAAATACATTTCACTTGAAACAAGAAAGAAAAATCATGCGTTAAGCATAGATTATGAAACACTTTCCAAAACTTCCTGAATGCTTTAACAGAACTTCGTTATTTAGGAAAATGAAGTATATAAGATAACTAAGTAAACATTTCAGAAAATGCATAAAACATTTGAAAAACTGATTTCAGCAGTTACCGTCCATATCAAATATGTATTCCAATTCTTTTAAACATTTTTTGTATTTGATCTGTAGGTTGATATATATACTATATAATGGGGAAATTTAGTTTAGCAACACAGCATAACAGGTTAATATTTCTCTTTCAGAAATTTATACTAATAGATGGAAACATACTTGTATACTTTTGTAGAATCCTGTAATTAACCTAGTATTTTTATTACACGCCACTATTTAGCTAAAGTTTAATTCAAACAAAAACACTCTTAAAACTACTGAAATCACATTTCCAGAAATTATCATTTATAGACGGCCATGTATCCAATACTTTGCGTGACCCTGTATATCATTTTATCTATGTTCTGCAAAAATTTCTTAGTAAACTAAATGCAGTTCAGCGTAAAAATGCATAACTCATTTAAAAACCACCTTTAAGCAATTTACAGTCATACATAGTAACCATTACGAATTATTTTGTGTAGCCCTGTATATGAATTATAGCATTTATACACACCATATACTATGCATAAATATAGTGAAACATAACAGCCTAACATAAAAAAAAAGATATTTCCAGCAATCATCGCTACTGTACAGTACTTTGGATAGAATATAGTACCTGAAATCTTTTGTGTGTCCCTGTAAATGCTATGCACTTCGTATTATACATGAAATAAGTTATAGTAAACATCAGAGACGTATATCAATTTCTTTATGCATGAAATAATTTAACATAATTAAAATACGCCGCAAACAATTCACTCCACCCCTATATCATTATGTAACGGAATTATTTTGTATGGCCCTATAAATGAATAATAACTATTCTTTGCACTGCATATTCTACAGAATGCATATTTTAGTGCACTTGATAAATGCATATTAATTTTATTATGTTTGAAAGCATGTAAAATCATTAAAAATCATTTTAAATGATTTTTTCCCATAGGCCGTAATGTAACGGAAAACTTTTGACTGTCCCTGTAAATGAACTAAACATGCACAGACTTAATTTGAAATAGGGAATGTGCTATGGTAAAAATTAATAACATCCAAAAATTTCATGGCAATCCGAGTATATTTACGGGAGTTAGAGCGCGGACAAACGGCCAGACAAACCGAACTCATAAACACTTTTCAAATTTGTTGGAAAGTGTTAAAAAAACAGAAGATTGACAGTTATGCTAAACCCTAAGTTTTAAAAGTATAGTTCAATGCTGTTGTTCTTCATATGAAAATGTATTTACGAGAAAGTATTTATTTTTCAAAAAGCTACTAGATTTTTTATTTTATGCAGCCCCTGGAAGCCCCTGGAATAAGTTAGCTTTAAAAAAAACTTTCTTCATACTCTAACAAGTAAAACAATAAGAATTTCATTTTTTCTCTTTGCGACTAAAATATATCTAATTATAATACTTTGAATTTTATCGAATTTTGGAATTTTCTGGCACCAAAAATGCCTCCTCCTTTCTGGTGTCGGAAAATGCTGAAATTTTATGAAATTCGTAGAACCCTAACGAATTGAGATTTGGTCGTAGAAAAATGGAATTTTTACTGTTTAACTTATAACTTATAGAACTCAGAGAACGTCTAAAAATTTTAATTTAATAACTTAAATATATATATATATTTGTAAACGCAATTCCACGTGATGAATAACAAAGTTTGATAATTTTTTTCCAATTGGAACTATGTTAAAGCTAACGGTTTAGGAATTAGATATTGATCATATATATATATATATATATATAAAGACACCCTGTATAGTGTGACAGCTGAGAATTAAAATTTATTTTTAATTTTGCTTTATTTTCTGCATATTTTGAGGTAAGATAGGGTTGCGGGCCATCTCAAAAATGGAAAATAAAAAGAGATGATTCTTGGAAAATTTGCTTTTTTTATACCGAAAATATAAGAATTGTGTTTAAATAAGAAAAAAGTTCAGTTTTCATTTCATCTTTGCTTTGTTTTATAAGAATGAAATACAGCCGAACTCGGTTATACGAGAAGCAATTTAATTATGAAAAAGTCTTCGTATTAACCGTTACTCGTAATGCCCGGGAAGATAATAAAAATCTTTAAAATACTCACATAGTTAAATTAATTATTAATTGCTCTAATTATTTAAATGCAAAAATTTATTTCATATCATAAAGCTCCGTGCTAATGAAAAATTAAGAAATAAAAAAAAAAAGTTTCTACCAGAGAAGTACTACCGTAGGCGGTCTCTGATTGGTTGTTTGCGAGGTAAGCTTCCGAGCTATTAAAGCCTAGTAGAACATGAAAGACAGACATTAATGCAATCATTGAAAAAATCGCAAATGGCGGATTCCATTGTTCAGAAAGGAATAAAATGGCGTCAACATGATTATGCAAATGAGCGTTTTTTGGCAGCGATTACTTTTTGGGGGGAACTTGCTACTTTCATTCTTGCGATATAAAATAATGAAGTTAGAATTGTGAAACGGAAATTTAATAAACAGCGTCGCGAGCTGTGGATCTTACAGCCATGTGACGGGATTCCTTTATTAATTCTACCTTACTTTCTGCCGAAATTCAAACTAGAGTGAACGATGTTTTGTTCGTATTAGCCATGATCCTACTTTTGTAGCTCATAATAAGCGGGAAAATCTCAATATGGTTTAGATGACAAAACTTTCTTAATGTATAAATTGCCAGTTTTAACCGTGTCCTCATGTTAGATGGACTCGTATTAACCAAGTTTAACTGTACTTAATTTCTTAATAGATAGTTTCGAATTATTAGTAGCAGGTATGTCTTTTAGAGTAGCTCAGATATGGTTTGCTTAATTTACAAAGCTAAAGTATGCTTGCCATCTGTTTAATATCTAATGTTATATTCTATTATTATCACCTGTAGTATGGAGTAAAATTCATACGTTTTCTTTACTTGACATTTTTCGAAGCATTTGCATCAGTTTTAATACATATTTCGCCTAAAATTCGTATTTTTTAATTAAACTGAAAATGAATGATTATACCAGAGTACTTAATTGAAAAAGCAGTTTTACATTGTCAAATATGTTTCTTCATGAAGAACTTGTCCTGTTTTGAAACAAACAAAAATGGTTCTTTTGTTTTGCAGGTATGTTTTATTCGTAGCACATATGATTGGAATATGAAATTATTTAATATAATTCTTCATACAGTCAAGAAGTTTTTTTTAATCAAAAAGTTGTATTAATACTTGGAAATTTTTCCAGGGAGAAACATTCGCCTTGCATACAATAATTCAAATGAAAGTCAAATTTCAAATTAATTGCTTAAAAGGCACAAAGGCCAACATAGTGAAAAATAAACCTTTGCGCCTTTTAAGCAATTAATTTGAAATTTGATTTTCATTCAAAAAGTTTTATTCATTTAATATTGTATTAAGTATGCTTTCAGTTCCAACTGACTAATCTACCACACATTAGCTGTTCTTACAGATTATCTGATAAACGAAATTTTATACTAAAATTAGTCCTTACCGGTAATTATTTTCGATGATTCACGTATTTGCGTAACGATACTTAGAAATTTAGCCTTCAAATAAAATTGTTTGAATCTATCAAAGTGCAATAATTTCTCTATATAAAAGGAGATGAGAAGTACTATCAGAATTTCCATCAGTACAAGTACAGCCCACACCCACAAGATGGTATGCTTGTGTTATCTTCATTCAGAAAATAATTTTTGGGGCTAGATAACATGCTGTATCTAATGATATATTCTACTTAACTTATGATAGATTATATATAAAAATCATTATATAATATTACACAAAGTAACAAATTTTATTACATAATTAAATAAGTGATAAAGATTACACATTGCGAAAAGTTTTCTCCCAAAAAATAAAAATGTAAAGGCGAAATACTCTGGTTCTGAATTATGTGCATATGTTAGCGATAAATCCTTATATAAGTTTTAAAACACAAATAAATAAACAAGTCCTTACTGCTCAGTCGGAAGAGTAGGCTGACTTCTTCATTATTATTTTTTTTTATTGTTCATACATCAGATTTAACACAAATTAAACAAATTGATCTCACGCCTACTATGTTTGCTGTTTTGGCGAGAAAGGTCATTTACAGGAAAATTTTAAATTAGGCTTACGAAATGTCATTGAATGGATATGAGGCAATTATATCAAAAATGCTGAAAAATGCTTGAAATCATATTTTAAAAATCACCTATAGTCTGTAATATAACTAAAAAAAAAATTCTGTCCCTGCAAATGCATTTTACTACATTTATCACATCATAATACATTTACTCCGAGAGCGATTTTTGCAGCTCCCGGGAAAGGTACATTAACGGAATACCGGGGTGAAATTTGCACTTTTGACACTATATAAAATCTCAAATCTTCCGAGGAGGAGGGGGGAATTGTCGTCCCCGTTCCATCCCTTGAATTTATCACTAAATCAAGCAGGACGGTCGTTCTGCCAAGCCAAGCTGAAAAGAAATGCTAACCCCGCCAAACAAACAAACGCCAAGAATAAGGCAAGACACCGTAACTGCTTATTATACTGATGACAACTTCTCCATGTTAAATGAACGAAATATGCCAGCGTAAAATTTCCCATATCAAAAGAAGCAATCATCGCAGAAAAATAAAACCAACACTAGAAGGACCTAATAAAGAAGATCTTCAATTTGAGATCAAATGCATCCTTATAAATTAATTATAAACAGAGATATAGATTTTTTAAAATAACGTCGAGATACTGAAAATGACAGATTTATTTTCTTCGTCACAACTTAAGTTTCAATCGACGTAGAGACTTAAATAATGGACAGAAAAAAGTAAGGATTGAATTTTTGGATAGATATTTACTCAATCTACGTGCTTTTATAAAATTCAGCTTTAAAAACATTAATTTTCTATTCATAATTAGCGAAAAACTGTTAATTAGTTCTAAAGTTTACAAATTATGCCAAATAGCGATAAACCCGCCAAAACATTTTAGAAATCTTATACTTTTCTTTTATATTATCCTTTTGCATTGATTTCATAGAAGATAACTATGGCTGAGATTCAGATAGATTTTTCGCTGTTAGCGAAATGAGTTTGACCAATCAGAAGCCTGCATGTTTGAGAATATTTGCTGTTTGTGGATCCCGGCCTATGTCATGAAAGTTTTGAGTCATTTTTTTTAGTGCCGTGGATGAAGTGCAATGTTTGTAGAAATGTAGGTTAGGATTCAGATAGATTTTTCGCTGTTAGCGAAACGAGAATCGCCAATCAATAGCCTGCATTTCTGCAAACAGCGAAAACTTCACAAAAATGCAGGCTTCTGATTGATGAATCTCGTTTCTCTGACAGCCAAAAATCTATCTAGATTGCGCACAATGGAGGATATTCCAAATATGGGTTCGAGGCTGAAAAAGTCACGTGATACCGGTAATTTATCCAAGGAACTTCTATCTGATAAGAAGGGAAGATACTACTACTTTGCCTCATGAATCGTTTCATTGGCTAGCGGGTATTTACATTACACGTCTACGGAGACTTCCCTTCTTTACGATAGAAGTTTTTACCTTGACCACGTGATCAAAATGTAGATGGAATATCCTCCATTATGTTGAACACAATTTTGCATTTCCACATCCAGGTAGGGTATTAATTGTCATAACAACAATACATATTCGAAACTATTTAAGGCACTGATTCTGAACTCCTTTGCTATACCTTTCAATATTAAAAAAGTTGTTGTTTCCATATTAACAGTACTTTTCTGTATTGCTTTCTCTAAAACACAAATATAGAAATTTAACAAAGAGCGCTCAGAATCAACACCATAACAGAGAGCCTTCATACATAAGAGTGGTGATATATGCACAGGAAGCATGCTCATTTCTAAGTTTTTGCCGAAAGTATGGCTACAGCGTCTAGAATACCTCGTGTGGAAATATGCTATCCAAACAACGCTAAAAATTTGTATCCCTTAAATGTGCGACGATACTGCTAAAATCCCAAGTATCGATCACAGCGACATCTGCGGGATTTAGTATTACATTGTATAGACTAGCGATATCTTGCAGTTTGAGAAAATATCCTGCAGATGTCGCTGTGATCTGTATATTTCAGCAGCATCATTGCACAGTTAAGGGATACAATATTTTAGCACTTTTTAAAGTATTACAGGGATAGCCAATTTCCACACTATATATACAGCGCTTAGAAGATACAGTGTGGAAAACGGCTACAAAATAGTGCTAAAAAATTGAATCCCATAAATGTACAACGATGCTGAATAACAAGATGTCGATAGTAGCGCCATCGTAGTGATTTAAAAACGATAGTCATTCTAAAAGAGACTCTTTAACCTATTTCACGTCATTCCTTAACTAAATTAGCTTATAACAGACCAAAATATCTTATATTTATAGTTTCCGATATTTAACATTCTATTTTTGAAAACTCGGTGTTTATATTGAAAAGAGTTACGAGATGGCGCTCGTATCAGCATATTGCCGCTGAGCATTGTTGGAGATTTATGGGATACAAGTTTTTAGCACTTTTTAAAGCATTATAGGAATAGCCGTTTTCCACACTGTATCTTCTAGATGCTGTACTATAGCTCCGTTATAGGCCTAGATTATATGTTGTAGAAATCAACTATCCCAGCAATACTTAAAAAAGCGCGGAAATAGTGAATCCCTTAAATGTACAACGATGTTGAATTCCAAACAGTCATTTACAGCGACATCTGCAGTATATTTTTTAAAGAAGAAAGAGACACGTGTAATACACCGCTATAGCGTCTAGAATACATACTGTGGAATTTTGCTATCCAAGCAGCGCTAAAAAGTTGCATCCCTTAAATGTGCACTGACGCTGAAATCCAGGGAGCTGATCGCAGCGACATCTGTGATAAACTTTCAAAGTAAACATCGTATTATTACAGCGGGCTTGACGCCAAGCACACAGGTCAGATGTATGTTAATAAAATGTTAAAAAAAAACCGCTACAGCGTCTAGATCAAATTATAGCGCCTAGAATATATAGTGTGGAAATTGGCTATCCCTGTAATACTTAAAAAAGTGGTAAAATATTGTTTCCTTAAATGTGCAACGATGCTGCTGAAATATACAAATCGCAGCGACATCTGCAGGATATTTTCTATAACTGAAAGATATTGCTAGTCTATACAATGTAATGCGAAAATCCCGCAGATTTCGCTGCGATCGACACTTGGAATTTTAGCAGTATCGTCGATCATTTACGGGATACAAATTTTTAGCGTTGTTTAAAAAAATATTTCCACACTAGGTATTCTAGACGCTGTTACCAAATCGTCATGAAGTTTTAGCAAATATCCTGCAGATATCGCTGTGATCGACTCATTGGATTTCAGCATCATTTGAAATTTACGAGATCCAATATATTAGCACTTTTTAAAGTATTACTGGGATAGCCGATTTCCACACTATATATTCTAGGCGCTGTAGCACCGCGGTAGCCTGTCTTTTTCGTTTACCTCGGAGTAGATATAGATGAAGTCATTTGTAGCTGCTCCTAAACTGTGGCCAAAAACATATAAGGCCAGTTCATAACGTCACACGGAGTTGATTATCTGTACACGGCAATGGACACAAAAAAAATCGGCTCGCAGCTTTGTACTAATCATCGTGTAAAGATGATCCAACTCTGAGACTAACGAAAAAGACAGGCTAGCGCGGTGGGTCCGATTCTTCTTTTTTTACAGACCGCTGGAGTCACGTGATGCTCGAATGCACCAATGAAGGTGCGCGAAAAGAGCATCACGTGACTCCAGCGGTTTGTAAAAAAAGAAGAATCGGACCCACCGCGGTAGCCTGTGTTTTTCGTTAGCCTCGATCCAACTTCGTGTGACTTTTTAACATCATGAACTGACCTATTATGTCATTGGTCGCGCTAACACCCTGCCTCCTGCGTCCACCGTATATAGCGGCATCTTGTACTGGAGACTGCTAAATGGGCTGCTATCGGTCAAAATCAAGAGAGAAAAGGGCAGAAGAGAGGGAAATAACTCGTTTTTTTTGGTAACTAGTTTTTCACACGGGAAGATTGACATGCCTGTTCCTCTCTTTTCATAACTTCATGGTGGTGAAATACGCCAAAGCATCCTAAATATCTGAGAAAGTCTTGACTCGCGTCACGAAAACATCACACAAAGCAGGCGAAGCAAAGAAACAAAATCATTCGTCGGCTCACGAATATGAACGAGCCAATGAATGATTTTTCTTCTTTGTTTTGCCTCCTTTGTGTGACGTTTTTCTGACACGTGTCAAGGCTTTCTCCAATATTTAAAGGGCGTTGAATAGGCCGGGATCAAGATAGATATTTCGCTATTAGCGGGATGGGATTGATCAATCAGACGTCTGCATTTTTCAGAACTTTTTGATGTTTGCAGTAAACACCGAAAAGCCTGCAAGGATAAAGGCTACTGATTGGTCAATGTAATTTTACTAACAGAGAAAAATTTATCTGGATCCCGGACATTAACTTTGGTTGGTTAAAACAATTTTGAATAAAATCAAATCAGAAAGCCAATGTTTGTTAACTTTTCTGGTTAGTTTAATTGAAATCTTCCTCGTCTATTACTGAAAACTGAGTTCCCGTACTTTGGACAAAAATTGAATATGAGTACACAACTTGTGCATATGTCACCACTCTAACACAGTGTTGCCAGATGGGCTACTTTTTTTAACTCAGACACTTGATTGGCACCACTTTTTTGTAATTGTAAAATGTGCCTTATTTAATGACATATTAATTAAGGCGAAAACAATGGGAATTTTACCGTTTATGATAAGTGCTGGCAATCAAGAAATCTGAATTAAAAAAAAAAGTAGCCCACTGGCAACACTGCTCTAACATATAAATGTTCTGTGTTATGACCATGATTCTAAGTGCAGTTGGTTAAATTTGAGTATCTGGGCATTAGAGAAAGCAATAGTGGCCCACTGTGGCTGAGTGGATAAGACACAATGCCGCTAATCGCTTGAGAGCGTAGGTGGAAGCAGATTCGAATCTCGCCGTTATCCGCATGTGATATGACGTATGTGTTCAATAAATCAAACAAACAAACAAGCAAGCAATAGTGAAAGGTACAGTTGGCATGGAAACAACGACTTCTTTAATTCGTATAGAAAATTAATGAATAGTAGTAAATGACTCAAGTTTAAAATGTAGGCAAATGGTCTGGAAATATCAATGGCTCCCATCTAGTATTTCACAAAATTAATTTAATAGATTCACATGATGTATAACTTGATGCAACTCTTAACTAATGAAAATTCTGCAACAAGACTTATGTATGTAGATCTTTTGAATGAATATTTCAGAATTCTGAGAACAAAACGAAGTTCTTAAGGCTCTTCCTCACCCCCCCCCCTCAAAAAAGGAAATACGATAGAAAGATATAAGAATTTGGATAGCTTCAATATGTCTGTGATCTTTTGTCAGAGTTCAGAAAAAGAGTCTGGGCATAAAAAAAAAAAAAAAAAACAAATTTAACGAACGATAAGACTATAGATTTCAGGCAATTTTTAACCGAAAAATATTTAATTCTAATGTATATGCGGCTTTAATAATAGACTATTAAAGATAATCAATTTAGGGGAAATTTTACAGTAAATTAATATCCTCACATTTATGCAAATAGGTATGGATAAACAGACTTGAGTAAAATTACATATTTATTCTTTCTTCTCTATAACACGATCTAAATGAAGATGAAGTTATATGTACAGTTTATATCTTTAAATTTTTAGATTTTTTTATCAAAAATGTTCCTTTATTATGTCTAGAATTGCTAGATTTACAGATCTTCGATTCTTTAGATGCCTGCGGGTTTCCATTCTCGGATTAACCGTAGGTATTTGTAAAGGTAAATTTATTTTGCAAAACCGTCAGCAAAAAAAGTTAGAAAAAACAATTAACTGACAGACTAACTGTAAATATATATTTTATTTCGAGTCTGTTTTTTACTAAATTTTCATCTTTCGTAGAAAATTTTCAGGAGATATAAATTGAGAAAGACTGATACTTTGAAAGAAGAAATTGACTTTCCTTACTTTTAAATTATTAATCACTATAAAAAATGAATGATAGGTAAATAAAATGCATAATATTGTGTTTGCTCCCTGCTTATAAAGGCTATACAAGGACTAATTTCAATTTGAGCTAGTAGAATTATTTCAGTTATATATCATTTGTTTAAAAAAAAGAACTGATATCTATTAAAAAACAACTTTTCAAAAGTAAAAAATAAGCCAAGCAAAAAAAAAAAAAAAAAGAAAAAAGGTGAAAGTTGTGGCTAAAAAATAGTGTGATATCAAATTTCCAAGCTTATATTGCGGTACTTATTTAACATTTTTTGATAAAAATTTACCATATGTAAGTCGAGTACCTAAGTATGCGTTGATAGAAAGCATTTTCTCTTATACTAAATACATCATAACGTGTTTCTGAAAATTAATTTTTTTTTTAATTATGCATGATGGGCTTGGCGGCCATCTTTCCATATTTTACACAAATTTCTAAGCACTCAAGCTCGTAACATATTTGCATTATTAAGAATTTTGAACTTCTAGTTTTAGCTACAGACAGATAAATTAAGAAAGTTTTTTATTTTGAAAAAACAAATTGATTTTTACTGCTTTAACTAATTAATTAACCCCCCTCCGAAAAAAGAGAATCATAAAATGAAACCTGAAGTTACTTCAGCTTTATTTTTAGACACAAATTTTTAGGCACTCATTTCCATAAATTAAAAGAATAAAATGTTTGCTTTAGTAACAATTTTGAACTTCCAATCTTAACAATGAACTTGTGTGCTTAGAAATTTGTGTAAAATATGGAAAGATGGCCGCCAAGCCCATCATGCATAATTTAAAAAAATTTAATTTTCAGAAACACGTTATGATGTATTTAGTAAAAGAGAAAAGGCTTTCTATCAACGCATACTTAGGTACTCGACTTACATATGATAAATTTTTATCAAAAAATGTTAAATAAGTACCGCAATATAAGCTTGGAAATTTGATATCACACTATTTTTTAGCCACAACTTTCACTTTTTTCTTTTTTTTTTTGCTTGGCTTATTTTTTACTTTTGAAAAGTTGTTTTTTAGTAGATACAAGATACTTACAAGATCATACACTATGCCAATTATGTTCAAATTTTTTCAATAATTCGGACGTTATTATGGTGGCAAGACTTGCTTAACAGATAGATATATAAATGAGGTGATTGAAATAGATCGATTTCCAAAGAAATCAACCTAAAATATATCGAAAAAAATACTTCAAATACAGTTTTCTATTCAAAAATCTTATCACTTTATTTTTTCTTTTGTCAAAAAACATTTTTAATACAAAAATTATCTTGTACCCAGAAGTTCTTTTTATCAATATTATACTAGTTTTTTCGATCAATTTGTGTTCTAGAAAGGGATATATCACGGATGATATGTGATATTTCTCAATATCAATGACCTCTATCATTATCAGAAAATACACAAAAACTTTAAATTCTTCTGTTGTAGAAACTTCTTGTAAACTCTGATTACATAAATGATAGTTAATTACCTTATCAGAATCTACGTACAGTTTTCATGTTAGTATAAAAAAAAAGAAAATATTTATCAGTTGAAGTTTTTGTTTCTGTTAAGAACTATCTAAATCTGGGCTATCCAAAGCGATGCAAGTGACCGCCATGGCACCCTTTGGAGGTTATCTGGGTTCCCTTTAAATGTTTGCTCTTACTGGCTTTCTTTTAAATAAAAATCCATTTTAAGATCTGCTTCGATTTAAAATCGTTAATGTTTGCATGCTTTTTTATTACTGCCGGGCATTATAAGTTTTGGGCTCCTTTTCCTGTAAAAAATTATATCCCCTACATTCCCAGAAATTCTTTCTTCAATTCACGGAAATATTTCTTGTAGGACTGCTAGGTAGGTATATATCCGAGAATTGAAGAAATTTCCGTTCTTGTTTATTCGTTCTAGGACAGAAAATTTCCGTAATCTGAAGAAAGGAGTTTTTTAAAAATGCACGTCTCTTTTTTCCGTAGATCCACTCGGTTTTGAACCTAGGACCGCGCATCTCGAATCGAGAATCTTAACCACTCGCCTAGCGAGCACTTGTTAGAGAGAGAGTTTAAAATGAAGATAGGGGTTTTTGTCAAATGGGGGATTGGTAAGGCTTGTTAAATTTATTGTGCAAAAAGCTCTGAAATTTAAACTTATTTACAGGGGCATTTCGTCGTTATGAAATACTAATTGGTGTTTTAACACTTACAGAATAATAGAGGACAAAAATAGCATACATATTTTTAATAAGACATAATTAGATTGTTAGGTGTAAATTTGAATATTATATTTTGAATTAAATTCGATAAGAAATGTTTGTCTTTTAATCGGGTTTTTTTAACTTGATTGAACTACTATATATTTTTTAAATGTGTTCGTTTAGAATATATTTTACATGCGAATATTTTTTTTAATTCTCTAAAAAATAAATTACGATTAAGTTTAAAATGAATGAGAAAATTGACTCTTTATTAACCCTTTATCTACTGACGGTACTTATAAGAACCATTAAAAAAATTTGTTATAAAATTCATTTAATACATCAATTAGTTCTAATACAGTTTAGAATGAGTTATAGATACATTACTTTACCTTGTTTCAAAAGCATTATTGGTTACACAAAACAAAAATATTTTTAAAAGGATGATTTCTTTTGCCTTTGCATCTTTTCAGCTTTCTTGTCGTTGGGGAGGGGGGGGGGGTATTTTTCAATTCGGAAATATTTCTATATTTCTAGTGTAAGAACATTATATTTGTATATTTCCTAATTCTACAGAATACTAAGAAAAATATTTAAAATAAAAGATTTGAGTGGGGTTATAAATATTGCACAAAATCCCTATAAATTCTAATTTAATTAATCCTTCTAAAATCCTTCTAAATTTTATTAAATGATTAAGTAAACCTTCTAATGTAGTTCAAACAATTCATGAAAAATGCTATAGAAGATAAAATTTTCAGGAATTCGTAATTCAGTAAATAAAGGGTTAAATTCTAAAGCATTATTTTTGTTTGTTTTTAAATAAATTAGAAATTTTCATTTATTGAATTTTCGGTTTTTCATTTTAAAAATAAATTCGAACTTTGCAATTAATACAGCCAATACGCATGCATGCAAGGAATAAACGGAAATTTACCCTCTTTTTCAGACTTCGGGGAAGAATTAGCGGGAAAAAAAGCCTTATTTCTAGGAGTACGGAAATTATTTATTTAAGAATGACGAATAATTTAGTGTATATAGACGAATTTATCTTACAGTGTACCTTCAGAAAGATGTAATTGCCGAAACGTCAGTGAAGGCTTACTGTGGAGACCCGAAATTTTTTGGTTTCCATCTGTTTGTTTGTTTGTTAGTTAGTCTGTCTGTCTGTCCCGCGATAACTGCCGTAAAAAGCATCCGATTAGCTTGAAATTAAGGATGTATATTGGTGAGCTCCTCGGATTTAGCTGTATAGTTTTGGGTTAAATTTGGTTCATTCGTTCGGAATATATAGAACATTTTATTTTGTGACATAATGCTTTTCTATGGGAAGTCAGACGATTTTCAAATTTTCATTTATTGAAAGAAATCGCTCATATGAATAATAGATTTCAATGGTAAATTTTGGATGCTGAGATTTTTAAATAAGAGTATTAAATTATTCCTTTTAGTTTGCAATTTTGTCAAAACATTTGTCAGAGCTTTTAAATTAGGTGTATAACTTATGATGGAATTTTATACATGTATTCGAATAATATAAAATATTTTATTTTATGAATTTACTTATATTTGATTTTTTCCCTTTTAACCGTTGCGTAGCAACTATATCTCATCTAAAAATATCATAAATGTGAAAGTATGTATGGTTTTTTAAGTCAAATCAAAGTTAAAAGGAATGAATTAATGAATGCCTTTGTATAGATTTTTGCATATAGATTGATTTAAACGCAGAAATGAAAATAGTATTTATATACTATATAGAATAATATTTTTATTTATGTATTTAACTATTTTGATTATAAATGAAAAAGTTCGTTATTTTCATACAGAATAAACTGACATTATTCTATTAAACTTTATAAACTTTATTGTTGCCAAAAAAAAGGGGGGGGGGAATAACAATTTCTCCCAAAGAGTTAATTTTAATTTGTAAGATTTTCACGTGCAAAAAGAAAATGGAATAAGCAAATTACAAATAATAAAAAAGATAAATAGGACAAGAATGAATACATATAAATATTTCACACCAAATACCACCTAAAATAATTCTTGTAGTGGTATTTTCCCAACACTACGAAGAAAGATTCCTCGATTTATACACGATTTTACTTGGCCTTCCTTTTCTCATTGGTTGCGATTTCATTTTTGCAATTGTGTATATTAATTGGCACAAAATTTTACATTTTTATGACTGAGGTATATGTAAGGCCATACAAATAAGAAATTCCGTATTGTCTCCTATAAAATGTGATAAAGTGTTGGTTAACTATATATGTTTGTATTAAGAGGAGCAGAGCTGCCAAGCCTCCGGCGTTCTGGATACCAGTATTTTAATACAAAAAATGTTACTTTATTTAATTGAAACATTTGCGCGATTTAAAAGAACAACATTTTCTGTAAGATAATAGTGTTGTGCACAAAGCCTGAGACTTGCCATGTCTGGTGGGGAGTGAAATGTTTTATTTAATGCATTTACCTCTATTTTAATGCAACGTGAACAACGTCCCGTGTAACAGCTTGTAGAGTGTAAAATAAATTAAATTATTAAAATAATCCCTACTACGAAAAATGAAACAAAATGCCCGGCTAGGGGAAATAAAAGGTTAGTTAACCTTTCGTAATTTGACCTGAACACAGGGGTGCGTCAAATTTCAACGGTATTTGTAACTTCACGATTTTAAATTAAATGTGGATACTATTAAAAGGCTATCACAAAAATACTTAACGGCGCCAAATCACGTTTATCTATTTAGTCAATTGGAAGTGGACACGATGATGAATTATTAACCGTTAAGTTTAGAAGTCCCCCTACTTTAGGGTGATTTTAGTAAGTTAATCCTATCGAGTACATTTTTAGCTATTTAGATTAGATCTTAGATATAAATATTGCAGAATGGTAATCAAAATTGTTTTCTGGAAACAAAAATTATAAAGGTATTAGATTTCTAAATTAGATGTCTCAGTTTACATTTCCAAAAGTTCTTTATCCGTTAGTTACAGGTGTTTGTGGTTAGCAGGCAAGTAAATACTGCTGTATGGATATTAGGATAACGTAAAATGCTTGACCAAATTGTTGCTTATCCTTATAAATCGCAGTGTAAAAAGGAATCTAAGATATAGGATAATCATTAACTCAATCAATAGAAAATTACAAATGCAAAATAAATTACACAACGGGGAGTTCAGGGGGCGCCCCCCTGAAGAAATTTGCATTATTATATAAAAATTAGTAGAATAAGTAGCTCGTGAGAATTTCAGAATATCATTACATAACAACGTGTTTAATTTAACGCTTCTAATGTCTGAAACCATCGAAATATTTTTTTTTCCTTTTATAAGTGTTTGTTTAATTTAAAAAGTTTAAATTTTATTTTTGTAGAAAGATTAATATTACGCAAAGTTTGCGAAAAACAATAAGTTGCAGAGATGACGTTGAGGCTCTTGATCTGCAGATTTACTAGTGATAAATATATTTTCATTATTAATTTTTACAGTGGTCCTTTGCTTCGTAGGAGCCTTATGGCTATTACTGTGAAACGTGTGTGGATGCGTGTTTACCAGAGCTCGAGTCCAAAACAGGTTCAGGCTGGATTTTTATACCAGTTTTCGGGATCAAAGTGAAAATTTTATTTATTCACAAATTGAAAAAATAAAAAAAAACTTGTTATTTGAGATACAAGAATGTATAGTCTAAGCTTCTTAAAATATTCTACATTTTTAGGTGCGTTCGTAATTATATAAATACGTAGCACCTATAGTCGTCGTTCAGTGCGTCTGTCTGTCCGTCCGCATATAACAGAGCAAAAACTACCCAACTGAATGGTTTGAAATTTTAAATATATGATTGTTGCAAAATTTTGTCGAGCCATTTCAAATTTTATGAAAATCGGATGTATAGTTTAATTACAAGGACAATCAAAAGTTTTTCTTTGCATTACGGCCAATGGGAAAAATTATTGCAAGTGCATTTTAATGATGTTACAGCCTTCCGAATGATCTGAAATTTTAAATATATAATTGTTGCAAAATTTTGGCGAGCCAATTCAAATTTTATGGAAATCGGATGTATAGTTTAATTACAGGGGCAGTCAAAATTTTTCCGTTACATTACGGGGAATGGGGAAAAAATTATTGAAGTGCATTTCAATGATGTTACAGACTATGCACTTATGAAGTGCAAAAAATATACATTCAGTACAATATGGGGTGCAAAAAATAATTATAAAACTAGTTATAGTACGAACGCACCTCATTTGCCACGTTAGACGAGCAATTTCCAACTTGTTTTAAAAACAGTTTGAAATGAAACTCAATTGTTATTGATGGGATATAAAGAGAAATATCCCTTTCCGATTCTGAAGCCATTGCATGGTCAGTGTTAGTATCATAAGGAAATCGTGGGATATCCCTTAAAATCCTTGTTTTCTGTTTTAAGTCCTTTTACAGGGATACTGGAAAACAGCACTCATAGAACTGTCATAGTTGTACAATGATATTTTAAGAGAATAAGAATTGTGACTGTTGCAGATTTCTGTCAGTGATTGGGTATAAATAACAAATTTGGTATTTTAAACAGATTTTAAGGGACATGGAAATCTCAAAACGTTGTTTTTGAGGAGCATTTAGGATTAATGCTTAATTCTATGTAAGAAAAGAGTTTTAAATGAAAAAATTAATCTTGAAGCAATTTTAAAATATTTTTTTTAAATTTTGTACTGCGTAATTTTGGTATCGGGATCGGGTGTACTCGGGCTCTGACGATACAAAATTCTTCGGGTTCGGGTTTCGAAAAAAAAGAGTTCGAGTTCATTTCTAGCGTCTATCAATCTCTACTAGTGAGACAATATTGTCGCATGTTTCCAATCATGTGAATTTTCGAACAATACGCACACTTCATTGTTTGACACCATCTAAGCTGCGTTCCTTTGTAATAAATTTGGGCAGCTCCGATATAAATAATCTTTTTACAAAATATCAGTACATTCATTAAACATAATATTTAAAAACTTACCAAATGCTGCAACGCACAATATTAAATTTATAATCACAGATCCGATACATAGTCCAATAGCTAAAAGGCGATGCCTTTCTTTTCTTCTTCTGTCAGCTAAGCTCTCATTCAATTTCAATGGAATGTCCTCTAAAAATAATATAATAATCTCAGTTAGCAGGATAAAAGTATATAATGTTTTAATATACATATATATTTTTTAATTATCTGTTCACCTCACTTTAACTGCTGAAAATTCTAAAAGTACGTAGTTTCTTACATAAAATTTAAAGACACATTTACTAACCATGAGAAAAATTGATTCCATATAGGTAAGGTTAAATTTTGTGGAAATGTAAATAAAATATAATATGACCAACTTTTAAAGCAAATACTAAAATATCATTTTACATTTATATATAGATGCCTGTGTTTAAATGTAGTATAAAAAAGATCCTTGCAGAAATCTTTTAAATACATATATATATATCCACAAATAAATACAGAAACTTAGTATACCACAGCGAAACAACTTATAAAAACCGAACGGTGTGGTTTTAAAGTAGAGTTGCTAATAACGTGTACATTACGCAGCTTAAATTCCAGAAAAAACAACTACAAAAAACAAATCTTTTAAATTAATATTTGCATTTTGTATAACCTTTTACAGCTTCTTATATTTAAAAATATATTTTATTAGAGTTCCTTCATAAAATAAAAAATATTGATTAATATTTTCATCTTGCTATAGATATTTCGTCAGATAATTGGGGATTAACGCCGATGAAAGGAACACTGGACTTTTTTTTTTCTGTGACAATTTGGAGATTAAAATATCTTTTCTTCTCTTTTTCTTTCACCAACTGTATACTACATAATATCTGTGATTTAAAAGAGAAATCAGTCATTCTTCGTACTCTGAGTACTGCAGAAAAAATGTAAAAAGGGGGGGGGGGGGCGGTGTCCGAATTTTTTTTTTAGGTTATGCATACAGTAAAACCTGCTAAGACGTTGATCGCAAGAGACCAATAAAATATCCCGTTTTAAGTAATTCTCCGTACTAGCAGTTATAATTATATGATATTTATTTGCTGGAACCAATGATTTTCTTCGTTTAAAGCACGATGTCGTATGATTGGTAGGTCCCGTGTTCACAGGTTTTGCTGTATATATATACGTATATACATATTTATGTTATATGTACAGTAAGACGTGTCAAACGACATCTGTCTATAACAAAACCCTCTGTTAAAAGGAAACATTTCATGGTTGCGATGGAAGAATTACCATACAATTACACCTGCTAAAAAAAAACCTGTCAAAAACGGAATTTTTTCTTTGTCCCTTGCGATTGGATTTTCACAGATTTTACTGTATATATGCGTATAAATATTTATATATATGGTGAAACTTGTGAAAGCGGAACTGTCTATAACGGAATCCTATCTAAAACGGAAGAGTTTCAGGATCCTGGCGGAACTAAGATCATATAATTATACCTTTTCAGACGGAAACTTGTCTAAAACGGAACTTTTTTCTGTACCCTTGCGATACCATCTTGACAGGATTTACTGTTTCTGTATCTGTAATTGTTCAATAAACTTTAAGAATTTAGCTATTGTCTTTTGAATTTCTTAATTAAAAAAATAGTTTGTGTAAAATAAATTAAGGTCAATCTTTATAAATGCATCGAACATTACAATAACGTTATTTTAATATTTACCGGAGAAAAAGTTTTATAATCACTATGCAATTGGATTCATCTACACACGTTGCAATGAAATGAGACGCAGCACTATTAAAAATTGTCCATTATTTCCCAAACAACCTGATACTTCTAGTACATGATTAGAAGAAGCGTTCTGTTGGGACAGTAACCATGAGTCAGATGAAATTTCACCAATTTTACAATCTAAAAGGATGCATCTGTCATTTTATTTTACTAGTGCTTCAATTTTGTGTTCTTTCGTGTAAAATGTAATGAAATAACTTTAATGGACGAATTTACTTGCCAAAAAAATAATAATAATAATTTCTTGTTCTAGAAAAAAAAATCTAACATCTAACATGTCTAACATAATCAAACAATCTAAGTTAGGGGAAACTAATCTTCGAATTAGTTTCCCCTTTTTGTTTAAATCCACTTGTTTTTCAGTCATACTTGTCAAGGTCACTGTCGACTACAATAGCAGGCTGGCAGCCAGACGACAGGACGTATCTCAATATTTATGGTCCAATTTTCTTGCATCATAACTCAATTTAAAGGAAATTGTATTTCTTATATAATAGGATTTCGACAATTTAACCCAAAACTACAAGCAACGGAATAAATTTAGTTTACATATATCAACATTGGCTCATTATTTCAATACATACAAAAATCACTAAAATTTTCAGTTTTAGATTGTCTAGTGGCTTTTTTATAGTAAATTTAATTATCTAGAAAATGAACTGCAAACATGACGGAATCGAACGAGAAATATTTGAAATATGAGCCATTTTCTAATTAATGTTGGAAGCCACCTTGATGACGTCGTAAGTGTTACACGTCATACATTAAATGATAGCACCGTAGAACTTATTCATCAGAAGGGAGTTCTATATTTGAGGGGTTCACAACCATAGTAGACCAAGTCCATTTTGAAAAAAAAAATGAGATAGTCCATTTAGAAGGTGCATAAAATCTGTTTTATCCACTCCCACAGTGAACCAAGTCTCTTTTCACATATTTTCTCGTATACAGGGTGATTCTAAATTGTTTTTATAAAATAAGAGAGGTGATAGTACCCATCCAGACGAGTAATAATTACAATAGAACATGGGGTCGCAAACCACTTATTGAGTCACAAATACATGGTGTTTCAGCCTATCTGAAATCGGCTTGTCAGTAATAATTTTAAGAAAAATAAAAATATTGCAAGAAAAATGTAACGATATGTACCTTATTTTGCATGAAATGTGATGACATCACAAAAAGTTCTGAAAAACAGGGTACTCACACAATCGATGATACCGTATGAACTGATAATCACAGTTCAAAATGTGGAGCGTCCAATGCATACTGCTGGCGCATATAATAGAAACTTTTACCACTTTTTTGTGTGTGTTATCATATTTACAACAAAAGTGAGCAAGTCAATTAAAAGTTTCATTATAATATATACTTCAGTTTGCTGAAAATTATTACCTTCAACCCATCTTCGATTAAAGTACAACACTCTGTATTTGTGACTCAGTAAGTGGATTGCAACCCCATGTTCTATGGTAATTATTGCTCGTCTGAATGGGTGCCATCACCCCTCTTATTTTATAAAAACAATTTAGAATCACCCTGTATGCCATCTGTTTACAGACTTGGTTTACTGCGGGAGTGGATAAAACAGATTTTATGCACCTTCTAAATGGACTACCTCATTTATTTATTTTTTTCAAAATGGACTTGGACTACTATGGTTGTGAGCCCCTCATTTAAAATATCAACTTCCTATCTATCTTTACGAAGCATGAAACAGAACATGTTTTTTGTCATGCGTACAAAACCAATTAAAAAATAATATTTACAAAATCTAAATCAAATTTTCAAAAAGTCTCTTCCAGGGATTTTTGGGTACACCTTAGAGTGCAGTCGTGGATAAAAAAAAGTAAACACCCCCTACTAACTCCTCAACAAATTATCGTAGAAGAAAGTTACTGGTACCGAACGATTTGAAATAAAGTCTACTTTTATATGATGTATATAAAATTTGCTTAGGGGTCATCTACATATTAAAACGAACCCAAATTTCATTTTTTCAATCGCAATGCCCAATTTTAGCAAAATATTTCAAATCTTCGGTTCAAACTATGCGTAAACACCAAATTTCAAGTCATTTGAAAGATAAGTTTTTGAATTATAAGCATTTAACATTTACTGCTTCTAATGTCAAATTACATTTTCATATTCTTATAAAAATCTCCTGAAATTATACTAAAATACCGAAACATAAACACGTTGAATTTGCATTTTTTATAATTTTATGATATGAATTATGAAATTAATATTCGAAAAAATTAGGAATTGCAACCCACAATTTTTTTGATGAATTTAGGTTTAATAAGTCCTACTTTATGGAAATCCGAAATTTCATATTTTTCTTCAAAGTAGTTTTCAAATTAAACTTTAAAAAAGGCAAAATGGTGGTTTATGGGGGCGTCTATGACAGAAGTTACTAGATATTTTGAAATTTCTTACGCTATCCTGTAATCTAGCAGTCTTCAATGGGTGCTTGAGTGGCGCTTAAGATGTCTTGATCAAGAAGATCTCTCTCGGTCAACGATCGAGTAACAAACTTCAATTTGGAAACAGTCCCTAAAATACGCTGGTTTTAAAATAATTAATTTCTCGGAAACTTTTCGTACGAATTGCATAAAAAATTTGTTTTTAGGCTAATTGAAGGGTGTAAAGTTTATTTATGCTGTCAGAATTGTATACTGCTGTTGAAAAAAACAAAGTTATTGCTCGTTTTAATATGTAGATGGCCCCCTAAGAAAATTCTATATACATCATTTAAAAGTAGACCTTATTGCCAATCGTGTGGTACCAGTAGCTTTCTTCTAAGATAATTTTTTGCAGAGGTAGTAGGGGGTGCTTACTTTTTTTAAAATTTTAGTTAAATTTTAGACAAACAAATCGGAAACTGTATGTTAAACGTGGAATATGAGGTGCGTTCGTACAATAACTAGTTTTTAAAATATTCAGATCATGCGGTGCAATAGCTGTTGGACTCTTGCGCAAAAATGCATGAATATAAAATTTATTACGATTCTATATATTAAATTCTGTAATACGGCAATAATAGGACTCCATCTTAAATAGGACGTAATCACCATGGCAACCTACAATCATTAACTATCATGGGATATCATTGAATTAATGACGTATGATAGGATTTAATAGAATGAAGAAACTTCTATTAATATCTTTTTAAGTTTTGATTCGATTTTTTATAAAATTTGAAATGACTCGACAAAATTCTGCAACGATTATATATATTAAATTTCAAACCATTCAACCATTCGGTTGGGTGGTGTTTGCACTGTTATATGTGGGCAGGCGGACAGACAGACGGACGGACCAGACGACGAATATAGGCGCTACGTATTTATTTAACTAGTGAATATCTGCAGATCAGGAGCCTCAACGTCATCTTTGCAAGTCATTGTTTTTTAACACTCTTTGCGTAATATTCAACTTCCTACAACTGTTTTTTAAAGTTTTCAAATTACATAAATATTTACAAGCGTACAAGATACTTCGTAAAGTTTCAGAAATTAAAAGTGTTAAACAAGTGGTTATACATTGATATTCTGAAATTCTGATGAGCTACATATTCTGGTAGCTTTTTAAATCAAAAATTACATTTCTTCAGGGGGGCTCTGCCCCCCTGAATCCCCCATAGTCTATTTAAATTTATATTCGTAATTTTTTATTGATTGTGCGGATGGTTATAGTATATCTTAGATTTTCTTTACGCTGTGATTTATAAGGATAAGCATAAGTTTTTTTTTTTTTTTTTACAAATTAATAAAATTTAAATTTAAAATAAAATATTCATGTTAACCGTACGCAGAAAATAAATCTTGAAGTGACACCAAAAAGGTAACCCTAAAATCCGCTACATTTGGCACAACACAACGACGTGCTAAAAAAAAAAAAAAACAGAATAATATTTTTAGTAATACAGTTTTTAATTCATAATACAATGAAATGGTACCTTAGAATGCTTATTGCTTAAATATAAGCAGATCATTTTCATTTTACAGAAAAAATGCACGGATGAAGTCAAAGAATTCGGTCCCTGTTCCACATGCTTGTTTTGTTTGGGCCGAATGAGGGCATTTAAATCTGAGCGATAACGCACATCGTATTGCAAACTGTTTTTACGTCATACTGCATCTCCGTATATCTCTTTCCTCCGTGAATAATAGTTAATTTTATTTTACCCAAGATCTTTTTATTCCAGCATCTTTGTTTTCGATAAATGACGTCTAATTCACCCGCTATGCGTACTTACTCAAAACTTTTCATCTTGTTATATTAAGAAATACTCGAGAGTTTTCTTTTTATTTCCAATATGCCGCCATATTAATTTTTCTATTCTTAATTTTATTTTTCATTTTCCTGTTACACGACAAAACATTTCAATTGAAAATTGTTTAAAAGAAAATATTATTCCGTGTTTTGATTTTCTTGGCAACAATTAAAGAAATATTGGTAAATGTTATGGAAAAATGTTACGTTATTCTCTATAAAAATAATGAACTTTTGTATTTTTAAGCAAAATATTTGAATAAAATAAATGAAATATTGCCTATTTTTATTTCTGGGCTAAAATCCATCTATATGCAAAGATACAAATGCATTAATTCATCTGTTTTGACGTTGGCTTTACTCAAACATTATACACGCAACTATACTAATATTATTAGGACCAAATACGTTGCTAGGCAACAGATGAAAGAAATGGAAAAAAATGAAATATGCATTATGTCAAATTGATAAAACAAAATCCTTTATATTATTGGAAAACATGCATAAAATTAACCCCAATATTATAAACCTAATTAAAAAAATCTCGCAAATATATTGTCAAAATTTCAAACTAATTGGAATAATTTAATAATCTTATTTAAAAATTTCTGCATCAAAAATTTACCATTTAAATCCATTTTTCATATGAGCCATTTCTTTCAACAAATGAAAATCTGAAAATCGTCTGACTTGCCATAGAAAAGCATTATAGAGAAAAATAAAATGTTCCATATTTCCCGAACGAATGAACCAAATTTAACCAAAAACTATACAGCTAAGTCTGGGTACCTTATCAACATGTCCATTGAATTTCAAGCCGATCGGATGCTTTTTGCGGCAGTTATCGCGGAACAGACAGACAGACTAACAGAAACTAAAACTTTTCGTGTCTCCACAGTAAGCCTTCACTGACGTTTCGGCAATTATGAACGCACCTAAAAAAAGAGGATTTTTGAGAGGGAGTTTTACTTCTAGGAATGTATTTTCAAAATTCCCAGATGAAATTAAAAATCCTAAAGACAATTTATTAAAGGCATAACATTACAATTATGTACAAAATTACATACACGTATCTTGCAAGAGAATTTTGATATATCCTTTAAGGTTCGAAAGATCTTAAAAACGCCATAAAAAATACATAAATGCGCAAGCCTTTCAAAGGAACTTAATCTTTCTTCATCAGGCGCAAAAAAAAATTGAAAGCAGAAGCAAGACTCAAAAGCAGCTTTGAAAGTAGAAACGCGTGTTCTTTGAGCCTGATGAAGAAAGAATAAGTTCTTTCGAAAGACCTTCCGCATTTATGTATTTTTTATGGTGTTTTTAAGAAGTTCTTTTGGATCTTATTGTCTAACACCAGCTTATATCAGTATTAATTATATCATTCTAAAAGTAACAAATTATGAAAAAATCCATTCTGAGATAAATGGACTTAAAGTTTTAGTTACAGGCGGGGAAAAACTGGTGGAAAAAAAACAAAAATTGTTATATCTCCTGATGTAATCATTGTATAAATACGTGGTTTGTTTTAATTTATTTGTTTAACTTTGTAGCATTTTATTAGCAAAAAACACGAAAAGTGTAGTTTTTTACAATTTTGACCTCAGGACCGCCTTAAATAGTACAAATACTTTCTTAGATAAAAAAAAATATAATAATAATAATAATTAAAAAAGCAGGCCAGAAGCAACTCGGTACTACACATAATTTTCCTTTACATCCACGCAAATGTGACGTGTGCTTTCTCATAATAGGCAAAGTAGGGTTGTGTTGAATGTCCCAATTATATGCTTTGTAGGAAATATTTTTTTATTTCGACGGATGGTGACTCGGCATTCAACAATAACATTTTGATTGGTTAAATTCTCCAGGAGTTACTTTGCATAGTATAAAAGGTCAAGTTCAGATATTACACCACGGCTAGTATTCATAGTTCAATGAACCAGAACTGAAACAAAAAAGGGACCTTTTTTTTTTTTTTTTTTTTTTTTTTTTTTTTTGCATTTTGAGCATTTTTCTGGCTGATGAAACCATCATTAGCCAGTAAGAACAATGAATAAGACAAACGTCAAACAGCTTTTCATGATATAATTTACTGATTTGTTATCTAATACAAAGAAAGTACCCTTTTCCTGTATTCTATTTTATCTAACATTGTAAATTAATATAACAATACTTCATTATCTGTCGTTATTGTGAAACGCTTTCTGGGAAAGTAGAAACAGATTTCTATCTGGTCGATCTGTTTTTATACAAAATTAAATGGACAAACAAAACTATAATATTTATTCCTACTTGAAAAGATAAAATTTTATATTATTTATTGATTCTTTAAAGGCTGGTTGATCTAGAATTGATTCTATTTAAACAGCTACACACTTCGTTTATTAATACTAAAAATATTAATTGGATTTAAAAAAAAAAATCCCTGCCGGCTCGACCTACACGCGCAGAGAGATTTCGTAGTTAAGTATTAATTTCACCAAAAAAAAAAAAAAAAAACATGATTAGAGATAAACACACTTTAACACTTTTATCTGGCCGCTTTTGACGAATTTTTAATTTCATTTTTAAATAAGAGCTAGTTTTATCAGAATCATGTTAAGGCAGAATTAAAAAAATATTTTTCTATGCTCAACAACTCGAAATTTTCTGACATATTTTCAGATTCATTTTTAAAAAGAAAAACATGAAACTTGCTGACGTAATTTTTTTAATACATTTATAACAGACCTATGTTTTTATTTTTCGTTTAATTAATTAGAACTTGATTTATAAATAATTATTTTTGCAGTAGGACCATATTTTTCGTTTCCAACACAATCGCTTCGAGAAATTCGGTTCAAAATGCCCACTTTGACATCATTTTTTTAAATATATTCTACCTCTATCAAAAAATAGACCATTACGGCACATTATGTAGTTTCTGCATAAGATAATTGTATGCGTTTGAAAGCAAAAATGAATTTAAAAATGAGTAAGAAAATAAGCAGTTTGGATTTGAATACATCCTTAATACGATACTTTTTCTTCAACCTCTATGTATTTTTAATTTGTTTTTGCTGTAAGAATTGGTCCTATCAAAAACTTGTCAATGTAAAAGTTGTAGATAATATCAAGAAGATATAGAATAAATTCATGCGGATTTGATATCTAATGAATTGACTATGTTATGGATTTTTTTCTTCTTGAATCCCCCCCCCCCTTTTTGTTTTCGTTTTTAATTTGATTTTGCGGTACGAATTGGTCCTATCAAAAACTTGTCAATATAAAAGTTGTAGATAATATTAAGACAATTTATAATAAATTTAAATGGATTTGATATCTTGAGAATTGATGAAGTTGTGAATTTTTTTCTACCAAAAACCTTTTTTTTTTTTTTTTTTTTTTTTTTTTTTTTTTTTTTGCGCTCCTTGACCCCATTTTTAGTTTTATCAAAAATCTGTCATACATAAATTTTTGGCCCATTTTTTAGAAGTAATAATAACTTCAAACTGATTTGATATGTACTATAATTAAGAAGTTATGGGGTTTTTTTTCGTTTTTCAGAAAACACCTCCCTATTTCTACCTCCTTGGTCCGATTTTGCCCATTAACGAACTTGACCGAGATTTTATGCCCTTGATTTTATGTATCAGTTTAGAAAAGATTTTTGCAGAATTATGGAAGTTATCGTGTCCAGAAAAAAGTGATATAGATAGATAAAGTTTTTTACTGTGGGTGGTTTTGGGTTCTAGGGGTCATGATCGGTGTAGATCTGCAAAACATTTTCCGAAATTCCAACATAGGTTAGATCTCAATAGGCAGAATGTCATACGAAATCTACCTAAAAGGAAAAAATTATAATATATCATTCGTAATAAATTAAGAAGTTATTGCATAATTAAATCATTGCTTAACTACATCGTTTCCTTAAAAATATTTTAGTTTTCGAGTCGTTGAATTTTTAGTTGTTTTTCACGGGAAACAACAACGCATTTTTGAATTTTTCACTGCCTTACATCTTCTCAGATGAAGAACATAGTTTCTTTTATTTTTCCAATTTCTTTCCGTTAAAGTAATGTCATTCTTTTTTATAAGCTTTTCAGTATTACTCCCAGTTTTTAAGGTGCACAGTATACCTAAAAAATGGTCTAAATATGGATTTTTTGTTTATATCGACTTTTAAAGATATTTTTAATACATATGTATTCGAATTTTCAAAGCTACATATGCAAGACAGTCGAATTCTGTTATAACAAACTTGGATGTGATGATAACACAGGTTTAATGATCATTAACATAAAAGAAGTAGTTGGTCCAATATAAAAATTCTTTGGGGAAAAAACTGTTTAAACGGCGGAATCTCGGATGAAAAGGCCAAAAATTCTAAAAACTCTCGATACTGATTTTCCTCACTTTCCTCAATCAAAATCTGTTTTATATAGTAGGTGTTCTACGATTTTTATGAAATTAGGTGACGAATGTTGAAGAGGCTAATATTTATGCAGTCATTCTTCTCAAATGGGCCGATGTTCGTGGGTTCGATACCAGCGTGATCTGGTATAAGATTTTCTTTGTACGAGTTTTTTTTTTTTTTTTTTTTTTTTTTTTTTTTGTACGAGAGCGATAATTAGGGTCACTTTTCCTTCAAAAGTCCAACCTGAAGGCATACCTCCTATAGTAATATAGCCAAAACTAGATGATGGTTAATAAAGTTATTCCCTTCCTCAATACATGACAACTTCTTTACAACAAAGCAAACAGGCGTTTATATTTTTACTTTTCTGAGTTCATTGAATTAATTAGATAAATCTATTTATATATCTTTACTTTCATTACCTTTTTTGTTGAATTTTTATTTATTTATTGGTTATTTTAATTTCTTTCTATTGGTTTTTCGATGCGTTAAAACGAGCTTAATACTGCCATTAATAACAGTCTTAATATTGACGAAATAACATATCTTTACTACGAATTATTATGACAGTTTTTAAAAAACGAATTTTGCATGAAGCATTTTTTTAAGGAATTTTCATATAATTATGCACAGTAATCAGTAACATACATGATAAATGTGCACCATGAAATATTCACGCATATTCAAAATTATCTTCCAATACAAATAAAAGGGGGGGGGGGGGGGTTAGCTTCTGTAAAAATTTATTTAGAGTGATTCAGCATTTAAAAAGACAAATTATTTATTAACAATATATACTTGCATTGTATGCGCCGAGATTGAATTTAATACATATAAGGTTAGTTGGGGCAACTGGGACATGATTTTTCAATGTGACTCTGGAGCTTCTGACAATTCAGCTTTAAAAAACTAATGTTCATTTGAATTAAAGTCTGAACTTCTGTAAATGTGTTCCGTTAGGTTCCCTCTATCAGACAAAAATGCTCAAAATTACATTTTAATATTTAAAAATATAAAAATATTCATATTTCATCTTTCTTTCCTCATGGGTCCAGTTGCCCCAAAAAATGGGGTAACTGGACCAGGGGGGGGGGGGTCTATGTTCCACACGCGTTCATATTTTTTCATATCGGATATCAGGACCTGTTTGAAAAAGTGTAAACAACTTAAAAAAATTTAAACCAGGCAGATCATGTAAATTATATGTCAATAAACAGCGTTGTAAGGGAAGCCTTTGCTGTCAATGTATCTAAAAAAAGCACTAAAAGTGAAAATATTAGATTTATTTATACCAAAAACATAAAACTTAAGGAAGTACTTATGTACTTTAGTATAGATAATAAGTATAAAAGTCACATGGGTATTTTAAGGAAAAAAATAGCAAGGTAAATCTATGAACAAACGGCTACGTAAGTACTTAAGTACTTTATCCAGGGGTCTATCCAGGGGTGTATAGGGAAAATTTTATTGTTCCTACCAGAACCCTTACAGAAAGGTGCGATGAAGATATTATTTTCAAAATAGTGGTAGGAACGATAAAAGTTTCCCTATAGAATGCGATCCCTGTGTATCGTACAATTTCAAGGTCTGCTATCTCGCTTTCAGGGGCAAGGTACTTGCATTCGTAAAATGTTGAAATAATTTAATGACACCAATATTTACAAGAGAATCTATCTGAAAACGAGTAAAAGTATATTTTCACGTACTTAATAAAGGGGAAATTTTCATTATAAAATTCAGGTGCCAATGTGGCAATTAGGAATTAAAATTAAGTGATGCCATAACGGCATCACCTGATATCACCGCCTCTCAAGGGGCCAAGAAATTTGGTTTGATACCACTCAATATGCTTTTTTTTTAAATTTCATTACAGAATTTTAATAAGGTATTCTATCATTTTCTTTATTGTGAGCAAAAAACAACGGAGAAATTTACTTCCCGTAGTAAGAGAAACACAAAAAAATTATTTATAACTATTGGGGTAACTGGATCCAGCATGGTCCAGTTACCCCGGATACATGTCCCAGTTACCCCATTCTTGAAAAAATTATGGGGTAACTGGGACACCGAGCTTACATTTGAAACATGAAGTAAATATGTATAGATACCTAATAATATTAATGTAGTTATATGTCTAATCTTTAAAAAAATATATTGTTTAATAAAAGTACTTACAGTATTTTAATAATCAGCCGAGGAAGTTCGACCATATAGACGTTATTTAAAAAAAAAGAAACGTAAATTTTTGACAACCTATCACAGCAAAGTGAGAGTTATGATTGAGTGATACACGTTGCTTTAGGAAGTAGAGATTAAGGGGCATTATTCACAAAAGCTAAAACTTAAAAAACACCAACAGTTTTTTATAAAATAGCCTATGGCCCAGTTACCTCGTGGTTCCAGTTACCCCAACTAACCTTATTATATAATATTTTCTTTTTGCTAGTTTATTTATTTTTGCCATACGGCGAGTAAGAATAAACTGATAACTGCAGAAAGAAATGCCACAGAAAAGTGTAGGTTTTTTCGTATAAGGTAATTTTCATTCTGTCCAGTTCTGAAACGGTGATAACATATACTAAGTTATATTATCAGTTCCAGGGGAGGCTCAGCCCCACCTTAAAATTTTTGAGCACCCCCCCCCCCCCCCAAAGATTCCACGGTCACCAAATGAAACTCTGATCAAAAATTGAATTTAGTTTTGGAGCCCTTTTACAGTATGGCACAAATATTAAATTGTAGTATTTGTATAAAAATTTCCCTTTTCGACATATCATTTATTACTTAACAGTATTAGATATATATGTGTGACGATTTGACGACAAGCAGTAGGCATTATCGAAATTATGGGGGTTTTCCTGTAATAAACAGCACAGGCGTTTCAGGCCGATTGGGTTGTTGAGAATAAAAGACTCGAGGAACATAAAAATGCAGTCGATTGAAAGTAATCCAACTTTATTGATGTTCTCATAATTTGATTTCAGAGGGGAAATTCTCCACTCCACCGATGATAAAAAAGAATAAAGTTAGCTCACATCAAAATTAGCTTAAAAGCTGTTCCATCTCTCGGTTGTTTCCACACATAATTCACAATTCTACTTATTTCGATGCGATGGTACGTACTCGTAAATTTTACCATACTCAGTTCGAAATCCTTTTCGCTTCATTATGCTACCAGACTCCTATTAAATTCGTAAACTCACTAAATATCTGTCTTAGACGTACGGTCATTTTCCATAACTGACCAACTCACAATCTCTCACAAAGTTCTTAAAAGCTCCAAGAGAAAAACAACATCTCAACAAAATCTCAGCAAATCTCTCCGAAGGATCTTTTTGTATCCGGCTAGCTGACTGTATTTATATTACCTCGCTCAACGATTGTTCCAGAATATTCCATACTCTTGTACACAGACGCGCAAGATGCAAACAAACTTTAGTCTCTGATGTCGAGGCTGCGCAAAAATAGCGTTTCCCTCACCAGGCGATTTTTAATAAAAAGAAAAATGAATTTATTTCTGTGTAAGTTTTAAAGCATTTAAATCTTAGTTGGCATCTGGATATTTTTTTATAGAAAAATGATTTTAAATAAATAGGTTTTTTAGTCGGGATAATAATATTTTAGCAGTTAAATAAAGAATTGAGGGAATATGATATACCAGGATTTAATAGAGGATTTTAATAGGAATTTAAATAATAAAAGGTTTTAGAAATATAAATAGTTAGATCCATTTTTAGATTTACGCAATTTGGAAGAAATATTATTAGATGGATTAGGATCTTATAGAGATTAACAGACTAGGGTTTTAATTTAATAAGCCGGTATAATATACGGAATATTACTGATAAAGAGAAATTTATATAAAATACTTTTAAACTTGGCGAAAAAATTTAAATTTTGTAATATATATACTGAAAATTTTCATCCTGCATCGTTTTCTATTATTATCATTAAATAAAGTTGTTATAATGAGTTTGATAATAAATATAATGCTTGTGATAAACATTCTGTTTCGTATATGAGTCATCCTAGCGTAAAATTATATATTTAAGATTCTTGATTTATAAATGAAAAATGGTAAAAATCAATTTAAATGCAAATGTATTTAGCATTTGAATGAGCACAATAATAATTTTAAAATGCAAAATACACCCTTGATTTTGTTCTTTTTATCATATAAAAACACAACTTTAGATTTCTGGGCAAGGAATATCGGGAAAAAAATTAAAGGGTGCAACTCTTTTAAAAGAAGTAAACTGCAAGCCTTTTATTTACTTGTTGACATCATCACTTTTCATTTCACCAGTATAATTATATACTAGGTATATAATGGAAAATTTCCTTCTGAAGCCTTTCCGTTTCTTAGCATAAAATGAAGTTATTATAAACAGTTTAATATGAAACATAGTACCTACAATACGAATATGTACTAATTCATCTTTCTATACAATACTTTGATCATATATATCTGCGTGCAAGTGTAAGAAAGAGAGAAAATGTATAAGCCTCCCCTGCATTTTCTTGAGCCCCCTCTATTATTCACTTCTGGCTCCAGCCCTGTCTGGAGGTATGGGTCAATGGGATAAGGCCCAATTAAAAAGACGTTGTCAAGAGGCCTCAAACGTCAGATTCTGGGACACACAATATTTTTTACAAATTCCACATTAACAAATTACTTTAGATCACGAGGAGGTAAATCATAATTAACTTTAAAAAAATCATCTACTTTTTATTTTAATACCTCTCAGTAACATGAAATTTTGACAGAAGACACACGGTTAAAAACATGATTTTGGTGTCTCTTTGCTAAATTATTACTATGCAATTTAATCTATAATATAAAAATTCAGTTTGACAAAGAAAAAAAAAAAAGACGACACACCTGGATATGGGATGATGGTATATTTGCTTGTATATCTGAGCATCCATTTCTTGTTTAAAATTGGCATTTTTTTCCCATACCACAGTATTTAACATAGGCATGAGAAAGTCTATGGCCAAACAAATATGAACTTAGATATTTGCAGAAAATATGAACAAACAAATAAAATCGGAATGAAATAAATATGAAGTTGAATGGTACTCATTACTTCTCTCTAGGACAACATTTACCAATTATAGTCACTAAGCTTCCGATTAAAGTGAAATTTAAGGGTGGCTCGGCTTATATCAATGGATTGAATCAGCCCATTGACTTTCTACCGAACCATGGGTTCAGATCACCAGAGGCAATAATTTAGGCCACCATAGCTCAGTGTTGTGCTGTTCAGCTTTCGTCGTAGTTGAATTGATATATAAAATCAAGTTATTCGAATTTTATTTCCGTAAAATAAAAATTAATTTTTGTAAACCAATATAGTAAAGTGACGCCTAATCAAAAAATAATTTTTGATACTTGCCTGAGATATTGCCTTTTCACAAGTCTTATAGTAGGAAATAAACCCGTTCGGTCCTGGTCTTCTATTAATAAGACATATCTTTCATTGAGTGTTATTTTATCTTAATAATTACACTGGTCAACAAACTTGAACACTTTCACGAAACTAAAATTAATTGTTTCTTATGAGGTTTTGCTTATTCCGAATCTAATTTTAGATTTACTCCAGAAGGTTTTGTTTTTGCAACTACTTTATATTTTATAGAAATGTAAACATATTACACCATTGAAAAACATGTAAATTAGGCTTAATAACTGACAGATAAACGTTAAGAATATAAAGATTGCGACATTTATATGAAGCAAATAGTCCAGAGTCATTATCCAAAAAAAGTAATTCAATCTGACATTTATTGTATCCAAAATTTGCATAAGATAGCCAGATAAAACTTAACTTTGCATAAAGTTAAATATGCAAATTTCTCAAAAACTGAACCACCTTAGGGAAAAACGGAAAGCTTATTCGGAATCAGCGCAAAACACTGATCTAGAATCAACTGATTACAGTTATCTAACAGAACCATTGTTGTCCAGCGTTAATTTTGTTAATATCGATATTTAATACGGATAGTATATTTCTATACATTTATTATTATGACTTCGTTTATGTTTCAGCATTTAGTAATAATAATAATAATAATAAAAGTTTCCTTAATTATAGTCAAACAGTTGACGTTCTTTTATTCCACATATATATGTTTCACTCTCTAAATTTAAACTGGAGACTACTTTTCGATTCAATAATTTGTGATAAAAGATAAAAAATAAAATACTAGGAAGTTTTTACGTCTTTTTAATCTTTTTTTAATACGACCTTTTCTATATGTCTTCAAAAATTCTTCCTTAGACTTAGCATATGAAAAGTACGCAAAATAACTAAACTCGTTGGGTGTCAGTAAATAACATATTCGTGAAATTTCAGTAAACATTAACTTCTGCGATTTGGATAGATACTTTTAATTTTATTAGCGTAAAACTAATTTTTTCCCCCGAAATTCAAAGAAAACTCAGAGCCAAAAAGGTTTAAGTAATAGAAATCAAGAAAAAATATCAGCATCGGGATATTGCGCCAATAATTATGTGAGGTATTTAGCTGAATCATTGCCTATTTCAAGAATACACTGGTGCACCTGAGAGGATAGGAGTACATGGTTGCTATTCTTTCGCCTCCCCCCCCCCCCCAACCCCGAAGTCAAACATATTTTGAACCAGAAATTTTACTTAATTCAGGAGATCAAATAAATACCACATAGGAACAAGGCGCTTTTATTAAATTTTTTTTTTCGTTTTTCCTTTGATTTGGGAAAAAATGCAGGAGGTGTTATAGGTGTGTTTTCCGGTGCTCAAGAATTTTCGAAAATTTTAGAGGCAAAACATATAAGCCACAACATATAATTTCGGGCACGCTTCCACAGGCAAATGCCGCATTAAATAAAGCTGTATTTAAGCGTATTTAGTGCCCTTAATATCATTAAGGAGTCTCAAGACTCTTAAAGCCTTAAAATTTTCGAAATTTTAATTTTTTTAGATGTTAAATTCCTATATTTTCTAAAAGTTTTGATATAATTGTTTCCTTGAAATTACCATTAGAACAGAAGTTATGGCTTTTAGAATTATATCCGCTCAATAGCTGAAGCAGGGTTTCCGAAACTTTGAAGTAATTTTTCTCCAAATGACGTTTTTGGCCATAACATTCGCACGACGTCTAAAAAACTTCTGAATATTTTTTCATGAAATTTTCAAAACATATGTTCCATGTTAGTCTGTATAAACTGAACCTAAAGTTTCCTTTTTAGTGTTCGAAAAAATACTTTTTTTAGGTGATTATATTGTTGAAATTTTCTAAATTTTGCTTTAGCTAAATACAACTTTGTATTAAAAATATAAAAATTCTTTAAATACAAATTTATTTAGGTCCAGGGTAATTATTATAATCTGAAGTATAAGTAGGCACTAAACTTTTCATTCCAGTTGCAAAATTTATTTTGTAATCGTATGTGCAATCGGTTACGCCTATTTTCTGCACATCAAATGTCTGACAGTTTGGAGACCCCTGTAAATGTTAATTCTGCATCTTGCAATTTTTTAAATATTTGAAATGAAAGGAAATACTTATATCTTTCATCCCAATTAAAACTGTGTCTTAAAATCAAATACATGTTAAGATATTAAATGTTTAAAATGATCTTTTTTTGTCTTTTTTTTTTTCAATTTTAAGGAGTCATGAGACACCTTAATAAGAAAATGTTTATTTAATAAAAACGAAAACATAAAAAATGGAAATAAAACTTACAGATAAGTATTTTGATTCGAGGCAGTTATCAATTTTTTTTCTGCATAAAGTATCACAGATGTTCTAGTTTTATGTAATTATCATGTTACTAATATGTATCGTTTTTTACCTATCTACAGTAAATTATAGATAAACGTCTAAAACTCGATAAAACTGAGTTAGAACGATAAAAATTGAAGTTGACCCTGAATATTCGAAAGATATTTCAAAGTGACACACATCAAGAGATCTCATTCAGAGGCATCCACTTTCTTGGAAAATTGAGTAGATAAATATTTTATTTCTCTGAAAAATGTGAGTCATTAAATATCATGCGTATTTGATAGGTAATACCAAAGCTTAAATTTAAGAATCAGACAATGAAAAAAAAAAGACTCATTGGGAAAGAAATCAATCACAAATTAGGTTACAATAAACCCTTTAACATTTGTCGTAATTTAAAATTAACCGATTTGAATAGTTTTTTAACCCCTTCGGCCCTGATGTCCTATTGATAGGACATGTCGTTCATTGAATATTATTCTATCTTAACAATTATGTTGGCTAAAATGACAGTTTACCTCAAAATTGATCAAAAATCGATTTTTTATATTAAATGAAAGCCTGGTTAATTGTGAATATTTTGACACCTCATTTTTACCCATACAGCAATTATATCGCGAGATATTGTAAATTTTGTAAATACACCCAGCGCAATTACCCACACAAATTTAAACTTTAAATGGCTTTTTCTCCATGTTCATATTTTCTTCACTTTCATGTTTTAATAATGCTAATTCTTTTATTGTATATCAGATAGAGAATTAAACTTTTTTGTACATATTCTGTATTATATATGTGATAAATCTGCGCATGGAATTAGCTTTCAGTTGTTTTTTTTTGTTGTTGTTGTTGTTGTTGTTTGTTTGTTTGTTTAGCATTTGAAGATGTGTTAGATTTCGTCGTTTTACACTACATATATCAGTAAGAAAACTATATTAAGTGTAATATTAGATGTATCTAAAACTCCATGCGTAGTCTTGCGTAACACACATTTGAAAATCTTTTTAAATAAATTGTGCACAAATATCAATATTTTAAAAAGTGGCAGGTATTTTAAAAAAATCAAATTTTTTAAACTTTTTAAAAATTTTTAATTAAATATGCAGTTATTTTTTTTTTTTCAAAATGTACAGTCGTGGAGAAAAAAAGTAAACACCCCTACTAACTATAGTAGAAGAAAGTTACTGGTACCAATCGATTGGAAATAAAGTCTACTTTTAAATGATGTATATAAAATTTGCTTAGGGGGCCATCTACAAATAAAAACCTGACCAAACTTTTTTTTTCAATGGCAACACCTAATTTTGACAATATATTTTAAATCTTCGGTTCAAACTGTATCTAGAAAGGAAATTTTTAATCATATGAATAATAAGTTTTTGTAATAAATATTCAAATTTTAGAGCTTCTAATCTTAATTATATTCTTAATTATTATCTTAATCATAATTTTCATAGTTTTATTAATATCTCCTGAAATTATAATACTAATACGATAATTTTGGGTGTTGTTATAATACTAAAAAACCCAAACATAAATACATTGAATTTGTTATTTTAAAAATTTTATAATACGAATTATTAATTATGAAATTAATACTAGAGAAAAATACGAATTGTAACCTACAATTTTTTTGATAGATTTATATTTATTATGTCCTCCTTTGTGCGAATTCTTAATTTCAAATTTTAGTTTTCAAGTCGGTTTCGAATTATCATTAAAAAACGGCAAAATGATGGTTAAAGGGACCGTCTGTTATGTGCAGGAAAGCATAATTTGAAAAAATATTTTTTTACTCGTTTCATTGAAATATTTGGGCTCGCAATAATTGAAATTTAAACGAGTGAAATGGTCATATTGGCAAGAAATAATACATTAATAGAAATGACATAGTCATTCTGTAGCATTTCAAAAATCGAGTACAATCGATTAAACTAATCGTACCAATTTCATGTAAATTTGGATTTAGGCTAATTGAAGGGCGTAGAATTCATTCATGGTGTCAGACTAGGTTATTGTTATTGAAAAAAAGAAGTCTATGTTCGTTTTGATATGTAGGTGACCCCTAAGCAAACTGAACATACATCATTTAAAAGTACACTTTATTTCCAATCGTTTGGTACCTGTAACTTTCTTCTACGATAATTTATTCCAGAGTTAGCAGTGGGTGTTTACCTTTTTTTTCCACGACAGTACTTTTAGTTGAACATTGAAATGCAGTGAGTTCACCATATGAATCCTATTTTTTAAAAAAATAAACCAAATTGTTGAAAAGGTTGTCCCCTTAACACCATTTTTAAAAGATATCCTTGAGACTTCATGATAATGCGCGTTTTGCTTGCTATTGATACGCAACATTTAACAAATGAACGAGTAAATTAATTTAAAATTTCTAATGCTGTTGATGGAAAAATTCTCCCTAATAAAATATTATTTATAGTTTAAATATTTAAATAGAGATACTTTAACGTTAATAACTCGTTTTATAAATTTTCATAATATACCAAGCACTACACAAGTTCTAATTAAAAAAAAAAATTCATTGCCATCATATCCTTATATAACTAACTGCTCTTGAATGGAATTCACGAACGTATGTTACATAACTGTTGAATAAAATCATGCAACGCTCGTGTACTGTTAGAATACTAATATAAACAAGTCTACTAAGCTCCATGTTTAATAACCTTGGTAAATTATCTTTTTATATACAAATGAATTAATATTCCAGTCCATCTTCTAGACATACATTTTCAAGGTCAAGTTACTCTTATCGGTTAACAAGTATTTAAACTGGCTAAGGCTATATAAAAGCAAAATCTTCATGCGAACTAACCCATTTTAGTTTTAATTTTTTTTCCAAAACCTTGAATTTTGCCTTGTTGGAGACCGTTTGATAATGCTACACTAATAACTTGTTCTCAAAAACTATTATACTTCAATTACAATAGTTTAATAGCAAATTTTGTTTGAAGTCTGTGGAATATGTATTAATAATAATAATAATAATCCCTAAAGGTATCGACTGGCTAGTTTCAAAGATCCTTCAACATAGCTTTTTGTGTTGTGTTATACTATGATTTATACATTAAAAGTTCTTAGTCTCTTAACCTCTTCACTACTGAGTATTAATGCAGTATTATTAATTATTACTGAATTATTTCTTCTCCCATTTGACTTCAGAGCAAGTTTTTAATTTTATTTGCATTAGTTCGAATCTTAGACTTCGAAACATATCATTCTGATATCGAAATTGTAATTGTGTTCGAGTACCATTAATAAAATGGTCGGACAAAACGGAGACCCAGGAAGTGAAGAGGTTATAAGTAACGCGGGTACTGAGTACATCTTCTTTTATAAAGAAATATAAGCTTAAGGGATCACATATCTTTTAAAATCTCCATCACCAATGCAAAAGTGATGCAATTTCAAGTTCACGTAACTTTCTAAATACTTATTGAAATTACATCAATCTCTGTAATATATTTTGGCCATATTTAAAGCTTTATAAAATGTCAAAATATACACTTATAATATAATATAATAAAAAATACAGTTAAGTTAATATTGCAAAATATTTTCACATTGTATGTCACAATCCGCACGGTAACTTAACTTAGAATAGATATATAAACATAAAACTTATGCTAAAATTAGCTCTAACCTAATATTTTACAGAATGAATTAATATTTTTGATATAAGTAAATATTTTCATTATTTTTTAACAATTTTTTTTATTTGCTATTTTTTCAAATTTAATTGAATTTTTAAAATAGTTTCTGTCAAAGAATTTATATATCATTAATTCATTCTGTAAAATATAGTTTAAGATTCATTTTAACATGAGTTTTAAGTTAATACATCTATTCTAAGTTAATGTGATATATCATGCGAATATATAGGGTGATTCATAAAAGATGGGCAGAACTTTAAGGGGTTATAGTACACTTAAAGACAAATAATATTAAATAGGAGACTAAGGGTCCCAGACGTATTCCCAAGGAGATAGGGGGCATTAAAGTTTAGGGTCCGAAATTTCAAATGATTATAAAACATGGAAAAATTGGTCGATTCGTTTGCGGTTTTTGCAAAAAATTTTCTTTATGCCAGTATTTTCTTGAAATAAAATTTTAAAGTTCAATTTCAAAAAATGCCGATAGGGGGCGCTTTAGACTTTGGAGTAACAAACAACTATTTTTTAACGTTATTTTTTGTATTTCTTTAAATGATTTCGAAAGCTTAGACTTAAACTTAAATTTTGATCTAAAAATCTGAGTCCTAACGAGTAGTTAAGTAGCGTAAACTGAAATTTGAAATTTGAAACCCTTCTCCCCCCAGAACAAAAATCAGTTATTCCCGATCTTTGTGTCGTAGATTAGGCTCTAACTACTGCCGCGTTTTGCTAAAATTATTCTTTATGTCAGTATTTTCTTGAAAATAAATTTTAAAGAAAATTTTCAAAAAATTCCGATAGAGGGCGCTTTAGACTTTGGAGTAACGAACAACTATTTTATACCGTTATTTTTTGTCTCTCATTAAATGCTTTCTAAAGCTTAGACTTAAATTTTCAGCCCAAAATCTGAATCGTTAGACGTGGTTAAGTTTCTGGGGAGAGGGGTTTGAAATTTCTACTCCTGAGCACAGTTCAGTTTACCATGTCCACACATTGTGTGCTGTGATACGAGGTAAAAAGACACAAATTAGGATTATGTTACCAAAGCATATTTATTAACATGTAATTACAATAAATGTTCAAAATTGTGACCACCAGAGGTTATGCACGCAGAACAACGGCGAAGAATGGAACGGCGAACATTCGCGAAAACATCAGGCTTTTCGAGCACTTCCCCTACAGCGGCGGAAAGTCTGGCGACCAGTTCCTCCGGGGATTCAATGGGTGTCTCATACGTAAGAGCCTTCAATCGTCCCCAAAAAAAGAAATCGAGGGGTGAAAGATCTGGCGAGCGAGCAGGCCAAGCAACAGGACCACCTCGACCAATCCATCTGTTCGGAAATGTGATGTCCAGATAGTTGCGGACGTCTCGTACGTAATGGGCTGGCGCTCCATCGTGCTGGAACCACATGACCCGCCGGATGCGTGGAGGAACAACGTTTAACAGGTCTGGCAGCACATGTTGCAGAAATGTGAGGTATGTTTTACCGTTGAGGCGTTCAGGAAGAAGGTACGGTCCGATTAGGTGGTCTCCGAAGATTCCTGCCCAAACATTGATGGAAAAGCGTCTCTGATGAGCATGTGGATTGACATCCGCCCATACATGTGCATTGTGTGTGTTAAATGTACCTTCACGTGTGAAGGTACATTCATCGGTGAAAAGCACAGTTCGTCCAAAATGTGGATTTAGCGCGTTCTGCTGCAGAAACCAGCGGGCGAATTCAATACGATTTGGATAATCCCCTGGAGACAGTTTCTGGACTCGTTGCACATGAAACGGGAGCAAATGTTCATCCTTCAGTACCCTCCAAGTCATGGACTGTGAGGTATCCACCTGCCTAGCCACTGTTCGTGTACTTGTACTTGGCTGCGCCGCTACTACATCTGAATTGGCTTCTGCAACAACTACTGATTCGTCCTTTTTTGCACGACCTGCATTCGACCGGGAAGCGAGAAATGATCCCGTCTCACACAACTGTCTGTGCAAGCGCTCGAAAGTTTTGCGGTTAGGCAACCGCCTGTTGGGAAATCGCTCTCCGTACATTCGTTGTGCCTCTGCACCATTTCCATCTGCCGCTCCGTAAATTAAATGCATCTCAGCCTTTTCCTTATTCGTGAAGGGCACCATCTTCCGATTCATTACTACAGCGACTTACACTTGACTCACCGTTCAGTGGTTTTTATGCCTGAATCGTGTCGAAATTTTGCATACGTGTTCTTCTTCTTCCCCATTTGACATTTGCATACTTTCTGTTTCCTTCTTCACCCGGTGACTAGCGTCAGGAATGGAGCTTTAACGTTTGCATGAGCGACGTTTCCAACTGTGCCAGTGCCTTTATGAGTGAATTCCGACTATGCAGTCCTTGCCGAAAGTTGTATTTTTGCCTCGTATCACAGCACAGAATCGTTGGGCATGGTTAAGTAGTGCAAACTGAACTATGTTCAGAAGTTGAAATTTGAACCCCCTCCCCTCGCTACTGAACCACGCTCAGCGATTCAGATTTTGAGCTGAAAATTTAAGTTTAAGTCTAAGCTTTAGAAAGCATTTAATGAGACACAAAAAATAACGGTATAAAATAGTTGTTCGTTACTCCAAAGTCTAATGCGCCCTCTATCGGAATTTTTTGAAAATTTTCTTTAAAATTTATTTTCAAGAAAATACTGACATAAAGAATAATTTTAGCAAAACTCGGCAGTAGTTAGAGCCTAATCTACGACACAAAGATCGGGAATAACTGATTTTTGTTCTGGGGGGAGAAGGGTTTCAAATTTCAAATTTCAGTTTACGCTACTTAACTACTCGTTAGGACTCAGATTTTTAGATCAAAATTTAAGTTTAAGTCTAAGCTTTCGAAATCATTTAAAGAAATACAAAAAATAACGTTAAAAAATAGTTGTTTGTTACTCCAAAGTCTAAAGCGCCCCCTATCGGCATTTTTTGAAATTGAACTTTAAAATTTTATTTCAAGAAAATACTGGCATAAAGAAAATTTTTTGCAAAAACCGCAAACGAATCGACCAATTTTTCCATGTTTTATAATCATTTGAAATTTCGGACCCTAAACTTTAATGCCCCCTATCTCCTTGGGAATACGTCTGGGACCCTTAGTCTCCTATTTAATATTATTTGTCTTTAAGTGTACTATAACCCCTTAAAGTTCTGCCCATCTTTTATGAATCACCCTGTATTTTGAAATATTAATTGAACTGTATATTTTATTATATTACATTTATTAGTATAGATATTATAATTGTTTATTTTTATATTTTATAAAGCCTTACATATGGCTTAAATATATTACAAAGTTTTATATAATTTCAATGAGTATTTAAAAAGTTATGAGATACTTCAATCTATTCGTGATTTCTTTTAAAATTAAAGCTTGTTTTCAACAAAATGCTGGAGATCACGATTCTGTCTTCACAAAAATGCCCCTATTAAGATTTTTTTTTTTTTTTTTTTTTTTTTTTTTTTTTTACCCGACTGAAAAGAAGGGTTATGCGTTTCACGCGTATCTGTGTATGTGGATTTCTTTATACCCTCGAAACATCACAACTGCTAGATGGATTTTAATGAATGAGGTCTCTATCAATTCGTCTTAACGGCCCGATGGTTATAGGCTAGGTTTTGTTTTTATAAATTCTAAATGGCGGCCGTAAAATACAAAATGGCGGTAGAAACGAAAAAAAAAATTATTCACCCTATTGAGTGGCATATCATTGGATAGGTCTTTCAATATGAAGACGATGTTTCATTGACTATTTTACAGTCAGAAGCTCCGTTAAAATATTATACAACCTGGAAGTTGTGTATGCATTGTGGATCTCTAGCTTTAGTGCAACTCTAACCATCAAAGACATCTATAGACCTCATCAAAACGGTGTATATTTAGGAACTAACAATTAAACTCAACTTAAAAGTCATCAATATAAATAAATAAAAAAAATAGTTAAGTAATATAAACAAGTAATATAAAAAAAATATTTTACGTCATTTCCTACTTAGGTCAATAAGAGAATTTTTTTTCTCCCATTCTTCTTTCCGTTTGAGTGGTGTTTAAAACGCCTTTATCAAGAAGAGGGCTCTTTCGGTCTTAAAATACCTTGATCAAGAAGAGGGCTCTCTCGATTATTGAAAATTAATTAATTTAATTTAATTAATTAATTAATATCTGAAAAAAACTAGATTAACATCAAGTGTCATCCACTACAAGCTTTAAAAAAATTTATTTGAGCTTGATTGGATGTATTTTATTAACGATCGAAAATTTGAACAAGATATATATAGCGAGAGTGTGAACTAATAGTAGGAATTGGAAAAAAAAATAGTTTCACATTGATGAGAAATAATTAATTCGCTTTTTACGCAGTCGGGTTTTTTGATTTTTTGAATTTAATTGTTTATTTATTTATTTATTTATTTTTTATTACAGATACATATTTTGATTTATTTCTACTGAAAATGACCATTGTAATTACCATCACTTTTGTCTGGAAAGACTGTAAAGATTGGATGTGAAATAACTCAAGTTCAAGATCCATTTTAATTTAGAGCTAACTGAATCTAGTGTCTGGAAAACTGACAACCAATTTATAGCAGAAATGAGGATATATTTACATGTTTTCTGGAATGAAATCAAGATTAATTTCAAAATTTATCATTTAACATATTTTGTTCACCGTAATCTGCCAAAAATAAATAAATAAACCAAAGCTAGTAAATAAACCAAACTCCAATGTGAAACAATGCGTATTCATGAGTGAAAGTTTGAACGAAAGATTATTATGAATGGAAGTTTTTGAAAAAAAAAAAAAAAAAAAAAAAAAAGGTCATTTGAAGATGACTACAAAAAGTTATCGTTTTCACCGCAATGATTTTTCTCCAAGTTTAATTAAAGTACAGTCGTGGGAAAAAAAAGTAAACACCCCCTACTAACTCCTCAACAAATTATCGTAGACTAAAGTTACTGGTACCAAACGATTGGAAATAAAGTCTACTTTTAAATGATGTATATAAAATTTGCTTAGGAGGGCCATCTACATATTAAAACGAATCCAAACTTCATTTTTTTCAATGACAATACCCAATTTTAACGAGACATTTCAAATCTTTGGTTCAAACTATGCCTAGACAGGAAAATTTCAAGTCTTTTGATTGATAAGTTTTTCGATTATAAACATTGAAAATTTAGTGCTTCTAATGTTAAATTATATTTTCATATTTTTATTTATAACTTCTGAAATTGTGATCCTAATGTTTTAATTTTTTGTGTAGCAACAATACTAATATACCCAAACATAAATACGCTGAATTTGCAATTTTTATACTTTTCTGATATGAATTATGAATTTAATATTAAAAAAAATTATTAATTGCAACCTACAATTTTTTGATGGATTCAGATTTATTGAGTCCTGCTTTATGGAAATCCAAAATTTCACATTTTTCTCCCGAGTAGTTTTCAAATTATGCTTAAAAAACGGCAAAATGATGGTTTAAGGGGCCGTCTATGATAGAAGTGACTAAATATTTTGAAATTTCTTATGCTATCATATAATCTGACAGGTTTAATTGACTGCTTAAGGTGCCTTGATCAAGAAGGGAGCTCTCTCGGTTAACCCCTTAACCTACAATGACGGGCATAGCCCGCGTACGATGATCGAGCCAAATGTAAATTCTTCTTACCACTAAAATTTCACAGTAAATATAGTTTAATTTAATCGTCGAAATTCCATGATTTAACAAGGCGAAAATCTCTATTAAATTTTAGTGGTAGCTATGGATTTGCCAAACCGTGAGCTGTTGAGACGTAAATCGTAGGTTAAGGGGTTAACGATCGAGTACCGAACTTCAATTTGGATGAAGTCCTTAAAATACGCTCGTTTTAAAATGAATAATTTCTCGGAAAATTGTGGTACGAATTGCATAAAAATTTGTTTTTAGACTAATTGATGGGTGTAGAGTTCATTTATGTTGTCAGAATTGTGTACTGCTAATGAAAAAAAACAAAGTTATGGTTCTTTTTAATATGTAGATGGCCCCAAATTTTATATACATCATTTAAAAGTAGACTTTATTTCCAATCGTTCGGTACCAATAACTTTCTTCTACGATAATTTGTTGAGGAGTTAGTAGGGGTGTTTACTTTTTTTTCCCCGACTGTACATTGTCTAGGGTACATTGCGAATTTTTGTTTAACATGTATATTTCCAGTGTTAACACGTTTTAAGGCAAAAATCATTTTAGATTTCATTATTTGTTGCTCTGTATAAAGTTCCCTGTTTGGAATAATTAATCTAATTTTGGTAATTTGAACTGGGCTGACATTGAATATCAGTTATTATTCCCTATTGGGTTTTCTTAAAATTATTTTTTAACTGATGAAATATATGCTAATTTTGATGAGTATTAAAAGTATAAAAAGGTAGTCAGTAATTTTTTTACGTTTTATTCTATTGTTCCAAAGTGAAAAAATCAGATTATACAAATAAAACAAACGTTAATACTATGTGTAAAACACATCATATTTTATTTTCATTCAATTATGAATTAGCTGGAATTAAAAATAATCAACGCTATACTTTTAAACTTCAAATTTCCAAATTGACTCTAACTCTATCGCATCTGCAAAATGTATTGCACAGCGTCAACTAGATACGAAAAGAAAAATTGAATGTAAACTTTTTTTCAATAAATTAATCCATTAGAATATTGAATTTAAAAACAGGCATTACAATAAAACAGAGATATTTCATAGATTAGTTATTAAAAAAATACAGTTAAGGAACCTATTTTTTAGAAAATATAAGGAAACGTCTCAGAAGCGTAAAATGATTTGGAAGAGTAAAAAAAAATAAAAAACAGGGGTTACTTTCGATCTTAAGTATGAGTTTATGACACTGAAATATAAACAACTACACTTGAAAAAAAAATAAATCTGCAACTTTTTAATCTAGAAAAAGTTTAAGAACATCTTATTAAATCTGTTGATTTAGTAAAACCGGAAATCCTTAAAATAATCAAATCTCAGAATCCCAACTAAAATGTTAGATATAAAATTTTAAAAACTTTCCCTATCCCTTACATACAGCAATTAACGAACTCGAGTAATCCTAAAACATATAGAAAAATTCGTAAAAATGAAAATAAATAAATAAATAAATACAATTTGCACATGGAAATCTTTCATACGTAAAATGTCAAAGTTAAAAAATAACATGATACTTTTATATTTTCCTATTTAAATTTTCATAACTCACAACAAATAATTTTATCTGTTTCTCCGTTACCTTGTACTGAAATTTATAAGCTAATTACATTTAATGCTTTAATTTACCCAATCAGTAGAACTGCTTAATCTACATTACATTACATCCTTCACTTATCAATGTTTAGATTTTACTGATGAATCATAACACTAAACCCAACTGAAAAACGTTAACGTTATTGCACAAATTATTTACTTTGTGGGAAAAGTCACGTTTCTTACACTTCGGTTTGCTCTTCTTTTCATGAAATATTAAAATGTTTAATTATTTCTTAATTTTGTCAGTGTTTAATACAAACTTTAACTATTTTTAACATTGTCGATTTTTTTTATAATGGTTTTCTAATATTTTTTTAACCGATTATATGCTCTTATCAAAACAAACTTTGAGTATGTTTTTGAGATGGATTACAGCACGTTACTTTTTAAACAGATAACCATGACAGTTTTTTTTTTTTTTTTTTTTTTTTTTTTTTTTTTTTTTTTTTTTTAAAGGCACATAAAAGAAGTCGAAAATCTATAAGACTTTATATGATCTAACTGTTTGAAACATCGTTAAATGTTTTACTTTTTGGATCTACACTGAAGGAAAAAAAAAATTCCAACACCAAGAAAGACTTGTGTTAAATAAACGAAATTTGGTAAGCGTGTTTTTTACATCTGAAAGATGACATCGATTGGAATTTTGCGCTTTGCGCATAAGTGTGGCGCTAGTAGCGGCAGTCAGAACTTGCAGATTAGGTTTACTTTAAATGCGTGCTGTAAAGTTCGTGGGCGTTATTTAGCTTCGAAATGTGGCGTAATGAGTTGATGTTAGCCAAGAATGCCTTTAACAAGACGAAGAAGCCGCTGTCAACAGCTCACCGAGTTGGAACGAGGTCGCATATTTGGGCTACGAGAAGGTGGATTTTCTTTCCGCGATATTGCAGAAAGACTTGGCTGAAATGTATCCACTGTGCATGATTGTTGGAAGCAGTGATCAAGGGATGATACTGCCTCAAGAAGACCGGGTTCCAGGCGACCACTTGGCACTCCTGAGAGGGAAGATCGCCGTATTCGGCGTACGACTGTGGCGCATCGTACTGCGTCTGCGGCAGAAATTCGAACTGCAGTTGGTACCACAGTGACACAACGAACTGTTAGAAATCGGTTACTTTAAGGACAGCTCCGAACTAGGTGCCCTGTAGCGTGCATTCCACTGACTCCAAGCCATTGCCGTTTGCGAAGCCATTCGTGTCAAGCCAGAGCTCATGGTGGGCGGAGTGGAGATCTGTTGTGTTTCTTTCTTATCAGGAAACACAACAGATCTCCACTCCGTCCTCCAATGAGCTCTGGCTTGACACCAATGGCGTCGCAAACGGCAATGGCTTGGAGTCAGTAGAATGCACGCTACAGGGCGCCTGGCTATGAGCTGTCCTTGAAGTAACAGATTTCTAATAGTTCGTTGTGTCACTGTGGTACCAACTACAGCTCGAATTTCTGCCGCAGACGCAGTACGATGCGCTACAGTCGTACGCCAAATACGGCGATCTTCCCTCTCAGGAGTGCCAAGTGGCTGCCTGGAACCCGGTCTTCTTGAGGCAGTACCATCCCTTGACCACTGCTTCCAACGATCATGCACAGTGGATACATTCCAGCCAAGTCTTTCTGCAATATCGAGGAAAGAAAATCCACCTTCTCGTAGCCCAAATATGCGACCTCGTTCCAACTCGGTGAGCTGTTGACAGTGGCTTCTTCGTCTTGTTAAAGGCATTCTTGGCTAGCATCAATTCATTACGCCACATTTCGAAGCTAAATAACGCCCACGAACTTTACAGCACGCATTTAAAGTAAACCTAATCTGCAAGTTCTGACGGGCGCTACTAGCGCCACACTTATGCGCGAAGCGCGAAATTCAATCGATGTCATCTTTCAGATGTATAATCACGCCTACCAAATTTCGTTTATCTAACACAAGTCTTTCTTGGTGTTGGGATTTTTTTTTCGTCAGTGTATAAGAAATAATATTTCAATAATTAATTTTCTTTAAAGTTCTAATTAAAAATAAACTGTTATTGAAATAGATTTTGTCTAAAAAGAAAAATAATGATTATAATTATTTCTGTAGATGGCCTTTTCAGCAAGTATAAAATAGTGCTGTACTTTTTCTATAAAATTTCAACAACAAGAGGCAAATTAGATGTCTCTTCAGGCTAGAACTCTAAAACCGGATAATTGTTTCTTAAATCTGTACGTTATAGTCCTATGACACTATTGTTTACTAGTAAATCTGCAGATGAGGAGCCTCAACGTCATCTTTGCAAGTCATAGTTTTTTAACACTCTTTGCGCAATATTCAACTTCCTACAATCGTTTTTTAAAATTTTCATAATACACAAATATTTATAAGTGTACAAGATACTTCGTAAAGTTTCAGAAATTAAAAATGTTAAACAAGTGGTTATACATTGATGTTCTGAAATTCTGATGAGTTACTTATTCTGGTAGCTTTTTAAATCAAAAATTGCATTTCTTCAGGGGGGGCCCTGCCCCCTGAACCCCCCGTAGTCTATTTAAATTTACATTCGTAATTTTTTATTGATTGTGCGAATGGTTATAGTATATCTTTTTTTTACGCTGTGATTTATAAGGATAAGCATAAGTTTTTTTTACAAATTAATAAAATTTAAATTTAAAATAAAATATTCATGTTAACCGTACGCAGACAATAAATCTTGAACTGACGCCAAAAATGTAACACTAAAATCCGCTACATTCGGCACAACACAACGACGTGCTTAAAAAACAGAATAATATTTTTAGTAATACAGTTTTTAATTCATAATACAATGAAATGCTACCTTATAATGCTTATTGCTTAAATATAAGCAGATCATTTTCATTTTACAGAAAAAAATGCACGGATGAAGTCAAAGAATTCGGTCCCTGTTCCACATGCTTGTTTTGTTTGTGCCGAAAGAGGGCATTTAAATCTGAGCGATAACGCACATCGTATTGCAAACTGTTTTTACGGCATACTGCATCTCCATCTATCTCTTTCCTCCGTGAATAATAGTTAATTTTAATTTACCCAAGATCTTTTTATTCCAGCATCATTGTTTTCGATAAATGACGTCTAATTCCCCCCCCCCTATGCGTACTTACTCAAAACTTTTCATCTTGTTATATTAAGAAATACTCGAGAGTTTTCTTTTTATTTCCAATATGCCACCATATTAATTTTTCTATTCTTAATTTTATTTTTAATTTTCCTGTTACACGACAAAATATTTCAATTGAAAATGGTTTAAAAGAAAATATTATACCGTGTTTTGATTTTCTTGGCAACAATTAAAAAAATATTGGTAAATGTTATGGGAAAATGTTAACTCTATTCTCTATGAAAATAATGAACTTTTGTATTTTTAAGCAAAATGTTTGAATAAAATAAATAAAATAAATGAAATATTGCCTATTTTTATTTCTGGGGTAAAATTCATCTATATGCAAAGATACAAATGCATTAATTCATCCGTTTTGACGTTGGCTTTACTCAAACATTATACACGCAACTATACTAATATTATTAGGACCAAATACGTTGCTAGGCAACAGATGAAAGAAAGCGAAAAAAATGAAATATGCATTATGTCAAATTGATAAAACAAAATCCTTTATATTATTGGAAATCATGCATAAAATTAACCCCAATATTATAAACCTAATTAAAAAAATCTCGCAAATATATTGACAAAATTTCAAACTAATTGGAATAATTTAATAATCTTATTTAAAAATTTCAGCATCAAAAATTTACCATTTAAATCCATTTTTCATATGAGCCATTTCTTTCAACAAATGAAAATCTGAAAATCGTCTGACTTGCCATAGAAAAGCATTATAGAGAAAAATAAAATGTTCCATATTTCCCGAACGAATGGACCAAATTTAACCAAAAAACTATACAGCTAAGTCTGGGTACCTTATCAACATGTCCATTGAATTTCAAGCCGATCGGATGCTTTTTGCGGCAGTTATCGCGGAACAGACAGACAGACTAACAGACAGACTAACAGACTGACTAACAGACAGACTAACAGACAGACTAGAACTTTTCGTGTCTCCACAGTAAGCCTTCACTGACGTTTCGGCAATTAGTTTGTTTGTTTTTTTTTCAATTTATTTACAGATAGCGTACATGGGTTGTTTCAGAAATTATGGATATTTAGAGCCCGGAGAAAAGATATTTTCTATCGACTTGTATACTACTTCAGAATAACTATATTTGCTTTTTTTTATCAAGTAACATGGATTTTAGTAATATTGAAACACGTTTCAAATGTTATAAAATCCACAAAAATAAGAACTTTGAAACACTAAGATGATGTCAAATCTGTTACCAGTTGTGATGTCTGTTACCATAGGTTTATAAATTGCTTTTAAAATATATTATGATCAAAATGTTACAAAAAACAATAAAAATCCTTTAAATAAACTTGCTATAGAAACAGGAAAAGTTAATATATCATAATGAATTATTTTATAGGTCACCCTGACAAAAACATATATATATATATATATCTGTGTGTGTGTGTGTACATATGGTATATTAAATTACATTTACATTACTTTTCATATTTTATAAGCTAACCCAGAACAGTTTGGTCTAAAATATGCTGAAATGAACTACAAATAGAAGATAAGAAAATTTTTACATTAAACTTAATTTGTCTAGTAGCGGATTGGAGGCTTTTCACGTTAAAATTGATTAGCAGTAAAACCTTTAACAGGAATCAGCAAATTTGACAGTAAACATATCTAAGAGGTATGAATGTTTAAATTAATATGAATTTTCTTTAGTTAGTTTTTTGTTATTGATGGGATTTTTTAAGATATCCAGAATTATCCTGAGATTTGAAAATCACCCTCATATGGGTGTAGTTCAAAGAAAATTCAATATATTAGTGAAATCAATTTTAGGAATAAAAGCGTAAGTAACTTAACAAAAACTTGTTGTCACGCCAATCGCCCTCTTTAATGTTAAACTTATGGGCTTGGAATGCATCCGTATTTCTTATATTTCTCCTCCGAAAATTAAAATTTTTACCTTCTTTTTTCTGAATGATTTATATATATATATATATATTTCTTCCATATTAATTCTTGTAATTATGTATAAGGCACTTTATTTTAAATATACGATTGAATCCATATCAACTCAGGCAGGGGGGGGGGGGGGGTTACCTTCATACTCTCAGAAGTTTTTGAATTGAACATATGTTAAAATTTAAGAAAAAGTAAGATACCTGTATATTTTTGTTTTGTTCAAAAAAAAATTTCTGGCCCGAGATACAGGCCGCCAAAGATGGCATCCAGGGCACCATTTCCCATTCGCAATTTTCGATAAAAATTTTAAAGTGCTCTATCTCTTGAACGGTGCAAGATTTTTTGTTACGGTTTTTTTTTATTTTAAAGATAATATTCTTCTGTTTAAAATGATATACCCAATTTTGAAATATGTATTCAACTTTTCTTGTGGCAGCCTTTTGAAAAAAAATTTTTTTTTTCAAAAATGCCAATCTTAAAAATTTTGATTTTTTTGCTGTTGATCAATACCATTGGGAACTACCTTCACTGTAAAGGAGAACTTCCACTTTTGAGTTTAATAAGTTTTAAAAACATTTCAAAAATTCAGAGAATTTTACAGGAACTGTATATATACAGTTCCAGTAAAAGTCACTGAATTTTTGCTTATTTGTATCATTTTGTAAGGGTAAGCCTACGATATATCCTAAACAATTTGGAAATTGCAATATCAAATGTGGCAAATGAGGTGCGTTCGTACTATAACTAGTTTTATAAATATTCAGATCTTGGTGCAATAAGTGTTACACTCCTGGGCAAAGAGGCATGAATACAAAATTTATTTTGACTTCTATATATTAAATTCAGTAATACAGAAGTAATATGAATCCATCTTAAAAAGGACTTAATCACCTTGGCAACCTTGAATCATTACCTATCATGGTATATCATTGAATCAATCATGTATCGTAGGACTTTTAAATAGAATGGTAAAAACTTTTATTAATATCTTTTTAAGTTTCTATTCGATTTTCATAGCATTTGAAGTGATACATGTTTTATTTTCACTACAGAACATTGCATAGTAAAACAATCTCAATAACATATATCCATTACACAGCAATACAACCATATTAATGCAAGTTAGAGTTGAGACAGACGGGCAGACAAACTGAATCCATAAAGACTTTCAACTATGTTGGAAAGTGTTAAAAACACATAAATAGGTTGGAATTTGACTTTTAAAAATTCATATCAATAGACGGAAGCATACTTTCACACAACCCTGTATTTTACATACTCTCTTTATCTTTATATACATGCCACTATTTAGCTAATATTTAATTAATACTAAAACACGCTTAAAACTAGTGAAATCACACTTCCAGAGTTTATCATCCATAGTCGGCCATATATCTAATTCTTTGCGCAGACCTGTATATCATTTTATCTATATTCTACAGACATATCTTAGTATACTAAATGAAGTTCAGTATAAAAATGCATAACTCATTTAAAAATCACCTTTAAATCACTTTTGTTCATACTCAGTAACTCTTACGATTTCTTTTGTGCACCCCTGTATATGATCTACAGCATTTATACACACAACGCAATTAATATGGAAAAATTTAGTTAAACTTAAAAACTCGTATCACAACTAAAAATGCACTTCCAGCAATCATCGTTAATATACAGTATTTTGTATACAGTAAAGTACTTGAAACCTTTTGTGTGTCCCTGTAAATACTATGCACTTTCTATTCACAGGAAGTAACTTGTAAACCACAACAACATATATAATTTTATTATATGTGAAAGAGTTTAGCATAATTAAAATACGCCACAAACAATATTCCCCTTATACCATTATCTAATGGAATTCTTTTGTGAGGATCTGTAAATGAATAATTAATATTCTTTGCACCTCATATTTTACAGAATGTATATTTTAATACACTTCATTTTAGTACACAGTTAAGATTTTTTTTCCATGTTTTGTTGTATTTGTTTTATGCTTCCATTCACCGAACTTTTTAAACACGCCTTGTATAACTTGTCAAAATCAAAAGTGGAAGTTCTCCTTTACAGGGAAGTTGGTACTCAATGGTATTAATCAACAGTAAAAAAAATCAAAATTTTTGAGATTGGCATTTTTGAAAAAAAATTTTTTTTTGAAAAAAACATGTTTTTTTCAAAAGGCTGCCACAAGAAAAGTTGAATACATATTTCAAAATTGGGTATATCATTTTAAACAGAAGAATATTATCTTTAAAATAAAAAAAACTGCAACAAAAAATATTGCACCGTTCAAGAGATAGAGCACTTTAAAATTTTTATCGAAAATTGCGAATGGGAAATGGTGCCCGGGATGCCATCTTTGGCGGCCTGTATCTCGGGCCAGGAATTTTTGGGGGGCAAAAAAAATATATACAGTTATCTTATTTTTTCGTGAATTTTAACATATGTTCAATTCAAAAACTTCTGAGACTATGAAGGTAAGATTTTTTCTTTGGCTGCCTGAATTGACATGGATTACACCATTACAGTTCTATATTATAGGTTTGTGGTATCCATTTTTATTGTCAGTTCACAATATTGCGGTTTTTGATGATGGTCGGTAATGTTTAATTAATGGTTATATATATATATATATATATATCCTTTTTTTATTTGACAAAATATTTCTAAAATATATAGTTAGATTTATTTCCAAATTTAAAATCTTATTCACATCTCGCCTGTTTCACTTAAATTTTAATACTTAAAATGTAAAATTAAGTATATATTTTAGAAAAAATTGTCAAATAAAAAAGAAATAAACATCCTTCAAGAAGAGCATACGAAAAAAAGAAAGTAAACATTTTAATTTCCAGAGGATAAATTTTAAAAATATGTATGCATTCCGAGCCCATAGGTTTAACATTTACAAAGGAAAATTTGAAGCCTGGCTGTTCAAGAGCCTCACTATTGTAGAGTACTATTGTCACTGTGGCGCCATGTATATTTTTTCTCATCTTGCTCTTTCATTCTACAGATTAAGTGTCTCTAACAATAGCATACGATTTTCAACTTCAGTGGATTCCACAACTAAAAAAAATCTAGTGTACTTTTTTTTTTATTATTTCTCTGTCTTTTGGAAACCGGAGAAGAAATTATTTTTCCAGATTTAATTTTTCATGATATTATCAATAAATGAAAGAATTTCAAACTTCTTAATATCTAAAAGATTTTATCAGAAATAAATAACATAAACATTTTATCTTTGCGACAAAGGATCAAGAAATGAGATATTTTATTTAACACTGTGTATAACATGCTTTCTGTCTGATATTTTTCTCTTTTATCTCAGAATGGATTTGATAATGGCTTATCAGATTTAAACCAGCATATCTAAATTTATTTTAAGATGTATGAATGAAATGTTATGCACACTTATTCTGACATTGCTGAAATTAATTTATTTTATTTTTTAATCAACTGAAATTTTCAGAAATGCTTGCTTCTGAAAAATCCTTTTATATATTATTTTTAGCATATTAAAAAGCAATTTTTAAATGGGAAAAATTAATATAATAATTGCTTTTAAAAAGTAATTTATTTTGCTTTTAAAATAATTTTTCAAAAATTTGCAAAAAAAAAAAATAAATCCTGAAGCTAAATTTTTAAAGAAAATTTAAAAACATTTTTTAAAGAATTTTAGGCTAGAAAGTGCGCGGAAAATATTTAAAAAGGTCCAAGTTCATTTAAATGAACGTTAAATCAACGTTAAATTAAAAAAAAAATCAAATAAGCTTAAAATTAAAACAAAATCATTTACAAAATTACACTGTAATTTATTTTAGTTAGCAATACAGATATTTTCAAATCACTAATATAAATATTGAAAAGAGGCTTATGAACTGTCACGATCAAAGAGTTCACTCAAAATGTTATCAAATAATATACTACTACTTAAATATAAAATTGGGCAAGTGAAAATGCAGAAGTTTATAATAGGAGTTATTTATAAATGCATTTAACTTTTTAATATATATTCAAATTCAGTGCTTACATTCTTGTACTGAATATTTTTCTACCCCATCTAAAATGCTTTGTTGTGGTTTATAAAATCTTTATTTCAAAAATGAAAATAAGATTAGGAAATATATAAGATACATAAATTATCAATTTATATTAACTCGGTAATCCTAATACATTCTTCCTTTAATTGTGAGAGAATAGGTTTCCAGCCGAAGAAATACATAAAATAAGAGACTAAAGTAATTAGTAAATAAGGGCAATATTGTATTGATAGTGAATTAAGAAATTAAAAACATATCAAATGTTTGAAAAGAAATACTTTATATTTAAAAATACTCTCCATGGTTATATTGTACGAAAGCTTCTGTCATTAATATTAATAAACGGTCAAGTGCGAGCATTACTCGCGCTCAGAGCGTTCCGTTCAATAAATATGGGATTTATTAACTGTATTATTTAAAAGACTAATAAGATTTTGTAAAAAAGTTCGCAACGTAGGATTAGGTATAGCTGTATATATTAGAAAAGTATGAATGGGTATACCATAAAAGTTCAAAGAGATATGAAGCCTAAAAAATATAAACTATCGCTATTCTGTATAACTCTTTTTTAATCTTATCTTAATATGTTTATGATGAACTTAATTCGGTACTGACATGTAAAGTACAGCATATTTAAACTTCATTTGGAATTTCATAAAACTAAATTCAGCGTATTAATAACCTTTTATTTTTACAATGTAGCTAAAACAAAACCCTTGTTCAAAGTTTAAACTTGTCGTTGTACTAAGCGCACTTCGAAAGGTGGTCTCAAAGTTATAACTCCGCCTTTGTCCGTGCCGCGTTTTTCCATATAGGTTTTTAATTAACTTTTAAGGACACGAGAGGCATATTGAGACATACACTCAATGCAAACTAGTCGTGAATCCCATAGTATTTATGCGATTAATTCTAATTAAATTACTGTTTTTAACCATTTGACGTTTATTTATTTTATCTTACTTGCTTTAATTGCTACTGGGCATTGCATTACACAAATTTATCATTAAAAGTTTTTATCTAGGCTTTATAAGCCGATGGTACATAGTCCGTCTCCATCATTATGTATGTCCAAACCGTCCGTGTCTTTAAGGGTTAATATCTCGGCAAATTACCGACGATTTTTTTCGAAAATCATTATCAACAATGCTTTTATACTTTTGATATGATAGGTACCAACAGTAATTGGTAATAGATAGGGGGATCAGATTTGGTAATAGATAGGGGGAAACATATTTTTGCACTGCATTTTCTACGATATCTCTGAAAATATGAAACCTAAAATTAAAAGAAATGTAATTTTGAGTTCAGCGTTACGAAATCTTTCACAAGTGACCTTTCACAAGTGACTTTCACATAACCCACACGATATACAAAGAAAATATTTTCTTTTCAAGTAACTGCATAAGCCCTCTACATTTTTCCCTAAATATATTTGTGAATGTTTAATAATCTGTAAATATGTGGGTTAATAGTCTTTATTACTTCCCCCAATTTGAACTTTCCACCTTACATAGTTTACTAGTAATATGGCTGTTACAGACGGACAGACAGACACGGAAGTGGTTCCATACTTTGTGGGTTCCGTACTTAAAAAGTACGGAACCCTAAAAACACCGCTATACAGGATTTTATATTAAAGTTTGATAACATATACCTCAGATTTATGTTTCATTTATATACATATATATAACTATCACAGCAAAATTTCATAAATTATTTTACATAAGTCAAAATTATAAATTACATTAAATAACATTTCGGAAATATAAATGTAATGTAATTTATACTTCAATATAGTTCGATAAAGTTTCAAATTCAAAGAGTTTTTAAAATAAGAAAAAATATTCCATATAGGAGAGAGTTGTACAAAACAGGGTAGGCGGGTAAAACCGGGTAGCGCAGATTCCTCCATGATTTGAAGTTTTATTTATCGGCCAAAACCAGGAATTGTTTGTTAAACGTCATTACGACTTTTGCAGCTGAACGAAACGCTATTGTGTGCGGTTGTTTTTTCTGTGAAGGATTTCGTTTAAATTAGGTCTTAAAAATTGTTTTGTTTGATTCTTGGTTTTGCGCATATATTCTCTGTTTGTCAGCATATTAAATATTGGTAAGTATTATATCTAGTTCTTGCTTTCCTGCTAGTATTTTAACATTTTTACTGATTTTATACTATAGGATTTAGAGTAGTGAGACCATGTTTTTAAATCTGTGTCATGTTGGTGTAAAATCGGGTACTTAAGAGTGGGTCAACACCGGGTATAACCATTTTGGTCCTACACACATGGGATGATTTTTAAATGTAGTTAATAACGCAGCATGGAGCTTTAAATTGGATTCATAATGCTGTTAATCCCTTGATGTGTCATTCATGGCACCTTTAAACGCATACTACGAACAAGAGGTGAGGGAGTGGTTACTTTCCAATCCTGGGAGATCTCCAACAATTTACTAAATTCGAAAATTATGCAAAGCTACATTTGTGGGAACAGTAGTTGCAAGTACTCCAATCCGGTTTGAGAAAACAGACATTTTTCTTTATAACAACGATGTTTTTTCACTATCTTTTTGCTCCATCAGAAATGACAGAGAAACCCATGAAAGTCAGTAATAACACACCGAGATCTATGCAACCATAGGTTGCACAAATAAATATTTTTGAAACATCACAGGATAATAAAGCTAATTTTTCATATCTAAAAGTGTTGACATCAAACATCCAGCAGTTTACGACATCCAGCCTTTTCCATTGGTATCTCTGATTATGTAGCCCAACAATCTGCATTTCCAATTTCGCCTAAAATGTTATTACCCCCTCTTCAGGAAGGATTGAGAAAAGAACTCTCAAAATAAAGGGAAAACTGTTATTTTGACTTATTTGCCCTATAAATTAGAGCTCACACAAATATTAAGGAGAAATAGGCCAAACACCCTGCAAAACGATAAAGAAAGTTTACAAAAAAGAAATTAAGAATCAATAGAAAAAGACACCAAAGAAGGCTTATGAGACATGCACAGAAGATGAAGTAATAACGAAGCCTGAATGTTTTACAATGAACTTAGTCCAATTCCATATCCGAAAAAGCTTGGATACATTGTTTGAAATGCCGCGGATGGGCACACTATGCATTCAGTATGAAGAAGAATATGATAACAAATTCATTTGTGAACTCTAAGACTATCAGTTTAAAGTAGGTAGGCAAATACAATGTAGAAAATTTGCCACAGACTTATTTTTGAGACACGGAAGAAGACCCTACCAGTGAGAATAAATCCTGATTTTGCCATATATCTCAAAAAAAAATCTTTTTTTCTATATAATGAATCATATTTTTTATCGAAAAGAATATGTTTTACTATAACCAAAGGTTCATTTAATATAAAAAACGGCGTTCAGAGTTTCTTTTCCTAATTGATTGCATTTGAGAACAACAAACATTTATGGTACACAATTTTGCCCCACGTTCCCCTATATGAAGATTCACTTCAATTAGCTTAGTTACATTTTTTAAGCATTTGTTCAATTTTATCCCTTAGGGATATTTTTAAGACAATTATTTTATGCATATGTGCATGTAAGTGTGAATATATATGTATGTGTGTGTATGTTTACGATACAATTGCACGCACACATACACACATTACATATATAAATACATACTTATTCTAACAAACAATATATATTTTCTAAAATTCAATAAATAAAAATAATTAATCATTTACAAACATATATAGTTTTAATATTTTTGTGATTTCATTAAATTTTACAAAAAAAAAAAAATAATTACCACGAAAAGAAAAACTAAAATATCACTCAAAAATGTGCATCACATTCTAATAAATAGTCGGTACATTGATAGTCCAATAGACGAATAAAAATTATTAAAACATTTTATCTAAATATACATAGAATTAAATAAAAAAGAAGATTTTCGTTAGTTTAAAAGAAAAATATTGTCACAATAAATAAATAAATCGCGATTAATAAATAAATAAATTTAACAATTTATAAACATGTGAAGTTGTGCAAAATATTAAACTTTTTGTGACTAATATAAAACGTATCAAAAAATTATAATATTCACTAACATAAAATACCATACAAAAATATACTTCACATTCTAAATAATAATCCTCCGCCTGATGAACAGAAATTACTAAAAAGTTTTTCCTAAACATGCATAAACTTTCATAAAATCAAATAATTTATTATTTCATAGAAAATACTGTCAAGGTTTAAAAAAAAACTAAACTATTTGTGATTATTTCAAATCTGCCAAAAAATTATATTAACCATTAAAATGAAAACAAAAATATCTTACAAAAATGTACATCACATTTAAAAGAATAATCCTCCACCTGAGAACGGAAATTACTGGAAAGTTTTATCTAAAGATGCATAAACTTTCATAAAAACGAGATATTTATTGTTTTATAGAAAATATTGTCAAGGTTTTAAAAACTAAACTATTTGTGACTGTTTTAAAGCTGACAAAAAATTATATTAACCATTAAAATGAAAACTAAAATATCTTAGAAAAATGTACATTACATTCTAAGGAATAATCCTCCATCTGAAGAGCGAAAATTACTGGAAAGTTTTATCTGAACATGTATAAACTTTCATAAAAACGAGTTATTTATTATTTTATAGAAAATATTGTCAAGGTTTTAAAAAACTAAACTATTTGTGGCTTTCTTTTTAAGCTGACAAAAAATTATATTAACCATTAAAATGAAAACTAAAATATCTTACAAAAATGTACATTACATTCTAAAGAATAATCCTCCATCTTAAGAACGGAATTTACTGGAAAGTTTTATCTGAACATGCATAAACCTTCATAAAAACGAGTTATTTACTATTTTATAGAAAATATTGTCAAAGTTTTAAAAAACTAAACTATTTGTGGCTATTTTAAAGCGGACAAAAAATTATATTAACCATTAAAATGAAAACTAAAATATCTTAAAAAAATGTACATTACATTCTAAGGAATAATCCTCCATCTGAAGAGCGAAAATTACTGGAAAGTTTTATCTGAACATGCATAAACTTTCATAAAAACAAGTTATTTATTTTATCATAGAAAATATTGTCAAGGTTTTAAAAAACTAAACTATTTGTGGCTTTTTTTTAAGCTGACAAAAAATTATATTAACCATTAAAATGAAAACTAAAATATCTTACAAGAATGTACATTACATTCTAAAGAATAATCCTCCATCTGAAGAACGAAATTTACTGGAAAGTTTTATCTGAACATGCATAAACCTTCATAAAAACAAGTTATATATTATATCATAGAAAATAGTGTCAAGGTTTTAAAAACTAAACTATTTGTGGCTGTTTCAAAGCGGACAAAAAATTATATTAACCATTAAAATGAAAACTAAAATATCTTATAAAAATGTACATTACATTCTAAGGAATCCTCATTATCCTCCATCTGAAGAACGAAAATTACTGGAAAGTTTTATCTAAACATGCATAAACTTTCATAAAAACAAGTTATATATTATATCATAGAAAATATTGACAAGGTTTAAAAAAACTAAACTATTTGTGATTATTTCAAATATGACAAAAATTGTACTAACCATTAAAATAAAAACTAAAATATACAAAAATGTACGTTACATTCTAAAGAAAATCCGGCACGTGAATCTTCCTCCAGATGAATAGGAAATATTGGAGAAATTTTATCTAAATATGCACAAAATTTCATATAAAACAAGTTTTTCACCATTTTATAGAAATTATTGTCCCAATCAATCTTATAGGTAGTGAACGTAAGTAACTAGTGAATGCTTACCGTCCATGCGCTTGGAAATCAAGATGAGTCTGCAGTAAAATGGACCGGAAAGGAATAAAAACACCTGTCAAACTAGTTATATTTATAAGATGAGCACGAGGTATTTCAATTTTTTCCTTATATCGATACTTTTTAGTTGAGTAAATACATTTAGGATAACTATTTTATGCATAATTTGAATACATATTTTTTATATAGTACACTAAAAAGAGCTTATTTTGCAGATATTTATGAATAACAGAGCTGCTTGCTATTTTAAATTTTAGAAAGGTGGAATTGAATAGTTGCCAAACATTCAGATTTTCAAGTACCTCTATTTCCAAATACCAATCTTTATTTTATTATTTATGTTACCAATTTATTATCAGATATTATTACATATGTTTTTGTTTTTTTTTTTATTATTATTATTATTATTATTATTATTTTGTGATGACTTCGTGCATGATTTCAATTGTTATGTCATTAGAAAAGGTCAAGTAATATGCTATAATTCATAATAATATATGAAGAAGACATATCTATTCTTTATTCTATTCTAGATATATATAGTCTCTTTTAATCTTAACGTAAGCTTTATGGTTTAACCCCTTGCGGGACGGTGGGATACATTATACACCACATAATTTTTATAAAGATTTCCAGCAGAAAAACAAAATTTTTCGAAAATTCCTGTGTGAATTCAACATTATAGAAACACAATTACTTGCCCATGAAAGAGTTAAAGTTTAATTTATTTACTTATAGGTTTATATATTAATTCGTAGCTTACTTTAAATATATACAGATCTACATTTTAAAAAATAATTGTAGACTTTCGTTAAAATGTGGAATTCGCTTCTTTTCTCTGTGGATTTCACTTTGTGGAATTCATTTCTTTATACATAAATAAATATCTTAAAAAAAAAAAAAGATTAGCTTTTTAAAATCGAGATTTAAAATATTCTACTATCGTTATAATTAGCTGGTCAGTCTTTTAAAATATGTTACAAGTTTTTTTTTTTTTTTTTTACAAAAATAGTTCAAGTACCTTGGATATATCATTATAATGATAATAAATAAATAAACTTATAAAAAAATAAAATTAACTTTAAGTCATAAAGCTTATGTCAAGATTAAAAGAGACTATATATATATAGATAGAATAAAAAACCGATTTGTCTTTGGCACATACTATTAAGAACTATAACATATTACTTGACCTTTTCTAATGACATTACAATGGAAATCATGCACGTAGTCATCGCCATTGGCGGCTTCAGCCGAGAGATCACTGTTTCGAATCCTGGTCCGGATATTTTTCGCCCCGTTGGAAATTAATATCTTATATGATTTCTTTATCAATTAGAATAAATGTGTTAAAATTAATCTAGTGTAATTACGTATCCAGCGTTTTCTGGCGTCCCGTTACCTGCGATTTATTCTGTTGAGCTGATTCAGATATCAGACCAGATGCTATGATCAATAACGTTAGCTGGCTGAATTAGATCCACCAGATTTGTCTGGGATAGCTCAGATAGTAGAGCATTGACAGCTTCAGCCAAGAGATCCCCGGTTCGAATCCTGGTCTGGACGTTTTTCCACTAGTTGGAAATTTACATCCCATATATGTAATAATGTCTGATAATAAATTGGCAATAATAAAATATTAAATACAGACATTAAACTAAAGATATAGAATATCTCTTTTTTACGTAATCTTTAGTTTATTTAGCCACAAATTTCTGTCATTAAATAAAGTAATATTTTTATTGGAAAATAGTCGCACTCAAAAATCGGAAAGTTCGGAACCGTGGAATTGTGCTGTTTTCTTGCGTAGCGCTCCAGACTGCAGACGGAATATGACAGCAAGGTCGCAGAAATTTTACTAGACATCGGCTGGTTATGATCAGGCTGTTGAAGGAAAAGTGCCATCAATGGAGGACTTTGAAAAGATAAACACCCGAATCATACACGGAAAACTCATACATTAGGATCAGACGCCTAGGCTATAGAAATCCAGTGTTGCATTTATACTGTAAAAAAGGACAAATGTTTCTCAATCTACGAAAATGTACAATAATCACGAACGCAAATATATAATAAGTTCTTCCAAGTCACCCAAGAATCCGAAAAGTGTTCCTTTATCTTTAGAAATCTCAGCAAACAATTTATTTTCGAGATTCAAAGAAGAATTTATAAAAATAAATTTTTATTAGCTGCCCGTAATTTTCGGAAACGTTTCCTAGTAGCTTTTACAATGCATTAATCAGTTCTCTGTACCAGGAAAATCGGTTTTTCGGATTCAATCAATTTTCAAGTAAACATTTTCAGCTGCATAAATGAATTTGGGCATACAATTTTAACAAAATGATGTTAATTTTTATATTTATGTTAATGCTGTTAATTTAGTATGTTTGTTAAATATGTTTTCTGAACATCAAAATATTTACCTGAGAATTGATAGCATACGAAAAAGTGATATTCCGATTTGAGAAAACTGATTATTGCACTGTAAAAGCTACTCAGAAACGTTTCCGAAAATGACGGGCAGCTAATAAAAACTTATTTTTATAAATTCTTCTTTAAATTAAAAAAATAAATAGTTTTTTGGGGCTTTTAAAGGTAAAGGAATGCTTTTCGGAATCTTCGGTGACACGGAAGAGGTTATTGTATATTTTCGTTCTTGATTATAGTACATTTTTGTAGATTAAGAAACATCCCTCTTTTTTTTTACAGTGTAGGTGTTCATGGCCCTGGATACGATGTTGTTTTTACTAAAGACTTATCTTGTACACAGAAAGTAACCACAATAGAAGATTTTTAGACCTTTTATTTTTAAAAAAAAGATTTCGATCAAAATTGCAATTTTCTGTTTTTAAATTAATATATAATTTTGATATTGTTCTTTCGATTTGCGAGCTTTTAAAGCATATATATTTCTTACAAACTTTAAAAAACTAAGTTTTAAGTTATTTTATGATTTTTCTTAAAAGTGATTTTTTATGACAATTTTTCCAAAACTATTTTACAACTCAATAAATAATAGTTTAATTACCACAAAATTTTTAAATTATATTTTAAATATATTTTCAAGGGAAACAGGCTATTCTTATGCTGATTTATTAAAATGTTTATGTGTTACACAGATTTAATTTATAAATTATTTTTTTTTTCAAGAATTTTCAGTGTTGTCTTTTTATACCTATAACTTTTTATGACAATGACATAAATACTTATTTTAAAAGAGTCTAGTTCCTGTATAACATTATTATACTTATTATGAAATTCATAATATGTATTTATATTTAATAATTTTAAATTTAAATAGTTTTAAGAAAATAGCCTTTTTTCAGTTAATTTTGTACTATATTTTTAAATACAAAAATTAGATTACTTATTTGTATGTTTTTGTCATATTTTTCTGACATTTTCAATAATAATTAACAATTTTAAACTTACAATTTACAAATATTCAAAAAATTTGTTCCGAAATCATACAGATATCTCAAAAGCGGTAACTGGACTTGAGACCACCCAAAGAGTATCTGGATCATTAATATGCTTTGCAGCCAGAAAATAATTTACCTGAAATAAGCTAGAAAAATATTGAACCGAAACAAAAATCTGTACCCCACTACTACCGTTACTCACGGAGCAGCCAGAATCGTTTCAACTCCCCGAACGGTAATAGACCCGATCAGGGAAGTTCGCACTGGGAAAATGTAAAACCTAAATTCAATAAGTTTAACACATCGACAGGTGGGTTCTGGATGGCTGCGGTGTTTAATACAATCAGACGACTGCTGCGGCTTCGAGCTCATTCTTAGGTCTAATGATATAATTTCTTAATAAATAGTAAATTAAAAAACATTAATTGAATGTTCAGAAATCATTGTATCGGTCTACTTTTATTTATTTCTTAACCCCTGACCACCGAGCTAAATAGCAAAATTGTAATGTTATTTTCTCTGAAATGTTTTTCAAATGCTAAAAAGGGTGATTTTTCCAACAGGATATAAAAAACTTAATTACGTATATAAATATAGTCCTTGAGAGTATTAATCATTACTCAATGTTTCAAAACCGCATTATATCTCTAGAGTTATATTAATTTAATTAATGCACTATTGCAGAGAAACCTGCAGCTTAGTGAACGGATATATCAGTTCGCGGCGCTGAGGAGATTAAGAAATTATTAATATTCCCATGCACACAATACAACATACATCTGCCAGCATTGATCGTATTCCTTCAGGGGAAAACTTTGATGGAAGAGTGACCGCAATGTTCGTTTTCGTGTATGGAAAACCTTAAAAACGTTACATAGAAACTCAGTTAATAGATCCGCTTGGGCTTGAATAGATGAACTTTGCCTTCGAGATTTTCATATTTATAGACAACATACTAACTTTCGAGATATCCCCTCCCACATTCAGTGACCAGAGTAAAATTTATATAAAATTTTTATTGTTATAAAAAATGTTATTATTTACCAAATTCCATTTTCTTTTTTATGACATTTCATTTGCAGAGCTTTTAAAAAAAGACCGATTCTTATGATAAAATTTCACACAAAAGCTTATATTAATGTATCAGAAGATCTACGGTAAATTGATTTACATTTTTTGCTTTAATTATGATTTCTCATTTAAGGAAATCGTTAAGTTGCACAAAATTTATGACATTTCAGGAAGTTTAAAATCAACCGCTTGAACTCGCTGTTTGCATTTCAGCTAATTTTACATTTATGGGCAAAATTAGTAAGCTATCTGAACACCAGGATTAAAATGCATGGTCAACTTACCACTTGGAAGATGTAAACTCTTTTCAAAAGTAAAAGAACTGCTGAAATCTTCTAAAATACCCATGGAAGATGTATTCAAACAAAATGCATGTTCCGAATACAAGGTCAGGCTGAGTTGTTTAGCGGGTTCACGTGGTTATTGAGATAGAAATAAAAGTGAATTTTTCCTTAACGCACGACCTCGGTAATACTGTATCTCATTGAAAAATTGAACAGATAAATGACATAGATGCGGCCGTCTTTATATTTATAAATCCAAAGTACCGATTATTTACTATCTATGTATTGATAATGATAAGACGTCCGCAGTGCCGCAAAAGTAAATTACAAAATATTATTAAATACTAAGTCACAACTGTTAGTAATAAGATTAGATAATATAAAATTATTCAAGTGTGAAATTTAAGGATTCGTTGATTACACTACTTGAAATAAAACAGAAAGTACGCCAGAAAAGAATTATAAAATTATTTAAATATAACGAAGTATCAAATTCTTAGATGCCAAATAAATAAGAAATATATTTTTATAGAAATAATACGAAGTTATGTATCACGGGTTCACAACCATAGTAGACCAAGTCCATTTTGGAAAAAAAAATAAGATAGTCCATTTAGAAGGTGCATAAAATCTGTTTTATCTACTCCCACAGTGAACCAAGTCTGTTTTCATATACTTTCTAGTATATGTCATCTATTTACTGACTTGGTTTACTGTGGGAGTGGATAAAACAAATTTTATGCACCTTCTAAATGAACTATCTCATTTTTAGGGTTCCGCATTTAAAAAGTAAAAACGGAACCATTATAAGATCACTCCTGTGTCTGTCTGTCTGTCTATCACAGCCATGTTACTCGTAAACTATGGAACGTGGAAAGTTCAAATTCGGGGAAGTAATAAAGACCATTGACCCATATATTTTCATATTAATAAACATTCATAAATATGTGTAGTAAAAAAGTAGAAGGGCTAATTATGCTACTTGAAAAAAAAAATATTTTCTTTGTATATCATGTGGGGTATCCTGTGAAAGTTTTTGTAACGCTGAACTCAAAAATACATTGCTTTTAATTTTAGGTATTATATTTTCAAAGATATTGTTGAAAATGTAGCGCAAAAATATGTCCCCCCCCCCCCATCTAATTCCGAATCTACTGAAACTAAAATTATGAAAAAATTAGAGGTAGTAGACGTTAATATAAACCTTGCCGGAAAATTATAGCGATTACCCTAGGTCGCATAGTTTTTGAGTAATTAGCATTTTTCTGTTATACACAAATTTCGACTTTCGGGCATTCAGAAAAATTTTTGAGCATCGCTGAATATACCTATCGTTGCAGAAGAATAAAAGCATTGTTGATAATGATTTTCGAAAAAAATCATCGGTAATTAGCCGAGATATTAACCCTTAAACGTACGGTCAGTTTGGACATATACAAGGACAGGGGCGGCGTACTCTATGCCTAGTTAAATACTTTTAATGATATATAGATGTAACGTAATGTCCAGTAACAGTATAAAAGCAATAAACGTCAAATTGTTAAAAACATACTAATTTAAGGGGTCTCGGGACTCTAAAATGTGGAAAAAATGAAAAAAAGACCATTTTCAACATTTAATGTCTTAAAATGTATATGATTTTAAAACACAATTTAAATTGGGATGAAAGATATTAGTATGTTCTTTCGTTTCCTGTATTTAAAAAATTGCAAGATACAGAATTAGTATTTATAGGGGGCTCGAAACTGTTAGACATTTGTCGAACAAAAAATTGGCATAACAGTTTACGCGCAGGATTACAAAATATATATTGCAACTAGAATGAAAATGTTGGTACTTACTTATACTTCAGATTGTAATAATTTACCTAAACTTAAATAAATTTGTATTTAAAGCATTTTTATATTTTTAATGCAATGTTGCCTTTAGCTAATACAAAATTTTGAACATTTCAACAGTAAAATCACCTAAAAAATATTTTTTTGAACAATAAAAAGGAAATTTTAGGATCGGTTTATACAGACTAACATGAAATATATGTTTTGAAAATTTCATGAAAAAATATTCAGACGTTTTTGAGGTATCCTTCGCGTTATGACCAAAAAACGCCATTTGGAAAATAATGACTTTAAAGTTTCGGAAACGCCGCTTCAGCTATTGAGCGGGTATAATTCTAAAAGCCAAAACTTCTGTTCTAATGGGAATTTCAAGGAAACAATTACATCAAAATATTCAGAAAAGATACACTGTAAAAGAAAATCTGTGAAGTTACTAAAGTTTTTCTAGGAAACTGGGATTCCTAGAACTTTTCATGTAACGTCAACAACAAAATTTCATGTAACAGACACACTTTTGCGCCGAAAATCAAAAAATCTGTAAGGTTACTAAGAATTTTTTTGGAAACTGGGATTCCGAGAACTTTTCATGTAACTGCAGCCAGGGTTACAAATAAAAGTTTAGTAAGATTACTGAAATTTAAGCAGATTCATTTGTAAAGTTACAGATTTTTGTAGCTTTACAAAAACTAGTTTTGTAGATTTGCAGCTTTTTTCGTACAGTTACAGGTGAAAGTTTAGTAAGCATGTATTTTTACATCTGTAGAACTACAGATTTTTTTTACAGTGTAGGAGTTTAAAATCTAAAAAAATTAAAATTTCTTAAATTTTGAAGCTTTAAGAGTCTTGCGGCCACTTAATCCTTTCCGGCACGGAGTAATTCTATTTATAAACTTATGAAATAATGAACTAACACCAGAATTTATTAGAAAATGCGAACTTGCTTATTTTCACATACATGATAAAAGGAAAATTTTAATTAAATATTCTTGGTGCCGTTTGTCTGTTTTGGAATTAAAATTAGGTGTCCGTTTTTTAAGGGCATCACCCTCGAAAGATTTAATTAGAATGAATCGCATAAATACTCTGGGATCCGCGATAGTTTGCATTGATTGTATCTCTCAATACGCCTCGAGTGACTTTAAAAGTTAATTAAACTTCCATCTGGAAAAACGCGGCAATGACCAAGGCGGCGCACAGTGGATCAAAGTATAGGCGATGACGAACATAGGGTTATCACGATAGTATAAGCCTACATATATGATGTTTTTTGTTATATTTAGGTTTAAATGAGTAAAATAAACGATACTGAAAGTATCTGCGTGGTTTTTATGAACAATTTCGCGCTTTTTTGTTGCAAACAGGAAGTTTAGGGAGATGATGAATAACAAAAATAAACTGGAAAAACAAAGCATGCAGTTTTTACTTGTATTCAAATGACATTTGTGGAATATTTAAAGCATTTGTTTAATTTTTAATTTACAACATATACATAACTCTTTAAAATCGTTCTACAAAACTGCAACATTCTACTGCAACATTTTAGAACTTATTTCAGTGTATATTTGTTATTATTGGCTTTGAGGTTTTTTTTTTTAATTATCTTGTAGTAATATTAATTTTAGCATATTTCTTTTTTATATGAAACAAGATTATTTCATTTTATCTTTTTTCTTATAATGTTTTGAAATATGATAACAAACAGACATTTGTTTTTGTTTCTGAGAAATTTAAATAATGATTTTAGTTATGAAAAATCAATGCTTAGTTTTGTAAGTGAAAAGTGTGGGCTAATTGCCCCAGACATTGATGAAGAAAATTTGAAGGAGCGTTTACGTATGTTTTGTGTAAATACAAAAGATATCTGGCTGAAATCTGAACGAAAATTAGATCGTTTTAGTAATAAAAGCTATTCTTCACTTCAGTGTTCCTTTAAAGTTGGTAATGAGCTTAAACCATTTGCAGTTGAAAATTTGCAGAAATCAACATCACGAAAATCTTTTTCAGACGTAACCGAAACTCATGAAAGAAGACTAACTCAAAGTTTCAGAAAGGATACTTCTGGAGAAGCTGAATTAAGAAGAATCAAAGAGTAAATTTCAACGCGAATTCAGAAAAGAATTAGTTTTACTAATAGATGTTGTTAAACGGGGAAGTGGTTTGAGTGGTTTGGGACATTTTTGCTGAATTTAAAAAGACAGCTGAGATCACTGGATTGGATAAAGAACTTATTAAACGTTTTGTCACTATAATGGTGATCGCCTGTGACGAAGGCGAAAAATGGCGAAAAATTTGGCAATTCCGCACTGGAAACAGCTAAACAATGTGCCTCAAAGTACGGTTGGTATTTTTATGCCAGGATCTGTACATAATTACTAACTCATGAAAAGGTTATGATTACAAATTTTGATGTTCCAATTGCATAATTATCGGTAGAAACTGGCGAAGCTCGAAATAAAGAGTTTCGAACGTACCGGGAGTCTCATAAGAGAAAAATAAGTCGAAGAGCATCTAACGAAGACTTGTTGCTCCATTTGCTAATAACATCTGACGGTTTGATTTCCAGCATTAGACAAAAAATAAAAAACGTTCAAAGGAACAGAAAATTTCCAAAAGCATTGGTCTTTTACTTTAAAATATAACACTTTATCACTGACATAGCACCGTATCCATTTATTAGAGTACATTTAACCCTCTGAGAACCTTTGCGCTTTTCAGCATTTTCATGTAAAAGTTTATATAACCCTAGATACGAGTATATTACATTTAATTTCGAAGTTTAATGTTAAATTAGTTTTTTACATCATTTCATGCTAGAAATTTCTTATAGTATAATCTTCTTTAAAAAATATTTGTGTGTACAGCAAATTTAACATGTTTCTGGAAACGGAAAATTACGTAATAGCCGCTTCAAGTCCATTTATTTCGAAAACGCGCAGGTTTGCGCAAAAAATCCTCTATACCACATTTAAATATAGTCTTTCAGGAATACCAGCATGTGTTTGAAATTTTAAACAACTTTAAACAATTTAAGTTACGTAATTTTGAAGATTATGAGTCCGTTAATTCTATATCTGTTGTTCATAATGTAGAAGGAGACACACAATTCAATCAAAATGTAGTCAGTAGTGGTTTAAAATGTGTTTCAAGAAATTAATAATGATATTTTAAATGAGTTATTAGTAGAGGTTTCTTAGGTTTTATTTCTGAGCACAGCAAAAAGTCACTAAAATTCACAGAAAAGTTCCTCTGCTGAAAGATGTATGTTCCGAGCTATACAAATACGATATAATTTTGTATAATTTAAAAAATAAACATATATTCGTATTTTGTAGATATTCTTTTAAAATATTTCATTGCAAAAAATTAGTTTTTTAATGATTATTTTTTGGCTCTATATTCGCATTTTCTTAAGGATTGATCCACTGTGCGGCGTTGCAACTTTGAGACCTCAATTCGAAGCGCGCTTAGCACAATGCCAAATTTAAACTTTGAACAAAGGTTTTGTTTTAGGTACACTGTAGAAATAAAGGTTATTACTACGCTGAATTTAGTTTCATGAAATGCCAAATGAAGTTTAACTATGCACTGCTTTTATTGTCAGTACCGAATTAAGTTCATCATAAATCGATTAGGATAATATTAAAAAAAGAGTTATATGAATAGCTATATTTGATATTATTTAGGTTCCATATCTCTTTGAACTTTCATGGTATACCCATTTACACTTTTCTAATATATACAGTTATACCCAACCCTACGTTGTATAGTTTTTTACAAAGTCTTAGTATTCTTTTAGCAACTTTTTTTTTTTATATATAATACAATTACAAATTCATATATTTATTCTACGGAACCCTTTGTGCGCGAGTAATGCTCGCACTTGACCGTTTATTTTTTTTTTTAAATGGATTTAGTCTACTATGACCAGGAGCATTTTTTCAGAAACAGAAGCGATGTGATAGTGTCTAAACTTTCGATATTATTTATCTATTATTTTAACACAATAAAACCGATTGGTAAAGTTATACGAATTTAATATTTCGAACTGAGCAAAAAAAATGCTTAGGTCGGGAATCGAACCCAGATCCTTGGCTTACGGGGCCAATGCTCTACCGTTTAAGCTACCTAGGCTGACAACCGGCGAGCATATTTCGCTCAAATAACCTTATTGGTAATAACATCTGGTCTGTCTGGTCTCAACAGAATAAACCATATGTAAAGCAACTTCATATAAACGATATGGGTATGTAGATAAGCTAGTATTTTAACACAATCAAACTAATTGGTAAAGTTATCATTCGAATTGAATATTTCCAACTGAGCAAAAAAATGCCCAGGCCGAGAATCGAACCCAGACCCTTGGCTTACTGTACCAATGCTCTACCGTTTAAGCTACCTGGGCTGACAACCGGCGAGCAAATTTCGCTCAGATAAGCTTATTGGTAATAACATACAGTGGTGGAAAAAATTATAAAGCCACTTGAAAATACGATGTAATTAAAAAACAAATGATGGAACATTTATGAAATTTCATACATATATATTATATGCTACAAGGAAGTAAAGAAAAAAATAAATTCTTTAATAACTACATTAATGAAAGGTTAATAGACTTAAGAAAATTTTCTGTACAAAGAAAGTTGGAAATAATTATAAAGTCGATACATGTATTTCATCAATAATCGATGTGAGATCCTTTTTTTCGATGACTTTGACAAGTCTCTTGCTCATTGAATCTATCAGACCACATAAAGTACTTGCATCAATATTGTTCCAGCAGTTTTTAATAGCATTCCGCAAATCTAACTTTGAATTGAATTGTCGCCCATTTTTGTAACCATTTCGGATTAAAATTCCCCAAAGATTTTCTTTTACATTCAGATCGGGGCTACGAGCTGGCCATTAAAGGCATTTCACCTGATTAGTTTCCAGTCAAGATTTAGTTAACTTCGAAACATGAACGGAAGCATTGTTCTGCTGAAATGTTCAGTCTCCTGAAGTTATAAGAGGAGCAATGGGTAATAAATTACCTCCTAACATATCTTGATACATAACTGAATTCATTTTGTTATGCATGAAAACAATTGGAGTAGTTCCACAGGCAGCAAATACAGCCCAAACCATTGCCGAGCCACCTCCAAATTGACGCTTTGAAAAAATATGGGGTTCCTGTCGTAAATTATGTCAAACGAATTTATAGCAGTCGGTTCCATCGAAATTAAGTTTCTTTTCACCGGAAAAGACAACATCTCTCTAATTTGTGCCTTCGGTTAAATGTTTTCGTGCAAAGTCTAAGCAAGCTTTTTTGTGATTCTTAGAAAGAGGTGGTTTTCCTTTAAATTTTTTTAATTGAACAATGGGATTGTTACTTAAAACATTTCTTACCGTTCTGCTTGCACATGGTGTTTGTAACTGTTCTTGAATTTAGGCAGACGACATTTTTTGTCCGCAAGCTAGCTTCCGGATTTGTCTTGATTGCCTTACAGTTAAGGATTTCGGTCTTCCTGTACGCTTCTTACTGCCGTAATCTTCGGGATTTCTGAGAAAACTGTTTGCTGCAGCCTTGGACTTTCCTATTTTTCTTGCAATATTAGAACCAGACATTCCAGCTTCATTTAAAGTTAATATTTTAATTTGTTCACAATCGGATAACTTTTTTCCTCTTGTCATCGTATTAAACACACTAAATACAAAATGAATGCACGTAACACATTTACATTTACCTAAACTTTCCTGGAGACCTGCTTTCTCAAGCCTGGCATTATGCCAGATAAGGCTAGAACCATTGACTTTATAATTTTTTCCAAGTTGTTTTTCATTGGTTTTAAGAAATTAGCATACTTTATGTTCCCACTTCCGTTTTTCTAAACAATGTTTATACGTATTATTGCGATGTTGATCATGAAAATGAAAATAGAATTTGCGTTATCAACAATTCAATTACTTTTTGCCTTTTGTAAATTTTTCTATCGGCTTTATAATTTTTTCCAGCACTGTATAACGACGATGGAGGTACCTATCGTCGCGGAAGTATAAAAGGATTGTTGACAATGATTTTCGAAAACAAAAACATTGGATATACATAATGACACGGGCGCCGTACTCTATGCACCGTCGGCTTTTAAAGCCTATATAACAACTTTTAATGAGATATTTGTGTAATGCAATGCCCAGTTACTAATTCATATATTTCTTGTACGGAATCCCCTGTGCGCGAGTAATACTGGCACTTGACCGGTTATTTCTTCTTCAATTTTAGCAACTGTAATTGTTACCATACCTTTGAGAAAATCTAAAGTAATTTAACATATAAAATTTTGTAACCTGGCTTTTAAAAGGGATAACATTCAGCGGTACCTCTTTGTTGTAGTGGATAATATCCACAAGGATGGGACGATTCCCCGAAGGATGCATCGCGAGGCTAACGAGAAAGACACGCTACCGCGGTGGGTCCGATTCTTCTTTTTTTACAGACCGCTGGAGTCACGTGATGCTCTTTTCGCACACCTTCATTGCTGCATTCGAGCATCGCGTGACTCCAGCGGTCTGTAAAAAAAGAAGAATCGGACACACCGCGGTAGCCTGTCTTTTTCGTTAGCCTCGATGCATCGCCAAGTGACGGAGATATATCGTCATGTTGGGTTATAAATCTCGTCAAATGGTTTGCAGTCCTAAAGAAACAACACGTATATTTAGGCTGTCCTCAAATTTCTTTTTCGTTGATGTTCCATAACTTTTTTCATATGCTTTTTTTATATTGCATGTTGTATTGATTTTTTAATCGCTTGTATTTATTTTTATAAATATGGAAACAGTCTTATTTTAGCAAGTATTGAGATGGATGCAATCTCTTTTTTTCAAAAACGAGGGTCTTTAACCCTTTATCTACTGACGGTACTTATAAGTACAACTCACTTTAAACTTTTATACCATACTGAATATTACTAATATTCTAGTGGTATTTTGCAAAAACGCTCTTAATTCCACTTTATCCGAATACATGGCAGCAGTAGTTCTAGTTTTGTTATTTTAGAGAGGAATGAGGCTGTCTTTGAAGCAGTCAATGTGTTTTGTGCCGACATTTTGTAGAGATTGCCACGCTCGTCTTCTCATTGCTACAAACACAGTAAAGGATATAAGATAAGTGTTGGATTTTTTTTTATATGTTCATTATGATCTTAGAATACAATTTGATTAGCTATTTTAGATGAACGGTGTATGTATTTGATTTAACAGTTGAATTATTCGGTGGTACTAATAAGTACCGTCAGTACACTGGGTGTTAGAGAAAAACTTCTTGTTTACATTTCGTCAGTGTAGCTATCCATCGTTTTCATCTGCTTTAAAATGTAATTACTAAAATGTAGTGTAGTAATGATTTCCCTGGTACTTCTTTTCTGTTTGTTATTTTTTTATAGGAAATCGAAAAAGTTGTGGCACCGGCTCCTTTTTGCTATGCTAGAAATGGCATATGTAAATTTATATATTGCATATGTATATTGCATGTGTGTGCAAATTTATATATTGCATATTGGAGATGCGAGAGAACATGTTGTCCCTGGAATATTGACGTCGCATAACTAAAGGACTGCTAACAAGATCGAAACCTAAAAAAAAAAATAGCTTTTTTTAACACTTTCAGGAGCAAAGCATTTTCAATTCAAAAGTATTGAAATAAATGATTGGCACCGGAATTTTCCAAACGATTTATTTGTAAATAATAAAAAGCCAATATTTCACATACGTATTAAATTGAAAATATTTTCTGGTGCCAGTTGAAATACCTTGTGGGTTTTCTGCTACGATATTTTAGTCACAGTGCACTGACGATACTTTAAAGTACCGCTTTAATTAATTACCACTAAATAATTAAATTTATCACGGATGAGTATTTTTCTCATGTTCATCCTTTAATTTTCATTGTAGTAACTGAAAAAAAAGTATTAATGGAAAAAAATGGCAGCAGATCATAATGCCGTAGATAAAGGGTTAACCAGGAAACAACTTTGCGAAAATGGTCATGATCTGAAACTGTATATGTTACTAATAATGATGCTATATGGCGATGCAACTTTTAAAAAAAAAAGGCGGGGGGGGGGGGGGGATTCCGTTTTGGAAATTGGTTTAGTAATTCGAAAATACCATTCGTAACAGCCTTAACGTATACGTACTGTTGGGCAGAGGAATTAACATACATAAAAAAGTAATAAACAAATATATGCGGATGAAAATGCAACAATTGATTGGAATAGCTACATCAGAAAACGTTTAAAAAATTACAAAGATGTTATTCTTGTGTGCATTGTATGAATTAGTTATGGGACATTCCATGTCAATTCAACCACACCAGTACAACCAAGATTTCCGATTTTGATGAAACTTGGTGTATTAAATAAACATATATCAAATAGCCCTCTGATATTTTTTTTTCTCTAGCATCAATACTTTTTTAATTACAGCCATTCAAAATTTCTTCAAATTCACCTTTTGCATATATCTGAGAAGCGCTAAACAAACTCACTTGGTTACAAAAAAAATTATATTGGGCTGCCAAATCTTTTAATTATTTTCAAAATTTCCTCACTTAGCAACAAAAGTATGATAAACACAGAAAAAAATACTAGAGAGCTGAAAATATTTATTTTGGTTCCCTAAAAAATAATAATTTATTATTAATCTCTATTTCTGTTAGAAAAAACATGATTTTCTAAAAGTGCGATATCAGGGTGAGGGACGGGTATACTCGACACATTTTTTTTAAATGAGCCTAAATATATGTTCTAACTTAATCTGGAATAAGATTAGTGGTTTTTTAATTCCTTCTGAAGAAAAAAAAGAGAGAGAAATAGGCCATTGCTATCAAAGAAAATGGGAACCATCATGAATATAATTTTAATACCACATTTCTGCTAATTTAAGGAAGTTATTATATAATGTAGCTTAGCTAAAAAACATTACTTAAATGTGTTTAATTATTTACATTGTACTTTTGTATAATTTCTTGGTGAATAAGGAAATAAAAACTTCATTCACAAAACACTAAACATGCTCTGGATTTTTTTTTAATCACTTGGTTTTGTGAATGACAAAATGTAATTTTCAAGATAAATTTACATAATTTATTTAGGTGTTATTTGATTAATTATAAAATGTTATTATATGGGTCTTTAGAACACATTAGTGTTTATGGCAATTACTTATAAAATTAGGATTTTAACTAAGATTAGTTCCTATCAAATTAAGAACAGTCAAATAAATTTAAACAGTTTAAAAAATGTTTTTGAACAAATTACTTTGTTAACTAAACAATGAAAAAAATATTATTTAAAAGGGATTAATTCAGTATATTATATTCTGATACATAAAATGAATTTTCAATATTTTTGTACATGAAAACAACCTATTTACCTTCTCTTTTGGCTTAGTTGTTTCCTATTTAGATGCAAGACAGATGTTTGGGTTAACCAGACCAGACAGCTGATGCAATCCTTTTAATGATTACATACATTGAAAGAATCAACAAAAGGTGATGATACAATACTTTGAATCATTGCAATCATTCAAAGTATTGCATCATCAACTTTTTAAGTTTGAGTTTCTTGTTTTCTTTTATTCTGTGTTCTCATTGGTGGTTTATGAAATTACTTACAATAAGTTTTAAATAGGAATATCTCATTCTCTCCTTCTCAATTTCTTTGCATGTAGAGTGCATTTGAGAAATGGTTTTTAATCTTTTGTTCAGTTACTGTTATTAGAACAAGTCTGCTTTAAAATTCTTCACTGAATCCATTGTGATTTTTGTTTTGTGTATTTTTTGTTTTGCTTTAAAATTCTTCACTGAATTAACTGTGAATTTTTATGAAATGGAGAGTACTGCATGTGATGTGGGGAAAATAACTTCAACAGGATGCCACAAGACTAGCTACATTAAAAATAAAGAGATTGTAAATGTATCAAGTGATCTCTCAGAAGAAGACAAAATACTTCTAAAATTAAGAACAGGGCTACTGAAGAATTGCATACTACTTGTTTTCAATCACAGAAGTGTGTATTTGAAAAAATGTGAATCGCTTCAGAGGAAATGTTGTGATCCTCTCAGAAAACACAAAAAGCCTGTGAGGAATACATTGCGTGTTGTAAATTTACATCAACATAATGACCTATTACTTAAGGGACTTAAAGTTAAGCCAGGTGAAAAATTATGCTGTAAATGTAGGACAATGCTCTTGTTCAAAAGTTCATTTCAGAAAGAAGAATGTCTGTACAGCACCCCAGATGCAAATTCTGTCAGACCTAATGAAGTTGAAGACATGGATTACACTCCTGTTGCGAGCAGTAGCAAAGAAGATGGCATACAAAAACTAAATTCATCTTTTGCAGGGATAGATTTTTTCTCTATTAAAATTGCATGCTCTTGCAGAAAACAGCAAGGCCTCATATGGCAAAATGAAATTGCGTTCATTTGAAAGAAAGTCTAAAAGCAAAATTGAAGAAATTCTTGATGTCAAAATTCCAGAAAAAGATTCAACAGCTCAAGACCTTGTTGCACAGAAGGCAGAAGACATGGATAAATTAGTAGATACCATAAACGAGAAACTAAGATGTGAAAAATCAAATAAAAAACAAATTCAATTGTAACGATTCTAGCATCACTATCATGGACACGAAAAAAAATAAGAGATACATTTAATGTATCAGACTACACAATTCGTAAAGCTCAGAAACTTGTAAAAGACAAAGGAATATTGGCTGAACCAGAACACAAAAGATGAAAACAGTTGAGGCCTGATGCCCTTGACATGATTAAAAACTTTTATGAAAATTATGCTGGGAATGAAAGACGTTGTGAGCTTAGGGGGGGGGGGGGGTGCACATTAGAAAACGATTGATTTTGGGAAATTTGCGTGAATTGTATAATAATTTTAAACAAGAGTTTCCCAACGCAAAGGTGGGTTTCTCAAAATTTTGTAGTCTGCGCCCAAAATGATGTATTATTCCTGGTGCTAGTGGCACATACTCAGTATGTGTCTGTACAATTCATCAAAATGTTATACTGCTACTTCATGCAGCACATACTGACAAGAATTACAAAGATCTCATTAAGCTTGTTGTATATGAAGAACCAAAAAGAGAATGCATGCTTAGGCACTGCAGTGAATATCCATTTAAAGAAAGCTTGAATTTACACATGTTTTGAAGAACCTGATGAATGTGACACAATTGAATTTTATCAGTGAGTTTCAACTGCTAGAACGCAAATGAATAAATATGTATACACAATCGACGAGTTCATCGAAAACTTAGTAGGAAAAATAGAAAAGCTCATTCCTCATTCATTTATCGCTAAATCATAGTCAACCATCATAAAAACTCTTAAAATTACTGTACCTTTCAATTTAGCTATCGTTTCAATGGACATTAGTGAAAATTATTCATTTGTCATCAAGGATGAGGGCAAGGGATACCACTGGACATCGGAAGCATTCAAAGCTCACCCTGTTGCTATATATTGTCGTAATTCTAACCAAGAAAAAATTATATCTTCACATTGTGTTATAATCTGACGACCTGTAACACGATGTTAACATGGTTTATAAAGTTCAAGAGACAGTAATAATCGATCTTAAAGAAAACTTTCCTCACATAGGAGAACTGCATTATTTTAGTGAGGGCTGTGGCGCACAATAGAAAAACAGATATAACCTAATGAATTTGTGCTTGCACGAGGATGATTTCAAGTTAAAAGCACAGTGGTCTTTTTCGGCAACAAGTCATAGGAAATCGGAGTGTGACGGTGTTGGAGGAACTGCAAAACGGATTGCTCGTAAAGAAAGCTTTCAATGACCACTAGAAGGACAGATAACACCACCAGCTGTATTTTTTTACTTTTGCCAATCACAACATCAGAAACATCAACTTTCATTTTTTGAGCAGAGAACAAGTAAATGTAACTCGTGAATCACTCCAAAATCGTTTTAAAGATGTTCTTGGACTTCCGTATACCAGAAGTTTCCACAACTTTAAAACTCTTGATTTTTTGGGTACCATTGAGTCAAGAAGAATCAGTTCAGATGAAGAACCTTCTATCACATTTAACCTAAAAAAATCTTTTCTTTCATTAGTATCAGTATAGGAACTGTACCCTGCATGTTTTATTGCATGTAAATACGATCATTTGTGGTACTTTGGTATGGTGTCTTTTGTAGAAAAACATCATGGAGATGCTATAGTAAAATTATTACATCCCAATGGACCATCACCTTCTTTCTACTGGGCAAGACATGAAGATTTTTGCTCAGTGCCAATTCCCCATGTGCTTGCAATAGTCGATCCACCCCATAGTACTAGTGGAAGGACATAATCACTTCTCAAAAAACTGCATGGAAGTTGTGGGAAAAAAGATGGTGCAAATGGAACTCATGTTGCGAAAAAGGAACTGATTTATGTAAGTAATGAATGTATACCTGATATCTTTTGAAACATCCTGCTCTATGTTTATATTCAGATGCAAGTAAAACGTTTAAATTTATCATTGTTGAATTATTCTGCAATAACATTTAAACTGTATTGAATGCCAGGGAGAATAACATTAATCATTACCTATACCTATTTAACAAATACATGGAAGTTAAGAAAAATACAACTACCGAGAATATGCCATTTTAACCTATATAAATAAGAAAAAATATTTATAAAATAAATTACTAAGGAAATTGAATATTTAATTTAGATAGGTCTTTAATTATTAAATTACATTCCAAAATTATACTAAATTTATATGTAAAATTAAAATTATATTCAAGATGGTTTTCATTTTCTTTGATAGCATTGGCCGATTTCTCCTTTCTTTTTTTTTTCTTCAGAAGGAATTAAAAAATCACTAATTTTATTCCATAATAAGTTACAACATATATTTAGGTTCATTTAAAAAAAAATGTGTCAAGATTATACCTGTCCCTCACCCTGCTATCGCATTTTCAGAAAATCATGTTTTTTTCTAACAAAAATATAGATTAATAATAAATTATTATTTTTTAGGGGACCAAAATAAATATTTTCAGTTCTCTAGTATTTCGTTTTGTGTTTATCATACTTTTGTTGGTAAGTGGATAAATTTCGAAAATAATTAAAAGATTTGGTAGCCCAATAGAATTTTTTTTGTAACCAAGTGCAGCTTGTTTAGCGCTTCTCGTATACAGGGTGAAAAGGAGAGACCCTTTAAACTGAAAATACTTGCGAACAGAGAGAGCTACAGATATGCAAGTGAGGTAACGGTATAGTAAAGCGACTACGCCCGACGCGAAATTTGACTTTCCATAAGACTTTTAGCATTAGTGTGAAATCCTGCAATTTCATTGGCTGACGCTTCACCGATAGCCAATGAAATTGAACGGGACTTCTTTCCCTGAAAGGACAAGTATAAGAGTAAAATACTGTGTAAAGCCGGAACATGGTATTTTGCTATATCAAATGCATGAACGATCTAGCCCAGTGGTCAAGACTAGGGCTGGTTAAGATTTTGGCATTTGTAATACTAAAGTTGCGTGTTCTGTCCTTTCGCTGGCGTTTTCACTTTTTTAGAGTTTTGTTTTGATTTTTATTAAGTCAGTTAGTTAAAATCAGTCGATCTTTATTACGATCTTTTGTAAATTTTTTAGCAATTAGATTTTTTAAAATAAATTAAATAATTAAATTTTAAAAAAATCAGTTAATCTATTTTTTAATAATTAAAGTAAACATTTATTAAAATGCAATAATAAATTTCCTAGGCTTACATTAAAAGTATTTTCATGTTAGAACTTTATAAAGTTCTGTTCATTTTAAATTTGTCTGTTACTATAGTAACAGATAAATGCGAAATTATCAGAATTAATATATTAAAGGTTTTTTATTTTAAAATTATCCTTGAGACATAAAAATCTTTATTAATTTATGATAGGTTACTTTATAATTTTTTATGTTAAATATTACACAAATATTTAAATTAAATTTTAAAATTCATAGGACTTATAGGGTATTTTTCTAATAAAGAAATTCTTTAATAATTAAAGTGTAAAAATAATATTTTCTTAAGTCAGTTAGTTAAAATCAGTTAATCTTCATTACGAGTTCCGTTGTATTTTTTTTTTCTTTTGTCAATTAGATTTTTTTAAATAAATTTAAATAATTAAATTAAAAAATTCATTTAATCTATTTTTTAACAATTAAAGTAAACATTTATTAAAATGCAATAATAAATCTCCTTGTTAGAACTTAATAGAGTTCTGATCATTTTAAATTTATCTGTTACTTAGGTTGCTTTGAATTTTTTTTTATCGTAAATATTATACAGATAATTAAATTTTTAAATTCATATGACTTATAGGGCATTTTTCTAATAAATAAATTTCTTTAATAATTAAAGAGTAATTATAATATTTTCTTAAGTTAGTTAGTTAAAATCAGATGATATTTATTACGAGTTCCGTTGTAATTTTTTTTTGTCAATTAGATTTTTTTAAATAAATTTAAATAATTAAATTAAAAAATTCATTTAATCTATTTTGTAATAATTAAAGTAAGCATTTATTAAAATGCAGTAATAAATATCCTAGGCTTACATTAAAAGTATTTTCATGTTAGAATTTTATAAAGTTCTGATCATTTTAAATTTACCTGTTATTTAGATTACTATATTTTTTTAATTGTAAATGTTATACAGATAATTGAATTAAATTTTAAAATTCATATGACTTATACGGTATTTTTCTAATAAATAAATTTCTTTAATAATTAAAGAGTAATAATAATATTTTCTTAAGGCTGTTCTTAACTGCTCTGCTCAACAAGCGCAAAAAGTTTTGCCACATTTACAAATTCATTTTTTAACGAAAAGGTATAAAATTGGAAAGCCTGGCCATGGAAGCGATTTGGAATTGAACTGTTTTTCATTTTTTTGATCAAATTGAGTTATAAGCGATTTTGATCGCGTGACAAACACGTTTTTCGCCCGCTCTTCAGTGCTCTTCCTTCCTTCGCGCGGAAATTCGGTTCAAAACGTCCACTTTGACACTATTTTCTGAAATATCTATTGCGTTTGCAAAAAAAAAAATGGAAAAAAACAGCTCAATTACATAGTTTCTGAGCAACAACACCAGCTACTTTCATGCATTTTCGAACAAAAATAAATTAAAACTTATGTCAGAAAGTTGCCTTTTTGGATTTGAGAACACCCTTAAGTCAGTTAGTTAAAATCAGTTGATCTTTATCACCAGTTCCTTTGAAAAAAAAATTTGTCAATTAGATTTTTTTTAAATAATTAAATATCTTTATTTATTAATTTATTATCAGTAGCTTTACAATTTTTATTCGAAATATATTATTGTGATTAAATTTTACTACATAATACCACTTAGGAGCTAATGTTATATAATTAAAATAAAACATCTATTTAAATGTAATAATAGTATCTTTTAAACTGACATAGAAAAATATTTTTATATAGCTAGATGGAACTTCAATTACTTATTTTTAGTTAAGCTGCTAGAACTTTAATACTGATTGCAAACATCTGGGTAAAAAAAAAATAAATAAATAAAAAGTTCTAAGAAGCTTATTATAACAATCTCATTATTTTATCATAATTTAACTAAGTCAATGTTGTTTTAGAATTGTTAATAATTTTCTTACTAGAAAATTATATCAAATTTAATAATTAATTATATATTATGTTATTAACTGTATAATAATTGATTCCGTGCTCAGTATGAGACATACATAAGCTTTTTTAATGCATCACGCTATTATTATCAAGAAATACATTTGATGAAATGAGTAGCTGCGCTGTTACTCGTAAAATGGATTTCTTCCCTACAGGGAAAGAAGTTCGGTTCGCCGACAGCCAATGAAATTGTCGGATTTCGAACTAATGCTAAAAGTCTTATGGAAAGTCAAATTTCGCACGCCCGACGTAATGCAAACGACAGCAGCGCCCCTAGTGGCGAAATTTGGAAGATAGCCATTGCAAATCGAAACTGAAAAGAGATAGCGCAAAATTTCCAATTAGAAAGTTTTAGAGCATCAATTAATTAGCACGAAAATACACTTGGTTCTCACGGATAAGATGAATCGTCACCTATATACCCAAAAATGTCTGAAATCGATGAGCGACGATTCTACTTTGAATATTTACATTTCGGAAATGTAGCAGTGCGCAATTACAAATTGTGACGTTGTACTGTACTGTAATGTCTATAAAAATTTAATTTCCAATGCATTTAAAATTTTAGTTTAATCCTTTCAGGGGCAGAAGGATTCTATTCGTAAAATGATGAAATAATTGACTAACACCAGAATATTCAAACGAATTTCTTAGAAAAAATAACCCGCTAATTTGCACTTTCAGTACAAAAGTAAAATTTTATTAAAATATTATTGGTATCATTTGTCAGTTTTGGAATTAAAATTAGGTGGCTAGATCATTTAGCCACCGCCCTTGAAAGTGTTAAATCTATGTCGTCGTATTGAAGAGGCTCGCAATAGACGTTCCATGCTGAGAAATGTGCATGCAGATTTACTCTCACGAACACAAACGTGTATCGTAAGCAATGGCGAAGTTTTCGAACATACTGAATATTAACCTTTTATCACTGTGAGACAGTTTTTTTTTTTTTTTTTTTTTTTTTTTTTGTGTGTGTGTGTGTGTGTGTGTTTGTGTGTGATGTTGTAAAAATTTATTGAGATAAGTACGCATTTATACAATAAATTGTGTGTATGTCTTCGTACTTCTGGCTATTCCATTCAAACGTTTACACAAAATAGAGTGCATCGATTTCGGACATTTTTGGATATACAGGCGAAGATTTATCTTATCCATGTAAACCAAATGTCGTTTCGTATTAATTAATTCGTGCTCTAAAACTTTCTATTTGGAAATTTTGCTCTATCTCTTTTCGTTTTCGATTTGCAATGGCTATCTTGCAAATTTCGCCACTAGGGGCGCTGCTGCCGTTTACATTAAATCATGCGTAGTCGATTTACTATACCGATACCTCACTTGCATGGCTGACGAACCGTTAATTCCGCTCAACCGAGCCCAGCTATCTGATTGGCTAAAACTGATATTTATATAGTAGATAATTATATTTATTTTCTTATGAAGTAGTTTAATGTAAAATAGAATGCAATTATAATGACTTAAATTGATTTATTTTGTTAAATTTGATCAAAATCACAGTAAAGTAATCCAAAATATTAATATTAACAAAGGATCAGATTGCTGAGATCGGATGAGCTAATTTGGGAATTAATGGCTCGTGCATGGCTGTAGCTCTCTCCGTTCGCAAGTATTTTCAGGTTAAAGGGTCTTTCTTTTGCAACCTGTCCTGTAAATACAAAAGTGTGAATTTGAAGAAATTTTGAATGGCTGTAAATAAAAAAGTATTGATGCTAGAGGTAAAAAAAAGAAAAAAAAATTAGAGGGCTATTTGATACCATATGTTTATTGAATACACCAAGTTTCATCAAAATCGGAGTTTATGGGTGTACAAATCCCATTTTTGTGGTTGAATTGACGTGGAATGACCCTTATGAAATGTTATTAGGATTGTTCGTAATTATATAAATACGTAGCACCTACAGTGGTCGTCTGGTCCGTCCGTCCGTCCGCATATAATGGCGCAAAAACTATCCGACCGAATGGTTTCAAATTTAATATATATAATCATTGCAGAATTTTGTAGAGTCATTTCAAATTTTATGAAAATCGAGTCAAAACTTTAAAAGATATTAATAAAGGTTTTCTGCATTTTATTAAATCCTTTCATACGTAATTAATTCAATGATATCCCATGATAGGTTATGATTGTAAGTTGCTATAGTGATGACGTCCTATTTAAGATGGAGTCCTATAATTGCCGTAGTACTGAATTTCATATATAGAATCGTAACAAATTTTGTATTCATGCATTTTTGCATAAGGGTGCAACAGCTATTGCACCAATATTTGAATATTTATAAAACTATTTACAGCACGAACGAACCTCATTTGCCATGTTTGACGTACAATTTACGACTTGTTATGAATTTGTTATGAAACATTGTACTATATCCTTATTCACATAAATTATTATATTATTAAATGCAAAGGCATTTATTTTTATATCTTTATTATACGTATGCGCTAATTTCACACTTCACGAGTAAGGCTAAGATCTTTGCGAAATTGACTGAAACTTGGCGTAATCATAATTTTTGGATCCGCTATAACAAAGAAGCACCCATTTAGCATATCATTTATGAAATAATAAATTTCATACACCTTCCTTTTTTACTCTCTAAATAAAAAGAAGTGACTATGCACTCAAGCGCAGAGTCAAAATATGCCCAACCTCTTTAGAGTGATCATTCATTCTGAGCAAAATTGGAACTGATTTGACTCTCTGAAAGAGTGCAGAGGCAAATAATCTCACTTTCGGAGGAGTGACTATTCACTCCGTATTCACTATTGCTAAAGGAGTGTGTTTTTCACCCCTGGAAGGAGTGAATAGTCACTCTTTCATAGGAGTGAATGTTCAATTTTTATGCAGTGCATTCTTTTTTATGCTGTTTCATGGGCATTTTAAAAGAATCACATCTTTTAGAGCATGCAATGAAAATAAATACAAGCGTTGTAAAAATTGGAATAAAATACTTTATTGGCAATATTTACTTAATTCATAGTTCGGAACACTAATTGAACTTTTAAGGAAAAACTCAATTAAAGTTACATGTGAATTAAATTAGATTACTGACAGAAAAAAACTAAAATATTTTATTACAATCTTATCCCTTGTGTTTGCTTTCATTGCATGTCCTATAAATATATGATATTTTTAAAATGCCCAATTTTTAAAAAAAGTTCTGTTTAAAATATAAAATCTTATCATTTTACCGTACTTTTAGCAAAAAATCGCTATTTTGGAGTCCTGTTCTTCTAAAATATTTTAACTTTTCCACTTAAAAAACAATGCTTATCAACTGACACCTTTTTTTAATAAGTTCTAAGCTTGAACGAAATAATAAGAATGTGCGAGTTTTTTATTGCGTTGCGATTTGTCATTGCTTTATTAAATATGAACATGGAGTCTAGAATTTTATATTCTCTGGAATATGTATATATTTTTCTTTTAAACATATTTTTTAACATAATTATGATTTCAGATTTTCTTGCGCTATTGCCAAAAAACGGATATTAATACAACTCTTATTTATAGAACGACATGATAAGCCATATTTATTTACATTTTTTCTTCCCCTATATATTACATTTTGTGAATGTGAGCTAAATATATTTTGTATGTTTTATAGGAAAAGACTGATCTGGAAAATCTTATATTATAATGCGAGCAAAAATTGTGTGTGTGTGTAAATTTTTTATCTTAAAAACAGTTCTAACGATTTTGACTAAATTTTGTATTTTACCATTTTCGGGCTTGAGAAGACCATTGGGCTAGGTCACGAGTTCGGGAAAATTCAATTAGTGGATCATTTTGGGTCGTAATGGGTCAGGGTCAAGATAATTATATCTAAAAAACGGCTCAATCGATTTTGACTAAATTTTATATCCAACCGTTTTGGGGCACGAGAAAACTATTGGGCTAGGTCACATGTTCGAGAAATTTCAATTAGTGGATCATTTCTGGGTCACTGCGGATCAAACTAATTTTATCTAAAAAATGGCTCTAACAATTTTCACTATACTCTATCTTCTACAGTCTTGGATTACGAGAAAACCACTGGGCTAAGTCACATGTTCGAGAAAATTCGATGGGACATTTTTGGGTCACTGTGGGTCAAGCTAATTTTATCTAAAATCGGCTCGAACGATTTTGACTAAATTATGTAATCTGCGGTTTTGGATTACGAAAAGACCAATGGGCTAAGTCACATGGGAGAGAAAATTCGATTAGTGGGTCATTTTTGGGTCACTGTGGGTCAAACAAAGTTTATCTAGAAAACGGCTCTAACAATTTTGAGGAAATTTTGTTTTCTATCGTTTTCGGGCACGGGAATACCATTGGGCGATGTCGCATGTTCAAGAAAATTCGATTAGTGGGTCATTTAATGTCACAATGGGTCAGATGTCAAGCTAATTGAATCTAAATAAAGGCTCAAAACATTTGAACAAAATTTTGTAATATACATCTTCTGGGCATAGGATGACCATTGGGCTAAGTCACATGTTCGAGAAAATTCGATTAGTGGGTCATTTTTGCATCACTGTGGGTCAAGCTAATTGTATCTAAAAAAACGGCTCAAAACATTTTGACAAAATTTTGTATTATATATCGTTTCTGAGCATGAGAAGACCATTTGGGCTAAGTCACATGTTCGAGAAAACTCGATTAGTGGGTCACTGTGGGCCAAGCTAATTGTATCTAAAAAACGACTCAAACGATTTTGACAAAAAATTTTATTACATAATTTTCCAGCACGAGAAGGCCATTAGGATAGGTCCCATGTTCGATAAATTTAGATTAGCGGGTCCGTTTTGGGTTACCGTTGGTCAAGCTAATTTTATCTACAAAATGATTTCAACGATTTTGACTAAATTTTGTATTCTATCATTTACTGATTCGAGAAGTGTATTGGTTAGGTCGCATGTTCGAAAAAATTCGGTTAGTGTGTCATTTTGGGTCACTGTGACACAGAATCATGCCGATTGTATCTAAACAGCAAGTATGATACAGTGGGAATAAAATATCGAATTGAACACAAGGCTCATTTTGACCGAGCTTAGCTTGGTCATCCCTGCTAGTAGTAGAAAGAAGGAAATATAAAAAGAAATGAAATGACTACATATGTACTGTTCTTATTGTTTGAAAGACATTTTTAATGTAAAAAGTGGTTATTTATCTCTTTAAAATATATTCAATCTTATATTATATAAGTGATACTATGAACTTTTTAAAATATATACTAAAGCAGCTTTATCTATGAACATCGGGCATAAAAAACACTAATGCTTAAATATCATGTTTTTTTGTGCCAATAATTACGTGTATCAAAAACGTAGAAAATGCGTTTACAATAGAAGGAAATTTAATAACTGATTCAGAATGTCTATAATTAAATGTTTGATTAAAATCACAAACAGCAAAAAAATGCTTACATATAATAAAAAGAAATAAATGTACCAATTTGAAAAACACTAAAAATAATAATTAGTATTTTATAATTGTACTATTAAACAACAACAAACTACAATAGGTGAATTAAATATATTATTAGATTTAACAATTTCTCAAAAATCTTTCCATATGTTATAAGAAATTCTTATTATTTTCTAAAATTTGGCAAATGTTGAATCGGAAAACATTGGTACGAAGATTTAGGATTTTAAATAATAATTTAAAACATTATTAGTAATAATAATAATAAAAAAATCTTTCAAAAGTTTTACTACTGTAATGTGTAAAAAGACATTTTCCCAGTATAATGCTAATTTCTAATCTGAAGCCGTTTCGTAATATCATAATAATCGAATGTCATATTATCGAATCGAATATCTCCAAAATAATAATGACGATAAATACTGCAAGTGTTAAAAATCAGAAAACAGTAAAAAGCCGAAAAAAATATAAACCACCGTCTCAACACATTTTCGATCTCAAGAAACTGCAAATTAATGTTTACATTTTACTATGAATGTAGGCATGAATCAGTCTCTGCGTCAGCTTTTTTTTTTTGAGCGATGGCAGAATAAGATATTTTACATCACAGTATTGAATAGGAAAATATCGCTTCTGAAAACAATTTCAGATCAGTCTTTTTCTATATAACATAAAACTATTTAACTCATGATCATAATGTACAAACCAACAGGAATAAAAGCTTAAAATTAAGTAAGACTTACTTTACGTTCCATAAATAATTGCTTTAGTAATGTACGCATGTATTTTAATACTAAAATAGCGGACGTCTTTCTCTTATCCTAAAAAAAGCGTTGTAGACGCTATTCTGATTGGGTAATGGGTAATACCAATACTACGATACTCACTCCTTAGAGTGACTATTCGCTCTTGAAAAGGAGCGCGTTTTAGTACCAAATGAGCGTAATTTCCAAGGTTACATTCTGAAATGGAGTTTTTGAAAATTAAGAAGTGATATATTTTGGTGATTTTCATTATTTTCCTCCAAATATATTGGTTCAAAATTGATCGCAAAAATTTTTAAAGTGTATAATGCCAGTCTTTCACTCTCGTCTGCGGAGTGAGGTATTTCACTCTCGACAATGAAGTGGAAAATTCCACTCTTTAAGGAGTGTATTTTTATAAAATTCACTCCAAAAAGAGTGAAAATGCCTGTCACTTTTTCAAAGAGTGAACTTTACACTCCTCTAAATTTTAGAGTTATGATCAATTTTATGTGACTGGGAAGGAAATTTTCTCCGTAAATTATTTTAAAATTTTAAATGCTAAGAAAATGAAATGCTTCTGATTTTTAGTACTGCACCTGTTGAAATTTATATATCTCTAGAGATTCCTCACTTTCTCATATACAGAAAATATATTCCATCTCTAATATTCCACATCTTTGAGAAATGTACATAATATTATGCAAATTCTAACAAGTCTACAAGTTCAACATCCCTAGCCACGTTCTTTAGCAAACAAACAAAATAAAGAAGAAAAAATCTCTTACCCCTTAATGTTGCCTGATATTTAGGAGGTTCTGAATTTCCAGCTCTTGCACTATCTGGGCTCAGCACCATGGTAGAAAGACGAACACTTCCAACACTGGAAATAATAAAAAAAATATTAACTCCAAATTTTAAGTTTTTCTAATAATTTTTGATAGCTTATAAATCGATTGACATGACCACTTTCCTGAAATTATGAATAATTTACTTACTGTCGTCTACGACTTTCCTTTGGTTATAAATACTGTAATTGTTTCGCATCCAGAGCTGACGGTGAAACAACTAATTTTCCCAATCTAACCTTAGATGCGGATTCGAAACATTTCCTATCGTATTCAGTCTTTCTTGAATTAAACATATTTAATAATTTTCCAAATGTCAAGAAATGAATAGAAAAAAATCATGTCCTAAACCAGGGTTGGCCAAATTTGTAATCTCAATTATTCAAAATGTAATTACAAGATAATTGCATGTAATTGATTATAGTTACACACATCCAAGCGCAGAAATTTCGTCAAAATTGGGATGGGGCGGTTCCGAATACAGTGTTGCAAGAATTTTTTACGGCATCTAATTTTATTATAACTATAATTAATTACATACAATTAAATTGTAATCACATTACAGATAATTGCAATCACAAATTTACCTAACTCTGACCTAAATATTACTTCATGTACACAAAATTAGTACAATAAAACGATAGTTAAAATAAATGCAACATTAATCATTAATACACTACCCTGCACTTAAATAATGTAAAAGCAATGCAAAAGGTAAATGTGAAGAACAGGACAAAAATCTGATTATATTTTCTTGACAGTAGATTTTGTTTGAATACTTTAAATTTGAAGATGAAAATGTTGAATAATATCATATCCGACACAGTATAACGAATGCATCTCAATTAATCAAGATACAGATTTCATTCATAAAACAAGAAAGAAAAAATCATGCGTCTAGCATAGATTAGGAAACACTTTCCAACACATTCAGAATAATGTAACAAAACTGCACCGTTTAAAAAATTAAAATATTACGTCTAATTCAACCATATGGAAAAGCATAACACATTTCAAAACCCATTTTCAGCTGTTCCCATCGACAATCGTAAAATTATCCAAATTTTTTCAGCAACCCTGTATATGATATATAGATTTGTATCTATTAACTACATGCTAGCCAAAATTTAGTTCACTTAAGAAATACAAGTACTTCAGTTGAAAATTCCCCTTCAGCAATTTCATTTAATAAGGAGAATGGTACGTGAATACTTTTGTACAGCCCTGTATTTGAGGTATAGGATTTATATATAACGAGTAACATGTAAAAAATTAAATTTAAAAGCGCATACCGAATTTTAAACCGTACACTCTAGCAGTTATTACTCAAAGACAGTACTGTAACCGATTTCTTTTGTGTGTCCCTGTAAATGAATAAAAAATGCTATGAGGGCCCTGTTCTAGCGTGATGAGAGTAAAATTCAGTGATTTATATCAGTTTCAATACATTTGAAATAGCATAATATCATTAAAATACTCTGCAAACGTTTTTTCCCCATATACCGTAATGTAATGGAATACTTTTGAGTACCCCTGTAAATGAACTATTAATCCTACATACCTCATATGCAATACTAAACATGCTTTGGTGACCCTAAATAACCTTTATCAATTGCATGAAAATCCGAGTATATTTACGGGAGTTAGAGCGTGAACAGGCGGACAGACGGCCAGACAAACTGAATGCATTGAAACATTTTTCAACTTTGTTGGAAAGTGTTAAAAATAAGGTAATTAGGAAGAATTCTTTCGACATCACAGTTATTGTATGAATGAGAAATTGTCCAGTTCAGGATTTAAACAAGGGCCTTTTGCTTAAGTTTCCAGTTCTCTGTCAAATGAGCTATCTTGGACAAATCTGGCGGGCAGAATTTACTCAAAGAAGGGCGCATTCACCTGGACACTTTTTCACACAGTTGAAAAAATATAACTTATAAGATTTATTTACCAATTAGAATAACTGTATTACAATTAAACCAAAAACACAGTTATTGGTTGAGTGTCTTAAAAAACGTATTTTAAGTCTATTCTCAAATCAAAACTGCCTATTTTGATATATTTCTGAACTCATTTTTGTCCATAAACTCGTAAAACTGGCTGGTACTCTTATTCAAAAACTATGAAATCGATTTTTTTTTCTTTTTCGATAAAAGGCAAAGGTTCTTACAGAAAATACGTCAAAGTTTGCTTTTTCGACCGAATTTCCGAACGCTACAGCCCGATAAAGGTCAATAATATCTTATAACTCAAGATGTACTTCATTCATCAAAAAATGTAGAAAATATTTTGCTTCCAAATAACTTCAATTATCATGTCTGCAAGGGTCGTAGTTTATGTTTAAAAACGAGTTCGTAGATGCGCCAGAAAGTTTAGCGAAGAAAAATGACTTTTGAAAACACCATTAAAATAAAGTTATCTGAATTCTCGTGACAAGAAAATTCTGAAAACCAAACATGGCGAATACATCTCACACGCGAAAACACCAGCTCACTAATGTTAATCCTATGAGAGACATTTTTTAAGTAATTTGTTTGCATTTTCATATTTTTAAATATTTATCTTGCATTGAATAACTGAGGTCGATCTGAATAAAGGCGGTTTTTTACTTTTTCGATTTTGTTTACAGTTTTTTTTTTTTTTTTTTAGGGTACTTTCACTTATGGAACCGGTTTCGAAAGTGAAGGTATCCTCATAAAAAAACTGCACACCAAGATCGAAAAAGTAAAAAACGGCCTTTATAGGGACTGACCTCATCTGTCCAATGCAAAAAAATCATTTAAAATATTTAAATTCAAAGAAGACAGGTTAAAAAATTTTTCCCATACGAATACATTAATGTACGGGTGTTTTCGAGTGCGTGAAGTAGCCCTTAACCATATAGAATACAAAGTCGTCTACTCAACTATGAGAATACGATATTTGACATTGTAAACTTTCGTCTTGATATGTAATAAACATGTTTATATGTATGTATGTATGTCATATGTATGTATGTACATATGTATGCCATAATCATGTTTATTACATATCAAGAGCTTTGAGAATACGATATTTGACACTGTAAATTTACGTCTTGATATGTAATAAACATGTTGATTACATACAAGGTGCCCAGTAATTAACCGAATATTTGAAACTTCAATAACAGTTTATTGGGACGTCATTGTGACGTAACATTTGGTGACTCAACACTACGCGGTTTACAATTTACGAAACCAGAACAAACAAACCCTAGACTCCACCCATTTAAAGTACCACACTTTATTCCTTATTGCCACGGAATCAACATTTTATTCCTTATTGCCAAGGAATGAACTGTATTGATTGTTTTTGGTTTATGCAAAATGGCGTCATAGGCCCCACAGAGCAAAAAAAAATTTTGAACTTTTAGCGGAACATTTCCATGACAGACTTTTGGGTTTGAATTGTGCTGACGCAACAGGACAGGGGATGGATTGGCCTGCCTATTCTCTTGATTTGAACCCCACTGGACTATTTTCGGTGGGACTACTTGAAAGACAATGTATTCAAAAATCCTCCACAATCATTAGACGTGCTCTGACAAGCCATTTCTTCTGAAATTTCGGGCATCACACTGCCAACTCTATTCGTTCAGTTTTGGACAACTTTGATCTTAGGCTTCGCCATATTGTTGCAAATAATGGGAAGCACTTCGAAAATCTTGTGCATTAAATCGGAATAATTGTACATATTTGTGAAGTAAATATTTTTCTTTTATCTCTTCTCAAACTCTTTTACTAAGCAATTCAAATTTTTGGTTAATTACTGGGCACCCTGTATCAAGACGTAAGTTTACAGTGTCAAATATCGTATTCTCGTAAGTAAAGGAGGGGGGGGGAGGGTAAATATTCTGACAGACGACGCTTTTGTATTCTAGGGTTAATATCGAAATACTAAAGTTGATTCCTAATTTTTAGGAGAAAAAATGAATACTGTTGATTGAAAAGGAAAATTCAACTTTCAAATGAAAATAAAGCAATTTTCTTTCTGAAATCATTTCAAAAATACATAATCTTCTGAGACCTGGCATCCATTAAAATGGATATTTTATAATGTATTTTATTTTGCTCATGTCTCAGGAGGATATAGATGGTAAATTTGCAATTAAAAGTTACTACGTTTTGCAGAATCTCAGCTAACGTGCAAGGAAAGTGATACAAAAAGTGAAAAATATATAAATTTTCATATTAAAATGGAATGAGCATTTTTTAAATTCAATAAAAAGTAGCTGGAGACAACTGTTGAGTTATGTTCGCTTGTGAAGTCAGAAATTTCTTTACTGTACTTCTTTGTTTTATTTTCGAATACCACAGACAGATGGAATGTCTCAAACTGTACACTGAAAAAAATTATGCCACTGGCATCTAGAAAATAAATTATGCTGTAGAAAAAATAGTTCCATGTCATCCTTATCAATCCTAGTTCCCTTTGGCAGAGAGTTTTAGTTATCCCTATTAAAATTCAAGGTCGTTTTCCTGTATTATCCTGCTCAAACTTTCAAAAAATCTCTGCAAATAAAAGAGAATACAAGAAGTGAGTTTCAGTAACTATAATTCCAGTTTATGAATTAATTCTAGAAATCAAGTGATAATTTCTCACAATTCAAATGATTCAGAATATAATGTATCGTTTCATCACCTATAAAACTATAGACTAGAAATTCTCGATCATTTCGTCTATTCGGTTTATTTGTTTACCTTATTCGCATAGCTCGGAATTCTATATTTCTAGTTTAGGGATTTAGAAAAGGACTACCTATTCGTTCTAGATTAAGGCGGTATATTTTTTCTTTTAGTGTAATAGTACTAACCTTACAATTTGAAACATAAAATTATCATCTCCCTTTTTTTTCATTTTAACAGCTAAACCGAAGGAAAGTTAAAAGTCGAGTAAATTTTGATAAATTTAGAAATTCCCTACTTGACCCATTAATCTCCTGCTATAATAGTTTCAATAACTGACACTGTTGACTTGTTATTGAATTTTAAAAACATTCATTCCCTTTTATGACATATAATGTGAAAATAAAATGTGTGTATAATGTGTGTATAATGTGAAAATACATGCAAATTTATAAATTTGTCAATATCCAGCAACACTTTGTTTTATTTTTGATTGCACATTAGGGGAGACCGTAGGAATGGCTACACCTTAAGGGAAATTAAAATTTTCCACCTCAAAAAAAAGTTTATTTTTTAGTAGAAAAATTCTAAAGCTGAATCATGATCTTTACTATCTGTATAAATTTAACCTTAATCCAAACTGTAAAGTAAGCACACATTAAAAAAATTCTTTCAACGTTTGTACAGTGGCGGGATTACCCAGGATACTGGGGTAATTCCGCCACTGTATCGGGATAATGACGCCACTCTTTAATGACGTAGTAAATACATAAAATGGATACTAGGAAACACATAACCTACTGAAAATATTTAGAAAGCAATGTAATTTAGCAGAATAATGAATAATTACAATGTTCCAAAATGTAGATTTATTAATGTGCTAAGCTTACAATTTAACTGAAATTGTAAAAGTCACCCTTTGCCATGGTGACGGCATTACCCCGAGAAGACAATATAGCGGAAATCCCCCAGCAAAGCCAAAAGAAGAACCGAACTTGTTTAACAAATTGCATCAAAATGTCGGCGAATGCATGTTGATTACGGGTAATATTATCTTAAGTACCTAATGTTACAATAAAAGGTGTTTACCTCTACTCATTTGAAGCTCCAAAATACGAAGCAACTAAATGAAAACTAAATTTTTCACTAGAACAAATGAACGACGTACAACAAAATCACTCCCACTCTAGGCATTGTTCCTATTGTTGGTCGCTATAGTGCAGGCGCATCCACTATCACAAACTGTCGTTAGTTTTTAAATTAGGCGGGGTGGCGGCATAACAACCCCGAGTGACGCCATTCCCCCGGTCTCCCCTACGTGAGATTACCTGTTATTGAATTTTTAAAACGTTCAGTCTGTTTTAAAAGACCCTACATTTTATTTCCTAATAATCTAACTTTTATTACCTCTAAAAAAAAAGTGTCCAGTTACACTAATGGCTTTGAGGTCACAGGCTATTCACATTAACTGTATATTATACTCTTATTTCAAAGAATAATGCCAATCACGAAAATAAATTAAGGGAGGATTAGTCCCGCCCGTTCCCCCCCGCCCTTTATACTTAACCAATGAACCTCCAAATCTAATCAGGGAATCGCATTATCAGAATATACCAGCATACCAAATTTGAAGCAAATCGGATAATTCTGCATGAAAAACCCATTTAGCTAATTTAATGGGTGGGGATGAGCTCCCACATTCCCCCCTTTATACTTAACCAATGAACCTCCAAATCTAATCAGGGAAGCACCTTATCAGAATAAACAGGTATACCAAATTCGATGCAAGTCTGAAAATTCTGAATAAAAAGCTATTTATCTAAATTAAGGGGGAATTAGCCCCCTGCCCCCCCTCTATACTTAACCAATAATCCTCCAAAGCTAATCATGTAAGCGCCTTATTAGAATGAACCTAGAAAAGAAATCTGAAGGAAATCGGATATTTCTATCAAGAGTTATCGTGTTACGTACAGTCGTGGAAAAAAAAGTAAACACCCCTACTAACTCCTCAACAAATTATCGTAGAAGAAAGTTGCTGATACCGAACGATTGGGAATAAAGTCTACTTTTAAATTATGTATATAAAATTTGCTTAGGGGGCCATCTACATATTAAAACGAACCCAAACTTTATTTTTTTCAATGGTAATAATAAATTTTAACAAGATATTTCAAATCTTCGGTTCAAACTATGCCTAGACACCAAATTTCAAGTCATTCGAATGATAAGTTTTTGAATTATAAACATTCAAAATTTAGTGCTTCTAATGTTAAATTATATTTTCATATTTTTGTTAATATCTCCTGAAATTATACTCCTAATGTCCTAATTTTTTGTGTAGCAATAATTCTAAAATACCCAAACATAAATGCGTTGAATTTGATATTTTTATAATTTTATGAAATTAATATTCGAAAAAATGATGAATTGAAACACACAATTTTTTGATGGATTTAGATTTATTAAGTCCTGCTTCGTGGAAATCCAAAATTTCAAATATTTCTTCCAAGTAGTTTTCAAATTATGCTTAAAAAACGGCAAAATGACGGTTTAAGGGGGACGTCTATGATAGACTTGACTAGATATTTTGAAATTTCTTATGCTATCCTGTAATCTAGCGGTCTTCAATGACTGTTTGAGTGGCGCTTAAGATGCCTTGATCAAGAACGGAGCTCTCTCGGTTAAGAATCTAGTACCGAACTTCAATTTGAATACAGTCCCTGAAATACGCTCGTTTTAAAACAATTTCTCGGAAACATATCGTACGAATTGCATAAAAATTTGTTTTTACGCTAATTGAAGGGTGTAGAGTTCATTTATGCTGTCAGAATTGTGTACTGCTATTGAAAAAAATAAAGTTATGGTTTGTTTTAATATGTAGATGGTCCCCTAAGCAAATTTTACATACATCATTTAAAAGTAGACTTTATTTCCAATCGTTTCGTACCTGTGACTTTCTTCTACGATAATTTGTTGCAGAGTTAGCATGGGGTGTTTACTTTTTTCCCCCCACGACTGTACGTACATAGAGAACCTGCGGGGACATTAGCTCTCAGGCTTTGATAGCCTGTGAGGTAATAAAGATCAATATCTTTAAAAGTAGCTTAAAAACAGTATCTTTTAAAATTTAGAATCAACCTGCTCCTCCAACAACCCATTTTAGAAAGAAACAGTGAAAACATCAGAAAAGGTTAAAGAAGAAATAAAAAATGAAAGCAGTCTAAAATACATGGAACAAGATATTATCACATTTTTTATGAAACACTTTTCTATCACATTCTTCGGTTTTCATATTGTTTCGGGATTCTTTGTTCTTATGAAGGGAACGAAAGTCGAAAAGTGAAGGAGAAATAAAGTAGTGACAGAGAAATTCTTTATTTTATTTTTACTCCATATACCAGAAAAGTAATTTTTTGGTTTTCATTTTTAGAAGGAAAAAAAAAAAGACCTAAGGACAATGCCTACATAAAGATATTTTGAAGAAGTCGGAAATTGTACGTCAAACGTAGCAAATGAGGTGCATTTGCACTACAACTAGTTTTATAAAAAATTAGACCTTGGTGCAATAGCTGCTGCACTCTTATGCAAAAATGCATGAATACAAAATTTACTACGATTATACATATTAAATTCAGTAATACGGAAATAATATGATTCGATCTTAAATAGGACGTCATCACCATAGCAACCTAGAATCATTACCTATCATGGGATATCATTGAATTAATAGCGTATGATAGGATTTAATAGAAGAAAGAGAACTTTTATTAATATCTTTTTAGGTTTTGATTCGATTTTCGTAAAATTTGAAATAACTCGACAAAATTCTGCAACGATTACATATATTAAATTTCAAACCATTTGATTGGGTAGTTTTTACGCTGTTATATGCGGATAGGCGGACACAGACAGACGGATGGACCAGACGACGACTATGGGTGCTAATGTATTTATATAATTATGAACGCACCTAAATATCCCCTTTAATGCTGAGTTTATCTCTGTAATTCCAAATGCTTGAATGAGTAATATGTTCATCATAATTGCATGTGAAAAATAATTTTAAAAAATTAGAACATAAAAATAAAATATTGAGTTAAATACATTTTTTTACATCGGCAATATCAGAAATTACATACTTCTCTTAAATATTGTCAATTTTCTAATACAAAATTATAAAGTATCCAAACTTAACCTTATAAAAAATCTATTTTTTGACGTCTCCAGCGTTTTTGATTTTACAAAGTTCAATAATTAAAATACATATAAAAGCACAAATAATTGTACAAAAATTACTTTCAGGTGTATACATATAATATAAAGATATTTAAAATACAAATTAAAAATATCTTAAAATGCATTAGAAAAACCCAAAACGTTTTCAACCAGTACAAGACCTCATCAGTAGGATTTAAATGTTGTTATTAATTTCTTATGAAAATAATGAATTATGAAAAGAAAAAATTAATAACAACATTTAAATCTTACTGATGAGGGCTTTGTAATGGTTGAAAACGTTCTGGGTTTTTCTAATGTATTTTAAGATGTTTTTAATTTGTATTTTAAATATTTTTATATTATATCTATGCACCTGAAAGTAATTTTTGTACAATTATTTGTGCGTTTATATGTATTTTAATTATTTAACTCAAGGTGAATATACACTAGAATTTTAACATTCATTTATTACAAAGTTCAGAAATACTAGTGCGGAACTTGTCAAATGATAAATAAAACTTTGGCATGAAAAAATAACCTAGTATAGTCATTCTGTTGAGAAGTCTATGAACAATTTATGTTAACAGCTGTGTTGGAAGATGGCATCAATATATAAAATCGTCTTTTAAATCAAGTCTCTTAAAAAGTCTTTTAAATAAAAATAACATTGACTTCTGGGTATGTTGCAAATATGCAAAGCGGTGACACAAAGTGTTAATTGCCAGACTGTTCCAAAACAAATGAAACTAGCCTTTTAATGGTGTATTATAGTATTCTTTAAACTTATAATCTCCATACCGAAGAAGAAATAAATACCCATATTTTATTAAATAATTAAATATGTTGGTGTGAAATGATAAGGTAAAAAGAACTTTTTAAAAACACCATAGAAATTTTTTTATGGTGTTACCATAAAATGGTGTAGGGAGACTGGGGAGGGGTGACCCATTTTTTACAAAATTATTTTTTAATTTTTAAATATTGAACCTAGAATAAAATTTCATATACCATTTTATTCTTTTACAATCAGTTATTAAAATAAAATTGCAACATAAGTATAATATATATGAAATTTGAAAAATGATTGATTTTAATCATGACAAATAATTTGGTCAAGGCTCCTCACATACCGGAGGAACATAACACTAACCCAGTTAATGTTATATTGTTATATTTTTTAAGGGAAATAAAATCAGTTTTTAAAAAGGCAAAATAACTGTATACTAAAAGATTTAATTATTATCAAAAATTATTTGGGAAAATGTGGTGTGTAAACAACTCTGTTGAGACAGAATTCAAGGCCCAGAAGAAAAATTTCGTTTTAAACACCCACTTTTTGTGACACCCGAACTGGCAACACTGGTTGCACATAGTTTGACTTCATCTGATTGTGTTCTTCTTGGTGAATTTTGTCTGCATACCTTCCTAAAGTGTTTTGATCAATGTTATGTTCTTTTGCAGAGGCATGAACACTTGAACATTTCTTAAAGCTGCTGCTTTCATACGTCCTAGTTTTTTCCATTCTTTCTATTTACTTATTATAGGTACTATTTAAATGAAATAGAAGTTCCTATCAACTTTCCAATTTATATTTCATTAAATTTCTCCTTGCTTCTATAGCAATTTTTCACTTCTTCCTTTAATCAATTTTAAACATTTTCCTTTGTATTACCCCTTTTTAATGTAGTTTTACAGAATAAATTTATGTTATTTTAGAAATATAACTATTAAACCTTCATTATGTAAAGTGTATAATAAAAAGATTTCCAAAAATACTTAAATAAGCGGGCTTTGACCATCTGGTCAACCCTCCCCACATAGCCACTTTTTAAAGTATAGCACATGATTATATTTAGTCAAATTTACTGTACAATCTTTATGCCTGGAATGAAAAATCAATATTTCTGCATTACTTAAAACCTACTTACTTAAATTTCTATGGTATATCTTATCCGAGAAAATCTTACAAAATTTTTCTAAAAAATACACTTTTTAAGCTGAAAATGCTTCACAACTGATTTTTCCACGCCTGTTTTAGTTATCTGCATGAAACAAAGACTATTGTTTGAGCATTTCGGTAACTTTGGTTGCCAACCTATTGGTAAAACTCTGGCATTCTTTTAAATATAAAAACTGAAGGGTGGGTCAAACCTCCCCAGTCTCCCTATACCATTTGTATGGTGTTTATAAGAAGTTCTTTTTATCTTACCCATATTTGACTTCATATTTAGATTCTAAGGTAAAGTTTAACAACAGATACAAAATTTGAAGTCATTTGGGGGAGAAATACAGGAATTATAAAGATTTAATTTTTCAACAACCTAATGATAAATAATAAATGGTAAATTTTTAATATTTGCATTCATATATCCTGTAATAATTAGTTTTTCACTCAGAGTTTTTTCTTAAATATCACAATAACTAGATGATTTTCATGCATTTAATTTTTCAATGTGTGAAATATAAATAATGAAATTAATATTAGAAAACATTATGAATTGTAACATATGATTCTTTTATTAGAAATTCATTTCTAGAATATTCTATTATGTGTATGTAAAATTTCGCTCCTGAGGTTTTGAGTTATGCTTAAAAAGCCATCTGCACAACAGGTTCAGGAACTATACAAGGTGTCTCAAAAACGTTGAAACGCACTTTAATTTTTTTACTTGCTGGAGATATGTTGGCAATGGAAATTGCAAAAGTGTTCAAAATAAGGTAGGATTTAATTTATGTTGATGAAATAGTCCTGCTATTAATTTTCAAAAAGTTACTCATTTTAAATTTTTATACGACTCATGGAACGTATGAGTTATACTTAGGAACATTTTCTCCACACTCTGACAAGTACAACAGTAAAAATTATTTTCTTCTATTTCCAAAACTCAGACTCACCAAGTTATAATACTTTAAAATTTAAGAAATTTCGGATCTTTTCGGAAAGTAAAAAATTGACTGTCCCTTTTTAGTGACGGAAATTTCCAAAAATTCATAAAATTCAAAATATCGTAATAGCTCGGTAAGTTTTTGTCGTAGAAGAACAAAATTTTTACTCCTGTACTTGTCAGAGGACGGAGAAAATGTTTTCAGAAGCCGTATAAAAATTTAAAAACTGTAAAATTAACTCATTTGAATCATTACCGCGTACTATGCGTGCATTTCAGAGATTCCTTTTCTATTCAGAAATTACAAATTCATACCAGAAATTCAGAGTAGTATTTTTTGCTTTATTTAATTACAGACGTTTTGTGATTACATAAAGTAAAAATTCTTCTTCCGGAATTTTCGAATAAAAACGAAATTCTAGAAATGCATGCATTTATCTACTAATGATGCAAATAGGTTAATGGTAGGAAAATTTCGCCAACGTAATCTTAATTCCTATTTTTTTAACGCTTTTGCAATTTAGATTCCTTATATATCGCTAACGGATAACTAATAATAAGCTCGAAGTAGCAGGAGTTGTTCGGTAGATTCATCGCCCCGAGCCCTCCCTTCCCGGTTTTCGGTGTCTTTAATTTGTGCAATTTCCCTTTTAAATTTGCCCGGTTTCAATTTTTGATTTTTTTTCCCAATCTGGCTTTCGCTAGAGTGTCTTTTACTCGGGACGTGGCCGGGGACCTAAGAATCTAGCTTCCGCAAAAGAGTCGGAATAAGTGGAAGAATAAAGGGCTGCGGACGAAGAGAGGCTGCTCGCCACGGCGGTTAATAGCTAATAATAAGCCTAATAATAATAATAAGACTGATAATAAGCTCGGAGTAGCAGGAGTCGTTCGGTAGCTTCATCGCCCCGAGCCCTATTATTATTAATTAAAAGCGCATTTCAATCTTTTTAGGACTCCCTGTACAGCCACTGGGGAAAAATAATTTCATAGAAACAAGTAATTAAATGTAACAAAAGTCTCAATTATTCGACTGAATATTTTAACGACATACTTAACGTTTTTCTAAAACTAATAATATATCTTATTGAAAATTATTCGTAAAATCTACAGGGTTGCCGTAAATGATTCATCGGGTTTCAAAACACTGTGTATTGAGCAGGGCCGCAGAGTCGGAGTCAGGCCATTTTTGAGCGAAAGAGTCGGAGTCGAAGTCGGAGTTGTCCATTTTACAAGCAGGGCTGCGTTGTCGGAGTCAGAGTCATTCCCATTTTTGAGAGAAAGAGTCGGAGTCGGATTCGGATCTGTTAAAATTCCCGGCGTCGGAGTCATCCATTTTTTCCCACCGACTCCGCAGCCCTCGTATTGAGAGATAAACGACCTACAAAAAAGGGCGATACATGACAAGACAGATACACTCAGCAAGTTTAAAAGCCCGCCTCGTGGCTCGCGTGCAGGAATGCATCACTGCTGCTGTGACTGATATTGACAGAAACATGTTGTTGAACGTATGGGCGGAACTGGATTACCGTTGGGATGTATGCCGGGTAACTAAGGGCGAACACATGAATATCTGTAGTATGTACCAGAAACTTGGTGAGTGTATGTATCTTTTCATGTATCACCCCGTCTTTAAACGTCGTATACTTGTAAATAAGTAGTCTTTTGAAACCCGATGAATCATTTAGGCTAACCCTGTATATTAAATCTGAATCTTAAAGTACGGATTTCCCTTTTGTGAGGACATTCGAAAATTAGCCCATTTGTTAATATGAATACCTTCGAAATTATTCATAAGAACTTCGTAAAATTTTCTATATCTAGGATAATTTGAGTATCTATATTCGTTCTGTGGTGTCGAAATTAGTTATTTCTAGGAGAGAAAGATGTTAGTTGTAATAGTTTTTGATTTTTCACCAACACAAATTAATCAAATTAATACAAATTCACTAACAATAATTATACAAATACGTAGCACCTATAGTCGTCGTCCGGTCCGTCTGTCCGTCCGTCCGTCCGCATACAGCAGAGCAAAAACTACCCAACCGAATGGTCTGAAATTTTAAATATACAACTGTTGCAAAATTTTGTCGAGTCATTTCAAATTTTATGAAAATCGGATGTATAGTTTAATTACAGGGACAGTCAAAAGTTTTCTGTTACATTACGGTCAATGGGAAAAAATTATTTCAAGTGCATTTTAATCATTTTAATTATTTCAAGCGCCTTTCGATCAGAATGAAATTGATATGCACTTATGAAGTGCACTAAAATATACATTCAGTACAATATTCAGTGCAAAAAATATTTATAAAACTAGTTATAGTACGAACGCAACACATTTACCACGTTTGACGTGCCATTTCCAACTCGTTTTTACTGTTGTAGTTTGCTTCATTGGGTAACCATGGGAACTTAATGACATTTGCGTACTCTCCGGTCAAGAATTCTTCTGTACTCTTAGACGTTTATGTCCATTTTGAACTTTTAGACGTGTGTAACATCATTTTATTCTGTTGACGATCGCAGAAGTGATGCGAAACGTAGATTTCAATATTTTAAATGTGTTTGTGCAATCACTGTGTGTATCATTTAGCATGTTGTATTTGATTTGAATGCACAATTTTAAGGTTCACATCATGTTGTAGGACCTATAACATTCGTTTTAACACATGGGCCAATGATACCCCAATTTAAGATAACATTGGCCCAAAACTTTGAAAAACATTTTTTGGTAAAAAAAAAAAAAAAAAATGTCGACAAATTTATGATAATGGTGTGGTTCCATATGTTCTTAGAAAACAAAAAAATAATATAATATTCATTTTTTAAATAAAATAAGAGAATGGAAATGCTGAACATGCCATGAAACAGAGAAATTTGGACCAAAGTTGCCCCAGTTCACAGCACCTTATAATTTCTGATTGCTGTAATCGTGCACGTATCCTGCGATTCCAATTTTTTGCTCGTCAAGTTTAGAAACTCCTATGAAAACTAATTTCCCCCATTATGATCTGACAAAAATAGGAAACGAAAGAAGAAACATGCATCTATCAGTTCCTTTAAAAATTGTGATTTTGCAATGTATACATTTTAAGATATAAATGACAAAAATGATCATTTCACTTTTCGACCTTTTAAGAGTCCTAAGTCCTCTTAATGCAAAATATAGCCAAAATTTAAAAACTGCCTATTAGCACATATTCTCCCCAACTACCCACACAGATAAAATTTTGAAAGGTGAAAACAGATAAATCATTTTAATGCTAATTAGTTACTTTTATTATTTTTTAAATATTTAACTTTATCTCAAATTACAGTGAACAAAACTCAGCTAATATTGACAAAAAATAGAAGATATTAATCAATATTCTGTTACATTACATTTTTCAGGTTTCGATGTATGTTACTTAGAAAGCTATTATCACTCACAACACATTATGCACATAATGAATGATAACCCGCAAATTTTCGACATTCTAACTCCTGTTAGATAACTCTTCGTTGTCTATGCAACGTAAATCAGTTCTAATGATATGATAAAGAATTTTACATATTCTAGTCATTAAAGTATAGTAGTTAAAGAAAGAGGGTTTTTTCAACCAAGATTGAAAAAACACTATGTGACAACTCTACAAAAAGAAAAAGTTTTGAAATATATATATGCTGCATTACTACTTTTGAATTTGACCATATAATGGGAGAACAATAAAAGTCCGAAAAGTTAAATGAACTGATATAATTTTATTTAACTCAAATAATAAAATAAACAACACATTTAAATTATAATACTAAACGAATACTAATTATAAATCGCTTTAACTATGTTCAACAACTCTATTTCTACAAATAAAACAAATTATTTTTTTTTGTGTGTGTGTGTGTGTCAGCTGCAAGCCTCTGTACAAGTTTTAAATAAATGTGCTTTAGGTAAAGTCTAATTCTATTAATCGGCTGGTTAGTGCTTTGTGCCTTCAAAGATTTGACATAAACTTTTCTTTTTAAAATTTCAACTTACAGTTAGTCTGCGATTCCTGGATTTCTATCTACGAAACAAAGAATTAGGAACGCGTGCAGTTGCGTCCCGTCGGATCATATATACCTGTTTTTAGCCTTCGGCTCTTGCCTTAAATTATAGAGTTTGAAGGAATATTCGATTTCGTTCTCGGCACAAAATCTGACTTTAGATTAACACTCATTTTCGGTGAAAATACGTCCAACTATTCGGCCGAGACAAAAACCATCTGTATTCCTAAAATCGCGTTTCTTCCATCGAGAATTTTCAACATTACTCATCGATTTCAGCTGTATTGACTCAAATGAAGCCTGTTTATTCATTGCTATATACTTCTCTTTTTATAATTATCAGTTATTACTGACTGATATGAAGACGTGAGTTTAAATTATAAGCAATGCATATATGACTAAACTTTGAAAACTCTTTCCACGTGCTCATTAAAATCTACAGACTTAATAGTGATAGAATTCTTTTAGCTGCCGAAGTGTTTCGAAAAAGAAGAATAAAAGCAGATAATAAAACAGCTGATGATTATTTACAAAAGTCATTGTAAAAGGTATGCATATGCATACCTAAAACATTTTTTAATAAGTTGAAATTCGTATAGTTAGAAAATCATTCTGTGTTATTGATGAATCGCTTAGATATTATTTCAGATGGATAAAAAATAGAATTTTTTTTTCATAGTCAGGGAGAAAGAACTTGGGTCCGGGGGATAAAATTTCCAAACAGCGTCGCCATTTTAAAATTTTTAAGGGGGGGGGGACAAAAGTTTTTTTTTTAGGGAGGGGGGGGGGGGTAGAAAACATTTATTTTGATCTTGATGTGCAGATTAGAGAAGAAGTTGATACAGTTTTATTCTCACATATATTATACTCTCACATATTATAAAATGTTTATTTTTTTAATAACATATTCAATGTTACTTTCATTAAAAAAACTTTAAAAAAATTATCTCAATTAATTTAAATGCAAAATATTAATAAACTGAAAGTCTGTGTATAGTTAAAAATTAAATATATTGTATTCAATTTCTTCTTCATTCTTTAACTATATTGTTAGTTAATTATTTGTAAATGCCGATAATTATTGGCTGTTTATAAAGTAATCAAGTATAAAAGTTGTATTATTATTTATGTTTTGCTTTTATTTAAAACTTATAGACGCACACATATACATGTGTGTGTGTGTGTGTTAGAAATGCATCTCTATTTGCGTATCATAAATCAATAATTATATGAAGACGTGAGTTTCAAAATTCGCCTTATCCAGAAAATCGAATTTTGGGAAATCGCGAAAAACCTCTAACTGCATCCATTGGTTTTCATTGTAAAGCAAGAATTTACAATAGAGTAATACATGACAAAACTAGTTTTTTTGCACATTCTTGTGTTTTTTCGATGCACGTTTACCAATAGAATAAATTGATAGAGAAAACATGATTTTTTAAATTTTGGATAAGGCAAGTTTCGAAACTCACTTCCTCGTACCGGGTGTCCCAAAAATGACTGATGGATTTTAAAATTCAATAACTTGCAAACGGTGACATATATTTAAAAATTTTTTGCAGGAGTGTTATGTTTGATGGCAGGAGTTTTTTTTTTTACAGTGATTCTTGATTTTAGTTCGAATTTAAAACAATAGATGACGCTGAGAGCAATAGGGGCTCTGTCCAGATCCGATTTTTGGTACTTCGTGATCCATTCAATGCATTTTCATCTCTTTTTTTCGCATGGAAGAAGATAGAGGCCGAAAAATTTAGCCTGGATTTAGCTGTTATTGCTTGCAGCGCCATCTATCGATGCTATTTGTAACTAAAACTGAGAATCACAGCATAAAAACTCCTGACATTTTATATAACACTCCTGCAAGAATTTTTTTAATATCTGTCACCGTTTGCAAGTTATTGAATTTTAAAATCCATCAGTCATTTTTGGAACACCCGGTATATATACATACTATATGTACTATATATACATACGTATATGTAGTATATGTCTGTGTGTGTGTATCAATCCCTTTAAATTTATTTTCATGGCAGTTTCATTTTCGGCTGAAACAAGGAAGATAACCGAAATTCGCTTTCGGTCTTAAAAACTTGTTTCGGTGGAACTACTTTCAATTGATTGTAAATTCTTAAATCTTTCGAATTTCATGTAACCAGTCTAGGGACTTTATCTACGCACTAGGGATTCGAAAAATGTAAAAAAAAAAATATTGATGTTTTATTTTTTCATGAAAGGTAACCTCTCCGTAATTGTAATTGAAATGATCCAATCGAGATAATTATTTTCCAATAATTTTTGTGCCACAAAAGGGTATAATACAAATGCTTTGGAAAAATATTTGCTAAAAAAATGTTTTATCGTTAGAAATTGATATTTTTTCAAAAAAAAACTGTTAACAAACGGATTAGTTAATATGCTAACCATTGACGACATACATATACGGGGTTAGTAGTAGGGCTGCCACTGGTGACTATTTTTTAATTCTATCTCGCACCATTTTCTAAAAACAAAGATCTTTCAAATACACTTTGAAAACATGTGCAAGAGAAATATATACTACAAAAATTTAAAAAAAATAGTGGTACGAATAGAATATAAAAATAGTCGCCAGTGGCAGCCCTGTAGTAGTCAATGGGTTGAATATACTACGATAATATGTAATAAAACTAACATGAAGCACGTAAGAAAATATTTCACTGGACAGTTACATACGTAAAAAAAAAGTCTTAAGCGCATAAAATGTTTAATTGGAGCTTCAGATCTTTAACGGATATTTTACTGCTGTTTTTATCGAAAAGATTTCAAACTTGTATTTGCATAATAGTAGTTTTGTCCAAAAAATACAAGGAAAACAAATAATAAATCATTTTACATTCGTGACTTAGAATCGCTATATATTGCTTAAACTCCGGTGAGACCATAACAGTGCGGCTTTCATCTATTTTATTTGTCTGTCATAAAGTTGTTCAAAGAGGGCAGCTTATCAAACATTTTCAATGCACACGTGCTCAATTACTAAGTAGCTTCAGATTTTACTGATAAGAAACACAGAGACTAAAGGCAAGAAAATCCAGCCCCAGTATCAAACTAATTTTTACTGTATTGAGGGGCTCAATATTTCAGCCACTAGAAATACTTCCAATGGAATATAAATGTTGATTAAATATTGATTCAACAGTGAAAATATTTGTAATGAAATGCCGCCATTGCATACACAATGGTTTTATATCGGCAACATTTACAATGAAATGCCAATATTTCAGAAATATTGTTTTATATTGAAATAACAGCGACGAAATACCAAAACATTTCTTATCCATATTGAACCAATAGTTCCAAAATGTAAACATTTCAATATTAAGGAAATATTTCATGTCTATACATCGCCTAAGATATAAATAAGATATGGGCAGAATTGGCGAAGATACAGCCAATGCAAACAATATTTACTAAATATCATTTTTGCTACTAAAGAGCTTTCAAGAAGACGATGTTTTACTGAACCTGTATTTGAACCTGTATTTGAGTACCTTCAAATGCCAGGTTTACATTATAGGGAAAAACAAAATAAAAAGAGCTGTGTTGGTTTTTTTTTTAATGACAATAAAAACATGATTTTAAAAACTGTGTTTTATTTGTTTACTCTGTCAAAAAATGATAATTTTAATTATCAAAATTTAAAATTAGCTTGGGAGAAATTATTTCCGAAATGGTAAAAAATAAATTAAAAAGGAAAAGAAACCAATTTTACCAACAGTATAGCTGCCAACCTTTCTTTTTTATTGCCCCCCCCCCCTCCCTCCGCTCCCCAAGTTAAAGAAAGTTTTAATTTTAATAAAAGGAGTTAATAATCATATTAAAAAAAAAGAAATATTTCATTAAATATTTTTTCTGGTTCAAATTATATTTCTTTGACTTGAAATAAAACCGAAAGGTTGGTAGCTTATGCAATAAGTGTTGATTCTTAAATATCAATAAAAAGTATTACAATTATTAAAGAATAAAGTATGGGATAAAATCTTTTTCTTTATTTTAAAACAAACATTATTTTACAAATGGTATCAAGGAATAAACATTTTTTTTAAATATTATAAATCAAATCTACTTTCCAGATGAAACGAAATATTATATGGCATGACTTATTATTCTTCAAAAGCACTGGCTGTCTATTAGACAAATTAACCCTTCATTGCACCATGTGCCGATCTGACACATACCTAAAAACACTGTAATTCTTATTATGTGCCATGAATTTGGCCAATATGATCTATATCCGTGATCAAGAACAGTCCAAAGAATGGTTTAACACTTATTTTGTTCATGTCAGATGGCTGCATTTGACAAAAAATTAGAATTTGTTCTTCGGAAACAAAACAAAATTCGATCAAGCTATTAAGGTAAAATTTACTTTAATTAGTTTTTACTGAATACTTAAAAATATTACTATAAAAAAAAAGTTGCAGAGTGCTAAGCAGATAAAATGGATTAATTTAAGCTCATTTAGTTGTAAAATCTTATACTATAAAGCGAGCAAAAATTGTTTGGGTATGTAAATTTTATTTTAAAAACGGCTCTAACGATTTTGACGAAATTTTGTATTTTACCATTTTCGGGCATGATAAGATCATTAGGCTAGGTCGCGTGTACGAGAAAATTCGATTAGTGGGTCATTTTGGGTCATAATGGGTCAAAGTCAAGCTAATTATATCTAAAAAACGGTTCAACCGATTTTCACCAAATTCAATATCCAACCGTTTTTCGGCACGAGAAAACTTTTGGGCTATGTCACATGTTCGAGAAATTTTGATTAGTGGGTTATTTTTGGGTCACTATGGGTCAAGCTAATTTTATCTAAAAAACGGCTCTAACGATTTTGACTAAATTTTGTATTCTGCCATTTTGGATTACGAGAAGACCAATGGGCTAAGTCACATATAGAGAAAATTCGATTAGTGGGTCCTTTTTGGGTCACTGTGGGTCAAGCAAAGTTTATCTAGAAGTTTATCTCTAACGATTTTGACGAAATCTTCTATTCTATCGTTTTCGGGCATGCGAATACCACTGGGCTTGATCGCATGTACAAGAAAATTTGATTAGTGGGTCATTTTGGGTCACAATCGGTCAGGGTCAAGCTAAGTGAATCCAAAAAAGGCCTAAAACATTTCGACAAAATTTTGTAATATGCCATTTCCGGGCATGAGATGACCATTGCACAAAGTCACATGCACGCGAAAAATCGATTAGTGGGTCATTTTGGGTCAAATGTGTCAAAGTCAAGATAATTATATCTAAAAAGCGGCTCAATCGATTTTGACTAAATTTTATATGCAATCGTTTTTCGGCACGAGAAAACTTTTGGGTTAGGTCACATGTTCGAGAAATTTCGATTAGTGGGTCATTTTTAGGTCACTATGGGTCAAGCCAATTTTATCTAAAAAACGGCTCTAACGATTTTGACTAAATTTTGTATTTTGTCGTTTTCGATTACGAGGATACCAATAGGTTAAGTCGCATATTAGAGAAAATTCGATTAGTGGGCATTTTTGGGTCACTGTGGGTCAAGCAAAGTTTATCTAGAAGACGGCTCTAACGATTTTGACGAAATCTTTTATTCTATCGTTTTCGGGCGGGAGAATACCATTGGGCTTGATCGCATGTTCAAGAAAATTCGATTAGTGGGTCATTTTGGATCACAATGGGTCACGGTCAAGCTAATTGAATACAAAAAAGGCCTAAAACATTTCGACAAATTTTGTAATATAACATTTCCGGGCATGAGATGACCATTGGACTAAGTCACATGTACGAGAAAAATCGATTAGTGGGTCACTTTGGGTCAAATGGGTCAAGGTTAAGCTAATTATATCTAAAAACGGCTCAATCGATTTTGACTAAATTTTACATCCAACCTTTTTTCGGCACGAGAAAACTTTTGGGCTAGGTCACATCTTCAAGAAATTTCGATTAGTGGGTCATTTTTGGGTAACTATGGGTCAAGCTAATTTTTTCTAAAAAACGGCTCTAACGATTTTGACTAAATTTTGTATTCTGTCGTTTTGGAGTACGAGAAGACCAATGGGATAACTCACATATTAGAGGAAATTCGATTAGTAGGTCATATTTAGGTCACTGTACGTCAAGGAAAGTTTATCTAGAAAACGGCTCTAACGATTTTGACGAAATTTTCTTTTCTATTGTTTTCGGGCATGAGAATACCATTGGGCTTAATCGCATGTTCAAGAAAAATCGATTAGTGGGTCATTTTGGGTCACAATGGGTCAGGGTCAAGCTAATTGAATCCAAAAAAGGCCTAACACATTTCGACAAAATTTTGTAATATACCGTTTCCGGGCATGAGATGAGAAATGGGCTAAGTCACATGTGCGAGGATATTCGATTAGTGGGTGATTTTGGGTCAAATGAGTCAAGGTCAAGCTAATTATATCTAAAAAACGGCTCAATCGATTTTGACTAAATTTTATATCCAACCGTTTTTCGGCACGAGAAAACTATTGTGCTAGGCCACATTTTCAATTTCGATTAGTGGGTCATTTTTGGGTCACTATGGGTGAAGCCAATGTTATCTAAACAACGGGTCTAAGGATTTTGACTAAATTTTGTATTTTGTCGTTTTCGATTACGAGATGACCAATGGGATAGGGTCTTAGGATCATACCGATTTTATCTAAACAGCAAGAATTATACAGTGAGAATGAAATATCGAATTGAACACAAGGCTAATTTTGACCGAACTTAGCTCGGTCAAGCCCGCTAGTATATATTTTAAATACAATACAATATTTTAAAACAATAATTTTGTACATAGGGTACACGCCATAAAATATCAAATTTTAGCTCAAAATTTGAAAATTAATTTTTTTTACTATTTTTCCCATTATTAGACCGATATATAGATTTCAAATAATTTTTTTTCATAAAAATAGAAAAAATCGTGTAGTGAAGGGTTAATGTATTCTCAGACATATTTTTACATATCATAGTACATTTTAAGGTTAATATTTAGATAAGGAAATTTTTCATTTTCACATTTTAAGTAACGTAGTCGAAGAACTTTTAATGTGTAAAGCTTTTACGTATACCTGGAAGGATGAGCGGAAACTCCCAGTTTCAAAAACTTTTATAAAGATAAAAATAGCTCAAAAGTAATATTTAACAAAAATAAAAATATAATTTTTTATTTATTAATATGGCCATCACAAATATACATAAACTTTTGAATGGAAGTTTTTCGGTGCTTAAATATTTAGAAATCAAGCCCTGCTTTTACCTGTGTAATCTTGAAATATCTTTTATCAAAATTTAAAACTACCATAAAGTCATGCCAGAAACCATCATTACCAATCCCAATTTAGAAGTTTTATTGAATTAAAAATCACATTCATAACAATTTTTATATGTAGAAATGACATTTTCATCAGGATTTTGACATTTATGATAAAGGGGGTTTTGACTTGGCGGTAAAAAACACGGTAAAAATCGGTAAACCGTCCTGCATCTAAAACCTGTCAATCAGGAAAAAAAGATTTTCATTGTGTTGAAGAATTTGGCTCTTTATTAAAACAGCTATTTGCTTTATTACAAGAACAACTTTTCAATATGTCTAGGACTTGTTCTGGAAATTTGAGTCCCAATCAATTTCTTGTACTTTTATACAAATATTTGTTCAATTAATTAGATGATCTATTGAGGCAGATCCAAAACATATTTAAAAAACACTTTAGAATAAATTTGAAATTTAAAACTATTTTAACTTGATTAAAATCATACTAAATGTCACCTCCATGGTTTGACCTTCTACGTCTGTTTTTAGTTTGCCCCTTTAGACGAAGGGAAATAACCGTATAAATTATATGAATGGATGTACTTTATTTACTTTTTTAAAGAAAACGTTGCAACATTAAATTTAAAAAAAAAAAAGTTACACTCAAGACATTTCAGTAGCAGAATTATAGTCACTTCCATGATTTATCAGTTATAGTTATATAAAAATCTACTATATGAGATCGTAGTCTAGAACTTGGAATACAAATTAAATACAGGAAGCCCCTTGTTGGATGAAACATTTCTGAAGCAGGATAAGTCGATATTTCATGTAGTTTCAATTTAAAACTTTTAATTACCAAAGTGTACTTTTATAGAATGTCAACTCCATGGCCTCATTAATTATATCAGTTTTAAGAATAACAGAACTCTGTTAATAAGTAGCTTTAAACTGCTCTATTCAATTTTATATCCAATAACATATGTGAATGTTGTGCATAGTTTAAAATATATAATACATAAGTCTAATTTCTGATATATCACCTCCATGCTATTGTTGTAGCATGGAGGGTTACATTGATCCATAGATATGACATTTACTGATCTAAATAATATTTTGAGGGTTCTTAAAGTATTTTTTATTAATTATAAAAGCTGTATTTCTGTTTTAGGGTAATTTTATATTTAAAATTATATCTGGTATTCCATAATTATATACAGTATAATGCGTCACTTAAATGTTTATATGAAAAGCAAAACAGGAACATTGACCTCTAATCATGATTTCTTTATAATTAGAAAATTAAAAAATCGATAGAAACATAATTTAAACAAAACAATGACCCTTTTTTTTACCAAACTGTAGCTTTACTTAATTTCAAAGCAAGACCTAGTTATTTTCTTTTCTTTTTGTCTTGAAAGTTGTTATAATTTTATACCTTCAATTTATTGAAAACGAAAAGCATTTTAAATGCTTAATTAAATGTATGGATAACGAGTAACTGGATATTACCTTGAAATTGGACCGTTATAACTTAACTTTATGAAATCACCTTTTCTATACTAAATTTTAAAAAGTGTACAAAAAATTATCAATATCTGAGAAAAGCGAAGAAATAACTTAATATTTCAAAGTTGAAATCAGTGTCAAAGAAATTAGTCTAAGAGAGTTGGTCAGTCAGATCTCAAAATACCCTCACTAATGCTAAACCTATGGGAATGGAATTCATTCTTATTTCCGAATTTCTCCTCAAGAAATTAATATTTTTGATTTATTCTTTCTATGTACGTTTCTTAAAGAATGTGTTTTTTAGCTCACATGCTATCAAAGCCTGAGAGTTAATGTGCCCGCAGCAGTTAATTCTGATAAGGCGCTTCCCTGATTACTTACAGGAGGTATACATTACTTAAAAAGAGTTAATTCTATTTTACGAATAATAGACAGAAATAAGAGTATAATATACAATACCATACAATGCCATGAGCTCAATGCCATCAGTTTAATTGAGCACTTTTCTTTTTTCTTTTTCTTAGTTGTGAAAATATTTCTAAAATATATGCTTAATTTAATATTTTATGTATTAAAATCGTACGAGTTGTGCGTAAGTTTTTAAAACTTTAGATAAAAACTAAGCATATGTTTTAAAAATATTTTGACAGCTAAAAAAAAAGGCATCCTTTAAGAAGAGTACACAGAAAAAAGAAGTCAAAGGTATTAATTTCCTGAGGAGATATTTTAAAAATAAGAATGCATACCACTCCCATGAGGTTTAGCATTAGCGAGGGAAATTTGAGATCTGACTAACAACCCATTAACATTACCCTAGGAACAAACTAATATATTAGATCGGTCTCAGTTTTGCACCAATATTTCATTCATTGGAAATATATCCAATAATATACCAATATTGGTAAAATATTGGCTTTGCACTGGAAATAATTGCAATGAAATACTTCCTTTGCAAAAATATTTGCGGTAAAACTCTAATATTGCAGACATACATACCATTTTTCGTAATATAACTCTTGTAGTGCTATGATTGGAACTATAAATTATGAATTCATTTTCATATTTATTTACAGTAGAGCGCCGATTATCGGAACTCCAAGTAACCGAACTTCCAATTATCCGAACAGGCTATTTCTCTCAAAAAAATTTTTTAACCAAACTTCCAATTGTCCGAACAATCTATTTCTCTCAAAAAAGCTTTTTTATCCGAACTTCCAAGTATCCAAACATCCTGTTTCTCTCATTTTTTTCCCTTCAAATTTAGCATGCGAAATCGAATCCCCGATTAGTGTATCTCTGGGAGCAGTAACAACGAGAAGAAAATGAAAACGAATGCTCTAAAAATGACTCAGGTCCATCACATAACGAAGCCTTTGAATATTTGGAAACAGATAGGAAATGGCTCGAAAGGTAGAAGAACGCTGATCTTACTCAACTAATGTATTTAAGAATAATTCGAGATGTAGCAGCACTAAAAAGAATGTCTTCTTTGAAGCAAACGACAATCGAAAGCTTTTTTTGCTTAAATTATAATCTTTGGAGCTCAGAAGATGATAAAGAAAAAAGAAAATTTTAAATGATAAAAAAGTAAACAAAAAAATTAAAAAGACAAAAAAAGTAAAAAAAAAAACTGGTGCTGGCAGTCCTAAGCCTGGATAAAGTGTGGAGCTTTTAGTATTATATCAGGAACATCCCTTAAATTGACTGTCCTTTTATCCAAACTTTTGCTTATCCGAAATAAAGTCGGTCCCGACGTTCGGATAATCGGCACTCTACTGTACTAGTATTTTTCTTCAGTGGAAAATAAATACGTAATTAGTTGCGCGTTTTTAGAATAAAATTTTGAAATAATTTTAACCCTTTATGTCCTAAATTATGAATTCATGAAAATTTCATCTTCTAAAGCATTTTTCGTGAATTTTTGAAACTACATTAGAACATTTACACAATCATGTAATATATATTTTAGAAGGATTTTAAATTAATTAATTAAATTTGAATTTATAGGGAATCTGTGCAATACTTATAAATCCACTCAAATCTTTTATTTAAAATAATTTTTTTAGTATTTTATAGAATTAGGTAATGTAAGGAAGGTAGAGTTAATTAGGATCAGGGTCACTTCAGGGGCAATCTGTAACAGATAAAAAAAAATGACCATGCTAATTATGAAGTCTGACTAATATTCTACATGTGCAATTTTTTTGGAGTAAAAATGTATGTTCCTGTATGTCTACTGTTTTCCCAGAACACAAAGAAAAACGTTGTCCGTCAAAGTGAGAAAGTTTTGGTTAAAAAGGTCCTGTATAAAAAATTGTAGGAATATTAAAATATAGCTATGGATTTAAATTTAGAAAAATGTTGTTTTTAAAAGTAAATGGTTACGTCTTGAAACAGACGAAGCATAATGTTAATAATCTGCATGATCCTAATTACTTCAAAATAGCATTTTGGGGTAAATATGATCATAGAGTTTTTCTGTTAAGAGTAAATTGGGATCGCAAATTTTATTTTCTATTTAAATCAAACTCTGGTTTAGAATGCATTTTTTAATCTTTCAGTTTTCATGTGAAATACCCCTAGTTTAGTTTACATTATTGCACATTTTGTGATAGCAAAACATTTATTTTACCATTTTATTTTGCATTTATTCCAAATTTTAAACTTGACTTATTTTAGGCCTAATTAGGCTTCAATACCTTCAATGAAAATGAAATCTTCCACCTTCACGACATGTGAGCTTTGACTGATCCTTTTCCCCCATGTTGCTTGCATTTCATGTTATTTTGAGTAAAATTTGATATTTTTTAACTTTAAAAATTAGTTTTTTAATAATATAACAAGGCTATTAATATCCAACAGAAAATTTTGCATTTGATTTTGTTTTGTAGGCAGAGTGTAAAATATATGAATATTGAAAATCCCTTAAAAAACGTTTTTTCCAGCGTACCTATCTTTTCAATACTTTATATCTGAAAAAAGTTGTAGTTGTAAAACCAAAAATATCTTGCTGTAAAGCCCACACCGAGATCTTTTAATCCCATTTACTCATGACTGTGTATCTTGTAAGGCACGAGAGAAAACACCACTGATCCCAATTACCCCCATGGGGTAATTGGGATCAATTACCCCATGGGGGTAATTGGGATCAAAAAGATATTTTTTTTAAAAAGACACATGTACCATGTAACATGGTACATTGAAAATAATTCTTTACACATTTCAAGAGACAACTACCTACTGAGTAAAATTATACATAACATTAGTATGTAGTCCACTTCATTCTCTGTCAATTAGTTGTCAGAGTTGAAATTGTCAAAAAGTGATCCTAATTATCGCTACCTCCCCTACACTATTACTCTTACATTAGAAATATAGAAATATTTCCGAACTGAAACATTCCCCCTCACAATCTTTCAACGTCAAGAAAGTTGAAAAGATGCAGATGAAAAAGAAATAACCCTTTTTAAAATGTTTTTTTCTTTTGTGCAACCAATAATGGTTTTGGAACAAGATAAAGTAAAGTACCTATAACTCATTCTAAACTGTATTACTACTAATCGATGTATTAAATGAATTTTATAACAAGTTATTTTAATGGTACTTTAAAGTACCGTCGGGACATAAAAGGTTAAGATACATCTTTCAGAAAATTGCCTAAGCAATATTTCCGTATATCTTATGAAAACACTGATGGCACTGTCTGAAATGATGCATTTAACAAATTATGAAATATACCAATAAAATACCAAAGTTAAAAGAAATTAGATACGCACAAAAAGAAACTCGGTTTCGAATGTATTCAATTTCTCTCTTTATATAATTTTCATCCGTTCATTTTTCAACGCCAGAATTCTCAACGGCTTAAGTTACGCTTTCGAGGAAACCCAAACAAATGAAACAAACTCAGAAAAGTGAGTAATTTTGAAAGAAAAATGAAGAGATAAAATTGTAATTATGCAATTATCATGCATTGCAAAAAAGAAAAACTGCATGTTTAAAATATATTTTAAATATTTTTATTAACACATTTAGTAATACTTTCAGAAACAAAAATTTAAATCTAGTTATCTACTTATTAATAAGATATAATTTATTGATTAAATATATTTTAAATATACAAGGTATTTCAAAAAACCTTGGCACATTTTAGAAATGAATACAAAATTTAGTACCGTAAACATTTGTCCCACCCGCAGATAAAGATATAATTAAAATTTGTTAGAATAAATCTAATAAGTAATACCGAATTCTGATAAACTGCAGGAGTGGCTTAAGCATAAATTATTTAATTAAAGATTTTACAAATTGAGTTTGGCATCACTTCCGTTGGTGTTTTGTTTACATTTTCGCGTATGATTTTACTGCGGGAAACTTTCGATAGGAAAAGTTAAATATATTTGGTGCTGTAAAAAGGTAAATACTTTTTTTATTTATTAATATGTTATCATTAAACATCATGAGATTTATATCTACACTATATGGCCAAAGGTGACCGGCCACTTGCAATTTTAGACGTTTTGTTAAATATCTGGAAAAATACATGAGGAAACTGCTGGTGTGTAAGCAATATAGTAAAAGTCATATATTTCCGCGAAGATTTTTTTTCCCGAAACCCCATAGGAGACCGTCAACAAATTGAAAAAGAACGAATATCTTTTGGATAATCCTGTAAAAACTAATGTAGCTAAAGCGTTCAAACTAGAGATTATTAATAAGTGGCTTATTGTAATATACTGTGTTCATTTTTATGAGGATAGCATGTATGCTCGTAGAGAAATTAAGAATTTTATAAAAGCAGTCCCAAATTTCGCCAAGTTTTTTGCTTATAATTTGCAGAGTTCTTAATATAAAAAAAAGTTCTTTTCAGAAAATATGACGAACAACATTGTACACAACACTCTGCAATCAGAATTAAAATTGTATGAAAAATGAGCAGGTTTACTAAATAATGATTCACTGCGCATGCTCGAACGTAATCAAATTATTATTTGCATAATGTGTTAGCTAAATGTATAGAGCAACTTTTGTGAAAGTCTCAAAAGCATAGTTTGAAAAGTCTGATAATAATCGTTTATAGAATAAGCTCAAAATCCGTTATTCCTAAAATGAAGCAAAAAGATGAGGAGCTGTATCCAAATACAGTAGTACGAGCAATATTGTGTACGCTGTATTGGCACTAATCAATGGGTATATGGATACAACCCCTCATCTTTTTGCTTCATTTTAGGAACAACGGATTTTGAGCTTATTCTATAAACGATTATTATCAGACTTTTCAAACTATGTTTTTGAGACTTTTACAAAAGTTGCTCTATACATTTAGCTACCACTTTATGTACATTATATTTTGAATGCATTCGCGCATGCGCAATGAAACATATTTTAGTAAACCTGCTCAGTTTTCATCCAATTTTTGTTATTTTTTAATTCTGATTACAAAGTATTGTGTACAATGTTGTTCGTCATATTATCTGAAAAGAACTTTTCTTTATATATTAAGAACTCTGCAAATTATAAGCAAAAAAACTTGGTAAAATTTGTGACTGTTTTTATAAAAACCTTAATTTCTCTACGAGTATACATGCTATCATCAAAAAAATGAACACCGTACATTACAATAAGCTACTTATTAATAATCTCGAGTTTGAACGCTTTAGCTGCATTAGTTTTTACAGGGATATCCAAAAGATTTTCGTTCTTTTTCAATTTGTTGACGGTCCCCTATGGGATTTCGGGAAAAAAATCTTCGCGGAAATATATGACCTATACTATACTGTTTACACACCTGCAGTTTCAGGTTAATTCCTCATGTATTTTTCTAGATATTTAACAAAACGTCTAAAATCGCAAGTGCTCGGTCACCTTTGGCCATATAGTGTATATTAATTTGATATTTTAGATTTTTCATTGACTTTATTCACAACCAGAATTTTGAACGCCAATATGGAGTAAGATTGTCTTGAGACAAATAACCACAAATTTAGTTTATTTGTTACATTTAATTTTTCAGAAAATATAAACATAAAGCCAATCTCAGTTTCTGGAAATTGGGTGTAGAATATCTGTTGTTATTTCACCCCCCATCCCCCGAAATGTATCCTCCGTGCGATTATCGGTGCCCATGTTAAGTTTTACAGATAACTTTTTTTTACTTTATTATTTTGTTTCACTATGACTTAAATTTCACACTTCTATCTCAAAAACTGTATGAAATTTCGTAATAAGACTTTACAGACACTCTGTATTAAAGTTTTCTTTTTATCAATAAGCTTAACAAAAACATTTCAGAGTTTGGAGGAATATATCGGTTCAATGGAAAATGAAATAATTTTAAATAAAATGCATTGCTTTTTAAACAATTATAAAATAGCCTTTTTAAAGTACACGAAGGTATTTTTAAGAATTTTCTGCGTATTTTAAGAAGGGAAAAAAACATCCTTGGTTAACGAGTAATTAGTAATTTTCACAAAAATAGTATAAGGAAATTAAATAGTTATAAATTTCATAATTTTGTTTTGCGTAGTTCTGTAATGGGTTATTTTGAAACTTGCCTTGAAAATATTTATTGTTCATTCGAAATTAAATCTTTAACATTATTTATTGGAACATGGGTAAACTACGTAAACAGGCTAGTTTATCTTATGAAATTATCGATTAACAGAAAATACTGTTATATCCCGTAATAATTCACTACACATATTTTGTGTTCTTAGCCTCTAAGAATATAGATAAAGAGATACACGGTAAAAAAGAATTCGAGGATTTTTCCTTCTCATCTACCAATGCAAGAATCCCTTTAAAGTACAACTTAAAATGAAAATCAAGAGCTCGCATGTATGTAGGATATGAAATCACTTTTATAAAAATATTTCAAAATAACAGACATTACATTACACTAAATTAAAAAGATAAAAACACTTTAAAAAAATTTTTTAAAGGATATTTCGGTTTCATTCTGAAACCCTCAGCAGCTAATTCCTAACGTAAAAGTTATACTAAAGTGTTAAAGTTCAGCAATCAGAAGAAACATTACATCAAGTTGCTAAAGGGAAAATTATAGTTAAAACTGAATATTCTATTGATAGACATGCAGCCTCGTTAATTGGGAAATCAGCAGTTCTAGCGTACCAAGCTTCCTTTTTAGCTCACAGGCTATCAAAGCCTGAGAGCTAATGTGCCCGCCCGTTCTGTATGTATGTATGTATGTATGTATGTATGTATGTATGTACGTACGTACGTATGTACGTAACGCGATAACTCTTGATAGAAACATCCGATTTGCTTCAAAATTTTTTCCTAGGTTCACTGTGATAAGGCGCTTCCCTGATTAGTTTTTGGAGTTCATTGGTTAAGGATAAAGGGGGAAAAACGGGGTTAGTCCACACCCCCCACCCCTTAATTCAGATAAATGGGTTTTTCATGCAGAATGATTCGATTTGCTCCGAATTTGGTATATCGGTTTATTATGTTAAGGAACTTCCCTGATTAGTTTTGGGGGTTCATTGGTTAAGGGTAAAGGGAGAAAAACGGGGTTAGTCCACCCCCCTTAATTCAGATAAATGTGTTTTTCATGCAGAATGATTCGATTTGCTCCGAATTTGGTATAGCGGTTTATTATGTTAAGGAACTTCCCTGATTAGTTTTGGGGGGTTCATTGGTTAAGGGTAAAGGGGGAAAAACGGGGTTAGTCCACCCCCCTTAATTCAGATAAATGTGTTTTTCATGCAGAATGATTCGATTTGCTCCGAATTTGGTATAGCGGTTTATTATGTTAAGGAACTTCCCTGATTAGTTTTGGGAGTTCATTGGTTAAGGGTAAAGGGGGGAAAACGGGGTTAGTCCACCCCCCTTAATTCAGATAAATGGGTTTTTCATGCAGAATCATTCAATTTGCTGCGAATTTGGTATACCGGTTTATTATGTTAAGGAACTTTCCTGATTAGTTTTGGGGGTTCATTGGTTAAGGATAAAGGGGGAAAAGGGGGGTTAGTCCACCCCCTTAATTCAGATAAATGGGTTTTTCATGCAGAATCATTCGATTTGCTCCGAATTTGGTATACCGGTTTATTATGTTAAGGAACTTCCCTGATTAGTTTTGGGAGTTCATTGGTTAAGGATAAAAAGGGAAAAACGGGGTTAGTCCCCTTAATTCAGATAAATGTGTTTTTCATGCAGAATGATTCGAATTGCTCCGAATTTGGTATACCGGTTTATTATGTTAAGGAACTTCCCTGATTAGTTTTGGGGTTCATTGGTTAAGGGTAAAGGGGGAAAAGGGAGGTTAGCCCGCCCCTCTTAATTTAGATAAATGGGTTTTTCATGCAGAATGATTCGATTTGCTCCGATGTTGGTATACCGGTTTATTATGTTAAGGAGCTTCCCTGATTCGTTTTGGCGATTAATTGGTTAAGGATAAAGGGGGGTTAGTCCACCCCCTTAATTTAGATAAATGTTTTTTTTTTTTTTGCAAGATTATTCGATTTGCTCCAAATTTGGTATACCGGTTTATTATGATAAGGAGCTTCCCTGATTAGATTTGGAGGTTCCCTGGTTAAGTATAAAGGGGGAAACGGGGGCTAATTCCCCTTCACTTATTTTTTTGAGTGGCATTATTCTTTAAAATAAGAGTATAATATACAATTAGTGTGAATAGTCTGTGAGCTCAATGCCATCAGTTTAGCTGGGCACTTTTCTTTTTTATTAATTGTATTGCAGATATGCAACAGAAGAAAAGATTGACGTTTTATATGAAAAATGTATCTGATTTTTTTTCATTTTTTTTTCTCAGTAAGAAACTGCTCAGAGAATCATATATAATTTTTTCGAAAAAAAATAAAAAATCGCGCATTTGAGGGTTAAGTGGTTTTGTTACACAAAAACCACTTAAGCATCTTTTAAGCAATTTTAAACATAGATATCCCAGCTCACAGTTTAAAGATGTTATTTATGGAATTCCGTTCAAACAGTGTAATGCAGTCTACATAGGAGAAACCCGCCGTACACTTGAAACAAAACTTAAGGAGCATAAACATGCTTTTAGAAATAAAAAGTTAAATTCTAAGATTATTGACCACTCCATGAAAACTGATCATTTTTTTTAGAAGCTTGGTACACTAGAACTGCTGATTTAGCAATTAACACGGCTGCATCTCTACCAATAGAATATTCTGTTTTGGTTTAACTATAATTTTCTATTTGGCAACTTGATGTAATGCTTTTTCTGCTTGTTGAACTTTAACACCTTAGTATGACTTTTACGTAAGGAAATAACTGATGAAGGATTCAGAATGAATCCGAAACGTCCTTTTAAATTGTTTTTAGTATTTTTATCTTTTTAATTTAGTGTAATGTAACGTCTGTTATTTTGAAATTTTTTGATAAATATGGATGTATTCAGACGTATTCCTTTTGTTTATATCAATGAAATCACTTTACTTCCTGTTATGCTGTTCATACACAAAAATCCGCTAACATTTTTCTTCAATGCAAAATATAGCTCAAATGTAGGAGATTCGAATAATGTGCAAGGTTGACAGCTGCGCGAATACGGTAAACACAGAGTTTAAAATGATAATCCACAAGTTACACTTTACTGGAATTACTATGAAATCTTATTTTACGTCTGATTTCTTTATACAAAAAAATATGTTAGCATTTTCTTTTCTGCAAAATATTTTTCAGACACAGGTGAGGAAACAAAAAATACTCGAGGATGAAAATTCCGCTGGTAAATATGATAACCGCAGGTTTAAAATTATAATCCGCGGGCCACCTGAATGCGGGATTAACCACTCGCAGAAATCACTGTTTTTTATCTAATCAAATACATATTATCATCTCATAACTCCCAAGTAAGGTCAGCCCTGCTTAACACCTCCTTCCTCCTAAATGAAATGCTACGTTTCTGGGATTATTATAAATCTTGTTTCACTATCTCATATTCTTCATACAGAAATAACCGGTCATGTGTGAGTATTACTCGCCCACAGAGGGTTCCGTACAATAAATATATGAATTAGGAACTAGGCATTGTATCACAAAAATATATCATTAAATGTTGTTATCTAGGGTTTAAAAGTCGATGGCGCATAGAGTACACCGCCCGTATCTTTATGTATGTCCAAACCGTCCGTGTCTTTAAAGGTTATCTTGACTACTTACCAGCAATTTTTTTTCGAAAATCATTATCAACAATCTTTTTATACTTTTGCGACGATAGGTACCTGCAGAGCTCCTCAACTCCTTTGCTGAACACCTGCAAATCGAAATTTGTATGTGCGAAAGAGGGAGGGGGGAGTCATATTTTTGCATTACTTTTTCGACGATCTCTCTGAAAATACAATGCCTAAAATTAAAAGGAATGTATATTTGAGTTTGGCGTTAGGAAAGCTTTCACACGATATACAAAGAAAAGTTTTTTTTTTCAATTAATTTAATTAGCGCCTCTCTATTTTTCATAAATGTATTTGTGAATGGTTAATAATCTATAAACATTTGGGTCAATAGCCTTTATTACATCAGCCAATTTGAACTTTCCACGTTCCATAGTTTACGAGTAAAATGGCTGTGACAGAAAGACAGACACAGGAGTGATCTTATAATGGTTCCGTTTTTACTTTTTAAGTACAGAACCCTAAAAAGGGAAATATTTTCCCGTTCAGTCAAATGTCTTTTGAAAGTGGGCTGGTTTGTTTGGCTTTTTGGAGGGGGGGGGGGGGTTCCTATGGTCAACTTTTACATACGAGAAGTAAACAGACCGGGACGCTTTTTCAAGAAGGCTCACGTTTTGAGCACCTTATCGCCAGAGTAAGGGTTGGCGCGGGGATGAATTCAACGCTACGCACCCTTTTTTGTTCGTGACGTCGTACGCGTAGCGAACAGCAACCCCATTCCTTTGCTGAGAGGAAGAGATGTGCTTTTTTTCATTTGTTTTTTCCGCAAATGTAAAAAGCTAGACGAAATGTTATTTCCCCGTGGTTTGCAATTAGAACCTTGCTTAAAACAAAGATCTATTTCGGATTAAAATAACTTTTAATTGCACAAATATATATAACTACAAACATAAGTTATTTTTTTCAGTTCTATAATATTCATTTATTTCATTAATTCGTTATATGTTCGAAGAAATTGAGAACGTATTTTAAAAACAGACGTAAAAATTTTCTTTAATAAATATAATTGTATTGATCATGTTTTTATGACACAATTGAACATAGTTTTATTAGTATTATTACTGAATTAATTTAGTTTTTTTTATTATTATTAAGCGGCATAATTATGTGACGTGTTGATTGCATTAATAAAATACATTTTCACTGAAATAATTCATTAAAAATTAATTGTTTTTTATTTAATTGCGATTAGAAGTTAATAGGAAGTTGAAACTAAAATCAATTCGATTATAATTAGATTGAACGATAAAGCATAAATTATTTAGCCGTATCCTGCAATTAAATCTATCAGCTAAAATAACTGCAAGTTGATGCATGGAATTAAATCAATTACTATTACATTTTAGTATTGTTAAAATTTTATCATTATTTGAGTTTTTATGAAAAAGACATCGGTCTGTCCCTAGTGCACAAAATTAAAAATCTTTAAAATTCTTCAGTTTTTTATTTTAAAATTTTTGCCATATACTTAAATATTATTTCGCCTTAGTTGTTTTATTTATTGTTTAAAAATAATAATTCGTCATATTTGAATAAATCATGTAAATTCTTCTCTCGAATGAAATCCCCCCCCACACACACACACACACTTTATATTTCGTCATTCTGCACACATATTGCTCTATTTATTAAGTTGAAGTGGCAATAAAATAATGCTCAATCGTCTGAGGCAACCTCCCATTTCGAATTTTCTCTTCCCCCCCCCCCCCCCCTCTCCTCCATCACACTATTTTTTGCCCATTTAAAATTCATTGTTGCCTTACAGAAAAGATTAGTTAAAATTGCGTCTGAAATGTTAACTATTCCTTCGCTTATCCATAACAGTGCATAAAGTTTACTGTTTTGCTCTATCTGTTAATTTTTAAATAACAAATAAATAATTTACCATAAAAAAAGATAAGGAAACAAATAGAATGAAAGATTTTAAAAATAATAATAAGGATTAACCTTTTGTGCGCACGCTTTCATTTTTTTTTTTTTTTTTAATTCTTTACAGTTTTTAAAATTTTCTGTCCTATTTATTACTTTGAAGTAACTATAAGTAAAAGACCAATTATTCAAATTCTGCGCCCCCCCCCAAAAAAAAAAGTTAAATATTCCAAGTTTTTAATTTTTTGGTTTGTTTTTTCTATTTGTTAATTGATAAATTTAACTATTTAAATCTATAGCCCCTCACTATCATATACAGTTAAAAGAATTCTCTAATGATTTTATTTGTTACTTTGAAGTAACAAAAGATAGTCATTCAATCTTCCTTCTACCCCACCTCCCCTTAAGAATTTCATCTCACATTGAAAAGGCAATTTCTAAACATCCTGTTTGGGGGTGTGAAAGGTTTTTTTTTTTCTTTCTTGGTTTGGCCTATTTTCACTCGACTTTGGGGGCTGTTTTTTGCAGAATGATTTGGTATTAAATTAATTATATAAGTTCATCGACGAAAATATAGTAATTTTCTTCCACAGGTATTTTTTAAAATCTGTGTTTATATATACATCAAAATGCACTGAAACTGCATTAATTCATGATCCCCATAAATCCATCTTTATATGTAATCAAATATCTAAATATATGAAGGTAATGAGTTTTTGTTTAAGAGGTATGGAATTAATAATGCTCAATTGAATGAAAATTTAGTTTTTTGAGGGGATCAAATAATCAAAATTTTAGTCTATATCATCAAAAGTAATAAAGGCCTTCGATAAAACAGAGTATAAGAATTCGTAATACAATTTCTTTCGAAGAAGATTTCTTTTCATCTAGAACACATAACTGAAAATATTTCTTTAATTTAGGTAGGACTAAAATATGCTAGTTCGTCTTCCGCCATTTCGGTTCAAAACAAAACACAAGACGACGATTGGCGTTAGAGCTAGCTGAACGCTCTCGCTTTCGCCAACTCGCCAAGGCTGGTGCTGAAAACGTGAGCCTTCTTGAAAAAGCGACCGGGACCTCCGTTTAAAGTGGAATCCTACCCGCTGCCGAGTAGGAATTCGAACCGGTGCCCTTTGGCTGGTAGCCTAACCACTAGACAAGCAGGTAGGCCTTTCGAAAGTAAGAGAGACTAGAAATAGTTAAGGATTAAAAATTGCACGCGTAAAGGAAATAGCCATTTTTTTTCATATTATTGTTCATACAGTTATACAGAGTGTTTAGGAGAAGGCATAAACTTTAACAGATTGTAGAGCACACTCCAACCAACGATTTGTCTATGGAAAACCAGGATTTAATTTCAATTATGTGAAATTATGTTGATAGGTAAATCTGTCAAAAATAGCCTAGCTTCAATCCTAATCCAGATTTTGGTTCATAACTTTAACGTTAATGGAGATATTTTAATGAAATTTTCAATAGATCATCCCAGTTTCAACAAGTGGAGTGCAACACTGGGAGTCACCATAATTCAAGCACTGACACACTTCAATCGTTGACACATAATGTCAACTTCATTCCAAAACATGGAACTTCTTTTTCTACACTGTTTGAATGTGGTTTGTAATTATTTCCGCCAATTCCAGGGCTATCATTGAAAAAAAAAAAATTTAATTTTTTTATGTTTAAGTTTTCATTCTTTTAATTTTTAACATGCGTTAATAAAAATGAAAAAAAATGCATCCAGATTTTAAAAACTACTTTATTTAATTTCGTAAACATAAAAAAATTTCTTTATTATACTTATCTAGCGTAATTTTTGCTGAAGAGTAAGTTTTTGACTGGGCAGCCTCAATCATAACAAAGAAATTAAAAAAAAAGTTGCGAAATAAATATCCATGTTTATAAAATATTTCGTTTATAAAATATTTTGCTTTAGAAACTTTCAATGAAATATATTTTCGCGACAAAATATATTTCGTTTAATATTATAAGAAAAATGCTGTTTCAATGGGAATTTTATGTTTCTTAATGGTTAGAGCTGTAACGCTTTTTTTTTTTTGGCTTTATTGCAATTTATTTGTTACATTTTAGTTACACAACACTTTATTGCATATAATACTATCGCAATATATTTTTTTTTTTTTTTTCAAATCCAAGGGTGGCGTGAAGCGCAGATTGGCCAAAAAGATATGACTAGAGTCAGAGGGGGGGGGGGGGGGGGGGAACTAAAAAGCTTTCAAAATTTACCTATGTGTATGAAATTTGTTTATGCTCCATGGTTTGAATATCGGTTCTTTTATTCAATTCTATTATTTCCGGGGCAGACGATTCTCCCGTAATTAACCTTTGATACGTTGCTTGTCTTGTTACTATTAATATTTATTATTATTGTTAAAGTAACAGTAACACGTCAGACTTCAAAATATATTAGGTAGAATCTTGTCTGCACACCAATTGGAATTCAAAACTTTCGTTTTTCTCTTTTCCTGAGATAACATAAAACATGAAGTTCTTCGCTAATTTTCATCGTCGAATATTATTTGCCAGATTTTGCAATATTAAATACCTAAAAATATATATTAATTTATGTAGCACACAAGTGATATTTTCTATCCTTTTTGGGCCATAAAGTTTTAGTTGAAGTAATGAAATGAGAAATTAAACATATTTAAAGCATGTACTTGATATGTGAAAATTAAAATACCCATGATATTTTTGCGTGCAAATATAAAATATTATTACTAAGCATCGTAAATTTGCGTATAGTCGTCGGAAAAAAACACCCCCTACTAACTCTGCAACAAATTATTGTAGAAGAAAGTTACTGGTACCAAAAGATTGGAAATAAAGTCTACTTTTAAATGATGCATATAAATTTGAGTAGGGGAACATCTACATATCAAAACAAACCCCAATTTTGTTTTATTCAATAGCAATATCCAAGTTTGGCACCATAAATGAATTCTACACCCTTCAATTAGCCTAATTACAAATTTTCTTGAAATTCGTAAGATTAGTTTCAGAAAAATTACTTATTTTAAAATGAACCTATTTTAGGGGCTGTGTCCAAATTGAAATTCGGAAAACGACTGTTGAAATGCTACAGAATGACCAAGTTACTTCTATTAATGTATTATTTCTTGCCAATGTGACCATTTCACTCACTTAATATATTTCGACTATTGCCAGACCAAATGTTTTAATAAAATGAGTAAAATACATTTTTTTTTCAAATTATACTTTTCTGCACATCATACACAGCCCCTTAAAACATCATTTTAACGTTTTTAAGCATAAATTGAATACCACTAGGAAGAAAAAGTTGAACTTGTGAATCTGCATAAAGCAGGACATAATAAACACAAATCTATCAAAAAATTTGCAAGTTGCAATTCATATTTTTTTTTCGAATATTAATTTCATAATTCATAATTTACATTATAAAATTTTTAAAATTACAAATTCAATGTATTTAAGTTTGGGTTTTTCATTATTATAACCACACAAAAAGTTATCACATTAGGATTATAATTTCAAACGATATTAATAAAATATGAAAATGTAATTTAAGATTAGAAGCTCTAAATTTTGAATGTTTATAAATCAAAAAATTATCATCCAAATGGCTTGCATTTCGCATCTCGGCATAGTTTGAACAGAAGATTTAAAACATATTGCCAAAATTGGGTGTTGCCATTGAAAAAACAAATTTTGGTCTGGTATTGATTTGAAAATGCCCCCTAAGCAAATTTTATATACATCATTTAAAAGTAGACTTTATTTCGAATCGTTTGGTACTATTAACTTTCTTCTACTATATTTTGTTGCAGAGTTAGTAGGGGTGTTTACTTATTTTTTCCACGACTGTACAATAAAAATAAAACTGTTTCAAAAATTAGTTCCAAACTTTAAGAATATGTCAAGCTTACGAATATGTCTAAATTGGAAATATTTAATGTATTATTACTTTTTTTTTCCCACGACTGCACATTACGATATTACAATTCAATCTTAGTTATGAAAATTAGAGAAGACTGCATAATACATAAGTACAAAAAAGTACTCAAGAAAACCACAAATATCACATATCCATCAAGATAATTCAATTTTTTATCTCAACCCAGAATTAAAATAGTCATTTCTTCCTTAAAGTATTATGCAAATATTTGTACTTTATTTATATTTTAAAAAGAACTTTTTGTTTTCTCTGTAAAAAACTTATTAGGACTGTTGTGACAAATATTTTAATACATTAAGCTTCAGAAATTTAAAAAAAACATCGGCTAAAAAGTTTTTCCTTCCAAGTGAAAATATTATATATTATTTATGAAATTTCCGATCTTTCATCTGTATTTTCTCAATAACAAAGAATAAGAAATTTTCTAGAAATTATAGATTACATTACTTTGTATATTTGTATAGTATACCTTTGCTTTGTATGCGTTTTAAATCCGATTACATCGTATTTACATTATTAACAACATTAAAGCCTATTTTTTTACTTTATTATATTTTGTTCTACTCTAATATTGTTAACCCATAATTTACGCACACAAAAATTAAACTTTTGTTGAAACCGTAAACCTGTTACATTTTTTTAAAAAAGGTCATATTAAGACGCTCAATAGCACAAGTATTCCGTGCATGAGAAGTTTCTTCAGACTTGTCACTAAGGGTGTTGTAATCGTCATCGCGTTATCATTACGCTCTATGATAGTGTCCTATCTTGTTACTTAATCTATGGTGTGAAGCGCCATCTCCAAAACAAAGTAAGAACGAAAAACCATGCGTACGGCATAGATTATGAAACACTTTCCAACACATTCAGAATACTGCAATAAAAGTTCACAATTAACTAAGGTGAAAGATGATGCCTAAATGAACAATTTGGAAAACGCATAACACATTTGAAAACCCAATTTCTGCTATTACTAGGGATAGTCGTGAAAATATACGATTTTTTGTGCAGCTCTGTATATTATCTAGATAAGTATGTATACTACATAGTATGCTGAAAGTTAGTTCAGTTAAACATATAGTACCGTTGAAAATTTTCATTCAGCAATTTCCGCCAACAAACGGGTGTTGTTGAAAACTTTTCTGCAGCCCTGTATATGATCTATAGAATTTATACACACCAAGTAATATTTAAAAAATAATTAAATTTAAAAACGCATACCACAACTGAAAACGCACTCTAGCAATTATTGTTCGTAAGCTTCAATAGTTCAATTATTGTTCATTTTCTTCTGTAGCCAACTTCCTTTGTATGTCCCTGTAAATGAACGATAAATTCTATGCTCACCACTGTTTTATTCTAAGAACCTTGTAATACACTTCAGTTATATATATCAATTTTAATATGTTTAAAATAGTGTAATATCATTGAAATGCATCACAAAAAAAATATTTCCCCATAGACCATAATGTAACGGAATTCTTTTGAGTGTTCCTGTAAATGAACCGTAAATGCTACACACTTCATTTTTAATGCTGAACATGCTATAGTGATACCCAATAACATATACCCATTTCATGGCAATCGGACTATATTTACGCGAGTTAGAGCACGGGCAGACAGACAAACAGACGGACAGACTAACCGAATTCATAAACACTTTTCAACTATGTTGGAAAGTGTTAAAAAATGTGCTGTTGTCGACATTTCTACCCGTATACGGGAAAAGTACCAATTTATGTTTAGAATTTGAAAATGGACACCCACAACATGGAATTAGAAAGTAAAATTCCGGTTAAAGACTTACTAAAATATGCTACAAATTGATAATCATATTTAACTAATTTGACATAAAAAGTTTTCATTTCAAAATACTGATAGTTTGAATTCCGTTGATAGTATACACTGGAAACAATAAGAATAAAATTAAAAATAGGGTTTTTTTTTATTATTATTTTTTTTTTAATAGTCTTTTATGAGCATTCAACGTTCATCTTGAAAATAACGCCCAATTCTTTTACTGTAATTCCTTTTTTTTTTTCAAAAAAATTTCGTCACATTACATTAATTTGGCACCTGTGAGCACGGAATTCAATTATGAAAAACTTACTGCTTTTTTATACGCTTGGTAGAAAGCGCAAGAACATGAATTTATTAAAAAATATATAATTTTTGCTCTGTTTCTCTTTTAAGATACGGCAACAGGAAAGAAAAAATTAAACATTACTTAAACTGTCTTTTTAGGATTTTTAATTGATTTCTCCTCGTATAATATTAATTAAAGTAAAACTATTACTTGATAAAGGTGTATTTTTTTTATTTTATACTTTTCATTTCTTATTTATAATTTATTTTCTACATTTTAGCCTTTAGATTGCTTCATTGTTGCAGTTTCACAGCCATTTGGCATGTTTTGGGGGATGTTTATTGGCGCATCATTAAATCCATTGTTATTTCAACTCGTATACAATTGTACAAGTTACAGAGAATACTTGGCGATGTATCACCTGTGGCGAGCTAACGAAAAAATGCCTTAGAAAACATGTATTAATCTGTAATTCAGTTCTTAAAATTTTTAAATGTTATATTGTCATCGGAGACGCACCTGCGAACGTAATTTTTGTAGGTCTAGCATATCAGGAAGCGGATTAAAAACAGATTGCAAAACTTCAGTTTTACAAACAACAAGAAAGAACAAATCATGAGTCAAGCATAGATTTTGAAACACTTTCCAACACATTCAGAATAATATAGCAAAATTTCATCGTTTCTTAAGTTGAAATATGGCGTGTAGTTGAATCCTTTGGAAACGCATAACACATTTGAAAACCCAATTTCAGCTGTTCCCATCTACAATCGGAAAATCATCCGAATTCTTTGAGCAGCACTGTATATGATATATAGATTGGTATTTAATAACTACATGTATGCTAAAATTTAGTTCAGTTAAGAAATACATATACCTCAGTTGAAATTTTCCTCTTCAGCAATTTCCGCTAATAAGGAGAATGGTAAGTGAATTCTTTTGTGCAGCCGTGCATACGAGGTACAGAATTTATATACCACAAGTAACATGCAAAAAATTAGTAAAATTTAAAAGCGCATACCGAATTTGAAAACGCACTTCCAGCAATTATTGCTCAAAGTCAGTATTGTAACCGATTTCTTTTGTGTGTCCCTATAAATAAACGACAAATTCTATGAATGCCCTATTCTATCGCAATCATGTTGTAGTGAAATTTGATAATTTATATCAGTTTCATTTGAAATGGCGTAATATCATTAAAATACTCTGCAAACGATTTTAACTCATATACCATAATGTAATGTAATTCTTTCGAATGCCCTTGTAAATGAACTATTAATCCTACACACTTTCATATACAATACCGAACATGCCATTGTAAGCATTATTAACATATCTCAATTGCGTGAAAATTAGAATATATTTAGGTGAGATACAGTGTGGACAGACGGACAGACAAACCGAACGCATAAACACTTTTCAACTTTGTTGGAAAGTGTTAAAAACCTGGTTGAGCGTAATAAAAGGGTCAAGATTAATATTGTTGTCAATATGTTGAATAATGTAACCGTAACAGAAATATCGGATAAATGAAATTTTTTATATTACATCAGTGTAGGAACTGGATGCAATCCAATAAATGATGAACTTCAGTACTTTATAGTAGATATCAACTAAAGTTTTAATGAACTAAATTTAATAGCTCAAAAGTTTATCAAGTTAATAATTTAAGTCAGAAAACGCACTCATTTTCTTTTGCGCACTCATTTTCTTTTGCAGACTCAGTAACCTACGCAGCAGCATTACCTTCTGATTTTGAGTGTTATTAGAACAGAAAAAGAGAGAACTAGTTGCAAAACAATACAAAAACCAGATTGAGCGTAGTAAAAGAGTCAAATATAATATTGTTGTCAATATGTTGAATGATGTAATCTTAACATAAATATCGGATAAATGAAAGTTTTCATATTACTTCAGTATAGGAACAGGATGCAATCCAATAAATGATGGACTTCAGTACTTTATAGTAGATATCAACTAAAGCTTTAATGAACTAAATTTAACAGCGCAAAAGTTTATCAAGTTAATAATTTAAATCAGAAAACGCACTCATTTTCTTTGCACACTCAATAACCTACGCAGCAGCATTTCCTTCTTATTTTGGGTGTTATTAGAACTGAAAGAGAGCACTAGATGCAAAACAATACAAAAACCAGGTTGAGCGTAGTAAAAAAGTCAAAAACAATATTGTTGCCAATATGTTGAAGATGTAACCTTAACATAAATATCGGATAAATGAAAGTTTTCATATTACCTCAGTATAGGAACAGGATGCAATCCAATAAATGATGGACAGTACTTCAGTACTTTATAGAAGATATCAACTAAAGTTTTAATGAACTAAATTTAATAGCTCAAAAGTTTATCAAGTTAATAATTTAAGTCAGAAAACGCACTCATTTTCTTTTGCACACTCAGTAACCTACGCAGCAGCATTACCTTCTGATTTTAGGTGTTATTAGAACAGAAAGAGAGCACTAGATGCAAAACAATTTTGATCTATAAATACTATCAAGGTACTACTCGCAAAGCAGAAATTCTTGTGGAATTTCTATCTTTGGAAATCTGTAGAAAATTCGAATAGAGATCTGATTGCAGTTTATCAAATAAAATGAATCTTAAATGGATAGAATTGACGTCATACAAACTTCTAAATGTTTGCTGTAAAAGATAATTGAAGTAAACAACAATGTTGGAACGACTTGATTCCATGTTAACACGTAATTTTGCATCTTTCAGGAAACTAACTTAGATAAAAACGTAATTTCTGTAGATAAAAGTACACCCACTGAAGATTTAAAGATAAAATATAAAATGCTGACCCTTTCTTACAAAACAGTGTTAGATAATCTTATGAAATTCGCAGTACTATAGTGCGAATAAAAGTTGATAATTCTTAACTGAAAGTAACAAAAATATTTACTTGAATTTCAAATTAACACTTTCTTATTAATTTAATTTTGTTTTTGTTTAAAATTAAAAGATTATGCATCTCATTTGAGTAATCTGAGAACTTATTTAGAAAGCCTACAGGTATTTAAGTTAACAGAGATAATTTAACCCTTCATCTGACTGGGTGAGAAATATTAAATCTCTTGCATACGTACAGTCGTGGGAAAAAAAGTAAACACCTGCTACTAACTCTTGCAACTAATAATAATAGAAAAAAGATACTGGTAGCAAACGATTGGAAATAAAGTTTATTTTACTCATTTTATTGAAATATTTGGGCTGGCAATAATCCAAACATATTAAGCGAGTGAAATGGTCATATTGGCAAGAACTTATACATTAATAGAAGTGCCATAGTCATTCTGTAGCATTTCAATAATTGAGTACAAAACTTCAATTCGGATTCAACTCCTAAAATATGCTCATTTTAAAATAATTAATTTCTCTGAAACTAATTGCACGAACTTTGTGAAAATTTGTTTAGGGTGTAGAATTTATTTATGGTGTCAAACTTAGGTAATGCTATTGAAAAAAAACAAAGTTTGGGCTCGTTTTGATATGTAGATGGTCCCCTAAGCAAATTTCTTATACACACCATTTAAAAATAGACTTCCAATCGTTTGGTACAAGTAACTTTCTTCTACAATAATTTGTAGCAGAATTAGTAGGGGTGTTTACTTTCTTTTTTTCCACGACTGTACATCAAACAGAAAAAAGCATTAATTTTATTAATTAATTATTTAGATTATACTGTGAAATTTATTAATTAATTATTTAGCTTTAAATTTATTTTATATACACCATTCAGTTATTTTGTGATTTTTATTTTCACGTTAATTTTGAACTTTTCATGGTGTAAATGTCTAGCGCTTTTATTAATTTATATTTTAATTCATATCTCCTGCAATAATGATTGTCTCGGGCTAAATTTTTCTTGAGTGTTATTAAGTATCCAAAACATAACTACGTAATTTTTAAGCATTTAAAAAAATTGCATGAATTATGCAATTAATAATCCAAAAAATAAGAAATCGTAACCCATACTTGTTTTCCGCAGAAATTGATTTCTAAAAGCTTTTAACAGGCCTAAAACAATTTTAGCTGATTTCTACAAGTTTGTTCAGTTTTTCTTAAAAAGCATTCAGCACAACAGTTTAAGGTATATGGGGTACTGTATAAAGACTGCAATATATTAGGGTAAGTATATATGATTGATAAAAAAAATCTATAAAAACTATTAATAAATGTAACAGCGGTCTCGATTATTTGTTAGAATATTCAAACTATTTATTTAGCTTTTTTGAACTAATATTAATTTACATTCAAAACTATTTATAAAATATGTACTGAATTTTAGCGTAAAGAATTTCAATTTTGAGACCATACTCCTAAATCAATTTTTAATACTAAATATCTCGCTGAACTAAATTTATATCTAGGCTAATTTGGAGTTATCCTGGAATAAAAATTAGATATTCCCATTGAAAATTTTAAAGCTTGTTCGTTTTTCATTATGGAAAAGGACCCCTAAACTTGTGTCTTAATACAAACTTAAAGAAGACCTGATTCGAATAGAATAACTATGTTTGCATCTACCCACAATAATTAAAATATGTTTTGTTTGTTTTTTTAGACTTGGTATACTTTGTGCTCAAAATTTTGTTAAACTTAACAAAATTTCCAGACCAGCAGCTGTCAGTCAAAGGTTAAATTAAATTGATTTCTCCAATAAGTAATTTGTGCGAAACTGCATTGTTTAATTTTTATCAAAACATTTCATATCTGAAAAAATAAAAAATAAATAAAAGTAAAAAGCTGTACACTGATATCACCTATACATCAAGTGAGAAAATTGGAGTTGTTTTATTACATGTCCATGTACAGTCGATATTAAAATGTCACTGAAAGTACATTTTCAGGGACTGGGCTTTCTTTCTAAGAGGGAATTTATTCCATTTTGTATATATATATGTAATATATATATATATATATATGAAAGCATAAAACGTCTACATTTTTTACGCCAATCGCAATGTTAGAACGCTAAGTAATTTTTAAAAACTGTAATTTAATTTTAGAAATATTCCATTCGGCTTGACTACTCTAAAGGTAGTGCGTTTTTTCTTCCACACATGATCTGAGTTAGGACTATCTTATGGCTGTTTACAAATCCAAACTGGTTACATTCTGGCACATTTCTGTTTCACTGAAAGTATATTTTCAGGGAATGGGCTTTCTTTCTAAGAGGGAATTTATTCCAGTTTGTATATTAACGCTGTTTTCAGATCCAAACTGGTTACTTTCTGGCACATTTTCGATTTTATATTTGTTCGGAAACACATAAAATTGGCAGATATCCTTATTCAGAAACTATAGAATCGAACAGTTTTTTTTTTTCATTATTAGGTAAAATCAGACAATCTTTAAAGAATTGCTATCAAAGTGGACATTTTGAACCAAATTTTCGGACATGATAAGGCAGTAAAGGGGAAGAACTGCCACAATGAAACTCAAGATGTAATTCACTTATCAAAAAATGAAAAATATCATTCGATTACAAATCATTATAATAATCAGGCAGGTAGGGGTCATGCTTTTATGTTTAAAAACGAGTCCGTAAATATATCATAAAATTTCACGTTGCTGAGCCGCGAAAAATTTTTTTTCTTTTCTGTTTTGAGAATCAATCGCCTTAAAACATTCGGACTTTGTGTTTAATTCAAATGGACATAATATACGTATTTTTTAAATATAATCTACAGTGGTGGAAAAAGAGATAAGAATAAATTTAAATTGCTAAATTAAATTACTGTATTCCTTGATGTAGTTTATTCTCTTTTTACGGGAGGACATAAACTTAAAAAATCTTTCCTCTGGCAAAATTTTGGAAAAAAATTACGTAGTTTTATATTTATATTTTTTAATTGTATATGTCGAGGGAAAATGATAAGGACAGCATAGAATTAAGCCAAACTAAAGTTAGTAATTAATAAAATTACAAGTACTTTAGATTTAGCCAATTTAAATTCCCTCCCTATTTTTTCCCACACCACTCTAGTTAAAAATTTCGACCTATTTAACCTGTTGTATATTAAAACTGACATCAAGTAATCAACAGGAGCTCATGCCATTTCTAGTTCTGAAATAAAAATGCTTGTTATATAAAACAGAAATCCTACCATTAAGAAATTTAATACAGATACGTATGCAGCTGTATGAATGTGGCAACAGAGCAAATTGAAGTAGAAACGAAAATTATTTCTGTGTAAAAATGTTGAAGAATACTTTTCGACGATGAAAGTATAATACCCTTTTAGAAAATGAATACATGGGCTTTAAATTACCATAAAATTACACGAAAACTAAACTGAAGTTGAATGATTTATATAGGAAAATATCAATGCATCTTGGCACTCTTGATATTCTTGCCACAGTTTAAAGACTGATATATATTAAATTTGATATATATCAAATAGTCTGAACGGCATTACAAAAAAACGGCAGCAAGGCTAAATTACGTAAAATTTGTTTTTATCAGACTTGACAATCAATTGTGTTTCTCTAAATGTTGAATTCACACCGGAATTTTCCAAAAATTTTATTTCAAAATAAGAAAAAGCGATTTTACAAATTTTTTTAGAAAAGTTATATAAAAGTAAAAATAAAATAAAAGTTTCTGGTGTAAATCTTGATTAAAATTATATGGGATATAATATATCCCAAACGCCCCTCAAGGGGTTAAGACTGTACAGTTAGTCAGTCAACTTCTGAATTCCCCTTGCTCATGTTAAACCTATGGGCGTAGAACGCATTCGTATATTTAAGGTATCCACATACCTTTGAAACGACATTTTCGATCAAAATACCGATTTTTCATTTTTGCAATAATATTAAAATCGAATCTTTTAACTGCCGAATTATGCTTAAATTGTGTCTGTATCTTAATTAGAACAAGAGGTACAGTCGTGGAAAAAAAGAAGTAAGCACCCCCTACTAACTCATCAACAAATTATCGTAGACGAAAGTTACTGGTACCGAACGATTGGAAATAAAGTCTACTTTTAAATGATGTATATAAAATTTGCTTAGGGGGCCATCTATATATTAAAACGAATCCAAACTTCATATTTTTTTTCAATGGCAATACCCAATTTTAACGAGATATTTCAAATCTTCGGTTAAAACTATGCCTAGACACCAAATTTCAAGTCATTTGAATGATAAGTTTTTGAATTATAAGCATCCAAAATTTAGTGCTTCTAATGTTAAATTACATTTTCATATTTTTATTTATAGCTTCGGAAATTATGCTCCTAATGTGCTAATTTTTTGTGTAGCAATAATACTAATATACCCAAACATAAATACGTTGAATTTGCAATTTTTATAATTTTATGATATGAATTATGAAATTAATATTCGAAAAAATTATGAATTGCAACCTACAGTTTTTTTTTTTTTTATGGATTTAGATTTATTAAGTCCTGCTTCATGGAAATCCAAAATTTCACATTTTTCTTCCAAGTAGTTTTCAAATTATGCTTAAAAAACGGCAAAATGATGTTTTAAGGGGCCGTCTGTGATAGAAGTGACTAGATATTTTGAAATTTCTTCTGCTGTCGTGTAATCTAGCAGGCTTCGTTGACTGCTTGAGTGGTGCTTAAGGTGCCTTGATCAAGAAGGGGGCTCTCTCGGTTAACAATCGAGTACGGATCTTCAATTTAGATACAGCCCTTAAAATACGCTCGTTTTTAAATAATTAATTTCTCGGAAACTTATGGTACGAATTGCATAAAAATTTATTCTTAGGCTAATTGAAGGATGTAGAGTTCATATATGCTGTCAGAATTATGTACTGCTATTGAAAAAAACAAAGTTATGGTTCGTTTTAATATGTAGATGGCCCCCTAAGCTAATTTTATATACATCATTTAAAAGTATGTATTTTTCACGTTTATCTTTATAAACTGAACCTAAAATTTCCATTTTATTGTTAAAGAAAATATTTTGTAGGTTATTATGCTGTTGAAATTTTCAAAATTTTGTATTAGCAAAACACAAATTTGTATTAAAAATATAAAAATGTTTTAAAAACAAATTTATTTAGGTCCAGAGTAATAACTACAATATAAAATATAATTGGGCACAAAGATTTTCATTCTAGTTGCAAAATTAACTTTGTTATCCTGCGCGTAAGCTGTCATACAAAATTTCTGCTTAACAAATGTCTGAGAGTTTGAAACTTTAGACTTTATTACCAATCGTTCGGTACCAGTAACTTTCTTCCACGATAATTTGTTGTGGAGTTAGTAGGGGGTGTTTACTTTTTTTTCACGACTGTACATCCCTGTAAAGTTACAGCTACTACAGCTTTTGAATTGCATTTTAAAGTTATTTTTAGCTTTTTGTCAAAATGAAGTTTTTCAAATTGTTACTATACGCAAAACTTACTATAGCAAAAAATTATGCCTTGAAATTTTGTGTACTTCTTTTACAAATGTTTGTTGAGGAAATATACTACACTCACGATAATATATTACTTAGTTTTATATTTACAGTGGTACAAGTGACAAAGTTGCAACGAATTTTAAAAATTTTCCATTACATCAGTACTTCAACTGTCACAGCCTCTGAGATATAAATGCTATTATGATGCGAATAGTATATATCCTAGAGAAATTTATTCTCTTTATCATGCAATTTACAATACATTGGTTTGTTTTTGAGTTATTATGTTTTGCGGAAACGTCAAATTTTTACAAGTTTTGGACGATTTTTGCCTTTTAAAAAATTATTTCTGTGTAATTGCTAAAATATTTAGGGGAGAATGGGGAGGAATGGGACAATAGGCTTTTATGTATGTAGCTCTTTATGTATTATTTCACCAATGCAATCACACATTACATAAAGCAATGGTACTCCAATCTTCTGTTGAAAAAAGTAGCTGAACTACATAGGCTTTCAAGAATCAAAAGTAAATTTGCTTCATATAATTTTTATGCTTTCGTCATATTAATGACTTGTTTATGCGTAAATGTAATAGTTTCCCTATTTATGGAACATTATACTGTATATTATCTATAATTTAAACTATGCCTAAAAGCAGCATTTTTGTTTATACAAGAAGATTAACATAAAAGAAGGTAGAGAGAGGAATGGGACATGCCAGCAAAGGGAGGAATGGGATAAGTCTAATTCCTTCTTTTTAATAAGATGAATGAAATTTGCTAATATGCAAATATTTTTAGAGGGTAGTATATTAATTATAACATGGAAAATATATTGTGAATTTTTAATGTCATCTCTGACTGACAATCCTGAATCGTCCTTCCAGTGATGAAGATACTTGAATTTGATATTGTAGCACAGACATTATCAACCTACAATCTTTGTTAGACTGCATATATAGCCGACACTAGACTATTTGTGCCTTATCATACATTGTTTTATAGCTGTCCCATACCTCCCTGTTAGTGGGGAGGTATGGGACACATTTTGAAATTTACAATTTCTTTAATTATAAAATTGTTTCTATAAATTATGTTTCTATGTAGCTCAAGGACATTAGGAAGTGTTTCATTTTGTATTCTATAAGTCGAAATTTTGGTTTTTGTGTCGAACAAAGTTAATTTTCTTCTTTTTGTAAAAAGTGTTCATTCCTCCCTACTCTCCACTACATATTTTTTCAAAGTTTTAGCTTAAATGTCAGCATAAAATAATGGTATAAATTTTTTTTCAAACATTTCAAATAATCACCTCCGAAGATGTGTGAATACCTTAAAATATGTCCTCAGGTAATTAATATCTTATTTTAACTTCTTTTTTCTGTGTACACTGTAAAAAAGACAAATGTTTCTTAATCTACCAAAATGCACTATAATCACGAACGAAAATATACAATAACCTCTTCCGAGTCACCCAAGATTCCGAAAACCGTTCCTTTATTTTTACAAACTTCAGAAAACAATTTATTTTCGAAATTTAAATGAGAATTTATATAAATAAACGTAACTTTCGGAAACTTTTCCGAGTAGCTTTTACAATGCATTCATCTGTTCTCTCTACCCGAAAAATCGGTTTTTCGGATACTATTCATTACTCAAGTAAACATTTTCAGCTGCGTGACTGAATTTGTAAATCCAATTGTAACATAATAATGTTAATGTTGTTAAATTTGTGTGTTTGTCTGTTAAACATATTTGGTGAACATGAAAATCTTTACTTGAGAATGGATAGCCTATGAAAAACCGATTTTCTGGGTAGAAAGAACTGATGAATGCATTGAAAATGCTACTCAGAAACGTTTCGAAAATTACGGACAGCTAATAAAAATTTATTTTTATAGATTCTTCTTTAAATTTCGAAAATAAATTGTTTTCTGAGGTTTTTAAAGATAAATGGACGGTTTTCGAATCATCGGTGACTCGAAAAAGATTATTGTATATTTTTGTTCGTGATAATAGTACATTTTCGCAGATTAAGAAGCATTTGCCTTTTTTTTACAGTGTACTCTTCTTAAAGGATGTCACTTTTTTTTTCTTAGTTTTCAAAATATTTCTATAATATAACATGCTTAATTTTATGAGACGGATTAAAATCTTACCCACAGATCATCAGCTTTTAACATATAAAATATTGAATTAAGTACAGATTTTAGAAATGTTTTGACAACCAAAAAAATTAGATACATCCTTTAACAAGACCACACAGAAAAAAAGAAGTTAAAAATATTAATTTCATGATGAGATATTTTAAAAACACGAAATTATTCTACGTCCATAAGTTTAACATTAGCGAGGGAAATTCGGAAATTGACTAACAGCCTTAAAACATTCTGAAGCCTGCTCTAGGGGCCTGGCCATCGGTTAGAAAGAAAGAAAGATTATATACATCAAAGAGCCAAAAATGATTGTCAGAACGAATGTCAGTGAGAATACGTGTCAATCGAGTACAATTTTCTGTTTCATTTCTTAATAGTAGACAGTGAAGCAAAAAGCTAACTTCGCCACAAGTATAAAATTTCATGGGTTCCATTTTAGAATATATTAATGTTTATTAAATTCGTTATTTTTTAAATTAAGTTTATTTATAATTAATTTATATGTTTACTAGCCGATACGCCCGGCGTTGCCCGGGCCCGTGATGAATTACCGTTAAATGAACCTCGAATTTGTATGATTTTATATCTTTAACTCCATTTTGTCTTAATTTATATTTTTAGATTAAAAAATCGCGAAAAGATATTGAATTGAAAGTATATGCTATTTGCTATTTTATTCATTGCGTAAATTGATTTTTGGAGTGTATGCGTACCGAATTCGAGCGAAACCGCGACGAAATACTCCTGATTTCGGAGAAATTTTCACAGATTTTATTTTCTAAAAAATATTTCTACCCGTCCGAACCTTTCAAAATTTTTGTTAGTGATGTTAATCTGGTCTATTGGGATGCTCTAAAAAGATTGTTTTAAAATGAGGACGTTTAGTTACTTTTATCGTAGACAAAATATCGTCTCAGTGAGGCGCGAAGTGAACTGCGTTCGCCGATGTATTTGAAAGGATTCAAATTCATATATTTTTTTTAAACCAATAGCACTATCGAATGGAAAAAACGTTTCACCTTTAAGAACACATTTTGGTTTGTCGATACCTCTAAAATGGCGCCCTGGGGGGGGGGGGGGGGCGTTGCAATAAGGGAGAAAAATGTTTTTTCTGAAAAACGACCCTTTTTGAAAAAAAATCAAAGGGGCTAACTGCGATATATTTTTTAATTGGTGTGTGTACGATCTTAGATAATATGATGTTTTCCATTTTTAACTCTACTAAACGGTTTGGCCATTGGAAATTAATAAATAATGACAAAATACCCCCCAAAATTCCTTCTTTTCGACCTATATTTTCTCCCCATACGTAAATAGGAATATGTTCATGCGCGAGCGCATTTTCTCGCTCGAAAGGTCAGAGATGAATTTTTAATGAGAGTCCTTTGTAATTTTTAATTAATAACTCAGCTGATTATTAGAAATTTAAAATTCTGCACCGGGAGAGGCCTTGAACTAACCTCACATAAATTTTCAGCCTTGTACATTCACTAAATTTTCCTAGTCATCACACACACACGGACACACAGAGCGAAACTTCCTTTTAATACATATCCTTCCTTGCTTACATATTTTATGTAATGTCTAAACAATTTAAATTTTTTAAGAATTGTTTTAAACAGCATAAAACAACTGAAAGAAATTTTTTACAAAATTGAGTGAATTATTTTTTTAATGCCGTTTAGCTTCTCTACTCGAAGAGAAGAAAATGTTTAAAAAGGCAGGTGTAAAAGAGTAACAACTCCACCGCTCAAGTAGATGCCCAATGCACCGAATTCTCGTAACCCAACAAACCCTAAATGTGGCAGTCATGATCAAATACGGATAAAATATATAAAAGCCAAAATAGTTTTTAAAAAACACTCTTTTATAAGCACTCAATGTTCATCTGGAAATTTTCGCCTAATTTTGTGACTGCAATTCACGTTTTTTTTTCCCAAAAATTTCCATTGAAATACCTTAATATGGCGTGGGCAACGAACTCTATTATAAAACATACACTGCTGTTTTGCACTTGGTAGAAAGCTCAATAACATGAATTTATTAAGAAATATATAATTTTTTATCTGTTTATTTTTTAAGAAAGGGAATAGGAAAGAAAAAAATCCCTGCCGGATCAGCCTACAGCCGCAGGTAGATTTCGAAGTACTAATTTCACCAACAAAAACTAAATCATGATTAAAGATAGACCAATTTTTACAATTTTATCTGGCCGCTTTTGACGAGTTTTTAATTACATTTATTCAACTCGAAATTTTCTGACACATTTTCAGATTCATTTTTAAAAGGAAAAACGTGAAACTTGCTGACGTGATTTTTAAGAGATTTATAAGCAACCTATGTTTTTATTTTTCGTTCAATTAATTAGAACTTGATTTATAAACAATTATTTTCTCAGTAGGACTATACTTTTCGTTTCCAACACAATCACTTCAAGAAATTCGGTTAAAAATGCCCAATTCGACATCATTTTTTAAAATATATCCTGTCTCTATCAAAAAATCGACCATTACGTCACATTATATAGTTTCTGAATAAGAGAACCTTCCAAATGGATGTGTTTGAACGCCAAAATGAATTTGAAAATGAGTCAGAAAATAAACAGTTTGGATTTGAGTACATCCTTCATACGATATTTTTTTCTTCAACCTCTATGTATTTTTAATTTGTTTTTGCTGTAAGAATTGGTCCTACCAAAAACTTGTCCATGTAAAAGTTGCAGATAATATTAAGAAGATATATAATAAATTCATGCGGATTTGATATCTTGTGAATTGACGAAGTTATGGATTTTTTTCTTCTTCAACTCCCCCTTTTTACTTTCGTTTTTATTATTATTTTTTCTTGCGTTAAGAATTGATCCTATCAAAAACTTGTCAATATAAAAGTTGTAGATAATATTAAGACAATTTATAATAAATTTAATTGGACTATCTTGAGAACTGACGAAGTTATGAATTTTCCTTCTCCCTAAAACCCTATTTTTTCGCCCTTGAGCCCATTTTTAGTTTTATCAAAAATCTGTCATACATAAATTTTTGGCCCATTTTTTAGAAGTAATAATAACTTTAAACTGAGTCGATATGTATTATAATTAAGAATTTATGGGGGTTTTCGGTTTTCATAAAACCCCTCCCTATTTCCACCCTCATGGTCCGATTTTGCCCATTAACGAACTTGACCGAGATTTTATGCCCCTTGATTTTATGTATCAGTTTGGAAAAGATTTGTGCAGAATTATGGAAGTTATCATGTCCATAAAAAAGGGATATGTATATATATAGGAAGATAGATAGATACATATAAAGTTTTTTACTGGGGGGGGGGGGCTTCTAGGTGTAGGATCGGTGTAGATCTGCAAAAAATTTTCCGAAATTCCAACATAGGAGAGATCTCAATATGTAGTATTTCATACGAAATCTACCTAAAAATGAAACATCATTTAAGGGATCTCAGGACTCTTAAAGCTTCAAAATTTTCGAAATTTAACTTTTTTTTTAGATGTTAAACTTTTCTGAACATTTTGATATGATTGTTCCCTTGAAATTCCCATTTGAACAGAAGTTATGGCTTTTAGAATTATACCCGCTCAATGGCTGAAGCGGAGTTTCCGAAACTTTGAACTCATTTTTCACCAAATGACGTTTTTTGAGCATAACGCGTGGGATATCTCAAAAACTTTTAAATATTTTTCCATTAAATTTTCAAAACACATGTTTCATGTTAGTCTGTATAAACTGAACCTGAAATTTCATTTTAATTGTTCAAAGAAAATTGTTTAAGGTGATTATACTGTTGAAATTTTCAATATTTTGTATTAGCAAATACAACTTTGTATTAAAATTATAAAAATGCTTTGAATACAAATTTATTTAAGTTAAGGGTAATTATTACAATCTGAAATATAATTAGGCACACAAAAATCTCATTCTAGTTTCAAACATTTTAAGATATTAAATGTTGAAAATGGTCTTTTTTTTTTCCTTTTTGCAGCTTTAAGAGTTCTGAGACCCGCTTAAGCAATCTTTTTTAGGATTTCTAAATTGATTTCTCAACGTATAATCGTAAATTAATTAATATTTAATTATTAATTGATAAAAGCATATATTTTTTAAATACTACTCTTTATTTTTTATTTATAATTTATTTTCTATTTTTAAGTCTTTAAAATGTTTCATTGTTGCAGCTTCTCAGCGCTTTAGCCTATTTTGGCGAGCATTTATTGGCGCATCATTAAATCCATTATTTTTTTCACCTCCCATATAATTGTACGAATTAGAGAATATTTGCGATTTATCACCTGTGGCGGGCTAATTGGAAAATGCCTTAAAATTAATGTATTAATTAATAATTAAAGTATAAAAATATTAAAATGTTGTATTGTCATCGTAAATACAACTTTGAACATAATTTGTACAATTCTAGCATATCAGGAAGTGGGTTAAAAATGGATTGGAAAATTTCATCTTTATAAACAAAAAGAAGGTTGAGTTAAATAAAAGAGAATACAATATATTCTGAAAATTATGTAATTCTAATATAATTACAATAAAACATCCCCCTAAATGAAAAGGCATACTTTTAATCGAAGCGTTGAGGATATTAAGTAACTCGACAAAGGTCGATTTTATTTTTATTTTTTAAACATAACATGGAAAACTCGCAGTAACTGGTGAAATTTCTTACAAGAGCCATGACATGTAAGCAAGTCATGGTAAAGTAAGCATGTCAAAACATGAAAGTTAAATTAAACTGATATTCATTACATAAAACATTCAAAAAATTTAAACTCTTGAACAATTGTTTTAACAACATAAAACAAAACCGTTTTTAAAAATAAAAATGTGTTAATTATTACTTTTAATGCCCTTTAGCTTCTCAGTTTGATGAGAAAAATGGTTAACCCTTTATGTCCAAAATTATGAATTCATAAAAATTTCATCTTCTAAAGCATTTTTCGTGAAATTTCGAAATTACATTAGAATATTCACAGAATCATTTAATAAAATTTAGAAGTATTTTGCCAATTAAAATGAATTAAATTTAAATTTGTAGGGATTTTGTGCAATATTTATAACTCCACTCAAATCTTTTATTTAAAATATTGTTTTTAGTATTTTGTAGAATTAAGAAATATACAAATACAATATTCTTACAATAGAAATATAAAATTATTTCCGAACTAAAACTCCCCCCCCCCCCCCCCCCCAATCTTTCAACGTCAAGAAAGCTGAAAAGATGCAATGGCAAAATAAATCCTTTTAAAAATATTTTTGTTTTGTGTAACCAATAATGGTTTTGAAACAAGATAAAGTAATGTATCTATAACACATTCTAATAAACTGTATTACACTAATCGATGTATTAAGTGAATTTATAACAAGTTATTTTAATGGTACTTTAAAGTACCGTTGGATCATAAAGGATTAATATCACACTCTTTATTTTTTATTTATAATTTATTTTAAAGTCTTTAAAATGTTTCACTGTTGCAGTTTCTCAGCGCTTTGTCCAATTTTGGCGAGCGTTTATCAGCGCATCATTAAATCGATTATTTTCTTCAACTCTCATACGATTGTACGAATTATTGAGAATATTTTGCGATTTATGACCTGTTGCGGGCTAATTGGAAAATGCCTGAAAATTAATGTATTAATTAATAATTAAAGCATGAAAATATTAAAATGTTGTATTGCCATCGTAAACACACCTTTGAACATATTTTGTATAATTCTAGCATATCAGAAGTGGGTTAGAAATGGATATCAAAATTCCATCTTTACATACAAAAAGAAAGTTGAGTTAAATGAAAGTGTACAACATATTCTGAAAATTACGTAATCATAATGCAATTTTAATAAAACACCCCAGTATTCTCAATGAAAAGGCAAACATTTAATCGACGCGTTGAGGATATTAAGTAAGAACTAGACGAAGGTTGATTTTATTTTTTAAACATAACATGGAAGACTCGTAGTAATTGAAATTTCTTACCAGAGACATGACATGTAAGCATGTCATGGTACAATAATCATGTAAGAACATGTAAGATATATTAAACTGATATACCATTATATAAAACATTCAAACAATTTACATTTTTGAGCAATTGTTTTAACCCTTAAATGCATAGTGTAACTCATGAGTTACGTGATCTTTTTTTTGCCATTTCGCACTTTCTATTAGACTTTTGGTGAACTATTATGTGTTACGCGTGATAACATGCATTTAAGATCGTGAAGTCTGTTTTTGTACTAATTCGTCATCACGGGGAGGTTATACCATTTTTTTGTTGATACTGCTTGCAATGTGCTCGACTGGCGTTTTTTCTCTATCTTTATAAAGTTGTAAATAATAATTCTGCAAATTATTATAAGCATTATAAAAAATTATCATATCGTGGAATAGTTCTTATTGTGCAGTGTAAACACTTTAAAGTAAGTATATAATTTAAAATTATCACTTTTTGAGCAATTTTTGTTATGTAAATCAAGAGTAACATTATGACATTATGTCCAACAGAAACATAAATAATTTTTTCCCTATTGTTCTAATGGATATTTAACAAAAATCGATTCAAATGTAATATTTTCGAACAAAATAAAAAATCATGCATTAAAGTAAAGAATTAACAACATAAAACAATTAAAACAAATTTTTAACAAAAATGTTTTAATTGTTTTGTTTTTTTTAATACCGTTTAGCTTCTCAACTTGAAGAGAAAAAAAATTTTTAAATAACGAATTAAATTTAAAAAATCAAAAAACCCGACTGCGTAAAAAGCTAACTAATTAATTATTTCTCATCAATGTGAAACTATTTTTTATATTACTTACCTATTTTTTTTTATTTATTTGTATTGATGACTTTTAAGTTGCGTTTAATTGTTAGTTCCTATCTATAAACACTGTTTTGATGAGGCCTATATAGATGTCTATGATGGTTAGAGTTCCAGTAAAGCTAGAGATCCTACCTACACAACTTCCAGGTTGTGTAATATTTAAACGGAGCTTCTGATTGTAAAATAGTCAATGAAACATCGTCTTCATTTTGAAAGACCTATCGAATGATATGTCACTCAATAGGGTGCGTACATTTTTTTTCGTCTCTACCGCCATTTTGAATTTATAAAAACAAAACCTAGCCTATAACCATCGGACGGTTAAGACGAATCGATAGAGATTTCATTCATTAAAATCCATCCAGCCGTTGGGATGTTTCGAGGACATAAAGAAATCCACATACCCAGATACGCGTGAAACACATAACCCTTCTTGGCAGTCGGGTAAAAAGGGGCAGGTGCAAAAGAGTTAGAACTCCGCCGCTCAAGTAGATGACCCGTATACTGGCTTCTCGTAACCCAACAAACCTTAAAATTGGCAGTCATGATCAAACATTTTTTTTTTTTTTTTAAGGCCACCAGGAAAGTGCATTTTTCCAGGTAAAGTTTTTATAATTACCAAAATAGTGCATTTTTTCTTAAACATACATTTTAAAAATACTTAGTCGAAATAAGAACTTTATTGAAGACGCTTACAATTTTTGAAAACGTTTTATTAAAAAACTTTTTTAAAGTAAGATTTCCTCAATTTGCTGGATGTTCTGAAATAAAGAGTGTAACTCGGAAAATTCGGGTAACCAGTCATTCTATAACTATATTTTTACGGTTTTCATTTCATTATACGTGTACTCATGTAAAGAATATATAAAAATACATATATATATGCTTAAGGAATTCACTGAAAAGAGAATATGAATGCAATCTAATATGGATTTAAAAAAAAAAAGAAATACGCAGAATTCTTGGCTACAATATAATTCGCTTAAAGAAAGGCAACATTGTTCTAAAAAATGGTTTCTTTATTGTATGACTTAATAAAATATTTACACTAGCACATATCTTTCCATTTTTAATTTAACGGGGAATTTCTCGCATGAGCTAATCTCAACCCAGTCATAAAAATAATCACAATATGAGATAGAAGAAACTCTTACATGAGAATTATTAATGAATACATACATATATGTATGTAGGGGAGAGTGGGGTGGAATGGGACAGTGGTCTTCTCTTTATGAATCACTCTAAACATTTCTTCAATTACACATTGGATATAGTAATGGTACCCCAATCTTTAGTTGAAAAAGTTTGGTGATCTGCATAAACTTACAATTGAATAAAGAAAAATATTATTTCAAAAGTAAATTTGCTTCATATTGGATATAGTAATGGTACCCCAATTTTTAGTTGAAAAAGGTTGCTGATTACAATAGCTTACAATTGTATAAAGAAAAATATTATTTCAAGAATCAAAAGTAAATTTGCTTCATATTAGACATAGTAATGGTACCCCAATCTTTAGTTGAAAAAAGTTGCTGATCTGCATAAGCTTGCAATTGTATAAAGAAAAAGATTATTTCAAGAATCAAAAGTAAATTTGCTTCATATACTTTTTATGCTTTCTGTATGTTAATTATTTGTTTACGCATTTATGTAATAGTTTCCCTATTTATGGAACATTATACTGTATGTTATCCATAATTTAAACTACGCTTAAAAGAAGGCATTTTTGTTTATACAAGAAGTTTAACATAAAAGAAGGTAGAGGGACGAATGGGACATGCCAGCAAAGGAAGGAATGGGACAAGTCTAATTTCCTTCTTTTTAATATTATGAATGTGAATTGCTAATATGCAAATATTTTTAGAGGGTAATATATTAATTGTAACATTGAAAATATATTCATTTAATTCAATTTTTAAAATGTAAATAAATTGAACTGATGATTTTTTAATGTCATCTCTGACTGTCAATCCTGAATTTTCCTTCCAGTGATGAAAATAGTGGAATTTGATATTGTAGCACAGACATTATCAACCTACAATCTTTGTTAGACTGTATATATAGGCAACACTAGACTATTTGTTACTTATCACACATTGTTTTATAGATGTCTCATATCTCCCTATTGGTGGAGAAGTATGGGCCACATTTTGAAATTTGCAATTTCTTTAATTATAAAATTATTTCTGCAAATTATGTTTCTATATTGTTCAAGAACATTAGAAAGTGTTTCATTTTGTATTCTATAAATCGAAATTTTTCTTTTTGTGTCAAAGTTGATTTTCTTATTTTTATAAAAAGTGTCCCATTCCTCCCCACTCTCCCCTATATAGTGTTTTGCGCAAGCTAATTTTTTTTATTCATAAACTACCACGATTAAATAACAAAAATAGCTATTCTAATTTTTTTTATATATTGAAAAAATAGATTGTATAAAGTGGAGAAATAAAAATTTTGCTTTAAATGATATTGTCATGTATACATTTTTTTTATGAAACTTTAAACTTTATAGCTCAAAATTTTTATTTTAAACATTTTATGTTATTTCTAATGCTTATTTTATTTAATGATTAGTACAATAAAATGAAATAAGAAATAGTTTTGATAAATTTTCACGCAATAAAACATAGTAATTGTCAATGAGAGCTTTATTTCTAAGCTAACAAATTTATGAAAACTAGTGATTTTGTCATTCTTCTGTCAATAGAAAATCCGGGCATGATGTTGATCTTGTTTGGTATATTTTAGTATCACATGTTCAAGTTAAGACATCTTAAGGAATAAATGTTATGGATATACATATTATTATTACATTGTCAAAATAAAGATTCTTGTTGTTATGACGATTATATGCATCACATTATTCTTGGGAAGATGTTTTTAATTGGCAAATTTTCTATTAAGGCTATTTTCTACAAAATTTACAGCCATAGTAATCACTATTGTTCTAAAATAATTCGAATGTCATCTAGCGTTTATCTAGTATAATATTACATTTAAAAGTACAGTAAAATATTTTTTCTAATAAAATAATAATATTTAGTAAAATAATTAAATATTCCACAATTATAAGTAAAATCTTACCTCCCGTAGTAATTATGATTGTTCATTTTTTTCATCCAAAATATGATGATTTGTTCACAGCTAGGTTTATCACAAATGCAAAGGAAATTGACAATGAAGTTCGCAAATAACAATTTTACTATCTTTCCTTCGACTCTTTTGATAACTTGAATTATTTATACGGAAAATTATATTTGCCCTTCCAGGATAGTTAGGTTTCACATACCCCAGAGAGTAACAGTTGCATTATCTTTTGCTTTGCGAAAAAAATTTCATTACATCACTCATTGCATATCTTCCAGCTAAGAATTGCAGCCGAAAAGAAAAATCATTTACCAGTGCTTAGAAGAACTATTACAATCATTACACCGCAATTTCACAATCTGCCTGCTGTTAACACATCTGAATATTTCAGATGGCATTATCAGGCCCAGTGCAGATTAACTGAATCACTAAATAGAAAATTTGTATCTGATCAAACGTATGTACCTCGCTATCCAAATTCTGTAATTTGAATTTTGTGAGTGGTCTATGGTGATTAAACTGACGTAGAACCAAGCGTAATGATAGTTCTTTAAAACTTCAGAAATCTGCCTTGTGATAATAGTCCACAGTAGCACATAGGCCAAGTTCCCCCACACTGCATAGTGGGATTACTACCAGACTTCGAGTAATCGTAATCGTGTAATCGTAGTCGATTATAATCGATTACAAAAACTGTGTAATCGCACAGTAATCGTAATCATTAATTTCATTTTCGAAATAATCGCAATATAATCATAATCAAAAGATTTTACTCCGATTATAATCATAATCTAATCGTAATCGCAATGTAATGTAATCACAATGTAATCTGTATCGAAAAGCTCTGTAATCGTAATCTCGCATAAATATACGATTACGTTCTATGATTACACCTTTTTTTTTTCTTCCTTTCGTTTCCAAACCAAAATATACTTGGTCGGTTTGCTAAAAATTGTTGTAGCAGGAAAGAAAGAGATCTGTTCCTGTTTTCAACTCATTAAATTGCCCCTAAAGTGGGAGTGTGAAAGGTCAGAGATCAAGAGGGACAGTAGATAGCCTTTAATGGGGTAAAAATGAAACAGAATCTTATAGTGCATATCAAGACTCCCTTATCATATTATCAGGCTTGACAATCCGGTGAAAGTCTATGGGTGAAATTGACCCCCATAATTGCCAACTTATTAACTGACTTTGTCCCGTAAGTTACGCCACCTGGTGCATACTACTGGTAATACTACGTAAACAAATGTATAGTGAAAATGGAAAATAGTGTCTTATTGACATTAAAAATATTTTTTTAATTCTACTAAAATAAATGCGTAAAGCCAAATTATTTCGCACAATTATTTTCTGGCTTTTAAAAATGTTAAAAATGAAGATTTAAATAGAAGATTTATTGGTACCTTTTCAGTAAAGAGGCTTTTGCGTTTTTTTTTTGTTTTTTGTTTTTTTTTTGTTTTGTTTTTTTTTTCGTTTTTTTTTAATCTTGGCACAATTCGGGCTTCAAAAAGTGAGATTTGTTGCCAAATGATACAAACAGTTACGAAAACAAAAATTTATGATCTGTTAACTTGTTTTATAAGAATTTACATGTATAAATTTAATTTATAGATATTATTATTGTTTTTTAGATACAATTTACTTAATGGTATATAAAAATAGATAAATTGCTTTTTTATATTATTTAAATTGTACAAATATTGGAAAATATTGCTTCTTTATGTGAAACAGTGAATATGCTTCCAGAAATTACGTTGCCAAATTTTCTTCTCTCGCCAAGCCCCCTATACTTGAAAAGTACCGATTTATTATTATATAATGTAGTATTAGCTAATTTTCTGTAATCTGTTCCACAGTCAAAGTTGACTACAAAAAACGCGATGCTGGAATAATGTGATATCAAGTATACGGTTTAAAAATAAAATTAATTTTGCGCCAAACTACACTTACTGTATTAAGCCAACTGACTCTAGGTCTGATTAAGGAAGAATACCCAAACCAAGATTTACAAGCACCAAAATCGTAGCATGACAAGAATACGGTTGGGAATACAAGAATATTGGGGGAAAGCTGAAGGACATGCATAAATTTAAGTGATTCTTAAACTTTTTTTATTTTTCCAATTTTTTAAGTGTTTATGACTTCAGTCTGTTTTTTTTGTGTATCTATACGTGTTTTAACTTTTCCTAAAATAATTTGATACATTTTAGTAAAACTTACATAACATGTGTGAGCTAAAAGAAGGAAATTAATTACGCACCAAACTATGCTCGCCGAGATATGCCAATTGGCTGTGGAGCCAATTATCAAACTTTCCAAAGATTAATACATACAAACTTTATATGAAAAAACAGTGAAGCTTTCATCTAAAGTATGTTAAACTGAAATGATCCCCCATATCTTCAAAAATAAAACAAATGATAGGCCAATAAATAAATAAATGAAACTGTGCATTGAAAAAATTGAAGGAGCGATGTTAAATTAATACTGTAACATGAAATTAACTGTGAAAAGAAAACAAATACCAGAAATAAAATTAATCACATATTTGAAAATATAAAAGAGAAAATAAAATATTTTACATTTTCCGGACCTAGATGCTATCCATTTATTTCAATAACTAATATCACTGAGAAATTCATGGTAATATATTTTTCTTTCCTGATTATTATTATTATCATCATTTATTTATATAAGGGAATACAGCAGTATTTTTTGTTTAACAGTAAAGTAAGTTCATTTTTTAAATAAAATGTCTAGAACATACGAAAATTTTTAGATTAACAACTATCATTTGCAAACTACAAAGCACATCGTAAAGAAAATGGTAAAAGATAAATGGAAAACAAATTAAAAAATATTTCTGTTTCTCACGGTAGATGGCGCTAGTCACAGGAAACCATGTGGTTTCTAACCACGTGTACAGCGGACAAAGGAAACTTGCGAGGAAACTTGCGAAACTTGCGATTGCGAGGCCTGTTATTATGATAAGGAGGCATTGGTGCATATATTGTATCTTTTTGAGAACAGAGTGTATGCCGTGTACGATAGAACATAGAAATAGTACTATTTGATTTGACTTTGTTAAAGATATGAGAATTGGGAAAACAAACTCGGCATGTGGTCAACCCAGTGGTCATGGATCATTGAGTTACAGTGATGATGGATAAAATAAAAGGAAAGAAAGAAAAATACTGTATTTATTGTTTTATTAGGGAAAAGCACTTATACATCCACTAAATTCTCTCCTACCAGAAGACAGTTTTTATCTTCCTTTTAACGTTCATGTGTATCAAATTTACTTTAAAATTTATTACATTTAAGATTAAAAAAAATCAGCATAATTTGTTAGCTTGTATTTCTCCGTTTTTTGTCCGAAAACAATATAATCATTAATGCTAAGCACTGCATATTTATAGACACACACACAGATGAGACAGGGAATTACGTTCTACTATGATAATTGGCAAACACAAGAAAATTTGATCTTTCATAATTGTGAATGAGAAGGAAAAAATAAAACCTCAGAACTCTTTACTGAGGCATTTTCTCAATATCGAATATTAACATGCATATGAAAAAATGTGTTTTTTGTTGACTTTTTCATGGTTCATAACAATTTATAAAGGTAAATGATCAAAACTCAATAAAACAAGGGAGATTTCAATTGGGGAGTTTTTTTCAAACAAGCTTAATTGCTTAAGAACTGTGAGCACACTTACATATAAATACTAATGCAGTTCTTCATTCCTAAAAAATTATAAAATGTGAATATTACATATAGATAGTTAAGCAATGAATTTGAAGCAAGAGGAGTTCGTAATAGAATCTTGCACAACTCGGGTTATATACCTAATCCGAACCCGAAAATTTTATTTTAGTCAACCCGAAACCAGCTCACCCCGAAACAAATTCGAAACAGAAATGTATCAAAAATAATCTTTAATTAATGTAATGCAATTATAGAATATTGGCCTATAATTATATTTCTAATATATATTATAATTATTTTTTGTAAGAAAGAAAAACATGCACACACACATATATATAATGCTCATTAATAATCAAGTATGCAATTTTCTAGCCTGACAAAATATTTAGGGCTTTTTTTTTTTTTTTTTTTTTAAATAAAAATTTGGATAAATCCGAACCCGACTCGCAAATGCGAAAACACAATTCGAAACATTTAATGTTAACATGACCTGCAGACACAAAAAAATCAACCCATCTCAATCTGCAGCGAAGGAAATTAGCTCCAACTTCCAACTCTACCTGAACTTGGTGTCGGGTCCGGTTTGGGTAATAATCAGGTTAACCGACACGATGTTATAACTCTAGTTTATAACACACAGATTAAGAAATCAGTGTAATCGAACTGTAATCGTAATCGACTAGTTCGGTAATCGTAATCCAATAAAAAATATTAATCCTAATCTAAACGTAATCGTAATCTAGAATTTAAAAAATAGATAATCAAAAATGTAATTGTAATCTAATTCGCATAAATAGAGACATAATCGTAATCGGTTTTCAGAAATTGAAATTAATCGTAATCGTAATCGATTACAGTCCTTCGTAATCGACTCGAAGTCTGATTACTACCACCATTTATAGAAACCGATTCGAGCCGTTATATCCTTTAGAAATGAAGCGAAGTCACAACTCGAACGCAGTGATGAATTCAGGCAGTATCCAGGAGAGATTACAGACCCCCCCCTGAAACATCAAAATATCTCTCTTGAAAATTTGATGGCCTAGAAGTTTGTGGTTTATGCTGCACATTTACGTTGTATTTCAGAAATCCTTTCTATTAATCTTAAAATCCTACTTTTCATATACTTTCATGTGTAAGAATTTCAGATATTTTAATTTATGTATTACTTAAATTTAGAAGAGGGCATATTCATTTACATATAAAAACAACATATCCCACAAAATACTGTATATTTTCTATTTTAAAACTAAATTACCGAGCGTTAAAACTAAAAATACATGCACAGTCGGTCCATACACTAGTCCCATACACATTAATCTCCAAATTGTCAGGAGGGAAAAAACGAAATGCCCATTCGACTGGAAATTATGTCTTCTTTCACTTTATGTTGAAAAAAAAAAGTTTAAGAGGTCGTCTTCATATTGAGGTTGTACCGGACTCTGAAATTTTCCGTATAAAGAACTAATTCTTACATCATATTTGGCTTTTTTAGTTTTTTCTTCAGCTTTTATTTTCGAATACAAAACGGGAAGACATTGAGTACAGGAACTCCTAATTTTACTCCTAATTAGGAACTCCTAATTTTAAATTCATTTGTAATCATTTCAAAATAGATTGCAGTGAGGCTAGTGCAATAAGCATAACTCAAAGACTACTTCGCAAAATGAGCTGTAATAGTTTCATGTACTTTAAGAGGAGACATAAGGGAAATGTTTTGAAAAAATTGATTTTTTTTCCTAGGCTTAAAAATTTTTTTTAACCTTTCTGAATCCATTGGTATGCCCAGTTTTTTTTTCCCTGACCATTAGAAATAATTGTAAAAATTCAAGGGAAGACTGGAATGTCACCCCCACTCACATTAAGCTTCTAGAAATTGGTTCGTTTTAAGAAAAATTATAGGTCACAATTCATTTTTTTTTTCGAAAAATATTTTCAAAAAATATAATTTTCAAAAGAAATGTCATTACAATGAGGCGAGTTTTATAAACATAACCCACTAACCACTGACCAGGCCCCTACCTATCGGGCTATAACCCAATTTTACGGGTTTGAGTGTCTGAAAACGGGGCGAAATCGCCTGATCGCCACATGACGGCAGTGTGCTGGACGAGCACTTATGCCGTCATAATGGCAGCTCCGTTTTACTTTGTTTTGGTTCTATATTGGCCGGTTACTTAAAGTGGATTTGCTTGTTTAATTTCACGTTGCATCGCACACCTATACATCGTGACGAGCAACCGAACGGCCGCTCTCGCTACTCGAGTTGGTCTCGTAATCTAGAACCTTGATAAGATGACGAGACCTTCACCTTACTAAGAACCCCCAGAGATATAATTCATATGGAACTTGGAGGACTTTGCACCCATGCCGGATTTTACATGTACCAAGCGCTATTAGCGTACATGGCTACTTGGCAGAATGAGCTACGATTTTGGAATGGTATGCTTTGAACTTCTAGAAATTGATTCCTGTTAAGAAAAATTATAGGTTACGATTCATATTTTTTTTTTCAAAAAATATCATTTTCGAAAGAAATGTGAATGGAAACCCATGATTTTTTTAATCGATTTATAGAAGTTTCAAATATTTAAATCTAAAATATCGGAATTCCTTAAATTATCTTATTTTGCCAAATATTTTTTTAAGTTATGCCTAAAGAACTACTCTCATTGCAATGTGTTTTGGAACGATTACAAACGAATTTAACACTGAGAGTTCAAAACTTTAAACCTACATAATTTCTAAACTATTTTACCTCATACTCCTAAACTACTTCTTGTTTGGTATCCTACCTTAAAAGTCAAATATGTTGTTAAAATTAGGTGTTCACATTAAAAATTTCAGAGTTTTGTACAATTTCGGTATTAAAACGACCCCCCTGAGCTTTTTAACATAAAATGAAAGAATAAATAATTTAGAGTCGAATGATTATTTCCATTTTTTTTTCTTTTTAGTGATTAAAATGTATTTTTTGTTATTGTTGTTGTTTTTAGCCGGCTGTACATTACTCAGCTAAAGGCAAAAATAACCTTTTTTTTTAGATAAATGAACATCTTTTTAAATTTCAATAGCAATCTTTTGCGTATAAGTCAATGAAAATTGTATCCTTCTATTCTATAATATTTTTAACACTTTCCAACATACAGTCGAACCCGGTAATAGCGTCCTCGGTTATAATGTCAAATTCTGCAGTCCCCACGTAACTCCCATAGACATCAATGTTATGGTAATTCGGAAATAACGACATAATTTAAACGGCGACCCCTGTTATTACGTCAAAAATATACATAAACTAATATATTTATTCTTAGAAAATGGGACAGTTATAATTTGTTTTCACAACAAGGAACTCCAATTTATCACAGATGGGAGACATTGAAATCACAGCTGGCTCAAGTTTACACCTATACGCAATTTTTCGGACCTGTTCTGCAGTCTTGTCCAAGAAATAACTCTGGGGGGGGGGGGGGGGGGTAGGCAGTGAACAGGGTGAAACTTCTTCTTATGTGTCTAAACAAATAGCGTAGAAGACTTATTAGATTAGATAAGGTGGAGAAACAGGGAAGAATCGAATGACACTTGTTGCTTGGCCAAAAAAATTATAAAAGAGTATATCGATTCTGACCTTCATCATTTGTTTGGTTTTCAGTTATCTCGTGCTTTAAGTGAGAAACTTTGATCATTATGGCCTCCGTAAAAAGAAAAGTTCTTTCTTTGGGAGATAAAGTTAACATTATTGATGCATTGAGATAAAGGGAAGAAGAAAGCTGAAGTTTGTCAAAAATTTGGGTTTGTAAATTCAACTGTGTGCTCTATTTGGAAAAACGAAGAGAAATTTTTATGTGGCTTTGAACAAAATGGCAAGAATATTAAGCGAATGAGGAAGCCGGGTAAGGAAGACCTTGATCGGGCATTGTTAAAATGGTCTAAACAGCAAAGAACTATGAGCGTACCAATCAGTGGTCCAATGTTGATGACAAAAGCAGAACAGCTTGCCAAGTTGCTTGGGCATGCAAATTTTGTTTGCTGCAACGGTTGGATAGATCGATTTAAGGTGCGTCACAGCATAGCGTTTTACAAGGTATGTGGTGAAGAAAAAAGTGTCGACGATAAGTGTGTTCAGGATTGGCTAAGCGATGTATGGCAAAAAGTTCGACAAGACTATGCAGACAATGACATTTTCAACGCAGATGAGACAGGCCTCTTTTTTAAGCTTACTCCCAACAAAACTCTTTCATTTAAGAACGAAAAGTGTTCTGGTGGGAAGTTGTCGATGGAAAGAATTACAGTTCTTGTTTGCGGAAACATGACTGGAACAGAGAAGAAAACCTTGACCGTGATTGGAAAGTCTAAACGTGCAAGATGTTTTAAAAAAGTTAAAATGCTTCCAGTCAACTACCAACACAGTCGAAAGGCCTGGATGACATCCGAGTTGTTTGAAGCTGAAGTGAGGCGATGAGATAAGGAACTCTGCAGACAAAAGCGCAAGATTCCACTCTTGATAACTGTACTGCACATCCCGATGAAAAATTTACAGAGAATACAGTTAGTGTTTCTACCACCAAAGTGTACAAGCAAGTTGCAACCTATGGATCAAGAATAAGAAGCCTTAAGAACTGTCGGAAGTGCGTGCTTATGCACATTTTAGAATGCTCAGACGAAAATAAGATTTCAAGTATAAATCTTTTAAATGCAATTAATTTTTTGGATAAGGCCTGGAGACGAGTTACAGAGAAAACGATTCGAAATGCTTTTCGGCATGCCGGTTTTGTTTCTACAGAAGAAAGTGTTAGTGAAATCCCACAAATAGAAGATGAAGAAGATTTGCCTTTGTCAGAGTGGAATCATCGATTCGGAAGATCTGATGATTTGCCTTTGTCAGAGGGGAATCGTCAATTCGGAAGATCTGATGATTTGCCTTTATTATGAAAATTTGGACGACTTTGTTGCTGTAGAGGACGACTTGATAACTTCGGAACTTAAATCTGATTTGGAAATTGTCCAAGAAGTCCAAGAAACAGAGGAATCTGTCAGTGATGACGAAGAAGGGCAGGAAATTGATGAAGTAGTACCACAACCTGGAATCAAAGACCCCCAAGCAAGCAATAAGATTGTTGTCACGTTTTTATGAATCCCAAATCACAGATACAACGAACTTTAAATTTATCGGACACACTGAAGATTAAATAGAACGAAAATTATTTTGTTCGAAAAATAAACAAAACAAGATTGAACGTATTTTCTCTCCGAATATGCCCTCCTAGCTCCATTATTATCATATTATGCAGCAATAAATTCATTTCTTCTTTGAAAAATATAGTAAGTGTAATTTATACTCATTTTATATTTTATTATACAATTTATACTACTATTCTTATTTTATAAGGTGTGAAATAGTGTAGTAAGCATGCGTTCTTTACTTATACTTCATGCTTCTGACCCGTCCTCGGTTATTACGTCACTCGGTTATAGCGTCATAATTATTGCGATCCCTTGAATGACGCTATAACCGAGTTCGACTGTAGTTGAAAAGTGTTTATGAATTCGGTTTGTCTGTCCGTGCTCTAACTGGCGTAAATATAGTCCGATTACGATAAAATGGATATATATTATTGGACTTTACTATGGAATGTTCGGTATTGAAAATGAAGTATGTAGCATTTGGGTTCATCTATAGGGACACTCAAAAGAATTCCGTTACATTGCGCTCTATGGAGAAAAATCGTTTACGGTGTGCTTTAATGATATTGCACTATTTTAAACATATTGATATATATCCCTGAGGTGTATTACAAGGTTCGTATTATAAAATAGGGTGTGCATAGAATTTATCGTTCATTTACAGGGACAATCAACAGAATTTGGCTACGGAAGAAAATGAACAATAATTGAACTATTGAAACTTGCGAACAATATTTGTTGGAAGTGCGTTTTCAGTTGTGTATGCGTTTCCAAATTTAACTGTTATTTAAATATTACTTGGTGTTTATGAATTCTATAAATCATACATACAGGGCCGCGCAAAATTTCTCAACAAGATCCATTTATGGGTGGAAATTCCTGAATGGAAATGTTCAACTGTGCTACGCGTTTAATTGAACTAACTTATAGCATACTATGGAGCATACATACATATACAGATCCTATGCAGGGATGCACAAAAAATCGTGCATTTTCTCGACTATTCATGGTAATATCAGAAATGTTTCAAATATGTTATGGTTATGCGTTTTCCATATTGTTCATTTAGACTTCATTTTTCACTTTAGTAAACTCTGAAGTTTTGTTATAGTATTGAGGATGTGTTGGAAAGTTTTTCATAATCTATGCTGTACGCATGATTTTTTTCCTTCTTTTATTATTATTCCAGTGTTTTGTAATTACTTTTTGGGAAGAGTTCCATATCCTGTGCTGGTTGGCGCGATTGGCGAAGGAATCCAAAATGGTGCCAAAAAGCCATTTTAGCATCTTAAAAATTTTTTCAAGATGGCGGAAAAACATGATCTTTAAATATTTATAAATATACATATATTTAATAAATGTTACATATCTCACATGTTAAAAAAATATACGATGTTTATACAGACAGTTTTATTTTTATGTGTATATATTACATATAGAGATATACCTTATACATACATAATATATACATCTATAAATATTATGCTATAATGCTAGCAAAAATTGTGTACGTATGTATGTGTGTGTGTGTGTAAATTTTATCTTAAAAACGGCTCTAACGATTTTGACGAAAATTTGTATTTTACCATTTTCGGACAAAATAAGACCATTTGCCTAGGTCACGCGTCCCAGAAAATTCGATTAGTGGGTCATTTTGGGTCATAATGGCTCAAGGTCAAGCTAATTATATCTAAAAAACGGCTCAATCGATTTTCACTAAATTTTATATCCAACCGTTTTTCGGCACGATAAAACTATTGGGCTAGGTCACATGGTCGAGAAATTTCGATTAGTGAGTCAATTTTGGGTCACAATGAGTCAAGCCAATTTTATCTAAAAAACGGCTCTAACGATTTTGACTAAATTTTGTATTATGTCGTTTCGGATTACGAGAAGACCAATGGGCTAAGTCACATATTAGAGAAAATTCGATTGGTGGATCATTTTTGAGTCACTGTGGGTCAAGCAAAGCTTATCTAGAAAATGGCTCAAACGATTTTGACGAAATTTTGTATTTTTCCATTTTCGGGCACGATAAGACCATTGAGCTAGGTCACATGTTCGAGAAAATTCGATTAGTGGGTCATTTTGGATCATAATGGGTCAAGATCAAGCTAAATACATCTAAAAAACGGCTCAATCGATTTTGACTAAGTTTTATATCCAACCGTTTTTCGACACGAGAAAACTATTATTCTAGGTCACATGATCGAGAAATTTCAATTATTGGGCCATTTTTGGGACACTATGCGTCAAGCAAATTTTATCTAAGAAACGGCTCTAACGATTTTGACTAAATTTTGTATTTTGTCGTTTTCGATTACGAGAAGACCAATAGGAAAAGTCACATATTAGAGAAAATTTGATTAGCGGGGCATTTTTGGGTGACTGTGGGTCTAGCAAAGTTTATCTAGAAAACAGCTCTAACGATTTTGACGAAATTTTGTATTCTATCGTTTTCGGGCACGATAATACCATTGGGCATTATCGCATTTTCAAGAAGATTCGATTAGTGGGTGATTTTGGATCTCAATGGGTCAGGGTCAAAGTAATTGAATCCAAAAAAAGGCCCAAAACATTTCGATAAATTTTTGTAATACACAATTTCCGGCCATGATATGACCATTGGACTAAGTCATATGTAAGAGAAAAATCAATTAGTGGGTCATTTTGGGTCAAATGGGTCAAGGTCAAGCAAATTATATCTAAAAACGGTTCAATCGATTTTGACTAAATTTTATATCCAACTGTTTTTCGGCACGAGAAAACTATTGGGCTAGGTCACATGTTCGAGAAATTTGATTAGTGGGTCATTTTTGGGTCCCTATGGGTCAAGCAAATTTTATCTAAAAAACGGCTCTAACGATTTTGACTAAATTTTGTATTCTGTCGTTTTGGATTACGAGAGGACCAATGGGCTAAGTCACATATAGAGAAAATTCGATTAGTGGGTCATTTTTGGATCACTGTGGGTCAAGCAAAGTTTATCTAGAAAACGACTCTAACGATTTTGACGAAATTTTATATTTTACCATTTTCTGGCACGAGAACACCATTGGTCTAGGTCACGTGTTCGAGAAAATTCGATTAGTGGGTCATTTTGGGTCATAATGAGTCAAGATCAAGCTAATTAATTATATCTAAAAAAAGGCTCAATCGATTTTGACTAAATTTTATATCCAACTGTTTTTTGGCACGAGAAAACTATTGGGCTAGGTCACATGTTCGATTAATTTCGATTAGTGGGTCATTTTTGGGTCACTGTGGGTCAAGCAAAGATTATCTAGAAAACGGCTCTAACGATTTTGACGAAATTTTGTATTTTATTGTTTTCGAGCACGAGCATACCAATGGGCATTATCGCATTTTCAAGAAAATTCGATTAGTTCAGGTTTTTCGATTCAGGTTTTTTGAAATCATAAAAAGGCCCAAAACATATCGATATATTTTTGTAATATACCCTTTCCGGGCATGGTATGACCATTGGGCTAAGTCATATGTACGAGAAAAATCGATTAGTGGGTTATTTTGGGTCAAATGGATCAATCGATTTTTACTAAATTTTATATCCAACTGTTTTTCGGCACGAGAAAACTATTGGGTTAGGTCACATGTTCGAGAAATTTCGATTAGTGGGTTATTTTTTGGTCCCTATGGGTCAAGCCAATTTTATCTAAAAAACGGCTCTAACGATTTTGACTAAATTTTGTATTCTGTCATTTTCAATTACGAGAAGACCAAAGGCATAAGTCACATATTAGAGAAAAATCGATTAGTGGTGGGTCCTTTTTGGGTTACTGTGGGTCAAGCAAAGTTTATCTAGAAGTTTATCTCTAACGATTTTGACGAAATCTTCTATTCTATCGTTTTCGGGCATGAGAATACCATTGGGCTTGATCGCATGTACAAGAAAATTCGATTAGTGGGTCATTTTGGATCACAATCGGTCAGGGTCAAGCTAAGTGAATCCAAAAAAGGCCTAAAACATTTCGACAATGGGCTAAGACCAATGGGCTAAGTCACATATTGAGAAAATTTGATTAGTGAATCATTTTTGGGTCACTGTGGGTCAAGCAAAGTTTATCTAGAATTTTGTATTTTACCATTTTCAGGCACGAGAATACCATTGGGCTAAGTCACGTGTTCGAGAAAATTTTATTAGTGGGTCATTTTGGGTCATAATGCGTCAAGGTCCAGCTAATTACATCTAAAAAAAGTCTCAATCGATTTTGACTAAATTTTATATCCAACCGTTTTTCGGCACGAGATAACTATTGGGCTAGATCACATGTTAGAGAAATTTCGATTAGTGGGTCATTTTTGGTTAACTATGGGTCAAGCAAATTTTATCTAATAAACGGCTCTAAGAATTTTGACTAATTTTTGTATTTTGTCTTTTTCGATTGCGGGAAGACCGATAGGATAAGTCACATATTAGAGAAAATTCGATTAGTGGATCATTTCTGGGTCACTGTGGGTCAAGGAAAGTTTATCTAGAGAACGGCTCTAACGAGTTTAACGAAATTTTGTATTCTATCGTTTTCGGGCACGAGAATACCATTGGGTATTACCGCATTTTCAAGAAAATTCGATTAGTGGGTGATTTTGGGTCTCAATGGGTCAGGGTCAAGCTAATTTAATACAAAAAAAGGCCCAAAACATTTCGATAATTTTTTGTAATATACCCTTTCCGGGCATGATATGATCATTGCACTAAGTCATATGTTCGAGAAAAATCGATTAGTGGGTCATTTTGGGTAATGGGTCGTGATCAAGCAAATTATATCTAAAAAACGCCGCAATCGATTTTGACTAAATTTTATATCCAAAGTGTTTTTCGGCACGAGAAGACTATTGGGCTAGATCACATGTTCGAGAAATTTCGATTAGTGGGTCATTTTTTGGTCCCTATGGGTCAAGCCAATTTTATCTAAAAAACGGCTCTAACGATTTTGACTAAATTTTGTATTCTGTCGTTTTGGATTACAAGAAGAGCAATGGGCTAAGTTACATATTGAGAAAATTTGATTAGTGGATCGTTTTGGGGGTCACTGTGGGCCAAGCTATTCGTATCTAAAAAACAAACGATTTTGCCAAAATTTTGTATTATATCGTTTCTGAGTATGAGAATACCATTGAGCTCAGTCACATGTTCGAGAAAATTCGATTTGTGGGTCATTTTGGGGTCATTGTGGGTCAAGCTTATTGTATCTTTAAAAAAAGGCTCAAACGATTTTGACAAAATTTTGTATTATACTGTTTCCAGGCACGAGAAGATCATTGGGTTACATCACATGTTCGAGAAAATTAGATTAATGGGTCATTTTTAAGCCACTGTGGGTCGAGTTAATTTTATCTAGAAAACAGCTTTAATGATTTTGATTAAAATTTGTTTTCTATCGTTTTCGGGTTCGAGAAGACCATTGGTCTAGGTCGCATGCTCAAGAAAATTCGATTAACCAGTCATTTTGGGTCACTATATGTCAAGGTTTAGCTAAATTTATCTAAAAAATGGCTCAAACGATTTTGACAAAATTTCTTATTACACCGTTTCCTAGCACAAGAAGACCATTGGGATAGGTCACATGTTCCAGAAATTCAGATTAGTAGGTCCTTTTTGGGTTACCGTGGGTCAAGCTAATTTTATCTATAAAATGGCGATTAGCGATTTTGACAAAATTTTGTATCCTATCGTTTTCGTGTTCGAGAAGTGCATTAGTTAGGTCGTGTGTTCGAAAAATTTCCGTTAGTGGGTCCCTATGGCTTAGGATCATGCCAATTTTATCTAAGCCGCAAGAATTATACAGTGAGAATGAAATATCGAATTGAACACAAGGCTAATTTTGACCGAGGTTAGCTCGGTCATGCCCGCTACTAAATATTATATACTTATATAATAAATATATAAAATTGTATATATGTCAAATAAAAACAAAAGTTATAAATTTTTCCGAAAAAAATATGCTAATTGCAAAAAACTACACAAAAAACATATGAATAAAGTCCATTCCAGAAAAAAAGTAACCCCAAAGGCTGAAGATCGCAACCACATCGATTCATTTAATGCCAAAAAAAGCTCGCCAAAAAAACCAGCACAGGATATGGAACTTTTCCCTACTTTTTGATACGTTATTAAATGGTTTTATGAGGGAAAATGATTTAATTAGGAAAAAATGCAATTCTTGTCGTAAAATTTGAAAATTTTAATTGAGGAAGTGAGTTTCAAAACTCACCTTATCCAAAATTTAAAGATCAATTTTTTCTCTATTAATCTATTCTATTGGTGAATCTGCATGGAAGAAACACTACAATCTGCAAAAAAACTAGTTTTATCGTGTATTACTGGCAATGTAAAATCTTGGTTTACAATGAAATCCAATAGGCGCAGTCAGAGGTTTTTCGCAATTTCCCAACATTTGATTTTCTGGATAAGGCGAGTTTTGAAACTCACGTCCTCAATGGGGAAGTTGCACTCACTCTAGATTATGCCTTCTTTTATGTTTAATTGATGAAGACGATCTTACAGTCCTCGAAACTCAACTCGGAATTGTAAAAATAATTTAAAATAGCTAGTTAGTGCAGTTTTAAACTCCGTTAAAACCAAAACAAAACCACGTGATCCATAAACGGGACGGGATTGGTTTGACGTCACTACACATGAAACGCGGATTCTCCGTGGCAGTCTGCATTGTGCATGTAGGATGTTTTCCATTGCTTTCTGTTTGTTATCTACTATAAACATCTTTTAAAGACTCATTTACACAAAAGCAAAATCAAATTATAGTCAAAAGATTATTTTAACATATCCAAATATAATCTACTATTAATTTATACATTTGTCATTTATACATTTTCATTTAGAAAAGTGCTGCAGTTGGTTGGATTCGAAACATACAAAATTATACCTTCTGGTAAAAGTTTTTTTTTTTTTTTTAATTTATTGTAAGGGCATAAAAATGCACTTCATGTGGGTAAACATACAAAAAGCTAAAGCTGAAAGGCATTTATTTTTCACTTACTCTGATTTACTTAAAAGAATAAAGAATGATAGTTTTATTTAAAAATAAATCGTAAGTAAAATCGCCTTTATCTAGTTCTTGAAATGAAATGTTTCCTTAATTCATTGTAATACTTAATAATTCTTTTTGTTATGAATAAAACTTCGTCTAATGCAGGTTATATTACAGATAAAAAATTAACTGGAATTTACTATGAGAAAACGAAATTTCGACCAATAACGCAGAAAACAAGAAAAAATTCTTTCTTTAATACTGACTTATGGAATAAAAATTTTAAATTAACAACTGTCGGTAATAAGTGGGTATCCATAGATCAGAAACAAATTTCTACAACATACATGAGTAAATTTATAAGTATTGCCTTTTATTTATTTTTTAATGTGCTTAAAAATAAGTATTAATGCAAAAACTTAAAAAATATATACTCTTTTATAAGTATCCAATGTTTATCTTAATAATCACACCTCATTTTATGATTGCAATTCATGATTTTCCCATAAAAGGTCCAAAATACGATAATTTGGCATGGCTATCGAACCCGATTATGTAAAATTCACTCATTTTTTCACATTTTGTAGAAAATGTAAACTCGTGAATTTATTTTGAAAAAAATTGTAATCTTTGCTCTATTTCTGTTTTAATATATGGAAAGAGGAAAGAAAAGAAAAGCATTATTTAAACTATCATTTAGAATTTCTAAATTGATTTTTCAACCTATAATCATTGTGCAATTAATATGAAAGTGTTAATTTATTCAAACATTTTTCTTAAATATATTACACTCTTTATTTTTTACTTGTATTTTCTACCTTGTTACTGTATAAACTAATTGCAGCTTCACAGCCATTTGACCTTTTTTGGGCGACAGCAATTTAGTTTATTATAAATCCACTGTTGTTACAACTTGTAACGACAAAGAGTATTCGGCGATTTATCAACTGTGATGGGCTAACGGAAAAACCCGTTAAAATTAATGTATTAATTTATAATTAACTTCTACAAATATTAAAATGTTGCATTGTCACTGGAAGCATACCTTTGTGCATAACTTTTATATTTCTTAATTTATCTGAAAGTGAGTGAAAGATCGAATACAAAATCCTATCCTTACATACAAAAACCAAATTAAGTTAAATAAAAAAAGTGTAAAAATAATTTAATTACCGTTTTAGTATTATTTGCTTACGAATAAGTTTTGAATGCATGTAGTTCTTTTTGTTTGTTTGAGTGGTTTGTTTAAAATGTAGTTTCTCAGAATGTCCTACTTAACATTTATCAAGTTCTAAACATGTTATAACAGTCTTTTCCTCAATGCTCTAACTTTCGAAAAAAAAAGAAAGAAAGAAAATGATTTGAATATCTTGTTAAAGAAAGCAGTATTTTCATTTTGAAAATAAGCCTTATACTATAGAAAACTGCAGAATTTGAATACATTGTTCAGGTGGAGAACACTCTTTTCACTTTTGAAAGCAGAAGTCTCATTATACACAAACTTTTTATAGTGATATATAAATAATTTAGCATATATTATCATTAAAGATTAATTCTTTGTTTGGATAATGCGTTAGTATCATAAGGGCAACGTTAAGAGATGGTAATACTTTGCTATAATATCACAATGATTTCTAAATTCGATTCACAAATGATTCGTGAATTTACATGATTATTATTTTTTTAATTATTTGGAAGGTATGGTTTGAGTATTAATTTAGCAATAAAAAATTAAAATAAAGCCAAAGAATAAAGAATAAAGAAATCGTTTATTGATAAGGAATAAAAATTCAAACATATTATCATTCTTTCAATCTGAGGCATCCCCCGACTTACGCATTATGCGACATATGTAGATTCTCAAGTATGTAATAAATCTCAAACATTAGAATTATGAACATACTAGCATATTTTATAAACGTTTATAATTATTTTATAATATTTATTATTTTATTTCTTATACGTATATTAATTCCGTAATCCACAAAATATTTGTTATTTGAAAAATGTCCTCTCAGTTTGCTTTTATATATTTTTGTTTCATACTGCTTTATATCCGAATAACCACTGTTGTATTATTCTTCATTTACAAAATATTAAACCGTGTAAATATTATTGAACTTTCTTACAAAATTATGCTTAAGAATTTACAAATCCGACTTATGTAAAATTCAAGTTACGTAAAAGTTTACAGAACGCATTGCTTATGTAAGTCAGGGATGCCTGAATTTCTCTTGGCCCTTTTAACTTCCGTTGAAAAACTGTTAATTTATATAAAACAAATAAAAAGTAGAATCCATAAACTAAACAGTGAATCGTAATCTGCAGTTTTATAAAGCGTAAAATTTCCAATCCCGAGGTCTGATGAAATTCACAAAACTGATAGTATTTAAAATAACTACTTGTTATTTTTTGCCCATATGAAACATTTTTGAAGAATTGTTAAACTTTTTTGGGTATATTTATATAAAAAATCTGTAAGGCTATCTTAAAGCAACCTCAGCAAATTGCTCTCTTTCTGAGCTTATCTGTTTTTTGATTCAAAAATAGCTTATTTAACAACTGAAGAGATAAAACATTTAACGAAAGCAGGACAAGTTCTTATTTCAAATATAAAATACAAATACAAAAACTTTTTTATAAGTTGCCCCCCCCCCCCCCACTATTTGAACCAGTTTGTGAAATCAATTATTGAGGAAAATTAATATGAAAAAGAAAAGTACATTATTTTATAAAATACAATTGTAGTATAAACTTATATCGATTTCTACATCAAGATCTCGAAATGAAAATCCTTAGAAAAGCGAGGGGGAAAAAAGCTCACTCGAATTCACAATATTATTTATTCATTACAACAATTTATAATGCTTTTAGTTTGGTCTACTAATCATTTTTAAGAAAAGAAAGAAATCATTCAGCGTATCTCAAGCTACCCTCATAGAAAAGTACAGGGGGAAAATACAGCAAAGATTTGTTTACATGTGCAGTGACGTCAAAACCGCTTTCGTCACATGACGCGGCTTTTTCCCGCCAAAAATTGCAATTTAAAAGTTAATTTAATGGATTTTCCGAATTTCAAAAAAACGTAAAAATGGTATCAAAATGCTCGTACTTTTGTACTCTATAAAATGCAAGTTAAATTAAAAAACGTGCAATTTCCCCATTGTTTTCTAACGTCAAAATAAAATACATATTCTAAAAGTGATTACAGAAAATATAAAGGTTTAATAATTTATTAATAAACAAAACTACTAGTTTCCTAACGCATGACAGGATCTGCAATTCTAAATAAACCATTTTTGCATAAAATTTAAAGCTAATATATTTATAATTACAGATTTTGGGAATGACACCATTACGTGTATGTGTATACGAAACTAGTCTGCTTATTAAAAGGTTCCAAGCCTTTATATTTACTGATATATATTTTATTTTGATGATAAAAAGTTATTTTTCTTATATAATTCTATGTTTTCTAATATTTTAAGTAAACTTTAAAACCGTAGTTCTGCTACAATTTTGAACTTTTTAGGAGCGTTCGTAATTATATAAGTAAGTAGCACCTATAGTCATCGTCTGGTCTGTCTATCTGCAAAGAATTGGATTGCATGGCCATCTAAGAATGATAATCTCTGGATGTGTGATTTCAGTAATTTTAAGCGTATTTTAGTCTTAATTAAATTTTAGCTAAATAGTGGCGTGTATATAAAGATAGTACGTATAATACAGGGCTGTGCAAAAGTATTCAAGTAAGGTAAAGTGCCCTAAAGCTGACATCTTTAAATAAAAAAAATATTTAAAGCATTATCAATTTCCTAAAATAATTTAGAAAGAGTTTTTCTTTCTTCTTCTTTCAAAATGGCAACACTTCTTAAATCCAAGTTGGAGGCAAATGTTTTGCAGATTGTGGTTGCAGTCAATTTTGTAGAAAATCCCTAAGCATTTTATTAAAAGATAAGTGCTTTATATTAAGGTTTAATTGCCTTATTATATTACTTAAATCTTTTTTTTTAATTACAAACATTTGAACAAAGGTTGTAAATTGTATAAATTTTATCAGAAATGTTTTACCTCAAAAGCGTAACAACTAAGAGGGATGTTCAGTTTAGGAGTCAAAATGGCTCCCCTTCTTCAAATGTTGACATAGGTGTCATATGGGGACTAGGTCTTAAATTTTATATTCCTTAACCTGACACCACATTAGTCTTTTTTAAATCCATATTTATTTTTTATTTTTATTTTATTTTATTTTATTTTTTATTTATTTATTTATTTTTATTTTTGGGGGTGGGGGGGGGGGGTGAGTTTCGTAATCACTACTCGGAACCCTATTGCTCTCGTCAGGCTGTATGTGTGTCACAGCCGTTGTTCTCCTAAACTTTTGGATGTACAGGGATTAAATTTTGTTCGAATATGTAAAGCAATAAATGTAATCTATCTTTCTGTCCAAATTGAAAAAAAAAATTGTGCGGTGTATAAGGGGGCGAGAAAAACATTTTCACCTACGAAGTCCTATTATTCATCAAATTAAAGGTCTCGATAAAGGAAATATATGGTTCGAAATTTTTAGGCAAAATGAGGAGGCGTGAGGGGGCGTTAAAGTAAAAAAAAAATTTTTTTTGCCCTCATCCCCTGTCTACAGCATATCTAGCAATCCGAATCATCATTTTATCCAGAAGAAAATAAAAGTACGAAAAAGAAAAAATTCCATCAGTTGTGTCATCAAAAGCTTGGAGGGAGTATACTGAAAAGAAAACAGAAGGAGAAGCAAAAAAATGAAAAAGAAAAAAAGGCAATTAGCTAGATTAGCAAAAAAAGCAACAAAAAGCTGAAGAAGCATATGAGAAAAAGAATAAAATAAATAAAAATCTATAAATCAGAAGGAAAATATGCCAAATTGAAACAGACTCTGAAGATGATCAGTTAAGAGAAGATAGATTGGGTTACTTCGAAAGTGATGAAGACGAGCTGGATGCTTTTTCGGATTTAGATGAAAATCAGAATTTCAATAAAGATTATTTTGTGATTGTTAAATATGATGATAACTATTTTCCTGTACAAATTACAGAATTGAAAGAAGGCGATGTGAAATAATATTGTGTTTCAACAATGCAGAGAAGCGGACCAAAAGGTTGGAAAATAGTCTGAAGAAAACGAAGATATGACGTGGTAACCTCGAGAAAAATGTTATGTAGAGAATAAAACCTCAATCAACAACAAATTCTAGAGGAGTGTGTAGAGTTCCAGCAGTTTAACAATATAATACACTGGCCTCCAAAAGTTAAGGTACACGGACTAAATGCATTCGATTGCACACGTTTTGTTGAATATCTACAAAACTTATTGGCGAATTGTTCTTGAACTTCTGGGATGAAAAGAACATGTTTCATTTCATATTTCTCGGTGAAGATTTAGTCGGGGGTACAATTAGGGGGCTAATAATAAATTTAATAATAAAATAATATTTGCGATCACCTATGTAACAGGAAAGACTGGAAATGGTTTGTCACTGTGGTAAAGGACTATTTGGGTCCTGTTCAACGTTTGTATGCATTTGTGTAAGCATAGCACTCATATTCGTGAAGATGTTAACGTTTTTGTGAAAAATTCAAACTTTTTTTTTATAGCATACAGAGTTTTCAACCAAATTTAATACAACTTTCCAAAAACCTGACAAAGAACAGTAGAAACAGCATACTGCAATTAAAACATGAATATATTGAAAATTTGATAAGATATGGGCATTTTTATGAGATAATTTTTAACTGCGCATGCGCGGAAGATTTCAAATTTTTATTTCATAATTTGGTACTCAGTATTTTGGGGCAACTTCTATAAAAAGTCCAGTCAAGTGTTGTGAAAACTTAGGAAGATGTAGTGAGCTGATTGAAAAGTTGTGTAAAATCCCTTATAATAAAGCTATTTTTAGGAAGCAACTCACTATATCGACCCCATCTTTATGAATTTTCGCGATATTTGACTAGACTTTTTATATAAGTTGCCCTAAATAGCTGACTACCAAATTCTGAAATAAAAATTTTGAAATCTGCCGCGCATGCGCAGTTAAAAATTATCTCATAAAAATGCCCATATCTCATCAAATATTCAATATATTCATGTTTTAATTGCAGTATATTGTTTCTACTGTTCTTTGTCAGGTTTTTGGAAAGTTGTGTTAAATTTCGTTGAAAACTCTGTATGCTATAAAAAAAAGTTTGATTTTTTCACAAAAACGTTAACATCTTCACGAATATGAGTGCTATGCTTACACAAATGCATACAAATGTTGAACAGGACCCAAATAGTCATTTACCACAGTGACAAACCATTTCCAGCCTTTCGTGTTACATAGGTGATCGCAAATATTATTTTATTATTAAATTTATTATTAGCCCCCTAATTGTACCCCCGACTAAATCTTCACCGAGAAATATGAAATGAAACATGTTCTTTTCATACCAGAAGCTCAAGAACAATTCGCCAATAAGTTTTGTAGATATTCGACAAAACGTGTGCAATCGAACGCATTTAGTCCGTGTTTCTTAACTTTTGAAGGCCAGTGTAAATAACACTTAAATATAATTACCCTTATTCCCAACGCCCTTTAATTTTCATTTATTATTACTTCCTGTGTTCAAATTAGTATATCTAATTAAAAGTATTTGTGCTTAAATCTGTGTTCTCTTTTTCTTTTAGCAATGAATGTATAAACTATATACATACCTTGTTATTTAACACCTTACAATAACTTATTATATTGTTAAAATTTGTTTACTTATAAATGTGTTTTGCATTAACATGTTAAGCGCCACATCGATTTTGTCTTCCTTTACGTTTAGCCCGAGATACCTTATTGATGATGTCTCAGTGCCGATATTTAGTTAAAACATTTGCGTACTAAATTATTACTTACTTTCCAACAACATCTTCTAATGAGAGTTTAAAAAATAAGCAAAAATGATTAATTTTAAAATAAAACTATCCATGTCAGGTTTAGGGAGCCAACTTTAAAGGAAGTGTCAGCTTTAAGGGAATTTTGCATTTTTTTTTTTTTTTTTTTTTTTTTTTTTATCACATCATTAAGGCTGTTCTCAAATCCAAAGAGTCATCTTTCTGACATAAGTTTTAATTCATTTTTGTTCGGAAACGCATGAAACTAGAAGGTGTTGTTATTCAGAAACTATGTAATAGAGCTGTTTTTCCCTTTTTCTTGTAAACGAAATAGATCTTTCATAAAATACTGTCAAAGTTGGCATTTTGAACTGAACTTCCGAGCGAAAGAAGAAAATCCAGTCAGTAAAAGGGAGAAAAATGCCGTGTCGCGTGATCAAAATCACTTATAACTCAATAGGTAATTGATTGATCAAGAAATGAAAAAAACAGTTCCATTCCAAATCGCTTCCATGGCCAGGCTTTCCAATGTTATATCTTTCTGTTAAAAATTGAATTTGTAAATGTGTCAAAACGTTTTGTGCTTCTTGAGCAGAGCAGTTAAGAACAGCCTTAAAACATATACATTTTACAAGAAAGGAGAAATAAATGTGCAAGAGCTTAACAAAAACAATTCTTCTTTAATGAAATCATTCTTCAAGAAAAATTATTTTGAAAGACATCTTACTTAGTCAAAATACTGAACGGTATCCTTAAAGTGTCAGCTTTAGGGCACTTTACATTATGCTTCCGTATATTGGTATAAATTGCTGAAAGTGACATTTCAACCTATTATGCGTTTTTAACACTTTCCAGCATAGTTGAAAAGTATTTATGGATTCCATTTGTCTGGCCGTCTGTCGGTCTTTCCGAACTGTAACTTGCAGTTCATAACATATAGTTGGATTGCTCTGTAATTGATATATGTTACTGCTACCTACTATGCCATGTTCGGTATTGAAAATAAAGTATGTAGCGTCCATAGTTTATTTACAGAGTTAATTAAAAGTATTCCATTACATTGTGGTCTATGGGGAAATGTCGTAGTTATATAAATACGTAGTAGCACCTATAGTCGTCGTCCGTCCGTCTGTCTGTCCGTCTGTCCGCATATAAGAGCGCAAAATATACCCAACCGAATGATTTGAAATTTAATATATATAATCGTTGCAAAAATTTTTTCGAGTCATTTCAAATTTTATGAAATTCGAATCAAAACCTAAAAAGATATTAATAAAAGTTTTCTTCATTATATTATATCTTGTCATAACTAATTAATTCGATAATATCTCATGACAGGTAATAATTCTAGGCTGCCATGGTGATTACGTCCTATTTAAGATGGAATCATATTATTTCCATATTACGGAATTTTATATATATATATGTATATATAATCGTAATAAATCTGCAACAGCTATTGCACAAAGATCTGAATATTTATAAAACTATTCGATATAGAACGAGCGCACCTCATTTGCCACGTTTGACATACAATTTCCGACTTGTTTTCTTTGCATGCTTTTCTTGCAAGTGTGCTTTATAACGCTTGGGATCGAAACTCCACAAGGTTAATTAGTTTTAAAAAAAATAAAATGTCATAACTTTTTTCAAAATTACTGTAAAAAGATTGTTAAAAAAATATTTATATTACTGAAAATGGTATTCCTAATTTTATTAAATACAACTTAACTCTTCACTGCACGAATTTTTCTATTTGTATGAAAAAAATTATTTGGATTCTATATATCGTTCTAATAATGGGAAAAATAGTAAAAAAATTAAATTTTAAATTTTCAGCTAAAATTTGACATTTTATGCCGTGTACTCTATGTACACAATTAGGATTTTAAAATATTGTATTGCTATATTTTACAACTAAATGAGCTTAAATTAATTAATTTTATCTGCTTAACACTCTGCAACTTTGTTTATATTAATATATTTAAGTATTCAATAAAAATAATGAAAGTAAATTTTACCTTAACAGCTTGATTGAAATTTTTTTTGTTTCCGAAGAACAAATTCTAATTTTTTTGTCAAATGCAGCCATCTGACATGGACAAAATAAGTGTTATTCTATTCTTTGGACTGTTCTTAATCAGGGATAGAGATCATATCGGCCAAATTCATTGCACATAATAAGAATCACAGTGTTTTTAGGTATGTCCCAGATGTGACACGTCGTGCAGTGAAGGGTTAAGGATCGTTCAAAAAAATTGCGAAACAATTGCAAAGTTGTTGTTGAAGTTTTAACATTTTGATCATATTACTGATATATTGAAATAACACAGAGAAAAATGAATTTACAAATTTCAACTCTGATACATTTAAAGAGAAATGGATGCCGTAAAAAAACCCTTATCATAATATTTATAATTAATTCCTTTATCATATATTATATTTCGAATCTTTACGTAACATCTCGTAACATGACTGCAATCTATTTTAAGCGAAATTTGAAAAGTGATATTTTTGCCTTTTTTCGCAAAATGTTAGGTTCCTTCACTTAGCGACCAATAAAAATATATATGTATTTTTTTTTTTAAGTTCAACACTTATCATAACCCATTATACCCATGAGACGTACTATAGCATGGTTGGCCAGAAGAAGAGAAATGGAGTTAAAACATTTCTTCAGGAAATCAGTCCATTAGATTTTTAAACAAACCCTAAATCTATGTTATAAAGCAAAAACATGTCCGTGTATAACCCGGACGTCATACCGACAGTAACAACACCAGACCAATCAATTGTGCTTTTATTGCAATTCATTTAACTTCCAAACAATACACCATTTCAATTTTTATATCGTCGAATAGGAAAACAAATGTTCTTTCAAATGCAATTTGTTTGAAAACTGCATCTCAATTTACTGATTTTTTTATGGTTTTTAAAATAACATTTAGTCATGATGATTTTCGTTAATCTATCTCTGTCGTATACGCCCGATATGAACGATTAACTGATTTGCACTTAAAACAGTGTAAATAGTTCAGAATTTGTTTCCCGATAATATTCCATAACGAAGTTAAAACTTCATCAGTATCTAAAATAATATAAATAATGCACAAATTCAACAGACAACTACGCGCTCAAACCACTGAAATTATCAGAATCAAAAAGGCTGATGCAAGTAAAGAAATCTTCGTCGATTTCTTCAGCTATTAAATTTCTGGCATGGGGCTAATACGAAAATATTGCTTTTAATAAATTTCAAAACTCTGTTTGTATACATTATTAACATTTCTAACGTAAAAATGCTTTTTCGTGTTGTTAGTGGTCAATCTGAAATAAATGTTAAATGTAAAAGAACTATGGTAGAGTTTAAAAAAAAAAAAAGTTTTCACCTATATTCTATAACCCTAGGAATCCCAGTTTGTATCCCCTAGTATATGTATAATCGTCTATACCTAAGGAAGACCTAAGTTGTCAATGGTGATTATACTAGAGAGGAGTGTAAGTCCGCGACAATAAATAGTTCTGTACTGAATATGAAAGAAATGGCATATTAAATCTCTTTTTTTTTCTTCATTTTCACAGGAAAAATGATTGACTCATTAATCGAAATCGATTGAGCTTAGCATATATTCATTTTTATGATAAATATCTAATAATAATCAAGAAAATGTATTTATTCGCAAGGAAGTTTTTTGGCGAGTACTTGGCGCGGTGCTCGCAAATAACTAGCAACCTTAGATCCCCAACAGAGCTGTGCGGGGTGATGGTCAATAGATATTGCCTCTTTTTATTATCAGAGATTGTAGATTTTTGATGTCCAATCAAAAGTTTCTTTTTTTAAGCTATTGCATATAGAGAAAAATTTTCGGTGGATTCGAATTTTTCGGAAAATTTCACCCAAGTACATACCCAACATATGGATGAAACATTTAAAATAACAAAGAAAATTTTCTTTTGCAAATTAAAACGAATAAAAGAAGCTCTTTATTGTAAGGCTGTTCTCAAAAAAATTATCTTTCCCCGCTCAAGAACCGGAAACTTTATATTTTAAGGCTCTTTTTTAAATGTAAAAACAGGATACTTGCAGGCATGATATTTGAAGGGATTTGAAATCGAACAGTTTTTCTCAGTTTCCGGTAAATTAATTACAAGCAATTGTTGTCTAAGAATGGATTTTTATTTATTTATCTAATTTACTGGACAATCGTGTTGGATAGAAAATTTTGGTGGATTAGACAATTTCACCTCAAATAAATATGAAGCATATGGAAAGAATATGTAAAATAACAAGAATTTTCCTTTTGTGTGAATTTAAACAAACCTCTTTTTTTTTTTTTTTTTTTTTTTTTCTTTTAATGCGGCTTTTCTTAAGTACATTCACGATATAATTTCCATCCCTCCGCATACAGAAGTTTAAACTATTCTTATTTTACTTAGAAAGAATTGATCAGAAGTTAAATTAATTTGTCTTTTAAACAATGATATAAATTCAATATTTTAACAGTATTTCAGACACAAAAACAAGAAAAAATTCACCAGTTATTCATAATGCATACTATATTTTTATACATAAATGTAAGTTAATTTGATTCGATAAGTTAAATTATAATTTAATTTGACATAAATCAATTAACTGGAAACGAAATTGCAAAATATCTAAATATATTGGATTAGTTTAAAATAACTTCTTCAATGCTACTAAAAATGTGCATTTGTTTGTAAACATTGTGAGAAAAAAAATTGTGAGTAAAGTGTTGTACGAACATTGTGAGAGGGTGTGTATGTGTGTTTCCTTCTATTTTAATAGATAAGTTTGAAAAAAGTGATATTATAATAATTTTTAGGATGAAATTTATATTGAATACGAAATTGGAATAAAATTTGTAAGGATATAATTAGATTATTTTCAAATTTTTCTTTTGTTTTAAACATAAAAATTGAATGCTAAATAATAAGAATTTTATCTTTATTTAAAATGTTAACATATATATCAATAACATTTTTATTCGGCTTCATAATAAAACACTGCACAGCTTTTGAATTTTAGCATTCATTACTATGAGTTTATTACACCGGTAGATTTATTTATTGTTATTATTGTAATGAAAGCTTTCAAATCTAGGACTAAATAATAATTGATTTAGAAAAGAAAAGCTAAAAATATTAATTTCTGTTTTCTTTTATGATTTTCCGAAGAAGATTTCTGTTACAAACAAATCGGCGAAGACCATTTATTTTTATTATAAAAATAAGGGGGAAAACAATTTTTATTTTATATACGTTTCATGTGATTTACAATAAATTCTATATTGAATGTATTTTAAAAAAAACTGTTTAATTTAATATGATATAGCTTCTTGTTAGCTAATTTTATATGATATGATTTTTGTTCGCGCACTTTTAAAATAAAATTTCCTGTCCTTTTTTTTCTGGTTGGGTGGGAGGGTGTCTGAACTAAAACACAATTTTCCTCTTATAAATTAGTTCTTTCTGAATATTTTTGCACATTAAATCATCGTTAATTTTATATCTTCGCGAAAAAACGCTGAAAATAGCATTATAAATGACTAAAACTTCAAAAATTGCAGGATAAAAAAAATTTCTATATTGGAAAAAAAATAGGATTCCAGGGATCGATGCAGGTTTTTATTCTTGGGGCCCATTTTGTGAAAAGTAAAAGTTTTTGTGAATTTTATAATATTTTTGTGAAAAGTACCATTTTGTAATGAAAGTTGAAATCCAGTTACTCAAATCGAACCAAGAATTTATTATCAAAAACGTCTTTAAATCCCCTTGCTAAAGTTTTTGCTTTTCGTGACCTGGTTTTATTTACAAATTACATATTTTAAAACAGTTTTTATGAAAAAGATTGTTACGAAAGGGGCCTGGCCTATTTCATTAAAAGGAATTTTGTGAAGGGGCCTGTTTTATTAAATTCATTTTTGTGAAGAGGCCTGTTTTATTAAGTTCATTTTTGTGAAGAGGCCCAGTTTATTAAATTTATTTTTGTGAAGGGGCCCATATTATTAAATTTATTTTTGTGAAGGGGCCCATAATATTGAATAGATTTTTGTGAAAGGGCCCTAAATTGGCCCCAAATTTTGCCTGGATCGACCCCTAGATTCAATTTGCGAATGTTGAGAAATCGTCGCGCAAACCCCCCAAAAAAAACCCACAAAAATTGCTGTACGCGAATTCCAAATAAACTTCATTGAAAAAAGGATACATTTTATTGTATTGGACTAAAAGTTAATAATTGGATGTATTTTTAATAATGTAGAAAATCGCCGCGAAAAACAAAAACAAAAAAGAAACATTAAATCGCATAAGAATCGCTAAAAATTCAGAAATCACAGATGACAAAATTTAGTACATTAGGCTAAAACAATGGAACCGAAATTCTTTTAGAAATACGGAACAATCTGCGTAGAACATGAAAAAACAAAAGAATTGGTAACATGAACTCGCTCAAATTTATTCCCCCAAACAACGATAAACAGCCAAATCCGGCGATCCTACAACGCCAAAGTTAGTAAACAGGCTGGCGTAGCATAGTACCCATTGACTAGTTAAACGTGCCCCAACTTATAGTTCTTGTCTGAGGACTTTTATAAATTTTGAAATTTTTTGTCAAATATTTTTATTTTTTGTCAAATTTAAGGCATCAGTTTTCAAAAAAAAAAAAAAAAAAAAAAAAAACTGATTTTGTCGTGTTTATGAAAAACAACCCAATTAAAAATTCAAAACTATTTTAATATATTAATATTTTTCATATAAAAATGTTTTTTTTTTTTTTTTTATGTTTTTAGTTTGTAATCTAAGTATGAGAGGTTCACAACGATAGTAGACGAAATCCATTTTGAAAAAAAAAAATTAGGTAGTCCATTTAGAATGTGCATAAAATCTGTTTTATCCATTCCCACAGTGAACCAAGTCTGTTTTCACATACTTTCTCATACATGTCATCTGTTTATAGACTTGGTTTACTGTGGGAGTGGATAAAACAAATTTTATGCACCTTCTAAATGGACTATCTCTTTTTTTTTTTTTTTTTCAAAATGGACTTGGTCTACTAATGGTTGTAAGAAAATGGTTTTTACCTATATTCAGAAACCAGAGTTGGATCCCCTAGCATTTGCAATCATCGGATCTTTACGTAACTTCGATCTAGGGATGTTTATATACAGTTTAAGTAAAAAAAAAATAGATGATTGATATTTTGTCATTTTCTGCAAAGTGAAAGGAAGAGAAGAACAAGAAAGAAGCTTAAAAGAAGATTGATACTGAAAATAACCCATTATGTCCGTGAGACGTACTAAAGCATTGCTGATCAAGACAAAAGAAATGGAGTTTAAGTATTTCTTCAGCAAATAGATCCATTATAAGTTTCCACTAAAGTTAAATAACAAAATATATATATGAAATATATATCACTGGAATGTCACATTCACCTTGGATTAAATCTAAACAAAAACAAGTAATATTTGCTAAAAAGGTGCATTTAAAGGCGATACAAAATGTGTAAAAGTTGTTATTACATTTAAACAGTTTTAAAAACTCAATAGTATTATATGTAGGGGAGAGTGGGGTGGAATAGGACAGTGGGAGGAATGGAACAGTAGGGTTTTCTCTTTATGTATTTATCCTAAACATTTCATCAATCACACATTAGATGAAGCAATGATAGCCCAATCTGCAGTTGAAAAAAGTAGTTAACCCGCATAAGCTTGCGATTGTATAAAGAAAAAGATTATTTCAAGAATCAAAAGTAAATTTGCTTCACATACTTTTTATGCTTTCTGTATATTAGACTTGTTTATGCTTAGATGTAATAGTTTCCCTATTTATGGAACATTATACTGTATATTAGCCATAATTTAAACTATGCCTAAAAGCAACATTTTTGTTTATACAAGAAGTTTAACATAAAAGAAGATAGGGGGAGGAATGGGACACGACAGCAAAGGGCGGGATGGGACATGTCTAATTCCTTCTTTTTAATAAGATGATTGTAAATCGCTAATATGCAAATATTTTTAGAGGGTAGTATATTAATTTTAACATTATAAATATATTCATTTACTTCAAAAAGTAAATAAATTGAACTGATGATATTTAATGTCATCTCTGACTGACAATCCGGAATTTTCCTTCCAGTGATGAAGGTACTGGAATTTGATATTGTAGCACAGGCATTATCAACCTACAATCTTTGTTAGACTGTGTAGTACCTCCCTGCTAGCGGGGAGGTATGGGACACATTTTGAAGTTTATAATTTCTTTAATTATAAAATTGTTTTTGGAAATTTTATGTTTCTATAGTGTTCAAGGACATTAGAAAGTGTTTCATTTTGTATTCTATTATCGAAATTTTTGTTTTTGTGTCAAACAAAGTTGATTTTCTTATTTTTGTAAAAATGTGTCTCATTCCTCCCCACTCTCCCCTACATATATATATATATATAGGAAGGTGAATTTCAAAACTTGCCTTATCCAAAAAATCAAATTTTGGGAAATCGAGAAAAACCTCTAACTGCGTCCATTAGTTTTCATTGTAAACTAAGATTTTACAATGCCAGAAATACAAAACTTTTTTTTTTCAGATTGTAGTGTTTTTTTGGTGCAGATTTACGAATGGAATAGGATGATAAAGAAAGCACGATTTTTTAAATTTTGGATAAGGCGAGTTTTGAAACTCACGTCCCCATATATATAATAGATAGAGATGTCAAAAGAAGTTCAGTACGTAATCGAAGCAGCCCTCAAGACGATCAAGTTCTGATCGAAAGTACTCGGCGTATAGTATTGCGTTTTCAGTTTTTAAAACTGTTTTAAATGTAGTAACAACTTTTACATATTGTATCATCTTCAAATGCACCTTTGCACCTTTTTAGCAAAGATTACTTGATTTTGTTTTGATTCAAGCTAAATAAAAATAAAATACACTTATTTTATAGATCATTCATTAAAAAATATAGGAAACAGAATAAAAATATAGGAATTACTAAAAATATAGTAAAAATACTTAATAAAAATATAGGAATTTACTGAATATTTTTTAAGGGGACCGAGAAAGCAAAATTCCACCAAAAAATCAATTTTTACTTTTTTATATCATTAAATAGTTTAAACGTTTATCTTTCCAACGACGTGTCACACATGTTTTTATATAGAAAAATAAGTGTCGAAATTATTCATTCTTTCTAAGAGTACTCCACAGCTTAATGGCCATTTAAATCTTTAATTCACTTTTTCTCAAAACTTGGATTTTTCATGTTTATGTTCCTTTTTTTCAATATCTATTAAACTTAAGAACTCAAATTTTTTTTATACTTATGTTATATTGTATACTTTAACACAGGGATTTAATGATTTCTTGAGAATTATTTATTTTAGGCAGTGAAATCTTACCAAAAATGCTAATTTAAAAATGACTTTCAATAAATAATTAATAATTAATTTTGAGTTTCACTTGGAAAGAAAATGGTCTGTTAAAATGTGTAAATCATGTTATTCTAACTACTCTAAAAAATCTAGACCTCTATCTTTCACCATTTCTGAGAAAAAGGGACATAAAGTTGGTGAATTTAACATGGCGGAGATAGGGCTTTCCCAGTCCCCTTAACCTCTTCGCTACCTGAGTGTACATATGTGGATCTCTATTCTTTTCCCCATAAAAACTAAACTGTTTGACTTTTTTAAATTTTGACTTTATTTCTTAATAGCTGATTTTTTTTTTTTTTTTTTTTTTTTTTTTTTTTTTTTTTTTTTTTTAAGCAAACCAATAAATGGCAAAATCTATGCTGATTTCCTCATAAAATAGATGTTATTTTCATCTGAGTTTGCAAAACGCCTTCAAGAGGGTGTGACCAAGAAATTGAGAAATTTTCATACTTATTTAACTTAAATCCTGTACAATAAAATATTTTGATAATTTGTGTATCATTCACTTGATTAAAGGCCTTAAATTTGTGATTGTGTGAATTTGGGTTAGTGATAATTAAATTGATATTCTAACGGAATTTGTCATTTTAGATCCCTATTTGTAAACCTAAATTACTAATTCCCTAAAGTATCAATTTCCGAAAAGTTCTCGTCCCTACTGTGTTTATGTAGCGGTAAAAAAGCAGAAGGGTGTTTTTATGACAGTCTGGCAAAACAAAGTTTCTTCATTTTACGATTTTAGAAAGAGGAACGTTGCAAGTTTATATATCCATTTGTGTATTTAAGTAACCTATTTCTAAATCAACTGAATCATTTGGTTTATGAAAAGATTCCGCTTCTTTTCATAAACCAAACTGCAAATTCGTATAGGGGAGACTAGAGCACAGTAGACAACTTTTGCAGTTATTTTTTTCTCTTTAATGGAAAGTCCAATCTACCTGAACGTATTCTTGAACATTCCTTACACATTTTTAGATGCCTCAGAATTTTTTCAGAACATAGATTCAAATACATTAAAAAAAAAATCGTTCATAAAGCGGATCAGTGTGCCCCAGAAGCGGGTTACACTAATTCACCCACTGGGGCACAGTGGTCCATTATTAAGTATTATTTGAAATGCAATATAAATTTATTTTTTATTAATTTAATTCCTATTTATTTCCCCTTTAGCTCCAAAATAACATAATGTAAATTTGCAAGTAACTTTTTCAAACAAAACAGAAAAATTATAAAATATATATATATTATATTTTTTAAGTAATAACATATTAAGATACAGGAACAATTGCAAATAAGGTAAAGTTATTAAATAAAATAAAATCATCCCACATTAAAATTTGCAAATGAAATTCCAAAATACTTATGAGCCTGAAATTTTCCTGAATTACTTTTGGGTCTGAGGGCGATTTTACGATAACACTGTTATACACAACAGATTAATAACCATAAAGTTTTGATTCCAAATTTTTTTTTTATGTTACATCTAAAATGAGTAATAAAATTTCAGAACCTGCTAGAAATTCTTTAATAATAACAGTCTACAGTCAATATGATACTTTTATATTTTTTAAAAGCAATAAATACAAACCAAAATATTTCTTAATATGTTAAATAAATTGCCATTTTTCTTTGTTCACTTTATTTTACAGTTAAATAATTACTTTAAAACAATATTTCTTTGTAGAGAATAAGTAATTATTAAATATTTTGAAAATTCTGCATTATAGTATAGTAAAGAGCAGTTTGTGGACAACTGTACCCCATCAATGGGTGGTCCACTGTGCCCCATGTTGAAGTTCAATACATTCTCACATTTAAAGCTTTCTTTTAAGCATATTAACTTTTAAATTAAATAAAAAAGTATCCTACCTTTAAGCTGTTTTATCTTATTTATCTATAACCTTTAATTACTAAATAAAGAAAAGTATTATTGGTGAAAATTTTTACTTTTAGAAGCTCAAAACAAACAGTCAGAATAAAATGATTCATTCTGAGCTAACGATGTGTTCTGAAGGCTATAAGCAATCAATTAGCCTAAAAGAAAAAGTTTAAAAATTTAAAAATAAATAAAATATAAGGGGTGGTCCACTGTGTACTTAGGTCCACTGTACTCCACTCTCCCCTATATCACACCTTTATTGAATAAAATAAAGTTTAAGTGATCCGGCACACAAAATAATTTCCTTTTTTTTCACACTTTTTTTTCTTTGAAATCTGCCTATTACATAAATTTCTTTTTTTATGTAAAATGTTTAGTAAAAATTAATTTTTAAAAACTAAAAATTTTACCCATATTTAAAATATGGTATATATCTTTTCGGAGAATCACTCTTTACACATACTTTTTCGTTAATTTTGAGTGAAAAAATGGATAAATATTATTTTTTTAACTTTTAAAAAGAAATTAACTTTAAAAATTTCAAAAAAAATTTAAAGGAAAAAAAAGCTTTTTAAGTCCTTTATACGACTAGAATCATGTTTTCAAAATATTCACTCAAAAGAAAACATCCCAGAAATAATTAACTGAAAAACTCTGTACAAAGTCTCATAGATTTAATTTTCATAGACGTTTATATATATCAGTTTGAATATGACAAATCTTGAAAAAGCACATTCTGATATAAATTGATTTAACCCTTAAATGCCGGGTGTTGCTTTTCGGCAACATACCCAATTTAGGCTCTAAAATACTATTAGAATAATATTGAAGCTATAATGCCTAATGTTGCCAATAAAATACATTCTGAAAATATTATTAAATCGATTTTCAACATGTAGATGGCAATACTTGTGCCGTTTAAGAATAAAGATAGATTTATTTTTTCAATTGTTGCTACTTGTTCTTTTTGTTTTGTTTGGAAGCTTGCGAAATATCCTATTTTGACCTACAGTGAGCAAGTAAAATTGATTTCTTATTATAGTTCCTAAAATTCTTGTGTGTTTAATATTATAAAATTTTATTAAGGGAAATTATTTTTTCAATTAAACACCAGTATTGCCGATTAGTAACAAACTGTTTTTTAGCCGTAAACTATACTTAAAACAAAATATGATTTTTTAAAGTATTTTTCCCATGATTTATTTAAAAAATGAAAGCCGAAAAACATTATTAGAATGATTTTTGAAAAATCAGGCATTTAAGGGTTAAATACTGGCAACCACAGACAGTACAACGTAAAAAAAGTTATACCTTCTGATATAACATTTTACTCTTGTATTTGCATGCAATTTGCGTCTTTTTATTCTACGAACTCTGGGGTATTTTTTAAGCCAAAAAATATTTTTTCTTCTTCTTTTCTTCTCGTCCCAGACCACCTTAAACCTTTATGCTCCAGTGGTACTTTTAAGTACCATTTTTTAAAAAATATACAAAATTCATTTAATCCTGCTATTTAATAAAAGTAAATTTTACCGTAATCGCACATAGATTTATTATCCATAGACATTTAGCTATGTCGATGTAAATAGGAATAATCTTGAAAAAGTACATTCTGAGATAAATGGATTTAAATCCAGAAAGAGATCACAGACAGTACAACGTAAAAAGTGTTGTAATGTCTGATGTAACACTTTCCATTTAAATTTACATGCAATTTGCGTATTTTTATTCTACAAGCGCAGGAGTATTTTTTAAACTAAAAAGTTTATTATTTTTTTTTAGATTGCCGTGTCCCGGACTATCCTAAACCTTTATGATCCGACAGTACTTTTAAGTACTACCATTAAAGAAAATTCATTATCATAGAAACTCAACAGAGTTTCTCGCCAAGCAAAAGAAACAACAGTGCAATGAACCGTAAATGAAAGGAATTTCCGCCAATTAATGCCAAACGATATTTCAAAGAATTTTTAGTACTCTGTCAAGATTATATTTTCCGGACTGACCAAAGTGGGATTTTGACCCCTCTATATCTCCAGTTCTATTTATGATAGAAACAAAATTCTTCTTTCTATGGAATGGGGCGTGCCACGTGACTCAAAAAACGAAAATAAAGTTAAATCCGGGCAATAGGTTTTTAGTAAATGTGATTTTAAAAGTACTGATTTTTGCACTTTTGAAATTCTTGTTCTGACCAAATCTGTTGACAGGGCTACGGCAATGCGTAATTATCGGATTTTTATGCGGATTACGGCATTACAATTGTTTTTATGAGCAGTTCAAACCTTTGAAAGTTTCATGTAAAAATATCAGTTTTTTATTTATACCAGTTTAAAGTCTTTTTATTTTTGCAGCGTAGCGTGCGTAATATGTGACGCATTCTCACAATCTTTTGACTTTTAAGTCCCTGGATAATATTTTTTACTTTCTTCTATCTTTACAAGAAGAAAGTATTGGATTCGTGAAAAATCGATCCGAGCAAGACAAAATAATTTCTGTCGACACGCAACCAGAGCAGTACCTGATAACAAAAAACAGAAATCTGACACGAACCAAATATGATAACCGACAAAAATATTCTAAAGCACCATAAGCCGATCCGAGTAAGACAAAATAATTTCCGTGAGCACGCAACCGGAACCGAACCTAAGAATTCCATTAGAAAAGACCCGAAAGCTTGCACGAACCAAATCTGAGACACGACAAAAATATTCCAAAGAATCATAACCCGATCCGAGCAAGACAAAATAATTTCCGTGGACACGCAACTCGACCCGAACCTTTTTTTTAAAAGAAATATGACCCGAACCTAATATGATAACCGACGAAAATAATCTAAAGAACCATAACCCGATGCAAGAAACACAAAATAATTTCCTTGGATGCAACACGACCCCAACCTAAAAATTCCATTAGAAAAAACCCGAAATCTGACACGAAACAAATCTGAACCCGATAAAAATATTCCAAATCCGATCCGAGCAATACAAAATAATTTCCTTGGACATGCAACCCGAACCGAACTTAAAAATCCCATTAAAAAAAACCTGAAATCTGTCGCGAACCAAATCTGAATCCGACAAAAATATCCCCAAAAAACATAATCCGATACGAACAAGAAAAAATAATTTCCGTGGATGCAACACGACCCCAACCTAAAAATTCCATTAGAAAAAACCCGAAATCTGACCCCGACAAAAACATTCCCAAGAGCCATAACCCGATCCGAACAAGACAAAATAATTTCCGTGAACACGCAATCTGACCCGAACCTAATTTTTTTTTTGAAAAAAAATGAAATATGACCCGAACCAAATTTTATAACCGACAAAAATATTTTAAAGAACCACAACCCGATCCGAGAAAGACAAAATAATTTCCTTGGACACGCAACCCGAACCGAACCTAAAACTTCCATTTAAAAAAAACGTGAAATCTGACCTGAACCATATCTGAATCCGTAAAATTTTCCCTAAAAACCCTAACCCGATACGAGCAATACAAAATAATTTCCGTGGACACAGCACGACCCGAACCTAAAAATTCCTGTAGAAAAAACCCGAAATCTGACACGAACAAAATCTGAACCCGACAAAAATATTCCCAAGAACCACAATCCGATCCGATCAAGACAAAATAATTTCCGTGAACACGCAACCCGACCCGAACCTACATTTTTTTGAAAAAAACCCGAAATATGACCCGAACCAAATATGATAACCGACAAAAATATTCTAAAGAACCATGACCCGATCCGAGCAAGACAAATTAATTTCCTTGGACACGCAACCCGAACTGAACCTGAAAATTCCATTTACAAAAAACACTGAAATCTCAACCAAACCAAATCTGAATCCGACTAAAATATCCCCAAAAACCATAACCCGATACGAGCAAGACAAAATAATTTCCGTGGACGCAACACGACCTGAGCATAAAAATTCCATTTAAAAAATCCCCGAAATCTGGCACGAACCATATCTGAATCCGACAAATAAACGATTCCAAAGAACCATAATCCGATCTGAGCAAGGCAATATAACTTCTGTGGACACGCAACCCGATCCGAACCTAAATATTTAGTTTGAAATAAACATGAAATATGACCAAAACAAAATATTATAATCGACAAAAATATTCTAAAGAACCATAACCCGATACGAGCAAGACAAAATAATTTCCGTGAACACGCAACCCGACTCGAACCTAAAAATTCCACTAGAAAACCCCCGAAATCTGAACCGAACCGAACAAAATCTGAATCCGACAAAAATATTCCAAAGAATCATAGCCGGATCCGAGCAAGACAAAATTATTTCCGTAGTCATGCAACGCGATCCGAACCTGAAAGTTCTACTTGACGTTAACCCGAAACCCGAACAGTACCCGAAATAAAAATACATCAGGCCGTACCCCGATCCGAGCAAGGCAAATTAATTTCCGTGTACACTCAATACGACCAGAATCTGAAAATTCTATTTGAAGTCAACCTGAAACCCGACCCCGAACCCAATCTGGAAAAGACAAAAATATTTCAAAGAGCCGTAACCCGATCCGAGCAAGACAAAATTATTTCTGTCGACACGAAACCGGATTCATTTGAAGTCAACCCGAAAACCGACCATAACCCGGTTTCGGATCGAGTTCAATTATAACTTTCTGGTTCGGATCGGGTTACAGTTCTTTGGAATATTTATCTCGGGTTAAGATTTGGTTCGGGTCTGGTTTCAAGTTAACTTCAAATGTAAGTTTTAGGTTCTGGTCGTGTTGCGTGATTACGGAAACTAATTTGCCTTGCTCGGATCCGGTTATGGATCTTTGGAATATTTTTGTCGTATTCAAATTTCGGGTTTCTTTCAAATGAAATTTTCAGATTCGGATCGGTTTGCGTGTCAACGGAAATTATTTTGTCTTGCTCGTATCGAATTATTGACCTTTGGAATTTTTTTGTCGGGTTGAAATTTCGTTTTTTTTTTTCAAATGAAATTTTTTGGTTCGGGTCGGGTTGCGTGTCCACGGAAATTATTTTGTTTTGCTCGGTTCGGGATATGGTTCAATGGAATGTTTTTGTCGAGTTCAGATTTGGTTCGGGTCAGATTTCGGTTTTTTTTCAAATGGAATTTTTAGGTTCAGATCAGGTAAGATGTCCACGGAAATTATTTTGTCTGTTGGGATCCGGTTATGGTTTGGAGTTTTTTGTCAGGTTCAGATTTAGTTCGGATCAGATTTCGCTTTTTTTTTTTTTTACAAAGGGAATTTATAGGTTCGGGTCGGGTCCACGGAAATTATTTTGTGTTGCTCGGATCCGATTATGGTTCTTTGGAATATTTTTTTTGCGTTCAGATTTGGTTCGGGTCAGTTTTCTGGTTTTCTTCAAAGGGAATTTTTAGGTTCGTGTTGGGTTGCGTGTGCACGGAAATTAATTTGTCTTGATCGGATCGGGTTACGGTTATTTTCAATATTTTTGTCTGCTATCAGATTTGGTTCGGGTCAGATTTCGGGTTTTTTCAAATGGAACTTTCAGGTTCGGTCGGGTTTCGTGTAGACTGAAATTATTTTGGCTTGCTCGGATCGGCTTACAGTCCATTGTAATTTATTTTTTGGGGTTCGGTTCGGGTTATAAGTCTAAAAAAATCACCCTGATTGGGAAATAAGTGGTTACTTGTCAATTAGCCTAACCGCTGTCCAGGCTCTATGCAATAGACCTGAAAAATATTAGGCTAATTGGAAAATGAGAGATGATTCTCCAATTAACCTATGACATGTATATTTCACATTGCAGTAAACATTTAAAGCTAGTTAGAACTCGCGCGATTACGGGTTGAACATTAAAAAAAAAGGCAAAAATTCGCCAAAAACGTAAAATAAAAAAAATTCAAAATTTTCGAACTTTTTTGGCCCCAGTCGTTCATGAGTCCCCTACAAGCAACTCGTGTGCCAAATTTCGCAGCCCTGCGCCCTGTGGCTTCCGAGTTTATGAGGTTACATAGATAGATACGCGCACGGATTTTAATAGGATAGAAGTTATTGCATTCGACCCAGTTAAGCTCTCTATTGTAAAGCGGCATTGAAGCATTTACGGTTCGTTTACAAGGTCACATTACAACCGATAGATATTTACTGAGTGGCATATATTTCAATGAATTTGTACCTTTTCAATCTCTAGACAATTTTAGGTTACTTGAAAGTTGAATATGAATTTAATTTGTTCAAGGCTCGACGATCCAGGTTTTTACTTTATGAAAGATGTTTCTATTATCCACTTTATTAAAATGCTTCTAGATTTCAGCCCACACCCTTTTATAATTCCAATACTATGGGTATTTTTGCACGCAAAATTTAGATAACAATTAAATGAACTTTTATTTTGCATGAAATCGGAATGATGTTTGACGAAGGTACTGCGCACAATAATCATCACCGAATGCCCTGCTGATATTTGAGAAAAAACTGTATTATAGAAAAGTGCCAGTAGACCTCGATTAGGGAAAGGTTCTAGGTAAACACTGACTACGGAGAAACCCCAGAACAGGCTCTGAAAGATAATGTAAGTACTTTAGTGAATCGCAGAGTACTTATAGTCATGAAAACAATTCGACAGAACCTAAGGATCACTGTTTATCATACTGAAATAAGCGGGAAAGTGTTAAATTCTGTATTACTTTTATACTAAAATGCACATAGTCAAATATTTTTTTCTACATTCCAAACTTTGCAATTTATTCAATTTAAACCATTTTATAAAGGTAATACAGTGAGTCTGGTTTTTTATTACATATTTTTTTTCATTTTTTTACAATCATTTTATAATCAAATAAATTTTTGGCAGTTTTGTTGGAATTTTTCCTTTTCTTTTCATTTAAAAAGATTAATAAGGGGATTTATTAAACTAATCGATTCTGTTATTTTGGACTTGGTAATTTAAGGATGTTATCAATGTGACATAAATAGCTTTTGGTTAATTTTTAATTAGATAATAGAGCTACTTAAAAATTTACAAATATGACGGAAATTAGGGAAAATCATTTCATAACGATGAAATATCGAATTCTGAACTTTTATTGAAATGAATTATAATTTGTCGTATGAATGATCCGAAGAATGTGAGAAAATACTTGGAAAGTATATGACTTAGTATGTCCTGCTAGTCACGTAAAAAAACAATTATGAATTCAGAAAGTAAAAGACCAGTGGCCGAGAGGTTCTGCTCTCGAAGCTGGTAGACGGGAGGTGCTGGGTTCGATCCCAATCGCGCCCGTCGGCCTAATCGTTCGGAGTTTTCGTGGTTTTCTTCGAACCTTGGACATCCAAACGTTAATACGGGTTAGTTTCCCTTAGAAATACCCCCACGAAGGGCACTCCCCCCTCCCCATAGGGCCTATATCCCTCGTGTTGATAATTGGCCGACATAAACACAACCAACCAGAAAGTAAAAGTACACAGGGTTCGTACGGGTACCGTTATTTTCAAGGCCCAATATCAGAATTTTTTATAGAAAAATAAATCTAGTTTAAACGAACGAAACTTCGCCTTATTTCAGGAGAGATTTTCCATAAGAAAATACTGGTACTGAAGAATTTCTTATTCGTGAAATTCAAGCACCCGTACGAACCCTGGTACATGCATTGAAAATTCAGAAAATCCAACAAGTGTTACAGCTTATGAAAACATTTTCTAAAAAAAGAGGCTTAATCAGATAATCTGAGTTTCTGCCGCGCTTATCGGAGGGACATTGGATTTCAAAATTATAAAAAAACTAATTTTATTTAAAAATTACTTCAAGCACGCCCGGTGATAAAACAAATGCTCATTATTCAGTCTGTTTTTAAGTCTTTGCACATTTTGTGTAAAATGATGCGAATTTTGAAAATGTAATGTCAGTTTTTCAAAAGTTATTAAAATAAAATCCTTACTGAGTTAATTTATGAATCACCCTATAGCTTATAGAACAAGAGCTAAAAATATTGCTGGTTAGTTCGACACGTTTTATCATTTCTAAAAAATAAATGATTTCTTTTGAGATTTGTGAGGATCGATAAAATGTATTTGAATTGTTTTTAAAAAGTCCAACATTATGTCTTATTAGATATATTTCACTTTTGAAAAGTTTATAGTCTCACTATTAAAATATTTTTTTTACTTCTATCATCTTTCGTTTATCTTTTCTTTTCTGAATTAAAATGGAATATGTATAATGCAAATGAAATACCTTACAAAAAGAAGTGATATCTATTCAAAAACAACTCGTTGTAAATGATGCCGCCAAGCCACAAACTTAAAACGTCAGTCACAAAAAGAAGTGATATCACACAAAAAGAAGCGATATAGAAGTGCATACTCCGAGTGCCGTGTAAAAATCTATCACTACTCATAATGTTTCCAAAGGACTCGGAGTGAGGTACAGTATGTGAAAACTGCTTGGCTGCTTGGCGACCTGCAGGCTGATATTTAATATATGCAGTAACTATACCAAATTTGAAAAATTGTGAAAGTCGAATTAATTAATTTTAATTTCCCATTATATCACTCCCATAAATATTTGTAGGAGTACGATCTGTAATAAATCAGAAAGATTTGAAAGACAAGCAGGGAATGGTATGTAATTGTGGTAATCATCTATTATTACAATTACACTTTTCATTATTTTAAACATAATTTTTAATTACATAAATACGTTTAATAATACACTGTATTAAAATTAAAGGAAAACTACTAAAATGCATCCTGTTTATGACAGATTAATTTCTTAAACGTAAATGTCGTGTTTCCAACATAAGGAATCTTATACTATAATGGGAGCAAAAATTGTGTGTGTATGTATGTGTGTGTGTGTATGTAAATTTTATCTAGAAAACGGCTCTAACGATTTTGACGAAATTTTGTATTTAACCATTTTCGGGCACAAGAATACCATTGAGCTAGGTCACGTGTTCGACAAAATTCGATTAGTGGGTCATTTTGGGTCATAATGGGTCAAGGTCAAACTAATTATATCTAAAAAACGGCTCAAACGATTTTGACTAAATTTTATATCCAACCGTTTTTCAGCACGAGAAAACTATTGGGCTAGGTCACATATTCGAGAAATTTCGATTAGTGGGTCATTTTTGGGTCACTATGGGTCAAGCCAATTTTATTTAAAAAACGGCTCTAACGATTTTGACTAAATTTTGTATTTTGTCGTTTTCGAATATGAGAAGACGAATGGGATAAGTCGCATATTAGAGAAATTTCGATTAGTGGGTCATTTTTGGGTCACTGTGGGTCAGACAAAGTTTATCTAGAAAACGACTCTAACGATTTTGAAGACATTTTGTATTTTATCGTTTTCGGGCTCGAGAATACCATTGGGCTTGATCGCATGTTCAAGAAAATTCGATTAGTGGGCCATTTTGGGTCACAATGGGTCAGGGTCAGGCTAATTGAATCCAAAAAAAGGTAAAAAAGACATTTCGACAAAATTTTGTAATATACCGTTTACGGGCATTCGACTAAATCACATGCACGAGAAAAATTGATAAGTGAGTCATTTTGGGTCAAATGGGTCAAGTTCAAGCTAATTATATCTAAAAAATGGCTAAATTGATTTTGACTAAATTTTATATCCAACCGTTTTTTGCGCGAGAAAACTATTGGGCTAGGTCACATGTTCGAGAAATTTCGATTAGTGGGCCATTTTTGGAACCCTATGGGTCAAGCCAATCTTATCTAAAAATCGGCTCTAACGATTTTGACTAAATTTTCTATTCTGTCATTTTGGATTACGAGAAGACCAATGGGCTAAGTCACATATTAGAGAAAATTTAATTAGTTGGTCATTTTTGGGTCACTGTGGGTCAAGCAAAGTTTATCTAGAAAACGGCTCTAACGATTTTGAGGAAATTTTGTATTTTATCGTTTTCGAGCGCGAGAATAGCATTGGGCTTGGTCGCATGTTCAAGAAAATTTGATTAGTGGGTCATTTTGGGTCACAATGGGTCAGGGTCAAGCTAATTGAATCTAAAATAAGGCCCAAAACATTTTAACAAAATTCTGCAATATACCGTTTCCGGGCATGAGATGGCCATTGGGCTAAGTCACATGTTCGAGAAAAATCGATTAGTGGGTCATTTTTGGGTCACTGTGGGCCAAGCTATTTGTATCTAAAAGAATGACTCAAACGATTTTGTCAAAATTTCGTATTATACAGTTTCTGGGCATGAGAAGACCATTGGGCTAAGTCACATGTTCGAGAAAATTCAATTAGTGGGTCATTTGGGGTCACTGTGGGTCAAGCTAATTGTACCTAAAATTATGGCTCAAAACATTAGGGCAAAATTTTGCATTATATCGTTTCTGAGCATGAGAATACCATTGAGCTAAGTCACATGTTCGGAAAAATTCGATTAATGGGTCATTTTGGGGTCACTGTGGGTCAAGCTAATTGTATTTTTAAAAAAGGTTCAAACGATTTTGACAAAATTTTGTATTATACTGTTTCCGGGCACGAGAAGATCATTGGGTTAGGTCACAGGTTCGAGAAAATTCGATTAATGGGTCATTTTTGGGTCACTGTGGGTCAAGTTAATTTTATCTGGAAAACAGCTTTAATGATTTTGATTAAATTTTATTTTCTATCGTTTTCGGGTTCGAGAAGACCATTGGTCTAGGTCGCATGGTCAAGAAAATTCGATTAACAAGTCATTTTGGGTCACTATGGGTGAAAGTTTAGCTACAGGCGAAACAGCACCGAAAACTGGCGATATGAAGCAATGAAATAATAAAACTTTGTAAAAAATCACCGGTGATTTTTTACAAAGTTTTATTATTTCAATGTTTAGCTAATTTTATCTAAAAAATGGCTCAAACGATTTTGACAAAATTTCTTATTACACAGTTTCCTAGCACGAGAAGACCATTAGAATTGTCAGATGTTCGATAAATTTAGATTAGTAGGTCCTTTTTGGGTTACGCCCCACCAGTGGCTGAGAGGTTCTGCTCTCGAAACTGGTAGACAGGAGGTGCTGGGTTCGATCCCAATCGCGCCCGTCGGCCTAATCGTTCGGAGTTTTCGTGGTTTTCTTCGAACCTTGGATTTCCAAGCGTTAATACGGGTTAGGTTCCCTTAGAAAGACCCCCACGAAGGGCACTCCCCCTGGGCCTATATCCCTCGTGCAGATAATTGGCCGTCATAAATACAACCAATCAACCTTTTTGGGTTACCGTGTGTCAAGCTAATTTTATCTAAAAAATGACTTTAGCGATTTTGACTAAATTTTATATTCTATAGTTTTCGGGTTCAAGAACAGCGTTGGTTAGGTCATGTGTTCGAAGAATTTCGGTTAATGGGTCCCTATGGCTTAGGATCATGCCAATTTTATCTAAACAGCGAGAATTATACAGTGAGAATGAAATATCGAATTGAACACAAGGCTAATTTTGACCCAGCAAGCTCTGTCATGCCCGCTAGTATTATATAATACTAGTAGCCTTACTAGAACAGATTTTTCCCCTGTCATGTGCAATTCCGTTTACGCAGGCTTTACTGCAATATATCTTAGTGTAATTAACGTTTATTATTAGGTGCATTGTTAGTAATATTCATATGATCAAACTCAAAATGTTTATTACATATTTACTTAGAAAATCCTTCTCATAAAAGGGGTCTTTCTCGTTCAAATAATGGTAATCAACAAATCGATCCCATGATGTTAAATAAGAATGGGTATGTAAACACCAAAAGCTTCGAATTTTCACAGAGTAATGGGAGAAGTAATACAAGAAGAAAATTGTTAAATAGTCATATGTAAGTGCAGGAAAAACGAACATTATAAAAGCCTGCAGGTCGCCAAGCAGTTTTCACATACTGTACTCCGAGTCCTTTGGAAACATTATGAGTAGTGATAGATTTTTACACGGCACTCGGAGTATGCACTTCTATATCGCTTCTTTTTATGTGATATCACTTCTTTTTGTGAGTGACGTTTTAAGTTTGCGGCTTGGCGGCATCATTTACAACGAGTTGTTTTTGATTAGATAAAATTTATTTAATCCGTTTATTAATAAATGTAGATTTTACTTTTCATACAAAATACTTTGCTCGATCACACTTAGAAAGCACAGTGAAACAGTGGAAGCTGAATACTTAGTAAAAGGATTATTTTCTCAACCATTTACATAGGTGCAATTTTTATTTTTAAAAATGGTATACGTAAAATTTGCAATTAAAAAAACTTTCCATTTAAAATCAGGATCACAATACATTTATTTACATTCTTTCTATAAGAATTTCCATAACAGTATTTTTTATCAATTAATACAATTATTTTGTAAATGTTATACAAAAGAGCTAAAACTAACAAATTATTAAATGAGTTTTGATGAAAATACTTATCTAAATTTCAATCTTCAGAACCTTTTCAGGCCTGAGCTACACAATTGTGTAGGTAATCCTAAAGAAAAAAACATTTTCCTCTTTTTGTGCAATTTAAAGTCGAGCCTGCAACCACAGAATTGCGTGGATCCTCCCTTGTCATAGCCTGACAACGAATACTTTTTTTTCAATCAAATATGATCCTATTAATTGGGGGAAACCACCAAAACTTCTCATTTCTACCAAAACTCTTCCTGTTTTAAAGGGTTAAGGAAGATAATTATTGAGATTGAGTAATTTCTCAAATCATAATGTAGTAAATATCGCTTAGTACTGAAATCAATGCCGAATTCCACATTACTCTGATATATTTATCACTTTAAAGATATCTTAGAAATTTATTCCTAATCCTAAAGCTTTTTTTATGTTAAGTACAAAGAATTCTTTAGAATAGTTTGCATTTTCAATTAATTTGAAAAATTTGTCCCTTATACAATCTTTAAAATACTATCACATAACATGTTGACATTAATAACAAAAATACTATGCATATAATAAAATACAAGACGGAAAAAATAAGAAATCAACCAAGAACAAAAATATTGAGAGAAAAAAATCTTAAAGAAACTTCGAAAAATAAACCATACTGTTCATAAACAAATCAGTATTTAAAGAAAGCACTTTAAAGCATTTTTTAAAGGAAAAGAGTTGAGGGGGGGCGGGTGGAATAGCTTATTAAAGTAATCACAAATACAGAGGGTTAATTTCAAAATGCAGAATTTTGGGTAATAGTTAATAAATAATTTTGTCGAGAATTTTTCATCTATTTTTACATGTAAATAAAAACAATCTTAAAATGTTACTGTTTTTTCCAAATGTGACCACTTTTTCTCGAAATATGCGATCAAACATTACTTCGATATTCAAAAATGCGCTTTTACACTTTTAAGTTCAGTATCTCCAATATATACCAATTTCGTAAACAAAAAGTAAAGAGAAGGAACTTACTGAAGCAAAGAAGATGCTTCCGCCGGTTAATTTGGCAGCGCTTTGCGATATAAACATTCACTCGGAGAAGAATAGGATTGAAACTGGAGGCAATTCGAGATTTCAAAATGTTGACACACCTGTTCGCTACCGCTCTAAGCACTTTTTGTTTTCAATTTGTACGTTACTTAATTTTTTATACATGAGAACTTATTGCAGAATAGTGATCTCCTCACCAACATTTCACAATGAATTTTGATTTTTTACCTCCAAATATTTATATTTAATCTCGTTGTTTGTTTATTTGCATAAAATTAATGCTACTGAATGAAAATTTTTGAAAAACATTTATTGGAATAAATTTTATTTGAAAAATATTTAAATGTAATTAAAGTAATTGAAGACCCCAGAAGCCAGGGGGTACAAGTGACAAAATTTAGCTTTGGAGTAAATTGGGCTCAAAGTTGACCATCAATAGTAATTGACCGAATTAAAACGTAAAAGTGTTGCTTATTTCATAGCATCCTTGGAATTCTTAGATTCAATAACTGTGAAAAAAAAGGGGAGTACAATATATATTTTTTTTTAATTTAAGTAGAGATTAAAGAGGTTAAGTAGGTTAAAGAGCTCAAGTAGTTGAGACCCCTAGATTGCAGCATATAATAAGAAAATTACTTATATCTCATTACCCCCAAACAAATAGCCTTATTTCCAAATAGCCTGCGCACTTAGTTCAGTTTTTTTTCAAGTTTGTCACTTATGCCCCCTGGCTTCTGCGGTCTTCAATTAAAAGTTTAAAAAAATTAAAGCGATGAGAAATACGTAAATGTCAGAATTTTATATATATATATGTGTGTATATAAAAATTAAGATAAAAATATGAACATTTATTGACCGAAAGTTAACAAAATTAAGTATAAAACTATATGAAAAATCACTTGAATACATCAAATTAATATTTGCTTAAAGTGATAAAATACTTTTAAAAAGGCAAAAATTACCTTTATTTATTCATATTAGACATGTTTCATTGCTCCGACGGAAGCATTCTCGATAATAAGAATGATACAAATATTTTCGCAAAAATATTTTAAATTGAAAACTGGTAAACAAAAATCACGCGAACTCAAGCATAATGAAATTAACTGCAGTATTAATAAACAGTCAAGTGCGAGTATTACTCGCTCTCCGTACAATAAATATATCAATTATTATCTGTATTATTAAAAAATAATTGCTAAGAGAATAATAATAGTTTGTAAAAAACAATACAACGTAGGGTTGGGTATAGCTTGTAATATACTAGAAAAGTACAAATGGTTATATCATAAAACTTCAAAGAGATATGAAGCCTAAATAATATCAATATCAAATATTTCTATTCTGCATAAGTCATTGTTTAATCTTATCCTAATCTGCTAATGACGAACTTAATTCGGTACTGAGAATAAAAAGTAGTGATGCTTAAATTTCATTTGGCCTTTCGTAAAACTAAGTTTAGCGTAGTAATAATCTTTTCTTTTTACAGTATAGCTAAAACAAAACTCTTGTTCAAAGTTTAAACTTGTCATTGTGCTAAGCGCGCTTCGAAGGATGGCCTTCGAAAGGAGGTCGAAAATATGCAACGCCGCCTTGGTCCGAACCGCATTTTTTCAGTAGATTTTTAATTAATGTTTAAACACACGGGAGGAGTATTCAAAGATCTATTCAATGCATCTGGGCACGAATCGCAGAGCATTTGTGTTATTAATTCTAATTAAATTAGTCTGTTGTTAACAATTTGACGTTTATTGCTTTTATACTGGTACTGGACATTGCATTATACAACTGTATCATTAAAAGGTGTTATCTAGGCTTTAAAAGCCGATGCTATATAGAGTACGCGTCCCTGTCATTATGTACGTCCAAACCGTCCGTGTCTTTACGGGTTAATATCTCGGCTAATTATCGACGATTTTTTGGGAAAATCATTATCAACAATGCTTTAATACTTCTGCTATGATAGGTACGTCCAGCGCTCCTAAACACCTTTGCTGAATGCCCGCAAATCGAAATTTGTGTGTAACGGAAAAATGCGCTTTTCTCAAAAACTATGTGACCTAGGATAATCGCTATAATTTTCCTGCAAGGTTTACATTAACGTCTACTACCTCTATTTTTTTCATAATTTTAGCTTCTGTAGATTCAGAAATAGACGGGGGGGGGGGGGGACATAATTTTGCACTACATTTTCGACGATATCTCTAAAAATATAATACCTAAAATTAAAAGAAATACATTTTTGCGTTCAGCGTTACAACAGCTTTCACATGATACACACACACACACAAAAAAAAAAAAAAAAAAAAAAAAAAAATTCCAAGTAACTTAATTAGCCCCCCTATATTTTTACTAAATATAGTTGTAAATGTTTAATAATCTGTAAATATGTGGGTCAATGATCGTTATTACTGCCCCCAATTATTACTTTCCACGTTCTATAGTTTACGAGTAAAATGGCTGTGACAGACAAACAGACACAGGAGTGATCTTATAATGGTTCCGTTTTTACTTTTTAACTACGGAAACCTAAAAATGGATATTTGTTAACGGGAATTATTTAATTAAGCTGTAATTAAATCTTTACAGATTAATTTTAAAAATATGATAATAATTTATCCATCAAGATTTTACTTGCCATCCATTATCCGTGAATCAATAGATATCTTCTTATGCAGTGAGAATATATGTAATGATTCAGCACCCATGGAGATTCCTAAAATTCGGAAAGAGATGCTCTACAGAAAAATGAAACAATAGTATTAAATAATTCACGTTCACAAATATCCATTTTTAATATTGCAGTTAATTTTATTAAGCTTGAGTTCGCGTGATTTTTGTTTAACAGTTTTCAATTTAAAATATTTTTGCGAAAATATTTGTATCATATTTATGAGAATGTTGCCGTCGGAACAATGGAACATGTCTAATATAAATAAATAATTTTTTTTTTTTTTTTTTTTTGCCTTTTTTAAAAGTATTTTATCACTTTAAGCAAATATTAATTTAGTTTAAAATTAAGTATCACAAAACTTAAGATAAAAATATAAACTAAATTAATATTAGTAAAAGCTGGGGTGATACAATAGGATCCAAAAGAACTTTTTAAAACACAATAAAAATATAGAAATGCGCTAAGCCTTTCGAGAGAACTTATTTCTAAATCAGACGCAAAGAACACGTGCTTCTACTTTGAAGGCATTTCTGTATTTTTATGGTGTTTTAAGAAGTTCTTTTGGATCTTAAAAATATCAACATTTATGTGAAAAAATTACCAAAAATTAAATATCATAAAAAACTGATTATAAAATTTGACCGTAATTATGTGATATAGTACCTAATTTTTTATGCCAATAAATCATTACAGTGCGTCTCAAAAGTATATGGACAGACGATTGTTTCAAATAACAGTTCAAAAATGAAGCAGTAATCACGAAAAAATAATAAGCATTTATGGAATCATAACTTAAGTTTATTATAACAAAGAATTATAGTATAAGATTCGCAGAATTTTTGTAAAAAATTAAAAATAAAAGTAGGGCTGTCATAAAAATATACGGACTTTTCGAGTATTTTGTATTTAGATTCAAATTTTGGATCCATTCATTTGAAATATCTTGAAAATCCTATCAGGTATGCTTAGAACTATGGCGAATGGGCAGCTGTAAAGAGAACCAACTCTGCTCTACTAGTTGCTTTAACCCTCTCTCTGCGTAAGTAATTCTTCGCGATGAGTGTCTTTTACAGAATTTTTAATCTTTTATCACCGGTTCTTTAAAGCAGAAATTTTTGACTTTCGTAATCGAGGAAAATATCCTGATTAAATCAGACAAAGTTTTCGCAAAAAAATAACTGGTGGGAAAATTACCAAAAATTAAATATCATAAAAAACTGATTCTAAAATTTGACCGTAATTATGTGATATAGTACCTAATTTTTTATGCCAATAAATCATTACAGTGCGTCTCAAAAGTATATGGACAGACGATTGTTTCAAATAACAGTTCAAAAATGAAGCAGTAATCACGAAAAAATAATAAGCATTTATGGAATCATAACTTAAGTTTATTATAACAAAGAATTATAGTATAAGATTCGCAGAATTTTTGTAAAAAATTAAAAATAAAAGTAGGGCTGTCATAAAAATATACGGACTTTTCGAGTATTTTGTATTTAGATTCAAATTTTGGATCCATTCATTTGAAATATCTTGAAAATCCTATCAGGTATGCTTAGAACTATGGCGAATGGGCAGCTGTAAAGAGAACCAACTCTGCTCTACTAGTTGCTTTAACCCTCTCTCTGCGTAAGTAATTCTTCGCGATGAGTGTCTTTTACAGAATTTTTAATCTTTTATCACCGGTTCTTTAAAGCAGAAATTTTTGACTTTCGTAATCGAGGAAAATATCCTGATTAAATCAGACAAAGTTTTCGCAAAAAAATAACTGGTGGGAAAATTACCAAAAATTAAATATCATAAAAAACTGATTCTAAAATTTGACCGTAATTATGTGATATAGTACCTAATTTTTTATGCCAATAAATCATTACAGTGCGTCTCAAAAGTATATGGACAGACGATTGTTTCAAATAACAGTTCAAAAATGAAGCAGTAATCACGAAAAAATAATAAGCATTTATGGAATCATAACTTAAGTTTATTATAACAAAGAATTATAGTATAAGATTCGCAGAATTTTTGTAAAAAATTAAAAATAAAAGTAGGGCTGTCATAAAAATATACGGACTTTTCGAGTATTTTGTATTTAGATTCAAATTTTGGATCCATTCATTTGAAATATCTTGAAAATCCTATCAGGTATGCTTAGAACTATGGCGAATGGGCAGCTGTAAAGAGAACCAACTCTGCTCTACTAGTTGCTTTAACCCTCTCTCTGCGTAAGTAATTCTTCGCGATGAGTGTCTTTTACAGAATTTTTAATCTTTTATCACCGGTTCTTTAAAGCAGAAATTTTTGACTTTCGTAATCGAGGAAAATATCCTGATTAAATCAGACAAAGTTTTCGCAAAAAAATAACTGGTGGGAAAAACCAAATAGTATTGACTAGACGGAAAAATGCATGCCCGAGGACATCTCGGGTTGTGCAGCGAGAGGGTTAATTCTTCAATAACCGAAAATTGACTATCATGGGCATACACCTCTCGAGCAAGTACTCCCCAAAGGTTTTCAATTGGATTCAGTTCTGGACTGATGGCTGGCCAATCTATAATAGTCACTTGATTCTGCGTAAACCAAGTTGTTGTCGAGTGCGAAGATGTTTCCAATTGGAAGTAGATTGCTTTTGAGGATATTTTGATAATCCTCTGAGCACTATCAGCCATAAAGAAAAGCAACATCCGTTGTTCCGTTGAAACAGAACGCGCCCCACAACATCAGAGAACACCCTCCTTGTTGTCGACTATGAACTCGCGAGGTTCTCGTCGTAGATCGTGCCAATAGTATGCCCAGACATCATTGCCATCCAAACTGAATTTTTTTTTTTCGTCATTGAAGAAAACATTTAACCATTCATCCGTCCAATGTATGTGTTTTTTAGCCCAACGAACGCATGCCTTTCTATCGTAAAATTTCAGCATAGGTGTCCGACACATTTTAGAATACTTATGAAATTTGCTTGCCTGTGTGCCTTGGTGAACAGTAGATCTCGAAATGGGAACCGCTAAAGTCCTCGCAATTTCACAAAGACTTTTTTGGGGTTGAAACTGCTCGCAAAATTTCTCTATCTTGTCGCTGAGATATTTTTCTTGGTCTAACTGAACGCTTTTTTGCAATCGCATTGTCATCTGTCGATAAAATTTTATAAATTCCAGATCTGCTACGCTTCATTTGTTTAGCAATATCAGAAACTAAAATTTTGAGCCTTTAAACGCCAAATTTTAGAGATATCAGCTGCAGATAATTGAAAGTTGCGAGGCATTTTCCAGCTATTCGACAACTGAAGAACAAGCAGTGATTTTATACTTCGAAGTGGTTACACCACATGTACAGAACAAAGAATATGCAAATTTGTTTGATACGGTGATAATAGCGATTCTTTTGATTCTCCATATATTTTTGGGACAGATTATTTTGAATTTTATTTGTTTTACAAAAGACCTGTGATGTAAGTATGATATTTCTGTATTGCAATAAACTTATGATTCCACATGATAATTATATTTTCGTGATTATTGCTTCCTTTTTTGAACTGTTATTTCCAAAACACGCCTGTCCATATACCTTTGGGACGCACTGTAATATCAACTAACCTAAACTCAAAGTTATTATTTCAGCGATCATCTATAAAAGGCGCATATCACATTTCAGCAGTGTTTGCAAAGCAAGTTTAGCATGACATTTGTGATCATGTAATTTATTTATAAAGAGAAATAGAAAAAAAATTCTTGCTTAAAATACATTTATTTCAGTTTATACAAAGGTCAATCAAACATAAACAGGAATTTGCTTTTTTGAATTTATTGAAGTGAGATACGAAATTGACGGTGTAATATTTTTCTACATAAACGTAGCTGCCAACTTTCACGCTTTTTCTAATACCACTAAATTTTAATAGAGTTTTTTTCCTTGTCTAATAGCAATTTCCGGCAATTAAGTAAGGCAAATTTACTATTAAATTTTAGCAGTAGGAAAAAGGCGTAAAATTTGACAACTATGTATAAACCACTGATTTTAAAACACATTTTGTCCAGCGGATCGGTAACTTTTCCATTCTGTTATCATAGAACGAAGGGTGCTTGTTTTCAATGCAACTACACACAAACGCCTGAAAGGCTGCTTTAGGCTTGCAAGATTGTTCGTTTTCACCATAAACTATACTTTTTTAGGCTTATTGTACAGTGTACGCTTAAACATTTTCTGTACAATGACTTCCTCGAGTTTTTTAAAAACATGTCTAACTTGTAATTTCAAGAATTTTTATCAGTTTCTTTCCAATTTTTATGAAAATTTCCCTTTTGACGCACTTTTGCGACAAAAATGTGACTGGAAAATTATTTGAACAGGGCTATTAGAATACCGTATTACAAATACAGCTGAAAAAAAAAAACAGTCATAACAAATATTCGCGCGACCTGTGGTCCAGACTAAAATTCGTCCGCTTGTGGTATTTTCTTTTTAATATTAGCATAGCGCCCTATAAAGTATGTGTTATTAATGTTTTTATTTGAAAAAAATACATTGTTGTAGCTACTTAATATATTGTTCTATAAATTCAAAATGCTGTTAAATAACCGGTAACATTCGCTAAAGCATTTGCAAAATTTCGGTTACACTTTATGCACACTGTAAAAAAAAAATAAGACCAGTTTTCTTGTAGGAATCAGAAAAATAGTTGCCCTTATCGTACCGGAAAATTTTCCGACCCAGCTCGAAATAAAATCCGTAAAATACCGTTTTATTGACTTTTTCCTTTTTTTTACGGATTTTATTCCAAGGTGGATCGGAAAATTTTCCGGTACGATAAGGGCAACTATTTTTCCAATTCCTACAGGAAAACTGGTCGGATTTTTTTTATAGTGCACGCAATCTGGGTCGAGACTAAAATTCGTCTGCTGAGGGTTTTTGCGGCAGCGCATATTGACATTCTGGCGGATTAAAATATCGCAATCTCTGGGGTGTGACGTCACATACATAAATTCCATTAATTAATGACTTGATTTTAAGAAAAATTATTTAAAAAAGACATTATCGGAACATTCAGTATTGCTCAACAGGATGCTGAATGACGGTAGTTTGTTAAAACAAAAACGAACTAGTGCCAATAAAAATCTGTTTTTTTAGAAGAGAAAGCTGGCAACTCTGAGCTGTATCGTCTTTCAAGTACCTCTTTTCCTGGTCGAAACATGTGATAGTTTCAGTGCGAAAAATCTGGTCTGTTGGCAGTGTATTCCCAAAATTAAATAGCGCATCATCTCTTTCAATTTTTATTGGGTTAAAGCTCCATACAAGGTCAGCCCTGTCATAGAGGAATCTTCATGAGATCATCAGAAATCCACGTCTTTATCGCCGATATGCAAGTTTTGTTTCGTCTAATTGCAAGTAACAGTATACGACATTAGTATGAGATTGTAAACATTATGGATGTTTTCATTAGTCACACTGGTCCGAGGGAACGATTTTGAATCCCGATGGTGAAGACACAGGCCTTGTTTTCAACAGGTTCTTGCTCTTCCATGAACATTTTGTGCCAATCATAAACCTGGAACTTCTACATAGGTGTTTCAGAGGTGTGCCTGTTGTTACGAGCAAATTTTTGGTGGGATTTATGTCTTCCCGGGTAATAACTCTATAATAATCCGATGCACGACGGAAGAATGTAGCTTACGCTCATTTAACCCGATTCTGACTGAAAAATTGATCTGCGTGTTCAAATCAATGATGGGCCAGATCAACACCACCTATAGACAATGCCAACGTGCACGATTTCGACGTCACGGCAGATCGGCCATTAGCTGATCATTCACTGGACTCTATTCTTGTGACGTAAGAGTCACAAGAATAGAGTCCAGTGAATGATCCGCTAATGACCGATCTGCCGTGATGTCGAAATCGAACTCATCCGCATTGTGTATAGGTGACATTGGTCAGATACGTGACATGCCAACTTACACCTCATATGATTATCACATCACACTACCATCAGCACATGTTGGAAAGAAGTTCCGATTTATTATTGATCGACCTTCATGTATAACACAGAAAATAGTTGCTATATATATCATTTTATTCATTGTAATTATTTAATTTTCATTATTTACCTCTATCTAAATGTTCCATGACTTTAGAGTTAGATACACTTCTGTAAAAAAGTATTGCAAATAAAGTTATCAAATCTGGCCTGAATGTTAAAAATATATCATTTAATAATAAGGAGCCTCATTCATTTTTTCCAAAAGAAATTAATTAAAAAAATAATTACAGAAGCATTCAGAAAATCATAGGAAATGTTATATTCCAGAATATCTTCTGTAATATTATAGTTACACAAATAAATTTATAGATAATTTTTAAAAAGTAAAAAACAGATTAGTTATACAAACATGTGAAATTTCAATCTGTATTCACAGTAATAATAATTATGTGGGTGAATCTTATATAAATCTTACTTTGAGGGCAGTTGAAAGTCCAGATGCCTACCATGTTAAATTAATGTACAGTCGTGGAAAAAAAAAAAAGAAAGCATCCCTTTCTAACTCTTCAAAAAATTATCGTAAAAGAAAATTACTGATACCACACGATTGATAATAAAGTCTACTTTTAAATTATGTATATAAAATTTGCTTAAGGGAGCTATCTACTTATTAAAACGAACCATAACATTGCTTTTTTCAATGGAAGTACACAATTCTGCCAGCGTAAATCGACTCTACACCCTTCAATTAGCCTAAAAACAATTTTTTATGAAATTCGTACGATAGGTTACCGAGAAATTAATTATTTTATAACGAGCGTATTTTAGGGGAAGTATCCAAATTGAAGTTCGGTACTCCATTATTGACAGAGAGAACCCCCTTCTTGATCAAGGCATCTTAAGTGCCACTCAAGCAGTCATTGAAGACTGCTAGATTACAGGATAGCATAAGAAATTTCAAAATATCAAATCACTTCTATCATAGACGGCCCCTTGAACCATCATTTTGCCGTTTTTTAAGCATAATTTGAAAACTACTTGGATGAAAAATGTGAAAATTTGGATTTCCATAAAGCAGGACTTAATAAATCTAAATCCATCAAGAAAATTGTAGGTTGCAATTCATAATTTTTTTCGAATATTAATTTCATAATTCATATAATAAAATTATAAAAATTGCGAATTCAACGTATTTATGTTTGGGTATTTTAGTATTATTGCTACACAAAAAATTATCACATTAGGAGTATAATTTCAGGAGATATTAATGAAAATATGAAAATGTAATTCAACATTAGAAGCACTAAATTTTGAATGTTTATAACTCAAAAGCTTATCATTCAAATGACTTGATTGGTGTCTACGCATAGTTTGAACCGAAGATTCGAAATATCTTGTTAAAATTTGGTGTTGCCATTGAAAAAAATAAAGTTTGCGTTCGTTTTAATATGTAGATGCCCCCCCCCCCTAAGTAAATTTTATATACATCATGTAAAAGTAGACTTTATTTCCAATCGTTCGGTACCAGTAACTTTGTTCTACGATAATTTTTTGAGGAGTTAGTAGAGGGTGTTTACTTTTTTTTCACGACTGTACCTTTTCTCAGAAGCTACCAAAGATATTCACTTGAAATTTTTTATGTACATAAAATGAATAATTTCTAATAAAGTGAAGTAAACTTTATAAACCTATATTCTTTACATTTGAAAAAAAATCTGGAATAAAAACCACTTTTAAATAACAAAAACTTGCATTTTTCCAAATAAAAAACTTTTTGATAAACATTTTGCACAAATGTTTGTAACAAAAGTTCACTTCAGATTGATCAGGGATATTACAATAAGAAATTACTTGGCGCAATCATCCATCGCAGTACCTTTAGTATGTGCCGAGAAAAAAAGATTTTCACATCAGAAATAATACAAATGGTGGTTTTCCCCTATATTCTGTAACCCGGGAGTCCCGAGTTTATACCCTTGTATAAGTAAATGCATAAGATGGCTTAAGAGTTTAAAAGCATTTTCTTACATTTTAGAAAGTTGCTCTTCATTATGTTCTGGAAATAGATTTCTTTTGAGTTTTGAACAACGTACAAATGTTTAGGAAAATTGAACCCGAATCACTACTTATAAGATCCGTTTTTATTAGCTCACAGGCTATGAAAGCCTGAGAGCTAATGTGCCCGCAGGCTCTGTATGTACGTACCTATGTATGTACGTAACGCGATAACTTTTGATAGAAATATCCGATTTGCTTCAAATTTTGTATATAGGTTCATTCTGATAAGATGCTTCCCTGAGTAGTTTTCCAGGTTTATTTGTTAAGTATTTGTTTATAAAGGGTGAACGGGGGGCTAATCTCCACTTAATTAAGATAAATGTGTTTTTCATGCAGAATTATCCGATTTGCTTCAAATTTTGTATACCGGTTTATTCTGATAAGGTGCTACCCTGATCACACCCTAGATTTGGAGGTTCATTTGTTAAGTATAAAGGGGGGAAATGGAGGAGCTAATCACCCACCTTAATTTAGCTAAATGGGTTATTTTGTCGATTTCTTTATTTTTCGAGGGACATTATTCTTTGAAATAAGAGTTTAATATACTTTAGTGCAAATAGCCTGTAAGCTCAATGCCATAAGTCACTTTTCTTTTTGTTCAATTTACATTGCGACGTATTTTGGTCAGGTAAACAATTAAAGAGCTTTACAATCTTTTTTTATCCTGTATAATTATCCCGATCTCACCGTTTTCAATATTTTCATATTTTGATCCTCACATTCTACGTCACTATCAATCGTTCATTGTGAACTAAAAAAAGTTATTTGTTACTAATAACAAAATTAAAAAGTAAGTTTCAAAATGTGTCCCATACATCCCCTACAAACAGCGAGGTAGGGGAGAGGGGGCACATGTGAACATGAAGCACATGTGAACAGTGCATATTCCACTCAGTTAATTTAAAATAAAAAAATTCAAAAAATTACCAATTGATGATAGTACTGGTACCATCTTTTGGCTGAATTTTCAGAACAATGGGCCATTTTTATTTCTGGTAGTTGTAATTTGTTTGTTTTAGAAGGTGTGAAGTAAAAAAGTCTTCTAAGTTATTGAAGTAAAAATTCATTCAAGACATTTTTTAAAGAAGAATATCAGCATTGCATTCTATAGTGGCATTAATTAGGTAACTCTACAAAAAGTTTTGTTTCCTTATTTCAATTAAAAAAATATATTTTTTATAAGTTAGGCTGAAGTTGGTAGATGGGGCACTTGTGAACAGAAGATATGGGGGCAGATCTGAACAGTTCACAAGTGTATTTTTTAAGTCTGTGAATGCATTTATTTTTTTAAGTTTAAAATTTAATTACCCTTGTCAAACATTGAGCTATATATTCAATGTTTTTAGGATTGCTTCACAGTTTTAATTTACTGGAAGTTAGATAAGAATTAAAAGTGACTCAAAAGGAGTAGGCATATTAGTGTACAATTTTACGAATAATTTCTTGTATCTATGTTGAAACATTTATTGATTTATTCACACAACTAGAAAGAGGGCATCTAATTAGTTTTTATCACAGTTTTTATTCACAAAAAATTATTTTGTCTTATTTATGCATGTGTTCACATGTGCCCCAGCTATGTTCACAACTACCCCTCCACCGGGGCACATGTGAACAAATTTAGACAATTTTTAGAATGATGATATAAGTTAGAAATTCTTGATAAATGCATCCAAAAGTTTCACCAAAAAAACAAATAAATTCTAAATATTCATATAAATCAATTTTTGGTTCAATAGCTCATAACAATTTTGAGAAATAGTCAAAAATGAAAAAATTGTTCACATGTGCCCCCCTCTCCCCTACATATACCGTCTAACAAAGATTGTAGGTTGATAAATCTATTTGAAATGCAAATAATAACCAGACTGTCTGACCAATCATTAGTTTAGCAGGCAATTTTAACAGAACATCTGTCTTCTCAACATAACTTATGTCAAGTTGTCAAGGAAAATGAAATCTCCAGTTTTCATTCTTTTTTTATTATGAATTGTACATTAAAACCAAAATTGTCCTCTACACCTTCAATTATTCGTACATAATTTATGTCTGCTTTTTTGGCATATTATTCTTAACAAGAATTAAATCATTTACACAAATGTCAACATTATCATTAGACCAATTGATTTCTTACATTACAGATTGTTCATCTTCAGTGGTAAAGCAAAAAAGTGAATGTCTGTGTCACAATATCAAATTCCAGTATCTTCATCACTGGAAGTTTCTGAAAACTAAAAGTATTTCTTTCTTGCTACTTTCCTTGTTTATCTTATGTCTCTGGCTTAAGTTTTAAAATATTTTCTGTCCAATTTTCAGTTATTTATCTTTAAATTCAATCTTTTTTATTGAAATATTTGCATATTATTAGTAATATACATTTATCTTATTCAAACGAAGGAATTGGACTTGTCCCATTCCACCCTTTGTTGATGCTGGTATGTCCAATTCCTCCCCACTACCTTCTTTTATGTTAAACTACTTGTATAAACAACAATGCTGCTTTTAAGCTTAGTGTAAATTATGGATAATATACAGTATAATGTTCTATAGATAGGGAAACTATTACATCTACACATAAACAAGTTATTAATATACAGAAAGCATAAAAGTATGTAAAGCAAATTTACTTTTGATTCTTGAAATAATCTTTTTCTTTATAAAAATTGTAAGCTTACACAGATCAGCAGAAGATTGGACTACCACTGCTTCATCTTTGTGTGATTGATGAAATGTTTAGAATGATACATAACGAGAAAAACCTACTATTCGATTCCACCCCACTCTGCACTACTGGATTACACAGGTTTTAAGAGTTATTGTTTTAGGAATGAAGCACTAGTTCATAGCATGAAAAAAAAAAATATCACGAAGGCAATAAGTATATTGCACATATTCTAAAATAACGTAACTAAACAAATGAAGTTTTGCATTAATGATTACAGACATTTTCAAGCATGAAAACAAATTGTTCCTTAAATGAAATGCATCAGAAATAAAAATGTTTCATTTAATGCCTAAAGTATAGAGGAAAGTAGGGTAATGACGCTCAGAAGGGTAATCCGGCTCACCAAATATCTCTAAACAGAATAGAATTGAAAACGTGCGATCGGTACCGGCACCTAGCGAACTTCATCGTAAGTCCCCGTTAAGGATATAGTGACCGTCGGAAGGAAATGATTTTTGTGTCCTCACGTTATTAGTTTGCAGTTGTTTTATTATAAAATTCTACAACATCTAACTTGAAGGTAAGTGTACATTCTTATTTTCAAATATTAATTTACTCATTATGCCTACAAAATATATACATTTAGCTGCACTTTCATGCTTTTATTTATTTTTGGAGTGCGTTGTTACGTCAATTATAAAGCATTAAAACCCAACATGGCGATAACGGGTAATGGCGCTCGGTGGAATTCCAGAAGAAGTGTTGCCAGTGGGCAACTTTTTTTAAATTCAAATTTATTGAGGCTTAGATGCTTTATATTCCCTCAGCCGTTGTTTTGATTTGTTTGGCGATTTTTTGTTGGCGTGTTAGCGTATTGACATTTGACGGTGTTTATGGATATGGCAACCACGATATGTTGAATCCTGTGTGACGTGTGTGTTGTGACGTGTCGTTCTGGCAACCCCTGAGAAGCTCATTTTAGCGTGGAATATTGTGAATGTATTTTGATATCGTGTTGTATAGTTCTGCCTTTTCATTTTTATGTGAAATTTATCGAATGTATTTGATTGACTATGGTTTCTGTAGTCCGTTTAAACGCTGTTGCTGAAGTAATTAGGAAATATGAGGAAATTTTGGCAAGAAAAGGTTTGTTTATAATGTGTGATTACGTATTCATAAGCCTATTTTGGAAAATGTCGGTGATGATATTTCTAGCTGGAGCTTTCAAGAAAGCAGATGTCTGTTAAGGTATGTTGATAATTTTATGTATATTTTACTGGTTTAAGAGTTTTTTACATTTTGAGATTGCTAGAAAGCGAGAACTGCTGAATTTTGAGAATGCTACACCTCGAGAAGTGCTGAATGCAGTGATGTTTTTTTCGGTTAATGTGCGCGAAGCGCACATACAACGATTACTGGTTGCCATTTTAGCGAATTTTGTTTTTTATGTGTATTTTGCTGCTTTGAGAGTTTTTTACATTTTGAGATTGCTAGAAAGCGAGAACTGCTGAATTTTGAGAATGCTACATCTCGAGAAGTGCTGAAAGCAGTGATGTTTTTTTTTTCGGTTAATGTGCGCGAAGCGCACATCAACGATTACTCATTGCCATTTTAGCGAATTTTGTTTATTATTTACATTTTATTTTCGTTAAGCCAAACATGCGTATAAACCGGTGCTTGGCGACATTTACTACTTGGCGGAAAATGGGTTTTCACGCCAAGGAAAATTCCAAGATGGCGGCCGGGGGAACTTATGACATCTGTTCCCAAGGAGAATTTTATGATTTCAAAAGAATGGTGAAAATCAAAAAACCTAAATTTAAAAAAAGTAGCCCACTCTATGGGTAATACAATATGTGTGCACATTATGTATAAAGTGGTCGGAAAAAGTCTGCAGTGGTGTGAACAGCCCACACAACTACATATGTGACTTTTGTCTTACTTAAATGTTGTATTCAAATTCTTAGCACAATTACCCTACCATGTCGGGCATTCGATGGTTATTTAAATGGTAATGGTTCGATGGTTATAACCGCTCAATCGATGGTTATTTAAATAAAACGATAAAAAAAATTCCTAAAACTTTTATGCAAATTAGTTGATTGCAAACTGTTCCTTATGCTTTGGAGTTATACTTCGTTAATAAAATATTGATTTTTTTTTTTTTGTCTAGATTTGAATAGCTATTCATGTTTTCCCTTAAGTGAGCGCCATTCCCCTACTTTCCCCTATTACTTATGCCCATGTGAGCCAAGTTACAACTATTTATTTTGCGATATGAATATAACACAGTTTTTCAAGGTTAGGTTCGAAAGATGTTAAAAATCCTTCTATATCAGTGACGTATTGAGCCATAATTTCAGAGGGGCCTGAGATATAGTAAAAGTTTCTAAGAGGGAATCACAAGAAACAGGAAAAATTCCGCTTTAAAAGGGTTTTTTATCATAGAAGGCAACGCATCTATTATACAATCAAACCTTTTAAGATAGAATCGCATGGGACTGGGAAAATATTCGTTTTAGGCAGGTTTTCGCCTTTACAAGCATAATTCCATGGTTATACCACATTTTTTAAAATGGAAAACTAAACATTATCTACTAAAAGGTATGTCAATAAATAGCAAATAAAACCGAAGTAAACAGTAAATTTAAAATTATTTAAGAGCGTTCTCATTCTAACCCCCCCCCCCCCCCCTCCCTCCTCCAACACATCTAGGACTCATTTTGGAGCATACATGTTTGACATTTTCAATACTTTAGACCAATGTCAGAGATTGCAAAAAAATGCAAATTTTTATGCAAAAAAGCAGCAAAAAAGACGCCCGTCTGACATTGGTCTCAGCATTGAATAGCGTTTTTCATTTTCTCATAAATGGGATACTTTTGGAATAGCAGCTCCCTGATGATGATTTTTTCAAGACTGCCAAGGCCTGAAAATCGGCTAAAATCTTTAATAGCTCTCGGACTATAAGTTCAAGTATTCCTACACTGCGTTGAGACGTGTTAACCATTGAGACACCGCAAACCTTACTTTATGCGAAATGTGCTAACATCATGATTATTTTTACCACTCGACGCTCGATATTTTGCTATTTAGTTGTCAGTGCATACGGTATCAGTAATTGAATTTCTCTGCTTTTCCAACAATTTACGTGATGTTATCACATTCAAACGAAAGCATGGTTAGTCTCATTATCCCATCAAGTTTTCATTACAATATCCTCACTTTTTCCAAAGTTACTACTTGAAACACACCCTTTACTTTTGACTGAATAAATTAATTTCGATCCATGTTCCAATTTTCAAAAAAACTATACGTGGGTACTTTGAATAAAGTCATATTTTAAACTATTATAATGCTGTACATTATTTTATTTACAACTAGCCGGCGATGCCCGGCCCGTTATAAGAACCTTAAACAAAACTCAAGTTTGTATGATTATATATATTCCGAAAATCTTTCAAATGAACTTAGTTTCAGGGCCCCCATTGCTTTCGGCAACATAGAGTGTTTCAAATGAACTTTGCTTCCGGGCCCCCAATGACTACGGCAGCGTCTAGTGTGTTCCCAACAAACCTCTTTTCGAACTAATCTGTGGGTCCCCCATGTCTAAGGCAGCATATACCGAGAGTGCTCCGCACGCGCCGGAGACAAACGAAATCCAAGTTGAAGGAGCCAAACCCCGTAGTAATCTGACCCATAGAACTCGAGATAAGAACCAACTAAAATCTGTAAAAAAAATCGTAAGCTAAGTTGAATGAACCAATTTCCGTTCAAATCAAGCCCATAGAAATCGATAGAAGAATGCGCCGTTAATGTTCGGAAATGGTGGTAACATAAGTCCAAGATAAACTTTCATAATACAGAAAACAGCTGAATCGTAATCTAAGTTGAATGGACCAATTCCGTTGAAATCGGACCCATAGAACAGGACGAAATAATGCGCCCCAAAGCAGTGGAAGGTGCTCCCTAACCTGTAAATTTAATAAATTAACATTAACGCGATATTTAATTTACAGATAGAATCCCCACCCCCACTAAAGTTAACCACTTACCTTTAACAGTAACGCGATTTTTAATTTAGAGCTTTAGTGAGTAAACGTAAGTTGATGTCGAATAAGAAGATTAATATTCAAAAAAGGAGGTAGCTGGGGTATAAGGAAATTTTTTAGTAGTTTATAAAGTAGTCGGAGAACCCTAAAACTACGTTAAAGAAAATTGCAAGAGAATAAGATCATTTTTAAAGACGTTGCACCAAGGGCCCCAAGAAGGCGATTAATATTCAAAATTGGTGGTAACTGAAGTGTGAGAAAATATTTGCCGTTCATGTATGGACCTAAGAAGTTGTTAGAAAAAAAGAGATCCCTAAAAGAGCCAAATGACAGATAAGAGAAGGGCCCTAAGATGAAAAAATGTTAAAAGGTCCTAGTACTTTGCGCTTTAGATCTTCAATTAGTCGAAATTAAGCATAGGGTAAGAATTGACCATTAGAATAAAGTTTTAAAGAAATGCGCTAAAAATGGCAAGGGGGGGGGGGGCTTGCTTAAAAAAGGACCCTAGGTCCGAAATAAAAATATGAGGGTGTTGCCCGGGATTAGGAATTCAAGACTCAACATTAAAATTATGAACTGAGAAGGTGACATAATTAGAGGGTGAAACATGCACGGCGCACAGAAAGTTCAAAAGGCCCAGAGATTTAACTGGAATGTAGAAACGGGCGAATAACTAAATTTAAAAGAATTTAGGTCGCTAAAACTTCAAAAGAGCATGTACCGGGTCCCAGGAGGCCACAGTCTTTACTGTAATGTAGTTGGATATAAGGAAATTTTTTAGTAGTTTATAAAGCAGCTGGAGGACCCTAGAACTATGTTAAAGAAAAGTTCAAGAGAATCGAATCATTTTTAAAGAAGCTGCACCAAGGGTCCCAAGAAGAGCTTAATATTCAAAATTGGTGATAGCTGAAATCTGAGACTTTTTTTTGTCGTTCATGTAGTAGCTGGAGAACCCAAGAAGTTGTCAGAAAAAAAATTAGTAAATAGCACTATTTTTAACGGAGCTATAATAGGGGACCCAAAAGGGGCCAATTGATAGCTGAGAGCAAGGCCCTAAAATGAAAACATGTTAAAAGGTCCTAGTACTTAGCGCTTTAGATCTTCGATTAGTCGAAATTAAGCATATGGTATGAATTGATCATCAGAATAAAATTTTAAAGAAATGCGTAAAAAATAGAAGGAAATGCTTGGTCCTAAGGCCCCAATAAAAATTGGACCAGGAAGAGGAGTCCAAGACTCAACTTTAAAATTATGCATTTAGAGGGTAACACAATTAGGGGGTGATAAATTCAAGGCACACAAAAAGTACAAAGGGCCCTAGAATGCCATGGTCTTAACTGTAATGTGGAAATGGGGGAATAATTAAATGGAAAAAGCGCCCAAAAACTAAGATCGGATTAATAGGGGCCAATTTATTAACAATTTAGGGTACAGAAAATTCAAGAGGCCCTGTACCGGGACCCAGAGTGCCAGGGTTTTAACTGGGGTGTAGAAATGGGGAATAACTAACTGAAGAAAGTGCCCCGAAAACTAATAAGATCTGATAAAAAAGAGGCAAGTTATTAACAATTAAGGCATAAAAACTAAAAGGGAACCAGGGGTCCCGAGTCTTAAAAAATTAAAAATCTCAGCCTCAGGTGCATCAGAACCTGCCTTGGACTATCCTCATCCAAATTTTTAGACTTTTACGTGCGGTAGATTTCGCTAGCCATCGTAGATACACAGACAGAGCGAAACTTTCTTTTATTAGTATAGATTACTAATATGCATAACTGCCAAAAAGTGGTAACACGACAGAGTAAAATTTGGCAGTTATGTAATATGCATCAAACTTTTGTTATCCATGCTTGCACTATTTAGATATTAGATTTCCTTACTCACTGATTCAATATTTAAATAATTGCTTGAAATAAGTCCTTTTTTGAGGAAAAATTGTTAAATATAGACAAGGCATGTGTAAGACATCAAGTTACATAAATAAACATTATAACTCAAAAGTATTTTCATTAATAAATACAGCACCTTTATCTGGACCTTTATCTTGGAAATTAATCTCTCCATTGCTCGTAGTTACTCTGTTAGAACTGGTATTTTTACATTTTACATTTTTAATACATTTCAAACGCTTTACCACTTGGGAATATACTAAAAGTTTTAAAATCACAAAAAATTCCCATTCTAAGTTTATTTATAAGTAGGGTTAAGTGATGTAATTTAGGAAACATTCTCATTTAATTCCAAATAATATACTAAATATCAACACCCTTATTAGTTGAATAAGCTTATTTTATCTACTTACTTGGAAGGTAATAAACAAGAGGTCTCTCTGTTCGTCATTGATTAGATGTTCTTTTCTTGAGTAATTTTGTTTGGAAAGTGGCGTCTTGAATGATTTTATAAATTAGTTAAAATTAAGTTACACAGATTCTTACTCTTATGGATCAGACATCATTTCCAAGATTTTGCTAACAATCATTTTATGTAACTATTATTTTGACATTTGAAGTCCACCGAAGTGGGATGCTTTGGGGACTATAGCTACTATGGCTGTCGCCTCGAATGATCCTTATTATACAGAAACAACAACAAGTCACAACAATTTTTATTTTCCATTACATATATTATATTACTACAATGGAACAATCACAATTACATCCATGTCTTACCCGAGGATTCGAACCCGGGCTCCCGCCGTGGGAGCAGCTATCGCTACCGACCACGCCACTGGGCGACTGTAGCTATTATGTTTGTTATTTAATTTCAAAATTGTTTACATCTTGGTTGGTTGATTCATTGATTTTGCTGAGTAGTTAATTACATCTATAAACTTTGGTTGTCATCGTCATTATGTAAACTGTTAAAAATATCGTGAAAAATTACCTCTGTTTTTAAAGAATATCTATTTTCTGACAAAGGAGAATGCTCCATAGGCGTTTATATAGCGTTCTCATTTGTCGGAAAATAAATAGCCTTTAAAAACAAAGGTAATTTTTCCCGATATTTTTAACAAAGTGGCAACCGGCTAGTCCAGTAATGCTTTCAAAAGGGCGAAAAAATTGAATCCCATCCATAGAGAAGATATAGGGGTGGAGTGTGCTTTCCGTAGTGAATTCCGTTGAAAAGCGGCATCAACATGACCGGCCCTACTCATGTAAAGGTTTCCAGATTTCGCTCGTTATCGCATGCTTGGCAATTTAAAAATTGTTGCCGGCCGTGAAAAAATATATATAAAAATACTCAGCATCCACATTATGCATGTGAAGTAGTGGAAAAATATAAACGAAGTAAAACAAAGCAACTTAAAATCTGTTTTAAATTAGTAAAAGAAGATTCTCACTTTAATTTAACGATACGGTAATTTGTTTATTTTCCTTTCGCAAACATATGCTAGCCCTTGGCGGTAAAAGTCAGACTGTTATAAGCACGTGACTATTATGTTGGTTCCACTTTAGGATTACCAAAGCACACTCCACCTCTATCTCTTCTCTATGATCCCATCAATGTTGAACGATGCTGAACGACATTTGTCGTTCGCAGCGGCATCTGCTAACTGTTCTCAGGCCAAAACGCTTTCTCAATGGAGGATATTCCATCTACGTTATGATCACGTGGTCAAGGTAAAAACCTCTAGTATAGCGACTAGAATACACAGTGTAGAAATCGGCTATCCCTGTAATACTTAAAAAAACGCTAAAATATTCAAAGACTTTTAAGATACATAGACCGGCAATGGAGGATATTCCATCTCCGTTTTGATCACGTGGTCAAGGTAAAAACTTCTAGCGTAAAGAAGGGAAGGCTTCGTAGACGTGTAATGTAAATCCCCGATAGCCAATGAAACAGTTCATGAGGCAAAGCAGTAGTATCTTCCCTTCTTATCAGTTATAAGTTCTTTGGGTAAATTTCCGATATCACGTGACTTTTTTCAGCCTTGAACCCATATTTGGAATATCCTTCATTCCCATTCAAAAGCATGCGAAATCATGCCAGCCATCTGAAGTAAATGGAGGATATTCCATCTGCGTTTTGATCACGTGATCAAGGTAAAAACGTCTAGCGTAAAGAAGGGAATTCTCCGTAGACGTGTAATGAAAATCTCCGCTAGCCAATGAAACAGTTCATCAGGCAAAGCAGTAGAATTTTCCCTTCTTATCAGTTAGAAGTTCCTTGGGTAAATTACCGGTATCGCGTGACTTTTTTTAGCCTCGAAACCATATTTGGAATATCCTCCATTGAAACACTTGAACCGCGAGGTTTGTACGTCAACTGTGGTTATTTACCATTAAGTGCTATGGCTAGAATGAGCTTAAAAAATAATTTTTATCAATATATATGAAGTTTATGGGCATATTTATTTTACATGAAGCTATTTTTTATATCTAAATATGCGTTATAAATTTTGAATTTTCAGAAATAAAGTTAAATAAGGCGATTTATTAGTAATTTTATGGATGGTATGTTTGAAAAAGAGTATCTAATTTTAACATGCCTTATAAACCTAAATAACGGCGAAATTTATATGGAAACAGATTGCTAAAGATTATAATTCCACCTTTTTTTAGTTTGACTTACAAAAGTAACTGGTAAAGAAGATTAGATTAAAGGTAGCAACTGTAACATAATATAGTAATTTACAAAAATTTAAATTACTTGTAAAGAAATCTACGTTTTTTAAACTAATTTTTATGCAAAAACATAATTAAAAAAGTGCATATTAACGAAAGTAACACTATATTTTTATCATTGGAGGATGTTTATTGAAATACTTACTTTCTATACGAAAAAAACAAAAAAATTGATGAATTATAAGGTATTTTTTTTTTTAAAAAAAAGGCCTAAATGAAATAGGGTAGACTTATACTTACTTAATGATCCGCAATGAAAAAATACGCTGATAAAAACATTTTCTTAGGTAAATTAAAATATAAAACATAAGCTGTGATCAAAAATCCTCAGTTAAACTGACAGTTTGCCGGTCTATGTATCTTAAAAGTCTTTGAAAATATTGTATCCCTTAAGACCAATGTCAGACGGGCGTCTTTTTGCTGTTTTTTTTTTTTTTTTTTCTTAAGTATTATCCATTCACAATGCTATAGCATTATGAATGGATACGGGCGTCTTTTTTGCTTAAGTATTATCCATTCACAATGCTACAGCATTGTGAATGGATAATACTTAAGCAAAAAAGCAGTAAAACAGACGACCGTCTGACATTGGTCTAAATGTGCAATGATGCTGCTGCAATATGCAGATCGCAGCGACATCTGCAGGATATTTTCTACAACTGCAAGAAATTGCTAGTCTATACAATGTAATACTAGTAATACAAAAATCCCGCGAGATGTCGCTGTGATCGACACTTGGGATTTTAGCAGTATCGTCGCACATTTAAGGGATACAAATTTTTACCACTGTTTGGATAGCATATTTCCACACTAGGTATTCTAGACGCTGTACTTCTAGCGTAAAGAAGGGAAGGCTCCGTAGAGGTAATGTAAATCCCTGCCAGCCAGTGAAACAGTTCATAAGGAAAGCAGTAGTAGCCTCCCTTCTTATCGGTTATAAATTCTTTGTGTAAATTATCGGTATCACGTGACATTTTTCAGCCTCGAATCCAGACTTGGAATATAGTTCATTGAATCCTTATACAACGTATATGTTTGAACTACCAGATGACGCTGTGATCGCCATTTATAGTTCAGCATCGTTCAACATTTATGGGATTCAATATTATAGCACTTTGGTTGGTCGATTGCTACACTATATCTGCTAGACATTATAGTACAGCGTCTAGAATACCTACTGTGGAAATATGCTATCCAAACAATGCTAAACATTTGTATCTCTTAAATGTACTAAGTGTCGATCGCAGCGACATCTGCAGTATTTTCGTATTACTACTATTGCAGTGTATAGACTAGCTAAATCTTGCAGTTGTAGAAAATATCCAACAGATGTCGCTGCGATCTTTATATTTCAGCAGCATCGTTGCACATTTAAGGAATACAATATTTTAGCGCTTTTTTAAGTGTTAAAGGAATAGCCGATTTCCACACTTATTCTTGGCGCTATCATTATAGTATAGTGCCTTGAATATATAGTGTGGAAATCGGCTATCCCTATAATACTCAAAAAAGCGCTAAAATATTGTATCCCTTAAATGTGCAATGATACTGCTGCAATATGCAGATCACAGCGACATCTGCAGGATATTTTCTACAACTGCAAGAAATTGCTAGTCTATACAATGTAATAGTAGTAATACGAAAATCCCGCAGATGTCGCTGCGATCGACACTTGAAATTTTAGCAGTATCGTCGCACATTTAAGGGATACAAATTTTTACCACTGTTTGGATAGCATATTTCCACACTAGGTATTCTAGTCCCTGTAGTTGAAATATACTATCCAAACAATGCTAAAAATTTGTATCCCTTAAATGTGCGACGATGCTGCTGAAATCCCAAGAGTCGATCGCAGCGTCATCTGCGGGATTTTCATATTACATTGTAAAGACTAGCAATATCTCACAGTTGTAGAAAATATCCTGCAGATGTCGCTGCGATATATATATTTCAGCAGCATCGTTGCACATTTAAGGGATACAATATTTTAGCACTTATTTAAGTATTACAGGGATAGCCGATTTCCGCACTATATATTCTAGGCGCTATACTATAATTATAGCCATTTCCTTGCGCAGCCCCATACATGAAATGCATGTCGGAAAGCTTCGCATTGGTGTAACGATGCATGTTGCTCGAAATCCGTGAGGGAATGACGATTCAAGCTAGCGAAGCACTTTCATTCACCGAACTTAACAGCGCCCTCCACTGCCTCAACGCTGCATTTCTGCACCCACATTCCTATAAGAAATTTGCTTATTTAGTTCCCCTTTACCTGTCTTTACATTTTTGACACGTAGTTCTGAATCACCCTCTATAATTTAGGATCCATATTTAATTACTGTCTCATTGATCATTGTTTGAAGATTAGTAAAATGTGTTCTACAAGATAAAAAATAGATGTTTATTTAGAAAGTTATAATGCAAAGCTATTTCAATTGTAGTCCCGAAAAATTTTAACTTAAAAGGTGCACAGTCATCTCAAATTATCCTAGACTAATTAATAAAATTCTTAGGCCTAAAAAATTAAGTATAATCATTCAAAATACAAGTACTGAATATAGTATAATTAAGTATACAAGAAATTGCAAAGATTTTACAGTAATAAACACGAAGTTTTAACACTATTCGCTAAATTATTTCGTATCGGCGTACATTTTTAAACTTAACACTACGTGGTGTTAAGAGGCTACTGCAGTCAGGCGGAAACACAGGTTCGTTAACGTTAATCCTATAGACGAAATTTAAGATATCACTATTTTTTTATTTTTTATTTTTATTTATTTTTTATTTTTTTTTTTTTTTCCTTTGCATTGGCTAGCTCAGATCGATCTGTACAAAGGCCGATTTTTACTTTTTCGATTTTGTTTACAGGTTTTTTTTTTTTTTTTAGTAGGATGCTTTTAATTCCGGAACCGGTTTCGAAAGGGAAGGTACTACCATTAAAGAACCTGCAAAGAAAATCGAAAAAGTAAATAAAAAACGGCATTTGAACAGATCGACCTTAGCTACTCAATGCAAAAAAATCTTTTAAAAATATTGAAATGCAAGCGAACTATCTTTAAAAATGTCTTCCATAGGATTAACATTAGCGAACGGGCGTTGTCACCTGACTGAAGTAGCCCCTTAAGAGTACATGTTTAACACGATGAAAGCGTGAATCAACATCAACTAACTTTTAACATAGGCAACCCATAAGGCATGGGGACGTCACGTGACGTCGATGTGACGTCATAGTGACTAGAATGCGAAGTCGTTATGGCCGTTTTAGAGGTAGTTAGTGACGTTACATTGTGACCACTCTGCGAAGTCACGGTGTGACAAATTTGTAAAAAGTGTGTCATTTGTGACTATTTTGGCATTAACTTTGTGACGAACCTGTGACGAAAGCGACAATGCTTTCAAGTCACATTGCGACCAATTTGTGAAATATGTGTGATTTGTGACGAACTTGTCATAAACACTGTGATGATTTTAAATGAAAATCAAGCCCGGGCCATCAGGACGATACCCAGCCTGGAAAATTTCTCACTGTTACATGTTGGCAAGACTACAAACGCAGCACAAGATGGAATATTTATCGTAAGCCACCGACATGGGACAAACACGAAACTTAATTAAATCCATCATCGATTGAAACTATATTAATGCTTGGATTTTTTTTCCAGAGTGAACCATTCGCCTTGCATACAACATTTCAAATGAAAATCAAATTTCAAATTAAGGCAATTTTAATTTGACAACTGGTTTTCATTTGAAATATTGTATGCAAGACGAATGTTTCTCCCTGGAAAAATTTCAAAGTATTAATATAGTAGTTTCAATCGAAGCTGGATTTAATTAAGTTTCGTGTTTACCCCATGTCGGTGGCTCACGATAAATATTCCATCTTGTGCTGCGTTTGTAGCCTTGACAACATGTAATAGTGAGAAATTTTCCAGACTGGGTATCGTTCCATGTGGTTTACTCGGTAGAATGTCAGTGCCCTATACTGATGGCTCGGGTTCTAGTCCCGGCATGGAATCTTTTTCACTATGTTGGCCGTTGCGCCTTTTAAGCAATTAATTTGAAATCTGATTTTCATTTGAAATATTGTATATAAGGCGAATGTTCCTCTCAGGAAAAATTTCTAAGTATTAATACTGAGATGAATTTTAAAATAAAGTTTTGTTTGAAATATAAAATCTTACCTTTTTACCGTACTTTTTAGCAAAATATCGCTATTTTGAAGTCCTATTCTTCTAAAACATTTTTAATTTTTCCACTTAAAAAACAATGCTTATCAACTGACATCTTTTTTTATTAAGTTCTAAGCTTGATATTGAGTTCAAGCTCGATATTTAGAATGTGTAAGTTTTTTAATGTGTTGTGATTTGTCATTGCTTTATTAAATACGAACATGGAGTCTAACGGATATTAATACAACTCGTATTTATAGAGCGGCATGATAAGCCATATTTATTTAAATTTTTTATTCCCGTGTATATTGTATTTTGTGAATATGAGCTAAATAGATTTGGTATGTTTTATAGGAAAAGACTGATCTGGGAAATATAAAAAACAAGTAAGAAAAATTATGCATTAAGCATAGATTATAAAACACTTTCTAACACTTCCTGAATGCTTTAACAAGACGTCGTAATTTAGGGAAATAACATAAATAAGATAACTAAGTAAACATTTAAAAAACGCATAAAACATTTGAAAAACTGATTTCAGCAGTTACCGTCCATAGCCAAATATGTTTTCCAATTCTTTTGAACAGCCCTGTATTTGATCTATAGGTTGATTATATGCACTATATAATGGGAAAATTTAGTTCAGCAAGAAAACACCTAACAGGTTGAAATTCTCTTTCAACAATTTATACTAATATATGGAAACATACTTGAATACTTTTGTACAACACTGTTGTTTACCTAGAACCTTTGTTACACGCCACTATTTAGTTAAAATTTAATTCAAACTAAGACACTTTTAAAACTGCTGAAATCACATTTCCAGAAATTATAATCTATAGACGGCCATGTATCCAATTCTTTACGTAACCCTGTATATCATTTTATCTATATTCTACAAACATTACTTAGTAAATTAAATGCAGTTCAGCGTAAAAAAGAATGACTCATTTAAAAACAACCTTTAAGCAATTTGCGCCCATACCCAGTAACCCTTAGGAATACTTTTGTGCAGCCCTGTATATTAATTATAGCATTTATATGGATCATATACTATGCATAAATATAGTGAATCATAAAAGCGCATATCATAATTAAAAATGCATTTCCAGCAATCATCGCTAATGAACAGTACTTCGGATACAATATATAGTATTTGAAATATTTTGTGTGTCTCTGTAAATGCTATATACACTTCGTATGAAATAATTTATAGTATGTAAACCTCGGCGTCGTATATCAATTTCATTATATATGAAATAGATTAACATAATTAAAGTACGCCGCAAACAATTCCCTCCACCCCTATATCATTATATATTGGAATTCCTTTTTTAGCCCTGTAAAGGAACAATAACTATTCTTTGCATCGCATATTCAACAGAATGCACATTTTAGTGCGCTTCATAAATGTATATCAATTTTATTATGTTTGAAAGCGTGTAAAATCATTAAAAATCATTTGAAACGATTTTTTCCCATAGGCCGTAATGTAACGGAATACTTTTGGCTGCTGTCCTTGTAAATGAACTAAACATGCTACAAACTTCATTAGAAATAAGGAACGTGCTATGGTAAACGTCAATATCTAAAAATTTCAGGGCAATCCGAGTTTATTTACGAGAGTTACAGCGCGGACAGACGGCTAGACGGAAAAACGGACAGGCAAACCGAAGTTAAACACTGTTAATCTGTTTAATAAAATATTCACTCCTATATTATGTAAGTAAATATGAACTTAAAAAAATATATATACTAAAGCAGTTTAATCTATAAACTTCCTATTAGACATGAAAAACACTTTATTTCAATGCTTAAATATCATATTTTACTTTTTAATGCCAATAATTACGTGTATCATAAACTTAGAAAATGATTTTATAATAGACGAAAATTTAATAACCGATTCAGAATGTCTGTAATTAAATGTTAGATTAAAATCACAAACAGAAAAAAAATGCTTACATACAATTTAAAAAAATAAATATACCAATTTGAAAAACACTAAAAATAATAATTAGTATTTATAATTGTACTATTAAACAACAATAAACTACAATAGATGAATTAAATGTATTATTAGATTTAACAATATCTCAAAAATCTTTCCATATGTTATAAGAAATTCCTATTATTTTATAATTTTGGCAAATGTTAAATCTGAAAACCATTGGTATGAAGATTTAAGATTTTAAATAATAATTTAAAATATTATTAGCACTAAAAGAAAAATCTTTCAAAAGTTTCACTACTGTAATACGTAAAAATACATTTTCCCAATATAATGCTAATTTCTAATCTGAAATAGTTTCGTAATATCATAATAATCAAAAATCATATTTAACTCAAAAATAATAATGTCTATAACTACTGTAAGTGTTAGTAATCAGGAAACACGAAACAGTAAGCAGCCGAAAAAACTTCCAAATCATTGTCTCAACACATTTTCAATCTCAAGTAACAACAAATTAATCTTTAAATTAATTCCACTATGAATGTAGGCATGAATCAGTCTGTGCGCAGCTGTTTTTTTCTCTTTTCAAGCGATGGCAGATTAAGATATTTTTCAACGCAGCATCAAATAGGAAAATATTGTTTCTGAAAACAATCAAAGATCAGTCTCTTACTAATATAACATAAACATATTTAAGTCATGATTATAATATACAAAACAGGAATAAAACATTTAAATTAAATAAGACTTACATTTACATCCCATTAATAATATCCGTGTATTTGTAATATCCTAAAATGGCGGGCTTCTTTCTCTTATTTTATAAAAAAGTGTTGTAGACTTGGTGATGTTCTAAACAGTGAACAAACTTCCCGCGTCTTCTCTTATTTATTCTGTGCGCAGACGATTTTGATTTTCAGCAGATGTTCTTTTTTACCATTATTTGTTCTTGTATACAAAAGATTTCGAACTTAAAAGCGCAATAATTTTATGAGACTATCTTTAATTAAAATTTTCTATTTGAAGAATTTTCCAATGTATTTTACCTTTTCTTTTTATCGGTTCCAAACAATTCAAGTTACAATGGATTGTAAAGTTTCTTTTTTGTAAATAATAATAATAATAATAATATTCATAATTAGAGTTTATTAGATAAAACATTGTTTAAATTTTTAAAATGTGTAAAAATCAATTTTATGGTAATAATGAACCTCCAGCACCCTTTTTTTAAAAATTAAAGTTCGTTTCACACGTAATAAATACAAAATATGTTCTTAATAAATAAAAAAGGATTATCGAGGATAAAATAAAAATTTCTTTGTCAATCTGCTATTCTTTTCATATTAATTTTCTGTAAAATAAAACAATTTGTAAAATAACTTTTTTTTTAAGTCATATCTCTAAAATACAAATTTGAAATACGAATAATTAATTATATCATGGGTTTTGTATAAATTTTGTATATTTCTTTTATTTTCGGAAAATGTTAATTTTATTTAAAAAGTCTGAAAGAAATAGAATTTTTTCAAAAATAGTTACTTAAAATAGTTAAATAGTTGTCATGAAAAAATATGACTTGAATGCAAATTATAAAGCAAGAAATACATATATGACTAAACCTGAAGACTCTTTCTACGTGCTCATGAAAAGCTGCAGACTTAACTGTAATAGAAAATTTTTAGTTTGAAACCACAGAAGTATTTCGAATACCACTGGTTGGCAAAAAAAAAAATAAAAAAAAATTCCTCCCTGCAAACTAAATATATAAAGTGTACAGATTTAATACTCCTAATTCTAAATATGTTACACAAATTGCTCCAGCACGTACCATTTTTTCGAGAAACACTTTTATAATAATAACAATCAGTGAAGGATTGTTAGATTAAATTGCAATGCTAGATAAAATTGAAATCATGAAAAAAGTATACTTTCATTGTCTTAGATATCAAATTGATAAAATATAGCATGAAAATTTAGTTTATTAATGCTTGTATCGTGCAATTTATATATTATGTCCCCCCCCCCCCCCCCCTTTCGTGACAGAATTTACCATTTGCTATCCACTAATATATTTTCCTTCCTTATGCCGCTGTAACTCGGGACTGTTTAAAATATTTCTCTTCATTTTCAAAGATTTTCAAAGTTCATATTTTTGTCACACTGTGACTTACAATATGGTGGTTTTTTGTCACATATGTGACATGACGTACGTTACATGCAACGACATAACAATGACGTCAATTGATAGAAAAATATAATTTTACAGTAAATAACATGTTTTAAAGAATTTTTGTAATTTTTTAAAGTTTTCTAAGAAGTTCACATCTCAGTCACAATGTGACATCAGTGAGTAGCGGCATTTTGGTCACAGATGTGACATGACCACAGTGACGTCACCGTGACCATGCATGCTATGAGGGAAGCATCTGGATAGATTTTTCGCTATTTTCGAAACGAGATTGGCCAAAACAAAGCCTGTATTTTACAAAGTTTTTGAAAAATGTGAAAATGCAAGCTTCTGATTAGTCAACCTCGTTTTAAAAATAGCGAAAAATCTATCTGGATCTTAAATTTTTTTTTAATAAAATTTATGGTAAAAAGGGCATTTTTTGCCGTCGTCGCCAATGTTACATCTTGCAAGACAGGTCACCTTAAAGCGCAATCTCAAAAAATTCTAAAAAATATATTGAAAAATGTATACAATATTCTATGTGTACAATAAAAATTCAATCGAATTTAGCGGTGGAACTTTGATAGGCTTCTCAAAATAAAATTAGAAACATTTATTTTTATCGGCGAACATTATAGACCGGGAGCCGGCAGCATAGATAACCATCTCATCGAGTTGGAGGCTAAAATTCCAGAATTAGCTAAAACTCGATTCCCATATTAAAACGCAATCGGTCTGCCAAGTCATATCTTGGTGGAAAACACCTAAAAACCCGATTTTAGCGGTCGACTCGTAGGTTTATAATTGCGTTTTCCTGCACTCAAAGGTATGAAAACATGGTGGACTGGGAGCAGGAAAATACAATGGTAAACCAACGAGTCAACCGGTAAAATCTGGTTTTTAGGTGTTTTCCACCAAGATATGACTTGGCAGACCGATTGCATTTTAATATGGTAACCGAGGTTTAGCTAATTCTGGAATTTCAGCCTCCAACTCGATGAGGTGGTTATCTTATGGTTCATACGCTTTCTTGAATTTTGCAGACCAGAAAATTTTTCGGCACCCGTATTATCTTATCGAAAATCTCTTCTTAAAAGAAGGCGAAATTTTGCGCGTTTAACCATTTATTTATTTTATTATAAAAAGATACTGATACACTACATGGCCAAAGGTGACCGGTCACTTGCGATTTTAGACGTTTTGTTAAATATCTAGAAATATCCATGAAGAGTTAACCTGAAACTGCAGGTGTGTAAACAGTATAGTATAGATCATATATTTTCGCGAAGATTTTTTCCGAAACCCCATAGGGGACCGTCAACAAATTGAAAAAGAACGAATATCTTTTGGATAACCCTGTAAACACTAATGTAGTAAAAAAGTTCAAACTCGAGATTATTAATAAGTGGTTTATTGTAATATACTGTGTTCATTTTTATGAGGGTAGCATGTATATATACTCGTAAAGAAATTAAGGTTTTTATAAAAATAGTCCCAAATTTCGCCAAGTTTTTTGCTTATAATTTGCAGAGTTCTTAATATATAAAAAAAGTTATTTTCAGAAAATATGACAAGCAACATTGTACATAATACCCTGCAATCAGAATTAAAAAATAATAAAAATTGGATGAAAAATGAGCAGGTTTACTAAAAAAATGTTTCACTGCGTATGCGCAAATGCAATCAAAATATAATATGCATAATGTATTAGCTAAGTACTATATAGAGCAACTTTTGTGAAAGTCTCAAAATCGTAGCTTGAAAATTCTGAAAATTATCGTAGATAGAATAAGCTCGAAATCCGTTGTTCCCAAAAGGAAGGAAAAAGATGAGGGGTTGTATCTAAATATAGTAGTATGTGCAATATTGTGTATGCTATCTTGGCACTAATCAACAGATATTTGATACAACCCCTCATACTTTTGCTCCTTTTTGGGAACAACGGATTTCCAGCTTATTCTATCGACGATAATTTTCAGAATTTTCAAGCTATGATTTTCAGACTTTCACAAAATTTGCTCTATATACTTAGCTAATACATTATGCATATTATATTTTGATTGCATTTGCGCATACGCAGTGAAACATTTTTTAGTAAACCTGCTCATTTTTCATCCAATTTTTATTATTTTTTAATTCTGATTGCAGGGTGTTATGTACAATGTTGCTTGTCATACTCTCTGAAAATAACTTTTTTTTATATTAAGAACTCTGCAAATTATAAGCAAAAAACTTGGCGAAATGTGGGACTGTTTTATAAAAACCTTAATTTCTCTACGAGTATACATGCTACCCTCATAAAAATGAACACAGTATAATACAATAAACCACTTATTAATAATCTCGAGTTTGAGCGCTTTTGCTACATTAGTGTTTACAGGGTTATCCAGAAGATATTCGTTCTTTTTCGATTTGTTGATGGTCCCCTATGGAGTTTCGGGAAAAAATGTTCGCGGAAATACAGGACCTATACTATATTGTTTACACACCTGCAGTTTCAGGTTATTTCCTCATGTGCTTTTCTAGATATTTAACAAAACGTCTAAAATCGCAAGTGACCGATCACCTTTGGCCATATAGTGTAGTTTACCTGAAAAAATAACGGTATCTGTACGAACCATGTGTCTGTGCTGTCGGCTCCCGGTCTATTATGTTGGCGCGATTTACGAGCAAAAATTGCAAGACGCTTGTGAATGTAATGCTTTCGATTTCGACTTTTTAAACTAGAAAAATTTTAATTTCTTTGACTTAAAATGTAACTAATAACATAGTTTATGCAAGTTTAAATAACAAAAGCAAGTTAAGATGATTTTCAAGCAATTAACTTTCGACCTAAATTATTTTTGTTTTTCTTCTCATAAGGACTCATAGTTGTGCGTATCAGAATAAATGTATACAATATTGTCTGCAATTTATACGAAAAAAATATTGAAAACCAGTGGGACATGTGAATTTACAGAACAAATCAAATTAATTCTATAATATAAATAATTTGAATAACGGGAATATTCCAAACATATTAACGTATATGTGGAACGGGAAGAAATTCCTGAAAAGTTGGTTGTGGAAAGCATTCAAATAATTCCATCAATTTTAATCTGTTATACATTTATTAATTTGTATAGTAACACTCGAATGAAAGTATTTGTAACTCATAAACATGGCTCAAGAAATAGTTTTTCTTTTCCGAAATCTCATTTTTCTTTTTACGTTTTAAAATTTTCATTTTCCATTGAAATGAAATATTTTTGAAAATATGTGGTTAAATAAAACATGTTTCTTTAGTACCAAGATACGTAGGTAGCTTTTGTTACAGAAAGTAAAAAGCTACTTATTGCAGCCGTCCGGAGGAAAACAATTCCGGTAAATTTTGGTATATACACCTAATTACACATTTTAGGTATATTTGGTAATCGCACCTTTTTGGTATACACTTATTATTACCCCCCAGACCATAAAACCACCCTCCGTTAAAATGTTGATTTATATATGTATATATATATATAGATAAATAGATATCCGATTTTTATCATGTTGTAACTCTCATATTTATGAACCGATTTGGATGTGACTGAGCATGCGTACAGGAGATACCAAGGTTTCGACCGAGTTCGTTAGCCAGCTTCATCCGCTATCGTGTTTCAAAATGGCGGCCATTTAAAAAGAATTTTAGATTAAAAAAAAAAAAGATATAAAAAATAAATTATAAAAGCTTTTTTTTAGTGCTTGACCTTGATACAAGGATTCTGGAGCATTTTCTTTTTTCGTGTTTATCTAAACAATATCTGAGATATAGCAGTTTGAATTTCTAGGGTGGCTCACACTTTGAAACAATCTGATTTTTGTCATACGATAGCACGCATGTTTAGAAACCGATTTGAATGGGACTGAGATTGTGTACAGGACGGATGGATACGACGTAGCCATAGTCTCGACCTAGTTCGTTAGCCAGCTTCATCCGCCATCTTGTTTCAAAATGGGGGCCAATTAAAAAAAAATGCAATTTTAAATTCAAAAAGAGGTACAAATAAATCAGAAAAGTTTTTTTCTCCTACGAGTTTGTCCTCTATACAAGGATTCTGGAACATATTTTGTTTCGTCTTTATCTTAAAAAGTGGCCGAGATATAACAGTTTGAATTTGTAGGGTGACTGATATTTTGAAATACTCTTATCCTTATCATGCCATAGCACGCGTCTTTATTAACCGATTCGGATGCGATTGAGCATGTGTAATGAACATACCATAATCTTGACCGAGTTCGTTAGCCAGCTTCATTTGCCATCTTGTTTCAAAATGGCGGTCATTTAAAATATTTTAAAATTCAAAAAGAGGTACAAAAAGATTAGAAATTGAAAAAAAAAACATTTATCTTAAGTGTTGGAACTTGAAACAAGGATTCCAGATGATTTTTTGTTTTGTCTCTATCTTAAAAACGGCTGAGATACAGCAGTTTGAAGTTCTACGGTGTCTGCATTTTTAAACGATCTGTTATCTGTCATGCGACATCGCTCGTATATATTCACAGATTTCGATGTGACTGAGCATATGTACACTTACCATGGTCTCGACCAAGTTCATTGGTCAGATTCATCCACCATGTTGCTTTAAAATGTCGAGCGCTTCAAGATATCGCCAAATTATGCGACCAAACATAAATCGCTCTAAATGAAGCCAACTTGGATATAACTGACTAAATTGGAGAAATTCTCATTCAAATTCAGTGTTGACGAAAACTGTGATTGAATCTTCTATAATCGGGTTCCATTCATTTTAGCTTTGTATTTTTAAAATAAGCTGAATTTTAAAAACTAAGTAATATGGAAGCTACCTTTTCCTACCGGTACAGGTCGTAAAGACTCTTTTTTATTTATTATATTTTTGTTCTCACTGATAATTTACTATAAAACATAGGAAACAGACTTTTTAAAAAGTTCATTAACCCATTCAAGGGCGGTGGTTCTTTTTGGACCACCTAATTTTAATTCTTAAATGCTACATTGGCACCAGAATAATGGAATGAAAATTTTCCTTTTATTAAGTATGTGAACAAAAGCTTTTGCTAAATATTGTTAGTGTAAATATCGAAACTTTCTCTGTACATAGTCTTTTTATTATCATCGTACTTTCTTTTTAATTTGTAATGGTTTAAATTTATTATTATGTAAAAAATGTATGGACCTGTATTGGGCCCTTTTTTTTGTTGTTTAGTGGGTTTTTCTGAGCACTTCCATCGCCAGAGCTTTGCTATTCAAGGTCCGACCACCAGAGGGCGAAGTCTTATGACTTCAACCAATGGGAAATCGGCCTTGCTTTTCCACCTTCGGCCACGATGTTCATTCACTTCCTGTCTTCAGAACTGTCATGTCATTGTTCACTTATCCTGATCCCGGAGATGTGTGGGGATGCCCACGGGAGCCTCGGTTCAAACAGTTTTCGAAGTCGAAGTCGAAAGCTTTTGCTTATTTTGAAATAAATTGGTTCGTAGATTCTGGTGTGGCTCACTCATTTCAGCATTTTACGAATAGAAGTACCTTGCCCCTGAAAGGGTTAAGTCGTACTCATATGTCGCCCACATAGCGATGTTTTGCTAAATAATGAAATTTTCATCATTTTTTAACTTGGACAATAATGAGATTCCTACCCCATTGTACATATACCGGGTGTCCTAAAAAGGACTGACTGATTTTAAAATTCAATAACTTGCAAGCGGTGACAGATATTTAAAAAATTCTTGCAGGAGGGTTATGCATGAGGTCAACAGGGTTTTTTTTTTTTTTTACAGTGATTTTCGATCTTAGCTCGAATTAGAAACAATAGATGGCGCTGCGATCAATAGACGCTAAATTCAGGCTCGATTTCTGTTCCTTAGGGACCCACTCAACACATTTTAATCTCCTTTTTTTCCGCATGGAAGAAGAGATCGGCCAAAAAACCGAGCCTGTATTTAGGGCCTATTGCTTACAGCGCCATTTATTGTTTGTAATTCGAACTAAAATCGAAAATCACTGTAAAAAAAACTTTTGACCTTATGCATAACTCTCCTGCAAGAATTTTTTAAATATCTGTCACCGTTTGCAAGTTATTGAATTTTAAAATCAGTCAGTTTTTTTTTTAAGACACCCGGTATATATATATATATATATATATATATATATATATATAACCATTAAATAAACATTACCGACCACCAACAAAAACTGTGAAATTATGAATAAAATGACATTAACAAATACAGTCCCCCCCCAACACACTTAACATAGATTCCAAAAATATAGTAAACAACAGCAGAATTTGAATAACAGAAATGGAATAATCGAAATTTGTAGAACTTAGACAGAATCGTCGGGTCCCAAATGCCTTAAGTTCCACAAATAAAATGTGTGGTTTCATCTTCATATTAGACATAAATTAGGTAAAGAATATGAATTTGGAACTACCACACACATAAAACCGAGAAATAAACCATTGAACACCAATTAAGTTCAAAAGAAATCACGATTAAAAAAGATAGAGGAAAAATAAAAAAACAAATTATCAAATTAAAATCCATACTGTCATAGCATTAGGTATAACAAAAACACTCATTATGCGTTTTATTCTCATTTAAGATAGTATACTTTGTATTAGAAATTAATATGATATTGTCCTGAGTAGGTTAAAATTTAAATACAAGTTAATCGTTAACATTATTAAATACTGATGAATATGAATAAATTTAATGTGAATTGATAAATATATAAATATAACTATACCATTATATATATATAAAAGTATCGAATCAACATCCATTATAAAATGTGTATTAGCAATGTAGTTAGAAATCAAATGCCCTCCCCCCCCCCTCCCTTTTTTAAACACGTTCGCTGCCAAATCTGAGATGGTGCATCTGTTCATACACGCCAAGATCAAATCTGCAATTTAATGCTTTTAAATTATTTTCTGTTTTATTATTTAAATATATATATGACGAATTACTTTTAGAAACAAATAAATTCACATGAGTATGCTCGTTGTTGGCAAATGAAATATGGCAGGTATTTTCTACGGCACTATGCTCGTAATCGGTTATTTAGATAAGAAGATCAATAACGAGTTATCTCGTAGCTGGCAAGGAAACATAGTTTGCTAATTACGATTATTCTTGTAGATGGCAGCGAACGTGTTAACAAATTAACAATTGCGTATTATCCAGACAACACTACCCTCCTCCGTACTCTAACATCTATCCACCCAACCGTCCTATAATATTTTTTTATTATTATTTTACAATTTTTAATTTTGATAATTATTTTCTTATTTATTTATTTATTTATTTATTTTTTTGCAATTTTTTATGCATGTATTAATTTGTTTTATAAGATCATTTAAGTATTAATTATATATTAAAAGAATATATGAATTTTTTTGTAAAACCATGATTTAATGCATCATAAATTAGTTTTTTTTAATATTATTGTTAATTAGATGAGAAGAACATAAACACTTTATTCTATATAAATGATTAAGGATTATATTACAATATACAGAATTATGAAGACAAAATTTAAAATTAGTAAAATGTATTAACTTTGAATATAAATTCTCTACATTTGTCATATAGATCAGTTATTGTTTTGTTTTCTTTTATTGTAATTTTAAGATCTAAAAAGTTAATTGTATAGTTAGATAGGAGGTTTTCCGTTAATTCTAAATTAGTAGGATAATCTACTGGAAATTGAGAAATATTAGTTTGATCAGTGGCAATTAAAATTATGTCATCAATATAACGATATAAATGTAGATTACTATTAGTAAAAGTACGTTCATAGTGATATAAGTCAGATAATAAACTGGATGTACATCCACCTTGTGGTATACCGACGTTCTGTAAATATAAAATGTTATCTTGCAAAAGATAATTATTATAGATCATGAAATTTGCTAAAGTTTTAAAATAAGCTATATCTATATTAAATGGTAAATCCAGTTTATGATGACACTTTTTAAATAATGCATTTATAATATTATGTAAATCTAATAAATCTATATTATTAAAAAGATCTTTGAAATCATATGTTGTTATATTGTTTACACATTTAAGATTTTTCTTAATATTGACCAGTTGATAGCTATTTTTTATACAATGTGTATTATCAGTGGTTGTCGTCAGTATATATATTTCATTGAAAATATTTAATGGAAGTTTATAGGCTATATTATTATATGTATTCCATCCAATAGTTACAGTCCTAAATTTAATTGATTTCTTATGAAATTTGGATATAATAACTAAATAAGAATAATTAAAGTTAATAGAGAAAATATTTAATAGTTTATAATAACTTTGAATTTCACGATTGTTTACTATTACATTTTCATTAGTTTTTTGAAAAGATTTATTAGAAGAAATACAGGATGTAAGAAGTTGGTGATAATAAGATTTACATATGATTGCATAATTATTAAAAGATTTGTCTGCATATGTAATAACATACTTTTTTTTGTAATTTAGTAATTTGCTAGAAAAACTGTTTTGTGTTAACAGTAACCAAATCCGAAATATTACATTTTAAAGCCTTAGTTAATTTTTCAATAGCTAGTACTTTCCATTGATTAAAATATTCAACAGGTTTATTGTATGAGATTGAAATTTTATAAATAAAAATATCTATATCATATGTAAACTGTTTTATAATAGAATTTACGTTAAATTTAAATGGAAGTCTATATTTAGTACCATAACACATTAGTTCCTTCAATTTAAAATCATTAACAATATTAAGATGTCCAGTGATTACATGTCCATGATCATTATTTATGTATTTTTTTTAGAGCGGGGTCATTGCATTTACACAGAAAAGTACTTGCTACAGATGTATTTTTTGAAAATGTATTACAATTAAAAATATTTCTACCGATTGTATTAGGATATTTAAAGGTTTTTGATATTTGAAGATTATTAATAGAAAAATAACAGCTTTATCATTAATTATAGAATTAATATTAATTTTATTACATATTTGATTTGAAAAAGTTATCATTTGAGTATAGTCCAGGCAATAGGGGATTTTACCTGGCAAAATTAATGGAAGTTCTGGAAATTGGCTTACTTTATGTTTTTGGGGTCGGTGAATTCGAATTTGTAACTTGCCACCAAAATTCCCCCCCCCCCCAAATTTTGGTAAAATGCCCCCAAAAATGGTTTTTATTAAAAAAATCAATTTTTTATTATTCTAGGGAAAAAGTATCTAGAAATTCAGAAAGTAGACAAAATTTGCAACAAATTAGATATATGACATTATGACTTAGGCTGAAGGGGAGGGGGGATCTGCCTCGGAACATGCGTCGCGGTGCTGCGTGGACTAAGTTGCGGAATTCCACTTAACCACTCACACGTTTACATTAGCCCTCCCATCTTCCCTCCGAACTTTCTCTAAAAGGTTTACTTTAAGTTTTTTGGGTCGCTGAATCCGAATTTTTAACTTCCCCCAAAAACCCCCCAAAATAGTTGTTTTTAACTTAAATTTCTTATTGTTTTAGGGAAAAGCATTACGAAATTCAGAAACTAGACAAAATTTGCAACAAATACGATATATGACATTATGACGTTGGATGAACGGGGAGAGAGGGGGCTGCCTCGGAACATGCACTGCGGCGCTACGTGCACTAAGTTATGAAGTCCCAGGCAATAGGGGATTTTACCTGGAAAAATTAATACTAGTTCTGGATTTTGACTCACTTTATGTTTTTTGGGTCGCTGAATCCGAATTTGTAACTTCCCACCAAAATTTCACCCGTCAACCTCCCCTCCCCTCCCCCCCCACACACACACGCACAAAAAAAAATTTATTTTTTGAAAAAATTTGGTTTTTGAGAAAAGCGCGCGGGGAATGTTCCGAGGCAGCCCCCTCTCTCCTCGTTTATCCTACGTCATAATGTCATATATTCTATTTGTTGCAAATTTTGTCTAGTTTCTGAATTTCGTAATGCTTTTCCCCTAAATCAATAAGAAATTTAAGTTAAAAACAACTATTTTGGGGGTTTTCAGGGGGGGGGGTTAAAAATTCGGATTCAGCGACCAAAAAAACTTAAAGTAAACCTTATAGAGAAAGTTCAGAGGGGAGATGGGAGGGCGAATGTAAACATGTGAGTAGTTAAGTGGAGTTGCGCAACTTAGTCCACACAGCACCACGGTGCATGTTCGGAGGCAGATCTCCCCTTCCCTTTCATCCTAAGTCATAATGTCATATATCTAATTTGTTGCAAATTTTGTCTACTTTCTGAATTTCTAGATACTTTTTCCCTAAAACAATAAAAAAAATTGATTTTTTTTTAATAAAAACCTTTTTGGGGGGGCATTTTACCAAAACTGGGGGAAATTGTGGTGGGAAATTACAAATTCGGATTCAGCGACCCAAAAACAAAGTAAACCAATTTCCAGAACTTCTATTAATTTTGCTAGGTAGAGCTCCTATACGGTCTCTATTGCCTGGACTAGTATTCGTGTTTTGAATTTTATGGTTTTTTTTTTTTTTTTTTTTTTTTTAATTAATGTTGAAAAGATTAACTCTAGTCATAATAAGATAAATATATATATCAGAAATGTTTAGAAAAAGATTTACTAAGAAATACATTTAAATGTTGTACAATCTGTTTCTTTTTAATAGCAAACATGTATTTTCGAATTAATAACCAGTTACAATTCTCTAAACAGTTGCTTTGAAGATTATTTATTTGTTTAGTAATATATTTTTTGGAAACTACAACTGCTAAAGAACATTTTTCTCGCTTTTTTCACATTGCTTTACGATTTAAATAGGATAAATTGGAGAATAATCAATAGTATTATTTATAGATGAAAACACTTTAACAGGTCTATTAAATATTTCACTTAAGTCCATATGGATGAATGGTGTTGTGATATTTCATATATGAAGACTCCATATAAAGACGTTCTAATTTATTTTTTAGAATTTGTAGAATTTCAATTGTCATATTTTTAAATTGATGTTTATGAAAATGCTGAATTTCAGCTGTAGACTGTATATTTTTTGCTTTGTTTTTGTTAGAGTCTGAACGATGTTGATTGATTCGTTTATGTAATTGAACCAAATGTTTCATCTATATATTTCAAGTCACATAAGTTGCACTTTATACAATAAATTACATTAAAGGCTTTGCAAATATTTGAAAAATTAGGATCTGAGACAATCTGTGACTGAGAAGCTTATGGAGAAGTCTTGCATCTAGCATCTAAACACTTGCGAAAAAATAATGGACGAGGAGAAGAGTATAAATGGTCACTGGATGTCGATCCAGGAACAACCCTATTATTGTTCCTGTACTGGGCACTACACTGCATAGATGCACAGTATATCTTGCTAGGATCGAGATTTTTACTCAGAACTGCCATTTTTTATATTTTTTTTTTATACATAGAAAATGCAATAATTGCAAAAATTAATATAAGTAAAATAAAATAAAAATAAATATCAATAATAAAAGATATTTAGTAATCTCGATTAATATAATTAATTTAATAATATTAAAATGTCTCGAGTATGAAATATAAATGAAAGTACATACAATATGTACAAATCAGATAAGCAGTGCTCAAAAACCTCCATTAATAAATCCATAACCATAATAATAACCTGCAGTGCAAAAACTACCATAGCAAGAAACCAATGGACTATTTAGTACAAAAAAGTCATAAATGACCATGTCAATAATCCAGAACCACGAATGACAATAACCTTGCAAAGACTGCCATAGCATTATCCCAAAGGACTTCTCAGTACATGTTAATATAAATTATACATATTACTAAAGCATTGTGAACATTTAATCTATTATTATAAATTATTTTTTGCTTCCCAATATTGATAAATAAAGAATAACTTTACAGGAAATTTTATGAAAGCAATAACCGAATAGTTAATTAAAACTATTGAACAGATATAGGACAATATCATACAATAATAAGAAAATACATATAACATATATAACGAGATTGATTAAATTCCTTTATTGAATCTTTGCGATGATAACAATGCAAAATTTAATGGAATTTCCTATGAAGAGGTATCAGATAACTACAGAGAAGAAATCAAATTGATAATGCACTAAGATTATGCGCAATTGCAGCAGAGATAAAAGCGTATAATATTTAAAAGATTGCTAAAAACATTTAGCTACCATGGTTATATATTTAAAAAATATATAAGATACCATTATTATTATCAATAAGGAAATAGTTCAAATTGAATGGTTGACATTCAAAATGAAAAGATATAATATAAAAACATCAGATACACTATATGGCCAAAGGTGACCGGTCACTTGCGATTTTTGACGTTTTGTTAAATATCTAGAAAAATACATGAGGAATTAACCTGAAACATCAGGTGTGTAAACAATATAGTATAAAAAGCAGAAAAACCAACGTTTAAAATGCACAAATAATGTATGAAAAGCAGCAAACAGCTGTATCGAATCTACTACCAAGATTCTTCTTCAGTGCAAGAAGGTGAAAAAGGAACAGCGTGCTAGAAAAAGCAAGGCTGAGCAAAATGATAGACAGAGACTCACTGGCTTATATACCCTATGCAGTTAGCGAAGGCGCCAAAACAACCAATGAGAGAGAAGCAGTGGAAATGACTGAGTGGGCAAGTAGCGACATCTACCGGAGAAGGAGAGAAAAAGAAACCAAAAAAAGGGGGGGGGGTAAATTAATGCTTTCCAAATACTTGGAAAATCAGGAGTACTAGATAAGTCATTGACTAAAGAGTGAGAATTTTTAATGATATGGTAAGCTTCCCAAAAATCAAGATCAAGGTTAGAAGAACTTTTTTGGATAATGATGGCTGAGGAAAAATCGAACCTATGTTGAGAAGACCAAGAATGTTGAGCAATAGAAGAACGTTTGAGCTCCTGATTTTTAACATAACCTTCATGCTCTTTTAAACGAAATCTAAGAGCACGTTTAGTCTGGCCCATATAAGAAAGGCCACACTGGCAAGAGATTTGGTAAATGCCCTAATTATCTAGGCGATCAACGGGGTGTTTGAGATTTGAAAAAGTGATTTTATTAACAGGAGAAAAAATAACTTTAAAATCAAACCTTTTTAGGATTTTAGCAACTTTCTGACTGATTTTAGGAAAAAATGGTAACACAACTGAAGTATTAGAGTTGGAATTAGAATGCTTTTCAGAATGGACGGATTTCATCAATTTCTTAGAAATAGAATCAATAATATTAGAGGAATAACCACGATCAACAGCAATAGCTTTGAGGTAATTAAGTTCAGCACTAAGTAACTGAGGAGTGGAACAAATATTAGTAGCCCGAAAAACAAAAGTATTGAAAGCAGCAAATTTCTGATTAGGGGGATGAGAAGAATACCTGTGAGGGGGGAGACTGACAGCAAAAGGTTTACGAAAGACGGTAGTCTGAAAGCCATTTTCACAACGAATAACAAGGACATCCAGGAAAGAAAGACAGTTATTGGTCTCAATTTCAGAGGTAAATTGAATGCAGGGATCAATGGAATTCATAATAGAGAGAATATGATTAATATCCGAATTCATTTCAGCCAGAACATAAACATCATCAACATAACGAACATAGAACGGAAATTTTTAAATTTCAAAAAGTTTGACCTCAAAATAGTGCATATAAATATCGCATAAAATTGGACTAAGAGGATTACCCATAGCCAAACCATCAATCATACGGAAGAAATTACCATTGAAAACAAAAGTATTTTGCAGCAAGCAAGTGCGAGTGAGAAGGATAAGCTCCTCGATTTCAAAATAAGAGAAATGGAATTCACAAAGCCTTTTCTTGAAGCAATCTAAAGCCCCCTCAACCGGAACGTTTGTAAATAATCATTTAACATCAAAAGAAACCATCATGTGACCCTGTGGCGTAAAATTATGAAGTTTTTTAACAAAATCAAAAGAATTCTTAACAGTGAAACAGTTACTGCTCAAAAGTGGGGAAAAAACAGAAACTGCTTTTAATATTGTTGCACAAAGGCTTTATTTGCTATTTTTATGTATTTGGCGATAACGGGCCTTTATTCCTCTGTGATTTTTTTTTTTTTTCTTCTCTTCTCGCAATGTCTCAAATCAATAGGTTTTGTAATTTACGATTAAAAAAGTACAGGTTTTTGAAACACTTACATTTCCTACTTGATTGTAGGTGTAAGAATGTTATTCCTAAATTCATTTCCATATGTTGTAATTTATTTTCTTCAAATAGGATTGACAAGGTCTTATTTCATTCTAAATTAGCTTTTTTAAGAGCTTTGATTCAAGAGACTCGCCACAAAATTGCTCATATAGAGCGCGAGTTATATTCTTTACATATCAGCCTCGCTAATTCTACACCTGATTTTGAGTCTATCGACAGAAGGTCATGGAACAGAGTTCTCACAGCTTCTTCTGTTCATTGTTCGGTTTTAAAGAAGAAATTTAATACACTTTGCGGAAGTTCTGTCGCTAATAACTGCAGTAATTTGCCTCTTTTTTAACCAAAACGCTGTTGTCAATCTTTCTAGTGCTCCTTTAAGTAACAATCAGCTCGATGCTCTCAAATTGAATAACAATTTTTCTGTCTCTGCTATTCCTTCTTTACCTAATCTTATTGCTCCTATTGAAAGAGCCTTTAAGCAGAGCACTCTATCTTCTTCTCAGAAAGAGTCTATTAGGCATCTCATTGCCAATACTGTTAATTTCAATTCTAATGTTTATAAGCCCAATCTTAAACATCCTGTTAAACAATGTCTGAAAAATTTGCATTCTGATCCAAACTTAATTATTACTAAGGCCGACAAAGGTGGTCAGATTGTTCTTCCTCTCGACAAATCTACGTATTTGGAAAAATCCCATAAATTAATTAATGATGGTCCATATATGGATATCCGCAAAGGCCCTTCCACTAGTGAAATTAACTCTATAAAGTCTGCCATCAAGTCTTCTTCCATTATTCCTGCTAACTTTAAGAAGTCCCTTATTCCATCTATTGCACATTGTGCCAGGTTTTATGCTTTACCTAAGGTCCATAAACCTGACATTCCTTTTAGACCTATTGTCTCTAGTATCGGTACAGCTTCTTATAAGCTTGCCAAATATTTAGTTTCTGTTTTTTCCCCACTTTTGAGCAGTAACTGTTTCACTGTTAAGAATTCTTTTGATTTTGTTAAAAAACTTCATAATTTTAAGCCGCAGGGTCACATGATGGTTTCTTTTGATGTTAAATCATTATTTACAAACGTTCCGGTTGAGGGGGCTTTAGATTACCTTAAGAAAAGGCTTTGTGAATTCCATTTCTCTTATTTTGAAATCGAGGAGCTTATCCTTCTCACTCGCTTGTCGCAAAATACTTTTGTTTTCAATGGTAATTTCTTCCGTATGTTTTACGGTTTGGCTATGGGTAATCCTCTTAGTCCAATTTTATGCGATATTTATATGCACTATTTTGAGGTCAAACTTTTTGAAATTTTAAAATTTCCAATTTCTATGTTCATTATGTTGTTGATTTTTATGTCCTGGTTGAAATGAATTTGGATATTAATCATATTCTCTCTATTATGAATTCCATTGATCCCTGCATTTAATTTACCTCTGAAATTGAGACCAATAACTGTCTTTCTTTCCTGGATGTTCTTGTTATTCGCTGTGAAAATGGCTTTCAGACTACCGTCTTTCGTAAACCTTTTGCTGTCAGTCTCCCACCTCACAGGTATTCTTCTCATCCCCCTAATCAGAAATTTGCTGATTTCAATACTTTTGTTTTTTGGGCTACTAATATTTGTTCCACTCCTAAGTTACTTAATGCTGAGCTTAATTACCTCAAAGCTATTGCTGTTGATCGTGGTTATTCCTCTAATATTATTGATTCTATTTCTAAGAAATTGACGAAATCCGTCCATTCTGAAAAGCATTCTAATTCCAACTCTAATACTTCAGTTGTGTTACCATTTTTTCCTAAAATCAGTCAGCAAGTTTCTAAAATCTTAAGAAGGTTTGATTTTAATGTTATTTTTTCTCCTGTTAAAAAAATCACTTTTTCAAATCTCAAACACCCCGTTGATCACCTAGATAATTGGGGCATTTACCGAATCTCTTGCCAGTGTGGCCTTTCTTATATTGGCCAGACTAAACATGCTCTTAGATTTCATTTAAAAGAGCATGAAGGTTATGTTAAAAATCAGGAGCTCAAACGTTCTATTGCCCAACATTCTTGGTCTTCTCAACATAGGTTCGATTTTTCCTCAGCCATCATTATCCAAAAATTTTCTTCTAACCTTGATCTTGATTTTTGGGAAGCTTACCATATCATTAAAAATTCTCACTCTTTAGTCAATGATTTATCTAGTACTCCTGATTTTCCAAGTATTAATTTAATTCTTTTTTGGTTTCTTTTTCTCTCCTTCTCCGGTAGATATCGCTACTTGTCCACTCAGTCGTTTCCACTGCTTCTCTCTCATTGGTTGTTTTGGCGCCTTCGCTAACCGCATAGGGTATATAAGCCAGCGCATCTCTGTCTATCATTTTGCTCAGCCTTGCTTTTTCTAGCACACTTTTCCTTTTTCACCTTCTTGCACTGAAGAAGAATCTCGGTAGTAGATTCGAAACAGCTGTTTGCTGCTTTTCATATATTATTTGTGCATTTTAAACGATGATTTTTCTGCTTTTTAATATTGTTGCACAAAGGCTTTATTTGCTATTTTTAAGTATAGTATAAGTCATATAATTCCGCGAATATTTTTTCCCGAAACCCTGTAGGGGATTGTCAAAAAATTGAAAAAGAACGAATGTCTTTTGGATAATCCTGTAAAAACTAGTGGAGCAAAAGCGTTTAAACTCCAGATTATTAATAAGTGGCTTATTGTAATATACTGTGTTCATTTTTATGAAGATAGCATGTATACCGTAGAGAAATTAAGGTTTTTATAAAAACATAATTTTTTGACGTTTTGTTAAATATCTAGAAATATCCATGAGGAATTAACCTGAAACTGCAGGTGTGTAAACAGTATAGTATAAGTCATATAATTCTGCGAATATTTGTTCCCGAAACCCCATAGGGGACCGTCAAAAAATTGAAAAAGAACGAATATCTTTTGGATAACCCTGTAAAAACTAATGGAGCAAAAGCGTTTAAACTCGAGATTATTAATAAGTGGCTTATTGTAATATACTGTGTTCATTTTTATGAGGATAGCAAGTATACTCGTAGCGAAATTAAGGTTTTTATAAAAACAATCCCAAATTTCGCCAAGTTTTTTGCTTATTTGCAGAGTTCTTAATATAAAAAAAAGTTCTTTTCAGAAAATATGACAAAGAACATTGTACACAGTACTCTGCAGTCAGAATTAAAAAATAATAAAAATTGGATGAAAAATGAGCAGATTTACTAAAAAATGTTTCACTGCACATGCGTGAATACAATCAAAATATAAAGTGCATAATGTGTTAGCTAAATGTATAGAGCAACTTTTGTAAAAGTCTCAAAAACATCGTTTATAGAATAAGCTCAAAATCCGTTGTTCCCAAAATGAAACAAAACGATGAGGGGTTGTATTCAAATACAGTAGTACGTGCAATACTGCGCATGCTAAATTGGCACTAATCAATTAATATATGGATACATACAACCCCTCATGTTTTTGCTTCATTTATAAAATAAACGGTCAAATGCGAGTATTACTCACGCTCAGAGGGTTCCTACAATTAAATATATGAATTATTAACTGTATTATTAACAAAATCGCTGCTAAAAGAAAAATCAGACTTCATTAAAAAAACTATACAACGTAACATTGGGTATAGCTGTAGGGGGGACTAGGGAGGGTTGACCATAAGAGAGCCTTAACCCACCCATCAGTTTTTATATTTAAAAGAATTTCAGAGTTTTATCAATAGGTGTCAACCAAAGCTTCTAGAATGCTCAAACAACTGTCTTTGTTTTATACAGATGATCGAAATACGTGTGGAAAAAATCAATTCTGAAGAGTCTTCAGCCTTAAAGTTGTGTTTTTTAGAAATATTTTGAAAGCTTTTCTCAGGTAAAATATATCAGAAATTTAAGTAAGTAGGTTTTAAGTAATGCAGAACTATCAAGCTTTCATTCCAGACATAAAGTTTGTACAGTAAGTTAAGCTTAACGTAACAATGTGCTATTCTTTAGAAAAGGGATATGTGAGAAGGCTTGACCCAGTCAGTGTGAGGGAGAGTTGACAGATGCTCAAGGCTCCCTTAAGTGCTTTTGGAAATACTTTTATTATACACTGTGCATAATGAAATGTTAATAATTATATGCATAAAAGGATGTAAATTTATTCTGTAAAGCTACAGTAAATTTGGGGTGATGGAAAAGAAAATGTTTAAAACTGATTAAAAAAAGGTATGAAAAATTGCTATAGTATCCACAGCAACAAAAAATTTAATGAAATATAAATTGGAAAGTTGATAGGAACTTTTTTCCATTTAAATTTTACTTTCAATAGGAATAGAAACAGTGGAAAAGACTAGAAACGACTAGAAAGTATGAAACCAGCAATCTTTAACCATTCAGTACCATTGGTATGTTTATTAAACCACTTAATTTTAATTCCCAAACGTCACAATGGCACCAGAATTTTGCTAAAATCGTTTCCATTTAATATGTATGTGAAATATTGCCTTTTTTTTATTTTCAAACAAATTTGCTCGTAAATTCCGGTGCCTCTGATTTATTTCAACATTAAGTACTGAAAGTACTAATTAACCCCTGAAAGGGTTAAAAGGTGTTAATGATAAAATAAGTGCTCATGCGGCTACAAAAGAAAATAGCACCGATCAAAAAACTTTAGGAAGATATGTAGACAAATTTCACCAGGATGAATAGTGAGATGAAGCCAAACTATGTGACAACTAGAGTTGTCAGGTCGAGTGTCAAAAAATAGGACAAGGAGATAAAAAAAAAAAAGGCGGGACAGAGATTCCTAAATCCGGACATAATAGTGCACGAAAACCTATGTAAACGGAACCTGTCGCTAACGGAATATGTCTTAAATGTTAAAAATTCATTCTTCCTGCTGTACAATTGAGGGGCTCACAACTATAGTAGATCAAGTCCACTTAAAAAAAATAATGAGATAGCTCATGTAGAAGGTGCAGTAAACTGTGTTTTATCTACTGCCATAGTGAACCAAGTCTGTAGTTCACACACTTTCTCATATATTGCATCTGTGTCCACAGTTGGCGAAGTAATACAAGAAACCTTCACAACCATACTGAATCAAGTCCATTCATCAGTGTACTATTCCATCACTACTTTTTTATCTGTGACCCATTACTGTCTAAATCTTGTCTCATTGCTATCAAAAAAGTTTTATTTTAAATAAGTAGCGATTTCAAAATTTGATGAAAAATAAATGTTCGTGAATCAGATGTATAAACTATGAATGGAAAATAATATTGTATTTGATGATCAACCCCCTCCTCTCGGTAAAAAAAACTGCAAAAATACCGACAGCGTTTTTCTTAAAAAATCATTACAAGGAAAAAAAACTCTAATCACATAGTTCGATCTCATGCCTAGAGAGGAATCTACAACAAAGAATAAAACCCACCGTCAAAGAGAAATTCTATTACAAAGTCTTCAGCAACAAAAAGTTTAATTTACACTTCAAGCCGCCTAGTAGAGATACATGTAAATTATGTGATGGCATATCAATCAAGCTCTAGACAAAAAATGGTGAAAACACTTGAAAAAGTCTTGAAATCGAAGGAGAGCTCCACTTGCGGATAACTAAACAGGCTAGAGAGAAAATGAAAACTGAAAAATAAAAGCCTGAGATGAAACTTTCTGCTGTACATTCGACTTGCAAAAAGCACTACCCTTTCTAAAATTTCAATGTACATAGCTTATTATAAACGCAATCTACATGTTTATAACTTTGGGGGTGCATTCCTTTAATAATAATATGGGATACATGTACGTCTGGGATGAAATACTGGAAGGAAGAGGTCCTCAAGACCTTTCTAGCATTTTTGCAAGACACCAGCAGAAAGTTCTAACTTGATTGAAGCAGCAACTATCAAGAAACAGAACATCTATGTTCCTGGAGACTGGAAGAAAACTGTTATGAATGCAAAGAGGAAATATCTTAAATTTGATGTCACTGAAAATAAGAATTCCAACTTTTTTTCTACTAACAGCTTTGGTACAAAGTATCACAAACAGAAAGAAGTATACCGCGGGAACTTGTTTTAGTTGGGCGGATATTGGATGGCTGCAAGTTGTGAGAGGTTATCTTTTTATGTTACTGTTGAAAGAAACCCTCAATATTGATCAACCTTTCCGCAAAGTAAATTTGTAAAATCGGGGTCGTGGACGTAAGTTACTTTCTTTGTCAAATGTCAATCAAGATGCGTTGTTCGTGAGCCATTCAAATTACTTTGGCCAAAAAGAAAGATATGATGGATCTTCTGCATTACATTCCGCCAATTCATCATGTTTACTTCAAGAATCTTCCAGCAGGGTTTCCTCTAGAGTACATCATGTGACATTGAAGTTAGTATTGTGCACAGTGAATGATTTACGATAACTGGTAATATCTTTCTCTGAGTGAAAAATAGAATAAGTAAATGTAAATCAAGAGTTTTTGTAATCATAATAAACAAGTCTTTATTTTCACATGGAAATTTCACAACCATTCAGGACCAAGTCATTTTTCTTTTTTTAACATATAAATTTTCAATAGAAATATTAATTTGTCATTTGTAAAAGTAGCGCGCAATAAAAATGGTACTTTAAATTGAATATTACCACATATAATTCCTATAAATCACTTCACCTGAATTAATTATTTATTAAGAACTTTAAAGCGTTATTATTCACAATAAAGAAAAATGGACTTGGTCTACTATGGTTGTGAGTCCCTCAATTATACCTGGTCAGACAAAATCCTGTTTAAAATAAAAATTTCCCCTCCCTTACTTGCGATTGCATCTAAACAGGTTTGTTTAAAGACCATATTTTCAAAAATATTTTTTATAATAATTAAAGCATGTAGCTTAAAGTTATTTTGCTTTTTTTTTTTTTAACTGATTTTATTTTTATTCACAAATATTTCAATATAAAACAAAGTGGGGTGAAACCTCCCATATAGTGGGTCAAGCCTTCCATAGGTGGAGAACCTTGACCCATTATTTTCTCATTATTAAAATCAATCATTTTTCAAATTTATTATATATTACACTTATGCAGCAATTGTATTTAGATAACTGATTGTATAACGAATAAAATGATATATAAAACTTTATTCTACGTTCAATATTTAAAAAATATCATTTTGTAAAAAGTAGGTCAACCCTCCCCTATATACTAGAAAAGTATGAATGAGTATACCATAAAAGTTCAGAGATATGAAGCCTAAATAACATCTAATATTGCTATTCAGTATAACTTTTTTTATAAATCTTATCCTAATCTGTTATAATGAACTTAATTCAGTACTGATAATAAAAGTAGTCAATATTTTAACTTTATTTGGAACTTCATAAAACTAAATTCAGCATAGTAATAATCTTTTCTTTTTACAGTGTAGCTAAAACAAAATCCTTGTTCAAAGTTTAAACTTGGCATTGTGCTAGGCGCGCTTCGAAAGCAGGCCGCAAAGTTGCCACGCTGACTTGGACCGTGCCGCATTTTTTCAGATCGGTTTTTAATTAACTTTTAAAGACACCTGAGGCGTATTGAGAGATCCACTCAATGCAAACTAGTCGCGAATCCCATAGTATTTGTGACTAATTCTAATTAAATTAGTATGTTTTTAAGAATTTGACGTTTATTGCTTTTATGCTGCTACTGGGTATTGCATTACACAAATATATGATTAAAAGTTCTTATCTAGGCTTTAATAGCCGATGCATACATGCCAACATCTGGTAATTATTCCGGAGTCTGATCCCAGATGAACATGTTTTCAACCGGAAATTTTATTTCATCAGAAATTTAAAAACAAAATCTAAAATGAACTTGTAGAAATAAGACACATTCCCTTATATAATTTTTTCCGGTTTAAAACATGCTTGCCTTGGATCAGACTCCGGAATAATTAACAGATTGTTGCATTTATGCCGATGGTATATAGAGAATGCCGCCCCTATCATTATGCATGTCCAAACCGCACGTGTTTTTAAGGGTTAATATCTTGGTTAATTACAGACGTTTTATTTCGAAAATTATTACCAACAATGTTTTTATACTTCTGCTATGATAGGTACCTTCAGCGCTCCTCAACACCTTTGCTGAATGCCCGCAAATCGAAATTTGTGAGAAACGGAAAAATGCTCTTTTCTCAAAAACTATGCGACCTAGGGTAATCGCTGTAATTTTCCTGCAAGGTTTAAATTACCATCTACTATCTCTAATTTTTTCATAATTTTAGCTTCAGTAGATTCGGAAATAGATGGGGGAAGGGGGGGGGGGGTCGGAGACATATTTTTGCCCTACATTTTTAATGATATTTCTGCAAATATAATTCCTGAAATTAAAAGAAATTTATTTTTGAGTTCAGCGTTACGAAAGCTTTCACACGATATACAAAGAAAAGATTTTTTTTCCCCAAGTAACTTAATTAGCCCCCTACATTTTTTCTAAATATATTTGTAAATGTTTAATAACCTGTAAATATGTGGGTCAATAGTCTTGGTTACTTCCCCCAATTTTAACTTTCGACGTTAAATAGTTTACGAGTAAAATGCTGTGACAGACAGACAGACACAGGAGCGATTTTATAATGGTTCTGTTTTTACTTTTTAAGTACAGAACCCTAAAAAGCATTAAATTTCAAATTAATGAACTTTACATGCACCTGGATTCTTTTTAGAAACATTATATGTTATAATATCTCTCTTGTAATGTGTGTGTAAAGAAACATTTTTCGGATCTGGAACAGTAAAAAAAGAGAAATGTCTCTTGATCTTACATGACTGGTTTACGAAAGTATAATATGTCCTTTTTCCGAGTTTCATGACAGTTTCAAACAGAAGTCCTTTATCTTCGGAAACCAATACATTTTCAAGATTTAAAGAAGCCTTTCTGAAAATAAAAAGTTACTTTTGCTGCCATTAATTTTCAGAAACATTTACGAGTAGTTTTTACTGTTTTCTCAACCTAGTATCAACACAAACACCGGTTTTTTAGATGCTATCCATTCTCAAGCGAGCATTTTCATGTTCACTGTAGGGGAGACCGGGTCTGTAGGGGAGACCCATTGTAGTTTTGCAGCGTTACCCACATTCAGTGGACATTTACTACAATTTTTCTTTTTTTTGCGATAAGTAATTTTTTGTTGCTTCATTCTTTTTCTAATTTCTAATACTCATATTAATAATTACTATTTAACTTGTGTAGTTTTTCATAGTGTATGATTAACTCTACCTACTCCATATGCGACTTACTGGGATTTTTTATGTTTAGAAGGTTAATTCACCCCATTTTGTAAAAAAAATTGTTATGGGGCTAGTAGGCGCATTGAACACGGGGCAAGTTGGCTTAGTGCACCAACCAACCCCGTTACATTGTTGCGTAATATTTTCTGCTATTGTATCCCATTTGATGAATTACTTTTTTATTACAGAAAACATGCATAATTTACAAAGAAAAACTGATCAGGGTAAAACACTGAAGAGTGTTATAAGAAATGCTGTGGATGCTCTATTAATTAACGGATGATTTATTAGGCAAACTGCTGGAGCTTTTAATATGCCTTCGAGAAGTCTGACCCGATATTGCCAAATTATGAAGAATGAAGTTCAACCGAGTGGCTGTGTTCATAACTCACCTATGACAGGCGAGAAGCCAGATGTTCAAAAGATTCAGTATCAACTTTTTTGGTTTTCTCTCCAGCAGTCACTGCAGTTCCCCTGATTTCAGCTTAAGATGTTCGACCATTAACTCATGAGGATGTTAGACAATTACAAAAGACAGAATTAAGAAAAATAGGGAAAAATAGACATAGGAAAACGGGAACCACAAGAATAGTGACAGATTCACCAAATCTAAAGACATTGAAAGAGGAAGAGGAAGCACAAAAAAGAAGGAAATAAAGGAACAGAACAAGTTGGCCAAAGGTAAAGAGATAATAAAGAAAACTTCGTTTTCTTCTACAAAAAAAAAAAAAAAGAAAGAAAAGAAAACTTGTAATTGAGAAAAGCACGAATCTTTACAATAGATCAGATGATGAGGAATATTATTGTCTGGTGTGTGTTGGTACTTTAAAAACAGCAAACACAGAGAAAAGTGGGTGCAATGCAATCTTTGGGCACACGAGGCTCGCACAAACGAAGACCACTCGATTTTACATTTGTGATAACTAACTCTGATGATGATATCGAGTAGGATAAAAGTTAATGTTTATTCATTAGTTTTATGTCTGCATAATTAAGAAATTGCATTGTACAGGAATAATTCCTTTGTTTAAAGTTGCTGGTAATAATAAAATTGATTTTTCTTAACTATGTGTCTTATTTGAGATCATTTAACTTTTTATGAAGCGTGTGCAAACTTACCCCCATAGGTATAGGCAACATGCCCCACGACGGGATAGGTTGGCACAAATTTTTCCTTTTATTTCAGGCTTTCTCTAAACATAAACTACAAACTTAGAACTCCGGATATTTATTGTCAAATGTCATTGCTTTAAAAGTGCAGTGAAATTTTGTTAAAAAACAAACCAAATAATTAATAAAAATCATTAAGTAAAATCTGCGCTACTAACCCCGGTCTCCCATATGCAGGACTTTCCTTGTAACAGGAGGCATCTTTCTATATTGCAAAAGAAGTTGCTTAATTTCATTTGTAAAAAAACTGATTCCGCATCTAGCAAGGGAATATCCCCAACTGTCAGTTCTGGATTTTGACAATAGTGGTATCGTTCGAAAGCTCTTCTCGCGAGGATCAAGAAATGCATAATAACTATACTCCCGAATGCAATTAGTTTACAAGATATGGGCCCTTTACTGTTTCGAAAGAACATAAATAAAGAAGGAAAAAATAATATGAGATTTCTGCAAAAGCTATTGAAGGTAGGAATTTTGTCTTAAAATTAATCATGATAGTGGCCTTTACAATAGTGTGTAAATGAGAATGCTATGCTGGTACTGGACAGATGGAGTGCCCGAACAGATGAAAATTTATTCATCAAAAAACTAGGTTTTGCGATACAGCCAGTCTTCCTCCAGCTGGATCGATAAAATACCTTCAGCCACCGTTTACTTCTTCAAGACTACAAATACTTGGTAAAAAAAAAATGGGAGAATATTCAAAAAATCATCGAAGTATTCCCTTTGATGTTAACACTATTATTATAGAAGACATACTAAAAATAAACCACTGACCTACAACCAGCTCTTCACCTACTTTCGATGCAATTCGTCAATATGCTTTACAAAAGGTTTCAAAGCGTACACGAATCCAGTCTTTCGATCAGTAAAATATGTATTCTTCACTCTTAATAAACAAACCCGCGTTGGCTGTTAAACAATAATACCCTTCATCGTTTGTCTGCTGTTGGAAACACTTGTGTTTTCAACACTTTTATGTAGAAACACTATCATGATTAATTCTAAGTCAAAATTCCTGCCTTCGATAGCTTTTGAAGGAATCTCGTGCTGTTTTTTCTTTTTTTTATTTCTCTTCTTTGGAAACATAAAAGGCTTCATATCTCTTGAACTATTGGATTCGCAAGTATAATTCCTATACATTATTTTTATCCTCGTGACAAGTGCTTTCAAACTATACCACTCGTCAAAATCCAGAACTGACAGTTGGGGATGTTCCCTAGTAAGACTTTTGATCCTCTTTTCAGAATCTGAACATATTGCTCTGTTTGGTCTTCAGTAGCCGGATGGTACGAAGCACTTACCATTAGTTTTACACTGTAGTTTCTTTAAAAATATTTTATTGTAAAAATCTTATCAAAAGTAAATTAAAGATCATTATTTAAAAATAAGGGATACCCACATCTGGCAAAAAATGAAGAGAAAAAAACTATATCCAGCAGTCGTATTAACACTATGTCATCCGCACGTCCAATCTAGATTCTTTCGTGCCGCGCCGGTAGAACTGACTTGCATCATTTTGCTTATCACCGGCGGTTTTTGAGGATTCTTGAGAGACAATAAATCGTCAAGTTTACTAATCTTATCGTCTGTTCCCAAAAGTTCTCAATCCTGTCCCTCTATTTTCTCGAAATTGTGAGGATATACATATGTAAATAAGTAGAAGATTTTTTTTGTATTATATGTTTATTTTATATTTTGTTGGATACTTAGCATTTATCTTTTAAATGAAATGACGCAAAGCAATCTCCAAGGTGTAGCGCAACTCCACAAGATTTACACATTAAATTAGTTCTCATTTTTTTGTTTTTGTAACACACACCTTTTGCGTTTTCGGTTATTGGTTTCTGAAATACGTATCAGCTGGTGTCCCTTCATGTAGGCGGAAAGTCTATTAATTGAGAATGACTCGAACCACATGATGTACTAGGGACCTACAAGTTCTCTTCAACAGGTGAAAGATCTTTTATCCATGATTCACATATTTTTAATAAAAAAAATCATGAAAGTGGAGATTCTTGGATCCTGCATTATAATGTTGTTGCAGTATGAACACACTGTATAAAGCACAATTAAAGAGGTATAAAGAAACTTTTTTTTTTTTTTTTTTTTTAACCATTGTATGGTTTTCCTGTATATACGATAATAGCTGAGAAATTGATCTGTTCGATCTACTCCCTTCATGTATTTATTATAATCCAAAATACTAGCGTTTTTTTTTTTCAGAGTCAACTAAATTGGTATTGTGTATGGTAGAAGTTGTTCTTATCTTTTCATCTTTGATGCTTTCCATACTTGCGTTAGTACTTCTCTTCGTTGACATTTGGTTTCAAAAATCCTCTCTGTTCTGTCGCAGCATTCCATAAACCCGAATTTTCTTCGTAAGCAAATTTTCCACAAGTTCGACACTGTTATAGTAGTTATCCATGTATAGATGACGCCATTTTCCACAAACATTTTTCAATAGTTTTATCACTGTATCCTTTAAAGGTTTTCTAATGCCAGAGTATATTTTGAAGTGCAAAATATATCACGTAATGGAATCGCACAGCATCTGGACAAGTATATCATATTTCGCAATTTTTATTGGGTTATAAACTTTAAAATTCAATCGTCCACGCCATGGTATCATTCTTTCATTTATTGTAACATTCTGACCAAGATTAAAGTTTTCTTCAAACCTTTTTATGAAATAATCAATTATACCTTGTACTTTCAACAGTCGATTGGCATTATCAGATATATTACTATTATATGAGAAATGTAAAAAAGATAATATCTGATGAAATCTATTGTGAGGCATCGTTTTGCCAAATATTGGTGTTTCTAATAGTGGATTCGCCAACAAATTATCGTACATCCTTGATTTTTTAATGAATCCCAAAAGAATAATAAGCCCAAACCATTTTTTAAGTTCGACTGCCATAACATCGAAAATTTTTGCACTTTCTTTATCGGTTTCCTCCTGATGGAATTTTGGTTGTAGTATCTGTTCGTTTCGGTACAATAAATTCAAATAAATTGTTCACTATAAATAGTTCCAAGTGACATCCTCGACATTCATTGTCTCTCTGGGAAATACATTAGGACCCAGAGATCCTTTGAATGCATTATTGTTTCTTGGTAAATCAAAATCTGACCACTCTATACTGTTATCTTCGTCTGATTCTTCCATATCACTTATCAACGGTAGCGTTCGCCGAATTCTCCATCTATGTATTTCAGACATGGGTGCAAGTTTGATATTTGGCCAAGCCTGAAAGAAAATATTTTGAATGTTCCCCCCCCCCCCCCCCCCACTAAATGAGCACATAAGCACGTGCCGATGCACCACTTACTCAAAACCCAACACATTAAACATTATATGTCGATGCACGTAAAACATTCATATTTATGTAAACAGTATTTGAAAAGTTTAATTCATCCAGGCTACAGCTAAAAATAATGAAGTTGACATGCTATGACACATAAAACGGGGAAATACTTAAGAATATGCATCGGCACACTTATACACAATGTTTTTGTAATTTTAAAAATATCTTCCCATAAATGACATTTTAAAAAAAAATTACCTCAAATATCTGCAAATCAATCTTGTTAATTTCTAAGATAGTTGTCTTTCTTTCATTTTTTAAAATTTTTGATTACAAAGCACTGTTTGAAAAATATCCGTCTCATATCTGCTTTTAGATTACAATAAAACTAAGTTCACTACCTTAACAACTAGTAATTAACAATATGCAGTTTAACATATAAATTGCAGAAAAATGGGTATAAAGCAAAAATTTTACAGTTTACTATATGTGGAAGCAGCAGTTAAAAAAAAAAGTGTTCAATCATTTGAGGAAAAAATACCTAACTAAATAAAAGTACCTTAAAAGAAAGTTTAAAATAACTCAAAGAATACTAAAATGCAAATTACACTGATAATAGAAATATAAATTACAGCAAATGAAATTATTAAAGTTCTATCATATTTTCATTTTATTTCTGCAAGCATTAACAATTTTTTTGCATGTAAAATTACCATCAATTTAATAAAATTCACTAGAATTATAAAAGAAGAAAGTCAATTGGATATCTTCTTTTTATAAAAATAGGAAATATTCGTGTTTTTTCCGGACTATTTGATGAAAATTGCATTTTCTGCAATCCTTTTAATGAAATTTGCATTTTTCTTTGATCCCTTAACAAAATTTGCATTTTTCCCTCGATCCCTTGACGAAATTACTGTTTTTTTCCCACAATCCCTTGACAAAATTTGCGTTTTTTCCACAATCCCTTGACGAAATTTGCGTTTTTTCCACAATCCCTTGACGAAATTTGCGTTTTTTCCACAATCTTTTGCCGAAATTTGCGTTTTTCCACGATCTTTTGCCGAAATTTGCGTTTTTCCACGATCTATTGCCGAAATTTGCGTTTTTCCACGATCTATTGCCGAAATTTGCATTTTTCCACGATCTATTGCCGAAATTTGCGTTTTTCCACGATCTATTGCCGAAATTTGCATTTTTCCACGATCTATTGCCGAAATTTGCATTTTTCCACAATCTTTAACCAAAATTTGCATTTTTTACGATCTTTAACCAAAATTTGCGTTTTTCTTTGGCCGAAATTTGTGATTTTTCTATGATTTTCCGATGAAATTCGCATATTTTTCGCGATCTTTCGACGAAATCCGCACATTTTACAATATCTTCTGACAAAATTTGCATTTTACCGCCATCTTTTAACGAAAATTGCATTTTTTTTCTGCGATCATTTGACAAAAATCATGTTTTTTCCACGATCATTTGACGAAAGTCACATTTTTCCGCAATCCTTTGACGAAAATAGTGTTTTTGCGATCTTTCAATGAAAGTCGCGTCTTTTACGTGATCCTTCGATGAAAATCTCATCTTTTTCACGATCTTTTGGCAGAGATCGCATCTATTTCACGATCTTTTGGCAGAGATCGCGTCCATTTCACGATCTTTTGGCAGAGATCGCGTCCATTTCACGATCTTTTGGCAGAGATCGCGTCCATTTCACGATCTTTTGGCAGAGATCGCGTCCATTTCACGATCTTTTGGCAGAGATCGCGTCCATTTCACGATCTTTTGGCAGAGATCGCGTCCATTTCACGATCTTTTGGCAGAGATCGCGTCCATTTCACGATCTTTTGGCAGAGATCGCGTCCATTTCACGATCTTTTGGCAGAGATCGCGTCCATTTCACGATCTTTTGGCAGAGATCGCGTCTATTTCACAATCTTTTGGCAGAGATTGCGTCTATTTCACGATTCTTTGACAGAGACCGCATCATTTTTCCAATCTTCTAGCGGAGATAGCGTCTTTTTCGAGATCCTTTGACAGAAATCGCGTTTTTTCTGCAATCTTAACAGAAATTGTGTCCTTTTAGTGATTCTTTGACAGAAATAGAACCGTTTCTTCTGAGATTCTTAGACAAAAATCAGTTTTTCCGCAATCCTTTGACGAAAAGTGCTTTTTTTTTTTTGCGATGCCGTAACGAAAATCGTGTCTTTATCGCTATTCTTTGACGGAGACCGTATCATTTTTACGATCCTTTGATGGAGACTGCGTCTATTTTGCGATACTTTTAAGGAAATAGTCTTTCCCGCAATCCTTTGAAGGAAATAGCGTCTTTTTCGTGATCATTTAACAGAAAGCGTTTTTTCTGAGATCATTTGACAAAAATATCGTGCATTTTTTGCGATCCTGTCACGAAAATCGCGTCTTTTTCATGATCCTTTGACGAAAAGCGCGTCTTTTTTGCGATCCTTTGACAAAAATCCCATCATTTTCGCGATCCTTTGACGAAAATCACGTCATTTTCATGATCCTTTGACAAAAATCACGTCATCTTCGTGATCCTTTGACAGAAAGTATTTTATCCACGATCCTTAGACTTACTGCATTGTTTCCACGGAAATTCAGATTGTCTGAAATTTTTGTCTGGAGTTATTTTAAGCCCGATTCATAAAAATTGTGTGAATTTTGAGAAATCCAAAAACTGATTCTCCCCAGAAAAATCAGAAGAAATCAGAAGATTTTTTAAGTCTTATAGCACTTTCAGTAAGGATTAAAAAACAGCTGAATCCTTATAAATAAACAAATTTCAAAGAGAAACTCGAATAAAATATTCACTAATTTGCAATTACACAATATATATTATCACAAAAAAGAATAACTTGAATATATTAAAAATTACTTTTTGTTTTTTCTTTTGGAATATTTATAGATATCCTACCTTTCACATTAAAAGACACTTAAAATTTCTGACTCCTAAATTTTTCTTTCTTTTCTTTTTTCTCTTTTTTTTTTTAGGGTGATTCTGAGAAAAAAAATATCTGAAATTCACAGCAAATTTTCTGAAAAGTTACAGCAAGGGGGGAATCCACTTCCGACAGTAGCTATGCGTTTTTTTCCGCGGCCCTTTTACGAAATTCGCGATCTTTAGCCGAAATTTGTATTTTTTTCGCGATCTTTTGACGAAATTTGTGTTTTTTTTCGCATTCTTTTGACGGAATTTCTGTTTTTTCGCGATTTTTTAAGGAATGTTATGTTTTTTTCGCTTTTTTTGTCAAAATTTGCCGTTTTTTCGCGAAATTTGCCATTTTTTCACGATCTTTTGAAGAAATTTGCCATATTTTCACCATCTTTTACGAAATTAGCGTTTTCTAAGCGATCCTTTCACGAAATTGGCAATTTTTCTGCAAACGATTGACAGTTTTTTCGGCGAAGATGTCGAAATTCGCGATATTTTTATGTCCGAATTTTCGAATTGGTGACAGATTTTTTTAAATTTTCGGAAATGAATGCCTTAAATTTTCGGAAAATTCGGACCAAAATCACCCCTACGCGTTGTTTACGCACTCTTTTGATGAAATTCGCGTCTTTCACGCAATCGTTCGGCAAAATTTGGGTTTTTTTCGCGATCCATCAGTGAAATTTGGGTTTTTCCCACGACCTTTTCACGAAACGTCCGTTTTTTCCACGATCCTTTAACGGAATTCGTGTTTTCACGCGATCTTTTCACGGAAATAGTGTTTTTACGCGATCTTTTGACGGCGCTTTTTTTACCCGATCTTTTGACGAAATTTGTGTTTTTTCGCGATCTTTTCCCTGAATTCGTGTTTTTACGCGCTCTTTGGGGGAATTCTCGTTTTTTACGCGATCTTCTGACAAAATTTGCGTCTTTCGCGCGAACCTTCGGCGAAATTTCGGGTTTTCCCGCGATCCTTTGACGAAACTCGCGTAAAAAAATGACGAAAATCGGAAGAAAATGACGAAAAGCGGAAGAAAACGCATTACGCGCGTAAGATCAGAAAACATGCCAATTTTTCGGAAGAATTCTGAAAAAATCTGAAGAGTTGGCAGCTATGTCAACCACAAGGAAAAGCATTTTAATAATAGAACTGAAATAATCTATATGAACTCTTTACCATGAGACTGTAGGCCATACCAAAATGGTACTTTTATGTTAGCCGGCTTGCAGGTGATAATTCACCAAAATGTTGTTCCCATATCATATTCATATTGCATTCATGTTGTTACATATAACCCTTTCACTTATTTAACTTAAAATACATGCCTTTGACTCAATTCATTTAAAATGCTAAAAAGAAAAAAATAAGAAATAATACCATAAACCAAAACATCTTATTTCAACATGAAAGAATGGTTTTTAATTTACACACAAAATATAAAGTTGCTATCGGCAATTTAAAAAATGCTACTGGCGAAATTTACACCCGGCTAACATAAAAGGTGGAAATAAAATAAAACACAAATTTAACATATATGTAATTACGCAGTTTGAATTTGCACACTGCTGATTATGAAAAAAGTGTACTTTGAAATATAATTTGTTTGAAAACTTATCTTAGTTTACAATTGTTTATGGTTTTTAAAATAATTTTTAAGGATGAAATATTTTTAAATCTTCTCTATCATGTGTAGCCTGATTACGAAAGATAAATCAGTTTTCACTTAATTTAATTTCCATAGTAATATCCATCAAGTAAAGAATGAAAGCACATTCTAATCTTTTCTTTTTTTTTAAGACACTGTATTAAGATTGGGTGTAGTTGCCACAGAGATTTATAAGGACCCTGGTAAGCAGTACGAAATGCCGATGCGAGAGTTGGCCAAGTTTGGTCTTATTTGCTTTGTTGGGTTTTTTTTAATTGCAAAAAAACCATTTGTCCCTTTAATTGTTTTCACCAGGGTATAATTCACATTCAGATTCAAATTTGTGCAATGAAGTAGTTAGGCAAGATATTCAAGGTTTACATTGGATAAAAATGAAAATCTGAATTCTGCTTACTTTAGAAAGATACTTTTCCAGGTGATAATGTGGGATTTTTTATACTACAATTTATTTAGACATTATGCTGAAAATGTATCTTAACGATTTACTAAAAAATAAATGAATAAAACATTTTAAAAATAGTCTGTTGTATGTATCAAAAATTTGCAACATATACTTGCATTTTTTTTATACCAGATAACAGGAGTTGCACATTTCTTCAATATTGACAACTTTTAAATTCTAAGAAAAGTAAAATAGATTATCAAGAAATAAATTAAAATTTTTAAGGTGAAATTTATCTTAACAGTCATAAATGACTTAAGGTGTTTTTTCACTTCATCATCATATTTAATTTTATTATATATGCACAGCTACCAACATTTCGGTTTTCTCTAGAGCACTCTGTCAATATCATGCAAGTCAGATAAGTATATTTAAAACAGAAAATTTATTTAATAAAATCTGTCTAGTTTGTATGTAATAATTTGATTTCATTTTTTAATAAAATGTTTAATTCAAAACGTGTTTATTTGACTTTGGGAAATTTGGCACAGTAGTTGGCAATGTGTTATGTTGATAATTTGAGTTTTCCTTAAATAATTAAATATTAAAAAAAAAAAAAAAAAAAAAAAAAAAAAAAAAAAAAAAAAGTAATGCTAATTTTTTAAGATGTTTTATATAGATAATAGTTGGTTTTTTTTTACTTTAGAATAACTTCCTTTTTGTCAGTCAATAGTTCAAATTACTCCATATTATACTTAATGGTTTATTGTAATGTCAAATAATATTTTGAGGAAGTTTTTTTTTATGTTGGCTTGGCGCCCGCCAATGTAAAGACTTTTTCCTCAGTAATTATGAATATTTTATGTGTAAAATATAAGCTTATAATGTTTAAAAATGTAGAAAAAAAAAAATATTTAAAGTTACAACTAAATCGCAATTTAATATTGAAAATATGTGTTCAAATGACAAAATAATATTATTTTAGAAGTTTTTAGAGTTATTCTATTTGTAAATAATTAAGCTTAATTTATTATTTCATTTTTAATCGCACGTGGTTCCGAATCGGCGATGTTTTGAGTATTCATCCGCGTACGATCGGACCACGTTTTACATGCAACTAAGACTCCTTTTAAAAATCGGAAAATACTGTGTAAAAATAGATATTATGTGTTATTTAAATGATGATTAATTCATTTCAAAAAGACCTAAAAATAAATAATAGCGCATATCTCTGTGTTTTTCGGCGCGGAACGGAACTTTGTACCGTTGCGCTGGACGAAAGAGGTAAAGAAGCAAGAGGATAAAAGGAGAGATCTTCGCTAAAAACGGGGCTTTTTTTCTCTTCGGAAGATCGGAGTTCGGAGGTGGCAGGCTCGGCTGCTAGGTGGAAGGAGCGACCGTGAGTCGGCTGGAAGGTTTAGAAGAGCGAGAGAGATCGCGGAGTCCGGAGCTAGGAAAACCAATTGGCCGCAATGATGCTGAAATTGAGTATCAAGATTGTGGAGAGTCTTCAGAGAGAAGACTAAATGACACCGACGAATTGCCTGGAGATGTTGTTTAAATTATGAAAATACTGTAAACATTAATAGAGGTACCTCTTATTTATTTTATCCGAAGAAATTATAAATCATTTTCAATCATGAACAAATTTGCAATTTATCTTTGTTAGTTTTAAACTAAAAGATTAGATAAATAATGATACTTGTTAATATTGTATGTGTAATTTTTTTAAAGATGAACTAGATTTTAATATTAATTGCTTATATCCTATTCCTTAAATAAACATTAATTTAAATCAGTAAAAATATCTCTGTATTAATTTTTCCTTCCCACAGCAGCATTTTTCCTTTTTAGGTGGGTTTTTTTTATGTAATGAATAATCTATACGATCAGTTTTTTTATTTTCTCTTGGTAGAATTTATCTACCACGTGTTTGTGTCTACCTAGAAATGTTTTAGGTACGATACAACACAATTATGTTTTTGCTGCAAATATTATAACTTTTCATTGTTTTGGAGAAATTAGATCCCTTTAAAATAATGAAAAATACATTTAATGTTACACAATATAACAAAATAACAATGCATAACAGCTGCTGTTTATTATCAATATATATATTTGTTCCTCTCATGGTTTTTGTGACTAAAATTACAGGTATCATCACTATTACATAAACAAATGCTTTATATCATGAAATAAATATTTCAGCAGTCACATATTCATAATTACAAAAACAATGACTTATAAAAAGAAAAAATTACAACCAATACATATGAAAATTAATAACACAAATATTTTAAAAGTAATTTAAAAAATATTCCATTCAATTATTTAAATCACAGAATAAAAGTGATAAGTTACATGGAAGCCTTACTTACTGACATATGCAGAGTTAAAAGGAAGAACAATTTCAAAAATAAATCTCAAAGCATTTCAAAAACATTAATATTTCCTTAAAAATTTAATATGAAACATTAAAAAATATATAAACCATTTTATTCATGAACTTGCACCTTTCAACAAATTACTTATGATTTTTTACATCAATATCTGACGCAACCTCACGAAAATACATTTAGCACATTCAATAATTAAAACGACATCAAAAGTTATGTACAATATGCAAATCACTTCAATTGGCTGAAATTTACAAAAGTGCATGGATTATCCATGGTTAAAAGCTTAAGTATTTTGGAATTTCTAATTGTATCTTTTCTTTTTATTTATTCAGATGGTGCATAACTTTCATAGATATAACTTAGTAAATCAAAAATAAAAAGCTAACATTGAAATTTTCATCTGTTTATGATAAGTGGTCCCTAGTATTTTGTATAACATGTTTTATTTTTGAAGAAAATTTAAAAATTAGACAATGTATATATTTTCTAAAGGAATTTCTCATCTTCTTCATCTGAATAGTATTAAAAAAAATGTTGCAGCATATTTACCATTACTCTTTCTGAAAAATGAGCAATTAAAATGAATTGACAAACACAAATTTAAAAAAAAAACATATGTTGTTTACAGCCAAGCAAGGATAAGTCACTTATAATGGATAAACCTCATAAAATGCATGAATTTTTCAAAAATTTTCCTATAATCCAGTTAAAAATTCTCAACTTCAACATTAAAGCTCAGATACTGACTATTACATTTGGTATTGCATATAAATGCATTGTCGATAGTCAACTTTATGTACATAAAATATGCATAAACAAATGTTGTCATGAAGAAAAGTAAAAATTGAAATAAATACTTTTATGCACATAAACAAAAATACAAAATTCAGCAATCAACAAACTCCCATATTAAAAGTCAGCAAATTTTGTAGTGCTAACATTGGATATCTATATATGTACAGTTTAAACATAATTCTGCATGAGAAAATAAAGTTTCCTTCCTTAGGAATTACAAGTGACCAAATCACAGTCAAAGCTAAAAGAAATTAATAGTTCAATAATAAAAGTTATCACTTTATAAATAAACAATTAAAAAATTATTTCTCAACGGATACAAACCAAATTCGAACAGTAGATGACATTTTTTTTGTATATTATTTAGAAATCTACCATTTCTGATTATTTGCAGCTAAGAAAATCTTCATAGTAACAGAAAGTAAATAAATGTAACTGAATAAATAAAACATATAGATCACACATTATTAGACATGTCTTAAGACAAAATACAAGTATAAATAAATATTTTAAATTATTAGTACTTAAATGAAAGAAAAATGTAGAAAAATACTTCAAATTTATAATACTATAAATCTTCCTAATAAACAACCAACAGTAACTCGCTTACTACAGAGTGATATGAAAATACCCTAAACATGTGTATATGTGTATACGCACATATACATTTATAAATATTAAATATATATGTATATATATAAACATATATGCATAAATATACCAATACTTATATATACATATATATTTTCTTTCACCGAGCACAAAATCTCATACAACTAAGCTATCAAAAATGAATTTACTAGGTGCAATCATACAGTAACTTGGATTCAAATCTTTCTAATGAAAAGATTTTTCTCATGAGTAATCATGTAAATAACCACTAATTCTTCCCACCCTTCTTGCTTGCAGTATCTTTGCAAAATGAGAGTCTTAACTGATAACCATGACTCACTGAAGAGAATAGTTTGCAGCACCAATGTAGTCATTATAAAATGCAAATGACAAGATCATTAAAAGGTATCTTATCTATTTATTAGATTTTAGAAAATTTTGAGAAGAATCTAAAAGCACAGAAATTTTAAAAAAAGCTGCCAATAATATTTTAGAGTATTTTTTACAAAAGCACTTCGGTTATAATTTACTATTTTTTTTCTTTTTTAATAAGTATTATTAACAACTTCTACATAATTGAATTAACAATGAAAATTAATACATAAATCTAGCATTAACCCCCTCACTGACAAGCCCGTGTTAATACGTTCACTAAGCTCCAGGTTTCACTGCAATACAAGCAATATTTAAAGTATTATAATTCTATTGATTTAATGTATTTTTAATACATTGAACAATGATTAATACTTCCAAGGATTGCATTCATATTCGTTATTAAGTTTTTTTTGTAAAATGTTCAAACAATCATTTTTTTTAGCATTTAAAACACAATGCAGAGAAAACATTACAATTTTGCCCTTTTCCAAGACAGTCGGAGGGTTAAGTAAGCATATTCAGCAACCAATTTCAACTGAGTACATAACTGTCATAAACACTAACTTACACATATTGGAAAAGAGAACTATCTATAATTAGACAAAGTAATTGCAACTTTAGGGAAACATATGTATGCCTTCCCTCATAATCGGGACTTGTGGAGTTTGTATACAATATTAATTCAATGCCTTTTTTATTATTTTTGAAAATCCATCATCTAAAGCTGAAATCATAAAATTAACAGTCTAAGAATTCGTTCAAAGAAAAATTTGAACAAAAGCTTTGAATAAGTTTTTTTTTCCCCAAGCGGGGAAAGGCAACATTTCATATCATTGTATGTTAAACCAAGAAAAAGTTATCATTTACTTGGTTAATTGAGAATTAATATAAAATCATGAGAATTTGTCAATACCCCCCCCCCCCCCCCCCCACACACACACATGTCCAGACCTTACATTTACAGCCATATGATTTATATAAGTTAGATGAATAAAACAAATACTGTAGACTTAAAATCTCTAATTTGATTAAAAAAGAAGTCTTAAATGTATAATAAACGAGTTTAATATATATATACAGCAGGAACAACAGAATTACTTCTCAGAAAATCCAAAAACAAGTTTCTGAAGAAGTTAGTATATAAGGAAATGAATTCTTAAATAATATATACATAAAATTGTCATACTTTTAAAGAAAAGAACTATTGCATTGAATTTTGAATATCTATACATGATCTACATTTCTTCAAAAGGTATATTTATAGTAGATTTGGACTGTTTTTTTCGACTGAACACACAAGTTGTAACCACTGTAGAAGAATTGAACACATAATAAATAAAACAAGAAAAAGCAATATCAATATCCAGCTTCTGCTTCAAAACCTATTATATTTCGGATTTTATTTTCCTTTTTTGTTACCCTCATTTCAAGAGAGATTGAGATTCAGATATCTAACAGATCATAGATATAATATAATTAAGCCAACTTCAACATTGTTGTTCTCACAATAGAATTGTAATTTTTCACACATACATTAAATAGTACAGAAATATGGCATATAAATCTGATTAATTTTAAACATGTATGCCCATCTATCATAATATTAATGCTCCCAGTTGCTTATTTAAATAGCCTTTAGAATAATTATTAGTTACAAACTTTGTTTCTTTTGTAACTACAAATGAAGCTTCCAAAATGTGGCTTTAAATACTCTTTTTTCTATTTTAAATGCCCTACACTATGTTACCTAATAAGTGGAAAAGAGAAAATATTTCAAGAATCAAATTCAATAGAACAAGACACATAAATAAATGCGCAATATTATTTCTCAGAATGAAAAATTGTTATATTTCCACAGAGAAAATAGAATATACTAAACAAAAAAGAACTTAAGGCCATTCATCCATGATGCCTAAATTTATACAAAAAGACTTAAAAGTCCAAAAATTATGATCAACAGCACAAACACAAAATATAAATAAATACCTGATAAGCAAAGAAGCAATTTTTAAGAGCAAGAAGATGTTGATAACTTTATTATTTATTGTTTTCACTTTAGATGAAAATTTAAAACAGACACAAAAGTCAAGCGAGACTTGTGTATTTAATTTTTAATTTAAATGTCTTAATACTGAAATCTCAACTGATAATACTGTTTTTTAAAGTACATTAAACTTGACTCACAGTGCAGTATCTACATAATTCTCCCTGAATAAAAAGTTTTGAGTATGTAGTGATGAAAAGGTGAGATCATAATTGGATATTTCAAACTTAGCTGTTATTTTTGGAAAAGTCTTTGAATTTTTGTCAATAAAAATGCGTTTGTTGTAGTCTTGTAGCTTACTTTAATATCTAAAGGAAATCTTTTTACCTTTATTAAAAGCAATTTCCTAATTTTCATAAACATTATAAAATTCACAATTTTTTCAAATACTGCTGATTCTTAAATAACAATTTTCATCACAATTCTAATACACGAGGAAAGCAACATCATAAATAAATCAGTTTATCACAAACTGGAACACAATTTTCCAATATATATGCTGGAAAAAAAAAATTATCACATTTTACTAGGATACCAAACAATCTTTAGCATTTCCTATATAATCATTAATAGCTCATTCTCAAGATCTGAAAATAATCAGTACATTTATGTCAGTTAATGGCTGCTGATTTAAGTTCCAGTTTCATTCATTTTAATCAAACAAAAATTACTGAAATATGAAATAACCTTGCAAACTAATTTATTAATAGAACTAATTTGTGACACAATCTACACACTCCTTGATAATGAAATGTACAAATGCATTAGACAAATTTCATACAAAGATATTTTTCATGGCAATTTTACTCCAATAGGATCTCTTTATGTGTGTTTAAACTATAAACCCTGTGAATTTTTTTTACTATTTTCCTAACTAAACATCACATCTAAACTTAAAGAAAGAAAAAAAAGCAAATTTTAATTTATCATCTCACCTTTACTTAAAAGCTTCCCTCCCATTTTTTCCTACTATTGCTGTTATTATGCATATAAAGGTATAGTTTATAAATTAAATAATGATAAACATTTAAACATGTCACAAAATGAAGCTCGACAGCAACAATGAATAGGAAAATTCAGCATTAAATACAGCTGTATGAAGTTTAAAATCACAAGTGTGGGCTTGAGAAGGTGTGAATAACGATTAAATGTTCACCATTCTTTAGTTTTTCTTTAATTCAAAATTACCATATTTTTATATGCATATTAAAACACACAATAGCATAGTTGAAGAAATTTAGAAGGTCCTACAATTAATAGGTCTTATATTTTTTCAAGTTTGGCTACAGATTTTAAAAAGTGTTAATAAACAACCTTAATTATCCATAAACTCGTATTAATTTATATAGCAGTTTCTTTTTTTTTTTTTTTCTTACACTAGAACTGGCTTCTGGATTAAATTCTATTAATGCTATATGTATAAGATAAAGTATTTTTAAAAGAGAATGGATAATTTCCCAAATCTTCCAAAAACTGGAGTAAAACACTTTCATGTCTAAGCTTACAAATATTTTACCTTCCCAAATTTATGTTTGATATTAAGGATGTTTTCAATGTTGTTAAAATTTCTTTGCTATTAAATATTAAAGAGCTCATAAAATATACATCTTCATGTGCATAGAAAAAATGCAAATAAAATGTTATTTAACTACTTTTTGAAACAAATATATTTAAGTTTTAAAAAACAGTGAAAATACTACAAATTACCACAAATGGATAAAACTCTTACATGTTTCAATTTAGTATACAAAAGGTTTTTTAAAAAACAAAATATGTATTAGTAAATCTAAAAAAGGAGTTTTTCTTTTCTTAAAAATTGAAATTCAAATACATTTTCAAGAAAGTATCACCTTCCAAAATGAAAGTTAGTCAACTATAATAAAAGACATTAAAATTATGAAAAGGGGCAAGGGATAAGTTCAATTTCTTGACTAAAATTTTCATGCATATAAAGTAAAGGTAATTCAAAAATGGGACTTTAAAACCCTACTAAAAAGGTATTTTCAAATGTAATATTTAAGATGAAAACAGCTTTTAAAGGATACAGAACCTGCACTAAAAATATATTAAACAGATTCTAAAAACTCTTCTTTCATGATGAATTGTCGAATTCACTAGAGATATAGCAAAAAAGTAATTAGAAAAATTACTAGAAAAAAGAAAGGATGGCAAGAATAATAAAATTTAAAACCTAAAAAAATTCAGATATCATTTTAGGATCTGAAGACTAAATTGTTTACTTGCATCTCAGCAAAGAAACATTTTAGCATTGCATTTTGATGATATTGAGGATTCATTATTTTAAAAAATCATCTAACCTATCTGCAAATTTTATGATCTACAATGAGCAAGTGCAAATATATAAATAAATCACCATACTACAAATAAATAAATCACCATACACAAATTTACAGCAACAAATTAGATTTTTTATAAGAATAATTTTTATAACTTAATATCTTATTGTAAAGCTCTTTTTTTTTAGGAAAAATTCTAAACAAATCAAGAAAAAAAAATACAGAGCATTTCCTTGCATTCCAAAACACTTCAGTAATAAATTTCATTATTAAACACTTATTTTTTAAATGGCATTCATTATCAGCAGTCAACAAGTTGAAAGGTGATAAGGAAGTTTTAATTTTTTTTTAATTTTTTTAAGTTCTAAGAAATACACTGGATTTAATTTGCCAACAAAATGCGAAATTTTTTCTGGGGTAGATAATATTTAGAACATGAAAATTACATAGAAATTACACCATGTTTTGAATTTTTTCATATTGCATTTTCCAGGGCATGCTATTATTATGACAGATGAAGCAAGACAGTCTTGCTTCTGCCTATTTGTCTGTATACAAAACATTAATTCTTAAATCTGTTGCAATTTCTAGAGAGTAAGATTAGCCTTGTCCCTTTTCTGCCATAATTGTAACAGATCTTTTTGTCTAAAAAGAACAAGCTTTCAAAATTCATTGCAATTTCTACTATTCTTGCAATTTGTGATTTATTTAAGTTTTTTTCTGACATTGTAACAAAAAGTTGATTTACCACAACAACTTAAGCAACTTCTTAAATAAATAATTGATAACAATATTCAATTAAATGTTAACATAATGAAAAATAATAAATTAGAACTAATAATAATAAACCTTCAAATTTTGTTTGAAATGCAATGTGTGTGCCTATAAGGGGAAAAAATAATGAGCTAAAACTTTATACACTAAAAGAGCAATTTAATTGTTAATTCTGCTACTCTGTGTGCACTCATTATCCATTTCATATTACCCGAATCTCTATGGACTTCATATTTTGTTCTCTTGTCTGACCACTAGAACTGGATTTATCTTACTTCTGTCAAAAGTTAGACCACTGACCGCGTTCACAGCAACCAAACTGTCTACTGGTATATTTCTGTGTATCTCTACAACCATATATACACATAAACATTATATTTCTACTAGCATTCAAATATACATGGAAAATACAATGGCAAAGAGTGAATTTCAAGTATGATATAATTACTCTTAAACACAAATACCTTATTAATTTCATTCTGTAATAAAAATTTCATGTGCACTAAAAGTACGAAAGATTACAGCTCTTCATACAATTACAAAATGTTGCATAAAAACTCTCATCTGAATTACTGCATAACAAATTTATGAATTAAACTTATTTTCAATAAAATACTTTTATACTGCAAAGATACACTCTAAAAAGTTACAATATAAAACCAAATTTGGGAAAATAGTGATTTCTGTTAAACTGCAAAAATGTTATGCTGCATCCAAGTCATTTGTAATATTGAATTATAAAATGCCTAGGCTGAATTTCTTAAACTTTTTAAATTAAGAGAAATTAAAAAGATCCAATAAGTAATAATACTTGGTAAATACCGAATAATTTTTTTTTTCATTTATGTGCTGTTTTTGTGACAATACTAAAAGAGTTACAAACATTATTATAGATCTATAAGTGGGGAGAAAAAAAAAATACTAAGTAGATTGAATACTCTTTTTTATATATAAAAATAGCTTGTTACAGTTTTAATGAATAGCTAAAAATCAGAAATTCAATATGTAAAATGACACAGACAAGACAAAAAGAATAAAAACATTCACAAGGTGAAATTAAAATAGTATGTAATCACTTTTCATGTGTTTATAACGTGTGTGTATGTGTTTATGTAATGTATATGCATCAGGAAGTTGATCTTGGATGCAGTAGCATAAAAGTTTGTCTTAGAACTACCCATACAAAAATAATTTCTCTTCATAAGATATATTGTTCTCATTAAAAGGATGAAAGATGCCAACATGATGATTCAGTAATAAAAGGGGCAACATAATTGTTGGCTGCAAGTTATAAATTCTTCATGATCAAAGAGGCTTGAGAACAAACAGCAACAACAATCCATAGCAATTTTCACAAACATGTACATAGCAGATATTAATCTTCACCCTCCGACTCTAAAGAAAAAAAAATGACAGGTACTTTAAATTGTAAATCTTATTTGTTGTAAACAAACAATATAAACTAATTAAGTGTTCTCTTTTACTTGAAGAAAACAATTGTTTGCCTGTTTAATACTTTTATGTGAAATAAAAACTTTTGCTTACCTTCTTCAGCATTCTGCAGCCATTCTACAAATTTCCGAGTTTGATCCAAAAATATACTTTTGCCTTTAGGAGAATGAGCTTCTTTGTACCATTTCAATATTACATCTTCACTTACGACTTCAGCTGAGAAATAGCAAATAAAAATGATTAATTATTAAAACACCACTAATATAAAAAAAAATATATTTAATATCCCAAGCTATTAAAAGAAAACTACAAAAACCCATCTGAAATTTTACTTTACAAATAACAAATTTCTTTTAAAAATTTGCATCTTTCTAACTTTCTCATCCCATAGATTTTATTTTTTTCTATTCATGTAAACTTTTAACAGATTCACAAAGGATTAACGAGAGAAGATGGTTATATCCTTAATTATTAAACTAATATTAATATCAACTTTAAACTAAACTAAATGGAAATTTTTTCAACCATTCAATAAGTTTTTAAATGATTCAAAACTCGCAGAACAATCAATGTATAAGCTTTAAAATACAACAAGATAAATCATGTGTCAAACATACATTATGAAACACTTTCCAACACTTCCAGCAAATTTTAACAATATTTCGCTGTTTAATAAGGTAAATAAAATACCTAGGTATTCGTTTTAGAAAACACATAACATATTTGAAAAACAGGATTTTTAACAGTGTATTACTACATGGGATGAAAAGTTCCAGGACTCGTCACTAGATGGCAGCATCAATCAATATCCTTATTATGTTTTGTTAGTACGAACCTTCGAAAGACTGGTGTTAAAGTTTCATGATATGGCGGCCATTTTTTTACAAGTCATGGTCGTGTAAGTGACACTACTTTTGATTTTGTATAAAGAATGGATCAGAAGGAATTCCGTGTCTTAATCAAACATTGCTTTTTGATGAAGAGAAATACCGTCCAAACCAAAGAATGGCTCAAAAAGCATTACAGTACATCTGTTCTGTCTGAAACATCCATTAGTCGATGATTTAGCAAGTTTAAACTTGGCCGTATGAACACCGAAGATGCTGAACATTCTGAATGTCCAGTTGAAGCAACAACTCCAGACAACATGGACAACCGCAAAGTTAAAGTAAGGGAGATAGCTGACATTGTAAAGATATTAACAGAGTGGATGAGACATATTTTACATGAGTTTTTAAATCTGAAAAAGCTGTGTGCAAGATGGGTGCCACGTTTTCTGACAATCGACCAAAAACAGGAACGTGTCGATAACTTTGGCGCCAATAACATCGTCGCTTTGGAACTATTAAAGAGTAATCCAAATGAATTTTTCTGCCGATTCATAACAATGGGTGAAACGTGGATCCATTACTACATGCCTGAGTCAAAACAGCAGTCTACAGAGTGATTGGAACCCGGTGAAATCCGCCCAAAGCAACTTAAGACAACAATCGTCTGGAAAAATCTTGGCCAATGTTTTTTGTGTGCACATGGCATAATATTCACTGACTATCTTGAGAAAGGGAAAACAATCCCAGGAGAGTATTATGCAGCATTATTGAACTGTTTGAACAACGAAATAATGAAAAAAAGGTCACACATGGTGAAAAAAAAGTGCTGTTTCACCAAGATAATGCACCGGCTCACACATTAATGAAAACAATAGCAAAATTGAATGAATTAAATTATGAATTGCTCCCTCATCCCCCATATTCTCCAGATCTGGCCCCCAGCGACTATTATTTGTTTCCTAACTTGAAAAGATGGCTCCAGGAACAGAGATTTACATCAAATGAGGATGTAATATGTCAAACTGATGCATATTTTGAAGGCCTTGATAAATATTACTATATGAAAGGTATCCAAATGTTCGAGGACCATTGGAAGAAATGTATCACTCTGGAAAGAAACTATGTTGAAGAATAAAATCAATTTAAAAAATAAAAATTTAAATTTTCATTGTTAGTCCCGGGATTTTTCACCCGATGTAGTAAATACACATACTTAGATACATTGCAATACAGTGCATTTCTTGAATTACAACCTATATTACACAAGGGCACCCATATGGGGGGCAGAGGAGGGGGCTTGACCCCTCGCCCCATCCTCAGATTTTGGTATAGTCAAACTTTCAACATAAATCAGTTGTAAGATATGAAAATTTTAACTTTATCTTGTAAAAGCATAGAAAAACCTGCCTAGACAAGATCAGAAGGATCTGGAAGAAATTTCCATTTTAGACAGGTTTCTGTCTTAGCAATTAGAATTATTGGGAATTCATATTGTCATAACCTTTTTTTTTTTTTTTTTTTTTTTTTTTTTAGCTGGATTCTGTTTTCCTAACTTTTTAATTAGTCCTTTCAAATAGTTTTCTTTTTAAAAAGAGGGAAACATGAGATCAGAAACAAATTCAGTTTTAGATAGATTTTTATCTTAGCAGGTGTTTTTTCTTATGAGACTAACATTTTTCTGGATAAGGAAGGATTCTGTTTGAGACAGGATCGATTTTCATGGGTATAACTGTACAAATAATTTTGTTTCAGAAATTAGAGACAGTTTTAACAATAAGATGTGAATGATACAGTACAATTTTTAATTGAAATATTCATTTTCCTAATCTAATAAGAATTAGAACCCTGAATGTGTAAAGTTGTATGGAGCCCAAACCCGAAAATTCTACCTGATGTCATCCAAAACAACAAAATTTTTGTGGACCTGAAACCTAATAATTCTTGTAAATATCAATTAAGAACCTTTGTTCATAAAAGGTTCTTTGTTCAAGCCATATCATAAATAAAATAAATAATTAACGTTACTTTAATGTTTTATAAGTCCTAAAACATTGAGTTGATGTACTAAAGCCAATTTGGCACTAACGTCGCAACCATGAGTGAATTTTAGTATGCTAAAATCTATTCATTTGCAAGGTAGAATCCAGTTTAGTACACAGTATGCAACACGGATGCATTCCAGTCAGTGTCGCCAATTCAAAAATTGACCAGTGAATTGGACTTGCAATACCTGATTTTACTTCATCACAATATAATGAAAAATATTGAAAAAAATGTTTTTGTCAATTAAGGAGCAATCTCAGTTTCATGAATTTGGAGTCGAAAGCAAGAACATGGTTTGATTTGTGGAAAAGCAAAGACTGCAGTGAGAATGCACTGATAAATGCTCTCCTTGGAGAAACTATATTTTTCCCTTCACTTAAAACAACCATATTAAATTATATGGCAATGCTGCCAACAACATGCACTGTAGAAAGCTCATTTAGTGCCCTCAGGCGAGTAAAGACATGGCTAAAAAGCACCTATGAGTCAAGAGCGTCCATCAAATTCATGTTTATTAATCACCCACAAAGACAGAATTAAAGATATGAATTTTAAAAAAAAATGCCTATAGACTTTTGAAAAATAAACGAAATCTACAATTTGCTTTTCTGAAACATACTACAGATTATGCTATACTAGTACTAAAGAGTAATTATACTGCCCAATTGAAACTTTTGCATTAATGAAAAATAAAGAGCTATAAATTAAATTTTAATTCATATGAAATGTAGCTCTTAGTAACCTCACAAACATTTCTAGTGATATTAATTTGTAATAGAATTTTTAAAAAATCAGTAAAATCCTTTTTTTTATTTGATTGAAACTTCATGAAAAACATGAAAGTAGGATTTGACATACACATTTTGCTGTATTTTAGTGCCTTGAATATTTACTAAAATGTATGATAGCTTGGAAGAAAGTTGGGATTTTTCTCACTCTCCCCCCCCCCCCCCCCCCAAAGTCAATCATGTGAGCACCCTTCATATTGCATAAATTGTAGCTTATGAACAATCCTTTATCATTCAGCTACTTTTAAAAAATAACTGAAATGCAGCTCACATTAGTTACCGATATTTCTTTGAATTTCCAAGACATTCAAAGGGAATTTTTATAAACATTTCTGTATATAGTTGTCTTCCAAATTATGAAGGGGAAAAACACAATTTTTTTTTTTTTATACCAGTATATTTTGAAAAGAAAATCTATAAATGATCACAACTTATTGAATATGCAATGTATTCCTTCAAATTTCAGTTGCACTTCGTAAAATTGTCTGCAAATTTCAAAATATTTAGTTGAAAACATTGCCTGTTATAAATAAACATGCAAGAAAAAAAATGAAACCATTTATATCTTTGTGAATATACAAACTATTCTTATAAAAATGTACACAAACATGACACATAACAAGTAAAGTCATTTAAAGTTACAGATCCTTTTAAGCTCTATGTGGCACAGGGCGATTATTATTTTTAATCCAACATGTTCTTGGCCTCCTAAATATGTGTTAATACCTTAAATGACACGACAAACTTTACTGGAAAGTGCAAGTTCAACAAGTTCTTTACATGCATGATGAAGAAAAATTCATCTATTATTTTTCTAGAAATTCAAAATATTGTTTAAAAATGAGTTTATTGCTTTAATTTTTTGCCTGTTAGAGGCAATATAAATTGCACAAGTGTTAAAATAAGGTAGGAATTAAGTATCATGTCAAATTTTTAAAAAGTTATATTTTTTATAAGAACCCTGGTCCTATAAAAGTTTATATATTAAAATATTAAAAAGATTCCATGCCCTGACAAGTACAGCAGTATAAATGTCATTCTTCTGAGACCAAAACTCACCCAGATATGATGCTTCAAAGTTTATGAAATTTTGGAGATTTCTGACACTAAAAACAGATGACATTTTTTTAGTGCCACAAAGCTCTGAAATTTCAAAAAATGTAAGGTATCATAACTCAGTAAAGTTTGATAATAAAAGAATAAAATTTTTACTGCTGTACTTCTCAGAGAATGGAGAAGATTTTTCTAAATATAACTTATAGGATCCACACACCATATTTAGAAGTGTAAGGTTTTAAAAAGTAATCATAGGAATATATAAACAATTTCAATTCTTGCCTTATTTAACAATTTTGCAATTTACATTGCCTACTTCACTGCACTGCCTCTCCAACAGGTAGAAAATTAAAGTGTGTTTTGATCTTTTTGGGATTAGGACTCCCTGTATAATATATGTTCGTTTTTATTATTATTATTGATTTGTAATGGATAGAGCACACATTTATTAGGTATAATAGTCACTTACACATTCTGATGACTGTTGTACTCTATTCAAAATTAGAAAATGTTCTATTAAAAGAATATTTTTTTTCTTGTGATTTTACTGTTGTAAGTGATAGCAAAAAATTAACTCTGCATGCAAACTTTATAGATAATTTTATAGATAAAGATATTGTATGTATTTAATAAATAGTTTATATATATGGTACAAAAAGCTAGTAAGAGCTTAAAACCTTCAAAAAAGTTAATTTGAGTTTATTGCATTTTTTAGTTCTGTGGATAATTACTTTTCTAAAAAATACCTATTTTTTATCTCTACAATAATTAGAAGCTTTATTTTAACTTTATAGTGGATCCTGAACTCTGCTTATTTCAAAGAAGAGAAAAATGCTTTTTTCTCGAAATCTGGTTTCCAAAGATTCAATAAACAATTTTTTTTAGAAACTATGGCTCCTCAAAAGCCCAAAAATATTCATAGCACATCTTTCATATATAGTATTTACTGAAATGATTTTTTAAAGTATCTTTTAGTTTTTTTAATAAAATTTGTAATGGTTAATTAGTATTTTCATTACACATCATCAAAATTCAGTGATATATATCAATGGATATATATTGCGATTATATCATGATATATATCCACAATACCTTTTGCCAAAATATTATGATGTTTGATATTTTCACATATTTTATATTAATTTTCAAAATATTGTGCAGGATATTTTTTCATATTTTCAAGAAAAGAGAAAAAAGTGATAAATATCATGGAATTAGTCTTATCAAATCTGCAATTTCTACAGATTAGTTTAAAAAAAATAAAATTTTAAGTCAAAATCCACTGTTCAGCGGAAAAGTGGCATCCCTGATTTTAATGACGTTACATCATTTCAAGCATAATGAAATCGATATGTATTTATGAAGTTCACCAAAACATTCATTCTGCAGAATATGGGGTGTAAAGCTTTTTTTTATTCAATTACATGATGTCACAAATAATTCTGTTACACATTGGTCTACAGGGAAATATTTGTATCATATTTTAATTATATTACATTGTTCCAAATATAATGAAATTGTTATATATTACTGAGCTTTACTACAAGATAGTTGCTATAGGTAATGATGTGCATAGCATTTATTGTTCATTTACAGGGACACAAAAGATTTCAGATACAGTATTTAACACGTTTTTAAGTTTAACTAAATACAGCTTTTTGCATACTACATAGTTTGTATAAATTCTCTAGAACATATTCAAGGCTACACAAAAGAATTTGTAAGTATTACTGAGTATGAGCGTGAATTGCTTAAAGGTGTTTTTTAACCGAGTTTTGCATTTTCAAGCTGAACTATATTTAGTACAGTAAGAGATGTCTGTAAAACATTAATAAAATCACATACAGGGTCACATAAAGAACTGGATACATGGCAATCTAGGGATAATTTCTAGAAGTATGATTTCATTAGTTTTAATCATGTTTCAGTCTTAATTAAATTTTAGCTTAATATGTGGAATGTATAAAAATATGTGGGTAATATACAGTGCTGTACAAAAGAATTCAATTATGTTTATGTCCTATTGATAGAAACTGCTGAAAGTGAATTTTCAACCTACTATGCATTTTCTTACTAAAGTAAATTTTAGTACAGTATATAGAATATGTACAAATATATAGATCAAATACAGGGCTGCACAAAAAAATTCAAAAGAAGAGTTTTTTTCTGGCTACAGACAATAATTGCTGAAATCTGGTTCTCAGATGTGTTGTGCATGCTCTAAAATATTTACTTACATATCTTATTTACATTCTTACAAATGAAAGTTTTCTTAAAGTATTCTGGAAGTGTTGCACAGCGTTTCATAATCATATAGATGATTTTTCTTTGTTTTAAACATGAGACAGACTAATCAGTATAGGACATTTTCACATTCTAAGATAAAAAATGCATATCACTAGTATTGCAAAATAAGAGAGAGAAAATTTATAAAGATTTATAAAGAATTATTAGATAATTACCTTTATAAAATAATACAACTATTTTTTCAAAAACTTTCATAAAATTCATATTGTCATAACAGTATTCTTGAACTTTAACAAGAAGAGCAAGTTCTGATTTAGAATTTCGAGTGAAAGCCGATAAAAGTGAAGTATACTGTCTCAAATGCTTAACTGCTTGTTCTGGAACACATTCTTCTTTTTTAGTCCATTCCATCATAGCCATTAATGATGTCCATAACTAAAATTGAAAGACAAAACTGGTCAGATGATCAAGATAGACATGCTAATCATAATTTCAATTATTTATTACATTTCAAAATCATTTGGTATACATGAAAAATAATTCAGTTAATCTAATCTAATACTTAGCTCATTTCAATTTTATATGCAGATTTCACTTTTACGGAAGTGACTAATTTTTTTCTTTACATTTTGGCCACAATAATTGCATTTTGTAGTTGAAGGTTTAAAGTAAAGCAAATAACTGAAAGCAGAGTTTAATGTTATTTAATTAAGATAACAAACTTACTGAGAGATGACCTTAGGTGTAAAAATTAGTAACCTTTGTTACCAGACAAAAAAATGCACTTATATTTATAAGAACAGTTCTCTTTATAACTGTGTTTAATAGGTGTCCTTAACCAAGTTAATGCTGCATGACTAAAATCTGTTTAAAGAGAATGAATAAAAGAGTAACCATGTAACCTCTGTCAACAAGTTGCAGATTTTAAAGACAAAACTTTTTCAAAAATCTTTAAAAATTAATGCAATGTCAAAAATGACAGTTATTGTATGGCCACTTAATGGGTAAATAAATTGAAACGAGAGTGTGGATTGGCACTGGTGGGAGTTGAACCAAGAATCTCATGATCAGCATGCGAGAATATTAGCATCAAGCAAAACCATTTCATCTAAGCTGGTAACTCTCTTTACACTAATGAAGTGAGATGAGATCACTACACACTCCATCTCCAGAGAGGAAGACATATTACTGACATCAAACGAGGGATGTGCACTCATGAGTGATGCTGGCATATGCATGTGTGATAACAGGCTTTGTGCTGTGAGCGTTTCACAGTCTTTGGGTACAGGGGATAATTTATTTAGTGCTGCTATCTGTTAGGATGAGATAATGAAGAGAGAATGTAGATTGGTGCCAGTGGGGGTTGAACCAAGAATATCATGTTCAGTATGCAAGAACATTTACGTCAAGCAAAAGGCCAGACCAGTTACTCACTTTATACAGATCAAGTGAGATGAGATTGCTACAAAATCTATTGATAAATTACAAAATAATCAAAATAGAAAATTTTCAGAAATTACTCTTTTGTAACAGAGGTTACTTAAAGCAACAGAAAAGTACCAACACCAACTTAATTTAGGGATTTGTTTCTCCCCATATGTTAAGAATGATGTTTATAGCTTACTACTTTAACAGTTTTCTTCAATGAATTGATAGCTAATTTTGAAGAATAACATCAGTATGGGCTTGAAGAATCAATTTTTGTAACATTTTATTCATACAGTGAAACTTGTATATAACCTGTATATTTCTCAATCCCCTTTAACTGCCTGTTGAAAGACTCCCCAACTCCTCTGAATAAGGTATTAAAAAGAAAGACCATCATGGTGCATTTTGGTTGTTTCATTGATTTGCCAAGTTGATTGATAGCTCAGAGCTGCAGTGTTACTGATAAGATTTGAAATGCAACATCCTTGTGCTTGACACTGAACGCAGGGAGGGGAACAAAGGATTATTTTCCCCTAACACCTTTGACATCATACCCTCCTCTTTTCCAACAAAAAGTTAGTAAACTAACTGTGGTGGGCAGGATTTCTTTCAGCTATGCTAGTGTGATTATACCTTAGAAGAGGAATGCATTAGATGATGGATCCCCATTGTTCAACAAGGAAAAACTTGAAACAAACATGTTTCAGTTTTCTTCGCCAAAAGGTATTTTTTGGCAGTGGTACCTTTCTTGGCAACTTTCTGCTTCATAAAGGTCTTTGTGCGGGAGGTGGGAAATTCAATGACAGTTTGAAGGGGGGGGGGGAGGTTTAGCACACTATCCTCCCACCATCAGGTGCTGGTAAGAAGGGTGATGTTTGTTTCAAGAAAAGGTTACTGGTTCTTAGACCAGTTATAAGAAGTCAATGGATTAGACTTTACTTTGTAAATTGTGTGAAGTGGATTGCTTTTTCGCTATTTTTTTTTACAAGACTTTGAAATGGCATCGCGTTCCACAAACACATTTTAACTCAACAGATGGATTAAAAAATATGTGCATACCGGCTGCATTCTCAGCAAAAACAAAACAAACAAGAATATCAGATTTCTTTTCAGTTAAAAACTTGTGAATCTATCAAATAGTTAAACATGTATGCTGTTTACAACCAAAAACTCTTATTGTATGCACTGTTTACTTGTTATAATATGATATAACACTTGCACATTGAAACCTATTTAGAATGATAAATTGCATATAACTTTTTTGTTCGTCCATAGAATACCATTATAGACAGGTTTAACTGTAATAGTATCTTATTATAATTGAATATTTTCACATAAGAATAAAAATGTTATAGCACTAAATAAACAACATATTTCAATGAAACTTCATCTTGGGACAGTAAAAAAAATGGGTGAAGAATTATTTATTTATTGCTAAGCATATGAAGTATTAAACATACTTGATGACATTTTTTAAAGAGCAAATAAGATATATCAAAAGTGGTAATACACTGAGTGAAAAAAAGGATTGAATACTCTACAATGGAAAAATTCTTCATTTTCTGTACATGAAATATGCATGTAAATGTAAAATGGCCCAGTGTATAAATTCAATTCAAAGTAAATTCAATTTTAAATAACTGGTACAACAACATGCATTCAATTTTTAACATACAAAATAAAATACTAAATTATTTTTACTAGTGAAGTTTGGTGTTTAAAGCAGGTCTAAAGAAACTAGAGTCCATTATTTAAAAATACTATTCTACAAATTAAAATTATTGCCTTATAGCAGGGTTGCTACTCACACGGGACAACGAAATTCCCTGACTTTTCCAGACATATTAAGAAAAGTCTACTCTAGTAGTGTAGTATGCTGAGCATAAAATAAATACTGTATAACTCAAAAACACTAAATATTTTCATCTAAATCATCATTTCAAAAGTGTTTATGAGTTTTAAAATTTTCCAAACTCAAAAAAAATATATTAAATCTGCAAAAACTTGGAATACTCTCAATGATCATGGCACAAAGCTTGAAATTTATCAAATTGGCTGTCTTTTCCAGATTTCAGATAAAATAGAGAAATTCTCCCATTTTTCCCCTAGGTTGTTTGATCCTGGTTTACATCTACCAACCCAATCTCCTCATGGTAAATCACCAAATAAGAAGGAATAAACAGAAGGGAAATTTTCCAATGAAGTAAGGACTTTTCCTGCCTGTAACTATAAAATATATCAGGAAAGAAAACATATGACAGTTCTAGGGGGGGAAAAATGTAATCCAATTTTCCAAAAATATAATTAACTATTATTAAAGAGAACCTGCCTCAAATTTTAAATTTACATAAATATAGTATCTGTACGAGAGATGAGATTGGATAAACAAATTTCATTAGCATTTTTCATCAAGCTTGCAAATTCTGCAGCATTAACCACTGTAGTTTATCGCCCTCTCCCTCCATCTGCATACTTTTATTTCATACATTATCTGCCAAATAAGGCAATTTTTCTAAAATAAAAGGAAAAATTTAACACATTTTAAACAGACTGCATATAATAATAAAAAAAATATTAGGGGTGTTCTGAGTAGTATATACTCTAATCTACTAATTTGCAGAATACTCTGTAATTGGCCAATACAGTGTAGATGTAAAAATTTGCTTTGTAAAACTATTCATACTTAAGTGATCTGTAAAAATTGATTCAAATATATATATATATATATATATCGTCTCCAATAATTCATAAAACTATCATCAAGTACATAAAAATGTGCCTGCAATAAAGTATTAAAAAATAATGTTGCATTAATACAGGAAAAATTTTAATGATTATTTTTAAAACAGTGTTAAAAAGATTAGAGATTCTGAATAAAGAATAATTCATTGAAATAGAAAATACAATAAATGTTTCTAAAAAATAAATTTATTCTATTTTAAATTACTAATTAAAAAATACTAAGTATTATACATTTTCAGCAGATAAGGTGTGTATGCATATATCTTGATTCTGCAATGTTCAAAAACAAAGTTCTGCAACATTTCATAAAAGCATGGAATGTTTTGCATAAAAAATATTAGAGGTGTATCGAGTACTCCTCTACTTGGTACTCAACTGAATTGTTGGGTACTTGGTATTCGGTAAAGTACTGGCAACAGCATATTAAAAAAACATTTTATACAAAAGATAATTATTTTGCATTTAATTAACAAAATTTTGAAATTAATACAAATCTACATGCTTGGGATAAAAAAACAAAAAACAAAAAAAACAGCCTGTCCGTCAGTTATAATCAATTTAAATAGAAAGTTTAAAAGTAATTAATTCAGCCATCAATATATTGCAAGCATTATTAAAAAGTAATTAAGTAAATTTATTTGATAGAATCATTACAAAATTATCTTTTATTTTCTTATGATTTAAGAACTTTTTTTTTAAACTGACATTGAAGCATTTTTTAAACCTTTTTTTTTTTTTTGGGGGGGGGGGGTTGCATTTGCATTTATTCAAAAAGTCTACTCCATTTCAAATAATAATATCTAAAAGAGTTTTGTATATCATTAGCTTTAATTTTAAGGGTTCTCCTTTCAAAATAAAGGTTTTATTCATGTCTTTAATTTTTCATAACAATTCATTAAATTTTTAATTAAAACATCATTCTAAAACGAGATTTTTTTTGTTAATTCCTTAATATTTATTAACACGGTCTTTGTATTATATATTGTTTCTTCATTTTATAATTCAGCGCGACATTTTAAAAATAAGTATTCTTAAATGCTCATAAAACTTTTAATAATTCATCATCACTTTCAAAACTCACCATACGTTGTTATAAATAAAGTAGTAACAATAAAATAGAATGAGTAAAACTTCCAAACAAAACTCACTTAAGGTGAAAAGTTAAAATAAGTGTATTACATGTGACAAGTAGAGTAATATCAGTATATCTCGGGAAAGGCACATTCTTATGTAATGCTTATAAATTTGTGTAACCCGTATATGACCTACAAAACTTAGACAATATGCAAAAATTTATTTAAACATAAAAATGCACCTCCTGCTATCGCTCAGAAATACGATAAGCCTTTAGTGTGCCTCTTGCACGTCATATTCTAAAGTAAACATTTTGTAGTGCACCTCAACAAAATATGTAAATTTATTATGTTTGAAATAGTGTAACATTATTAAAACATCCTGCAAACAATTTTTCCTCATCGACCATTATACAACCACATTCATTTGAGTGACCCTGTAAATGAAGGATAGATGCCTTGCACACCATATTCTACAGAAAGTATGTTTACTTCAAAAGTACAGAAAGTATGAGCACTTCATAAATGCATATCAATTTCTTTTTGTTTGAAAATGTCAATTAAAACACACTGTAAACTATTTTTCCCTATTGACCATAATGTAATGATACTTTTGGGTGTCCCTGTAAACAAACTATAAAGGTTAGAACTTCATTTTCAATAACGAACATGCCACAGTAAACTTCAATGACATACATCATTTATATGACAATCTGAGTACAATTACAAGAGGCAGACAGCAGACAGACAAAACAAAGATAAACACTTTTCAACTATGTTGGAAACTTAAAAAATGTCCAAAGACTTTTTAAACTTAAATGCAAATGCTTTAACACAATACAGAGTTCCAAGACAGCAACTGTAAATCAAAAAGTTGAAGAACTCCCTCAAAAATAAATGTATAAAAATGCTGCAGATGGGAGACAGAAATTTACAGTTTGTAATAGTTATTAATAAATCCTTTGTTTGCACTTCTTGAAGCTTGGCAGACATCCAGGTAACATTCCATTTCTCACTGATGTTTTCTAGCACCTTTGAAATGATGGTTGCAGAAGCAGCTACAATTCTGATGTATCAGTTATACTAATATCAACACATTGGATGTTCACCTTTCATTCGTAACAAACAGCATTTTGATACATGTATTACTGAGAGAATTGTTCAGATTTCTTCTTGGTAAACTTCTGCCCCAAAACCCTGTAAAAAAAATTGTTTTTTCTCCTGATACTGTAAAGGAAAATAGCATATGTGGTTGATGTCTTGCAGATAATGCCATCGAGGTATTTGGGGGTAAAAGAGGCATATTTGAAGAAATAAAACTTTATATTACTCATTACACTGATTTTAATTTATTTGTTGCTAATCAGTATTTTGTGAATATTATATACATACAGTAGAAGATCTTTATAACGCAATTTTATATAACCCAATTCTCTATATAATGCACAACTTCCGAGACGTAAACAATGAATTTTGCAGTTAAGAACTACCTGGATTCCCACATTGAAAAAAATTGTAACTTTCTACAGGACTAAATTTGATACATTTGTTCAACTTTATCTTCTAATTTGAGACCTTTATGAAAAAATTGCTATTATTACAATAAACATTTTTTTAAATGAGTAATATAATGAAGGGTTTGGTCCAAGTATATTTGGACTATGTTTATAAAGTAAATTTAACAATGTGTGGAATGACCTATATTATGCAAAAATTCATAATCTGGATAACTCCTGGTAACAAGGAATGCAGTATAAAGATATTCTAATGTATTTTTATACGTTTCAGACATATTGGGTCATGTTTAATACAAGGTGATTCATATAACACAAAATTCTATATAATGCACAACCTTCCGTTTTTAGGTTTGCATTATAGATCTTCTACTATATTAAAAAGAGTACAATTCAAAGTTTTAGTTTTTTAATTCCAAAAATGTAGATACAATTTCAAAATATATGCATAAAGCACTTTACTATAAATTTCTTTGGATCTCAATAACACTTTACTTTTGTATAAAAGGTTTTGGACCCAGTAGCAGAAAGTTATGGTTGTGTCTATGACAGCAATTTAGTGGGATGAAAATTGTCTGCAGGTGCAGCATGTTACATTTTCTTATGTACAAACATTATAAGTGTTAAAATAAATAGGATTCTTAGTGATTAATACTATAAATAAATAGAACTATATTCCAACTATAATATTAACTTAAATAAGTAAATAGCAAAAATTAATACTTTATGAAGAATTAGATAATAAAGACTATGTAACATGGTTCATACACTCGAGAACAAATAAAATTCCAGCACACTTTTAGATACATGCATAAAAATGGTATAGAATAACACACAAGGAAAATAGTGGATAGTGACCACATTGATTATCTATTTCACAGAAAACTTGTCAGATCTTTTCATTTTTTATAAAAAAGGTATCTTTTAAGGCATTATTAGAGAATTTTTGAAGAAAAATGTGTTTTAACTTAGTAAAGTACCATGAAAAGACATTTCATATATAATAAAAAGTAAAGTGAACAGAGCTTGATTTTTTTCTTTAAGTGCAAAAAAAAAAAAGATATGGTATTTCGGTAACAAGAGTAGAAGTCAGGAGTAAACTAAATTAAAATTCAGGAATTCTGTACACCAATCAGGAGTCCTTTTCACGAAATTAGAGTTTTTACCACGATCCTTTGGCAGAAATTTGCATTTTTCAAGATCTTATGATGAAATTCCGCATTTTTTCTGCAATCCTATTAGAGAAATTTGTGCTTTTTTGCAATTCTTTTACAAAAATTTGCATTTTTTTGTAATTGTTTGACTAAATTTGCATTTTTTCTGCGATCATTTGACTAAATTTGTGTCTTTTCCTCGATCCTTTGACAAAATTTGTGTCTTTTCCTCGATCTTTTGACAAAATTTGTGTCTTTTCCTCAATCCTTTGACAAAATTTGTGTCTTTTCCTCGATCTTTTGACAAAATTTATATCTTTTCCTCGATCCTTTGACGAAATTTGTGTCTAGTTTGTACATCAATCTTTTGGCAGAAATTTACGTTTTTGGAATCTTTTGATGAAATTTCGCATTTTTCCCGAAATCCTTTGACATAAATTTGCATTTTTTTGCGATCCTTTGACTTAAATTTGCGTTTTTCGCACAATCCTTTGACTAAATTCACGTTCTTCCTGCAATCCTTTGACTAAATTCACGTTCTTCCCGCAATCTTTTGACTAAATTCACATTCTTTCTGCGATCCTTTGACGAAATTAGTGTTTTTTCCGTGATCATGTGACAGAAATTTGTATTTTTTCCACAACTCTGGGGCGAAATTCATGTTTTTATCCAGAATCTTTTGAAGAAATTTTCATTTTTACAGCGACCCTTTGGCTATAAATTACTGATTTTTTATGAGAACGATTATCGAAATTGATATTTTTCGGCAACCATTTATTGAATTTACCATTTTTTTTGTCAGAATTTTCATACTGAATTTTCGTGCTTTTTTATGTAAGGAAATACTTTTTTCCCCCCTCAATTTGGCAAATTTATCTGCAAGGTCCAAAATAAATCTGCAATGCACGTTGTGCACTTTCTACTACCAGGGTTTTGGACTTAATATTGTCTACACTTATGACATTCTTTCATGCATACATAGGCACAAAAATAAATCCCTTACAATATCAAATTTGCATTGTGAAATGACACTTCTTTTATACTGCAAATATAAAATTAATTTTAATATCCCAAATTTTTTATTAAGTAACTCTGCATCGTTTACATAATTAAATAATTTCAAAATAATATCTACTTACCAAACCAGCAACTTCAGATTCAGGTAAAGAATGTTTTTTCATCTGTTCCTTAACAACAGGAACAATCTAATTGACAGATGAAAATTGTCAAATTTTTAAATAATTTATTCTTAAATTTACTATGCACATAATACAGTAGATGCCATTTAACTGAATAATGTTTATATGACAGAATTTGAACCAATTAAGCAGTTATTTCCAATACATTGTAAAACTATCATGATTTGCATTTTTAGCATTATATTGACGAAAGTTTCTAATTCTACTGACTAGGGAATCCACCTAAATGTCACCTACTGCATTTGATATAATAGCAAAAAAACAAAATTTTGCTTTAATGGTAAAGATTAATAATACAATAACTGTTAGTGCTATTTTGATACCAAAGTATGTTTTGATCACTTCTTACTAATTGTTACTTTGAACTCAAATGACTTAAATTCACTTAAAATTTTTTATGCAAAAACTAATTTTTACAGGAATACACAAGTTATTCAGAAGGAGGGATGGGCATTATTTAACTTTAGGATAAATAACATTGTTATTGTGTTAGAAACTGTTACCGCATTAGTATGTTACTCAAAAAACCCTGTTAATTAAATAACAATTGATGGAAAAGAACAGTCTGGGGTGACATACACAGAAATTCAGTTTGAAATCCCAACTTTGACATAATTTTCTGAAACATCCTTTATCTTTATCAAAAAATACTATTCAATTTCAAAATTTCTGAATAAGAACACTTGCGAAGTTTTTGCTTTTATGAAGAAAAATAACTTTGGGATCAGGAAGTAGCTATCTTGAATTTGAAAATAGGCTTAAAGAAAACACAGCATGTAAGAACATAATTTCTATGAAAATGTGATAGTTTAGATAAAAAATTAAACCATACTGCATATTTTCACAAGTGTGGGGCTCTGCCTTAAAAAATAAATAAAATTAGAAAAAAGAGAAAGAAGAGAGTTGAAATTTTCAAAAGCCACTTATGAGTGAGAAGCCATTCACGTCCAATTACTGAGAACTAGTTGGATGTACCAAAAAGTTACATGTGACAATCTCAAAGCTTTCTTTTTTTCATACATTTTAATACTTCAAAAAGCATAATTATTTTAATTATTCATTTTAGATACAAAAAGAGTAGTTAAAAGATCTGTCATTTATCTTTTTATTATACTTCAAGTTTTTTATCAATAAATATTTCAAAACTACGGGGGATGGGGGGATTTCGTAATGAAGTCTAATCAACAGGAAATATCAAGAACATGAAAAAATTTAATTTATTACAAATATGCAAATTAAACCTAGATTGGAGAATTAATTGGGCGATTTAGTATGACTTTTTTAACAGCTACCATGCCCATCCTGAAATCGAATGAAATTTGCTATCACAGCACTAGCTTCAGGCCACTTTTTTCCAAAATTATATACAAACCTTGGCCAGTTACATCTAAATACAAAATTTCATCAAAAATATTAATACATTCTTCAGTTATGCTGCAAAAAATTGAGAAAACGGCACAAAAATCACTACTAGAGTGTCCTCTTCTAGGAGAATAACACAATTTCAACTGGAACCTGGTGGCCATTGTCAAAAACATGTATGAAGTTTGGTTCAAGAGGAAAATGGCACAAAAATCGCTATCACAGCGCATTTCTTCTGGCAGAGTATCCCTAATTTCAACTGGGATCTGCTGGCCATAACCAAAAACACACATATATATATATGAAGTTTGGTTCAATTCTATGTATAACTTCTTACACTTTTTGATGATATAAAGAGAGTACACAGACATTTTGAAAAAATGTGAGATTTCTGGCCTTCTAAAATATAAATCCATGAGTCTAAAAGAATTTCAAAACTTTCTTCAAATAGATAGAAGAAAGTAAAATTCTCTCTGCCTATTGCATATTTTTCTTGCTGTGAGAAAAGTTCTAAGCATTTCAAGTAATCAAAATAACTGTTTAACCTTTGATGGTTCTACCCTTATAAATGCTTTCTGAAATCATTTGGTTGCTGCTAGAACAATCTCACTCTTTTATTTAAAAGGCAAATAATGTTCTTTTGAAATTCTTTTTTCAATCTAGTTATGAATGTACGGAAGAAACTACATTTTTGTCTGAAATCTTTTGTAAATAAAAGAAAGAAATATTCCTTTTGATGGATAATAATCAAATAAGAAGATAGATTCATATGCTGGCTTAAAAGTGGTATAATTATCCGTTTGCTCTAGGAGAAGCACTACTTAAGTTTTCATTCTTACTGAATATAACCACTGGGAGATCAGTTAGTATAACAGGACAGGGGTCGATCCAGCCAAAATTTCGGGCCCTTTCACAAAAATCTATTTAATAAAATGGGCCCCTTCACAAAAATAAATTTAATAAAATGGGCCCCTTCACAAAAATAAATTTAATAAAATGGGCCCCTTCACAAAAATAAATTTAATAAAATGGGCCCCTTCACAAAAATAAATTTAATAAAATGGGCCCCTTCACAAAAATAAATTTAATAAAATGGGCCCCTTCACAAAAATAAATTTAATAAAATGGGCCCCTTCACAAAAATAAATTTAATAAAATGGGCCCCTTCACAAAAATAAATTTAATAAAATGGGCCCCTTCACAAAAATAAATTTAGTAAAATGGGCACCTTCACAAAAATAAATTTAGTAAAATGGGCACCTTCACAAAAATAAATTTAGTAAAATGGGCACCTTCACAAAAATAAATTTAGTAAAATGGGCACCTTCACAAAAAATAAATTTAATAAAATGGGCACCTTCACAAAAAATAAATTTAATAAAATGGGCACCTTCACAAAAAATAAATTTAATAAAATGGGCACCTTCACAAAAAATAAATTTAATAAAATGGGCACCTTCACAAAAATGAACTTAATAAAACAGGCTCCTTCACAAAATTCCTTTTAATAAAATAGCAACATTCTTTTTCATAAAAACTGTTTTAAAATGTGTAATTTGTAAATAAAACCAGGTCACAAAAAACAAAAAATTTAGCAGGGGATTTAAAGAATGTTTTTGTTCATAAAAAATTTTTTGTTCAAATGAGTAACTGGATTTCAATTTTCATTACAAAATGTTATTTTTCACAAAAATAACTTCTACTTTTCAGAAAATGGGCCCCAAGAATAAAAACATGCATCGACCCCTGCAGGAAGTTGGATGATGTGTTGAGAGATGTTGATGGGGTAGAAGAAAATGAAATAGTGATGCTTGCTTGTAAAGAGGAGTTGAGAATTTGAAGTTGTCTTCATTACAGTAAAATATTACACTCAAATTTTTGTTTTCTACAAATTATGTTTTATTTTTATACAGGTTGTCCCTTATTATTATTGACCAATAGCTAATTTCTTAACTTAGTTTTAGAGGCATAGTTCTAATTACAAAAATGTTTCAAATGTTGTTCGCCATCATATGGAAATTGGTTATTTTTTAAATTGTTATGAAATTAAAAGTTATATAGTTTGAACCCTATGTTTTATTTAGAAAAACTTTCACAAAGTTCTAATAAGTCAAACAGTAAAAAATTATTCTTTTACAATCAAAACTTATTCAGTCATGATAGTTAGAATTTTATGAATTTGACATTTTTTTGTCACTAAAAACAGAAAAATGTGTCTTTAATGCCAGAAAATTCATGAAATTCAAAGTATCATAACTAAGTAAGTTTTAATTGTGCAAAAATAAAATTTTTACTGTGTAAAGAGATTTTAATAATGTAGATTAATCTTAACGGGCTACTTCAGTCACTTGAAAACACACGTTTGCTAATGTTAATCCAATCAGAGAATTTTAAGATCTCATTTTGCATTTGAATTTATTTTAATTTTTAATTTTTTTTTCTTTTTTTTTTGCATTAGATAGCTGAGGTTTAACTCTACAAAGGCCCTTTTTTATGTTTTTGATTTTGTTTGCAGGTTCTTTTTATGAGGAGGCTTTCACTTCCGAAACTGACTTTGTACAGATCTACCTCAGCAATTGGTTATACATTGCAAAAATAGGTTATTCAAATACCAGTGCTATTGTGGAACGATGTAACCTATTACGCAAAAGTATCTATTTCCCATCTGTATTCATAAGTCATACAAAATATAAAATCATCTCAAAATTGCCAGTGAACAAAATGTTTTACAGTTCTTAGGTGTCAACTATATATTAAATACATGATCTGGAATATTAATAATGACACATAAAATATACATTAACCAACAATGAAAATAAACACAGTGAAATTGCAGTAAAATGGAAAGTGTGGAGTCTGCAAAAATTACGCAGTTAGCTAAGTGTCCATTGTCCCAAGTGATGGAATGTACAATGACAGCAGAAATAGAAAGTTGCCCATAAAATGAGGGTTTGCTTTAAAGGGGTGTCAGAAAAATGGGATTTCATTACAGCAGATAAGCGTTAGTTAAACAAAAAACTAGGTAAACTTTTGAGGAATTTAAAAAAAAATCAACATGGAAATTTAGCTAACCTTTACCTTATATATTACAATATCTCTATTAATGATATTTTCAAAAAACAAATACTGACAAAGATAATTTTAGAAACAAATATCCCTACCTCTTTAACAGGAGCACCATCTTTAAGTAATTGCCCTACTTGCTGTTGAAGCTCTTTTTTAACGCTCTGATTTTCTTGAGCTTTCTGAAATATTTTTAATAATTGTAATAGATTTTTGAATTTTTTAAACAAGCATCTATGATATTATAAGAACTTTTGGTACATACAAGATTAAAACAAATATAGCAAAAAAGCAAATATAGTACAAATAACATCCATAAATAAATTATTTTGTGTGAGTTTTAAATATATAAGCTAAAACTTTTTACAGCATTTAAATGCACAAATACATATAACACCATGACACAGAAAATCACATATGGCCATCTCAAGGATTCTTTGATCACCTTCCTCAGTGCAAAAAATAAAATAAATAAAAGATTAAAACAAGTTCAAAGAACGCCTTGGTTATAGCCCTGAGTACTGGCTAATGAATTGACTGAACTGGTGAAAGCAAGAGTTTATATATTTGAAAGAACTGACAGGAAAACATTGAAAAATAGGAGTCACTATGCAGGATCTCTCCACACTAACGAGAGAAAAAGGATGCTAGTCATATCATTCACTAAGGAAGAAGTATGTTTATGTATATAATAAGCTTTGTAAAAGTCTAGATCAAAAACTGAATTACATTTTTGAATAATTTTAGTGTGTGGAAAATTAAACTTGTGGTTAGAATTCCAACAATGTTTAGCAATTGTAGATTTGTCACATTCCTGCCTTCTAACATAATTCTGGTGTTCTCTCAGTAAGTGCATTCTTTTTAAGTGCATGCTTCTTCTGCTCAATGTAAGAGAGGCTACACTCACAAAAATTCTATAAATGCTGCCCCTGGTATTATGGTTATCAATTGGATCTTTGAGATTGGAGAAAAAAAGTTTAGTTTCAAAGTTGTTTTCTCTCCAATCAATAAAATTTCTTTCTCCGATCTCATAGATACAATTGATGACCATAATACCTGGGGCATTTATAAAAAAAATTTGTGAGTGTGCCCTCTCCTACATTGGGCAGACGAAGCGTGTACATAGATTTAGGCTGAGAATTATGTTAGAAGGCACCAGAATTATGTTAGAAGGCAGGAATATGACATAACTACAATAGCTAAATATTGTTGGAATTCCAACCACAAGTTTAATTTTTCAGACGCTAAAATTATTCAAAAATGTAATTTTTTTTATCTAGACTTTTATGAAGTTTATTATATACATAAACATACTTCTTCCTTGGTGAATGATATGACTAGCATCCCTTTTCTCTTGCTAGTGTGGAGGGATCCTGCACAGTGAGTCCTATTTTCCCAATGTTTTCCTGTTAATTACGCCATTTTTTTCCCAGATATATAAACTCTTGCTTTCACCACTTCAGTCAATTCATTAGTCAGTACTCGGGGCTATAACAGAGGGGTTCTTTGAACCCATTTTAATCTTTTTTGTTTCATGATGTTATATGTATTTAAATGTTGTAAAAAGTTTTAGCCTATATATTTATAGTACAAATAAATTTTCATTTTAGTGCTAAAAATAACTTACCAAGTAATCCAAAAGCTGGTTCAAACCATTAGCTTTAAAAGTGCTGCTTAAATTGTCAATACTGCGTTTACTCACAGGAAAAAAATCCTAAAGAGAAAATGAATTTCAGAGATGTATACTACAAACTTCAAATATATGTAAAAATGATTTGTCAAAGAATTACCATCAAACGAGTGTCTAAGCCAGCTTTTCTTAAGGAAGCCCATACTGTAGTACTGTCTTTTTCACCTAGCCAAGTTTTAAAAACCTCCATAATGAATTCCAAAGCAATGCCTAATAAAAATAACATGATACATAGTAAGATAACTCATACATTGAAGTAAAATGAAAAAAGAATCAAAAAATCAAACTGTACTTTATCAGAGTTTCCCCTAGACAGTTTCAGGCAGGAGCTGCACCCATCCTGCCCTTTGATTTACAAAGTAAAACCCTCCTTGGCCCTCATAAAAAAAATTAGCACCCTTCATGCCCCTTACCCAGAAAATTAGCCCTTGCCCTCCCCCCCCCCTTTTTTTTTTTATTTGTTTGCCTAGAAAAGCCTCTTCATTGCTGTATTGAAAAGAATCTCCTGAATTTTAACTATTAAAAATGGCTTTAAAAATAAAATGCCTAAAAAAAAAATGTACATTTTAGAATCTAAGAACTGTCCATAAGAATGAAAAAAATGCCTTTCTTTCCACCAGCAGCACCCTGACCCTGACCCTTTTTAAACCTTGCGGGAAAATCTGCCTTTATATACACAAATACAATAGCAATTTAAAGAACGAATGGATTTTTTTTTTTTTTCAGATTAATAATTTTTTATTAAGGGTTAAAATCATTTATTTAAATATAAAATATTCTTAAACTGATTACCATCTTTGACAAGGTGATCTTGTAATACTTTAGACAATACTGATGGAGGTATTTGGCCTCCTGCAAGTAAGACTGCTGTAACTTTCCCTAATTTTGAACGTTCAACTGGAGAAAATCCTTTCAGGAAAACTAATACCTAAAAATTAATTTAAATAACATTTAGTAATAAATTAGAACATCAATGAAACATCAACTTACAATGCAAAAAGGAAGGCATTAAAATAGCCTGTAAAATTTCAAGATGAGTATTGCTTACCAAAGAAATATTCATCTTGAAATTTTATTCCAAACAATCAATACAGGTAAAAAATGGTTATGATTTTCATTAGTTTGCATGTCCATCTGTATCTGTCTGCCTTCAGAAAATCAGGGATTTTGAGCAAAATGAGAATTTTCTTTTCTACAAATTAATAATATGCAATACATGCCTGTTTACATTATGTCTAAATATATATAGTTTAGTAAGAACTAAAAGCATAATTGATTATACAGTGTGCTATGATGTGCACCTCTTAATGATTGCAGTTTGCACATGATACATCCACCTGAAAGTAACTATGTGAATTTTCACTGGATGAAAATTGAAAAGCATGGCAATTTGAAGAGATACTAAGAATTTTGCTCCAATAAAAATTCAATAACAACAATTATGAACAAAAAAGCAAGTTTGATTAATGTTATCTATGTCAGAGACTGGAATAAGCTCCTTACTTCTTTCAATCTTGCTTTCTTCCAATAAAAATACATTTTAAATTTAACTTAAGACATCTTATTCCAAGTAATTTTATAAAATACTCATTCATTTAGTTATAAAAAGGTATGAAACCAAAAAAATAAAATAAAGTAAAGCATTTTTAACACACTTTTCTTACACATGTTCTTATAAATTATATATCAATCTTTTCTGGCCTCAAAGCATTTCTATATATAATTATGCTGAAATGTTCCCTACACTTTCAATTATTTTTCTTTTATAAATTGCTGTGAAAATAACTAGAATGCTTGAGAAAAGTCCATGCACCTTGTATTAAACATTGCGAAAAAAAATTTTCTTTGTTTTAACCCTAGATGACTAGACATACTCGGGATAGTGGAAAAGACTAAACACTTGTAAAAAAAAAATGCAAATTCGGTAAGTTTTGTATTTTTATGTCATAAAATAGATTCAAAAATGGTTACATGGACTTCAACATTTTATGATCAATTTACCTAGAAAACAACTATTCTTATTATAATTATTCTCCTACTCCTCTATCAGCCTGTCAGACATGTCATGATAATTATTATGACTATATCTTTAGGGTTAATAACAAAGGTGATAAAATTAAAACTATAAAAGTGTGGACATTGCAATGTAACTCCAGCTGCATGATAAAGTGTCAAATAACAAAAAATGTTTTTGTAAACTCCAAAAAAGTACAGTTTTCCTAAACTAATGCTTTTAATCTCAAATATAGCTGTGCAATTACAAATTGAAACATTTAATCTTACTGAAGAGAGCGATTTATTTGCAATTTTATCTGTGGTGAATATGTGAATTTTAATGCAAGTTTACCTATGTCAAAAGTAGATTCACTATATCAGCAGTTTACAACCTGTACTCAACCTTCTAGGTGCATGAAAGTCTTGTCATGCAATTTCCAGGGGATCTGCAGCCCCCCTCCAGAAAAAAAAAAAGAATGAAACTAGAGGTTAAGAAATAAAAAGTAGAATAAAAATAAGAAAACTAGAAATATATTAAACTAAAATTTGTCATCTTCCTGCAGATAACCCTGCTGCCATTAGCTCCAAGTATTATTATTGTAATGCAAGGACAAAAAAAAAAAAAAAAAAGATCTGTCATGCATGATCACACTACATCATGAGGCCTTCCTGTTTGTACAATTTTTATTTTACAATCAGCAAAAACTACTCTCTCTTATCCCACACTATCATTATTTTAAAAACTTCAATAACTTGTAAGACACAGTGTACAATAGAGCTCCTATAGGAGGAGTCATTCTAAAAAAAAAAGCTCTACAAGTCAAAAAGCTTGAAAACTGTTCTATATGATTTGTGTCTATAAAAGTAAGTAATGGAATCTGTCAGAAGGACAACAGTAAAGAATTTCTTACATCTACACTGTTCAAAACAATTAGGGGAGCACATGGTTTTAATGAAATTACGCAAATATTTACACTGATAAGTAACGTAAAATAAAACATGCATAATTTAAAGTGTTGAAGAAAACAGATAAAGAAAACTTCACAGTAAATTAAAGTTTATGACGTCAAAAACTAGAAAAAGGAGATAAGTGCAGAAATCGGATTTTGCAGAAACGTCTGTTTCACTGCCTGCGTTGTAAAATTCAATTGTCCAGCTTGTGTTTTGAGAAAAGGTGGCTTAAAAATGTCACTATAGCATGATTTACCGCAATCCATGGTTTGGCGTGTTATCGGGACAGTTGAATTTGTGGAAATACAACAAAGTTTAGTGGACGCTGTGGAATCTATTCCAAGACACATGGAATGGTAGTTATCAACAAGTGCAAGGTCAAAAATGTACTAACACAGAAACTGATGACTGATATATCATATTAACAGCTTGTCGAGACGGAACGGGCAATGCTACTCAGCTGCAAACACAGTTGTTCTTGGCCACTGGACGAAGGGTGTCCAGCCTAACAGTCCGAAACAGGCTTCATGAGGATGGTCTCTATGCACGTAAGCCAATGTCTTGTATTCTGTTGACCTCAAACCACTGTGGGGCCCAAAGAAAGTCAGGAACTGAACATCAAATTTGGAGGCAACGTTGTTGGAGTCAAATTCTGTTTACAGATGAGTCCCGATTCAGTCTGGATGTGACATCTGATGTGTTTTGGCATGGAGAGAAAGAGGCACTGAAAATAATCCTACATTTGTTCGGGAAAGATCACATTACAGACAAAGTGGGTTGATGCTAATGGCTGGAATCAGCATAGGTGGACGTACGGGCTTACATATCATTCAGAATGGCACTTTGACGGTCTGAAGTTAGAGACGAGATACTGAGACCTCATGTTGTATTTTATGTTGCAGCAATTAGTGATTTCCTTTTTTCCATGCATGATAATGCCAGACAGTTCGTTTTGTGAAAAACATGCTTGAAGCTAAAACAATACAGCGTATGGAATGACCAGCATGCCATCCTGACCTAAATCCGATCGAGCATGTTTGGGAGGTTTTCCTTTCAGTTTGTCCCATTTCTACATTTCAGTTAAGACCCTGGGGCCTTGCAAGGGGCCAGGTACAGGGCCCCTTGAAGTTTTAGTGCACTAAATTGTTAATAACATACCTCTTTTCTATATGATCTTTGTTTTTGGGTTGAATTCTCCTTTCAGTTTCTACCCCATTTTTACATTTTCAGTTAAGACCCTGGAACCCTGTCAAGGGGCCCAGTACAGGGCCCCTTGAAGTTTTAGTGCACTAAATTGTTAATAACATGCCTCTTTTCTATCTGATCTTTGCCATTTTCGGAGTGAATTCTCCTTTCAGTTTCTGCCCCATTTCTACCTTTTCAGTTCAGAATATTAATCTCCTTCTTGGGGCCTTTGTTGCAGCTTCTTTAAAAACTATCCTATTCTATTGCAATTTTCTTTAACATAGTTTTAGCTTCTTCCAGCTACTTTAAAACCTCAAAAAAATGTTCTTATACCCAATTACATTCCAGTTAAGACCCTGGCACCCACAGCCCGGTCTTTCTTTATACCTCAGCTACCACCCTTTTCGAACATTATTCTCTTTTTTCAGCATCAATTTACGTCTACTCACTACAGCCGTAAATTAAAAATCCTGTTACTTTAAAGGTAACTTTAGATAAGGGATTTCATCCGTTTTTTAAATATCGTGTTAATGTTAACAGTAATTCATGAAATTTACAAGGTGAGGAGGCATCTTCCACCGCTTGGTGGCGTGTTATTTCCTCGGGTTTAAGGGCCCAATTTCAACGGGATTTGCTGCCTTCAACTTGGATTACAATTCATCTACTTTCTGTATTATGAAATTTTATCTTAGACTTTAGTTACCAACATTTTCTAACATTAATGGTGCAATTTTTTTTTTTTTTTTTTTTGATTCTGTGGGCTTGATTCCTACGAGGCTTGGCTCACTCAACTTGGTTTTCGATTATCTTCGGCACATACAGGCACTTCCGGAAAATGCTTCCATAGGTTGTGAGGATCTACATTACAGATTCATTTGGAAAGAAGTTTGATGGGAACACATTAGGTGCTGTGGAAGTCAATGGGGCCTCCGAAATTAGGTTCATTTAAAAGAATTTCCAAAGATATAAATTTATATAAACTTAAGTTTTATTTAAGGTTATTATTTACAAACCCCCAGGAACACCGGGTGGGCCTGCTAGTAAATAATAATTTGTTCAGTTACAAACTGAAAATGACAGTTTAATGAAGGAAAATATTAACAGAGAAAGGTGAAGCTATTTCAATAAAGCTATGAGAGAATATGTTGCAGAAGAAAAGGAATTTTGCAAGATTGAAATTTCACTTTTAAGTCAGTTAACTTTTAAAAAATAAAATGCAAATTTATTTATCTCAAGGATGTTTGGTGTCTTGTATAAAATAAATCCATTTTTAATACATTCAGAATGAGTATACCGTAATTATAACTCAGAAATATTTTACTGTTCTATTCGCTTTCAAAAAAATACTTAAATAAAATTGAAAATTGTTATTTTATTACATGAAAACTTATTTTCTACAAAACACTGGGAGGAAAAATGAATAGCTAATTAAACAGCAAATCTGACAACCCTGAATACTAAATGTATTAAAAATGCTTGGATGAACATGAAATTTGAATATATTATGATATACATACATCTATAGCAAGCCTTTTAAAAAATGTTTTCTCAAAAATTTATAACTCTGTTGCAGGGAATGCAAGAATCCACCTTCACTGCAGTCTATAGCTTGAAATTCATATATTACCACATATGGGATAGCTCTTGAAGTATATTTCAATGCTATTATGTTATTTTCAAAATTAATGAAACTTCAATATGCTACTTAAAAAGTTTTTCAAAATTCATTTTGTCTGTTTTTTTTTTTGGTTTTTTTTAGCTGTCCTTAGTACCACTATTTCTTTAAAACACACAAATTACTATGAACTTTAAGTATGTTCTTAAAGTATAGTAAAACATGCTATTCTTTAAAAATGGCAATTGAAACTTCTAAAATTTTTAACATGTACACACAAACATTTTGGATGCATTACTCAGAGACACATTCGGCATTACACTTGGATTTTTAATACAGAATATTATAAAAGTCCATTATAGCATCATTCTTTCAAAAAAAAAAAAAAATATATATATATATGGGTTTAAAAAAGCATACTTTAGCTTGAAAATTCTGCTTTAGAGAAACTAATACATTGAAACATCAACATTTCATTTTAAATGACATTCAATTTTTTTTTTTTTTTTTTTTTTTTTTTTTTTTTTTTTTTTTTACAGAAGATGTTTCAGATTTTTCCCAAATTTCTATGTACAAACAAAATTTATATGATACAGTTTGTTCCTTATACTATTACAGTTTTGATTATTTTAATTTATCATCTATTTTTTGGTAGGGCGATTCAGTTTTGATTATCTTTCAGCCGTTTTAAGGCAAATTACATGCTACACACAGGTAGAAAAATAAGGCCATTGTCTATAAACACATTTTTAATGATAATTGATCAGCTACCTTCTGCAATTCTTTTATTTTACTTTATTTTTAATCTTCGAGCTTTTTAAATCATTCTGAAATATTTTATTTTAATAAACTTTTTCTCTTTTAAATGTTCATGTAAACACATCACGCATCTCTTTTTGATATTCATCTAAATAAATGACATCTTTTATTGGTACATGCATTACATCACAACAAAAATTTATATAACCTCTAAGTCTCATTTGTCACTAATCACTAATTGTTCTATTCATGCAAGCCATATAAATTTCTATAACAGACATGATATGGCCTGCTACATAATTGAAAATCAGTACTTAAAGTTTTCTATCTCTATGAATATTTTTTAATCCATCGAAAATTTTTAGCAGAAGTTTATCCATGAAGACAGATATATAGATTATGTCTCTGAAAGCCTTCAATGTTTCTTTATTGAACATAAGCTCAGAGAGAAAAAAAAAAATATGTAATTGGTCATTTTTTAGAGCAGAAATTTCTTACTAGCTGCCCAGACTGCATGAGGCCTGTGGAGCTCTTTAGAACAATTGATTCTATAGTAAGCTAATTTTCCCATTCAGGCAAGCATCACATTCATAAAAAATTCTGCTATGGCAAGGACAGGGCCTGCTACATAACTGAAAACCTGCAGAAAATAAGAGACAAGCCAAAATACTTCCACCCCCTCTTGGCCTATAGGCTGGTTTACAGCAATTTCCAAACTGCCATGTGATCAAGGTAGACTGAAAAACATCTAAGATCAGTGAACAGGGTGTCTACAGAAATTGTAAAAAAAAAATTTCCCTGGTTTCTATTATTAACAAAACACACGGTATTTTTTCATGTACGCTGCTTCCTCATATAACACACTTATCAGGCTAGCTAATATCTCATTTGGGAGAAAAATGCAAAAATGGCCTAATATTCATAAAGTATTGGTTGACAGCTTTATAAATCCAAACTCAAAATTTAGGCGAACAAATTCATATAGTGGCCAATGGATATAGGCTGACCAGAAAATTTCCTCATTTTCTGAAAAATGTTCAATTCTAAGACATATCCACATCTGACGAGATAGCTAATTGGATTAAGCTGGCCACCTGGTCAGATTATGCTAATGTATCATTTAAAATTTTTAAAAATGTGTAAATTGCCTTACACAAGCATTATCTACAGAAAATGAAGATATCAAATCACCTTAATTTGTGTTAAATATCAAAAATTCATATCATGTGCATATTTTTAAAAATATTGGGAAAGACGAATCAGCATGTGAAAAATATGGTGTATTAAATAAATGAATCAGTCTCATTAGCAATGTGAAAATGCAAATATTTTTGCATACAAATTTGTCTGATTTTTGAGAATTTTTACAAAGTTCCCTGACTTTTCCAGATTGTTAAACCTCCCTGATTTTTCCATGATTCCCCGATTCTGTAGGCACTCTGAGAGGAGTATTGCAACTTATATCTTTTATCGGCTGTATGAAAACCCCTGTTTCAGAGTATCAAACATGATTTAAAAGATGAAATATTTGTTTCTGCTAAGAAATTCTGAAACCAAATCCACCAGAATAGATTCATAATTTTCACAAAAGCCACCTAGTTTAAAAGACATTTACAATTTTTATAATGAACTTCTGGGCAACTTACTCCCACAGAAGAGAAGGGAAACAGAATGAAGTTTAAATGAAAGATGAACAAGAAAAGCACAATAGGCATAATCATTTGATGTTGTGGATGAGTGACACATCAGAAAATGCTTTTCATTCAGTGGCCGCTTGGATTAAAGTTTCATGAATGACTTTAAGAGAGTTACTTTTTGCATGGTTTGTATTTTGTTTGAATATTGGATATAAAATCTCTTTTCTAAAAATAATACACTTGGGCAATTCCATCATAACAGACTAACAGTCATAGAAGAAAAAAATGACTTTACCTTGTTTAAAAAATAATCAGGTAATTAATTGATGGCTATCATTAGTAAATGATATTATAAGATAAATTAATGTAGTTTATTATGAATAAATTATTTAATGTGAATAATTATGATTAAAAAAGTGGTATTATAACAGACAAACAGGAATTACTATGCTTTTCGGACACCTTAATGTTTATCTATATTATTTATAAAATAACCTAATTTATTTTAACAAAAATGTATTTTCATTCAGAGGTAGTTTAGAAACATTAGCCTTCCACAAAATTTGACTGTTGCCACAATATAGTTATGAAAAATATGTAATCTTAACTGTAACAGAGCAACATCCAATATGTAACAGACATACAAATAAGCACATAAAATGAAGCTATGCTGATTATAATGAATTTTATTGATTTTGACTATTCAACCTTATACATTGCAAATATCAAAAATATAATGTTATCAGAAAATATGTGTATTACCTATTTGATGTAAACAATAAAATACTAAAAATGGTAACATTGACTTGGAATTGCCCACTTTTAAAGGTTTTTCCTGCATTAAAAAAAACTTTTTAAAAGGCTATATGAACCCTGTTTACCATTGATGGATGTTTAATTAAATGTTTCTAGCTTAAAGAACATTAATTAACATTTCATTTTCAAAGCTGATTTACATTTTCTGAAATGTGACCTTTTTTTGTGAACTTGACTTGCCATGCATCAAGGCCATAACCACACAAAGACAGAATGAACTGATCTCCTCCTAGCCCCAGTGGCAGATTTTTCTATGTCATGTGGGACCTAACAATGCTGGACAAAGTCTACTAACATAATAACCCATAAAATAAACAAAACTTACATTTACGAGGAAAATATAAAAAGATTCAATAAATCTAAAGACAAAGTAAATTTTAGCAATATTTTTTAAAAGCCCAGACTTTTTTTTTAAGCTGTTAGATTAATCTGCAAGGATTAAAAATCTGCAGTGCCCGCTGTCATGCTGTACTGTTTCTGCTACTGGGCTCCTAGCACTCTCAAGCTCCCTCTAGCTTTCATAATCTTTTATTAATTATATCTATTACTTTAAAGAATTTAAAACTTAATTGCAAAAACACTTTAAAATTTCATCATTCGACCCCATCAAAATATTTTAAAGCACCACTACTGACTTTATCGTCTGGTTACAGCCCTGCTCTGAATTAAAAATGAAAAAAGCATTATTGAATGTATCAAAATTAAATTTTGTAAAAATTTAAATGAAGATGGAATTTACATTTTAAAAACATCAGCTTTTCAATTGAAAAATAGAAAATCAATAAGTTCACTTAAAAGATTTCTTGCAACAAAGAAGTCTACTGTCAAATATTAAAATATTTCCTGGTCATGCTTTATTGATATAATTTATTATTTTACACTATTTTTATTTTATAAGATGAACTATTATTCCTGATTCATTCCTGCAAAATATGGATATCATAATCCTTTCTATAGCTTTTTGCAATTCATGTACCTGTTATTTGCATGGAATGTTTTCAACATATTTGAAGAATTTAATTTTTTCCACTACTTCAGTGTTGTATTTTTATAACATGATCGCTTATTATAATGATATTAATGATACAATTTAAGCTTTAAAAAAAAAAAAAAAAAAAAAAAGAAGTCCTGTTTACACACAGCACTTCACTTGGATCAAATTCTACAATCTCTCTCCCATTTCCCTCTCGTGCCAAAAGATTGATTTGACGATAGCGTCAAATCAAACCTTCTACTGTCAATTTAACTACTGGGGATTGTATGCAATTCCCTCCCCCCCCCCCCCCCCAAAGGAAGGAAGGTTTGATCTTTACCAAACAGCATTGTTTAGCCATTGCATTGCTTGAATTACATTGTACATGTTGCTGCTTATTAGGATTTCTGAGCTGATTATTTCTTTTGAATAGCAAATATATCATAGGGTTTGTATTCCCACTAAAGATCCTATAATTTTATAAGACTGGTACAAGTTTTCCTAAAAAAGTTTAAAAGCACTTAAATGTTTGGTTTTTTTTTCCACTGTTCTGCATTTCAGAGCATGCCCTGTAATTTAAAGTTTTCATCTAAAACCATCCCCCTCATTCATCTGAAATTTTTATTCCCCATTTTTCTTTCCTAGAATGCAAGGTTTAAAACCTTTCAAACTCTTAATTTCTTTTAAATAAAACTGATTTTTTATTATTTTGAAGAAACAACAAATAAATCCTCTAAATCCATATGTGAAATTTTCTAAACCCCATCCTGCTCCCACTCTCTCCAAGCATATAAAGCTTGAAGCTTTTAAAACTAATTTTTAAAATGACCTATTTGCTACTTTTCAGTAACAAGAAGTAATATAATGTGCTACAAGAATAAAGCAAGATGGAAAAGAATAATCTAAATACTCTCCCCTTTCTTCCTTGCCAAAATTTCCTCATAAAAATACACTAGAGTATCTTTATACTGCATTCCTTGTCACCTGGAATAGTCCAAATTATAAGTTTTTACATTATATAAATCATTCCACATTGTTTAATTTATTTTATAAAATCATTCATTATATTACTGATTTTAAAAAATGTTTTTAATGAAAAAATTGCTATTATTACAATAAAGTTCAGAATTAGGGAGATAAAAGTTAAATTAATGTATCAAATTCAGTTTTCTAGAGAGTAACAATTTTTAGAATGTGAGCTTCTTAACTGCAAAATTCATTTTTACATCTGAGAAGTTGTGCGTTATATGGAGAAGTGTGTTACATAGAATTGCATTATAAAGATCTACTGTAATTTAAACCCTCTTTCCCTGAAATGTCTATTTTCCCTTTCCCTCCAAACATACAAAGTTTGTTTTGAATCTTCTTTTTTTTTCTGCCTTTTTTTATTGATTTGCAGTAAAGATAAAGAACATTTTTGTAAACTTTCTGAAAATGTTTTTTTCTCTCCTTAGTCCCTAAATGCACAAAATTTACCCCATCTCAAGCATCTTTAAAAGTAATTAAAAAATATATATTTTTTTTTGTTTTACAGTAACAATAAATAACTTTTAAAAAATTTGAAATTATTTGCATTATCTCCCCCTCCCTGCCCCCATCACCCACACCTAAAAAATCTTTTTCAATTTCACCCCAGCATACAAAAGTTAAAAAATTTAATTATTTGATTTTCTATCTTATTTGTTACTTTGCAGTAACAATTAATAAGTAATCAAGCCCTCTTGCCCCCCCCCCCCCCCAGTACACAAGTTAACTTTGTTTTTAAGTTTTTTTTTATTTCCTAAACTGCCATAAAAATTAAATATAAAAAATACATATGCTGCAAGAGCAAAAGCAAGATGAAAGGGATTAAAGTCCTTAAAGTGGGCTAAAGTTTTAATAGATATATTCTAATGTCCTATCTAAGTCAATATTTTGAAAGTATTTTTTTTTTCAAATGTATGTATAATACATATAAAAAATATGAGTTTTTTTTTTAAATAATTGTCTATAAAATTCTAGGAAAAATTACTAAAACTCTTAAAAACCTATTTACATTGTATATTGCAAAAGCCTCTTATTTATAATTTAGAATGGTAGTCTTCGGTGTGGAATTTTACTCACGCATATTAATCACAGTCCAAATATTTTATGCAGCTTCTTTTTTAATAAGTTGATTCAATGTTGATAAAACAGAGTATAAAACAGGTATTGGAAAAATGTAGGTTGAATTTAGTGCTCCATGTAACTGCTACTTAGAATGTAAAGTGATTGAAAAATACATTAGAAAAATACACGACAAAATGTGGAAATTTAGAATCTGGAAATTAAAACAAATTTGGATCGTACAAAGTTGAAGTATTTTTATACCAGATGTTATAGCAGGAATGACACATTTATTGAACCTTTGCCCTGATTAATTAAATATAATCATAATTAGAAGTGTGGGTGTATTAACTTTTACTTCTCCCCTATTCTTTTCATCGTATTTAATTTTAAAGTCATATTCTATGCAAGATAAGTAAGTAGGTTTGCTTTCACTTTTAAATTAGTGTCTACCCTCCCCCCTCCTTTAGTGCAATTATATTAATAAAAATTTAAAGTATAATGCTGTTTTATTGCTAGTTGATAACACACAGCATTATTGATAGGTCTGTTTTCTACAAAAAGCTAGACACTGGCAGGTGCAAATATATAAGAAAAGAAAAAAATAAGGGCTTGCACACATTGCATTTTGTCCCAAGATCTGATAAACAGAAAGTGTTTACAATCGTGTATGCACTGTTAGCCATCATAAAATTGGCTGGGAAATGCTGGAGTTGTAAGTACACAACATCTCTCTTATCTTTGAGCAAGCCAGAGTGGGCAGTAAATTCTGGCACTGTCTATTTACATAAAGTGAAAATTCGTCACACAGTCTCTTTAATTGGAGTCATAAAAACTCCCATCCTTGGAGCGTTGTTTTTTTTCTCTTGTTATTCTCTTAGAAACAGCTAGATTCAGATACCACATGGATCAGGCGATTGTGGGGATAAAAAAAGACCCTTGGCAACAGACTGTTAAGCCAATGAAAAAAAAAAAAGGCTCACATTTGTGGTTTGTTTTGTAAAAGGGACGTTATATGTTTAGATGTTTGGGATGAGGTAATTGGTCAAAGGGTGTGTCAGTGGATAATTTGTTTTATGAAGGGGAGTGTTTTAGGCAGTCGTAGGATGACATTGGAGAAAAAAATATATATATAATGACTCTCTCTCTGACCCTTGTTTTGGAAGTAAGGATGTGGAGATTGAAATTATTGAAGCTGTGAGAATGATACCGGGAGTTTCATTGTGACAAAAAGTCCAAAAGAAGGATCTCGAGGCTTGCTGCGACATAAAAGGGACGATTGACAAAAATACTTAACCTGCTTACAGTGGTTTTGGTGGCATTTCAGCTAGGACTAATCTGAACCATATGTTTGCCTAGCAGCGAGTGAGCTGATGACCGGATGATGAGAATGTAAACTCTTCCCCGTGTAATGCCAAAGTAAGTTGCCTCCTATCCTGCCCATGTTTCAACGAAGGATCAGTGAGTGCGCTGATGACTCAATGATGAGAAAGTAACCTCTTGCCTGTGTAATGCCAAAGAAAGTGGTCTCCTATCCGTGGATTTGCGAAGCAATTTCCTGCCCACGTTTCAACAAAGGAAGGCTAACATAGGCTAAAGTAGTGCATGTTTCTTGTGCCAAAAGATTCATGACAAATATTTTAACACTTAAGTGAGAAACTGCGACGAGTGCCAGTTGTGTCGTGACAGTGGAATCCGACACGCAAGAAAAAAAAATAGTTATAGGGAACACGAGGAACTAAAGTATGAAAAATTGTGCGACACCCAGACTTTGAGGTCCCCAAAAGATGGATACGCTAAATAAATAAAAGGGGAAAAAAATATTCAAAGCTAACAAGTCCATGAGGAATCTGGTGAGTGTGGTTTTCTTATAAATGTTACTGAATAATGTCTTTAGAAAATAGTACATCATTTATCTTGAAAAAAAGTACAAGCATATGAAATTGTTAATTTTGAAAATAATTTGATTATTAATTTTTATGAATTTGTTCATTAATGACTGTGTGTAAAGGTGTTCTTAACTCAAGGTGATGATATATTTTCAGTGGTAGAATTGACATAAAAAAAATCACTGGTCCCAAGGACCAGTTAGCATAAGAATTTACTGGCCCGCTACATAAAAAAATATTAAGTCCCTTTAACTCTTTCAGTGCCCCCCCCCCCCCCCCCCTCCTAGAATATCAACGAAACTTCCTTTGCAGTTATCCAAAATTTTCAGCATAATAAAATGTAAAATTATAATTTGCTAAGAATTAAACAGTATATAAAGAAAAACTATAAAATTATTTATTAATTAAATATTTTATTTCAGATGAATTATTTCAACTGACTATGGTTTAATGGATCTTTTTTTAATTTATTTTTTTAAATAAAATAAAATCATGTGATTTGTGTTTGGTTGCGGTTTTTTCAGGGACGGAAAAGTTTATGTTTACCTGTCAGAGAGGGAAGAAAAGTTACTGGTCCAGCGGATCACTAAATTTTTCAAATTAGTGGTCCAATTTCATTTTTGGTGGTCACGGACCAGCGGACCACCAAGGATTTCGAACGCTGATTTTACACTTATTTTGTAAGAGAAAATTTTAAACGTTAATAAGATGTATCTAATTTTATTTAAATTATAATATTGGTTATTAAAATAATTAGTCAAGACCTCAGGTCTTGAATATATACATGAAGGTTAGAATTCGCAATGTACTTAAGTGTAACCAACATTTTATTTATTCAATAAAATTTAATTAGTTCAACTTTGTGTTAAAGCTTTCTTTTTTGAAAGATAAGGTCAAGGAAAGTAAAATTAGGAGCTTTGATCACATTTCATTTTACAGATAGAACTCTTTACTCAGTATGTGCCCTTGGCTGGAAGATTAAATAAATTCTTGTTAAGAAGATTTAAGGTAATAGGTTTAATTTTATAGTTTAATTCAAAAATAACACAACATGCCTCTTCATATGAGAAGGATTCCTTTTAATCTATATGATCAATTTTGGTTGCTTCAAAGGGGAGTTTGACATCCATGTGGATGTGGCTTGCACTTTCCAAAACATCCTGACCACATCAAGAGAGTGCAACTAATTCTCATGAGAACTGACAAAGCTTGCAATTTCTAAAAGACAATAAACCTGATGACTTAGTGATTTTGAATCTCCAGCCTGAGAGCGAAGGTTCGATTTAACTTCAGAGTTTGGTTGCGGGCTGACTTGGGAAGACGTCCATAGTCAGACTCCAAGAGCGTGCCGAAGTATTGAAGGCCGCATTGAAGATTGCCGCAAAAACACCCCTTTATCCCCTTACAACTGTATATAATTTGTATGTGTCCCGTAAATATAATTCATGCCTTACTCCAGACATTAAAATCGTGTTATTTCTACACCATCGAGCCATCAATGAGAAGTCTTTATCACCAAAGGTCAATGCTATTTCGGCTCCTTCTAGCTTAAAATTTGCTGAAGAACTGCGAAAAGAGGGATGTTGGGACCTCATTGAAGTATAGTGGGTTCCTCCTGTAACTTCATTCTATTTTTCTAATTATTATATTATCTTGGTACAAATACAGTGGAACCCTGCTAATTCGGATCTCCAGATAATCCAGATCAGTCTGGTTGTTGTTTTTTTTCAAGTTTGAGACACAATCGACAAATTTCCATAACATTCATTTATTTCATCCGCATTTATTTCATCTGAATAAAAAAGTATTTTCTGAAATATTTAGAATACCTTAAGCATTCTTATTTAAACTTTTTGATGTTATCCTTCAAAGAAACAACAATGTATCACTTTAAGTTTGGCAATTTTATGGTTCCAGATGTTACAAAACATTTAAAATCGTGCAACTTACCCATCAAAGCTGTCCTCCTAATTGATAATGCCCCGACACACCCGGAAGAAAGTCAACTGACAAAAGGAAACATAACGGTAAAGTTTTTACCAAATGTGACAGTGCTGGTACAGCCAATGTATCAAGGGGTTCTTCAGAACATTAAGAAAGTTTATAAACGACAAATGCTGAATGAACTTTTAGAAGATTATGGAGAACATGGAGTGGTAGAGATTCTCAAATTAATCAGTATCAAGAAAGTAATCTATATGATTGCTGAATCTTGGGATCAGGGTGCTGAGAGTTGCTTTCCGAAAGTTGTGGAAGAATTTATGGCCTGCAAATTGTGATTTCTCGAATAATAAGCTTGAAACAGAAGGAGGAATAAGCGAGAATGAAAGAGAAATTACACCTGAAGATTTTGTGAGCATGTTAAAAAAAAAAAAAAAAAATTGATGGTTGCTCAGATGTCAATATCAGCAACATTAGCAATTGGTTAGAAGCAGAAAACTCGCCTCACTTATAGATGACGAAATAATCGCCTTGTGCACAACTGAAGAAAATTAAGATGATACAGATGAAAATACCATTATCAATAATGATCAACCAAAATTTATTAGCCATAATGAAGCAATGTCTCATTTAGAACAATTAATGGTTTCTTTTGAATGTCAGGTGGAGGCTACACCCAATGAACTACTTATGCTCAAGCGCATGCGTGACCGTGAAGCCCGCAAAAGGTATACAAAACTGGCACAGCAGAAGATAAACTTTATAATTACAAAGTAAACATTTTTTACTGTCTGTAAATATTCAATATGTTTAATATAAAGGTAATTTTCTGTAAGTATGTTTTATTTTTATCTCATTTTTTCTCATTCTCCGGATAATCTGGATCGGGCCTGGTCCCAATTAATCTGGGTTTTACTGTATTATTGGTACACATGTGTTATGCTCAAAATTCTAGTTAGTGATGACTTCATTAAAGGGGATTCAGTTTTCTGTTTTGGTACCCTTTGGTAATTGTATAATTATATGTAAATAATTTTAAAAGGGAAACTTTGTTCATTTTAATGCAGGAAAAACTCGCAACACAGGCTTAAAATGTGTAGTGCATTGGGTAGAGATTTTCAACATTGAAGCTAATTAGAATGTTAGATGTAAATTTCCAACTGGGCGAAAAATGTCCGGACCAGGATTCAAACCCGGGACCTCCTGGCTGAAGCCACCAGTGCTCTGCCATCGAAGCTATCTCGGATGATTCTGGTCGAACTTTTTCACCCAGCTAACCTTGATGATTACAGCATTTGGTCTGAAACCTGGTTCAGCTCAACAGAATAAATCTCAGGTAATGGAACTCCAGAAATCGCTGGATACGAAATTACACTAGATTATTTTTAACACAATTATTCTAATTGGTAAACAAATCATATTAGATGTAAATTTCCAACTGGGCGAAAATTTTTCGCCCAGTTGGAAATTTACATCTAATATGATTTGTTTACCAATTAGAATAATTGTGTTAAAAATAATCTAGTGTAATTAGAATGCTTGAGATACTCAGCCTAATACAATAAGCAGCATATTTCAATAACTGATATTACATTAAAGAAGGTTTGGTTGTATGATATTCAAAAAGTTACATCTTTCATAAAACTTAAAAAATAAAATCCACTTAAAATCATTTATGTAATGATTATAATTAAAATAGTAAAACTACCTTTTTAAATTCATCTTCAAGAGTTTTTTCCAAGTACTTGTAACGTCTAATGAGCTTTGTGATAACCTGAAATAGCAAAAATGTTTAAAATAGAGAACTGGTTCATGAAAGAAAAAAAAAATTATTTTTTACTATACCTGAGCATAATTTTTCAATATATCCAAGTCATTCTCTGCAGTAAAGATGCATACAACAGTACGAGTTGTCTTTAATGGATCAACATCAACAGCTATAGTACCACCAGGAGCTAAAGTAAAATTTTGTAACAAAAAACTTTAGACATTATAAAAATATGGAACACTTTAGAAATTAAATAGAATAGTCATAGTTCCTATACATAAAATTAGTTATATATTTTGACTTCATAACAAATATGCGCAATCAACGTACTTAAGTTTCTTAGATTTCGAGTCAGAATCATAGAAGATATAAGAGACTGAGTGCACAAAATCAGGGTTGACAGTTATTCAAAACATTTTACTCAAAACCTTTGCTATCTGAGATGCCTTATTTTTCTGTCAGAGTACTAAATTAACACTTACGATCTTTTCTGGTTAAATTAAAAAAAAAGCTAATGATTTGATATTTAGCAGTTCAGTCTTTAGACCTTCTTTTGAAAAATATTACATATTGCTACTCGAAATTTCACCAAACCTGAAATAATTTAAGTGGTCATTTAAATATTTTACAGCAAAATCACAAATCAAACAGAAAAAAAGTAAAGAATTTTAGATTTTAAACTGCATAAGATGCAGGGGAGGGGTAACATTGATGATATGAAGGTGGGGGGGGGGGAGAGGAGGAGAGAAGCAGAGATTTTGGGAAAAGGGGATAATTTAGGTGATGTATTATTTGTTACTATAGTGCATTAAATGTCAGAAAAGAAATTTAAAATTAAAGAGTTTTACAGGTTAAATTATGCATGTTTGATACCAGAGGGAGAGGGGGGACAAGGGGAAAGCAGTTTTGGGAGAGATGGAGGCTTAGATGATTAAATAATGTTGCAATAAAATAAAGAAGTAAATTTGAAAAAAAATTAAAGTTTTAAAATTTTTCTTTGGGGTGTTTTGTTAGGAGAGATTTAAATAATATATATATATGTTATATAAAAAAATTTACTTTTACTATTCATTTAAATTATTCTAAATTGCCGGCATATTCATTATTTCCTTTTTTTTTTTAATATGCTCTATTATTTATTTCTAGTTAAATTCCTATAAATTTAAAACGCGTATCTTAATAATAGTTTTATTCCAAAACGTAATCTAAACTTTTAATCCCTTCATTAATTTTTATCGTCTACCAAACTGTAAAGTTCTGAATGCAGTTACTTATTTTCGAATGTTTATAAAAACCATTTTTACATTTTTATTCTATTTCATCTCATTTTCCTGCCAGCTGAGCGATAACTTTTTACATCGAAATCCTTCCATTACCAGCGCCGGGATTCTTTTCTGTGACATTTCTCGATCGCTCTCCATTGGCTGAGTGATGGATCGCAGTTTCACTTCGAGTCTCGTTCGTGATTTTGTTTGGTTAGCCTGAAGTTTTCATTTCAATCGGATTTCTTCCGCGCATTCTAATAAATAGCTAGAGCATGAGCTCAGGAGTAGATTTTTTGTGCTGTTTGATTGTTTACATAATCTGTTACCTGATGTCCTAAGCCATGTAGAATAGTCATTTTGTTAATTAACATCTATTTCGCATGAATACTAGTTCATGCTCAAGCAGAATGCTCTGATTTCTCATACTGTGGGAATTGTTTAATGTTGGTATATTCTAATGGAATAAACAGTTTCCTATGACTGCGTTTCTATGTCTTATTGGGAAAAAACCCAGATTTCTTCATAAGCCTTTACTTCTTTCACCACTCATGCTGCCTAATCTGCCTTGTATCCATCATGAATAAATGAGTTTTGATTGGACTCTACCAATCTTATCACCTCCACTAGCGATGCTTGCGCTAAGTGGTACGCCTGCTATACAACCTCACCAATGGCTGATTAAAAGGTGGTACGAATCCAGTAATATGTCGTAAAAAGCACGGCGTGATTGTTCAACTTAACCCATTAAATTGTTTTGTAATATATATATATATATATATATGGATTTTTTTTATGGAAATCTGCCAAAATACAGAAGATTCTCACCCTGGTATTTGCCTTATTTAATAAACAATAAAATTCATGTATTGCAGGGGGAAAGTAAACAGTTGTTTATTCAGGAGAATTTTCATTTAAATTTTTAAAAGGATAAATTAGTTTTTTCTTGTTTTTTGAATATTCAATATCTTGTGTGACTTTGATTATAGAAGCCCAAATCAATAAAGGAATTTTTTTATGATTTACAAAATGCGGATATAAAGTATTAAAAGTAGAAATTATTTATATTTAATAATTTGAAACAAACTATTACAAAAAAGAAAATTATTATATTTGAGCTGTTAAAAAAAAAAAAAAAAAAAAAGAAAAGAAAAGAAAAAGGGAAAAAAATAGTTGGTTTAAACCATGCCAAGCCTGAACAAAATTACACAATATTGCCAAACTTAGGAAATACCACATACAAAGTGAAACAGATGAGCTCTAGTCTACTTATTTGTAAAAATATTTTTTTTTTTTTATTTCAATGAGCAGTTTAATTCTTGCTTTAATTTTGAATCTAATTAAAAATACAGAAGTTTTTTTTTTTTTTTTTTTTTTTTTTTTTTTTTTTTTTTTAACTAAGAGTAGGGAAGGGATCAGAAAATCAATGAAATTTTTGTTACATAATATTTGAATGTTTCCATAGTTTAAATATTTAAAATTAACAAACCAATTTACTTGCCTAATATTCCTCCAGCTAAAATTATATCAAAGAGTGTTTCTCCGTAACGACGGTAGTCAAGTTTAGATCCAGCTGTATCTAAAAATTTTGAGACAAGTTCTAAGTCAGTCCCACTTTCATTAAGGCCTTGAATGATAGCGTCTCTAAACCCTGTAGGATCGTACTTCTCTTTTTCATCTAAAATATGTTTAATAAAAAAAGAGTATTTTAATAACATAGCACAAAAGTATAAAATAATATGAATCAAGTGTCAGGGTTCATTTGGCAAGTTTCTCCCAAAGTGAAAAAAAGTGTCTGGAAAAAATGGATTTTCTTTTTTAACATATTTTTGAGATGTAGGTAAATGTATTTTCTTATAACCTTGTGTAAATTTAATCAGGCTTTTAAACAATTTAATTACATATGCTAAATTTATAATTACACCAATCTTTCACTAAGGTCATACACTTCACTAAACTAGTACCGTATTTTCAGGAATACCTGCCGCACCAATGAAAATCTGTTTTAAAAAAGAAGTATATCGACATAAGCACTGCACCATCATAAACGCCACACTGATTTTAGCACCGATTTTAGAGACTGTACAGTATATAAAATATTTTCACTTTTACAATAGCACAAAAAACAAAAAAAACAAATATAAAGAAATATCGTAATCTATATATAAATATTTCCACTTAAGTGTCTAAAAAATATATTTTACAATATAAAGGAATATAGGATAGAGGCACTTAGAGGCCTGCACAGGCTGAAATTTCTGGGCCCGGCCCAACTTGTAGGGGAAAAAAATTCAGCCCGGACCGATACAAAATTAAAAGTTTGGCCTGGCCCATACAAAAGACATATTGGCCCAGCCCGGTAAAAAAATTTAAAAGTTCAGTCCGAGACTGACCCGGAAAAAAAGTTTAAAGTCTCGGACCAGCTCGAGTGAATTTCTACAAAATAAATTTTTATCCAAATCGACGTAAAAATCTGTCTTGTACAAGAAGTTCTGACCAAAAATGTTTAACTTTTTTTTTTTTCATTTTTATAAAAGTGCCGCAGTCTGCAACATTTATTTTTTCAATGAATCTCTATTTCTTGTATGTAAATGTTTCAGTTTTCGTTAATATTGTTAATCCATATTCTATATATTCAAGTGTTAAAAATCTGAAAAATGCTATGCAGTAAAATCTGCTAAGACAGAATTGCATAGAAAAGGGGAAAAAAAAGTTATAGACAAGTTCCCTTCTTAATAAGTGTAAATATATTATATATTCTTTTCTTTCGTATTAGTAGGGGAGACTTGGGAGAGTCAATCCCTAGGGAGACTTGATCCCAAGGTCCAAAACCAGAGAAAAAATGCAATTAAGTCTCTGAAACTGGAAATATTAATAAAGTGATTCCTTATCAACGGATCTAGCAACATAATTTCATTCAGCCATTTGTATTTTTGTTGTAAGAAAGGGATCTGTTTTCTTACAATCAAACTTCTTTTTGAGAAGATAGTTTGTGTTTCATATCTTTTGCTAAATATAACTAAATTACTTAATTTTATTGATATAATATACTAGCATTCCTTACTGCTTAAATGTTATTTAAATCAATACAGTTTCTTTATTTTTGATTTAGCAATTTTTTTCCCCCAAACATGCACATTAGTGGCATTTGATCCCTGTTGTATGGGAAGACTTGATCCCGGGGATCGCGTGTCTCCAAAACAAAGTTAAGCTAAATAAATGTTAAATTTTATTAACCTCCTACTTCTCATTGTGACATTTAGACATTACCTGCATTAGTCAGAATATGGTTGCCTTGATTTTAGATGGTTGACAAAGATAAAAAGTTAATATGTGGCTGCATATGATGGTTAGCAAGCACATGGCGGATGAATGCACAAGTGAGGCATACGTCTAACTTTAAAATAATTTTACAGCACTTCGTAAAGAATGCAAGATATAATAATCAAAACAGTACAGTGTTAATCATAATGAATAATTATGATAACCATATAAAAGCATTAAGAGTTTGAATTATGCCAAAGAAAATGGAATAATTTTGTTAAAAATATCACCGCACACTTCTCACAAATTGCAGCCTCTGGATCATACTGTATATGGACCACTTAAAAGATATTTTAATGTGGCTGCTCAAAACTGGATGACTAATCATCCTTCTCCAAGGACAACAATTTATCAAATTGCTGAACTGATCAGAATTGCCTATCCTAAAAGCCATGGTGACAACTTAGTCCAGGCAATAGGGAATTTTACCTAGCAAAATTAATGGTAGTTCTGGAAATTGGCTTACTTTATGTTTTTTGGGTCGCTGAATCCGAATTTGTAACTTCCCACCAAAATTTCCCCCGGCAACCCCCCAAATTTTGGTAAAAAGCCCCCCAAAAAAGGTTTTTATTAAAAAAAATCAATTTTTTTTATTGTTTTAGGGAAAAAGTATCTAGAAATTCAGAAAGTAGACAAAATTTACAACAAATTAGATATATGACATAATGACTTAGGATGAAGGAGAAGGGGGAATCTGCCTCGGAACATGCGTGCAGTGCTGTGTGGACTAAGTTGCGCAATTCCACTTAACCACTCACACGTTACATTCGCCCTCCCATCTCCCCTCTTAACTTTCCTTATAAGGTTTACTTTAAGTTTTTTGGGTCACTGAATCCGAATTTTTAACTTACCCCCAAAATTTCTCCCCCCCCCCCCCCCAAAAAAAAAACAGTTGTCATTAACTTAAATTTCTTATTGTTTTAGGGGAAAAGCATTACAAAATTCAGAAACTAGAAAAAATTTGCAAAAAATAGGATATATGACATTATGACGTAGGATAAATGGGGAAAGAGGGGGCTGCCTCAGAACATTCCCCGCGCGCTTTTCTCAAAAACCAAATTTTTTCAAAAAATCAATTTTTTGGGAGGTTGCCGGGTGAAATTTTGGTGGGAAGTTACAAATTCAGATTCAGCGACCCAAAAACATACAGTGAGTCAAAATCCAGAACTAGTATTAATTTTTCCAGGTAAAATCCCCTATTGCTATCCCCTATTAAAATCTCCTTCATAACTTAGTGCACGTAGCGCCGCAGTGCATGTTCAGAGGCAGCCCTTCCCCTCCCCGTTCATCCTACGTCATAATGTCATGTATCCTAATTGTTGCAAATTTTGTCTAGTTTCTGAATTTTGTAATGCTTTTCCCCTAAAACAATAAGAAATTTAAGTTAAAAACAACTATTTGGGGGGGGGGGGGGTTCAGGGAGGAACATTTTGAGAGTAAGTTTTAAATTCCGATTCAGCAACCCAAAAAACTTAAAGTAAACCTTATAGAGAAAGTTCGGAGGGGAGATGGGAGGGCGAATGTAAATGTGTGAGTGGTTAAGTGGAATTGCGCAACTTAGTTCACGCAGCACCGCGTGCATGTTCCGAGGCAGATCCCCCTTCCCCTTCATCATAAGTAGGACTGGGCGATGTAGAAATTTCTTAAATCGATTTATCTTCCATCTAACATCGCGATTTAGTGCTAAATCGCGATTTAACACCGATTTTACATTTTAGAATCTGGAAGCCTATTTTTTAATTTTTAGTAACAAAATACGGTCTTTATGTGCCTCTCCCCCCCCCCCCCTTCCTGTATTATTTAGTATACTTAGCTTTTATTTTTTCAAATAATTTTGAAAAGAAGTACATTTTACACATAAAAAAAACTTTGAATGTCCCAAAACACTAGTTTTTTTTCCATCTTAAAAATTAGTGACCTATTGTAATACATTTTATAAACTCATTCTATAAGTAGTAATATAAAAGAAAATGATTTTTTTTTTTTTTTTTTTTTGTCTGACTTGTTATGCCTGCTACAATCTAAATTCCTTAAGGGGGGTGGGGACATCCCCTAGTCCACCCAAATAGCACTTCATTGCTAACAACCTACATATACTTTTTTTTTTTTTTTTTTTTACAGACACAGATTAAAAAAGTTAGAGGTAAAACAGAAGCATATTAAAAGAATTCAATGATGAATTTAACTATTCATTTACCATGATGAGAAAAGTAGTAAAAAAAAGGGGGAGGGGAGGAAGATATGAGAAATAAGGTGTAATTTTATATCTTTTTAACTTTTAGATTATAATAAGATTTGTTTAACATAAATGCTGACATTTATATAGTGGATGGAGAAGGATTGAAAGTGTGAGCTTTGGAGCACATTACTGAAATTGCTGATTTTTTTCACGGCCGTTGCCATCCATTAAGATTAGTAATAAAATATAATCTTAAAATATATCTCTTTTTAATGATAACAAAATGTCAAAAAAGCAGAAAATCGCAGATCTGCAGAAAAATCTAATGAATGCCTCCTCCAGCCTTCCCTCATTCTGCTGTAAAAATAAAGTTACTTGACTCATTACAGAACTTTATTAAAGTATTTTTAATTAATTACAAAATAATAATAAATTAAAACTAAAATATTCCCATAATACCCTTACATATGAAAATTAATTTTTCATGAAAATAATGCAAAAAAATATAAACTAAAAATGGATGAATTTGGATATAAATAGTGAATCAATTTCAGCAAGATACTCAATCCATGTGACTGGCATTGAAATCAGATGTCAAACCTGATGCATGACTATTTTAAAATATTTTAATTAATTACAGAATAATAGAAAATAAAGAATATGTATTAAAATATTACCCAAACATGTGAAAAATGAATGTTTCATTAAAAGAATGCATAAAAATAAAAACTGAAATTCGATGAATTTGGATTTCAAATATGAAACTTCATTCTTTTTTTCCAACCATAAATACTCAAACAATTTCAGGAAAAAAATATTAGTAAAAGAAAAATATTTCATGTGGATCATGGCCAAATAGTGATACACAAAACAATGCATGACTATACTTTAAAATAATTCCATTAATTACAAAATAATAGAAAATATAAAAAATAAATGTTAAAATATTACTAAAACATTTCAAAAATGAATTTTTCATCATAAGAATGCATAAAAGTATAAACTGCAAGTCGATGAGTTTGAATTTTAAATATAAAACTTTATTATTATTATTTTTAATCATATAAATGCTGAATGAATTTCAGGAAAACAATCTTTTGAAACAATGCAGGATTCTACTTTAAAACATTTTAATTAATTACAGAATATTGGAAAATAAAAAATACATATTGCAATATTATTCAAATATGTGAAAACTTAATTTATCATCAAAAGATTGCATTAGCATATAAATTGAAATTCGATGAATTTGGATTTTAAGATTTAAACATTACTTTTTCCTTTCAACTTTCCACTATATAAGTTCTTAATTTCTGAAAAATACACATTCCAATCTCGTAAACTCTGAATCTTGTTTACAAAATAAATAAATAAATATCAATTCTTACTTAAATCATTGTTTTCTTAAATCGCTTTATTCTTGAATCGGAGATGTTCTTTTAAATCGGATCCTGCTAAATCGATTTAACACCAGCTTGCCTTGTTTTTCTTAAATCGGAAAGCATGGAGGATTGCGATGTTTGCTTAAATCGGGTCGTCCTAAATCGATTTAACACCAGCTTGCCTTGTTTTTCTTAAATCGGAAAGCATTGAGGCTTGCGATGTTTGCTTAAATCAGATCTTCCTAAATCGATTTAACACCAGCTTGTCATGTAAGTAGTAGATACATCAAAGTAGATAAATCATTTTTCCGATGTTAGCTCTGAATCAGTATTTTGTTTTAAATCGATTTAAAGCTAATGGCTAAATCGCGATTTAAGACAATGGCTAAATCGCGATTTAAGACATTGGCTAAATCGCGATTTAAGATATTGGCTAAATCGCGATTTAAGACATTGGCTAAATCGCGATTTAAGACATTGGCTAAATCGCGATTTCCGATTTTAGCTTAAATCGATTTAAGACCAATGGTTAAATCGGATTTCCAATGTAAGCTTTAAATCGATTTAAGAGTTAAATCGATTTAAGGCCCAGTCCTAATCATAAGTCATAATGTCATATCTAATTTGTTGCAAATTTTGTCTACTTTCTGATGTTCTAGATACTTTTCAACTAAAACAATAAAAAAATTGATTTTTTTAATAAAAACCTTTTTGGGGGGCTTTTTACCAAAATTTGGGGGTGTTGCCGGGGGAAATTTTGGTGGGAAGTTACAAATTCGGATTCAGCGACCCAAAAAAGATAAAGTAAGCTGATTTCCAGATTGGTTGGTTGGTTGTATATTGTTTAATGGCACAAAATCCCATAAGGGACATGCTGCGCTAAACAAGAATAGACGAAAAACATAAAAATAAAGAGCATCAGAAAAGCAATCTGGATGGGGGTCCCATCCAGATGCAGTCAGAAAAGTGTAGATAGGGAAGAAAATTAAAAACTAAACAAACAGACTATAAAAGATTTCAGGTAAAAAGAGCAGAAGTTGAATCTGGATGGGGCTCCCATCCAGATGTCAAAAAAAAAATTAAAAGAACAATTCAAGTTGTTTTTAAACCAAAGAAAGATGCAAAAATCATATTTCAAAGTAAAATCCAGCATGTTTTAAAAAAGTGAAGAGTGCCCCATGAGGTGTTTCCCCAATGAGGTTTGTCAAGATTGGGGATGATGAGTTAAAATAGATTCTATATAAGTGCCGGAGACCCGGACAGTCAGTTAAAACATGATGAATGGTCAGGTAATCAAAATGGCAATGTGGACACATGGGAGCATCCTCCCGAAGTAAAAGATGTTTATGAGTAATTCCAGAATGTCCAATCCTCAGACGGGTCAGAAGAACATCGGTTTTCCGTGGATAACACGGAGGCCAGGTCATGATGGTAGGTTTGATGTGGTGCAGTTTATTATTGCATTCTAAATTCCAACTTTCTTGCCATTTACAATGAATAAAGCGTTTGATAAGTAGTTTTACGTCTGAGAATGGAACTTTATGGCACAATGGATTAAGGGCACGTTTCGCCGCCTCATCCGCTTTCTCATTACCAGGAATACCCATGTGTCCAGGTACCCAGCAAAATAAAATATTATAGCCACGTCTTTTCAATTTATTATAAAAATCAAGGATCAATGAAACATAAGGATGCTTTTTAAATGATTTAATTGCGTCAATAGAGCTATTTGAGTCGGTATAAATGATGAAGGATGAGCTATGATGGTGAGAGATGTAGGACATGGCTCTCTCTATTGCAATCAGTTCGGCTGTAAAGACAGAAGTAGATGAATGAAGACGATAGCTTAAAGAGTTGTTTTCACAAAATATCCCACACCCAACGGTATCTCCACTCTTAGAGCCATCTGTGTAAATGTCAATGTAATCATTAAAGTTTGATCTGTGTGCAGCAAATATCTGTTGAAAAACAACAGGAGCTAAGGTGTTTCTATCGTATCCTTTAAAAGGATGGAGCGATGTAATACTAGGAGGTTTCCAAGGAGGGAGTACATGCAATGGACATGGACTCACCTCGATACTACTCAGTGGGCTATTATCAGTAATGTTCCTTATTCTGACACCAAAAGGTGGGATGCAAGATGGTCGATGCTGATAAAGCATATCGTTGTCTGTATTTAGAATAAATGAATGAAGAGGATGGCCTGGATGTGAAAGGATACGGTAATAAAGTTCTAAAGAAAGTTTTTCACGAATGTGGTGTAATGCTGGTTCATTGCAGTCAACATAAAGGCTTAAAACTGGAGAGGTACGAAATGCACCAGAGCAAACACGGAGTGCGCTATGGTGCACAGTGTCAAGTTTTTTAAGAACAGAATTACGTGCGGAACCATAGACCTGGCAGGCATAGTCAATTTTGGAACGGATGACGGCTCGATAGATTTTAAGGAGAGAAGTACGGTCTGCTCCCCAGGAAGTATTTGAAAGCACCTTTAGTAGGTTAAGCGATTTTTCACATTTTGTCCGTAATTGTAATATATGTGGTAAGAAGGTTAGCTTACTATCAAATTGGAGGCTGAGAAAACGAACACTGTCCACAACAGGAATTTGAGTTGGTCCAATAAAAATTTCAGGATCTGGATGCAGATCCCTACGTCTACAGAAGTGAACACAAGAAGTTTTGTCATGAGAAATTATAAATCCATTCTTATTAGTCCAATTAAGAATATGGGTGATTGCGATTTGCAACTGTCTTTCAATAAAACGAATATCCTGTCCCATACACATAATTCGGAAGTCGTCAACATATAAATCACCTTTCACAGAAGGGGGCAGTTGACTAAGAATGTCATTTATTTTTATAGCAAAGAGGGTGACACTCAGGACACTGCCCTGGGGTACACCCTCTTCTTGTACATAAAAACTAGAGAGTACCCCACCGACTCGGACTTGAAAAAGTCGAATGGCGAGGAAGTTCTTAATAAAAATAGGGAGATTCCCGCGAAAGCCTAGGTTAAAAAGATCACGAAGGATCCCATATCGCCATGTTCTGTCGTAGGCTTTTGCCATGTCAAAAAATACTGACACCAAATGGTTGCGTTTTAGAAAGGTTGTCCGTATGTGATTTTCAAGATTGATCAGGTTATCGATAGTTGACCTACCTCGTCAGAACCCACTTTGAAACGCAGCAAGGCAATTGTTATTTTCTAAAATATGCACAAGACGACAATTGATCATTTTTTCAAGTAATTTGCAAAGACTGCTAGAGAGTGCGATTGGCCTGTAATTATTGGGATTGCTAGCATCTTTCCCTGGTTTAGGAAAAGGAATGATAATAGAGTTACACCAGGCTTGAGGAAAGACCTGTTCTATCCAAATTCTGTTATAAAATGCAAGTAAATTATTGAGAGAGGTTGTGCAGAGATGTTTAAGCATGGTATAGGTGATGCCATCGTGACCTGGAGCTGATAGATGGCTATTTTGCAAACATTTTATGAGCTCTGAGAGAGTAAAAGGGAGATTATAGTCATAAGAGTTACGGGAATTAAAATTGAGGTGGGTAGTTTCTGTTTGTCTTTTGTATGATAAAAAAGGTTCCGGGTATGATTCAGAGGCAGAGTTAGATGCAAATGTATTTGCTATGGTTTCAGCAATATTCTTAGGAGAAGCTATTGTTTGTCCGTTATGATTTAAGATTGTGATGTGGTTTTCAGAATAAAGACCCATACAATTTTTTACTTTTTTCCAGAGGACTTTACTAGAGGTATTTGGTTTAATATTAGATACATATTGAATCCAGGATTCACGTTGGCTTTTACGGCGCACTCTTCTAGCTTCAGCCTTTGCTTTTTTGTAGGCAAGATAGTTAGTGTTATTGGGATAACGTCGAAAGATGCCCCAGGCTTTCTGTTGATTTTTTTTTTGCAGCTTGACAGTCACTGTTCCACCATGGCTTCCGATGTCTCATTGTAGATGATGAGTTAGGTATGCTAATATCTGCAGCATTGATAATACACTGGGTGATATTATCAACTGCATTGTCTATGTCACCTTCTACCATATGATTTGTGATTTTAGCATGATTTGTGAAAGTTGGCCAATTGGCTCTGTCATAGTTATAGCGTTTAAAATAATGATTAGAATCTCTGTCAGGAATGGTCTGTGAAATAAAAGTGGGAAAATGGTCACTGCCGTGCAGGTCACTTGAAATCCAGAAATTCCAATACGGATAGATAGATGGAGAGCAGATAGTGAGATCTATGGCATGAAAGGTGCGTGTCGGTTCATGAAAATATGTATGATCACCATTATTGAGTAGGCATAAGCCATTGTCAGAAATTAAATTTTCAATGATATCACCACGTTGATTAGTGTCAGAATTCCCCCACAGTTGGCTATGAGCATTAAAATCCCCAACGATGATGAAAGGAGTTGGGAGTTGAAGAAGGAGATCATCAAGTAGTGCTGACTGAATAATTTGGTGGGGTGGTAAATAAATGGTACAGACTGTAATGAGACGTTTTATATGTACACGGACTGCAACAGCTTGTAAGTTTGTGTTTAGGTTAATATGAGTATGGGGTAAATTACGAGAGATGAAAAGAGCCACTCCACCAGTGGCCCTATCACTACCTGTAAAATCTTTTCTGTATGTGGCGAAGGTGCGCAATTTAGCTTTGTCATTAATTTTAAGATGGGTTTCTTGTAAAGCTAAACATAGTGGTTGATGGTCATGAAGAATACTTCGAATTTCGTCATATTTATTATGAAAGCCTCGACAGTTCCATGAAATAATATTAGTCATGATCGATTTTACTATTTTTTCCTAGATGAAAATTATCTGCGTTATATTAATCAGAGATAGTAGACATACTATCTCCATCGTTAAATTGTTCATCCGGTTCTGGGTGAAGAGCAAGGGCATCATCCTCTTCCATTTTATCGTTCTGTTTTGATTGTGTTTCATTTTTAGATCTTTTACTCTTTTTCTTCTTGGGTGTATTTTCAGATGAGACTGTGGCTTTAATTATTGGTAGGTTAAATTTTTCTGCATCAGATTTACGGTTTGGTTTCACGGATGGTGTTTTAGTTGTATTTTGAGAACCTCTTTTATGGAGTGGAAGTTTAGAAATAAGAGACTGTGATGATTTTAAAGTAGGATTTGTTGATGATTTAGGAGGAACAGATCTAGGCAAGTTAGGAGGAACAGATTTAGGAGACTTAGGAGCAGCAGACTGCGTTGATCTGCTTGTCATATCAGAATTATTAGACAGGTTGTTTTGTTTTTGATTAGGTTGGCAATTAGTTTCAGTGGGGAATTCGGTTTGTGTTGCAATAGTTTTATGAGTTTTTTGGGCTGTTTTTGATAGGGCTGCAGCATATGATACACCAACTTTGGGTGTCCTGGATTCTACTATTTTTCTGGCTTCAGGGTATGATATATTTTCTTTAGTGCGTATTGTTTGTATTTCTTTTTCTATTTTCCATTGTTCACATGATTTAGCATAAGATGGGTGGTCTTTTTTACAATTTACACAACATGGTTGGGCATTGCAGTGTTCACTTTCGTGGCCTACTGCACTGCACCGACCACAGGTGATTTTACCACGGCATGAGGTTTTTGAATGCCCAAAGCGTTGACATTTAAAACAACGCAGTGGGTTTGGGATGTAAGGCCTTACAGAACATGACAGATATCCGGCTTTTATTGATTTGGGTAGGTTCGGTGAGTTGAATGTGAGAATAACGTGCTTGGTAGGAATTTGTATTTGATTAGCTGGTATTTGCCCGTCTCGACGGTAGATTTTTATTCTTCTAGCTTCAATGACATTTTGTTCTTTTAAATTCTCTACAACTTCATCTTCAGTGACATGCAAGAGGTCAGATTCAGAGATCACACCGCGAGATGTGTTTAAAGTTCTATGTTTAGATATAGAGACTGCAATGTTTGCAAAATGAGTACATTTTTTTAAGTTGGCTGCTTGTTGACTATTGCTTACTTCAATTAATAGTTCACCTGTCCGGAGTTTTTTTATTGTTTTTGGTTCACCAACCAAACCTTGGATAGATTTATTAATTAGGAAGGGGGATGTTTTGTCAAAACTCCCTTCTACTCGTTTCACTACAAAAAATCTCTCTTCAACATTACACGAATTAGAGTTGACATTCTTACATTCCGTATTGGAAGAAGAATCCTCAACTCTATCACCCCAAGAATTTTTTTGGCCCTGGTCAGAACCAGCTTTTGAGCAAGAACTCAACGCATTAGTACTCTCGTTTGATTGTGGGGCTTCCACTTCGCATGTACTCTCTTTTGGGTGTGGGGCTTCCACTTTGCATGATTTATTTCCTGAGATTGTAGCCATATTTAGAAATTATTGAAAAAACGCCAGGCATCGGGCCTGGTCACCGACCCTTCTTCTTACCGTTACTTTAGGCGCAGGTCTCAAAAGGGTGAAAACTATCAACAAACTTCCACGTTTTTCGAACGTTGGATTAAACTCGATAGCATCTCCAAACTCTAGTTCTTTCACAGTGGAACTCGGTTGTCGTAGGTAAGCCTTTACAGCTCTGTCCAACCTACAACGCCCTTACGTCGAAAGGACACCAGTCGCCCAGTGCATTCCTAACCACCGCCATACAAGTACGGCGCCCACCGATCACGGAACCGGAATTCGGAGATGCCCTGCACTCTGGGACTCGAGATCAGCCTAAAAAGGTAGAAACGAGGTGATGAGATTAAAAAACCTCAACACCCAGAGTGTCTCACGTGAAAATAAAAAAATCCACTATTGTAAAAAAGAAAAAGTGATGTGGGGGAGAACTTAGGAACAAGGTGTATTTTTTGTCTTTTTTGAATATTTTAAACTTTTTTTTCCTTTTTTTTTTTTAAACAAAAGAACAAGAACAATGTTAGTAGAACAAATAACAATTTGAACAAAATGGTCAGTAAAAAACATGAACAAGAACAAAGAGGGATAAGAAACTGAAAAAAGAAGATTAAAAAGTGGGAAACAAAGAAAAAAGGATAGACAACTAAAAAGAGAAGAAAACAGGAAAGGAGAAAGATCGCTCGGGAACCCGGGGTTGCGAAACCCGTAAATACCTAAAGAAGGTATTCCCCTGGGGGGGCTGATTTCCAGAGCTGCCTTGAATTTTGCTAGGTAGAGCCCCTATACAGTCTCTATTGCCTGGACTAACTAACATAATAAATGGATTTAAAATCACTGGAATATTTCCCTTAAATAGGAATTTCTGAAGATGATTTTTTTTCATCTTTCATCTCAAATCAACCATTAACCCAACAAACAGTAAAAGAATTACAGTTAAACGAACATAGTGACACCAGAAGACATACAAGCCTTCCCTAACGTTTCATTACCAAAAATAGGAAAATCTAAAGAAATGAAAAAAGCATCTACAAAAATTTTGACAAGCATACAAACTAAAAGACAGAATGAAGAAGAAATACAAGATCATCAACTGAATAAAAAACAAAATCGGGAAAAACTCATTTCATCTCAAGAAAAAAGTAAAAACACTAAAAATGAAAGATCCAAATCTTCAGAAAGTTATAAAAGCAGTTACAGTGTTTATGATTCAACTGACCCAGGTCCACTTGATGAAATCATTGAAGATTCAAAAAATTTGTTGATTGATAAAAATGACTGTCACTGTGCCATTTCTGGGAAAAAAGAAAATCAGTCATTTTGTAAGAAAAATTTAAAAGAAGATTTTATCTCAATGTGAAATCAATTTTCTAGGAAAACAAGGACATAATTTTGACCAATTTATTTATCAAGAAAATGTTGACAGTTGGACAATGGATGACATTGTCAAAGAACTACCCAAACCAACGATGCTTGGTGGTGCTTGGTTCTTTGAACTGCAATAATTTTAATATTTACATGTGATTTTTCAAGCTTTGAAAATGTTTTTTGATCATTAATTGTTTTTCTCCCTTTTTACATGTTAGTTAACAATAAATTTGATTTCTACTATTTAATTTGAATCATTTCAATGCATCTGTTTCAAGGATCAAGTCTCCCTGCAACTGGGGAGACTTGAGCCTTTAATAATAACTGAAAACATTTTTAAAAAATTTTGTTTTTTCCAAAATAAAAATTAAAAACTGAAAAAGGGAACAAGTCTCCCCTACTAATTTTGCATGGATCAACATGTTTTTCAGTTTAAAACAGGATTCTGTCATAGGAAGGTTCTTTTTCACACGTTTTACTATATTTTAATTTAGCTATATTTTAATAAGCATATGAAATCTACTACTCTAAAAAGAATAAATTTTAATTTTTAATTGTAGAATAATGGCAATTTAAAAATGTATGCATTTTTTGCAAAAATCTTTGGGCCAGACCTAATTTTACTGACCTTTGCACTTGAACGGACCAGGCAACACTAAGACAATGATTTTCACATGCGATGGGTCAAAACTAGGACTGAAAATTTTGGATCGTGAAGACTAGAAATGAAACCAGTCACAGCTATGTACAGAAAAAATACGTTTTGCCTGGCCTGGCCCAGCCCGATCTTTCAGGAAAAAAGTAAGGCCCGAACCTTCAGAAAAGAGTATGGCCCGGCCCGAAAAGAGTGGAAATTTTGCCCACGGGCCAGCCCATGCAGATCTCTGGAGACACTGCTGAAACCACTTTAACATAACTAGCAACATTCTTTTTTTTTTTTTTTTTTTCTTTTCTCTGCTATTGATAACTGTTTCAATGATTCTGTTTGTGGCAGATTAGTTTATTTTTTATTTGATACATACGCATCTTTTCTTGTTCATTTATAAAAATAATTTTGTAGGTTTTAAAAATATCTCTTGCTCAGAATTTAGACGTTCCCTTTCATGATAAGTTATAATGAGGGTATGAAGATATATATCATAAGTTTAAGGAAAGAGGAGAAAATCCACGAATCCACTTTGCATTTAAAAAAAATCTCATCTTGTTACCTCTTTTTTCTACTGCATTCAAAATTCAAACTTCTTTTCAAAGAAACAAAAACTATCAGCCAACATACGTGTCAAGGTCATAGGGCAATGAGTCCGAGAAGCAGAGTGAATTTGAAATCAAGTGTGTTTTTCTTTTTGTTCAGTCAAGAGATAAAATTGCATGTTTGTTTTTTAGTTATAAATACGTACGTGAGTAATTTTATTAGGCTCTTCTTTGAAAATAAAGATCATGAAAAGCAACATGAAAAAAATAAAATGAGTATTTTTGTTCAGAACTCTTCGTATGAAACGATTTTTAACCATACCAACATAAAAATCAATGTTTTGAAGAAAATGGAGTCAGGCCGGCCAATATTTTTAACAGTTTTCCAAGCCAGGCCAAACTTTTAACTTTTATACCGGGCTTTTTTTTTTTGTACATGTTGGGCCAAAATTTTTTTTTCTGTGGATCAGGCTACTTCACTCAAGCGAAAACACCTGCTTGCTAATGTTAATCCCATGGAAGAATTTTTTTTTTAATACATCATTTGCATTTCAATATGCTTAAATGATTTTTTTTTCATCGGATAGCTGAGATCGATCTCTAAAACAACCCTTTTTCGATTTTGTTTACAGATGCTTTTAGTAGTATACTTTGATTTTCAGAACCAATTTCGAAAGTTAAAGTATTCTAGTAAAAAAAAAACCTCTAAACACAATCAAAAAAGTAAAAAAGACTTTGTAGAGATTGACCCCAGCTATCCAATGCAAAAAAGATCATTTAAAAATAATGGAATGCGAACGACATATTTAAAAAAAAATTCTTTCTTAGGATTAACATTAACAAGCTGGTGTTTTTATGCGAGTGAAATAGCCCTTAAAGTTGTCAAGCTAGCATCAGCTCGTGCAGCACATTTATAGTTATTCTTGCAAAGTTATATGTGTTGAAAATGGTTCATATTTTATCGGCTTCTTTTAAATGTTTATATTGTGGAAGCCAGCCAGCCCACTTAATTTTTTATATCGTCCGAACCGGCTCATTAAAAAAATTGGCATAATTCTGTTGACACGGCCGGTTTCAAAGTTTGAATTCATTTTGCCTGGTCGAGTCGGGTACGGACCGCTATTTTTAGGGACCGGGTTTAAAAAGAGTCTGGTACTGGGGGGAAAATAGAGTTCTGTGCGTGAAAAATCAGAGATGTCACGCAAAAAAATAGCTCTTAATTGCCCCGTGGGAAGCATAATTTCATTAAAAAAATCACGGAAAAAAGCCGAATTTTGCCAAAGGATATCGAAACAAACGGAACATTTCATCACAATATCATGAGAAAACACGATTTTCGAAACAGGGTTGCAATAAAACAGCAGATTTCGTCAAAGAATTGCAAAAAAATAACGAACTTCGTCAAAAAAAAAATTTCAGAAAAAAAGTCTAATTTCGTCAAATTATCATGAAAAAAGTGACACATTTCATCTCAATATCACAGAAAAAACACTATTTTCGTAACAGGGTTGCGAAAAAATAGCAGATTTCGTCAAAAAAAATTGCAAAAACATAGCGAATTTCATAAAAAAATTACAGAAAAAAGCCGAATTTTGTCAAAGGATTGAGAAAAAAGCACAAATTTCGGCAAAGTATTGTGAAAAAAAAAGCGCAATTTTCGTAACAGGGCCGTGAAAAAACGCAGATTTCATCAAAGAATCTCGAAAATACAGCAAATTTCATCAAAAGATCGTGAACAAACAGTGAATTTCATAAAAAAAAAATCACAGAAAAAGCCGAATGTCGTAAAAAATATCAAAATAAAGTAGCACACAATCCGTCATAATATCGCGGAAAAACACTATTTTTATAACAGGGTCGCGAAAAAAATAGCGAATTTCGTCAAAGAATTGCACAGGAGTGATTCTGTTCCCAATTTTCACAAAAATTGAGGCAGTCATTTCCGAAAATAAAAAAAAAAATTGGTCAGAAATCCAAAAATTCGGACATAAAATGTATCGCGAATTTCGACAAATGATCACAGAAAAGATCAATTTCGTCAATCGTTTGAAGAATAATTACCAATTTCATCAAAGGATCGCAAGGAAAACACGAAATTCATCGGAGGATTGCGAAGAGAATGCAAATTTCGCCCAAGGATTACAAAAAAAGGCTTTCATCAAAGAATCACGGAAAAAACGGAAATTTTGTAAAGGATTGCAAAAAGAAAAAACAATGTCAAAAAATCGACAAATTTCATGAAAAATTTGTGAAATTTCGTCACAAGATCGTGAAAAAATCCAAAATTTATCAATAGATCATGAAAAAACAACAAATTTCGTCTAAAGATCGTGAAAAAACGGCAAATTTCATCAAAAGATCGTGAAAAAACGGCAAATTTCATCAAAAGATCGTGAAAAAACGGCAAATTTCATCAAAAGATCGTGAAAAAACGGCAAATTTCATCAAAAGATCGTGAAAAAACGGCAAATTTCATCAAAAGATCGTGAAAAAACGGCAAATTTCATCAAAAGATCGTGAAAAAACGGCAAATTTCATCAAAAGATCGTGAAAAAACGGCAAATTTCATCAAAAGATCGTGAAAAAACGGCAAATTTCATCAAAAGATCGTGAAAAAACGGCAAATTTCATCAAAAGATCGTGAAAAAACGGCAAATTTCATCAAAAGATCGTGAAAAAACGGCAAATTTCATCAAAAGATCGTGAAAAAACGGCAAATTTCATCAAAAGATCGTGAAAAAACGACAAATTTCATCAAAAGATCGTGAAAAAACGACGAATTTCATCAAAAGATCGTGAAAAAACGACGAATTTCATCAAAAGATCGTGAAAAAACAAAAAATTTCATCAAAAGATGCCGAAAAAATGCAAATTTTGTCAAATGGGGCACGAAAAAAAAAAAAAAAACCACATAATTAGTACCGGAAGTGGATTCCCCCCCCCCCCCACCTCTTTGCTGTAACCTTTCAGAAAATTTGCTGAGAATTTTTTTTTTATATACAGTAGCACCCCTAGAGCCAGTAGAATGTCTGCTATATGTAGTAATAGTCTTACAACTTTCTACTGCCACTTGCCAAAATCCTCACACCCCTTGTCATTTGAAAATTTAAAACTTGTATTTATAAAAATTAAACCGTTCAGTGAAAAATGCATATAAAATAGTTTATTCAATTCATAGGTCCTTAAACTTCTTTGATTTTTATTTAAAGAAATGTGTACAGACCCAGGGACGTAGCTTTAAGGGGGGGGAGGCGAGAGCCTCCCCCCCAATATGTTAAAATAGTAGGGCACCACAGAAGGTTTATGGGCACCGTGAGGCGCCCGTTAAAAAGTGTTTATCAGTAGTAAAAAGTAATTATAAAATAATTTTATTTTAAATGTAAAATTACAAAGTGAGTTACTTTTTACACACAAAACTTGTATAAGGCATTCAATTTTAGACCTGTTACTGCCCCTACCCCCCCACCCCCACTATCTTAAAGAAAATTTATACATCCGGAATGAAAAAATTTGAAAGCAGGAATTGTAATCAATTGCAGGATAGAAGTACAATTATTTCGGGGTCGATGAAATTAGTACCAAGCTTGCTTGGGAATTAAACACCGAGAGTCCTGCGTTTGGCTGACCACCTGACCAGGACATATGCTGCATAGCACCTCGGGGTCAAGAAAACAGGGATGGGCAGTGTCGGCCCAGATCCTTCATGGATTGTATGGCCACAGAGATAAATTTAGTAAGGTGCCACAGAAGGTTTAAGGGCACCGTCAGGCACCCACAAAAAAAAGGGGATTTAGATTACTACATCTATTTCCTAACAGAAACAATTTATATATATATATATATATATATATGCGGAAGAAAAAATTCCAAAACAGGAATTGTAATCAACTGCTGGACAGTAAATGTAATTTGATCCTTAGAAATACAATTATTTCCTTCTCGTCTAGATTAGTCACTTTTAGCAGTAGAAAGAAAGAGTGGAAACGACTGAAAGTGACAGTAGGGGATGAGAACAGTTTTCCAATATATTCAAGTTATAGGGCACCATATAAGGTTTAAGGGTGCTGCCAGGCACCTAAAAAAAAAGGTTTAAATTACTACCTCTATTCCCCAACAAAAACAATTTATACATGCAGAAGAGAAAATTCTGAAAACAAAAATTGTAATGAATTGCAGGACTTTAAATGTAATTCAATTCTTCTTATCTCAGTAGTTGTTTGTAACCGTTGGTAGTAGAAAGAAAGTGAAAAGACATGGAAGTGACTGGAGGGGATTAAAACTGTTCACAAATATGGTCAAGTAGAAGGCGCTACACAAGGTTTAATGGTGCCGTCAGGCACCTTTAAAGAAATGATTTAAATAGTAGTTACAATTATTTGTACAGGCACTTTACTTTAAATGTTAAATTATAAAGTAAGTTACTTTTAACATACCATATTTGTATAAGAAATTTAATTTTAAAATTGTTATTACCTCTATTCCCTAACAAAAGCAATTTATATATGCGGAAGAGATAATTCTGAAAACAGGAATTGTAATCAATTACGAGAGAGTAAGTGTAATTCGATCCTTAGCAGTTCATTTTATCCTCATCTCAGTAGTTGTTGGTCACTCTTGTATAGAAAAAAAGTGCAAAGTAGCACGTCTCAGAGAGGGTGGACGTTGTGCAGGCGACTGCACGGGCCGAAATTTCTAAAATCGGACACACCCCAATACAAAACAAAGCTATCTTGGTTGGTTTTAAAAACTAAAAGCCTGGAGTCTTTAAAAAATTAAAAACCAAAAATGGCTCAATTTCTACAAAATAATCCGATTTTTCTTAACATATAATTAAAATTTTCTTTTAAAGAATGCTGCATACATATATATGCGAAATTTTTAGTAAGAAAAGGTGGAGCAAGAGTGTGCGATGTACAAAAGTACGCAAAGCGATTATCTAATCCCAAAACAGAGTTTTCCATTTACCTACAGTAATGTTACTGTCATTACATTGTTTACAATTGTAGCTAAATGCAAAACTCTGTTTTGGGATTCGATAATCGCCCTGCATACTCTTGTACACACCACACACTCTTTCACCAACTTACCCTATATTTCAGACTATAAGTACAAATCCATAGAATACAGAATAGCAACATTAAAGAACACTTAAACTCTTAAACTTTTACATTCAAATAAAGACTCATTTAAAAAAAAAAATTAGTTTAGAATAAATATAACAAATGGTTAAAAAACATACATTTTGAAGCTATATTGCAAAAAAAGAGACTTTTGAAAATATTTCTTCGTAATTTAGTAAAGTATATTTCCAAAGATTCCATTATCACTATTCTTTTTACAAAAAATAAATAAATAAAATAACAAAATGTCCTGTCCGACACGTCCTAGTAACAATTAAGTCAAAGTCCAGCCCGGAACAAGTATGTAGAAAAAATGTATGCTGAGACTGGTACGAGTCGACAGGAAAAAATGTGGAAGAACCACACTTTTTTTATTAAGTTTTTTTCCCATCATTTTTCAACTTCATTTATTGTATTAAGTGTTTTATTTAAAAAGGTACCTTTTACTATATTTTAATGATAAAACTACTAACTTACTAACAAAACTAACCCTAACACTTAACTTCAACAGCATGCTGGCATCCATATTGTTTACATTTTGTTTTTATGGTTTTCAGTTAAATTCATAGTTAATTGATTGAATGGTTGGTTGGTTACCAACAAGGTATCAGTTAAACAAGAAGCATTGTTTGTTAATATGTTTATCAGGTTGTACAGTGTTACTCAACTTTCTGTTTATGCAAAAGAGTTCCAGCATATGCTGGCTAGTTGTGATTGGTTGCAAACCATTATAAAATGAGAGAGTTTCTCATTCATGTCATCTGGTTCTTGCTTTAGTGTTGATGTTGTAAAATTGAATATGTCTCCAGATTTACATAATAATAAAAAACTGTTAGTTTTTATTCAAAGAAGTTTTCATTTCAAGTATGTAGTCATCTACCCCATTTATTCTACAAGCCTCTTCACATTTGTAAGTAGACAGTTTTATTTTCTACTAAGAAGATGGGAGTTGTGATAATGATTTTAACTTTTAGCCGTGATTGAATGTGGAAGGAGATGCTTCTGTAATAGCGATTTTAATCTTTAGCCGTGATTGAACGTGGAAGGAGATGCAATAACCAGTTCAAAAAAAACTCCAATCTGGTAAACGAAGATGTTTATTCCATAATAAATGCAGCAGGGAGAGGTACAAGGGGGAAGGCATAACAAGACACTTCTTAGTGCCTCTTTCACAGACAGCGTCAGGGCGAAAAGTGAGTTGAATATGCAGTTACAACTTTCTTGCTTGGCAGACTACAATATCGCCAATTTACAAGTATTTTGTGCCATGCACAAGAGACACGGAAACACATTGGCTGGTATGGATTCGCCAAATACATATGGTAGGCTTCTACCATATATGAATTGTGTAGGGGTGCCAGACTGTGGGTTGCTAAAATTCCTGAATAATGAGAGGCGCAATATAATCTGTATTTTGATACAGCTGCAGTTAAGTGTAAAAAATAAAAATGCTTCTGAATAAAGATAGAGGGTGAAAACTGACCGAATTTGTTAGGCGAAAAAGGCATGAGAATGTATTTTTCTAGAATAGATGTTAGGTCAAAGATTAACAACGTGCACTGCCACAAAAATGCAGAATTGACATATGAACAAAAGGGTGTGAATGTTAAAGTGTAGTGCGAAAATAATTCTAATGAATAGATTGCATGTTAAGTGATTTTAAATGATGAGTTATATTCATGCCCAAATAAGGAAGTGGCCAAAGTTAAAATGCTTTTGTTACTAACAGTCAGCAGTAACGTTTTTCTACAAGGTTAAATCTTATGTGTGAGAAACTCTCTCAAAGTAGAATTGAAGACTGAATCACTGATTTATTTTATTAAAGAAATGAGTAACTACAATAATTTAATTTAAATGTGAAGGGCTATTAATACAATAGATTTAGTTTTTAAATGATAAATTTAATTTAGGGGCTGCACTGTTTGACTATAGTGCACTAAAATAAATAAAGTATTAAACAGAATTTTAAATGAAACTGGGGGGGGGGGGGGGGGTTATCAAATGCAAACATATATAATGAGATAATCGTTATAGGAGTTACCAGGTATTGTGTTAAGAAATTAAAGACAGTTAAAATTCATTAATTTTTAAAGCAATTACACTCTGCTATATAATACTTAATCAGTACAAAAAATAAGCCCGGCTGAAGACAATGCCGATCTCTACGTTGGGCATGTTAAATTTCTGTATTGTGCTGTCAAACTAGCATTGGTTCGTGCAACACATTTACAACCTATTTTTGTTCCAACCAAGTCCATTGATAATTGTTTATATTTCGTCGTCTTAGTCCGATCCTTTTAAATTTGGGATAAAATGAACATGCCTTACGCAAGTTGCCTCGCCAGTCTAAGCTCTGAGGAGCTCTTATGTGCATCGCATCAAGCAGGACTGTTGTAAACCAGTGATGCCGCCATGACACATTCTACTGGCCAAAGAAGAGCACCGCCGAATGCACGTCACTTTCCCTGCTCCCCAAACACCATTGAATGACATGGTCGCAACGACAGTAAAATCTAAGTTCTCGAGGATTAAGAGGCGTAGTTCGGGGATCACACCTCCGAGTCCCCCGAGAGCTTTGAGTGTACCAGACGCATATAGGAGCACCGGGTTTTCGGTCATAACCCCAGGTTTGACTGCCAGGTTCATAACCCCAGGTTTCCAAGATATGCTAACAAGAGCTTCTGGACATGAAAATCTACAGAGATAGGCACAGGCCCATTTCTTTAAAACTTGATACATCGAAATTCTCTTAATTTTTTTTATATGCCCAGCCCGTTTGAAAGTTTGACTTTATTTCGTCCTGTACCGGACACCGGCCATGCAGATCCAGACCTTTAAGGTTGTCATATAGCAATTCTCCTGAAAGAATCCTCTGAATAAAAATTTCCACCACCTAAAGTTTGAATTCTTTGAATTCCCCTCTTGTGCAAAACGTGACAACAGTGCATTCCGGTTATTTGGAGAATTGGAGACATGTGTTTCTTGAAGTGAATGTATATATATATACAGGGGCGGCCGGGCCACTGGGGCCAGACCCCACTAGAATTTTCTGTTCATTTAAAAAATTTTGATTCATATTTTTAATTTAAATCTTTAAAAAAAAAAAAAGAACTGTTTACTGAAAATATATTGCAAAGAAACTCCTTCTTACATTGTGCCCACTCATCCGTTATCGACTCTCAGCATCTATTTCTTTCTCAGAGGCAACAAATCACTTTACTGTCCACTACTTACTTCTGAACACCAAGGTTACTGTATCTGGGCACAAGACATTTGTGCCCATCTGGCGCGATAATGAATATTTTCTTCCCTCACATGTCATTCAATTTTGGCGATGTACTGCTCTTATAGAGCTAAATCTTCCGTATTTTTTTGCAATGTGGGGCACTGGGCGAGAATGCCCTTGATGCAAAGCTTCTGTTATATGGGGATTCTCAAAAATATTTGGCGACATTTGTATTACTATTGCTGCTTATTCGTTAAATAACACGATCTTTGAGTACTCTGTACTCTCTTTAAACGGAGACACATGTTATTGTTAAGGTGTATTCCAATCCAAACTGCTTATTTTCTGGTTTATTTTTAAATTCATTTTTACTCTCAAACGCATCAAACTGACAAATTCTCTTATTTAGAAACTACATAATGTGACGTGCTTGTCAATTTTTTGAAAAATGCAGAAAATATTTCAAAAAAAAAAAAAAAAAAAAAAATGCTATCAAAGTGGGAGTTATGAACCGAATTTTCCGAAGCGGGAGATCTGGGGATGAAAAATAGGGTCCTACTGAGAAAATAATTGTTTTAAAATCAAATTCTAATGAATTGAGCGAAAAATGAAACCACACGGCCTCTTAAACATCTCTTCAAAAATCACCTCAGCAAGTTTCATGTTTTTACTTTTAAAAATGAGTCTGAAAGTGTCCCAGAAAATTTCGAGCTGTTGAGGGTGGAAAAATATTTTTTCGAACACGCCCTTAAATTCTTGAAATAAAAAAAATGAATTCTGTAGATGATTTATTATGCCCTTTTCAACAATGAATTTGGAAGAAAAACTTGAAATTAAATGCATGGGACCTTATCAACCGAAGAATTTTGAAATACAACGAAAAGATGGGGAAAAATTACGCTATTTCTCTACACAGTGGTATCAAAAATTTCTATGGATTTCAGCAAGTGAAGAAAAAAAAAAAGCAATGTTCTGTTTTTATTGTTTATTGTTTGGAGGGGTGAAATTATGGAGTATGGCTGGCTGTAACGATTTGAAGCATTTTTCTGAAAGAGAAAAAAAATATGAAATGAGTACTACTCATTTAAATAATGCTATTAACTATAAAACCTTCGGAAAGGTATGTTTTTAGATTTGGTCACATACGCCTCAAAACTGGACACAATATTGGAAGACCATTTAAACAATGCTACAGTATCTAAAAATACTTCAAAAACTATTTACAAGCTGACGAAACTATATTGATATAAGCTGCAGTTCGCAATTTGTTATCATTTTACAATATATAAAAAACAACAAACCCTTGAAAAGGTTTGTTCAATTCATTGATGTCTATGATAAAACAGCAGAGGGACTTACTAAAATCTTAACTCAAAATTTAGAAAAGTTTTATTTAAAAGATAAGCTCGTTGTGCAAGCATATGATGGTGCGCTGTTGTGAGCAGGTGTCATACTGGAGTTCAAGAGCAAATGAGAGAAAATTTTAAAACATTTTTGAAAAACTATGGGACAGGAATGATTAAACACACTCCCCGTGGCAGAATGAGCGCGACACTGCGACGGGCGTCGCAGACCTTTTAGGGCGCCTGCAGACTAAAAAGAATATCGCGAATTTTGACAAATGGTCACGGAAAAAAATCTTCGTCAATCGTTTGCAGAAAATATCGTCAATTTCGTCATCATCGCGGAAAAAACGCAAATTTCGTCAAAGAATCGCAGTAAAGCACAAATTTCGTGAGAGAAGCGTGAATTTTCATCAAAGGTTCGCGAAAACAACACAAATGTCGTCAAAGGATCATGGACAAACGCGAATTTCATTAAAGAATTGCGGATAGAACGCAAATTTAGTCAAAGAATCGCTGAAAAAACTCGCATTTATTCAAAAAATCGCAGAAAGAATGCGAATTTTATCAAAAACTCGCGAAAAAAGTGAATTTGGTCAAAGAATCGCGAAAATAGGGTGAATTTCATCAAAGAATCACGAAAAAAAAGCAAATTTTGTCTAAGAAACTTGAAAAAAAAAAGAAATTCCTCAAAGGATCACAAAAAAAATCGCGAATTTTGTCAAAGAACCACAGGAAAAACTCGATTTTTCAAAGGATCGCGGGAAAAACGCAACTTTCGTCAAAGGATCGTGAAAGAAATACAAATTTTGTCAAAGGATCGTGAAAGAAATACAAATTTCGTTAAAGGATAATGGAGAGAACGTGAATTTCGCCAAGGGATAGCAGAAAAAAAAATTCGTCAAAGGATCGCAGGAAAAAACGGGAATTTCATTAAAGGATCGAGGAACAAAAGCAATTTTCGCTTAAGGATCGCGAAAAAAACGCGAACCACTTAAAGTTTATTATTTTTTTTTTTTGTAAAATATTAGTTTTTTTAATCTTAATTAGGTTATAATATAATTAAAATGTAGTTGTATTTTTATAATATTAATCATCAGTTAGAACCCTACTTTTTTCAACATTTCTAATGTACATAAGAAAATTGAAACATGCTACTACCGCAGACAATTTTCATCCCACTAAATTGCTGTCGCAGACACAACAATAACTTTCTGCCACTGGGAACACACTCTTGCTGTTCTTTCAGTCCACAAAGATTTTATTAGTACAATATCAGAATTTGATGTAAAAGTAAGTGAAAGATTTGCTAGTCGAAAAAATCGACGTGCCTAATTTCTATTTAAATAATGCATTAAATTTTAATTTTTGAATGGATTAAATCTCTGCAAGAAAAATATGTATTTTTTTTTTATTAAATTATGAGATAATTATTTTTTGTTTGATTTGTGAATTTGTTTTTTAATTTAATAATGTTTGAACAGAGTAAGTTTAATGTGAATAATGGTAATTAAATTTAAAGTTAGTGAAAGATTTGCGCATCTAAAAACATACCAAACTTTTATTTAAATTATGTACTAAATTGTAATTTCTGAATAGTTTCAATGTTTGCAAGTAAAGTTTATATTTTTTTTCTGTAACGTTGTGAGATTATTATTATTATTATTATTTTGTATATTTGTTTTTTAATTAAATAATGATTGATCAAAGTATGTTCAATGTTAATAATGGCAATTAATGGTATGTTAAAAATTGTAATTAATTTGATAAATTTGAAATTAACGTTGATTACTTGAAAAAATAAATTTTTATTTACAAAAGTAAGATTACTTTTTTAATTTTATTTTTAAATAATTTGTTTTCATGTTTAAACAAGAAATATTAATACATAAAAATTTACAATATGTTATGAGGACCGGACCCCACCAGTGAAGATTGGCACGAGCTGCCACTGTATATATATATGTGTGTGTGTACAGAACCATTTATCCGGAATGGTTGGGGTCAGATGTATTCCGTATAACTGGTTTTTCCGGTTAACTGGTTAGGCATTAAAGCAGCATCCATTTGATAAGTTTTGTGGAATATATTGGGTTGTGGCATTATTTCGGATTTTAAATTAGATTATTTGGATTAAAAATCAGATGCAAGAAAGATCAAAAGTTAACCAGAGTTTGAAAGGAGGTAATTTATGGGATTTCCTTGGGAACAAAAATTCTTCTGTTTCCTCTACATAAAAATTAAAACATCTAAAATACAACTAAATATGTTTTCTTTTCAAATACTAGATGTTGACATCAAATTATACAATTGTTTCAAACAATGTACATGTCAAACTGGCAGTGCATGGTACTTTTTTCTGCAAAGATTCTGAAATAAGTCTATTAGAAATATCATTCCGGATGACTGGTTTTCCGGTTAACTGGTTTCTGGATAAATGGTTCCATACTGTATATATATAAAGACAGAGACACAACTTAGAACTGTGTCAAAAGCATCATCTGTTCACATATAAAAATTTCACGTATTTTTAACCAGTTCTCTAAGAATCAAACAGCACAGAAATTTTTCTGTAAAAATCAAAACTGATATTTTAAACAGGCTTTCGAGACGTGATAGTGAGAGAAGTGATCGCCAGTAACAATCAAGCTACAATTCAGTGCGTGTTTCACATATTTAAAAAGAAAAAGCTTTCTTGGCTCATGGTTCATTTGAATTTGAAAATCTGAAATTTTGATGCATGTAGACATGAAATCAACATTCTAACTGCGTTGCATCAAACATTTTTTGCATTTTGGAGAGGGAAAAAAAAATCTAAAAAAATCCTTCTTAGAACCAAACTTTTTTAGAACAAAACTCATTTAACACTTTTTCACTTTGTTGAAAAGTTTTTCTCGTTGCTGCATAAATGTATTCAAAAGGATTAATGTCTGCCAAATGCAGCAGACGGTAAACTTTCCAAAATTTACGGTATATCATAGCAACTATACCCTTATAATAGATTATTTACAAATACTGCTTTGAGTTAATGAGGAATGTCTATACTATCAAACTAGTTGGATGTGCCAATCCCAAAACTTTCTTCTGTCTCATACAGCTTAAATTTCAAAAAGTAGCTACATATGTTAATACGTCAATATTATCAGTTCAATACTATACCAACTTTGATTTTCATCTTAAATTTGTATTTCATTCAATTAATCGGAGTAAAAACTAGTTGATCTCAATCATATTTATTAAAATCAATAGTTTTTCATTATTCTTTTGGACATCAGCTGTTTGCGAATAGCCGGCTTAGCAGGATGCGAGTTCCCGTCGTTGCACAAGCTGCCAATGGACAATAGAACTACAAAAAATCAAGAAAATTATACAACAATCGCTATCACAGAACCCCTTTTCGGCAGAATATTTTTAAATTCAGGGAGGATCTGTTTGTCATAGCCAAAAGCATACATGAAACATTTGGTTCAATTCTATGCATAACTTCATACACTTTTTGATGGTAAAACAATGGAAATGGCACAGACATCGCTATTATAATGCTCCCTCCCAGCAGAATATTTCCGTATTGAAGGAGGACCTGCTGACCATAGCCAAAAACATACACATAAAATTTGGTTCAATTCTATAGATAACTTTATACATTTTTCGATGGTACAATAAGGAAAATGGACAAAAATCGCTATTGCAGCGCCCCATACAAACAATTTTCAAATTCAGGGAGGACCTGCTTGCCATAGCCAATACATTACACAATAAATTAGGTTCAATTCTATGCATAACTTCATACACTTTTCGATGGCGCAATGAAAATGGCACAAAAATCGCTATTACTGTGCCCCCTTCCTTCAGAATATTTCATTATTGAAATAAGCACCTGCTTGTCATAGCCAAAAACACACATAACAAATTGGCTCAATTCTATGTAGAACTTCATACACTTTTCGATGGTACAATTGTGACACACGGACAGACATTTTGTATAAACTTTTTAGGATCTCTGACCCCTAAAACGTGTAAATTCGTAGAAAACCAGGCATAAAAAATTTAGATTACACAGGGCTTGAAAAATAGCGTTCCCGGGATCCCGGGTAACCCAGAAATAATTTCTGGGAACGTATTTTTTCCACCCGGGAACCTAAACGGAAGCGCTCGCAAGTCGCCGTGACCGCTGCCATCACTCTAAATGAAAAGGAGTGACTATTCACTCCGGATTATTTTTATATATTATAAAAATATATTAATATATATATTATTAATATAAGTATTATTTTTATACATTATAAAATGTAATTTGTAATAATAATGCATCAAATTCTGTGCAATATAATTGAAATTGAAAAATAAATAAATTTTGGAATCTTTAGCATGTGTAGTAAATCCGACAGTTTAAAAATAAAAATATTATATATGTATATATATTAATTATTTGTTCTGTATACATTTGAATAATTTAGTAAATGCAATATGTAATGCTTAATCTTAGTGGGCAAATGTAATACAACATTTCCCTTTTAAGTTATACATTTATAAGAATATGAAGGGAGGGAGGAGGTACTTTTGGATAGAGAACAGTCAAAGCATTAATTGATAAACCATAAAACTAAAATTTTTATTTATTATTCAAAACCGTGTCTATGTAACACAATATCTTCATTCATTAAGCTCTGAATTTATTAAAAAACTGAACACACAAATTTTTCTGGGAACCTACACATTTCATATAGGTTCCCAGCTGGGAACCTTAATTTTTAGAATTTTCGAGCCCTGGATTACAATACTTTCTTCTATTGAAGATAGAAAAAAAAGGCGAAAAATGAAAATTATAAAATTGGGAGGGGGGGGGGGGGAAATGAAAATTATAAAAGGGCGCCAAAGTCAGGTCCTCCCCCCCAATAAAATTTTTAAGCTACGCCCCTGTACAGATCCTGTATTATAGATTAATTACTAATCATCTGATTTGATTTAAGAATAAAATCTTTATGCTAATGCTAAAACGTGTGTCAAATATGTTGTAAATTCTACTATTTAACCTTTTGCACTTATTTGTTGAGTGTGACTTTGCATGGTAATGGCCCGTACAGTGAATTTAGTGGTCACCTTTTTTGGCTACTACAATTTCTAAACAATCTGTGGTAAATTTCCGCAACATTTGCAATGTAAATTACCATAAAGATTATTGTTTAGAAATAGTGGTAGCTAAAAAGGCAACCACTGAGATCCCTGTACAAAAAGTGGTCATCAGTTCGTCCAAGTCCACTAAACATAAGAGAATAAAGAGTTAAACTATGTCCATAGTAAATTCAATATATCAATAAAATCAAAGTTTGTATTTTACATATATACGTACGCACACAGAAACACTAGACTATTTTTTTATAATTCATGAGTGTGCCTTTTTTTAGGTAGATTTCGTATAAAATACTACCTATTTGGGATGGTTCCTATGTTGGAATTTCTGAAAATTTTTTGCAGATCTACACCGATCATGACCCCTAGAGCCCAAAACCAGCCTCAGTAAAAAACTTTATATATCTATATCCAGGGTTGGCAAGCTTTTGCCATAGGTGGAAAAAAAATTGGAAAAAACCTGGTTAAAACCGTCCCGGCAAAATTAGGTTTTTGCCAAAGTGGTGGCAAAAATAGGCTGCCCATTTAATTTTTTTCTCAGAAAAAGAGAAAAATATTTCATGAAAGAAAAAAAGAAACTTAATATTTAGATAAAAGATCAATACTCAAAATTTATTTTTGAATTCTTAAGTTAAATAAGTACTATAATTATGCATTTTATGAAAGAATACTAACTTTTATAACAAAATTATAAATGAAAAAAAGAATACTAATTTTATATAAATAAATGGAAAACTTGATTATTTATTCATGTTTATACAATTATTAATGATTATATTCACATAATAGAACTGTGGAGGCTCTAAATGAGTAAAGCATTTATGTTTATATGTGTTAGAAATTCAAATAAACAATTATATTCTAAATTCAATTTTTTTTTATATATATATAAAATTATATTTAAAGCAGAACACTTAAATTTCAAATAATTCAGCGATATCTCCATCATAACCTAATTCTTTCTGTTTTAGCATAGCATAACAATAAACTGGCTTAGAAAGAGTATTTGTTGACAGTTTATTTCAAATTTTAGTTTGCACAAATGAAAAATTTTTAAAAAAAATCTTTCGATAATAGATAGAAAATGGATACAATGGCAAACAAGATAAAAGGGCTACAGGCTACTTACTAAAAGTAAAGAATGTAACTTTTTTGTCCCTTTCTTAGAGTGTAAGAAGGAGGGGAAAAATTCTAGTTTCCTAACAAGGCATAACAGAGTTTTTTCAATATATAATTTTCAATTTAATTACTTTTTTATCTGTAACAGACTAGTTTTATTAGATAAATAATTATTAATTAGTACTAAAGACTTAACTATTTACATATTTTTAAGACTCATTACATAAAACAAAAGTAGTAAAGTCATATAAAAGCTTTTAATAATTAAAAAAATACTAATGGTTGACAAAATACTATACTTAAGAAAAAAAAAAAATCGGATATCCGATTTTTAATCTGGTTCTTAAATTCCTAAGTATTAGACTGAATCCCACCTATTTTATAAAGATTTAAAATATGTAAAATTATTTAATTATATTTATTAATTAGCAAATTAAATAAAAGTATTAAATGATATGTTATTGAATTTAATTGTTTATACCATTATTATCCTCATTAGCTTAGATTTAATTACACATTAAAGACAAATAGGTATTTGCCATTTTTGCCCTGGTTTTTTCCAGTTTTTGCCACTGTCCTGGCAAAAATACCTTTTTGCGGCAAAAATGCCAACCCTTATATATATATATATATATATAACTCTCTTCTGGACACGATAACTTCCACAATTCTGCATGAATCTCGTCCAAACTGATACATAAAATCAAGGGGCATAAAATATCGGTCAAGTTCGTTAATGGGCAAAATTGGACCTAGAGGATGGAAATAGGGAGAGGTTTTGTGAAAACTGAAAAAACGCCATAACTTCTTAATTTTTATACGTATCAAATCAGTTAAACATTTTTATTACTTCTAAAAATAGGGCCAAAAATTTATGTATCACAGATTTGTGATAAAATTAAAAATGGGCTCAAGGGGCGCAAAAAATAGGGTTTTTGGGAGAAAATAAAAATCCTAACTTCGTCAATTCTCAAGATATCAAATCCAATTAATTTTATTATAGATCTCCTTAATGTTATCTACAACTTTTATATTCACAAGTTTTTGATAGGACTAATTCGTACTGCAAAAAAAAAAAAAAAAAATTAAAAACAAAAAAGGGGGGGTTGAAGAAGAAAAATTTCCATAACTCCGTCAATTCACAAGATATAAAATCCCCATGAATTTATCATATATTTTCTTAATATTGTCTTCAACATTTATATAGACAAGTTTTTGATAGGACCAAGTCTTACAGCAAAAACAAATTAAAAATACACAGCAATTGAAGAAAAAAATCATCTTATTAAGAATGTATTCAAATCCAAACTGCTTATTTTCTGACTCACTTTTAAATTCATTTTTGCTCTCAAACGAACAAATTGGTAGATTCTCTTATTCAGAAACTATATAATGTACCGTAATGATCGATTTTTTTGATAGAGGCAGATATTTTTTAAAATGTCAAAGTGGGCATTTTGAACAGAATTTCCTGAAGCGATTGTGTTAGAAACGAAAAATATTGTCCTACTGAGAAAATAATTGTTTATTAATCAAAGTTTTAATTAATTAATTGAAAGAAAAATAAAAACACATGTCGCTTATAAATCTTTTCAAAAATCACGTCAGCAAGTTTCATATTTTTTCCATTAAAAATGAATCTGAAAATGTGCCAGAAATTTTTGAGTTGTTGAGCATGGAAAAGTACTTTTTTTAATACCGCCTTAACATGATTCTGATATAACCAGTTATTATATAAAAAATGAAATAAAAACTCGTCAAAAGCAGCCAGATAAAACTATTAAAGTAGATTTATATCTAATCATGATTTAATTTTTGATTGTGAAATTAGTATACGTAACTTTGAAATCTACCTCCGCCTGTAGGCCGGGATTTTTTTCTTTGAAGTGCCATTTTATGGCGAAGTGCACCCTGTCCCGCCCTTGATCCTAGAATGAACTCTGAGGTAGCTTTTTACTTTTTGTAATGGAAGCTACCTAAAAAGTTTTTTTTTTATTTTAAACATAAAAGATGCAGTATTTTTCTGTTAGTTGGGCACCACTGATCTTCAACCAATTTTTCTCACCAAATCCTTGTGAAGTAGTCTCTAAAACGAATGAAGTTTGTTGTGCAGCAGTCTCTAAAATGCATGAAATTCATTAAAACCGAGATCACAAAATATATCTAAATGCATTTCAATATCTGCCACAGTAACATAAAATTATCCTAATTTTATATACCCAATATTTCAATACTGTATTATATCTTTAAGAAACATATTATATTATTATTATACTTAAAAATGCCTAAAATATATTAACAGAAATATTAAAATAGAAACTACAAAGTATTTATTTCATAATGAAAGTATGAAATAGTAACTCGTGTTATTGAAGATCCCGGGTTTTCTCATTACTGTCAACCGGGGTTACTTTGGTCCATCCCATACAAAAAGTTTTTATTCTTTGTATTGAACAAACAATACAAGATAATTTGAAGTTTTTGCCCTTGAAAATTATTTTATACCCTACTATAGAGTATTTGAATGTTTGGGGGGTGATTTAATTTTTTTAGTGGCAACACTGGATGTGTTTGTAAACAACTCTTTTCGTGTGTAGATTTTAATTCTCCAAACTTTCTATAGTGAAACAATCTGGATAAAAGCTAAAAATAAAGTAAGTGCCCAAATAATATCTTTAGTAGACTGTAACCCATGCATGATCATAGTTTTTGCATTAACTTTTTATTTTGAGAGGAAATGTTTGTGTTTTCATAAAGCTAACATGAAAACTAGTATTTCGGGGTTACTTTGTGCCAGACCTTTTTTAGCCTGAAAATAGTCCCAATTACTTAGAAATGCCTTTTATACAACCAAATCTCTTAAAACATGTTTTAAGTAACATTTGTTTCAAATGTTACATAATTGTTTTTGCTGCAGTTGCTGATGATAACATGACGAAAACCGTTTCTCGTCTCTTTAATATTAACAATTGGTTTATTGTGTTTAAATGTTAAAAAAATATATTTGTTTATAGAGTTCTCAGTGTCAAATGCTATTGCCAGGGCTGGCAAGTTTCTTCAAAGTGGAAAAAACTGGCTGGAAGAAATACGTTTCTTCCAAGTGGAAGAAACCATTATTCTTTAAGAATTTACCATATAAATTTTGACTTTGTAAAATACAATAAATGTCTTCTTTTTAGAGCCTTGGGTAAATTAATTCCATATCAGCGGTCGATACAGGATTTTATTCTTGGGGCCTATAACGATTATCTCGTTATATATGTTTACATTCCATTCCCCCCCCCCCCCCCCCCAGACAGTTTCAATTAAAATTTTGTTTAATAACTTATTTATTTTGTGCACTACAGTCAAACAGTGCAGCCCCTAAATTAAATTCAACATTTAAAAACTAAATCGATTGTATTAACAGCCCTTCACATTTAAATTAAATTATTCTAGGTACTCATCTCTTTAATAAAATAAAATCAGTGAATCACTCTCTATTTTCACTTTCTGATTCTTTCACACATACGCTTTAACCTTGTACAAAATTCGTTACGGCTGACTGTTAGTTTCAAAAGCATTTTAACTTCGGCCATTTCCTTATTTGGGCATGAATATAACTCATCATTCAAAATCACTTTACATGCAATCTACTTATTAGAATTATTTTCGCTTCACACCCTTTTGTCCAGATGTATGGCAATTCTGCATTTTTTTGTGGTAAAGCGGTGTATCTTTGATCTTACATCTGGTCTAGAAAAATACAGTCTCATGCTTTTTAGCCTAACGAACTCTGTCTGTTACTATGCCCTTTCCAGATAACACTTTTTATTTTTACATTTAACCGCAGCTGTATCAATGTACTGTTGAGGCTCCGTCTATCATGACTCAGGAATGTATGCAGCCCACAATCTGTCCCCCCCTACACGATTAATATGGTAGAAGCCTACCGTACATTTTTGGCGAACATACCAGCCAATGTGTCTCTTAGCCCTGTGCATGGCGCAAAAATACTTTTAGATTGGCGATATTGTAGCCCGCCAAGCAAGAAAGTTGTAACTGTATATTCTTATCATTCCTGCTCTCTCACTAGCCTCGTGATGACGTCTTAGAAGAGGCTCCTTATTGCTCCTCCCCTGTACCTCTCCCTTAGACTTTCATCATGGAAATAAAATAAGTCTTCGTTTACCGAATTGGAGTTTTTTTAATAGGACCTGGTGTTTCTTAATTCTCGCAATCTTATAAACGCAAACGGCCATCTCTTCCAGCAAAAAGTCATCATATAAAATTGGTCTCCGTGACCAGCTTTTTTTCTCCATTAACAAAAAAAATGTAAGGGAGAGGTACTTGCTTCTAAGCCTTTTTTTCTGCATGGACTTCTGGCAGCGATGGATTCCTCCCGGCTGTCACACCGTGCCCGCTACGTGGATTTCATCATGGAGTGAACTTTCGCCCTGGACGACTGCTCTTCGCCGTAAAATATCTGTGCCTGCCTGCTTCTCTGCTTTTCCCCTTTGCCAACCCCCGGAGTTGTGGAATCAGCTGTTCGCTTCCCGTCGCCTAAGAAATCGGCCTGCCTTACATCCTTCCATACCGAAGAATCCTGCCCGCGTGCAAACTTATCTCTCGGAGCATCCTTCCCCCGGCCCATCATCACATCATTCTTGTGAGTGCCGACAAAATCACAAAGCAACGGCAAATGTTTCCGCATAATAGCAATAGTAATTATGTCATAACTTCAACAAGTTCCGCGTTGAGAAACCTTTCAAATCTGTGTGACAAATACTACAAATTATTCATCAGTTAAGTGCAGTGAAATACTGATTTCAAAGCAAAACACAAAAAAAACCCTGAAAATACATGTGTTCGTTGAAGGAACGTCCGAGCGAGTCAGCGAGTGAATGAATGAATCTCGCTCGCCAGCCTCCTCAAAATTCTCAAGAGTGTGTTGATTTTTGTTTCTTTCCTCCATACTACAACCAGTTTGTGAAATAATTTTGTGAAGTGCTCCAGTAGATAGTAACGTTCTGTTGTGAGGTTTAATAAGTTGTTCATCTTTATTCAAGAGGCAGTTTGTGATAAAAAAAAAAATCTCAAAAAAAGTCATTTGCTGCAAAGAATCGTTTTAGTGATTCACTCTCACGCATACATTAATTTCTAGCAAATGTTTATGATATTGACAAGGAGGTCATGAAGGTGCAAAAAAAAAGTGAAAATAAATACTGCACCAGTCCCTTAAAATAGCACATTTTTAGAGTACGAAAGCATATTTTAATTCCCCCATTTAATTGCTTTCCTTTCGCTTAATTTTCTTTTCAGTTAATTCTGGAAACCTTGTTTTAAAATTTTTAAAGTTGTTTCATTCCATTTGTATGCTTTCTTACTCCATAAGTACTCACAAGTACTTCTTGATTATTTTTATTAATATTATTGTGTTTTTGTACAGGATACGAAAACACAGTGATATTGCTATTTTGATATTTTGTGTTGTCTATTATAATATTTATAAATATAATATAAGTAGTTTTTTTTCCCATTGCATTGAATGTTCCAATATCTTTAGTTATTAAGATACACATTCACCTTTGCTTAACTTTTAATGCATATTAAAATATATTAAATTTTTTTTTCTCTCTCAAAAAGAGTTAACGAAGATTATATTTTGTCCCATATATTTTTCTGGTTCGCCTTTCGGCTTGAAAATATTTTAATTTGAGAAATATTTTTAATTTCTGTCCTTTTAGAGAAATAAGGACAGATAGCAAGTTTTTTTTTCTCTGCTAAAAAGGATAAAATAAGTTTTTAATTCAGTTGCTTGCTCCTACCAGTTTTATTTTGAAAGACTTACATGTTTCATCCATTTAAAAAAAAATAAAATAAAATAAAATAAAATAGGAGCTATTGCGAAATATTTTTCTGTTTCTCTTTTGCTTAAAATAAGCAACGATATTATTTTTACTTTGGGAAACACAATTTTGTCCCTGGATAAGTTTTCTTTTTCTCTATTTTTTTTACATAAGGTTTAAAAAAAAATAAGACCTTTTGTTTATTTTTAAGTTGTGTATTAGTTTTTTTTAATGTGATTATTTATGTGATTATTTTATTTCATTATTTCATTTGCTTTGCATTTTTATTTGTTTATGTGTCTTAGATATGTATGCAGAATTTCAGTAACAATTTTTGATTAGAGAATTTGTGTTAGGTAAAACATTGACCATGTCCGCTAAACAAGTTCAAATCAACATTAACCAATTTGACGGAGATCCGGATTTGCTTAAATTCTTTTTTAACCAAATTAGGTCGGTCGCTGAAATTAACACATACAGCCCTCAGACTACCATTGCTGTACTTGTAGGCAAGTTAATTGGTCCCGCTCAAAAATTTTATGCTCAGAATCCGGAAATTCAAAAAATTAATGATCTAGATACGCTTGAAAAAGAATTTGCCGCATTTTTCTCACCCCCCAGCAAGTGCGTGGCTGGCGTTGAACTTTCGAGCTTATCTCTCCTGCCAGCGGAGTCAATTAAAAACCTGGCACATCGGTTAAACGTGTTAGCCGCAACTGTCTATTCAGATATTAAAGACGAAAATGCCCGTAACACCATTAAACTTATGAAATTTATGGAAGCTGTGCCAGCTAACATACGAATAAAGTTACAAGAAGAAGGCGTGAATGAATATCGTGCTGCTGTTGAAAGAGCACAGATATTATACGAAATTCTGCATAACGAAAAGATTCTACATTCCTTACCCTCTGTCAGTAAATCTCAAAATAACATTGAAGAGCAATTGAAGGAACTCTCGGAAAAAATAAATGCATTAACACTCGCACCTCCTGGACCCATAACTGAAACTAAAAAAAATGACATGCAAGGTAGCCCAAAGTATAACGCTAATGCGATGCGCTATAGGAAAAATTTCAAAACGCGAAATTTCCCAAAACGTTTTTCCCCTCACAAACTTCCACAAAGAAAACTTGTAACTTGTCAACTCTGTTTCCGTAATGGCCACCAGGCACATCAGTGTTTTAAATGGAAAAGAGTTAATACACAGAGAAGGGAAAATTTTGACAGACGCAACAATTACCAGGTTCAGGAAAACTAGAACAGAGACACAATTTTTATGCTGATGATTTTGTGTCTCAACCATGTGACTTAACATCAGCAACATTTCCTATTGACCCTACATTACCAAAGATCTCTAAAGAAAGATTAGTCAATTCAACCGGGTCACAAACTTCTGATCACATTAAAATTGCAAGAAATATCACTACTCAAACAGAAAATGAAGGCGATAAAATTGTTCACATCATTTGTAGTGTTAATACGCATTCTCCATCACTCCCTCTTGTAAAGGCCACTATTGCAAACCACACAATCACCCTATTGGCTGACTCTGGAAGTAGCATTTCGTTACTTTCACAAAATTTATTTAATGAACTTAAACCTGTATTAAAATACAAGAGACTATCAACAGCCATAAATATTAAAACCGTCAATTCGGATGTTTCTTTTTCTTCATGTATTAAAGCATCCATTAAATTAGAAAAAAAATCCTTCTCGCACCACTTTTATATAGTGGATATTCCTGAAACCTCCAGTTTTGAAGGCATTCTTGGTTTTGATTTCATTAGTAAATTTAACATTATCATTGATACTTTCAATAAATGCATTCACATTAACAACAACTTGACTATTCCACTAGAAACAGCTCACACTAAGTCTAAAGTCAGTGAAAGTAATCAATGTAACACCTTATGTGATGTAGTGACAAATCAAAAAGTTTTCTTAACCCGTAAAGTCATTCTAGAACCCCAAGAGCAAACATGGTGCTCAGTTTACACAAACAATAATATCAAACATGACATAAATTATCTATTTGAATATGTGGCAGATAAAAAAGAAGTAATAAGTCATGATGCCATTATTCAATTGAATAAGAAAACTAAACGCAAAAAGAAGCCTGTACAATTAAATCATTTCTTTTCTATTTCACTTAAAAATAATTCTGACACTACCATTCATCTCCCTAAACACACAAAAATTGGACATTTATCTGAAGTTGAAGAAATTCTTGACTACCCCTCTGATAATTTGGACAAGCATCATAACTCAGAACAACACTTCCTAAATTTTAGTCAGGCATCTAATGAAACATTAATAAAGAGGAAAGAGGATTTGGCAGCTACCGATTTTGATCTCACACATTTAAGTTCTAATGAAGCAAATACAATGACTAAATTATTACTTAATTACTACCCGGCCTTTTCAAAATCATTAAATACACTTGGACATACTGATAAGATTGTACCTGATTTGAAATTTATTAATGACTACCCTATAAAAACTCTTCCATTTCCCCTTCCTCAATCTTTGCAAAAAGGTACTTTAGAACAAATTAAAGATCTGCTTGATGCCAAAATTATTGAACGCCACTGTTCAGAATGGGCTTGCCCCATGCTCTTAGTCAAAAAGAAACCAGACGGAACTGGTAAACAAAAATTTCGTCTCGCCTTAGATCTTCGAATGGTAAATACTGTAATTCAAGGATCATCTTACCCTCTACCTAAAATTCAAACCATCATTTCAAATCTTTCTCAGTATCGATATTTTTCTTCTCTTGACTTTCATCAGGCATATCATCAAATTGATTTGCCAGAAAAATTCCAAAATCAGTTGACATTTACTACTATGTTTGGTTCTTTTAGATACAAGAGATTAGTGTTCGGATTAAAAAACAGTGCTTCTATTTTCCAAGCTTTAATGGACTCTTTGCTTGATGAGTTACAATTAGATGGTGTATATACATATCAGGATGATTTCATTGTAGGTGCAAACTCTTTTGATGAAATGTGTAATAAATTAAAAAAAATTCTCTCTATCCTAACCAAATACAACTTAACCCTGTCTCCTAGCAAGTGTACTTTTCATAAATCTAGTATTGACTATTTGGGATTTCATGTAGAAAATCAGTCCGTTTCCCCGATTCAGTCAAATATCATAAAAATAACATCTTTTCCCACACCTACAACTAAACGTCAACTAAAAAGACTCATTGGTGTCATTACATTTTATAAGAGTCTAATTCCATCCTTTTCTGAGTTAGTACAACCACTGATAAACCTAACTACTCCAAAAGTTAAATTTAAATGGACAGTTAAACATCAAGAAATCATGGACACAATACAGAAAATTTTCTTTAATTCTCCCATGGTTAGATTACCTGATTGGAACAAGACATTTTATTTAAATACAGATGCGTCAAACGTTGCTATTTCTGGTGTTTTATTACAAGAACATGATCAACAACTTTTACCAGTTGCATATTTTTCTAAATCTCTTAAGCCATCAGAAAAAAAATACCCTGCACTTAAATTAGAACTCATGGCAATTTATAAATCTGTAACCGCTTTCAAATATTATTTATATAACAGACAATTTGTAATTCTTTCTGACAGTAAACCCTTAGAAAAATATAACAAGACTACTAATCCAGCTGATATTATCTCTCGTTGGCTCATGGAGCTTTCAGAGTACTCATACACTTTTAAACATATCCCTGGTAAGAAAAATGTTCTTGCTGACTACTTATCTCGCTGTACTTTTGAAAACAATCAACAAACTCTGGATACTAACCCTGAACTGATCCATGACCCTCAACCATTACCTATTGTTGACTATGATACACCAGACAGTAATAATTCATGTTCAAGCGCCACTAAGAAATATGTAAACTATCTGGTATCTGGTAAACAAACAAATCCAGATCCTTTATTAGAAATTTCAAATGAAACTTTCTGCACTGAACAAAAAAATGACACCACCTTGTCCACTGTTTACAAAGATATTCTAAAGAAAGGACCTTCTCAAAAATATCCTAATTACTTCATACACCCTGATTCGAAAGTTTTAATGTTAAAAAAAGAAAATAATCTTAACAACTCTTTTTCATATCACATTGTTGTTCCTAACTCTCTTAAAAGCAAAGTTTTAACAATCTCTCATTTATCTCACTTTGGTTTTAATAAAACTTATGAGTTTCTATCATCAAGATATTTTTGGAAAGGCATGTATGTTGACACTTTAAACTTTGTTGCTTCATGTGTCAAATGTCTTCAATGTAAACATCATCAAACCCCTCCTGCACCCTTACAACCCACCTACACGCCCAGATATCCTGGCCATACTATTAGTACAGATCTCGTTGGACCTTTTTCTAATGGTAAACATATTTTAACTATTACAGATCACTTTTCAAGACATGTTGAACTTTTTCCACTTAATGATACATCTGCAGCTAAAGTCGTTAAATGTTTATTCTCTTACATAACCACCTTTGGGAGACCTTCTGTTGTCTTATCAGACTTAGGACCCCAATATACATCTCAAATATACAACATTTTTAATGATACTCTAGGTATTAAGGTACTTCACAGCTCTGTTTCGAGACCACAAAGCAATGCTCTTTCGGAGAGAATAAATAAATCTATCAAATACTCTGTTAATATACTTTTACAAGAAGGTCACTCATTTGAAAATGCAATATTTATACACAAGTCGCTCTATAATGGTTCAAAACATTCAACTACATTATTCACTCCTAATCTTCTCCACTTTGGACGTGAACTTTCATTAATTTTTGACACTTTTGATCAGAATACCAATCAACCTTTTCTAGATAAACATACTGAAATACATAAACTACTTGAAGATTTACACAAAATATATGACAAGGCTTACAATAACATTAAAACAGCACAGGATAAAAGATATAAACATTACGGTCAGAAAGCTAAATTAAGAACCATTTGTCTCAAAGATATTGTGTACTTAAAGTCTGTTGATAAATTCAAACCTAAATACACTGGACCATATATTGTAACTTTCAAACATTCACCTGTGTCATTCTCGATCAAGAGATTGTATGCGGCTGATAATACAGCATTTCGGGTGCACATTGATAGGTTACTTCTTGCACCACCTCGATATGGACATTTATTCGATGCTACAAGTCACTTAAACAATCACAACTTCCCTAATGTTTATCAACCACATACATATAATTTAAGAAACAGAAAATAATATACTTTTGTTTACATTTTTTTTTCTTATGACAGGTATTGTGAAGCTAAGTGTACAACCAGAGGCCTAGGTTGTATGTATGTTGTTTACAACAGAACTTTGACAACATTATGGCTGGCCCATGACTGTTTTCTTCGAAGATCTCTTGTGAACAATATTTTGAATCACTTTACACTCATTTCATTTTACTGTACACCTTTTACGTTATTTACATACACTTAACTATTATTTACAGTTTAACATTTATTTTACATTTCATTCTTTTACGATTACATTTCAGTTAAAACTGATAACTAACACATTTAATAATTGCAGTTATTAAAAAAAAAAAAAAAAAAAAAAAAAAAAAAAAAAAAATTTTCACATGTAATTTGATAACATTTTCTGTAAGGCAACCAGTTAGTTACCTTCTAATTATACGACTTGTGCATTATTCAACCTGATTATGACTTTTTCATTTTTTTATGTCTCTCTTCACTCTAGGATTGTCTACCCCTTTTTGATTTGATATATATGTGAAATATATATCTATTTTTTTTATTTTTTTCAATTCTCCCTTTCGAATGTTTTGTTCCCGTTCAAAATTATTGCCCTTAGGGTCCAAAACTTCATTGTGTTGAGAGACAACCCCTTGGAATTGGCATTCCAATTCACAAAAAATCAATTTTTGCTTGTAAACCGACGTGTGCTCCTTTAGAGGACCGCTAGTGTCTTCGGAGGAGCAGGGACTCATATAAGCGGGCGCTGTATGAGTCTCAAAAACTCCCTCCTCACATAAGGCTGAAGCCCTAAGCTGACGCCATAATACTTGTGGTCTACACAAGATTCAGGGTGACACCTTTTTCATGGGCGTGCTTCAGGCACCTCTTTTTTTTGTCATCCTATGCTGCATGCATGAATATTACATTTTTTTAAAACCATGTCCAATTTCTTTTAAAATCATATTACAATTGATTATTAGTTTACAATTACACATTCACTTATTATTATTTACTCTTTACTTCTAGTGTTGCATTTGTGTTTATATATTATATTTTTATTGTTACTACTTGTGTTTTTTTTTTTTTTCATAAAAATGATCCGAATCAGGATCAATATTTTTGATGATGTGCAGCCAAGGGTCTAGTTACATGCTGCTTAAATATTTGCTGTCAGAGTCGACTCAGTCAAAAAAAAAAAAAAAATACCATGGTATGCAATTTTGAAGAAAATTTTACTGAAGGTGGAGATCCATAAACTTAATTTAGAAAATATTAATTCATAAAATCTCTTAGGACTGTTGAACTATTGATGAAAGAGATTTTTTTTGTTTGTTTTCATGACAGCAACTTGTTTTAAAAAAAAAAAACTTTTATGTTTTGAAGATATATTTATATGTGTAACTATTTTTCTTGCTGTTTTGCCCATGCACACGGGTCAACAAAAGTTTTTTTTTTTTGCGGTGTCCCAGGTGATATATATAACGATTATCTCGTTATATATGTTTACATTCCATTCCCCCCCCCCCCCCCCCAGACAGTTTCAATTAAAATTTTGTTTAATAACTTATTTATTTTGTGCACTACAGTCAAACAGTGCAGCCCCTAAATTAAATTCAACATTTAAAAACTAAATCGATTGTATTAACAGCCCTTCACATTTAAATTAAATTATTCTAGGTACTCATCTCTTTAATAAAATAAAATCAGTGAATCACTCTCTATTTTCACTTTCTGATTCTTTCACACATACGCTTTAACCTTGTACAAAATTCATTACGGCTGACTGTTAGTTTCAAAAGCATTTTAACTTCGGCCATTTCCTTATTTGGGCATGAATATAACTCATCATTCAAAATCACTTTACATGCAATCTACTTATTAGAATTATTTTCGCTTCACACCCTTTTGTCCAGATGTATGGCAATTCTGCATTTTTTTGTGGTAAAGCGGTGTATCTTTGATCTTACATCTGGTCTAGAAAAATACAGTCTCATGCTTTTTAGCCTAACGAACTCTGTCTGTTACTATGCCCTTTCCAGATAACACTTTTTATTTTTACATTTAACCGCAGCTGTATCAATGTACTGTTGAGGCTCCGTCTATCATGACTCAGGAATGTATGCAGCCCACAATCTGTCCCCCCCTACACGATTAATATGGTAGAAGCCTACCGTACATTTTTGGCGAACATACCAGCCAATGTGTCTCTTAGCCCTGTGCATGGCGCAAAAATACTTTTAGATTGGCGATATTGTAGCCCGCCAAGCAAGAAAGTTGTAACTGTATATTCTTATCATTCCTGCTCTCTCGCTAGCCTCGTGATGACGTCTTAGAAGAGGCTCCTTATTGCTCCTCCCCTGTACCTCTCCCTTAGACTTTCATCATGGAAATAAAATAAGTCTTCGTTTACCGAATTGGAGTTTTTTTAATAGGACCTGGTGTTTCTTAATTCTCGCAATCTTATAAACGCAAACGGCCATCTCTTCCAGCAAAAAGTCATCATAGGGCCATTTTGTGAAAAGTTATTTTTGTGAATTTTATAATATTTTTGTGAAAAATATTTTGTAACGAAAGTTGAAATCCAGTTACTCAAATTCAAATCAAGAATTTATTAAAAAAAACTTCTTTAAATCCCCTTGCTAAAGTTTTTGTTTTTCGTGACCTGCTTTTATTTACAAAATACACATTTTAAAACAGTTTTTATGAAAAAGAATGTTAGGAAAAGGGCCTATTTTATTAAAAGGAATTTTGTGAAGGGGCCTGTTTTATAAGTTCATTTTTGTGAAGAGACCCATTTTATTAAATTTATGTTTGTGAAAGGGCCCTAAATAGGCCCCAAATTTTGCCTGGATCGACCCCTGCATATGACTTATACAAATTTAATTATGCATGCTAAATTAATAATTACATCAATTTTTTAGCTAAGATCACACACCCATCTAAAGCTTTTCCATTGGCTACATAAACAAAAAAAAAATTTATCCAAAATACACAAAATCAATTAAAAGTTATCCATTTCAATTTAACCAGCATATTTTAAAATTATTTAAACTTTTGAAACTAGTAGTAAATAATAAGAATCTTTTACCAATGGAACTAATTTAAATAAAAGAATTTTAATTTACACCAGTTTTATTGAGATAAGTAATTTACAATAATTACGGTATTAAAAAATTTCATTAAAATCCACTTTTTCGTTATTACAATGCAACATGGTATAAGAAAACAAAAGTTTTTAGCTGTAGGATGCTGCAACCAGTTTCTGAACTTTGAATGAATGAATGCAAAACATGAAAAAATTTAAGTCCTACAGAAATATCAGGAGCTTTTAAAGGCTTAGATGCTGTATGTTACCTGGCCGCTATTTTGGATTTCTTGACAATTTTTTGTAGGCGATGTTGGCGGTGCTTGTGGATATGGCAACCATGTTCTGGTAACCCTGTTTTTTTGGGAGATTGTGTTTTGATGCGTATTCAGTTGATTGAATATGGTTTGTGATATCGTGTTGTGTTTCTGTCAATTATTTTTATGTTAAATTTATTGGATGTATTTGATTGAATATGGGTTCTGTAGTCAGTTTAAACGCTCTTGCTGAAGTAATTAAGAAATATGAGGAAATTTTGACAAATAAAGGAGGTTTGTTTACAGTGCGTCAGTGTGTATTCATAAGCCTATTTTGGAAAATGATGGTGATGCTAGCAGGTATTTCATGCTTGAGCTTTCAAGAAAGCAGATGTCTTAAGGTATATTGATAATTATGTATATTTTGTTGCCTTACGAGTTTTGTACATTTTGAGATTACTACACAGCGAGAGCTGCTGAATTTTGATATTGCTACACAGCAAGAACTGCTGAATCCAGTGATTTTTTTTTTTTTTGGGGGGGTTAATGAGCGCGGATCGCTCATACAACAATTACTAATTGCCACTTTAGTGAGTTTTGTTTATTATTTACATTTTATCTTCCTTAAGCCTAACATGCATATAAATCAGTGCTTGGTGACATTTACTACTTGGTTGAAAAGGGGTTTTCACACCAAGAAAAATTCCAAGATGGCGGCCCTGGGAATTTATGACATCTGTTCCCTTTTAAAAGCATTTCAACATACTCATGAACATTTTTAGAATATTAGTCTTTTAACCCGGAAGGACTTGCACCGAGCCTGATAGACCCAGAGTGCGTATGGTTTTTACAATATTCACCACTATTTCTTAAAAGTAATCTACTTATTTTATCGCAGAATTTGTAACAACTGTCTCCGACTAAATAAGGAGACACTTATTATTTGTATTTATGGGTGAAAAAGTGAAAACCATTCATACCCTGGGTATGCGCGTGCGTTCTCCTGGGTTAAAATCAGCATTGAGATATGCATGCTGATGCTAGTATAAATTATAAATTTATTTATTTACTGTGTTGCAGTTTAAAATAATGCATTTTCATATGAAAATAATGTATTTTTATATGAAAAAGAATTTGTAGGTATTTTTTTTTTTTCTCTTGCTATGAAAAAGGCATAATGGAAAAAATATATATCTACCTCTAAAGTTGTAAAATCCATCACCTGTAAATATCTGCTGAACCTAAAGTTTGTTTTTAACAAATAACTTACTTTAACATAATATTTTTAATATTAAATTTTCCAATTTAGTTTTCATATATTTATACTTTGAAGTTAATTCCTTTACATAGTTAATATACTTTAATTTTGAGCATCTGTTTTGTTTTCTGTTGGTTTCTTCCACTGTCCTGGAAGAAACTAATTTCTTTCGGAAGAAATCTAACCCTAGCTATTGCAAGGGAGTTTCAATAAAAATGTATTCATTTATGTATGAAATATATTCATTCTATATAAAACTAAGTGAATGGACCAAAGAAGGCCCCAGTAGGGGCTACTTTGTTCCAAAACTTTAAAAATAGTTAAAAAATAAAAAATATCCTCTTTAAAGCCATACAGTTTGCTTCATTGTTTCATGTTAATTGTTTAGAACTCCATTTCAACATTGAAAAATCACATATTTTTTAATAATGGGAATGTGAGTGAAACCAGGAAAAAGTGGCCCTAAGCAGGCATGAGATTGCAAAAAGACAAAAAAAGAAGGAAAGTGCGTGAAACGGGAAAATGAGAAATTACTTAAAATAGCACGCGTTTAAGCACGCGCAATTTTAAATAAGGTTATTTTATCACCATAAAACTTATTTTTGTTTAAATGCTGCTTTATTAAGAAGGGAGAGGGTGGGGGAGGGGGGGGCAGTAATTTATGCAAATACTATAAGTAATTCTAAACTGAAAGTTTCTATTTTAAGTTCATTCTGGTGCAATGTTTTACACAGCAATCTTAGGTAGTTGTGCAATTCAAATTTTAGCATGCTTTTACTCAAAACATGAGTTAATAAACATGGCAAGCTCATGTTTAACCTGTCAGTCAGTTGCAAAAAAATCTAGTGAAAACATTAATGTTTCAGAAAATTTTCGCGATCCTTGACGAAATTCGCGTTTTTTTTCGTGATCATTTGACAAAATTGGCATTTTTTCTGCGATTCTTTAACGAAATTTGTGTTTTTCCCGCTATTGTTTGACAAAATTCACGATTTTCCGGCAATTCTTTGACAGAATTTGAGTTTTCCCCGCTGCCCTTTGAATGAAATTTGCGTTTTTCCATGCGATTCTTTGGCAGAATTTGCATTTTACCCGCTATCTTTTGACAAAACTCGTGATCTTTTGATGAAATTCAAGTTTTTTTCCGTGATCTTTAGACAAAATATGCGCTTTTTATGTGATTTTTTGATGAAATTCACAATTTTCCGGCGATTCTTTGACAGAATTTGCGTTTACTTGCTATAACCTTTGAACGAAATTAGTGTTTTTTCAGCGTTTCTTCGGCAGAATTTGCATTTTTCTAGCTATCCTTAGACGAAATTCACGCGATCTTTTGACAAAATTTGCATTTTTTTACGCGATCTTTTGACAAAATTCGCGTTTTTTTACGCGATCTTTTGATGAAATTTGCGTTTTTTTACACAATTTTCTGACAAAATTCACGTTTTTCCGCCATCTTTTGACGAAATTCACATGTTCTCACAATCCTTTGATGAAATTTGCATTTCTCCTGCGATTCTTTGACAAAATTTGATTTTTTTCCCGCTATCATTTGACGAAATTCATGATTTTCCGGCGATCCTTTGACAGAATTTGAGTTTTCCCAGCTACCCTTTGAACGAAATTTGCATTTTTCATGTGATTCTTTGGCAGAATTTGCATTTTGCCCACTATCTTTTGACAAAATTAACGTTTTTTTCGCGACAAAATTTACGTATTTTCTGTGATCTTTTGACGAAATACGCGCTTTTTATGCGATCTTTTGACGAAATACACACTTTTTATGCTATCTTTTGACGAAATACACACTTTTTATGCTATCTTTTGACGAAATACACACTTTTTATGCTATCTTTTGATGAAATACACACTTTTTATGCTATCTTTTGATGAAATACATGCTTTTTACGCGATCTTTTGACTAAATTCGCATTTTTTCCCATGATCCTTTCATGAAAGTGACGTTTTTCCCACTATCTTTAAACGAAATTCGTATCTTTGGACAAAATTCTCGTTTTCCACGATCTTTAGACAAAATTCGCATTTTTTGTTATGCATCAATTACTTAATGCCTAATTAAACATTCAGTAAAGTTTAAATAAAACGAAGCTTTAAAGTTTTTACTTCCTATTGATGCATGTTTATTTTTCACCCTCTCTTGTTCTTGTTTACATCCGAAACGACCGGTAGTTTCATTCATGCGTATTAGCTCCTGAGGCAAGTGCCGTTGCTGAGTAACTGTCAGTAACAGTGATTTCGGGATCACATCTTTCGCCGTGAACGGCTGACTTGTGACGTCATAGTTTGCAGCCAATGGTGTTTCAGCTGCATTCGTATGTATTTTGTGTAAGTTTGTATTTACTGATTGGCAACAGTTTTTATGCAAAACAATTGTTGTTCCCGGGTTAAAGGTCTGGACTGATTGTGGATTAGTAGCTTCGTGAATTATTGTACGTTTATATCACCTGTCATAATGTAGCTGCATTAGATATTATTTTGTTTTTATATTATGATTTGACGGCGAAGTAAAGCTTATAATGTATATCATCAGTTCATCATGCTTCTAATAAATTAAGTTTGTTTTTAAAACTGGTGTCTTGAAAGTCTTCCACATTAAACACAGCAACTCTGTTTGACCAATGTTTTAATTGGTCAACATTTTTTCCCGTTATCCTTTGACAGAGTTCACTTTTATTACACGATCTTTTGATGAAATTTGAGTTTTTTTCACAATCCTATGTCTGAATTTTCAGATTGTTGACCGATTTTTTAAAATTTGGAACAAATCACCCCTGCGAGAAACAGCAAAAAATCAGAAAATGCGGAAAATGACAAAAACGCGGAAAATCGCAGATCTGCGGAAGAATCTCATGCCTGGCCCTAAGTAGCCCCGGTTGACGGTATGCCATTTTGTGCTACACCAAATTCAACTTTTTGAGTTATGAACCCCACTGTCAAGACAAACAAATTTATATTGGTTAACCTTGAAATGATTTAATACATCCTTTTCAAGTTTTGTAGTACAAAAATTAAAAGCTTCTTGCTTTGTTTTTGCAAATTCCAAACTTTTTTACAATGATAAAACAAAACATGACACAACCATATTTAAATGACAACAAGAATTCAATCTTGCAGTGAAAAAGGTTTGCTGAGAAAAATCAGTGGGAAAAGAATCGCGGGAAAGGTTTCAATTCAAATAACACCAAACAAAACAAACAATACTTGGCGATTTATCACTAATGTCTAGCTAATAGGATAGAACCCCAGAGGCTTCTGTGTTAGAAATTTGTTCAGTGTTTCAAGATTATAGTTCATAACTGCTTTTAAGGTTTATGTATCACTGGACAGAGGATTTGACATTCATAAAAACTAAATGTAGATGAAAATATGATGATCTAAATAGTTACATCAGAAAAGTGTATTCCCTACACCTAATATAGAAAAATTTAATGGCCGAAGTGCTGGTGTCAATAAAATTGTTTTGATACCAACAAAAGTCTGGTCAGACATCAAAAGAACAGCAACACAGTATGCACAGCAGCATTTCTGAAGGCATATGCTGGGAAAATGGCAAATGCTATCTCGTTCAAATCGAAAATAAAGATGCTAGTATACACTCATAGAAAAAAATTATGAACATGTAGAAAATAGATCAATATTATATACACATATTGAAGCATTGTAAAAAATTGTTGCAAAACATTAGTATGAATTTGTTATGAAACATAGTAATATATTCTCAACAAAAAATATAATATTTAATGCTATGTATTTATTTTTATACTATCTCTATTATACGTGTCTGCTACATTAGTGCTTCATAAGCTTGACTACGACCTAGGTGAAATCAACTACATCCTTGCATAATGGTAATTGTGGGAGGGTGCTATAAAAAGATGTACATTATGTTTTGTAAAGCTGTTACATAAATCTGCAATACCTACTCTTAAACATTCATTTTGCTATTGTAAAAAAGATAATATATATTTTTTTCTCCCTCTATAGATACCAGCAAGTACCAAGAAAGGTACATACAGGGCGATTCTGTGGAGAGTGTCACACACGTAACGCAGGCTTTAATTTGCATTTAGTCAATTATTTATTAAATTTTAATGTTAATTCTGATTTTAAGTGGTATGGTAAATAAGTTATTAGCATATTTTTAAATTTAAATGTGTGGCAATAAAACTCACAGAAGTATATCATTTAATTTCATTACTCAAAATGTGCTTTTTTTTCTGCTTCAGAAAAAAAGCACATTTTAAGTATATGAAATTAAATGATATATTTCTGTGAGTTTTACTTACATACATTTAAACTAAAAAATATGTTAATAACTTATTTACCATACCACCTAAAATCAGAATTAACATTAAAATATAATAAATAATTGAATAAATGCAAATTAAAGCCTGCGTTACGTGTGTCACTCTCCGCATGGAATCGCCCCACAGTAGTCTCTAAAATCTGCAATCTTCTGAAACCGGCTTGCATTTCAAAACGTAAACAGTGAAATCCCAGTTAAGAAGTATTTTAGTATAACTTTTATTCCAAATATCAATGAATGAAAATAAAATTATTTTTCACCTAAATTTAGGAGAAAATAGCAATGACACTGGATATTATGCAAATAAAATGCTTTTATTTCACAGAAACCTACACACAACAAAATATAAAACAATAGAAATTGATGCGAAGCATAAACAAGCCCACAAAGGTTTTAGTAATGGCACCATCTTTCGGCCACTATAGAAAGTAGCAAAGTAATTTATTTTATATTTCATGCAAGGTTGGCAACACTCATTTCATTATTATTTTGCATTTGCTTTGAGATGTATAGACCAACAGCAAATAACGATTGTTTACAGAATTCAAAAGAAACTTCATCAAGAGAAAATGAAAGTTCTCAAGCAAAGAACTATACAAGAAATGTTTAAAAATTGTAATAAAAAATAATTTTGGGTATTAAAATTATAATGTACAGGTAAATAAAAAGGATTCATGTTTTGATTTGCTTAAATTGAATCATTACAAGCTCATCTTATAAATGGATACAGGTAAGTTGAAAAAAATAAATAATTTAATCCAGAATCTGCAAAACTCTAAAATCCACAAAATTCTAACATCCGCACAGCCTCTGGTTCCAAGCTGTGGGGATTTTTGAGAGACTACTGTATATATTTTTTAAATGAGGATACATAGAAAAAAATTATGAACATGTAGAAAATAGATCAATAATATATACAGACTGCTTAACAGCATTGTAAAAAATTGTCGCAAAACATTAGTATGAATTTGTTATGAAACATAGTAATATAGTCTCAACAAAACAAATATAATACTATGGTATTTATTTTTATTCTATAGTGCTTCATAAGCTTGACTACGACCTAGGTGAAATCAACTACAACCTTGCATAATGTTAATTGTGGGGGGTGCTATAAAAAAAGATATACATTATGTTTTTGTAAAGCTGTTGCATAAATCTGCAATGCCTGCTCCCCTAAAACAATCTTTTTCACAATAGCAAAATCAATAATATTTACCCCCCCCCCCTCTATAGTACCAGCAAGTACCGAGAAAGGTAGTATATAATATATATTTTTTAAATGAGGATACATAGAAAATAATTATGAACATGTAGAAAATAGATCAATAATATATACAGACAGCTTTGAAGCATTGTAAAAAAAACCATTAGTATGAATTTGTTATGAAACATAGCCCAGTGGCAGAAATACCGCGACGCGGCGACATAGTCGCGGACAAAAAAAATCATTTGCGAACAATTATTGTCTGCACTAATGAAATCTATTTAAAAAAATATCCGCAACTTTTGGACAATTTTATCCTGCGGGAAAAGCGCAAATTTTGGCAAAATATCGCGTAAAATGCACAAATTTTGGCAAAAGATCGCATAAAAAGTGTGAATTTCAGCAAAAGAGTGTGTAAAAAGCATGAATTTCGGCAAAAGATCGCATAAAAAGTGTGAATTTCAGCAAAAGATTGTGTAAAAAGCACAAATTTCGGAAAAGATCGCGCAAAAAGTTCGAATTCCGGCAAAGGATCACGTAAAAAGCGAGAATTTCGACAAAAGATCGCGCAAAAAGTGCAAATTTCGACAAAAGATCGTGTTAATGGTGTGAATTTCGGCAAAAGATTGCATAAAAAGTGTTAATTTTAGCAAAAGATTGTGTTAAAAGCTTTAATTTCGGCAAAAGATGGGGTAAAAGGCGTTTATTTTGGCAAAAGATCGGGTAAAAAATGTACATTTTGACAAAAAATCGCGTAAAGAGAGTGAATTTTGGCAAAAGATCGCATAAAAAGCACGAGTTTCGGCAAAAGATTGCATAAAAAGTGCAAATTTCGGCAAAAAATCGCAATAAAAGTGCGAATTTCGGCAATAGATCGGGTAAAAAACGTGAATTTTGTCAAAATATCGCGTAGGGTCAGGTGGGGGAAAGTGATCATAAAAACAGGATTTTCAAACTTTCAGAGGATATAAACATCAGAATTTCTGTGATATTTTCTAAAATTTTGGGTGTTATTTTACATTACTCTAGAGTACATCCATATCCATTTCAGAAATATTTTTGGGGAATAACACCTTTTTATAACATTTTTCCAGGCATGTTTTTATGACCACTTTACCCCAGGGGGTGGGGTAAAGTGAGTAGTGCATGGGGTAAAGTGGTCACATTGAAAAAGTGTAATAAAAAAATAAACTAATGAATAAAATGTGACATTTTATTATTTACAAACATTTTAAACAACCTTTATAATAAGTTATCTGCCATTTTATTTTATTAAAGTGTAAATTTGTAATGTTAAAATTGTTTGTTAAAATTTGGTTCTTCAAGGATTTTAATCACATCTGATTCTGGAAAAGTATAATGATTGCCAAATTTGGATTTTTTTTAACATACAAGAAAAATAATCATGTTTTTTCCCAATAAATTGCTTTATTGATTTCTTCATTTCATATCTTAGCAACACTCAAGGTCCTATAGATATGGTTTGAGATATCATCTTTAGCGATTATAAATGGATTCAAAAGAGAATGTTGACTAGGGCTATTTTGTTTTTTACCTCTTGGAAATTTAAGCAACATTTAAGTATCCCATTCCTCTTGTTATTTTTACAGATATAATGCAAGTGTTTTTTCTGTCAATACTACCCCGATTTTGGACTGGACACATTTCCTTTTCCTTTAAAACTATGTCTAACAATTCTATTCACATCTGAAATGAGTGTAGATAATGTTGCCAATATAGCTTATTTTAATTTTTTTTACATATTTTGCAGTCGGCTTTCTTGATACTGTTTCTTTAAAATTCCTTTCCAGGCTTTTTTTAATGGGGGAAAATACACCTAGATCTAATGGTTGTAGACTATGACTAGTATCAGGTAGCAGGTAGAGTATTATAATGTGACTGCCGATAGCTATTTTTCACAGCGTCATAATTCATTTATGTCCATCACAATCATAAATAAAAGGACAAGCTTTTGTAAGCTTTCGGTATACTATCTACTTAATAAAATGATCCATCCAAGATTCCAGTACAGAATCCTGCATCTATCCAGATTCCATGATTCATACAATGCTCCTGCACGACCACCCTTTATCCATAATTCATATATACTCACTCATAAACTGCGAATGGAAGAATGTAATAACCACTAGCTGGTATACCAAAATGAACACTAAACATTATCTTTCCTTTGATTTCTGCATTTTATATAATGCATTGCGTAAATTTTTCTAAACTGGACTATTTCGGCTATCCATATCCATTCCAGCCTCATCAACATTAAAAATTCTTTCAGGACTTTCTTGTGGACCATTTTCTTATATAATACAAGTATAGGTATTAGAAAAAGTAGTTAATGTGATGGTTGTTAAATTAGTTGATGTAACCTTTGCAAGCAATTCAGGTTTACACTTAGTTAATTCATTCACTTTTCTGAACTTATTAAAAATTAAACCTAACCTTTTTTAACCCCCATATTATAAACTATTATTAAATAACTATTTGCAGTTAGTTTTTAATAATTATTAGTATTTAATAAACTGGCATTGTATATAATGAATAATTTAACTCAGATCAAATATCTATAAGTTAAGCCTAACCCTATGACCACTTTATCCCATGTAACTAAAACTATTATGAAATAAAATCTGTGATAAATATAACTTAGCTATAAATGAAAATATGTTCTTGAGATATGTGAAAAGCTTTCTGAACTATCAATTCAACAAAATTTGGGATAAAGAAAATGCAGCAGAAAAGTTACTTAAAGGGTTAAAAGAACAAGGTGTAACAAAGACAGACAAAATGTGTACTCAATGGCTCAAACATGTTACTAAAAATGTTTTTTTGAGTGAGAAACTTTGATCAATACTTAATAAATCTAAAATTAAAAGAAAATTATTCAAATTTCTATATTAGTCAGGATTTTAGCCCTTTTTATGAATTATGACCACTTTATCCCGCCTGACCCTAAAAAGCACAAATTTTGGCAAATTTTGTGTAGGAATCGCGAACAAAACGCAAATTTCGTGTAGGGATCGCGAACAAAACGCAAATTTCGTGTAGGGATACCGAACAAAACGCAAATTTCGTGTAGGGATACCGAACAAAAGGCAAATTTCGTGTAGGGATACCGAACAAAAGGCAAATTTCGTGAAAGGATACCGAACAAAAGGCAAATTTCGTGAAAGGATACCGAACAAAAGGCAAATTTCGTGAAAGGATACCAAACAAAAGGCAAATTTCGTGAAAGGATACCAAACAAAAGGCAAATTTCGTGAAAGGATACCAAACAAAAGGCAAATTTCGTGAAAGGATACCAAACAAAAGGCAAATTTCGTGAAAGGATACCAAACAAAAGGCAAATTTCGTGAAAGGATACCAAACAAAAGGCAAATTTCGTGAAAGGATACCAAACAAAAGGCAAATTTCGTGAAAGGATACCAAACAAAAGGCAAATTTCGTGAAAGGATACCAAACAAAAGGCAAATTTCGTGAAAGGCTACCAAACAAAAGGCAAATTTCGTGAAAGGCTACCAAACAAAAGGCAAATTTCGTGAAAGGCTACCAAACAAAAGGCAAATTTCGTGAAAGGCTACCAAACAAAAGGCAAATTTCGTGAAAGGATACCAAACAAAAGGCAAATTTCGTGAAAGGATACCAAACAAAAGGCAAATTTCGTGAAAGGATACCAAACAAAAGGCAAATTTCGTGAAAGGATACCAAACAAAAGGCAAATTTCGTGAAAGGATACCAAACAAAAGGCAAATTTCGTGAAAGGATACCAAACAAAAGGCAAATTTCGTGAAAGGATACCAAACAAAAGGCAAATTTCGTGAAAGGATACCAAACAAAAGGCAAATTTCGTGAAAGGATACCAAACAAAAGGCAAATTTCGTGAAAGGATACCAAACAAAAGGCAAATTTCGTGAAAGGATACCAAACAAAAGGCAAATTTCGTGAAAGGATACCAAACAAAAGGCAAATTTCGTGAAAGGATACCAAACAAAAGGCAAATTTCGTGAAAGGATACCAAACAAAAGGCAAATTTCGTGAAAGGATACCAAACAAAAGGCAAATTTCGTGAAAGGATACCAAACAAAAGGCAAATTTCGTGAAAGGATACCAAACAAATGGCAAATTTCGTGAAAGGATACCAAACAAAAGGCAAATTTCGTGAAAGGATACCAAACAAAAGGCAAATTTCGTGAAAGGATACCAAACAAAAGGCAAATTTCGTGAAAGGATACCAAACAAAAGGCAAATTTCGTGAAAGGATACCAAACAAAAGGCAAATTTCGTGAAAGGATACCAAACAAAAGGCAAATTTCGTGAAAGGATACCAAACAAAAGGCAAATTTCGTGAAAGGATACCAAACAAAAGGCAAATTTCGTGAAAGGATACCAAACAAAAGGCAAATTTCGTGAAAGGATACCAAACAAAAGGCAAATTTCGTGAAAGGATACCAAACAAAAGGCAAATTTCGTGAAAGGATACCAAACAAAAGGCAAATTTCGTGAAAGGATACCAAACAAAAGGCAAATTTCGTGAAAGGATACCAAACAAAAGGCAAATTTCGTGAAAGGATACCAAACAAAAGGCAAATTTCGTGAAAGGATACCAAACAAAAGGCAAATTTCGTGAAAGGATACCAAACAAAAGGCAAATTTCGTGAAAGGATACCAAACAAAAGGCAAATTTCGTGAAAGGATACCAAACAAAAGGCAAATTTCGTGAAAGGATACCAAACAAAAGGCAAATTTCGTGAAAGGATACCAAACAAAAGGCAAATTTCGTGAAAGGATACCAAACAAAAGGCAAATTTCGTGAAAGGATACCAAACAAAAGGCAAATTTCGTGAAAGGATACCAAACAAAAGGCAAATTTCGTGAAAGGATACCAAACAAAAGGCAAATTTCGTGAAAGGATACCAAACAAAAGGCAAATTTCGTGAAAGGATACCAAACAAAAGGCAAATTTCGTGAAAGGATACCAAACAAAAGGCAAATTTCGTGAAAGGATACCAAACAAAAGGCAAATTTCGTGAAAGGATACCAAACAAAAGGCAAATTTCGTGAAAGGATACCAAACAAAAGGCAAATTTCGTGAAAGGATACCAAACAAAAGGCAAATTTCGTGAAAGGATACCAAACAAAACGCAAATTTCGTGAAAGGATACCAAACAAAACGCAAATTTCGTGAAAGGATACCAAACAAAACGCAAATTTCGTGAAAGGATACCAAACAAAACGCAAATTTCGTGAAAGGATACCAAACAAAACGCAAATTTCGTGAAAGGATACCAAACAAAACGCAAATTTCGTGAAAGGATACCAAACAAAACGCAAATTTCGTGAAAGGATACCAAACAAAACGCAAATTTCGTGAAAGGATACCAAACAAAATGCAAATTTCGTGAAAGGATACCAAACAAAATGCAAATTTCGTGAAAGGATACCAAACAAAACGCAAATTTCGTGAAAGAATTGCGAACAAAACGCAAATTTCATCAAAAGATCGCGGAAAATACGAATTACGTCAGAGAATCATGAAAAACACTAATTTCATCAAAGGATCGCGGAAAAGTAAGAATTTCGTCAAAGGATTGCAGAACAAACGCGACTTTCGTTAAAGAATCGCAGAACAAACACGAATTTCGTCATAGGATTGTGGAAAAGACACTAATATTGTCAAAAGATTGCAAAAAAACCCCATAAATTTCGTCCAAAAATTGTGGGAAAAATGCGAAGTTTGTCAAAAAGCCATGGAAAAAACGTGAATTTCACCGAAGAATTACAAAAAAAATAATTTCCTCAAAATACGCAGAAAAGAAAAATTTAAATTTTGTCAAGGGATCACGGAAAAACGTAAATTTTGTCCAAAAATTGCGCAAAAATGAGAAATTTGTCAAAGAGTCATGGAAAAAATGTGAATATCCCCAAAGAATCACACAAAAAAATAATTTCCTCAAAAGGCCTCAGAAAAAAAATGCGAATTTTGTCAAGGGATCGTGAAAAAAACGCAAAATTCGTCAAAGGGTCAGGGAAAAAACTAATTTCATCAGAAATGCACGAAAAAACATGAATTTTGTCAAAGGATTGGGAAAAAAAAAAACTTCTTTCATTCAAGGGTTTTAGAAAAAACTCAGTGCTTTTTGCGCTTGAGGCCTCTGAAGCTTCCGAAGGTTTTTAAAAGCATCGTTATTGTCTATGTGCAGTTCTGCTTATCCTTCACACTTTAGAAATTCTAAAAGAAGTTAGATGATGAAAAGTTATAAGCAAAATTAATGAGAATGCATCATGCTTACCATGTTTTAAATAGAATGATAAAAATTCCTAGTTAAATTTATTATTTATTCATTAAAAAGACATGCAAAATTTGCAGACAGATTCTGAAATTTTAAAAGCTTGTCGCAGACAGCTACAAAACTTTTTGCCACTAGCAAACATAGTAATATAATCTCAACAAAAAAATATATTATTTAATGCTATGGTATTTATTTTTATACTATCTGTAATACACATGCCCGCTACATTAGTGCTTCATAAGCTTGACTACGACCTAGGTGAAATCAACTACAACCTTGCATAATGTTAATTGTGGAGGGCGCTATAAAAAATATGTATGTTATGTTTTTGTAAAGCTGTTATATAAATCTGCAATACCTGCTCTCCTGAAACATTGATTTTGCTATTGTGAAAAAGAAAATATATATATCATTTTTTCCCCCTCTATAGATACCAGCAAGTACCGACAAAGGTATATTAAATGAGGATACATAGAAGAAAATTATGAACATGTAGAAAATAGATCAATATTATATACATATATTGAAGCATTGTAAAAAATTGTTGCAAAACATTAGTATGAATTTGTTATGAAACATAGTAATATATTCTCAACATAAAATATATTATTTAATGCTATTAATTTTTATACTACCTCTATTATACGTGCCCACTACATGTACATAATATACTTGAAGGTACATAAAACATTAAAATTGTTACTTCAATGTCTGTTTTGAATAACCTTTGCTAAAAATGCTTACCAGACAAATTATCTTAGTGCACCATTAAAACACTATTACAATATTACTACATATATTTTCACTTTCAGTAACTATAATAAGTTACCTCTTTTACGGGTCTTTATGCGTTGACCAGATAGCGTCGGCTTCTCGGTTTTCTGACTCATACAAAAGCAGCTAAATACAAAGAAAGACCATATTGTTCATATTATCACTCAAATAAAAAATTTAGTATCATCCAGCAAATTACTAACGAATGAAAACGGAAGAAAAGGTGCAATTTTATCTCAAAATGAAAATTTTAGTTTACTTAAAGCCAAAAAACTTGCATAAAATAAGTAAAACAGTTAGCAACAATGTATATATATTCCCCCAAAAGACTCATTGGCATGAGATACGATTAAAAAATAATTCAGTGATTAAAATTACATTTTATTTTCAAAAACATTAAGTTTTTACACATTCCAGTTATACATGACTGAATTCACATATGGTGATATTTACATGCATCATTACACTCATCGTCCTTTGAAATTTAACCGAGTTCATTCTACGATATTGAAAATGTGATTTTACATTACCAATTTAAAAGTATCAAAAATAAATATAACACTCTGCATGAATACGATTGAGCATAAAACTATATAACCAAGGTCACATTAACAGGTCGCTGTATAATAAGAGAATGCATGACAATAAAGACATAATTTTACTTTAATTAAATTCGATATTAAACGTATCTCAAACACGATTTATCACAAAATAATAAATTAAAGCAGTAAAAAGCAATTTAACAGTTACATACAACAAGTGCATGAAACAAAATATCATGTAAATTGGTTTTTTTTAGAAAAGAATTCGGTGTATATTTTCTGATTTTTTTAAATGTTATTTCTTTAAAATAATTACAAAAGCAGAAAAAAAAATCGTTACTATTTATACATACGCCTTAATCGACAAACCCTCCAAACACTTAACAGTCTTTAACTCAAAATGTATGTTTTAACGTGTAACAGGACTTCTATCTATGGAGTTTACCAGTGCGACCATCAACACCACAATAAGGTTATATTCACGATCATGGAAACGGCCCGTTCCACCATAAGGGAGTTATGCATATGGAGTAGATTTCAAATAGTTTTCAATTTACGTTTGAACAACCAGATGTCGCTGCGATCGACTTATTTCCTTCAGCATCGATGAACATTTATCGGATTCAATTTTTTAGCACCTTTTGGTTTGTCGATTTTCATACTATTCCTTCTAGACTATCAGTAACACTATCGTTACAGCGCCTAGAATATATAGTATGGAAATCGGCGAGGAAATCGGCTATCCCTGTAATACATTAAAAACCGCTAAAATATTGTATCCCTTAAATGTGCAACGCTGCTGCAGAAATATGAAGATCGCAGCGACATTTGCAGAATATTTTCTACAACTGCAAGATATTGCTAGTCTGTACAATTTAATACGAAAATACCGCAGATGTCACTGCGATCGACACTTGGGATTTTTAGCTGTATCGTCGCACATTTAAGGGATACAAATTTTTGGCATTGTTGAGATAGCATGTTTCCACACCAGGTATTCTAGACGCTGTACTACAGTCCAAAGTGCATATAAGATAATAAAAAAAATAATAGTAATAAAGTTACAGAGAGCAGAATAAGCTATATATATAATATATAGACGGAATTTTCTGTAAAGCTCAGGCCGAGGGCGCTAGTGTAGCTGCGTGCAGCTCGTACTTCCGGTTGTTTTATTAAATATACGGTCTTTACGTGAGCTACTTTTAAAAAAAAGTAAATAATTCTGCGTTAGTAAATTTTCATTTTTCTTCTGGTTCGCCATAAATAAGTAAATACTTATGTACATGGTATATTTATGTTGTAGTAAAGTTTATCTACTAAAAAACAACTTTTCAAAAGTAAAATAAAAGCCAAGCAAAAAAAAAAAAAGAAAAAAGGGGAAAGTTGTGGCTAAAAAATAGTGTGATATGAAATTTCCAAGCTTATATTATGGTACTTATTTAACATTTTTTATTAAAAATTTACCATATGTAAGTCGAGTACCTAAGTATGCGTTGATAGAAAGCCTTTTCTCCTTTACTAAATACATCATAACGTGTTTCTGAAAATTAATTTTTTTTAATTATGCATGATGGGCTTGGCGGCCATCTTTCCATATTTTACACAAATTTCTAAGCACATAAGTACATTGTTAAGATCGGAAATTCGAAATTGTTGCTAAAGCAAACATTTTATACTTTTAATTTATGGAAATGAGTGCCTAAAAATCTGTGTCTTAAAATAAAGTTGAAGTAACTTCAGGTTTCATCGTATGATTCTTTTTTTTCGGAGGGGGTTAATTAGTTAAAGCAGTAAAAACCAATTTTTTTTTTTCCAAAATAAAAGACAATTTTAATTTATCTGTCTGTAGCCAAAACTAGAAGTTCAAAATGCTTAATAATGCAAACATATTACGAGCTTGTCTGCTTAGAAATTTCTGTAAAATATGGAAAGATGGCCGCCAAGCCCATCATGCATAATTTAAAAAAAATTAATTTTCAGAAACACGTTATGATGTATTTAGTAAAGGAGAAAAGGCTTTCTATCAACGCATACTTAGGTACTCGACTTACGTATGGTAAATTTTTAATAAAAAATGTTAAATAAGTACCATAATATAAGCTTGGAAATTTGATATCACACTATTTTTTAGCCACAACTTTCCCCTTTTTTCTTCTCTCTTTTTTTTTTTTTTTTTTTTTTTTTTTTTTGCTTGGCTTTTTTTTTACTTTTGAAAAGTTGTTTTTTAGTAGATATCAGTCCTTTTTTTTAAACAGATTATATATAATTGAAATAATTCTACTCGCTAAAATTAGTCCTTGTATAGCCTTTATCCGCAGGGAACAAACACAATAGTATACATTTTGTTTACCTATCATTCATTTTTTTGAGTAATTAATAATTTAAATGTAAGGAAAGTCAATTTCTTCTTTCAAAGTATCAGTCTTTCTCATTTATATCTCCTTAAAATTTTCTATGAAGGATGAAAATTTAGTAAAAATCAAATAGAGTCAAAATAAAATATATATTTACAGTTAGTCTAACAGTTAATTGTTTGTTCTAACTTTTTTTGCTGACGGTTTTGCAAAATAAATTTACCTTTAAAAATACCTACGGATCATCCGAGAATGAAGCCCCGCAGGCATCTAAAGAATCGAAGATCTGTCTAAAGAAGTAAATCTAGCAATTCTAGACATGATAAGGAAACATTTTGATTAAAAAAAAATCTAAAAATTTAAAGATATAAACTGTACATATAACTTCATCTTCATTTATATCGTGTTATAGAAAAGAAAGAATAAATATGTAATTTTACTCAAGTCTGTTTATCCATACCTATTTGCATAAATGTGAGAATGTAATTTCGTATAAGAATTCCCGTAAATTGATTATCTTTAATAGTCTATTATTAAAGCCGCATAAACATTAGAATTAAATTTTTTTCGTCAAATTTGTTTTATGTTTTTTTTAATACCCAGACACCTTTTCTAAACTCTGACAAAAGATCACAGAAATACTGAAGTTATCCAAATACTTATATCTTTCTATCGTATTTCTTTTTTTAGGGGGGGGGGGAGGAAGAGCGCTTAAGAACTTCGTTTTGTTCTTAGAATTCTGAATTAATCATTGAAAAGATCTACCTACATAAGTCTTGTTGCGGAATTTTCATTAGCTAAGAGTTGCATCAACTTATACATCATGTGAATATATTAAATTACTTTTGTAAAATACTAGATGGGAGCCATTGATATTTTCAGAGCATTTGCCTACATTTTAAACTTAAGTCATTTAAACCTATTCATTCATTTTCTATACGAATTAAAGAAGTCGTTGTTTCCATGGCAACTGTACCTTTCACTATTGCTTGTTTGTTTGTTTGTTTTATTGGACACATATATATCAGATCACGTGGGGATCACTGCGGGATTTCGACCCCCCCTCCTACGCTCTCAAGCGATTAGCGGCGTGGTGTCTTATCCGCTCAGCCACGGTGGGCCATAATTGCTTTCTCTAATACCCAGATACTCAAATTTAACCAGCTGCGCTTATAATTATGCTCATAACAGAGTAGTACATTTATATGTAAAAGTGGTGACATATGCACAAGTCGTGTACTCATACTCAAGTTTTTGTCCAAAGTACAGTAACTCAGTTTTCAGTAATAGACGTGGAAGATTTTGATTAAACTAACCAGAAAAGTTAAAAAACATTGGCTTTCTGATTTGATTTTATTCAAAATCGTCTCAACCAACCAAAGTTAGTGTCTGGGATCCAGATAAATTTTTCTCTGTTAGTAAAATTAGATTGACCAATCAGTAGCCTCCATCCTTGTAGGCTTTTCGGTGTTTACTGCAAACATAAAAAAGTTTTCAAAAATGCAGGCTTCTGATTGATCAATCTCATCTCGCTAATAGCGTAAAATCTATCTTGATCCCGGCCTATTCAACGCCCTTTAAATATTCGAGAAAGCCTTGACACGCGTCAGGAAAATATCACACAAAGCAGGCAAAACAAAGAAGAAAAATCATTCATTGGCTCGTTCATTATCCACGAGCCAATGAATGATTTAGTTCCTTTGCTTTGCCTGCTTTGTGTGATGTTTTCGTGACGCGTGTTAAGACTTTTTCAAATATCTAGGGGGCGTTGGTTTATTTCACCATCATGAAGATATGAAAGGAGAGGAGCAGACATGTCAATCTTCCCGTGTGTAAAACTACATACAAAAAAAACGAGTTCTTTCCCCCTCTTCTGCCCTTTTCTCTCTTGATTTTGACCGATAGCGGCCCATTTAGCAGTCTCCAGTGCAAGATGCCGCTATATATGGCGGACGCAAGGGGGAGTGTGTTAGCGTGACCAATGACATGATAGGCCAGTTCATGACGTTTAAAATTCACACGGAGTTGGATCATCTTTACACGATGATTAGTACAAAGCGGTGCGCCAATTTTTTTGTGTCCATTGCCGTGTACAGATAATCAACTCCGTGTGACGTGATGAGCTGACCACACTTTAGCAACAGCTTCAAATGACGTCATCTATATATACTTTGAGGCAAACGAAAAAGACAGTCTACCGCGGTTACAGCGCCTAGAAGATACAGTGTGGAAAACGGCTACAAAATAGTGCTAAAAAATTGAATCCCATAAATGTACAACGATGCTGAATAACAAGATGTCGATCGTAGCGCCATCGTAGTGATTTAAAAACGATAGTCATTCTAAAAGAGACTCTTTAACCTATTTCACGTCATTCCTTAACTAAATTAGCTTATAACAGACCAAAATATCTTATATTTATAGTTTCCGACATTTAACATTCTATAATTTTTGAAAACACAGTGTTTATATTGAAAAGAGTTACGAGATGGCGCTCGTATCAGCATATTGCCGCTGAGAATTGTTGGAGATTTATGGGATACAAGTTTTTAGCACTTTTTAAAGCATTATAGGAATAGCCGTTTTCAACACTGTATCTTCTAGGCGCTGTACCGCGGTGCTACAGCGTCTAGAATATATAGTGTGGAAATCCAATCAGTCGATCACAGCGATATCTGCAGGATATTTCCCAAAACTCCAAGACAATTTGGTCTAGACGCTTAAACATTTTCTTTTTCGTTTTATTAACATACATCTGACCTGTGTGCTTGGCGTCAAACCAGCTGTAATAATACCATGTTTACTTTGAAATTTGAAAATATATCGCAGATGTCGCTGCGATCATCTCCCTGGATTTCAGCGTCAGTGCACATTTAAGGGATACACTTCTTAGCGGTTCTTGGATAGCAAATTTCCACATTATGTATTCTAGACGCTGTAGCGGTGCATTACACATGACTCTTTCTTCTTTAAAAAATATCCTGCAGATGTCGATGCAAATGACTGTTTGGAATTCGACATCGTTGTACATTTAAGGGATTCAATACTTCCGCGCTTTTTTAAGTATTTCTGGGATAGTCGATTTCTACAACATATAATCTAGACGCTATAACAGAGCTATAGTTTCTAGAAGATATAGTTTAAAAATCGGCTTATTAAAAAGTTGCTAAGAAATTGTATCCCATAAATGTTGAACGAGGCTGAACGACGAATGTCGATTACAGCGACATATGGTAATTCCAACGTAACTATTTCAAAAGAAAACGTTTCGCTCAGAGAAGATCTGGAAAATGTTGCTCCTATCGACATTTGTCATTCAGTATTTTTCAATATTTATGGGATTCAATTTTTAGCACTTTTTAAAGCATTACTGGACTAGACGGTTTCCACACTATGACCGTGATCTAGGTAGATTTTTCTCTGTTATCGTAACGAGATTGACCAATCAGAAGCCAGAATTTTTGCTAACTTTTCACTGTTTGCAAAAATGTACCTGGATCCCGGCCTATATTTCTAGCCGCTATAACTGAGCTCAGGAATAGTACAGAAAGCAAACTCCATATTTTGATACATTAAGGCCGGGATCTAATTAGGAACAAGTGTGTCTCTATAACGAAGTAGCGACATACGGCCAATAAATGTTTATTGGTAAAAGAGATAAAAACAAATCGTTAAAGTTCTTTGTGAGCATGCCATTATCGTCAGGCTAATGCATGTTGAATTATTTCCCTAGTCTAATAGAGATCGTCTATGAATCTTTTAATGGAGGATATTCCAAATATGGGTTCGAGGCTGAAAAAGTCACGTGGTACCGGTAATTTACCCAAAGAATTTCTAACTGATAAGAAGGGAAACAGGAAACTACATTGTTAAAAATATCGTGAAAAATTACCTCTGTTCTTATAGGTTCTCTATTTTCTGACCAATGAGAACGCTACATAAACGCCTATGAAGCGTTCTCATTGGTCAGAATACAGATAGCCTTTATAAAAAGAGAGGTAATTTTTCACGATATTTTTAACAGTGTACTACTGCTTTCTCCCATAAACTGTTTCATTGGCTAGCGGGGATTTACATTACACGTCTACGGAGCCTTCCCTTCTTTACGCTAGACGTTTTTACCTTGATCACGTGATCAAAACGTGGATGGAATATCCTCCATTGGCCGCAATCTAGATAGATTTTTTGCTGTTAGCGAAACGAGATTCATCAATCAGAAGCTTGCACTTTTGCGAACTTTTCGCTGTTTGCAGCAATGCAGGCTATTGATTGGTGAATCTCGTTTCGCTAACAGCGAAATATCTATCTGGATCCAGCCTAGATTTCTGTAAACATTGCACTTCATCCATGACACTAAGAAAATGACTCAAAACTTTTATGACATGGCCCGGGATCCAGAAACAGCAAAAATTCTCAAACATTCTGGCTTCTGATTGGTCAAACTCATTTCGCTAACAGCTAAAAATCTATCTGGATCTCGGCCATAGTTTTCTTCGATGAAATCAATGCAAAAGGATAATATAAAAGAATAGTATAAGACTTCTAAAATGGTTTGGCGGGTTTATCGTTGTTTGGCATAATTTATAAACTTTAGAATTAATTAACAGTTTTTCGCTAATTAAGAATAGAAAATTTGTGTTTTTAAAGCTGAATTTTATAAAAGCACGTAGATTGAGTAAATATCTGTCCAAAAATGCAATCCTTACTTTTTTATGTCCATTATTTAAGTCTCTACCTCGATTGAAGCATAAAGTGTGACGAAAAAAATAAATTTGTCGTTTTCAGTATCTCGACGTTATTTTAAAAAATCTATATCTCTGATTATAATTAATTTATGAGGATGCATTTGGTCTCAAATTGAAGATCTTTTCCATTAGGTCCTTCTGGTTTTGGTTTAATTTTTCTGCGATGCTTGGTTCTTTTGATATGGGAAATTTTACGCTGGCATGTTTGGTCGATTTAACATGGAGAAGCTGTCTTCAGTATAATAAGCAGTTACGGTGTCTTGCGTTTTATTCTTGGCGTTTGTTTGTTTGGCGAGGTTAGCCCTTTTTTTCAGCTTGGTTTGGTAGAACGACCGTCCTGCTTGATATATATATATTTATAAGAGTAAAAAAGTTAGAATTCTACATCTGAATCCGATTAATTACATTAACCCATGCTTTTGGCGGTTGTGCTCGGCGACGTTTGTTTTGTTTACAAGTCTGATAGTATCAACACTATGAAATCGACTCGCTTTAGGAATCGAGGAAAATACGTTATTGGTTTATTTACTTATTTTTGTCTGATTACAAATTAATTAAAACTGTAAAAGGAAATCTTATACATATATTTAGGATATTAAGGATATACTTATCTAAATATAAAATAAAATTGCATGCATATTTTAATTTATTTTGGTTGATATTTCTGCAGTTTAAATGTATTTTTCAGTCGTTTTTTCCTTTATTTACTATTTGATTACAGGAAATGCCTCCATTTAGTTGTTTACTTTCCTAGCGTGTAATCAATTTTTAAAAAGATAGTTAAAAAAAATAATGTGTATCTTTATGTTACCCTTAATGTGTTTTACCTTTTAGGATGTGAAACCATGCCTAATAGAATAGTAACATTACTAAAATTTCGTTTAATAGGTGTTTTATTTAAAGTACCCCTCCCCTTAACAACTTCTAAAATACAAATATCCAGAATTAAAAAGCATATCTTCCCTTCCTCCTGATATTTTATAAACTTGATGTATTTATAAGAATGCACATCAAAGTGATAGAAATCTTCTTGTAAAAGAAATCAGGATTGTATTTATTATACAATTACTAAGTGCACTGGAAATGATAATTAATAAGGTAATTTTTCTGGCCTTGTATTTGGATATACCACCCTTCCAATGGTTTTCTGTTTTTAATTTTGTTGCTTAAAGCTGCTAAGTAAATATTGTGCATTAAAAAATATATATATTAAAAGCAATAAAAGATAAAGAAGGATCATTCCATATGTAAAATGCCAGTTCGGTGTACGACAGCAGACATCATTTGAGTTCCTGTGTCAGGCAATTCGATTACTATTTCAGATTTTATCATACATCACATGTCACAAAGAAAAGAAAATAATCTATATTTGCACAAAAGCAAATGTAACTTGTCAGTTTTGTTTTCACCTTTTATTATTAGTTTTTATTATATTTCATATTAAAAAGTAAGTGAAATTTTCAGATTTTTATGTTTCATTATATACTGTATGTATATATATATATTTTAACAGATTGCAAAATATATTTTGGAATTATCTTTGAAAGTAAACACAGGGAAATATATATTGATTGATCAGCCTTTTACAGCCTTATGAAGATTTAATGTTGAAGCTACTGAAGAAGGTGGCAAAAAAGAAAAAGTCAAGAGAGTTTCCTTGCTGCTCAGTGTCTTTATAATTAATTACCTATGCAGTAAGGACATAGACAAACCTTAGACAAACCACATCATGCTTAAGTCTTCCTGGTGAAATTAGCATACAGTAAAACCTGTATAAGTTGACCACTTGCGGTGCCGCACTTCAGTGGTCAACTTATAAAGGGTGATGATAATAACACATCTTAGCCCTTTTTTTACGTAATATTCATAACAGATCATTTTTTTCCCACAAAAATTTTATTTATTGAAAGGCTTTAAAATAATATACAAATAAATTTAAAATAATACCATGCATATTTCTAACACCTTATAAAAGAAAAGATTAACTACAAGAATCAATTAATAGTTTTGTAACAATTTTAAAATCAGTTAGTGTTACTATTTATTTAAAAAAACAGTCAATCAATATACAGCCAATTAGTGATTCTTCAAACTATACTAGTTATTACACATAATTTATAAAAAACATAAAAAATATTTCTGCTTACCAAGTAGCACCTGGGGTTATTGAAAGAAGGGAAGGAATGATAAGAGAATGGGAAATAGAAGAAAGAAATCTAGAATCAAAGAATGGAGGGGGAGGGTTTAAAAGCCAAATCCACAAGAGCAACAATGTAAGAATAGATGAGCCTTGAATTATTTACCTACACCTATCACTGCTAAAAGCATTTCCCAGGCTAAGAACTATTTCACCCTTTTAGAAATTCTACTTAAAAAGGAAAAAAAACCAGAAAATTTCGTGGAGAGTTACTTAGTTAGAGTTACTTAGAGAGTTTCGTGGAGAGGTGAACATAGACATGTGGTCAACTGTAATAAGTTAATCACTGAAGTTGTGTCACCATACAATGGCAACTGGCATTAGATTTTTTACATTGGGATTGGACTTCTCCAGGTAAATTATTCTTGTATCACGATTGATCATTTTTATTTGTTTCTATTTGTCATTCATTTTTATACATCTAAAATTTTTTACCTATCTAGCATATAATTCATTTATTTATAAAAACATAATTACCTGAAAGTTGCGTGTAACGTTTCACGAAGTTTTATTCTAAATATTTTATTAACAAATCATGTAAAACAGAAAAACTTAATTATGTATGCATAAAGCCAGCCTCAGTGCAGTTTTTACTGTTCATTAATTTGTAAATGTCATTGCAAGTTTGTTAGAAAATCCTTTTTTTTCCCCTTTAACAAAAATAGTGTAGGATTGCTAAAAAGGTGCTCAATGATATTCAATTGTGAAGTTAGCACATCAAAGATAAAAAGAAATGTTTTTGTTAATGTGGTAGGAAGGGGGAATAATTTTTAAAGTTCGTAGTAAGAGAGTTGAATGCATGTAAAATATGTTGTTTGTGTTTTATGATTATGTATTGATTCAATTTTATTAGTTTTTTTTAATGCATTCCAAGAATAAGTTTCAAATAAATGCCTTAATTTTGATAAGTCTTTTTCATTGGAAAGGGCTAATGTTGGGTGGCCTCATTTTAAATTTCCCCAAGTTTAACACAAGACATACACTAAAATTAATGCACTCTAATTACATTCTATCAAATTCTCATGTTTGTGACTTTCAGTACCGAAGATGCATAAGTGGCTTCGCTTGGAATGTCAAATAAGTGATGAAACTAGCCTTTTATGCACCCGGGGCAAACATGGATTTCCCCCCCTCAGGCCATAATAAAAGTTATTGACCGTAGATATCCTATGCAAAAAAAGAAAAGAATCCTTGAAAAATAAAAATCATTTAATAATAATAAAAATGCTAGCAAGAAATGTGTAAACAATGCTCCCATAATATTAAGTTAAGGGCCTACAGTAGTCAGGCGAAGAAACTGGATTGCTAACGTTAAACATATGGGAGCGGTTTTTTTTTTCAAATTTCTCACTTGCATGTTAATAGTTTTAAATGATTATTTTTCTTGCTTAGAATAGCTCTGATTGTATTATAACCGGGTTAGTATTTGCTTTTTTGATTTTGATTTAAGTTACTTTCACAAATTAGAAAAGAATGCTCCTATAGATTTAACATTAGCTTGCAAGTTTCTTTGTATTTCATATACATGGGTGGAGCTTGTTAGTGCTTATGCCATTTTGTAGGCCTCACCACCTAGCTGACCCTTGTATTTCATATATATCTATACATTTTTACATTGTATGAAACGACAAACAAAATCTTCATTTGGCACACACCCTCCCCCCCATCACCTTTTGTTGTGGTGCCTGCGGCACATGCCCCTTCTGCACCCCCTAGTTTTAGCCCTGTGATGAAGCGATGCCACGTGTCACAGCTGAAGATGAAGACAGCAGTATTGAAGATGAAGATACCCTTATATCTTCAGTAAGGGTATTTAAAAAAATGTATTGTTTTTGTAACCTGATATTTTGGCGGCTGGGTGGAGGCAATTTAGATGATTATTTATTTAATGTATTCCTAAAAACAATTAAATAGGGCAGATGTGATAAAAAAAAAGTTTCAAAAATTTTAAATGCCGGAAGGATGGAGGAAGCAAACTTTATGAGGAGAAAGGAAATAATGAATAATAAAGGACGGGAGATTCCCATTTGTGAATTTCTCTTGGACGTAATTTCAAAATTTAAGATGTGAAATTCATCCTGAACATCATTTAAAATTAACATAAGACGGGGGTCCATCTTCCGGTCCCAGGCCCTTTTCAGGCCCATTTGTCGGCACAAGGAACCACCCGTGAAACAAGCCCCGCGGCGCGTCCCGAAGGTCGCCGCCAGACAAGCTCCAACAGAGCAGAACCCCGCGCCAACTCCGGTCAAACCGACACCGCTGCCCAGCGCACACGGTGACGGCTATTCCCAAGAAGAGACGAACGGCCGCTACGACAGTCCTCACCACCCAGCTAGAAAAACCAAGTGGTCCCTAAACTTGGTTACTCGAGCCGGTAGACCCCGCACACCATCGCAGGAACCAGACGCCTATAAAGACGCTGGGCCCACGGGCGGAACCGAGGCTTCCCGACCCGAATTTAATTTACGGACAGGCCCCCAAGATCAGATACCATTTTCCGGCAGAGACATTTTTGTGGGCCAGCCGATCGGAAAGTTAGTGAGGAGCCCCTAGCTTGAAAACCAGGGAGGACGGGGAAAATCCCTCCGGCCGTAAAGCGACCCAGCTCCTGGCTCTTCGCCCAGTCCACCCGGCTCGACCGACGGAACCCCTCGCGGATCACGCCGGGAGCCAGTTGGCCCAGACTAGGTGCCGTTAGCGACCCCAGGCGGGCACGGAAAGCTCCACCTAGACGGAATAGACTCCGCCTCGCTAGGGGGTTGGATGGAACGGAGTCCCGCCAGCCCCCACCGACTCGACTCCATCCTAGGACAGAGAAGCCAGCGGAGGCCGACAGAAGCCCGCCCACCACTACCTTACCTCACGGCCGTCGAGGGTACCCAGGCCCGAAGGCCCCTGACCCCGTGCAGTGACCGACCGCTACCTTTGTTAGTGCGTTCGAAAGTTAGGTGGAGACACCTCTAGGTCCTCATCACCAGGCGAGGCAAACTCCGGTACCGCATAGACACGGAGGACCTGGATCGGACCAAGAGTTCACCTGAGGCACGATGAGCCGCCGCGTTACCGGCGAGCCTCCGGCCCGATTCCCTGCGGGAATAGCGTTCGATGGTGGACCTGCCGGCCGACCCCCTCCCAAGGGTCACGGCACGACATGGAGCAACCAGAGCCACACTGGCCTCCCCACGCGACCGCTCCTTGGTCAACGGGGGCACCGCCAAACCCTACCACCCTAAGGGTCGACTCACAACTGCTCCAGCTGAGGTCCTCGGAGGGATGAGCCACCCAAGTCAAAAAGTAACCTGGGCGCTGTCCGTAACCCTCGCCCTTCGGTTGCTCCGGGAGTCCCTGCATGGCGTTCCCGCGAGCCCCGTCGTCACTAGCGAGCACCGAGGACTTTCCACTACAAAGCCCTCACTCATACTTCAGGCTCCCTCTTAGTCAATAGGTGGATGGGGTCCTATCGCCTTAGCTAGTCTTTGCCCGGCGACACCGTCCGGCCCTTAGACCGGCACCGGGATCGACCTATGGAACGTCGCTATCCGGCTTGGCAGGAGAACCCGGCTGCCGGGGGTGTGTTGAATCGTTGGATCCCGAAGGACCTACACACCCATGCACAACGTCCGTTAACCGTGGCCACCGGACTCAACGCCTGTCGGAGATGAGCCTCTCGAGGAGGTGGCGAATCGTCCCCATCCGGCCCCCTCGCATTCGTACACAACGAACTCTGCCGAGCTTCCGGTCTCCTCCCCCACTCAAGGGGTCGGTTCGGAACCACCCGGAGGGGCGGCCACTAAAATTAACATAAAAGAGATGCATTTCATTTTAAAAAAATCTACATTTAACGGGTACATTTTCATTTCAGTTTAATTTACACAAGTCTAACATGTTTGGTAATTTAACTAATACTAGGGTGTCCTACTCGGGTTTAAAATGTCGATATGTATAAATTATATGAAATCATTTTTTAAACTATCAATCAAATATTATATAAGAATATTTTCTTTCTTTTTAATCTTCAAGTCGAGTAAAAACGTAATAAAACAAATCGTAGTGACAAATGTGGCCATGCCTAAGTTTTCTCAAGATAATAAAATAGCAAATTTCGTGAAAGGATACCAAACAAAAGGCAAATTTCGTGAAAGGATACCAAACAAAAGGCAAATTTCGTGAAAGGATACCAAACAAAAGGCAAATTTCGTGAAAGGATACCAAACAAAAGGCAAATTTCGTGAAAGGATACCAAACAAAAGGCAAATTTCGTGAAAGGATACCAAACAAAAGGCAAATTTCGTGAAAGGATACCAAACAAAAGGCAAATTTCGTGAAAGGATACCAAACAAAAGGCAAATTTCGTGAAAGGATACCAAACAAAAGGCAAATTTCGTGAAAGGATACCAAACAAAAGGCAAATTTCGTGAAAGGATACCAAACAAAAGGCAAATTTCGTGAAAGGATACCAAACAAAAGGCAAATTTCGTGAAAGGATACCAAACAAAAGGCAAATTTCGTGAAAGGATACCAAACAAAAGGCAAATTTCGTGAAAGGATACCAAACAAAAGGCAAATTTCGTGAAAGGATACCAAACAAAACGCAAATTTCGTGAAAGGATACCAAACAAAACGCAAATTTCGTGAAAGGATACCAAACAAAACGCAAATTTCGTGAAAGGATACCAAACAAAACGCAAATTTCGTGAAAGGATACCAAACAAAACGCAAATTTCGTGAAAGGATACCAAACAAAACGCAAATTTCGTGAAAGGATACCAAACAAAATGCAAATTTCGTGAAAGGATACCAAACAAAATGCAAATTTCGTGAAAGGATACCAAACAAAACGCAAATTTCGTGAAAGAATTGCGAACAAAACGCAAATTTCATCAAAAGATCGCGGAAAATACGAATTACGTCAGAGAATCATGAAAAACACTAATTTCATCAAAGGATCGCGGAAAAGTAAGAATTTCGTCAAAGGATTGCAGAACAAACGCGACTTTCGTTAAAGAATCGCAGAACAAACACGAATTTCGTCATAGGATTGTGGAAAAGACACTAATATTGTCAAAAGATTGCAAAAAAACCCCATAAATTTCGTCCAAAAATTGTGGGAAAAATGCGAAGTTTGTCAAAAAGCCATGGAAAAAACGTGAATTTCACCGAAGAATTACAAAAAAAATAATTTCCTCAAAATACGCAGAAAAGAAAAATTTAAATTTTGTCAAGGGATCACGGAAAAACGTAAATTTTGTCCAAAAATTGCGCAAAAATGAGAAATTTGTCAAAGAGTCATGGAAAAAATGTGAATATCCCCAAAGAATCACACAAAAAAATAATTTCCTCAAAAGGCCTCAGAAAAAAAATGCGAATTTTGTCAAGGGATCGTGAAAAAAACGCAAAATTCGTCAAAGGGTCAGGGAAAAAACTAATTTCATCAGAAATGCACGAAAAAACATGAATTTTGTCAAAGGATTGGGAAAAAAAAAAACTTCTTTCATTCAAGGGTTTTAGAAAAAACTCAGTGCTTTTTGCGCTTGAGGCCTCTGAAGCTTCCGAAGGTTTTTAAAAGCATCGTTATTGTCTATGTGCAGTTCTGCTTATCCTTCACACTTTAGAAATTCTAAAAGAAGTTAGATGATGAAAAGTTATAAGCAAAATTAATGAGAATGCATCATGCTTACCATGTTTTAAATAGAATGATAAAAATTCCTAGTTAAATTTATTATTTATTCATTAAAAAGACATGCAAAATTTGCAGACAGATTCTGAAATTTTAAAAGCTTGTCGCAGACAGCTACAAAACTTTTTGCCACTAGCAAACATAGTAATATAATCTCAACAAAAAAATATATTATTTAATGCTATGGTATTTATTTTTATACTATCTGTAATACACATGCCCGCTACATTAGTGCTTCATAAGCTTGACTACGACCTAGGTGAAATCAACTACAACCTTGCATAATGTTAATTGTGGAGGGCGCTATAAAAAATATGTATGTTATGTTTTTGTAAAGCTGTTATATAAATCTGCAATACCTGCTCTCCTGAAACATTGATTTTGCTATTGTGAAAAAGAAAATATATATATCATTTTTTCCCCCTCTATAGATACCAGCAAGTACCGACAAAGGTATATTAAATGAGGATACATAGAAGAAAATTATGAACATGTAGAAAATAGATCAATATTATATACATATATTGAAGCATTGTAAAAAATTGTTGCAAAACATTAGTATGAATTTGTTATGAAACATAGTAATATATTCTCAACATAAAATATATTATTTAATGCTATTAATTTTTATACTACCTCTATTATACGTGCCCACTACATGTACATAATATACTTGAAGGTACATAAAACATTAAAATTGTTACTTCAATGTCTGTTTTGAATAACCTTTGCTAAAAATGCTTACCAGACAAATTATCTTAGTGCACCATTAAAACACTATTACAATATTACTACATATATTTTCACTTTCAGTAACTATAATAAGTTACCTCTTTTACGGGTCTTTATGCGTTGACCAGATAGCGTCGGCTTCTCGGTTTTCTGACTCATACAAAAGCAGCTAAATACAAAGAAAGACCATATTGTTCATATTATCACTCAAATAAAAAATTTAGTATCATCCAGCAAATTACTAACGAATGAAAACGGAAGAAAAGGTGCAATTTTATCTCAAAATGAAAATTTTAGTTTACTTAAAGCCAAAAAACTTGCATAAAATAAGTAAAACAGTTAGCAACAATGTATATATATTCCCCCAAAAGACTCATTGGCATGAGATACGATTAAAAAATAATTCAGTGATTAAAATTACATTTTATTTTCAAAAACATTAAGTTTTTACACATTCCAGTTATACATGACTGAATTCACATATGGTGATATTTACATGCATCATTACACTCATCGTCCTTTGAAATTTAACCGAGTTCATTCTACGATATTGAAAATGTGATTTTACATTACCAATTTAAAAGTATCAAAAATAAATATAACACTCTGCATGAATACGATTGAGCATAAAACTATATAACCAAGGTCACATTAACAGGTCGCTGTATAATAAGAGAATGCATGACAATAAAGACATAATTTTACTTTAATTAAATTCGATATTAAACGTATCTCAAACACGATTTATCACAAAATAATAAATTAAAGCAGTAAAAAGCAATTTAACAGTTACATACAACAAGTGCATGAAACAAAATATCATGTAAATTGGTTTTTTTTAGAAAAGAATTCGGTGTATATTTTCTGATTTTTTTAAATGTTATTTCTTTAAAATAATTACAAAAGCAGAAAAAAAAATCGTTACTATTTATACATACGCCTTAATCGACAAACCCTCCAAACACTTAACAGTCTTTAACTCAAAATGTATGTTTTAACGTGTAACAGGACTTCTATCTATGGAGTTTACCAGTGCGACCATCAACACCACAATAAGGTTATATTCACGATCATGGAAACGGCCCGTTCCACCATAAGGGAGTTATGCATATGGAGTAGATTTCAAATAGTTTTCAATTTACGTTTGAACAACCAGATGTCGCTGCGATCGACTTATTTCCTTCAGCATCGATGAACATTTATCGGATTCAATTTTTTAGCACCTTTTGGTTTGTCGATTTTCATACTATTCCTTCTAGACTATCAGTAACACTATCGTTACAGCGCCTAGAATATATAGTATGGAAATCGGCGAGGAAATCGGCTATCCCTGTAATACATTAAAAACCGCTAAAATATTGTATCCCTTAAATGTGCAACGCTGCTGCAGAAATATGAAGATCGCAGCGACATTTGCAGAATATTTTCTACAACTGCAAGATATTGCTAGTCTGTACAATTTAATACGAAAATACCGCAGATGTCACTGCGATCGACACTTGGGATTTTTAGCTGTATCGTCGCACATTTAAGGGATACAAATTTTTGGCATTGTTGAGATAGCATGTTTCCACACCAGGTATTCTAGACGCTGTACTACAGTCCAAAGTGCATATAAGATAATAAAAAAAATAATAGTAATAAAGTTACAGAGAGCAGAATAAGCTATATATATAATATATAGACGGAATTTTCTGTAAAGCTCAGGCCGAGGGCGCTAGTGTAGCTGCGTGCAGCTCGTACTTCCGGTTGTTTTATTAAATATACGGTCTTTACGTGAGCTACTTTTAAAAAAAAGTAAATAATTCTGCGTTAGTAAATTTTCATTTTTCTTCTGGTTCGCCATAAATAAGTAAATACTTATGTACATGGTATATTTATGTTGTAGTAAAGTTTATCTACTAAAAAACAACTTTTCAAAAGTAAAATAAAAGCCAAGCAAAAAAAAAAAAAGAAAAAAGGGGAAAGTTGTGGCTAAAAAATAGTGTGATATGAAATTTCCAAGCTTATATTATGGTACTTATTTAACATTTTTTATTAAAAATTTACCATATGTAAGTCGAGTACCTAAGTATGCGTTGATAGAAAGCCTTTTCTCCTTTACTAAATACATCATAACGTGTTTCTGAAAATTAATTTTTTTTAATTATGCATGATGGGCTTGGCGGCCATCTTTCCATATTTTACACAAATTTCTAAGCACATAAGTACATTGTTAAGATCGGAAATTCGAAATTGTTGCTAAAGCAAACATTTTATACTTTTAATTTATGGAAATGAGTGCCTAAAAATCTGTGTCTTAAAATAAAGTTGAAGTAACTTCAGGTTTCATCGTATGATTCTTTTTTTTCGGAGGGGGTTAATTAGTTAAAGCAGTAAAAACCAATTTTTTTTTTTCCAAAATAAAAGACAATTTTAATTTATCTGTCTGTAGCCAAAACTAGAAGTTCAAAATGCTTAATAATGCAAACATATTACGAGCTTGTCTGCTTAGAAATTTCTGTAAAATATGGAAAGATGGCCGCCAAGCCCATCATGCATAATTTAAAAAAAATTAATTTTCAGAAACACGTTATGATGTATTTAGTAAAGGAGAAAAGGCTTTCTATCAACGCATACTTAGGTACTCGACTTACGTATGGTAAATTTTTAATAAAAAATGTTAAATAAGTACCATAATATAAGCTTGGAAATTTGATATCACACTATTTTTTAGCCACAACTTTCCCCTTTTTTCTTCTCTCTCTTTTTTTTTTTTTTTTTTTTTTTTTTTGCTTGGCTTTTTTTTTACTTTTGAAAAGTTGTTTTTTAGTAGATATCAGTCCTTTTTTTTAAACAGATTATATATAATTGAAATAATTCTACTCGCTAAAATTAGTCCTTGTATAGCCTTTATCCGCAGGGAACAAACACAATAGTATACATTTTGTTTACCTATCATTCATTTTTTTGAGTAATTAATAATTTAAATGTAAGGAAAGTCAATTTCTTCTTTCAAAGTATCAGTCTTTCTCATTTATATCTCCTTAAAATTTTCTATGAAGGATGAAAATTTAGTAAAAATCAAATAGAGTCAAAATAAAATATATATTTACAGTTAGTCTAACAGTTAATTGTTTGTTCTAACTTTTTTTGCTGACGGTTTTGCAAAATAAATTTACCTTTAAAAATACCTACGGATCATCCGAGAATGAAGCCCCGCAGGCATCTAAAGAATCGAAGATCTGTCTAAAGAAGTAAATCTAGCAATTCTAGACATGATAAGGAAACATTTTGATTAAAAAAAAATCTAAAAATTTAAAGATATAAACTGTACATATAACTTCATCTTCATTTATATCGTGTTATAGAAAAGAAAGAATAAATATGTAATTTTACTCAAGTCTGTTTATCCATACCTATTTGCATAAATGTGAGAATGTAATTTCGTATAAGAATTCCCGTAAATTGATTATCTTTAATAGTCTATTATTAAAGCCGCATAAACATTAGAATTAAATTTTTTTCGTCAAATTTGTTTTATGTTTTTTTTAATACCCAGACACCTTTTCTAAACTCTGACAAAAGATCACAGAAATACTGAAGTTATCCAAATACTTATATCTTTCTATCGTATTTCTTTTTTTAGGGGGGGGGGGAGGAAGAGCGCTTAAGAACTTCGTTTTGTTCTTAGAATTCTGAATTAATCATTGAAAAGATCTACCTACATAAGTCTTGTTGCGGAATTTTCATTAGCTAAGAGTTGCATCAACTTATACATCATGTGAATATATTAAATTACTTTTGTAAAATACTAGATGGGAGCCATTGATATTTTCAGAGCATTTGCCTACATTTTAAACTTAAGTCATTTAAACCTATTCATTCATTTTCTATACGAATTAAAGAAGTCGTTGTTTCCATGGCAACTGTACCTTTCACTATTGCTTGTTTGTTTGTTTGTTTTATTGGACACATATATATCAGATCACGTGGGGATCACTGCGGGATTTCGACCCCCCCTCCTACGCTCTCAAGCGATTAGCGGCGTGGTGTCTTATCCGCTCAGCCACGGTGGGCCATAATTGCTTTCTCTAATACCCAGATACTCAAATTTAACCAGCTGCGCTTATAATTATGCTCATAACAGAGTAGTACATTTATATGTAAAAGTGGTGACATATGCACAAGTCGTGTACTCATACTCAAGTTTTTGTCCAAAGTACAGTAACTCAGTTTTCAGTAATAGACGTGGAAGATTTTGATTAAACTAACCAGAAAAGTTAAAAAACATTGGCTTTCTGATTTGATTTTATTCAAAATCGTCTCAACCAACCAAAGTTAGTGTCTGGGATCCAGATAAATTTTTCTCTGTTAGTAAAATTAGATTGACCAATCAGTAGCCTCCATCCTTGTAGGCTTTTCGGTGTTTACTGCAAACATAAAAAAGTTTTCAAAAATGCAGGCTTCTGATTGATCAATCTCATCTCGCTAATAGCGTAAAATCTATCTTGATCCCGGCCTATTCAACGCCCTTTAAATATTCGAGAAAGCCTTGACACGCGTCAGGAAAATATCACACAAAGCAGGCAAAACAAAGAAGAAAAATCATTCATTGGCTCGTTCATTATCCACGAGCCAATGAATGATTTAGTTCCTTTGCTTTGCCTGCTTTGTGTGATGTTTTCGTGACGCGTGTTAAGACTTTTTCAAATATCTAGGGGGCGTTGGTTTATTTCACCATCATGAAGATATGAAAGGAGAGGAGCAGACATGTCAATCTTCCCGTGTGTAAAACTACATACAAAAAAAACGAGTTCTTTCCCCCTCTTCTGCCCTTTTCTCTCTTGATTTTGACCGATAGCGGCCCATTTAGCAGTCTCCAGTGCAAGATGCCGCTATATATGGCGGACGCAAGGGGGAGTGTGTTAGCGTGACCAATGACATGATAGGCCAGTTCATGACGTTTAAAATTCACACGGAGTTGGATCATCTTTACACGATGATTAGTACAAAGCGGTGCGCCAATTTTTTTGTGTCCATTGCCGTGTACAGATAATCAACTCCGTGTGACGTGATGAGCTGACCACACTTTAGCAACAGCTTCAAATGACGTCATCTATATATACTTTGAGGCAAACGAAAAAGACAGTCTACCGCGGTTACAGCGCCTAGAAGATACAGTGTGGAAAACGGCTACAAAATAGTGCTAAAAAATTGAATCCCATAAATGTACAACGATGCTGAATAACAAGATGTCGATCGTAGCGCCATCGTAGTGATTTAAAAACGATAGTCATTCTAAAAGAGACTCTTTAACCTATTTCACGTCATTCCTTAACTAAATTAGCTTATAACAGACCAAAATATCTTATATTTATAGTTTCCGACATTTAACATTCTATAATTTTTGAAAACACAGTGTTTATATTGAAAAGAGTTACGAGATGGCGCTCGTATCAGCATATTGCCGCTGAGAATTGTTGGAGATTTATGGGATACAAGTTTTTAGCACTTTTTAAAGCATTATAGGAATAGCCGTTTTCCACACTGTATCTTCTAGGCGCTGTACCGCGGTGCTACAGCGTCTAGAATATATAGTGTGGAAATCCAATCAGTCGATCACAGCGATATCTGCAGGATATTTCCCAAAACTCCAAGACAATTTGGTCTAGACGCTGTAACATTTTTTTTCTTACGTTTTATTAACATACATCTGACCTGTGTGCTTGGCGTCAAACCCGCTGTAATAATACCATGTTTACTTTGAAATTTGAAAATATATCACAGATGTCGCTGCGATCATCTCCCTGGATTTCAGCGTCAGTGCACATTTAAGGGATACACTTCTTAGCGGTTCTTGGATAGCAAATTTCCACATTATGTATTCTAGACGCTGTAGCGGTGCATTACACATGACTCTTTCTTCTTTAAAAAATATCCTGCAGATGTCGATGCAAATGACTGTTTGGAATTCGACATCGTTGTACATTTAAGGGATTCAATACTTCCGCGCTTTTTTGTATTTCTGGGATAGTCGATTTCTACAACATATAATCTAGACGCTATAACAGAGCTATAGTTTCTAGAAGATATAGTTTAAAAATCGGCTTATTAAAAAGTTGCTAAGAAATTGTATCCCATAAATGTTGAACGAGGCTGAACGACGAATGTCGATTACAGCGACATATGGTAATTCCAACGTAACTATTTCAAAAGAAAACGTTTCGCTCAGAGAAGATCTGGAAAATGTTGCTCCTATCGACATTTGTCATTCAGTATTTTTCAATATTTATGGGATTCAATTTTTAGCACTTTTTAAAGCATTACTGGACTAGACGGTTTCCACACTATGACCGTGATCTAGGTAGATTTTTCTCTGTTATCGTAACGAGATTGACCAATCAGAAGCCAGAATTTTTGCTAACTTTTCACTGTTTGCAAAAATGTACCTGGATCCCGGCCTATATTTCTAGCCGCTATAACTGAGCTCAGGAATAGTACAGAAAGCAAACTCCATATTTTGATACATTAAGGCCGGGATCTAATTAGGAACAAGTGTGTCTCTATAACGAAGTAGCGACATACGGCCAATAAATGTTTATTGGTAAAAGAGATAAAAACAAATCGTTAAAGTTCTTTGTGAGCATGCCATTATCGTCAGGCTAATGCATGTTGAATTATTTCCCTAGTCTAATAGAGATCGTCTATGAATCTTTTAATGGAGGATATTCCAAATATGGGTTCGAGGCTGAAAAAGTCACGTGGTACCGGTAATTTACCCAAAGAATTTCTAACTGATAAGAAGGGAAACAGGAAACTACATTGTTAAAAATATCGTGAAAAATTACCTCTGTTCTTATAGGTTCTCTATTTTCTGACCAATGAGAACGCTACATAAACGCCTATGAAGCGTTCTCATTGGTCAGAATACAGATAGCCTTTATAAAAAGAGAGGTAATTTTTCACGATATTTTTAACAGTGTACTACTGCTTTCTCCCATAAACTGTTTCATTGGCTAGCGGGGATTTACATTACACGTCTACGGAGCCTTCCCTTCTTTACGCTAGACGTTTTTACCTTGATCACGTGATCAAAACGTGGATGGAATATCCTCCATTGGCCGCAATCTAGATAGATTTTTTGCTGTTAGCGAAACGAGATTCATCAATCAGAAGCTTGCACTTTTGCGAACTTTTCGCTGTTTGCAGCAATGCAGGCTATTGATTGGTGAATCTCGTTTCGCTAACAGCGAAATATCTATCTGGATCCAGCCTAGATTTCTGTAAACATTGCACTTCATCCATGACACTAAGAAAATGACTCAAAACTTTTATGACATGGCCCGGGATCCAGAAACAGCAAAAATTCTCAAACATTCTGGCTTCTGATTGGTCAAACTCATTTCGCTAACAGCTAAAAATCTATCTGGATCTCGGCCATAGTTTTCTTCGATGAAATCAATGCAAAAGGATAATATAAAAGAATAGTATAAGACTTCTAAAATGGTTTGGCGGGTTTATCGTTGTTTGGCATAATTTATAAACTTTAGAATTAATTAACAGTTTTTCGCTAATTAAGAATAGAAAATTTGTGTTTTTAAAGCTGAATTTTATAAAAGCACGTAGATTGAGTAAATATCTGTCCAAAAATGCAATCCTTACTTTTTTATGTCCATTATTTAAGTCTCTACCTCGATTGAAGCATAAGGTGTGACGAAAAAAATAAATTTGTCGTTTTCAGTATCTCGACGTTATTTTAAAAAATCTATATCTCTGATTATAATTAATTTATGAGGATGCATTTGGTCTCAAATTGAAGATCTTTTCCATTAGGTCCTTCTGGTTTTGGTTTAATTTTTCTGCGATGCTTGGTTCTTTTGATATGGGAAATTTTACGCTGGCATGTTTGGTCGATTTAACATGGAGAAGCTGTCTTCAGTATAATAAGCAGTTACGGTGTCTTGCGTTTTATTCTTGGCGTTTGTTTGTTTGGCGAGGTTAGCCCTTTTTTTCAGCTTGGTTTGGTAGAACGACCGTCCTGCTTGATATATATATATTTATAAGAGTAAAAAAGTTAGAATTCTACATCTGAATCCGATTAATTACATTAACCCATGCTTTTGGCGGTTGTGCTCGGCGACGTTTGTTTTGTTTACAAGTCTGATAGTATCAACACTATGAAATCGACTCGCTTTAGGAATCGAGGAAAATACGTTATTGGTTTATTTACTTATTTTTGTCTGATTACAAATTAATTAAAACTGTAAAAGGAAATCTTATACATATATTTAGGATATTAAGGATATACTTATCTAAATATAAAATAAAATTGCATGCATATTTTAATTTATTTTGGTTGATATTTCTGCAGTTTAAATGTATTTTTCAGTCGTTTTTTCCTTTATTTACTATTTGATTACAGGAAATGCCTCCATTTAGTTGTTTACTTTCCTAGCGTGTAATCAATTTTTAAAAAGATAGTTAAAAAAAATAATGTGTATCTTTATGTTACCCTTAATGTGTTTTACCTTTTAGGATGTGAAACCATGCCTAATAGAATAGTAACATTACTAAAATTTCGTTTAATAGGTGTTTTATTTAAAGTACCCCTCCCCTTAACAACTTCTAAAATACAAATATCCAGAATTAAAAAGCATATCTTCCCTTCCTCCTGATATTTTATAAACTTGATGTATTTATAAGAATGCACATCAAAGTGATAGAAATCTTCTTGTAAAAGAAATCAGGATTGTATTTATTATACAATTACTAAGTGCACTGGAAATGATAATTAATAAGGTAATTTTTCTGGCCTTGTATTTGGATATACCACCCTTCCAATGGTTTTCTGTTTTTAATTTTGTTGCTTAAAGCTGCTAAGTAAATATTGTGCATTAAAAAATATATATATTAAAAGCAATAAAAGATAAAGAAGGATCATTCCATATGTAAAATGCCAGTTCGGTGTACGACAGCAGACATCATTTGAGTTCCTGTGTCAGGCAATTCGATTACTATTTCAGATTTTATCATACATCACATGTCACAAAGAAAAGAAAATAATCTATATTTGCACAAAAGCAAATGTAACTTGTCAGTTTTGTTTTCACCTTTTATTATTAGTTTTTATTATATTTCATATTAAAAAGTAAGTGAAATTTTCAGATTTTTATGTTTCATTATATACTGTATGTATATATATATATTTTAACAGATTGCAAAATATATTTTGGAATTATCTTTGAAAGTAAACACAGGGAAATATATATTGATTGATCAGCCTTTTACAGCCTTATGAAGATTTAATGTTGAAGCTACTGAAGAAGGTGGCAAAAAAGAAAAAGTCAAGAGAGTTTCCTTGCTGCTCAGTGTCTTTATAATTAATTACCTATGCAGTAAGGACATAGACAAACCTTAGACAAACCACATCATGCTTAAGTCTTCCTGGTGAAATTAGCATACAGTAAAACCTGTATAAGTTGACCACTTGCGGTGCCGCACTTCAGTGGTCAACTTATAAAGGGTGATGATAATAACACATCTTAGCCCTTTTTTTACGTAATATTCATAACAGATCATTTTTTTCCCACAAAAATTTTATTTATTGAAAGGCTTTAAAATAATATACAAATAAATTTAAAATAATACCATGCATATTTCTAACACCTTATAAAAGAAAAGATTAACTACAAGAATCAATTAATAGTTTTGTAACAATTTTAAAATCAGTTAGTGTTACTATTTATTTAAAAAAACAGTCAATCAATATACAGCCAATTAGTGATTCTTCAAACTATACTAGTTATTACACATAATTTATAAAAAACATAAAAAATATTTCTGCTTACCAAGTAGCACCTGGGGTTATTGAAAGAAGGGAAGGAATGATAAGAGAATGGGAAATAGAAGAAAGAAATCTAGAATCAAAGAATGGAGGGGGAGGGTTTAAAAGCCAAATCCACAAGAGCAACAATGTAAGAATAGATGAGCCTTGAATTATTACCTACACCTATCACTGCTAAAAGCATTTCCCAGGCTAAGAACTATTTCACCCTTTTAGAAATTCTACTTAAAAAGGAAAAAAAACCAGAAAATTTCGTGGAGAGTTACTTAGTTAGAGTTACTTAGAGAGTTTCGTGGAGAGGTGAACATAGACATGTGGTCAACTGTAATAAGTTAATCACTGAAGTTGTGTCACCATACAATGGCAACTGGCATTAGATTTTTTACATTGGGATTGGACTTCTCCAGGTAAATTATTCTTGTATCACGATTGATCATTTTTATTTGTTTCTATTTGTCATTCATTTTTATACATCTAAAATTTTTTACCTATCTAGCATATAATTCATTTATTTATAAAAACATAATTACCTGAAAGTTGCGTGTAACGTTTCACGAAGTTTTATTCTAAATATTTTATTAACAAATCATGTAAAACAGAAAAACTTAATTATGTATGCATAAAGCCAGCCTCAGTGCAGTTTTTACTGTTCATTAATTTGTAAATGTCATTGCAAGTTTGTTAGAAAATCCTTTTTTTCCCCTTTAACAAAAATAGTGTAGGATTGCTAAAAAGGTGCTCAATGATATTCAATTGTGAAGTTAGCACATCAAAGATAAAAAGAAATGTTTTTGTTAATGTGGTAGGAAGGGGGAATAATTTTTAAAGTTCGTAGTAAGAGAGTTGAATGCATGTAAAATATGTTGTTTGTGTTTTATGATTATGTATTGATTCAATTTTATTAGTTTTTTTAATGCATTCCAAGAATAAGTTTCAAATAAATGCCTTAATTTTGATAAGTCTTTTTCATTGGAAAGGGCTAATGTTGGGTGGCCTCATTTTAAATTTCCCCCAAGTTTAACACAAGACATACACTAAAATTAATGCACTCTAATTACATTCTATCAAATTCTCATGTTTGTGACTTTCAGTACCGAAGATGCATAAGTGGCTTCGCTTGGAATGTCAAATAAGTGATGAAACTAGCCTTTTATGCACCCGGGGCAAACATGGGATTTCCCCCCCTCAGGCCATAATAAAAGTTATTGACCGTAGATATCCTATGCAAAAAAAGAAAAGAATCCTTGAAAAATAAAAATCATTTAATAATAATAAAAATGCTAGCAAGAAATGTGTAAACAATGCTCCCATAATATTAAGTTAAGGGCCTACAGTAGTCAGGCGAAGAAACTGGATTGCTAACGTTAAACATATGGGAGCGGTTTTTTTTTTCAAATTTCTCACTTGCATGTTAATAGTTTTAAATGATTATTTTTCTTGCTTAGAATAGCTCTGATTGTATTATAACCGGGTTAGTATTTGCTTTTTTGATTTTGATTTAAGTTACTTTCACAAATTAGAAAAGAATGCTCCTATAGATTTAACATTAGCTTGCAAGTTTCTTTGTATTTCATATACATGGGTGGAGCTTGTTAGTGCTTATGCCATTTTGTAGGCCTCACCACCTAGCTGACCCTTGTATTTCATATATATCTATACATTTTTACATTGTATGAAACGACAAACAAAATCTTCATTTGGCACACACCCTCCCCCCCCATCACCTTTTGTTGTGGTGCCTGCGGCACATGCCCCTTCTGCACCCCCTAGTTTTAGCCCTGTGATGAAGCGATGCCACGTGTCACAGCTGAAGATGAAGACAGCAGTATTGAAGATGAAGATACCCTTATATCTTCAGTAAGGGTATTTAAAAAAATGTATTGTTTTTGTAACCTGATATTTTGGCGGCTGGGTGGAGGCAATTTAGATGATTATTTATTTAATGTATTCCTAAAAACAATTAAATAGGGCAGATGTGATAAAAAAAAAGTTTCAAAAATTTTAAATGCCGGAAGGATGGAGGAAGCAAACTTTATGAGGAGAAAGGAAATAATGAATAATAAAGGACGGGAGATTCCCATTTGTGAATTTCTCTTGGACGTAATTTCAAAATTTAAGATGTGAAATTCATCCTGAACATCATTTAAAATTAACATAAGACGGGGGTCCATCTTCCGGTCCCAGGCCCTTTTCAGGCCCATTTGTCGGCACAAGGAACCACCCGTGAAACAAGCCCCGCGGCGCGTCCCGAAGGTCGCCGCCAGACAAGCTCCAACAGAGCAGAACCCCGCGCCAACTCCGGTCAAACCGACACCGCTGCCCAGCGCACACGGTGACGGCTATTCCCAAGAAGAGACGAACGGCCGCTACGACAGTCCTCACCACCCAGCTAGAAAAACCAAGTGGTCCCTAAACTTGGTTACTCGAGCCGGTAGACCCCGCACACCATCGCAGGAACCAGACGCCTATAAAGACGCTGGGCCCACGGGCGGAACCGAGGCTTCCCGACCCGAATTTAATTTACGGACAGGCCCCCAAGATCAGATACCATTTTCCGGCAGAGACATTTTTGTGGGCCAGCCGATCGGAAAGTTAGTGAGGAGCCCCTAGCTTGAAAACCAGGGAGGACGGGGAAAATCCCTCCGGCCGTAAAGCGACCCAGCTCCTGGCTCTTCGCCCAGTCCACCCGGCTCGACCGACGGAACCCCTCGCGGATCACGCCGGGAGCCAGTTGGCCCAGACTAGGTGCCGTTAGCGACCCCAGGCGGGCACGGAAAGCTCCACCTAGACGGAATAGACTCCGCCTCGCTAGGGGGTTGGATGGAACGGAGTCCCGCCAGCCCCCACCGACTCGACTCCATCCTAGGACAGAGAAGCCAGCGGAGGCCGACAGAAGCCCGCCCACCACTACCTTACCTCACGGCCGTCGAGGGTACCCAGGCCCGAAGACCCCTGACCCCGTGCAGTGACCGACCGCTACCTTTGTTAGTGCGTTCGAAAGTTAGGTGGAGACACCTCTAGGTCCTCATCACCAGGCGAGGCAAACTCCGGTACCGCATAGACACGGAGGACCTGGATCGGACCAAGAGTTCACCTGAGGCACGATGAGCCGCCGCGTTACCGGCGAGCCTCCGGCCCGATTCCCTGCGGGAATAGCGTTCGATGGTGGACCTGCCGGCCGACCCCCTCCCAAGGGTCACGGCACGACATGGAGCAACCAGAGCCACACTGGCCTCCCCACGCGACCGCTCCTTGGTCAACGGGGGCACCGCCAAACCCTACCACCCTAAGGGTCGACTCACAACTGCTCCAGCTGAGGTCCTCGGAGGGATGAGCCACCCAAGTCAAAAAGTAACCTGGGCGCTGTCCGTAACCCTCGCCCTTCGGTTGCTCCGGGAGTCCCTGCATGGCGTTCCCGCGAGCCCCGTCGTCACTAGCGAGCACCGAGGACTTTCCACTACAAAGCCCTCACTCATACTTCAGGCTCCCTCTTAGTCAATAGGTGGATGGGGTCCTATCGCCTTAGCTAGTCTTTGCCCGGCGACACCGTCCGGCCCTTAGACCGGCACCGGGATCGACCTATGGAACGTCGCTATCCGGCTTGGCAGGAGAACCCGGCTGCCGGGGGTGTGTTGAATCGTTGGATCCCGAAGGACCTACACACCCATGCACAACGTCCGTTAACCGTGGCCACCGGACTCAACGCCTGTCGGAGATGAGCCTCTCGAGGAGGTGGCGAATCGTCCCCATCCGGCCCCCTCGCATTCGTACACAACGAACTCTGCCGAGCTTCCGGTCTCCTCCCCCACTCAAGGGGTCGGTTCGGAACCACCCGGAGGGGCGGCCACTAAAATTAACATAAAAGAGATGCATTTCATTTTAAAAAAATCTACATTTAACGGGTACATTTTCATTTCAGTTTAATTTACACAAGTCTAACATGTTTGGTAATTTAACTAATACTAGGGTGTCCTACTCGGGTTTAAAATGTCGATATGTATAAATTATATGAAATCATTTTTTAAACTATCAATCAAATATTATATAAGAATATTTTCTTTCTTTTTAATCTTCAAGTCGAGTAAAAACGTAATAAAACAAATCGTAGTGACAAATGTGGCCATGCCTAAGTTTTCTCAAGATAATAATTATTTTCATACTGGAATTTCATGTTCCTACCTAAAACTGCTGCTGAGATATGGTCAGATGTTCTAAAATTTTCGCCCTCCTCAATTAACCCCCCTGGGGTGTGAATTTCTAAAATCGCTGAAATACGTGTTTAATTTTTATACTGTTATTTTCTTGACTTTCACGCTGCTACCTAAAATGGCTGCTGAGATATGGCGAAATGTTCTAAAATTTCTGACCCCCCCCCCTTCCTTTAACTCCTTTAGGGGGGAAATTTCTAAAATTGCTGAAGTATGTGTTTCACTATTTTTTAGTGGACTAGGGGTCTCTGCCCTCTACGAGCTATGCTCGTCAATGCCTGTTCAGACACCCTAGATTCTAAAAGCATGCTAATTTCATCAGCTTTAAAAAGATTGCCACTGTTTTTTAAAATTATAATTCAATTTCCCTGTAAATGGGTTTTCATCCATTTTCCTTTGATTGGAGGTTTTAAAGGCCAAATCAGCCACAGTTAAGAAAAACAATTGCTGTTTTCATCTTTGATTTAAAAAAATTAATTAAAAATTTGAAAGTAAGCAAATGTAAAATAAATTAAGTAAACAGTCTTTGTCTGTCGGTATTCTTTTTTTTTTTAACGTTATAAGAAAGTTCTTTTAAATAAGACATTTGAAATGTATCATTTTAAATCTGATGTAATTTTCACCAAAGTTTTCTTTGCAAGTCACTGCAAGAGACATTCCCAAACGGAGCATTGAAAGTGATAATTAAAGGCGTCAGGAATGCGACGAGAGCAGGGGCGCGCCAGCAGTATCCGGCGCCTGTGTGCAGAACTTCAATTGGCGCCACATATTCCTAACTCCCCACCCCACTCCCCCATAAAAAAACTTCATTTTTTTTTCAAGGAGTATAAATGCTTAGTTGCCAAGCCAACTTTCTGGGGTTTTTTTCCAAATCAAATAAACGAATTCGGAACCAGAAAATTTATTTAATGAAATGTGTCTAGTTTCTACAGGGTTATTTTTTATTTCATTTATTAAATTAAATTTCTGGTTAAAATATTGTTGTTTGAATTAAAAATAAGGAATGTTGTCTCTTATGAAAATAACAGACATCCCTAAAAGGTGTGTGCTTCAGCTGTTTGCTCCCTATCCCCACAATGGCATACCTCCTAAGTAAATCAGCTTCTTTTACTTCCATCACTCCCGGAATTTTTAAAATGTGATTTTTATTTATATTTATACTTAAAACAGTTCAAATAAACTTTAATTTGGAAATAAATTAGGATGTTTGTAATACACCGGAGCGCGTTTATAATACTTTTATCTCTTTTAAAGTAATGTAACATCAATTAAGATGCGCCTTAAACAATTACCACACGTAGATCATAATTAGAGGTGCATTCGAAAACGTTCCAGTCCCGGAACATTTGATTATATATTAGAAAATATAGAACCCCTATGCTGGCTATATAGCAATTGTTATGAAAAATGCACATTCATTTCGCGTTTACATTGTTAAGAAGCTAAGCGACACTTTACCTTGTCACACTGCTAACCCTTCCTTCTCTGTGAGATTTTTTTAATTTTTCGAATTCACAATTTTCGTGCAATAAATCTAAGTTCTAAATTAAAAATATCTATACTAATAAAATAAAGTTTCACTCTGTCTGTCTGTCTGTGTGCGATGGCTTACAGAATCTACGGCACATACGAGGCTCAAGCTTTTTGTGAGGACAGTTGAAAGCCTCTCCTGGTGCACCGTGCACCTAAGTTTCAGAATTTTAAATCTCTAATAATTAGATGAGAAATTAATTAAAAGAATGAAAAGTATTCATAATTCAACAAGAACATAGGTTTTGTTCAAACCGTAGACAACTTCTTCAAAAACTTGAAGAGAGGGGGAGGAGTTGATAGAATTACAGAGCTGCTTGGGCGATAAATGTACTGGGCTTTTTTACTGGCTTCTGTACTGGTACCTTAAATTCTACTGGGTCTGGATAACTCGAAAATTGCACAGCCAGACGCAAAAAAAAATTCCCCCTTTCAGAAATTCTAAAAATTATTCCGGTACGGTCTCAGGAAGTAAAAAAATCCACGAAAAATCGATTTATAAAAATATTTTTATTTCCTTGGAAAGAAAAGTTCAAAATCTCTCCCATGGACGCCAGGTGTTCATTGCAGACAACCGATGTCTTTCAATGGTGGACATTTTCGAACAAATATAAAATTTTCAAAATATAAATTTACAGATTTAATTTTTATTCATCCTGTTCAGTGAACATACATTTTATCAATTTATATTTATGAGAACCCATTTACTTCAACTAAAATCACTTTAGGGTGATTTATTGTTATAACTTTTATTTAAGAAAACCTTTATTGATATTATCTCTTTAGCAATTAACCATGAATCATCTGAAATGTTGTTATATCCAATTTTGTTTATCATATCAAGATACTTTCATCTCCTCAGTTGTTTAAAAATAATTATTGTGAGTTATGGTTTTTTGATCAAGGAATCAAGGTCACTTCCTGGTTGCAGTGATTGTACATTTTGAAGAGGCAGTTGAACTCAAGCATTCAGAAGGTACGCAACAGCTCATCTCTCTAGCTGTGATTTCGCAATTTTCGCAGCCGGGTAACAAAATCCCCGGTCCTTGTAACCTGCCAGCGTCCTTGTAAACTGCAAGCTCTCTCTACTGTGCACATGCAAGAAATTGTAACATGTTAAATCTCAATATAGTTTTATTTACATCTTGTGTTAATCTACTAATTCTATAAACACACACAGAAACATAGGAGCTGGAGGCACCGCTGCGAGATCTTGGATACCTTTTCAAAATTGGATTAATGTACACTCATCATATCAGTGTTCTAAATAGTGTTTTCACCAGTTTTATGTGGAATTGCAACAGACGACGGAGCACCTCGCATCACATTTATTACAGATAAGTACATTTTATCTTATTATTATTATGGGTTTGGCTTTTGTTTTTTACGCTATTCACATCATTATTTGAATAATGAATACCGACTTGGAAGCCGCAAAAAAGGCTGCTGAAGAATTGGAAAAGGCAGCTATAAATTTACGTGGCAGAGCTAAATCTGCTCTAACAAGGATAAACAACTTCATTAACTCGGAGCAAGCTTTTCAAAAAAATGACTTGTACAATAAATTAGAAAAATTAGAGACAGTTTACTCCGATTTTGATAAATATGATGCTCAATTACCAACTGAAGCACCTGAAATTGAGGAATTTGAAAAGAAATATTATGAAACGAAAGCCAAACTGCAAACGGAACTTGAAAAAGTTACCGTAAATGTGCATGCACCTCAAATAATAAATGATCAGATTCCAGTTGTTAGTTCTACTATTTCTAACAATTTTAAATTGCCTAGGCTCAATATAGAGCAATTTAATGGTGATTTTAAAAACTGGCTATCATTTAAAGATTTATATTTATCATTAGTTCATAAAAATGCCAGCAAAACTAATATACAGAAATTTCAGTATTTAAGAGGGTTACTAGGGGAAGAGCCAGCCTCTATTATAAAACATATTCCTATTTCTGAAAACAGTTATTCAGAAGCGTGGGAAAAATTGCTGTCGAGATATGATAAGAAAAAACAAATTGTTTCCACTTTAGTTAAAACATTCTTGGACATTCCCCCCATTACTCAAGTAAATGCATTTAGCTTACGCTGTTTATCAGATGTATCAGATGAAGTAATTAGAGGCCTTAAATCAATCGATGAAAAGGCATCTGGCCGTGACTTATGGCTAATTCATATTTTATTACAAAAGGTTGATTCTAAAACAAGGGAGGAATGGGCAAAATTGACCTCAAGCGAAGACTTTCCGTCTTTTGATCAATTTATTCAGTTTATAAATGATAGATGTTCATCTTTAGAATTGTATAAAAGTGAAAATGAAGGTTCGCATAAACAAGAGAAACAGTATAACGTCAATAGATCTTTTTCCAGTGTCATTAGCAAATGTTTATTGTGTAAATTTAATCACTCACTTTACAAGTGTGTTAAATTTAAAGAATTAAGCATCAGGGATAGGAGACAGTTTGTTAAGAAAAACAAGTTATGCAGTAATTGCTTGCCTGACAAGCACACTACCTGGCAATGCAATTCCTCTTACTCTTGTCATAATTGCAAGCTGAAACATCATACTAGTTTATGCGAAAATAAGCTGCAAAATTACGCAATATCAATTTCTTGTTCAAATGAAAAACAGAGCCGCAAAAACAAACCTGATTCAGAGGCCGGTTCGATTCCGGATGAGAATAAAAAGGAAATTTCTTCCATAAATGCAGTTCAAACATCTTTCGCACTTTTGCCCACTACTAGTGTATATATTAATGATTGCATGGGTCAAAAGCACACTTTAAGAATCATGTATGATAGTGGATCAGAGTCTACATTTGTTTCTGAATCCTGCATGAAAATGTTAGGAATTAAAAGGAAAAATGCTAGGTTTCCCGTAAAAGGTCTGTCTAACTCAAAGATCGCAGTAACTAAGGGTTACGTAATGTTTGATCTTACATCAATTTATAATGCAGACACCAAGTTGTCTGTTAAGGCATTTATTTTAGATGATTTAACTGCTCCGTTACCTGCGGAAAAAATACATGAGAAGCATTTTTCGCATTTAAAGAATATAAACTTAGCGGATCCACATTTCGGGACACCAAGTAAAATAGACATTATTCTAGGATCTGATTATTTCTTTTCTATTTTGCTTCCTGGTCAAGTAACAGATACTCAGAGCAATTTAATTGCTCAAAATTCAATTTTTGGCTTTCTGGTATCAGGGAAAATGCCACATTCTAGTACATCTCCAAATTCAATACATAATTTACACATTTATGAAGTTAATATTGATAAAGAGTTAAAGCGTTTTTGGGAAGTAGAAGAAGTATTTAATAAGAATACTCAAATGTTGTCACCTGAAGAGCAATTTGTTGAATCACATTTACAGGAAAATTATTCAATTAATTCCGAGGGTCGTTTTGTGGTTAAGTTACCTTTTATTCAATCTAAATCAGAATTAGGTAATTCTAAACCTGCCGCAATTTCTCGCTTGCTTGCTATGGAAAAGAAATTTAGAGAAAAACCAGAATTTGAAAATCAGTACAAAGAGTTTATGTACGAATATGAAGAATTAGATCACATGGAATTAGTTGCACAAAATGACATTAATAATTATGAAAACAAACACTACTTTCTTCCTCATCATGCGGTTATTAAATCTTCTAGTATCACTACTAAATTAAGGGTAGTTTTTGACGCTTCATGCAAAACTTCAAGTGGTGTTTCCTTGAATTCTATTTTGGGTGTAGGCCCTAAGTTACAACGGGACATTTTCGAAATCTTACTTAATTTTCGAGTTCCGAAAATAGTCTTTTCAGCGGATATAGAGAAAATGTACCGCCAGATTTTGGTTGCCGAAGAGGATCTAATTTATCAGCAAATAGTTTGGAGGTCTAATCCTAATGAGGAAATAAAAAATTACAAATTGAAAACTGTCACATATGGTTTAGCGCCAGCATCTTTTCTGGCAACTAGATGTATAAAACAAATCGCTCAGGATTATACAAAAAATCCTTGCATTTCGCGCATGTTAGAAGAGGATATGTACATGGATGACTTATTATCCGGTACGAATACTGTTAGGGAAGCAATAGAAACTTGCAAAGAAATTACAGATTGTTTAGACGCGCATGGTTTCCACTTGAGGAAGTGGAATTCAAATTCACAGGCATTTCTTAATGAATTTATAGATTCTTCTAGCACTGAATCAAATTTTGAAATCATTCCTAGTGACAACGGAAGCTCCAAAGTTCTAGGCTTAAGCTGGAACTCTTCATCAGATAGTTTTATTTTCATAACTGCATTAACACTCACTCCACCTCTTACAAAGAGACACATTTTACCTGAGTCTGCACTAATTTTCGACCAGCTAGGTCTAATTTCGCCCTGTACTGTGACTTTAAAGGTATTTTATCAGAAACTTTGGCTTACAAAAGGGGACTGGGACTCTGTTATACCGCAACATCTTACAGACGAATTGTTACAATTTCAAATTTCCTTTAACGGACTAAATCAATTGTCTGTTCCTAGATGTGTCACGCTTTCATCCGGTAACCCGTTTGAATTACACGGTTTTTCTGATGCCTCAACATTGGCATATGCTGCCGCAATTTATTGCCGACAAAGTTATAAGGGGAAAATAAACTCTTTTCTCTTAGTTTCTAAAACTAAAGTTGCTCCAATCAAACAGATTTCAGTGCCAAAATTAGAGCTTTGCGGTGCGCACCTACTAGCTAAGCTGTTCCGTTTCGTCATGGAAACATTAAAGAGTTACAAGTTCGATATTTTCGCCTGGACGGACTCCAAAGTCGTCCTTTCTTGGCTATCAGCACATCCGAGTAAATGGAAGACTTTTGTCGCGAATAGGACAGCTCAAATTGCCGAAATTCTATCTACAAAGCACTGGAGACATGTACCATCCAAAGAGAACCCCGCAGATATCGCTTCACGCGGTATTGATCCAAAATGTCTTCCAGGTTGTGATTTGTGGTGGAAGGGGCCAAGTTGGCTAACTTTAGACCCATCCAATTGGCCCAAAGACGTCTCAAATATTGAGCAATTTGATGATCAAATCAAAGCCGAACAAAGGTCTGATCCAATTTTTTCCTTTCACGCCCACACATCAAATGATCTATTTGATAATTTGTTTCAAAAGCACTCCTCACTTGCAAAAATTATTCGCATTTTGGCATATTGCCAAAGATTTATCAAAAAATGCAAGAAGTCTAACAAAACAGAAATTTTTTCACCACATCTTACTTACAAAGAAACAAAAGCTGCTGAAGAGAATATTGTTCGTTGGATTCAGAATTCTTACTTTCAGGAAGAATTTAAATGTATCCAAGAACAGAAAGTTTTGCCAAAGAAAAGTACTTTACAATCCCTCCACCCGTTTATTGATGATAAGGGTCTGTTACGGGTGGGAGGACGCTTACAACATTCACAATTATCCTTTAATCACAAACATCCTTTAATCTTGCCCTCACAGCATAAAATGGCTGAGTTATTAATACAGCAACAACACATTGCCCATTTACATGCTGGGCCTTCACTGCTATCCCACATCATCAGACAATCTTATTGGATAGTTGGTGGAAAAAAGATCATTAACAAATGCATCAATAGATGTTTAAAATGCTACAGATATAAAAGGTCCATTGCAACCCCTCAACTAATGGGGAATTTGCCACAGCATCGAGTAACCCTGGAACGTCCATTTTTTTCCAGCGGTGTCGATTACGCAGGCCCTATATCTATTAAATTTAGTAAGGGTCGGCGTGCAAAAACAACTAAGGGCTATATAGCTTTGTTTATTTGTTTGGCTACAAAAGCGGTGCATATTGAAGCTGTGAGTGATATGACAGCTGAGGCATTTATCGCCGCCCTTCGACGTTTTAGTGCAAGGCGAGGCACCCCACGGCATCTTTACAGCGACAATGGCACCAATTTTGTCGGTGCATCCAGAAAGTTGGACAAAATTTATGAATTGTGGCGTTCATTTACAGATAATGAAATTATGTCACATTATCAAGTTGAAAACTCTCTAGAATGGAATTTCATCCCTCCTTCTGCCCCTCATTTTGGCGGGATTTGGGAGGCCGCGATAAAATCAACAAAGTATCACATCAAGCGAGTCATAGGAGAGACATTGCTCACTTTCGAAGAGCTAACCACGTTACTCACGCAGATAGAAGCCTTGCTCAACTCGCGGCCGCTTATACAGTTAAACGATAATGATACTGAATCAATAAATGTTCTCACTCCCTCACATTTTCTTACAGGGGATATTTTGCACTCTATGCCTGATGAGTCAGCAACCACTACAACCAATCTAAAGAAACAATGGAAGCTGCTCCAAGACATGAAAGCCGGCTTCTCCAAACGTTGGACCAGAGAATACTTGGCCTCGCTGCAACCCAGAGCTAAGTGGAAGATCGCCACGCCTAACATCGAGGTGGGACAGGTAGTATTATTACTGGACGCAAATCAACCGCCTGGAACTTGGCCGTTGGGTCGTATTACGGAGGTCCACCCAGGCAGTGATGGACTCAACCGAGTGGTGACTGTGCAACGCGGGTCTTCATTCTTCAAACGCCCAGTGCACAAGTTGGCATTACTCCCTCAGTATCAGGACTAAAGCCCTGATAGGGGGGGAGCATGTTCAGTGAACATACATTTTATCAATTTATATTTATGAGAACCCATTTACTTCAACTAAAATCACTTTAGGGTGATTTATTGTTATAACTTTTATTTAAGAAAACCTTTATTGATATTATCTCTTTAGCAATTAACCATGAATCATCTGAAATGGTGTTATATCCAATTTTGTTTATCATATCAGGATACTTTCATCTCCTCAGTTGTTTAAAAATAATTATTGTGAGTTATGGTTTTTTGATCAAGGAATCAAGGTCACTTCCTGGTTGCAGTGATTGTACATTTTGAAGAGGCAGTTGAACTCAAGCATTCAGAAGGTACGCAACAGCTCATCTCTCTAGCTGTGATTTCGTAATTTTCGCAGCCGGGTAACAAAATCCCCGGTCCTTGTAACCTGCCAGCGTCCTTGTAAACTGCAAGCTCTCTCTACTGTGCACATGCAAGAAATTGTAACATGTTAAATCTCAATATAGTTTTATTTACATCTTGTGTTAATCTACTAATTCTATAAACAGACACAGAAACACATCCAGATGCAGAATTTTTCGCTGATTTCAGATATATAAATTTCTTCACGGTCGCTCAATTACAAACTTAAATATTAATTATTATTTCATTAATTGGATGATTCCTTTCAAACTCTAAACTTAAAAGTAGGGCTGGATTATTTATCAATATATCATCAAATATTGATAGTTTTTAATTATCGCAATAACATTATCCGAGTTCTGACTCTAAGAATATATCACAATATATCACAATATATCACACCCTATACACAAAATATCTAGGCTTTTACTCTAACCCATACATCCCAAGAACATTTTTTTTTACCGACCGCGACTTCAAACACCGAAAAAAAGTGCCGAATATCCCCTACTTTCAATCGTTTCTTTAGCGCAATCCATTCCCCTCTTCTTCCAAAGTACAATATCCCCCTACAGTGATTATCAGTCTTTCGTTAATACTAACTATTCCAATCTATCCCAATACATTCTCTACGTTATTCTATTTCAACCGCAAATATCATTCTCCGTTCGTTAGTGAATAATGAATGTTGATATCACCCACGTTTTAATTCTGTTGCTGCTATTGGTCCAGACATATCAAGACATATCTAGATACGTCATGGCATATGGCATTGATATGTTTCAATAACAAACATGAACAAATAAAATAAGTGCTGTTTATTCAGGACTCGCGTAGTATCACTTATTATACCTTAGCAGCTGAAAAGTTCGGCTTTAGAGCAACCAATCAGAGTCTGTTAATGGTAAAGTTTTTCTTTCTGCTTTTTTTTTTCATTACATTGGCGAAGCTTCTCAGTTCATTCATTGGTTACATTTAAGCTGAGCTTCCTAGCTAGAAACTCCTATGCTACGCTCAATGATCATTCGTTTTATCTTTTCTTTTTATGTACTATTATTGGTAAAATAAAGGTGATTTTCAGGGTGAATTTATTATATTCTGTCTTGAAATTTTAGTTTAAAATGAATATTTATATATAAAAAATATAAATAATTAGTATAAAACTATTTTCAATTGTGATTTGAAAACTCATACTTCAAAAAAGGTTTCAAAGTTCCATTCATGTAGTGACAGTTTACCTTTTCAACAACTTTGCTTATTTTTTAAAATGTTATTCATATGGTGAACTCACTGCATTTCTATGTTCAAATAACAGTGAATTTTGAAAAAAAAAATTTAACTGCATACTTAATTAAAAATTTAAAAAGCTAAAAAAAAATGCCATTTTTTTAAAATCGCTACTACATTTTTAAATATTCATATTTTTGCCCAATGTTTTATTTTAAGATTTTCAAATGTGTATTACATAAGACTGCGCATGGATTTTCAGATACATCTAATATTACATTTAATATAATTTTTTACTGATACACTATATGGCCAAAGGTGACCGGTCACTTGCGATTTTAGACGTTTTGTTAAATATCTAGAAAAATACATGAGGAATTAACCTAAAACTGCAGGTGTGCAAACAGTATAGTTTAGGTCATATATTTCCGCGAAGAATTTTTTCCGAAATCTCATATGGGACCGTCAACAAACTGAAAAAGAACGAATATCTATTGGATAACCCTGTAAAAACTAATGTAGCCAAAGCATTCAAACTCGAGATTATTAATAAGTGGCTTATTGTAATATACTGTGTTCATTTTTATGAGGATAGCATGTATACTCGTAGAGAAATTAAGGTTTTTATAAAAACAGTTCCAAATTTCGCCAAGTTTTTTGCTTATAATTTGCAGAGTTCTTAATATATAAAAAAAATCTTTTTAGAAAATATGACAAGCAACATTGTACACAATACTCTGGAATCAGGATTAAAAAATAATAACAATTGGATGAAAAATGAGCAGGTTTACTAAAAAATGTTTCATTGCGCATGCGCGAATGCAATCAAAATATAATTTGCATAATGTATTAGCTAAGTATATAGAGCAACTTTTGTGAAAGTCTCAAAATCATAGATTAAAAATTCTAAAAGGTCGATAGAATATGCTCGAAAGCCTTTATTCCCAAAAGGAAGCAAACACATGAGGGGTTGTATCCAAATATAGTAGTACGTGCAATATTGTGTACGCTATCTTGGCACTAGTCAACAGATATCTGATACAACCCCTCATCTTTTTGCTTCTTTTTGGGAACAACGGATTTCGAGCTTATTCTATCGACGATAATTTTCAAAATTTTAAAGCTATGATTTTGAGACTTTCGCAAAATTTTCTCTATATACTTAGCTAATACATTATGATCATTATATTTTGATTGCATTCGCGCATGCGCAATGAAACATGTTCTAATAAACCTGCTCATTTCTCATCCAATTTTTTATTATTTTTTAATTCTGATTGCAGAGTATTGTGTACAATTCTGTTTGTCATATTTTCTGAAAAGAACTTTTTTTTATATTAAGAACTCTATAAATCATAAGCAGAAAACTTGGCGAAATTTGGGACTGTTTCTATAAAAACCTTAATTTCTCTACGAGTATACATGCTATCCTCATAAAAATGAACACAGTATATTATAATAAGCCACTTATTAATAATCTCGAGTTTGAACGCTTTTGCTACATTAGTTTTTACAGGGTTATCCAAAAGATATTCGGTTATTTTTTAATTTGTTGAAGGTCTCCTATGGGGTTTTGGGAAAAAAATCTTCGCGGAAATATGGCCTATACTATACTGTTTACACACCTGCAGTTTCAGGTTAATTCTTCATGTATTTTTCTAGATATTTAACAAAACGTCTAAAATCGCAAGTGACCGGTTACCTTTGGCCATATAGTGTATGTGTGTACATGTACATAATGAAAAGCGGTAAAATCTAACACATATTCATATACTTTTATTAAAAGAAAATTAAAAAAATAAAACCCAAGGCTAATTTCTTGCGTAGCTTTATCACATATATAATAAAGAATGTACACAAATTTTTTTTTTAAATCTCTAACTCAAATACAAAAAATAGCTTAGCATTTTTAACCCCTTGAGGGGTTCCGGTATATATTATATACCACCTACGATTAATGAAGTTTTACACCAGAAAAATTTTATTAAATTTTACTTTTCTAACTTTGGTGGAAAAAAGGCCGTAAAATTGCTTTTACTTATTTTGAAATAGAATTTTTCAAAGATTCCGGTGGAAATTCAGCATTTCACAAACGCAATTGCTTGTCCCTCAAGGGATTAAAACTGGAAAGTGACAAAAATATGAACATGGAGAAAAAGCCATGTAAAGTTTTAATTTGAACGAGTAATTGCGCTGGGTGAATTAACAAAATTTACATTATCTCGCGTTATTATTGCCGTATGGGTAAAAATGGGGTGTGAAAATATTCACAATTAAACGATCTTTCATTTAATGTTTAAAAAAGAAAATCGACTTTTTGACCAATTTTGAGGTAAACAGTCCCATTAAATAATTTTTTTTTAATTCTAAGCATAGCACATTTTCAATTTTTACACCTTCGTATAGGGGGGGGGGGTACTTTTAACTGCAATTTGTTTGAAAACTGCATCTCAATTTATCTTTGAGATATTATTATTTTTTTTTAATTTTTAATACCATTTCTGTAATGGTGGCAACTGAAGTACTGCATTTCTGTATAAAGTAAAGGGCATGAACATAGAATAGAGAAGGACTTCTCACGAAATAGGTTTTAGAAGAAGAAAACCGTTCCTTGAAAATTTGTCTAATAGATGGCGCTTTGTCGCACGGTTGTACTTGGTTTCGTCTGCTTCAATTTGCTCTACCAATAACTTCTTTGATCAATGAGATCCAGCCAATGAGCGTTGTCCGCTAGAGGCGCTGGTATGTACACGGTTGTATTCTAACCGTTGCCATCCCTTCATTCAAGACCAAAATCGCGACACGATATTCACACTATTTCGTGTGAAGTCCTTCTCTATTCTATGTTCATGGTAAAGGGAAAATAGTTGGAAAATAGTAGATCTTTTTGTTGCCATTTTCTCAAATCAACTGAAAAATTGTAATTAAAATACGTGCTATTTAAAGAATGAAAATAAATGATTTCTGACTGTTACATTTTCAATATTTCAGATTATTAATTTATAGTCTGCATTATTTCTCTATTTAAATTTAAATATTTAAGTTAAAAAACAACTTTAAAAACGTATTAAGTAAATAAATAAAAAGCATTCTAAATAATTTATATTCCGTTAATAATCCTATAATTAATAGTTATTCAAACTAATAAATATTATAATATGCAATTAAATATAATTCTAATAGTGTACGGATCTTTTAAAATATAAACATTACGGCATATAGTTCGTTAAAGTAACTTACAATGCTTTTCTTACAATCGCTAACTTCCGAAAATATAAATTAAAAAAGTTATTTAATATTAATTATTTTATTCCAAAACTATTTTTATTGGATGCTACTATTTATTTCTAAGCGTTTGCCAAAATTTCATTAATTTTAAACCGTAATTTAGCGAGATATCCGCATTACAAAATTTAATCACTTCTGTCAGTTTTAAAAGACGCGCAATCCATTTTTTTTCCCCGACTCAGTTAGACATTTTTATCTTTCTTCCTCGCAGAAAAGGACGTCGTGACGTCACTCTATCCTCCATCTTGTTTTGGTATCATGGCGTGATATCGCCGGTGTTCAGGAATGCAGGAGGAATGCAACTTCGATTACGATACAAATCGTTATCGATATTTCGATTGCGATGAAAATCGCTATCGTGATGACTCAGATGTGCACGTGCCGGTCGCTGATTGGCGAATTTGAGTTGAGCGTCGGTTTCAACGTTCTTTTTGAGCCATCTGGATTTTATCTCTCACACTTTGTCAAAATGTAGCGGTCTGTTTGCACGTACGTTTGAGGCCTCAGACGGAGAAAATGATGGCGAAGTACAGCACTCCTATCCGAACCTAAGAGGATCCATATTCCAGAGATGTAATAGCATGCTGAAGCTCCTTCCATAAATAGATCCTCGACCATCTCAACAATCTTCCAATTGTTTTGACTTAAGATTCATCCGAAAGACGATATCTCTAATCTTCAATCAATTCAACCAGAAGCTGAAGCATTGCTGAATATATTCCAATCTGCTGAGCCAAGCAGACATCGACCAATATCTGTAATGTTCCTGTTCATCGAAGTCCAAGATTAATGTGCGAACTATTCCTGATGCCGTGATATAAGTGAACCGTTAATTAGTCCTATACAACCTATGTTTTCGAACTAATTCCTTTTGGACAATAATCCGAACTGTTACACTTTAGAGACATTTACAATATAACCACGGAAAATAACTGTTGAAATATATAGTAATTGATTTATATATTGTATTCATCTTAATAATGGAAAATACGAAGTTGCTTGGCCAAGTACGATTATGTGTTGGTAAAGAAAATTAAATTCATGTTAACTGTACATATTTGTCTGTTTACTTCAAATGGGTGAGTCTCTTTTATTTTTATTTTTCAGCCTCCGATGTTTTTATGGCAACATTTTCTAAATTAATTATTTTGTATATTTAACTTTAATTCATAATATTTTCATTGGTTGCCAATTCATTTTAATTTTCAGACAACCACTACGGCGATCCACGGCCACAAACACAAATAAATATAGCACTGACAAAACATCAAGCTATTTTAAATTATGTTTAATTTTAAGTATCCATATTAATGTTACAAACAAATGAAAATACATGAATCATTAGATAGCCGATTTTTTCTGCCGAGTTTACGACATCGCTTTTTGCTGGATTTGTGTAATATTCCGCGATAGTGACATCCTGTGCATACTTTTCTATAGATGTTGTTTATGACTGGATTGTAAATGTGGAATTCTTCAGCGGATGCAAATGGCGTTATTTTATATAAAATAAAAGCATGCATTTCGTCTTAATAAGTATTGTAGAAGTGCATCATTTTCACTCCAGTGGTTTTGAAATTCTTCACATGAGGAAATGTTTCACTTTTGAAAATAACGCAATTGGAATCGCACATTGATAAAACTTTTACAAAATACGTTTTACAAAGTTTGATAAAGTTTTACAAAAACTTAAAGTGTCTTTATAGAGCAGCAGGGATCTTTGCATTAAAATAATACTTGTTTGAGAGTTAGACTAACCAATATAAGATGCATCTTTTATTGTAACTAATTTTGAAGTTTGCTAAAAATTAATATAACAGTTCCTTCTTAAAAATTTTATTTCGTCGAAATTCGACGGGTTCCGCCTCGTAATAATAATAATTTTTTCCCCTCTAGGGTGGGGGGGGGGGGGGACACTAAGTTCTGAAAAAGCAGAATTCCTGCTTTCCTCTTCTTTATCCATTTATATTAAGAATGTATAGATAACTCACAAAAAAATTGAGAAACAACATTTCTGCTATATATTTTCCTGTAATGTAATATGAGCCATCTAATTATATGTATGACATGTGACATTAAATCTATTTCAGTTTTTGCCTTTGCTTTTCACTTATTTTAATTCTATTAAAATACACAACGTCCTTAAGAATATTACATTTTAATTTATTTTTCATAATATACTCAGTCATTCACGAGGAAATTAAATAGTTATAATATTATTAATGAATAATGTATAAAATAAGAATGACGGGGATGTACTATTTTTAAAGAAAAACGCTATGCAATAAATGGTATAAGTGCAAATAGATATTGAACATTGGTTCCTTTTTCTAAGATATTTCTATTTTGTATAAATACATGTGTATTTAAAGGATGCTATGTGAGCAGATAGGTATAAAGCTTTTATTCATTGCTTTCTACATCTGTTTTTACACAAATTACTGCGACCTACCTTTTATCTTTCGAAATTGGGCATTTTTTCTGTTCTTATATACTTTGAGGTAGTTATCGCAATATATTACCAATATCCATATTAATTCATTGACATATTGCGGTATTAAATTTTTGATATCGTCCAGCTCTATTTAAAAGCCAGTCTTTCGAAACGACAATTGATTTTTATATATGATTCTTTGGAACGCTATCAGATTTTTTAAAATACACCATTTAGATACTTTAAAGTTATGCATTTAGCCCTATCTTTAAACGCTGTTTAATAATATCTAAATTTTATAAAACCGATCCGCAAGTTTTTGTTTTATAAAAAATTCGATCTTTAAAAAGAAAAAGAAATGCTTTGCTGAAACGCGAATTTGTTAAAATAAAAAAAAAAAAAACTGACGAACCGATCGATTTGGAACTTTCAGATAGTTTATAACACAAAAGAAAGATTTTAAAAAGTAGGGGGCCATCAAATTTCATGGGGGTGGGATAAAATATTTAAAACCGTACCATTTTCTACCGTTTTAGATGAGGATTTTTGACGGAACTCTGGGATAAAGATGACTTTTAATATAAGAATTTCAAAAGTGTACTTACCATTATTTTCAAATTGTAATTTCAGCAAATAACTTAAATTCTTGCTTAAGTCCTCCACCCCCTTGACTAATATATACTAATATATGGCTAATGACTAATATATACTGACTATGGGTAGGTTGTTTAACAGAATTTCGTTCAGAAACAGTTTTGTTAAGAATAGAGTTCCTCCTGGTATAGGAATGTGGAACTAAAAAATTCGAGATTTGTATTTTTGCAAGATTTTGTAGTGCGTACGCAACACGCCTGCTAAACCCTCATGTGATATATCATCGGAAAACCCTTGAACCACTCTGTCATATTATGAATCTTTCTACCCCTCTCACTCAGATCCCCCCACCTTGGGGTCAATTTTCTAACTGAGCTCCTAATTAAGCTGCGACAAGATTTGGGCAGCTCATTTGAAGGCTTGACCGAAGGTGAAATTCTTCACGGGCCTTGGATTGATAAGGACTATGTTTGACCCCAAATATTCCCCCGTGTGGGGGGGGGGGATAAAATGAATTTTTTCATGTGACATATCGTTTTAAAGCTTTTGGCCTGTACTTTACTAAGCACTCACTCCTCTCCTCTTAACTCCTTTTTTCATCAGTAAATAGCGGTCATTTTAAAGTTTTAATTTGTTCATTATTACCACATACAATTTTCCAAAAATCATGAAAAAAAAAAAACTACATAACAAATCTGAACAATTAGCATCAGCTTCTCCTCCATTTTCACACAGTGAGTGGGTACGTATTTCAGAAAAAATCGAGTTAAAGATATAAAATCATACAAATTTAAGGTTCATTTAAAAATTATCAAAGGGGGTTTGGGTATCGTTTGAAAAAGCTATTAACACAGAACTCAAAAATATATTTGTTTTAGATACTATTATATTTTCAGAAATTCGTCGAAAATGTATGGCAAAATTATGTCCTCCCTCCTATTTCCGAATCTACTGAAAATTAGTAGCAGTTGGAATTTATTTAAATCTTGCAGGAAAACTATAGCAATCCTAGGTCATATAGTTTTCAGAAAATCGCAGTTTTCTGCTATTCATAAACTTTATCTGGAGGGCGTCAGCGGGGGAGTTGAGAGGAGTTCGATGTACCTATCGAGGCAAAATCATCCAAGAACTGTCGATAATGATTTTCCAAAAGAATTGTCGATAATTAGGCGAGATATTAACAAAAAACCTATCTAAAAAAACCGTGGCATAGACCAAAGTATCCATGCAACCTTGTCACCTCCTTTCAAATTGCACTTGGCACAATGGCAAGATTAAACTTTGTACAAGGTCGTTGTTTTAGGTAAGACGGATCACAATGATAAATAGTCAGCGTTTTTCATTTCAATTGAATTCAATTACTGAAGGCAATTATTGAACAGTATTTAATAAAATAATTCCAAGTTTTTGTAACGTCTTATTATTCATTTAACGACTATATTTTGTAAGATTGCAGTTAGTAATTAATAAATTTATTGTATGAACTCTCTGTACGCGAGTGAAACTCGCTTTTTACCGATTATTCTTTGTTCGAAGCAAATCTATAAAATATACAATCAAAATTTCAATAAAACATAATTCATTTTGAGGTTGTTCTCAAAAACATGTTTCCCGACAGTAAATGACATGAAACTTTCTTACATGCTCATGAGCTCGTTTTTATGCGTTGCATACAATGACTATTAAATTTGTTTGGAATCGAATGGAGTTTTCATTTCTTTTTTTACATTCATTGAATTTTGAGCTACATCCTGTTTTATTTATTTATTGTTTTTGTTATAATGTAGCCGATTGCTATGATTGACTTTTGCTGTTTTCGGCAATTTACTTTTACATGGGTACCGTGCATAGCCTGGAGGCTTATGTTGCTTTACTATTCTACAATATAATATCTACCCGTTTTTATATCGTCAGTATGTGTATCTCTACCAATACTACAGTAAGATAGAAGCCTTATATATTTTCATTTATTTGAATAATGGAGCCTTCCATGTTTGCCACCAGCTGTAGTGCGCCCCTGCTTTCTGAAAAGCTGGACAGGCCTGATCTAGAGCAGGGATGTCAGAACGGACATTCGCGGTCGCCCTTCCGAATTTTTTATGTTTCTAGCTTTTTAAAATTTATTTTAGGCCCTTGACGGCGCCTTTAAGTCTTCCGTGGCGACTTACGATCGTCACCTTTCGACAACGAGGCGCCTTTCGACCGTTACCTTTCGACACCGTTTCGCCTTTCGGTTTGAGACTCTCCCCTCCCCCCCACCCCTAAAGCTAAGCCGCAGACGAGCATCTGCAAATTTCATGCATTTTATAAATAAAAATGAACTCAGAAATGACACGCTTTCGATTTAAATACCGCTTTAATAAATTTAAATTGGATAAAAGTTCTTAAAAATTTTCAGCTTCGACTAAAACATTTGGCGCCTTTACTTTTCTGGCGCCTGTGTGCGGTGCACACTTTGCACACTGGGTCGGCACGCCCCTGGACGAGAGCATGGGAAAAAACTATTTCGCAATGTCGATTGCTGCTTGATACTTGTTTGTGATTAATATTTCGAGAATGGCCTCAAAAAAGAAACGATAAACTTTAAAAGAAAAATTTGAAATTGTAAGCGTATCCGAGAAAGAGAAATTGAGTTTACCGACACTTTCTAAACGGTTTAAAATAGGTAAAACACAAGTTGGAGACTTTTTCAAAATAAAGTTGAAATAAGAAATTTGTGGATTACTAATTCTAACGAGAACACCAAAAATGTGAAATTGAGTGAGACTAATCCTAATGAAATTGATTCTATAATTCTGAATTGGTTTACTTCAGTTCGTTCAAAAACATTCCTATCAGTGGGCCTTTGATTCGGGAAAAGGCTTTAGAAGTCACAAGATCTTTAATTACAAGATTTTAAGGCTTCCAGTGAGTGGCTGGAAATGTTCGGATCTCAGCACAACATCGCTTTTAATACAATATGTGGAGAAGCAAAATCTGTAGATCTTAAAGAAATGGAGGATTGGCCAATTTGTGAAGGTTATGAGGAGAGAAACATTTTTAATGCTGACGAAACCGGACTCCTTTTCAGATTATTTCCGAATAAGACTTTGTGTTTTAAAAAGGATGACTGTATCGGCGGGAAAATGTCAAAAGAGCGACTCGCTATTTTATTATGTTGCAATGTGTTAGGAGAATCTGAAATCACTCTTGTTATTGGAAAATCTTTGAAACCCAGGAGTTTCCCAAAGAACATTTCATTTAATAAATTTGGTATTGTGTGGAGAGCGAATAAGAAAGCGTGGATGACCAGTCCTTTAATGATCGAATGGTTAATTTCCTTTGATAATAGGATGAAAAAACAATAAAGAAAAGTTCTCTTGTTTTTAGACAAACCAAGTTCTCATACAAAATATTTGTAACTCGACAATGTTAAAATTATGTGTTTTCCCCAAAACACAACTTCAGTATGTCAGCCACTTGATCAAGGCGTAATACACAATTTTAAAGCCTGGTAGAGAAAGCTTTTATAACAACCACATTCTTTCAAAGTTAAATTCTATGAATACACTAAAATTATTTAATGTTAATTAAAATTAGTTAATGCTCTCGATGCTTATAATTTGGATTTCCTCAGCTGTAAAAAAAACATAAAACTGGAAAGGGTATGGCAATGTTTCAGAAAAGCAGGATGAAAAAAGAAAAGGAAATACACATTTCTGACTCAAATGAAGAATTAAGTGAAATAAGTGAATTAATGGAATGTATCAGGAGTGTAGAAACTGCCAGAAATTTCACTGATATTGATGATGAGTTACCTACTGAAGAAGAATCAGTTGATGTATGCGATTACATTCCTTCAGAATCTTCGACAAAATCTGACTCTATTAGTGATGATGAAACAAACACTGAAACTGGAGATGCTTCCTGCAATATCGAGAATCTCCAAGAAGCGGCAAAATACAGTGAGAAGTTACACAAATTTTTTGTAAAAAAAAGATGATACTGAAGGATTAAAACTACTGACTGAGTTAAAACTTCACATTGAAAACAAATTATATGTAATCGCAAGCAAAAGTAAGCTATTGTAAGAGATTTTTTTCATAAGAATGTAATAAACAGTAGAAAAAAGTATGAACAATTTTATTTCAGTTTTATTGCTTAAAAAATAATTTTAATTTCTGATTAATCATATAATAGAGGTTTTAGAACATATAAAAGTCAATTGATAAAACATTAAGCATTTCTTAGCAATTTTTGAATCTGATGTTTTCCCAATAGCGGACAGTTTCCTCGCTCCCGAGGTGTCCGTTATTTAGAGATTTTACTGTATTAAGACTGGTTAAACCTGAGATAAAACTTCCTTACTTATTTTGATATGAGTTAATAATTTTGACGTGAGTTAACTTTTATGAGGAAAGTTTCATTGAATAATTCAAGGAAAATGTACCTCATCTTTATTATGCATACTTAATTATATATGATCAATTAACCTTTACTTTTAATAATTTAATCATTTTAAAGATTATCTTACTTCTTATCATTTTAGTTTATTACTTTAATTATTTTAATATATTGTAAGCAATCATTATCAGGGGTGGGGAAATGCATCATTTTACTCGCCACTGGCGAGTGAATTTTCTGACAGGGCGAGTGAATTTTTAGGTAGTCTTTGAAAACTGCTAATTATAGAAATATGCTCCGATAACTCTTTTTTTTTACTAGCTAGCTTTATATTGCAATTTTTCAAATTACTGTGATGTAAACAAGTTCTATTCTATATTAAACTTTCCTTTCTTGTATATATTTCTTAATTATAAAGAAAAGAAAATTATGAAAACATTGTAGTAATAGTAAGCAACTATTTTTGCAGTTGCGTAAATTTCGTCTTAGCAATGTTCAACAGTACTTTGCATTTTGCTGGCTGGTAAGATTTTCTAGAAATTCTCCAACCCTGATCATTATAATTTTGATTGCATTATTACATTCAAACTAGCATTTAAAAAATGTAAACAAGGCAATGACCAGAAATCCGCAAAATTCTAAAGTCCGCACAGATAGATCTGTAGATAATTTGCAAAATAAAACTGTTGAAAGGAAAAATAAATTTTTATCATCCGAATTAAATACATTTTGCATTTAGAAAATAATTTTACAGTACTGGCAAACAAACTGATATTCGAGATTTTTTTAAGATGGGTTCTGCGAGAGTGCACGTTTTCACTCTATATTTGTGTATATATGTTGTACTTTTTTACATTATTGAGTATTTTGTTAATCTTATTCAAGCTGTTTAAAGAAGAAAAAAACATGCTTTACTGCCATTTTTTGTTTAATTCTAACTTCTACACGTTTTTCCCGACATTCATCCTGTAAATAAAATCTGTTTGGATTAGTGGGATTCTACTGTATCATTTAATGTTTTAACCCTTATATAATTTTATATTAAACGTATATTTTTTTATTTAAATTTTGCACGGAGGCTCAGAAAGCATCTGTCTGACTTCAGCATGCATAAAATCTTACAAATTTGAGGTTCATTTAAGGGTCATTCATCACGGGCTAGGGCAATTAGTTCAGATTAAAACTTTATTAAACATTGCATGCAACTTTTAGATAGTTATGTTGTTATAAATAAATAACTTATATGCCAGATAGATAAAAAAAATTTACGTGCATAAAAACGAATGACAAATAGAAACAAAACTAAAAAACAGGAATTCTGCTTTTTCAGAATTTAGTGTCACCCCAGAATTTAGTATCATGAAAAAAAAAATATGTATATGTAAATAGTACAAAAAATATTTCAATTTTAAGACTTACAGCACATGCTTTTATTTTATGTAAAATGGCGTCATTCGCATCCACTTAAGAATTCCACATTTACGATCCACTCTTAAACGTCTACAGTAAAGTATGCAGAGGGCGTCACTATCGCGAAATAATACACAAATGCAGCAAAAAGATGCTGTCATTAAAGAAACTCGACAAAAAAATGGCTGTCTAATGATTCATAGGCCTTCATTTGTTTGAAATATTAATATAGATGCTTAAAATTAAATATAGTTTATAATAGCTCCATGTTTTAACAGAAATCATTCGTTTATATTTTTTCAAAATAGCACATATTTTAATTACATTTTCTTTCGGTTGTTATGAAAAAATGGCAACAAAAATATATAATTAATATTTTACAACTATTTTTCTTTTACTTTCTACAGAAATGGAGTACTTCCGTTGCCAATATTAAGCAAATGGCTCCAAAAACTACAAAAAAAATTAATATTTCAAAAATAAATGAAGATGCAGTTTTGACAAATTGCATTTAAAGTACTTTTTTTTCCAATATGACGGTATAAAAATTGAAAATGTGCGATGCTCAGAAGTTTAAAAAATTGCTATAGAGCATTTAATTATACTGCTTTGTTTTACGGCTGGCTTCTGTAAGGTAACATTATTTTTTGGAGACATCTCAAAATAAGCTGGGAGAAAGAAATAGCATACCGTACCGGGGGTTAATAAAAATGATCAATCATGATACAAGAATAATTTACCTGGAGAATTCCGATCCCAGTGTAAAAAATCTAATGTCAGTTGCAAATGTATGGTGTCCACAACTTCAGCAATAAACTTATTATGCTAATTTCACCAGGAAGACTTAAGCATGATGGGGTTTGTCTAAGGGAAGTTCCTTACTGCACAGGTAATTAATTATAAAGACACTGAACAGCAAGGAAACTCTCTTGACTTTTTTTCCTTTTTGCCGCCTGCGCCTTCTTCAGTCGCTTCAACATTAAATCTTCATATGGCTGTAAAAGGCTGATCAATCCATATATATTTCCCCGTGTTTATTTTCAAAGATAATTCCAAAATATATTCTGCAATCTGTTAAAAAAAATAAAATGGAATATAATTAAACAGAAAAATCTGAAAACTTCACTTCAATACATCAATAACATGAAAATGCAACTTCATATTAATTTCAAATGATTTTTTGAATTGTTAAAAAAACAGAAAAAGAATTGCAATAAAAATAATGATTTAAACCTGTTATTATTCCTAGAAAAGTAAAGAAGTTCTAAAATGTTGCAAGCTTTCAGATTTAGAAATACTGTAGCGTGGACAAAATTTTTGTACAAGCGATGTATAGAAAATCTAGGTGTATCTCACTATTAAAAAAAAACAAAAAAAACATATGGTGCATTTGGCTGATATTAAGAGGGTGTTACAGCGTTAAGGTATAGTTTAGAGGTATCACTATTTATAACTGTTACTTGTATTTGCTCATTTTCTGACTAAATAAAGAGCTATTTCTTCAAACTTCTGTCCTTATTTAGATTACATTTTACTGTGTGGTAGTACCAAACTTTGTTAAATATCTATCTGCACACCCAGTGTTGTAATCAGACATTGGAACTATTCTGTTGTACGAAAAACATATTGTTGCCAAGCATAACAGTTTGCACAAAAAAGAAAAAAAAATGAAATAAAACACTGAAAAAAAATTGCTGCAATGAAAATATTTAAAAAATATAAGATTTGAAAATAACAGGCTTTTATGAGCTTTTTTATTAAACCAGTACAAATATATTAAACTGAAGGCATGAAAATGTAATTTTCTTTTATAGCTATACAGTAAATATTTCAATATTTGGATGAAGACATTGCCACATGAACTAAATACGACAGGATGACATCCATCAAAATCCATCTCACAGCCAGTAATAAATGCAAGTTATAACATATTAATAAATATTTTTTATTCGAAAAGCAACAAATTATGAAGTTTTGTGAGTTTACAAATAAATAATAATAAAATAAATAACGTTCAATAGATAGAAAATGACAATGTTAGGTGTAGATTGCAATAAAATTCCTTTGAATGTGCTGGAAGTGATATCATATAATTGATATAAACACCCTTGCTACCACTTCAGCAGGTTGTTATTTTTTTAATGCCATAAAAAATACTATTATTTATATATTTTGATTATTATTATTATTTTATAAAGTATGTATATATAGAGTGTGTTCTTATATGTATTTATTTTGATTATTATTATTGTTATTTGATATAAATATACTCATATATGTATTTACGCTGTAAAGCTTTAATAAGAGAACGACTGCACAGTTGGATCTTATCTTTAAAGGGGATCTTTTTAGATAGACACGAAGTCTCCAAGCTTAACAAAAGGTTGACATAAAATGCCAAGCTGAATTTACAACTGGACGTAAGATATTTATTGGTGTCATGATATTATTGTAACTGTATGATTAACTGCATAAATATATTTTGACTGTACTTGTATTAACTGTAACTTTTAACTATGCACCTGAACTGTTGTTGATCTGAATGTAACCGGCAAGCATGTATGCTATAATTTGTATGTCTTCTACTTAATAATATTTAACCAAGTTTATAAATATGAACTGTGTTTATTTATTGTGTTATATATTACACTAAAATGAAACCCACAACTGACATGGTGTCAGGATTGTAAAGATGATAAAAGATTATCACTGATCCACGTTGTTTCGTCGAGTTACGACATCTACTGAAATGGATGCATTTAGACCACCTGGCCCACTGAAATTCTGCACAGGAAATGCAAAAGAAAAGTGGAAGAGATGGAAGCAAGAACTAGAAAACTATCTCTTAGCTACAGAGAAAGATGGTCGCCCAGAAAAAGTCAAAATCGCAATCCTGTTGAATCTCCTTGGGAGTGAGGGACTGGAAATATACAACACGTTCAAATTTGATCCACCTGAAAATAAGGAAAAATTCACTGAAGTGATGAAAAAATTTGAAGAGTATTGTCTACCTCGTCAGAATGTCGTTTATGAACGATATAAATTTTTCTCGTGTGTCCAACAAGAAGGGCAAAACATCGAGAGTTACGTGACTCAACTGAAAACGTTAGCGTCAACGTGCGAGTTCGCTGATCAAGAAGATGGGCTAATTCGTGATAGGATTGTCCTCGGAATTCGTGACAACGGTCTGAAAGAACGTTTGCTTCGCGAGTCGTCACTGTCAGTAGAAAAAGCAGTGGAAATTGTACGTGCAGCAGAATCGAGTCGGGAACAGATCAGGAGTATGAATAACGAAAGTGAAGTACACAGTGTGAGAAAACAGTGGAAGAAGAGTAAACCAAAGCAACAGTCATCAGAATACGAGTGCAAGAAGTGCAGTAGAACACACAAGCCTCGGGAATGTCCAGCATTCGGAAAATATTGTTCAAGATGTAAACAGAAGAATCATTTTGCCATAAGATGCCCTCAGAATCCGAAGAAGGTACATCAAGTGAGTGCTCCGGAAAATGAACTAAGTGAATCACATATTTTTGTTGACTCAGTGACTGTATTTAAACCTGAAAATGAACTTACTTTTAGTGACACTATAACTGTAAAAACATTTGAAAATGAACTATATGAACTTCAAAGCACAGTTAGTTCTGTAGAAATAAGGAATATTGAAACGGTAAGTGAAACTTGGTATAAAAATGTTAAACTATTTCTAGAAAATAAGTATTTTGATGTTGAATTCAAACTTGATACTGGTGCTGAAGTGAATATTTTACCATTGCATGTTTTAAATAATGCTAAAATTAAACCAAAGTTTAATGAAACTAAAGTAACATTAATGTCATTTGGTAATTTTAAAATAAGGCCAAAAGGCACTTTAGTGATAAATTGTTCTACTGGGAAACTCAATAATGTGCCACTGTTATTTTATGTTGTAAATATTGTATCTAAACCAATATTAGGATTAAAAGCATGTTCAGAGTTGAAATTAATACAACAAATAAATGAAATAGAGGGAAGTAATTTAAGTAAAGATGAGTTGATAGCACAATATAAAGATGTATTCACTGGTACTGGAGAATTTCCAGATGAACCATATCATATTACATTAAAAGATAATGCGATACCAGTTATTCACCCTCCTAGGCGTGTTCCTCAGGCATTACAGCCAAAATTGAAAGAGACATTAAATAAATTAGAGAAAGAGGGAATTGTATCCAAAGTAAACAAACCAACTGATTGGGTACAAAGTTTAGTTATTGTAGAAAAACCTAATGGAAGTCTCAGATTATGTTTGGATCCAAGGGATTTAAATAAAGTAATAAAAAGGGAACACTATCAAATTCCTTCTGCAGATGACATAATAAGTAGATTAGAAGGTAAAAGAATATTTTCTGTAGTTGATTTAAAAGATGGATTTTGGCATGTTCCATTGGATGAAATTAGTAGTGAAATATGTACATTTAACACACCATTTGGCAGGTATAAATTTAACAAAATGCCATTCGGAATTTCATCAGCACCCGAAATATTTCAAAAGAGAAATCAAAAGCTTTTTGGGGATATTGACGGTGTTGAGATTTACTTTGATGATATTATTATTGCAGGAACTGATGAGGCCACACACGACTTAATTATGTCGAAGGTTCTTGAAAGAGCTAGGTCCTTAAATATCAAATTTAACCCTGATAAATTACAGTATAGAGTACCAGAAGTAAAATATGTAGGCCAAATTATTTCTGAATCTGGTATTAAAGCTGATCCGAGTCACATCAGAGGAATTGTTGACATGCCAACACCAAAATCAAAAACTGAAGTTAGGAGGTTGTTAGGTATGATAAATTTCTTGTCAAAGTTTATACCCAATGTATCGAAAATTACTGCCCCATTAAGAGAGACAATTCATGAAAATGTAGAATTTAATTGGGGAAGGGAACAGGAAGAATCATTTAGTAAAATTAAAGAACTGTTAACCAGAGCCCCAGTTTTGAAAGTTTTCAGTTCAAAAGATGAAATAGTAATACAGTGTGACAGTTCAAAAGATGGCCTGGGATCATGTTTAATCCAAAAAGACCAACCTGTATCCTTTGTGTCACGCAGTTTAACTAGCAGCGAGAAAAACTATGCGCAAATAGAAAAGGAATTATTGGCCATAGTCTTTTCTTTTGAAAAATATCATAATTTTGTTTATGGTTGAAAAGTCACAATTCAAAGTGACCACAGACCTCTAATGTCAATTGTAAAAAAACCTATGCATAAAATATCCTCTAGAATGCAAAGAATGCTTCTAAAATTACTGAAGTATGAGTTTGAAGTAACGTATGTACCAGGTAAGCAAATGTTTCTGGCTGATACTTTATCACGAGCATTCCCTAAAAATGTAACTGTTAAAGATGACCCAGAAATGTTAAATATTGTACATACCATTTCTAAATACTTACCTATGAGTGAAGGCAGAATTGCCCAATTTAAGAAAGAAACTGAATCAGACTCAGAATTGAAAATTGTCTTAAATTACATCAAGGAAGGCTGGCCTAAATCTTACAAAAATGTAGATAACAATGTGAAAACATATTATAAAATTAAAAATGATCTTCATAGTAATGATGGGCTGTTATTTCTTAATGAAAATATAGTTGTTCCTCATAGTTTGAGAAAAAGTATGTTAGATTTAATTCATGAAGCACACTTTGGGATAGAAAAGTGCAAGAAAAGGGCTAGGGACTTAATGTATTGGCCAGGAATGAATTCAGATATAGAGAAAGTTGTTTTAAATTGTGAAATTTGTGAAAAATTTAAAAGAGCAAATAGCAAAGAACCTATGAAACCTCATACAGTTCCATATAGACCATTTGAAAAGGTAGGGGTTGATATAATGGAGTTTGGTAATGTTAATTATCTAATTCTTATGGATTATTACTCAAAATGGATAGAAGTTTGCGAGCTTGAAAATAAGTCAGCGGATGATGTAATATGTAAACTAAAATCTATTTTTTCTAGGTTTGGTGTCCCGAATACTGTAATATCTGACAATGTTCCATTTAATGGCTCTAATTATATTAAATTTGCAAAAGATTGGGATTTTAACTATGCATTTAGTAGTCCTCATTATTCTCCAAGTAATGGCATGGTTGAAAGGGCAGTGGGAATTGTAAAATGTATTATGAGAAAAGCTAAGGAAAGTAATAAAGACTATTTCGTGGGATTAATGGAGTATAGAAACACACCCATTTCAGGCCTTGAGTTATCTCCAGCTCAACTGATGTTTAACCGTAGACTAAAAACAAAATTACCGATCACAAATAAATTACTAAATGCAGAATTGTTTAATAACATTCGAGAAAAACTAGTTAAGAGGCAAGCTATTCAAAAGAACTATTATGACAAATCAGCACATCCATTACCTCAGCTTATAGAAAAAGAGAATGTTAGGATTTTAAACTTTAAAAGCAAAACTTGGGAACCAGCTGAAATTGTTAAAATAGACAAATCTCATCCAAGATCTTATTACGTTAGGGATCAATCTGGGAAAATTCTTAGACGTAATAGAAAACATATAAGAAAATCATTGTCATTAAAAACAATAGACCCAAATTATGAAATAATAAGTATTCCTGAAAATGATTCCAATGTATCTTTAGATTCTCCACAGAATACTCATGTAAACAGCAATCTAAGATGTAGTAGTCGTATACGTAGAATGCCTACATATTTAAATGACTATGTTGTATAATGAAATAACTTAAAAGGGGGGATGTCATGATATTATTGTAACTGTATGATTAACTGCATAAATATATTTTGACTGTACTTGTATTAACTGTAACTTTTAACTATGCACCTGAACTGTTGTTGATCTGAATGTAACCGGCAAGCATGTATGCTATAATTTGTATGTCTTCTACTTAATAATATTTAACCAAGTTTATAAATATGAACTGTGTTTATTTATTGTGTTATATATTACACTAAAATGAAACCCACAACTGACAATTGGACCTAATAAAGAAGTCGTAAAAGATGGACCACACGGGCGAGGGAAAGAAGCCCGGGGTTCCCAGACCTCACGATCACTGACGCTTAATGGGCGGAGTACTGTATACCCCGAAAAAGTGTAATACCAAATCAGAGGTCTGCGAGAAGACGGAAGAAGAGGGGGTCGGCAAGACTGACCGACCATTTGACGAAGGGGGCAAAGGACCATCCTCCATATTGTTATTACGAGGTGATTTCGTAAGCGAAGAATGAAGTTATAGTCAGATTGGTTTGCTCTCTCAGCAATGATGGTTTAATAAAGAATTGTTCTATGTCTCAACTATGATGGTTAAATAAATACTTGTGCTGTTTCTCAACAATGTTGGTTTTAAAGAGATTTGTTAGCTCTCCCAACTATGATGGTTTAATAAAGATGAGTTCTATTCCGCAACAGGGATAGTTAAACCCAGATTTCCTAAGTGTTCCAACGGTGATTTTAACGATGAATACGAGTTATTCGGGTCGTGTTTTCCCGCTAAGGGACGGCCCTAAGAACGGCAGTTCTTGGACCTTTGATACATCACCTGTTTAAATAAATTAGTGAACTTTACCTGGAGTGTAAAAGAAAAACACTCAATGAGCAACGGATATAAGTGTGACCTATAGCTATGAGTAAGCCTCTACTATATTGTGCAGAAGGTATGTGTTATTCAATATTTTTGTATTCCCATTGTTTTAATAATCTATGTTGTACTAGGGATGTACAATTTATGGTAACCAAGCAATTAATTAATCTTTGTTATAATAATTTAAAAGGTAAACTTAATGCAAATACTAATTCAATTTCGTTCTTTGGAACGCTGGTGTCTTGTGACACAATTATATTTTGTTTTTGTAAATATGTAAATTAACTGTAAATAAACTTTCTGTTTATTGTTAAATTTTGGCTATGTTTTTAATACAACATGAGTCCATTGTTTTACTTTAATGTAAGTTTTATTTCAGATGATAAACTTCTTTAGTATGTTATTTATGCGTAGTTTTGATAGGTTTTGTTTAGATATAACTGCGCGGTCTACACGCTATTTCTTCACTAAAATTACACAACGCAGTTTGGGGCAGTTTTGGAGATGTGTTTCCTCCCTCCTCAATTTAAGATAATTATGGTTAGACTAATTATCAGAAGTAGACAGGACCATTATTCAATTATTACGATCACAAATGTTTGTTTATAAATTATAATGTTTTTTTAAATACCCACTATAATATTCAGGTACAGTAATTTAGGAGTAGTTAACCTACAATTACTAGAGTAATTAATGCACATTACCCATTATCTTTTCCCCCACCTTCACGATTAGGGTTTACCCTGTCCCCAATCCGATGTATGTTTGGGTAGTTAAGTCGGTGTCGGTATATGGACCTAGATCTGCCCAACATACACATTTTATTAACTTGCGTGGTGCCGTTCCTTTTCGGAGCGCCTGGAGTTATTGTTAATATTACCCGTTATATGGAGTTATTATTTTATTATAGTGGTATTTTTAGTAAAAAAAATAAAAACGCGTTACTCATGATTGCTAACATTAAAATAAATTCTAAAAATTAGTCTTGGTACCAATGAATTGTATGAATTATTTCTGACTTGTTTTTCCCAAAAAGTGTATGGCTCAACGAATTCATATAAAAAAAAGTGTTGTCATGCAACAATATTTTATAATTGAAATGTAGTTTATGCTGTGTGTATAGGGAATTTCAGGTTATGATTAGTAGAAAAAGTTGCATTTATTAAAAAAAAATTGCAATTACTTTGTGAGAATTTTAGAAATGTTGAAACAATTATTGAAATGAAAAGAGAAAATCTTTTTCATAAATAAATTGTAATTATTGAAGTATGATAAAGAAAAATCATACAGTATCGAAAAATAATTCATTGTTGTGTTTGAAATCAGTAAGAAGTGCTGAATATTTTTGAAAAATTATTGGAGTGTTTATTTATGGTACTGAGAAAAATTTATTGATTTTTAGTAGAAAGAATTTATTGATTTATGTGTTATTGTGTATTTTTGTGCATTTTGGGGGGAAAAAAGAACGTTATTGTGCATTATTGTATTTAGGTGTATAGGATTTTAGAAAATTTACTTTATGACAAATAGAAATTATCGCAAAAGTAAAGGAAATTCTAATTCAGCAGTTAGCACGCGTAAGCAATTAAGAGAGGCAGTTAAACAATTAGAATTAGTAAATATGTCGCACGAAAAAGAGGAAAATTTATTATCTCAGGTGTTGAGTTTAATCAACCCTTTTGACATAAAGAAAATTCCTAATGTAAAATTCTATTTAAAAGAATTTGATCAGTTTTTGGATAGGACAAAAATAAAAGAAGACTTTAGGCTACAAATTCTAAAATCAAAATTTGTAGGGTCTGCACATAAAAAATTCGTGCAAGATGACAATTTAAATTCTGAGCAAGACTATGCTAAATTTAAACAGAAAATGTTGGATGTTTTCTCAAAAAGAGAATCGTTTACAGAACATCAGACAAAATTTAATCAAACAAAACAAAAACCTAATCAGACTGTCAAAGATTTTATAGAGGACTTTAACAATTTGGCTTATAAATATTTACAAACGACAGGATATGATAATAATAAAGGTGCGAATGATTTTTTTGAACTGATTAAAATAAATAAATTTCTGGACGGAATTTTTCCGAATATTTCTTTAGAATTAAGGAAATTAGATATCAAAGAATTCTCTAAATTATGCGAAAAAGCATTACATCTGGAAAATGCTTTCAATTCTTCAAAAATTGAACAGGTTAATAATGTGACGGAAAATGTAGAAATTAAAGATACGGTTTACGAGAATTTATTAGAGTAAAATAAAGAACAATTAAACTATATCACAAAATTGACGGAACAATTGAATTCGTTAAATGTAAAGTAAAGTAGTGAAAATAAAGACGAAAGAGTTCAGGAAAATTATTGCGCGATCTGTAAAACTAGTAAGCACGATTTACAGAATTGTTATTTTAATGGTAAAACGAATAACAAAAAATCTAATTTTCTTAGAAAACAGAATTCTGAAAATTTTAATCCTAGAAGTGATTATAACAGATTTAATGCAGGTTTCGGGTATCTATCTCCAAGTGTACAGGGGTATCCAAATTTTACACCCAATTTTATACGAAATTATGACAACAGTCAACGGTATGATAATAATCATGGTTACTTACAACATAATTATAGGTATGGGAACTTGGATAAATCTAATAGACAGAATTATTATGATAAATTTCAAGGGAATCGGAATTTTTCAGGGTATAATTCGGATTATTGTACGGATGATAATTTTTATCCCAGGGTTCGAATAATGGAAATTTTGCACAACAAAGGCAGAATTATAGAGACTCTAGTGTTAGACGTAAGGACTCGCAGAGGGATAATGTGGATAGGAAGAATGGTTCGCAAGATACTTCTAACAGGGGTTCGCGTAAAAAGTACGATAGGGATAAAGGTAGACCTCCGGGAAAGACGTAGAATGAATAATTAGGGTATTGAATTTTAAGAGTAGTTTGTACATAGGTATTTGGGAATTTTATCTAAGGGATTGTCGCACTTTCAAAAATAAAAAATAGCAAAAATTATAAAACCCAATCTTATTAGATAATATTTTCTCTAAAATTTGTATATATAATTTTTTTATTTTTAGTGTATTTTGTGTTCATTTGTTTCCATTTTAGTGTAGTGTATTTTCAGTGTATTTGGGTCTAAGTTCAATTATATCAGGGTAATTAATGGTATAAATTGGATTTTATGTCGTTAAAGACATGTTTTACTATATATCTCTGAGATTAGTTGATATATCGTGGGTCTGTAGTGTAGTAAAAACGATAGGATTTCGTTTAGTTGAGTAAGTGTCAGGTAGTGACATGTTTTGGTGGACGTTCACGGGTTAAATTTTGAAAATTGATATTTCAAACAAAATATGGTTAATCCTTTTACTATTTGCAAAGTACTTAAGCATAAATAGTTTTAAATATAGGATTTTACATGCTCCGAAGCAAAAAACAGCTTTTGTAGGAGTTGAAAAAAAAAAGTGTAAAAATTCAAATAAATTCAACTTTTGCAAGTAAAATTCGGTTCTAAAGGGTAGTATCAGAAAAAAGGTTGTTAGTTATACAGTAGCAGTATTTTTGAATACCTATAGGTATTTTTAGATTGGGAATTTTACTTTTAGGTTGCTCCAGGGAGCAATTCAGCATAAGTTTTTAAAAGTTTTCAAAAAAAATAAATAAAATAAAAGCATAACTTTGGGATAAAGTTTTGTTAGTGAGGTTAGTGCGTAGTGGCATTCGAGTAGTTTTAGTGTAGGTACGAATGTGTTTTCATTCACATGGTGGTATGTACCGATAATTTCTGCGGCCGCGTAAGGGTTAAAAAGCGGTACTCTCAAAATTTTTCCGTTGTAGCTAAAATTTTTTTGAGGAGTTGTAAACTACGGAATGTAAGTTGGAGATGTAAACGGTTATTTTTACTAGATGATGATTACTGGTAAATATACAAAAAAAATGCAAATTTCAAAATGCAAAATAAATATAAAAAAAATTGTAAAATACGAAAATTCGTAAGTAGGTTTGTAGTGGTTTTACAAAATAAATAAACTATTTTGTAGGTGTCAGAATATGACAGAAAAATAAATAATTTTTTTTTTCAAAAAAAAGACAAGTGCTGCGTACTGTATGCTTACGCATAAAATATTACGGTAATTTTATAAGTATGAAATAAGTATGCAAAATTCCTTACGGAAAATAAACTAGTTTTTTTTCTAAAAATAATGATGTATTTTGATCAAAATTAAAATGTTTTGGTCAGGGGAGAAAATTCTTCTCTTTTTAGAATAAAATTGAGGGAATTGCATAGATAAATTATATAAAAATAATATATAAATATAAAATAAATCAAAAGTGTAAATGTTATATTTATATGAAAAGATATAAATACCAGCTTTGAATTTAGTTACAAGTAAATAAATGAATATGTAAACATTCAACAGTATAAAATATTGCTGGTTGAGTATAATTGAATGGTGTCCAAACGGGGTTTTTAAAAGGTATATAATTTATTGTGGAAACAGTTTTGTAGGTTTGGGAGAAATATTATTCTTCAGGAAGACGTTAAAGTTTCCGTGGAGAATTCCCTTCATCCCCGCATCCAAGATGCAGCGTGTTTTCAGGTTGTCAACACGGCAATCGGGAGGAAAGGTGGGCAGTGAGAATGATGGATTGAGACACACACGCCCAGTTTGCCGGGAAGAGTTTGTTGAGCAGTCACGTTTGACGTAAGGGCTCAAAACTGGCTGTTTCCGAGGACAGTTTTTAGTTTTGGTTTCTAGTAGCAGAAAGAATTTGGGATTTTAGCTATAATTTTAGGGCTTTTACTCTGGGATTTTTTTGAGGATTTTTTTTCTCAAGCCCTGTTTAAAGGTAGGAGTTTTATTTTAGACCAGTAGCAGTTTTATGGTAGTTTGGACACATTGCAAAAAATACGTTAAACTATGGTAAGACGGGGGTCCCATCTCCCGGTCCCAGGCCCTTGCAGTCCCATCTGTCTACGCAAGGAACCACCCGTGAAGCGAGCCCCGCGGCGCGTCCCGAAGGTCGCCGCCAGACAAGCTCCAACAGAGCAGAACCCCACGCAAACTCCGGTCAGGCCGACGCACTGCCCAGCGCACGTCACGCCGGCTATTCCCAAGTTGGTGAACAATCGCTACGATAGTCCTCACCACCCAGCTAGAAAAACCAAGTGGTCCCTAAACTTGGTTACTCGAACCGGTAGACCCCGCAAGCCTTCGCAGGATTCAGACGCCTATAAACACGCTGGGCCCACGGACTGAACCGAGGCTTCCCGACCCGAATTTAATTTACGGAAGGCCCCCAAGATCAGATACCATTTTCCGGCAGAGACATTTTTGTGGGCCAGCCGATAGGAAAGTTATTGAAGAGCCCCTAACTTGAAGACCAGGGAGGACGGGGAAGGTCCCTCCGGCCGTAAAGCGACCCAGCTCCTGGTTTTTCGCCCAAACCACCCGGCTCAACCGACGGAACCCCTCGTGGATCACGCCGGGAACCAGTTGGCCCAGACTAGGTGCCGTTAGCGACCCCAGGCGGGCACGGAAAGCTCCACCTAGACGGAATAGACTCCGCCTCGCTAGGGGGTTGGACGGAAGGGAGTCCCGCCAGCCCCCACCGACTCGACCACATCCTAAGACAGAGAAGCCAGTGGAGGCCGACAGAAGCCCGCCCGCCACTACCTTACCTCACGGCCGTCGAGGGTACCCAGGCCCGAAGGCCCCTGACCCCGTGCAGTGACCGACCGCTACCTTTGTTAGTGCGTTCGAAAATTAGGTGGAGACACCTCTAGGTCCTCATCACCAGGCGAGGAAAACTCCGGTACCGCATAGACACGGAGGACCTGGATCGGACCAAGAGTTCACCTGAGGCACGATGAGCCGCCGCGTTACCGGCGAGCCTCCGGCCCGTTTCCCTGCGGGAATAGTGTTCGATGGTGGACCTGCCGGCCGACCCCCTCCCAAGGGTCACGACACGACATGGAGCAACCAGAACCATACTGGCCTCCCCACGCGACCGCTCCTTGGTCAACGGGGGCACCGCCAAACCCTACCACCCTAAGGGTCGGCTCCCAACTGCTCCAGCTGAGGTCCTCGGAGGGATGAGCCACCCAAGTCATAAAGTAACCTGGGCGCTGTCCGAAACCCTCGCCCTTCGGTTGCTCCGGGAGTCCCTGCATGGCGTTCCCGCGAGCCTCGTCGTCACTAGCGAGCACCGAGGACTTTCCACTACAAAGCCCTCACTCATACTTCAGGCTCCCTCTTAGTCAATTGGTGGATGGGGTCCTATCGCCTTAGCTAGTCTTTGCCCGGCGACACCGTCCGGCCCTTAGACCGGCACCGGGATCGACCTATGGAGCGTCGCTACCCGGCTTGCCCAGAGAAACCGGGTGCCGGAGGACCTCCCTCCGGTGCCCGCCGAAGCGGGCGACGGCCCTATGCACAACGTCCGTTAACCGTGGCCACCGTGCTCAACGCCTGTCGGAGATGAGCCTCTCGAGGAGGTGGCGATTCGTCCCCATCCGGCCCCCTCGCATTCGTACACAACGAACTCTGCCGAGCTTCCGGTCACCTCCCCCACTCAAGGGGTCGGGTCGGAACCACCCGGAGGGGCGGCCACGTTAAACTATGGTAAATAAAATTTATAATGGCAAGTTATAAATAAATAATAAATAATATATGGTATATAAATGCAGTAAGAAATATAATGGTTGTAGATTACAATCATCGGCTTCATCTGTTCTGAAAATCACAGTATGGTACAGCAATAAGGTGTTAGCATGCAAGTTTATGAAAAATAAATAAATAAATAAATAATTTTGACAGCATGCGTGTTAAAAAAAATCAGGCATATAAATATAGCAAAATAAAATTTATGTTTTCATGCATCGGCAGGCAGGTATTGTACATGCAGAGTGTATTTTTATGGGTAAAACTAAAATTGAAGTTTATTTATAAATAAATTCGTAATTATAAGAATTTTAAGCCAGCGGTAACAAATATTGATTACGTAAGCCATGGTTTTCATTAAAATTGCTATTGACAGGTTTTTAGGTAGCGGTACAGGCGTACCGAAATTCGGGTATTTTTCAACGGAACTATTTTTTTAAATAACTCATATGAATTTTGGTTAAGAGTACCTAAAAAGGTAGTTTTTGGGTATATTCTACTTTTGGCAATAATTTATATAATATTTGTGTCAAAAAGTATGTTTTAGTGTGTATTAAATTTCAAAATTGGTTTCGGTGCAGGCGCACAAAGTGGAATGTTGGTATTAAACGACTCTCGTGTCAAAATTTAAAGGGACATGTTGGTAAACAAACAGGGTGTGTGCGTGTTCGCCCAGACAGAGGGCGGAGTGTCCCTACAGACAGGATAGTTTGTTTCATGCATTTATAAGTAGGATAATGATTCAATAGGCGTACTTACAGTGTCCCGTGAAGAGGCATTGGTTCCCGAGGTGTCGTTTGGGCGACATGGTTCTGCATTGGGGATATGGGGCCTCCCCTTATTCAAATTCTTCGACATGTGTCATCATCTGAAAGAAAAACCAGCGAAACATTATTATCTTGGATTTGGTAGAAGTTACGTATTTTAAAGTACAATGGATATTCATTTTGTACGGCGCATATATTAGCGTTAATGAAATTAAAATAAATGAGTTTATTGAATAAAAGAAAAAAAATTGTAGAGTTTATATAAGGTTCGTTTGGCCAATTACTTAACGAAAAGTTAAATCTATTTTAGGCTTGCTATTAAAATATAAACTGAATAAATAAATAAAGAAGAATATTCTAAATTAGGATTAAAATTTAGAATAAATAAAAGAATTTTGAGAAGGTTTTAATAAAAAGTGATAATTAAAATATTAGAATGAAGGTTTTCGTTTTAAATAAAGTTCGGAATTCTGATAATGAATTCAGCAAAAAAATTTTTTTCGAGAGTATCTTTTATTTATTTGTGCAAATTATATGCAGAATAAATAAATAAATTTTGTAAATTGCAGGTAGGCAAAATTAAAAAAATATAAAAATATTTTGGGTTTTAATGAATGTATTATTCTTGCTAATTAAATTTAAATTAAAAATTAGTTAAATAAATTAATTTAGTAGGAAAATTTTAAATAAATTAATTTTAGATAAAATTCAATTAAGCAATAGTTATAATTAAATAATTTAATTATAAATTATCGTTAGCACTTGCAAAAATTCAGAAGATTAAAAATAAAATTTAAACTTAATTTCGGTTAGGTTATTAAAATATAATTTAACAATTGGTTTTAAAAAACAACAAAAGAAAATTATTATGCATAAAAATAAATAAATAAAAAGCGTATACCAGTCACCAATTTTTTTTTCAGAATTGGCAATTTTTAGTCGCTAATAAAAAAAACTAAAACTAAAATCTTTCGGGATTAATAGCACTTTTAAAAACAATAAAGTAGTTTTAATATTAAAAAAAGGTGTAGAGTAGTAATAATATTTACCTGGTAAGTTTGGTAATCCAAGGTGGTTGAGGCTGTACATCCGTGCGGTACTGCTCTTTCGCGGGTCGAAGGGCCGTACTTCCGGAAACTCGGATGGGTAGTGAATCGGCTGCATTGGAGTACATCTATTTACCTATAAATAAAAAAATAAAAGCGAAGGTATGTAAATATAAAGAAATTAAATACTTGAAAGAAATAAAAGTAAAAAGATAGTGTTTATATGTAATTTTAATTTTAAAATAATAAATTTTTTTTCTTTTCTCTGGTTTACTAAAGTGTAAATTTTAAATCGGGTTATTTTGGTGCTAACAGTTTTAAAATTCCTGTTATAAATTGTTAAAAGGGAGTATATTATTGTAAAGAGTATTGGTAGTTACGGAAGCAAAGGCTTCAGTTTATAATTGGTCAGGTTAGGACAGCAGGTAGAGAATTGTGTTTCCGTCTTAGACAGTGCATCGTTATGTTCCATGTTCACGAGTGTATTTACAAGGATAAATACAAGGTATTGGGTGATATTTACTGTTCGGATATTAGATAAAGGTAAATGAATCTCTAATTTTCCGGCTCGGGCAGTGTTTTGAATATCACAAGGTAGCGTAATTACTCATTTAAATCAGCGAGGGGATTTCCGTTAAAGGAAGGTGCTTGATATTGAGTTTGTTTGTATCAACTGCTGCAAAATTAGTTAAGTACGTTAAATGGAAGGCTAATTGTCTGTACAACAGTATCGACAGTACACATTGCAGTAGAATGTGTCATTTTAATCTGGGAGAACAGGATTCCGCTATAGGGAGGTTTTTCTCGATTAGGGATAAATTGGTGAATTTTTTGGGGGGAAAGTATTTTATGTTAGAGACCAGGAAAATAGGTCTATTATTTCGTGTATATAGTTCATGAGCATAGCGAAAAAAAATTTGGGCTAGCCAGGCTATATATTTAAATAAAATAATATGGGCATTTCACTGATAATGGGAAACACAGATTTCAGGTTTCGGGATAAGTACGGTAGCTATTCTTTTTAGAAGCGGGAAAGGTCTTCGTAGAACAGGTTTTCTAGCGTCTCGTTTTCAACGCAGATTGGAATCAAGGGATAATCTTGACCATTTTCTAGATTGAAGTTTTCTTTTCCTTAGTTTTAATAATTGTAAGGGGCGTATTAAAATAATTTTTACTGCATTAGAAAGCTCATAAGTAGTACTTCATTCTAGTATAAAATTGCATATGAATATAGTCATTTTTACAGTATAAATCGTGGTTTTACATACCTGGGAAAATTGGCGTGTAATCCAGTGTGTCCAGCGTCACTCGCTCGTTAGTAGCGGGGGGGGGGGGGAATTGATTAGTAGGTTGTAGATAAGTAGTCCCAGTACACCCAGTTTGTAGTAGGGGGGCAGCCAAGGTGACATTTAGCGGTTGCTAAGTAACACATGATTGCTTCCTTTCAGAGATATGCAGGAAAAAGCTGCATCGCGATTATTTGGAGATAGATAGATCGCAAATGACAGCTATTACGAGTTTTTCGCGTACTCCTCAGTGGAAAGAGATTGACAGTTATCTTTTGAGTGAAGTAATGAACGTTAGGTTACGTATTCTGTGGTTGATAAGAATAAATCTACCATGTTTGATGTATATATTGAACAAATAAAATAAGAGTTAAATAATAAATCTTTCTTTTAGAAAAAAAGAAAGAATTACATAAATAAAAACAGTAGTCTTACAATTAGACTTACAGATTTGGTAAGCAGTTAGTAAGCTAGTTATTTATAGGGTGTAATTAGTACTGCACTTCTTTAATCATGGATAATGCTTCATGAAAAGAATGTGACTGAGGTATTATGAAAACGAATATTAGTATTCATAACTTCAATAAAAATAATGCAAAAGAATGTATATTTTGCAGAGTGTTTAAATCTTGTGAAATAAGGTGTATATTTCATGTTGAATTTTTAAAGTGTATATATATACAGTTAGGGTATCATATTGAAATTATCGTTAGTATTATATAATGTGTTTTTTTTAATTGATAATCATATGTAAAAGCCATACTGTTATTGTATTCGAAAAATAAGTCAGAAACATGTTTTCATTTAGTTAAATGATTTTTGAACTTATAAATTATTCTAAATTATTATTGCTATGTGTTTCATTGGCTATTAAACTAGATAGGAAACTTTTTGGGAAACAAAAATTGTGTGTGATCCAGTGACATACATCACCAGTCTACAAGGATAAAGAACTGTATAGCCACAATACTACAGGGTTGTACGTATAGCAACCAGGGTGATGAACAGTCCATAATCTACTTTAGTGGTATATTACACAAGGACAATTTGAGTATGACCACATTAATGTGATCCACCGGTGTGACTTTTTTTAACTTTCCTTCCACACTAAGGACAGTTACTATCTTGCAGCAGAGCAGACATACAGGCAGTGTGTAGCTGCGGTTCAGTCCTACATGATCAACGAGTGGTCGCCAGCAACGGATCAGTCGAGAAGCGAAAGGACTTTCTTTCAACAAAGACCGTTGTCTCTCAACCTGGAGTGGTTGGAGTACCGAAAAAATAATTGATAAATATTTTTTTTGCCATAAAAACAAGAGGATATGCTGGAAGTGATATCATATAACTGATATAAACACCCTTGATACCACTTCAGCAGGTTGTTATTTTTTTAATGCCATAAAAAAATACTATTATTTATATATTTTGATTATTATTATTATTATTTTATAAAGTGTGTATGTATATATAGAGCGTGTTCTTATATGTATTTATTTTGATTATTATTATTTTTATTTGATATAAATATACTCATATGTATTTACGCTGTAAAGCCTTAATAAGAGAACGACTGCACAGTTGGAACTTATCTTTAAAGGGGATCTTTTTAGATAGACACGAAGTCTCCAAGCTTAACAAAAGGTTGACATAAAATGCCAAGCTGAATTTACAACTGGACGTAAGATATTTATTGGACCTAATAAAGAAGTCGTAAAAGATGGACCACACGGGCGAGGGAAAGAAGGCCCGGGGTTCCCAGACCCCACGATCACTGCTCCATATTGTTACTACGAGGTGATTTCGTAAGCGAAGAATAAAGTTACAGTCAGATTGGTTTGCTCTCTCAGCGATGATGGTTTAATAAAGAATTGTTCAATGTCTCAACTACGATGGTTAAATAAAGACTTGTGCTATTTCTCAACAATGTTGGTTTTAAAGAGATTTGTTAGCTCTCCCAACTATGATGGTTTAATAAAGATGAGTTCTATTCCGAAATAGGAATAGTTAAACCCAGATTTCCTAAGTGTTCCAACGGTGATTTTAACGATGAATACGAGTTATTCGGGTCGTGTTTTCCCGCTAAGGGACGGCCCTAAGAACGGCAGTTCTTGGACCTTTGATACATCACCTGTTTAAATAAATTAGTGAACTTTACCTGGAGTGTAAAAGAAAAACACTCAATGAGCAACGGATATAAGTGTGACCTACAGCTATGAGTAAGCCTCTACTATATTGTGCAGAAGGTATGTGTTATTCAATATTTTTGTATTCCCATTGTTTTAATAATCTATGTTGTACTAGGGATGTACAATTTATGGTAACCAGCAATTAATTAATCTTTGTAATAATAATTTAAAAGGTAAACTTAATGCAAATACTAATTCAATTTCGTTCTTTGGAACGCTGGTGTCTTGTGACACAATTCTATTTTGTTTTTGTACATATGTAAATTAACTGTAAATAACTTTCTGTTTATTGTTAAATTTTGGCTATGTTTTTAATACAACACGAGTCCATTGTTTTACTTTAATGTAAGTTTTATTTCAGATGATAAACTTCTTTAGTATGTTATTTATGCGTAGTTTTGATAGGTTTTGTTTAGATATAACTGCGCGGTCTACACGCTATTTCTTCACTAAAATTACACAACGCAGCTTGGGGAAGTTTTTGAGATGTGTTTCCTCCCTCCTCAATTTAAGATAATTATGGTTAGGCTAATTATCAGAAGTAGCCAGGACCACTATTCAATTATTACGATCACAAATGTTTGTTTATAAATTATAATATTTTTTTAAATACCCACTATAATATTCAGGTACAGTAATTTAGGAGTAGTTAACCTACAATTACTAGGGTAATTAATGCACATTATCCATTATCTTTTCCCCCACCTTCACGATTGGGGTTTACCCTGTCCCCAAACCGATGTATGTTTGGGTAGTTAAGTCGGTGTCGGTATATGGACCTAGATCTGCCCAGCAGAATGGTTAGAATTGAAATAAATAGTGTATTAAAATCTGATGCAACTTTCAAGTGTAAAAACAAAACGAAAGAAATATGTAATATATTTAAAGAAAAAAAATGAATAAATGCCATGTACATTTATAAATTAACTTTTATGAACAGATAAGTAACATTTACTCTTTTTACTTTTACTGGCGTTTTTAAATAATTTTGATTCATCAAATGTACAACACAAATCCTTCTCATTGATTAGAAGATAAACAAAAACATACCGCTATATCGTAGCAATTTAGCACTTTGGCGCTCGCCAGAAAAAAGCGATAAACCTTCTTTATGGCACCCATGCTGTCAAAACGACTAAAATATCTATTTAAACTATATTATGTAAAAAAACATATACTTGACTCACCTTTTCGACATTTTATAGTTTTTGAGAAAAACATTAAAAAAAAATAATGTTGCAAAACGATTCAAAATTTATTAGTAGAAAAGAATAAAATCTGAAGTTTGCCAATGTTTTGCACTGAACCGGAAGCGTCTTCTGGCAGTTCCGGTTGAGTGGGCTTTGTTTATGTTTACAGTGAGAATTCGGTCTATATAAAACTGTAATAGGGATTTTGAAGTGGTTGTGGTCGGCTGCACGGTTGACGGTCTCTGCGGAAAAACGTGGGGGGCGTGTACTGGATAGTAGCTAGGTGTGTTTGTGTTTTCCCGGGTTTTGAGGTTGGTGTTTTCTAGTTTTGTTTTAATTTCTGGTCTCCAACGGGGTAAGTCTTTTGAATTGTTTCTTGATAAGTTGTTTTTTTTCCTGTTTTCCTGGAGTTGTGTTACCTTTTTGAGTCATTGTTGTAAGGTATTTTGCGTTTGTAAAGCGTGTATCTCGCCGGGATGGCGAACTCAGTTATAAATATAGTAGAAGATGGTACTCCGGAAATAGAGTCACAAAGTATTGAAATGTTGGAAACGGATGAAAATAATGTGCAATTTACTGACATCAATCCTAACGTGTCTCGCAATTCAGCTTCGGTTGAAACATTAATACTGATGGCTGCAGAAAATGGTGCAAGGAACTTTAATATTTTCATAAAGAGTGTTGAGTCTAAGAACGTTCCTAAAAGGGACCCACGTGCCGTTCAAATAGAATTACAAGCAAAAACTGTTCAATTCAAAAAGATTGAAAATGTGAAGTTTACTCGCACGGGTACATTTATAGTGAGCACGAAAAACCCAGAGTGTGCAGTTGATATAGCTAATATAACCACCTTTCTCGGAGTTAAAGTTTCGACTAGAGTGAGTTGGAAGAATATTTGTAATAGCCCAGGTAGCACAGCAATATCGGCCAATATCGGGAACAGCGATTTCGCAATATCGGCCAATATCGGTATACCGATATTGGCCGATATTGCATGGCAAACTTTTTTTCCAATATTGGCCTATATTGGCACCCAATACCGACCGATATCGGGACCCAATACCGGCCGATATCGGCAAACGCCGGACCGGCCGATATCGGGACCCAATACCGGCCGATATCGGTGAGCGCCGGACCGGCCAATATCGGGACCCAATACCGGCCGATATTGGTTAAAACTGGATTCGACACTATAAAATAGCAAACCTTTCTTTTTTCAATATAGAGAGATATTGATTACCTGTCTTGACATAGTATTGGTAATAAATATCTCTTTATATTAGTGAAAAAAAAGTTTGCCATTTTATATTGATGAATCCAGGTTTGAAAACATATGCATATAAATATATATTTTTTAACTATTTCAATTTTTTTTTTTTTTTTTTTTTTTTGCTATTATAGAAATATATTGTTTATATGTTAAATCATAGCTAAGTTCACTGCCATGATAATGTAAAAAATATTTAAAAGGAAAATTTTTCATGATTATGTTGAAAGTGATTGCTCTGAAATAACCCAAAAATTTTGGGGATTTGTTTTTCTTTTATTAAAAAGGTATCTTTTTACGAAAATTCAAATACCATTAATAAAATAATTTATTCAAATATTTTATACATTCTGATGTTTTTTTAATTTTTCCTTTTCATGTTCAGTGTTGTACGTAAAAATATTATGTGTAAAATTAATAATTAAATTATACTTCTCTCATTAAAAATGTCATATGCAAAATTATATCTATAATACGAATTTATGGAAATGGTAAAGTTGAAAAGTGTTATATTGTATTATTTAAATAAAATAACTTTTATTACCATATAAGCAATTTTGATAATTTTTTTTTTCATATAATCAATAAAAATATTCAACATATTAAAATTAAAAAAAATATTTAACTGAAATGATTTATTCATTTCTGCCTTTACCATAAATATAGATGTTCAAATTTGTTTAACTGTATTGATGTATAAAGTTTGCAAGGAAAAAAAAACTAGTAAAAGTTAGTCAAAAACAATTTATGTTAAGGGGACACAGTAACCTTTAAACTACTTTTTCAATTTTGAATAATACTGTAATATCTGTAGTGACATTATATTTAATACTATAAAGCAAATTAAATTTCATGTAATTTCAAAAAAAAAAAAATTAAATCCCAACTTTTTAAATATCAACATTTTCATTTCAAATTTTTTTCCCCACATTCCTTAGATTATACTACATACAACTGTGCCATGGATTTTTAGATGTATGGGATATTACATTTAATATAAATCCTAAGAGATATGAGAAGACTATAAGAAACCTAGGTTTCTTCTATTTAATATGCCGGTAAATATTTCCCTGGCTGACATTGGGCAATAACTGTCTACGGAAAATAATCTTCAAATTTTGGAACTACGAAGATTTATAAGGCGTGAGAGCACAAATGACGTTTCTCCCGTCTTAATCACGGTTCTTTGCACCTATATCCCTCCTGAAGTTAGGATTTGGCTCTCAATACAGAGAGTGCGCCAATTTATAGACAAGCCCAGGCAGTGTAAGACATGATTTAAATATAACCACTCCCAACAAAAATGTAGTTCTGATCAGTTGTGTGTGAATTGCAGTCTCCACCACACTGGTCCCTGTACAAACCCAGTTAAATGTGCTAATTGCGGGTCTGAACACAGATCAGACTATAATCAATGCTCAGCTCGGCTTAAAGAGGCTGAACTGTTAGAATTTAAATGTAGAAACTTACTAACTTCTGTTGAAGCACGTCGGAAATTTACGCATAAATCCGAACAAAAATCCTACGCGACTATTACTCGTAAACAGACATCTGATCTGGATCAGTTACAAAAAATATTTGAAGCCCGTACAAAAACGATGTTAAAAATCGATCATATCTCCAGTCACTCGGAGAAAGTTGTTGAAGCAATAGCCTCTCTAAGCAGCACTATTATGAATTGTCTTGCAAAAATAAGCGACACGTCGCCTGAAAGGCGTAATCGTCCTAACAAGCATGCGAGGACTCAAGGACATATGACGTAGAAAAAAAAAGAAAGAAAAAAACAATTGTATTTTGGTGTTTTTATTGTTTGGCCTGCTCTTTGATTGTTCTCTGTTAGGGGCAGTTTGTTTTTGTTGTCAGGTTTTTGCTATTTTTGTATCACCTGCTGCGCCTGTTTTGTCATTGTTTCTGTTTTGCTGTTTTTGATGGGTATAACTATTCTACAATGGAATTGCCGCAGTCTGTTAAACAAGCTCCCCTGGTTCTATTTTCCCTCCCCTTCTCTACGGTTGACATCCTGGTCCTTCAGGAGACCTTCCTTACCCCTGAAAAGTCTGTAGATATTCCCGGGAAGATAATTTATCGTCTGGATAGAATGGGTCGCCCGGGGTGGTGGCCTGATGATTGCGATTAAGGCGGCATGGTCTTCTAATCTTCTTAACTTTGGTTCCCTCACCTTCTCAAATGAGGTTTTGGGCATTCAGGTGTTTTTTGGTAACATGTCTCTTAATATCATCATTCATTACTCCTTATCGGGCTCAGTGGTCGAGGATTTAACCAAAGTGACGCAGCATATCTCTGGGCCTTCTCTCGTACTAGGTGACTTTAACCTTCATCATCGCCTGTGGGGTTCCCTGGTGTCCTCGCGCGACGGTGAAGCTTTCATTGACTGGATGGCAAACAGTTCGTTCTGTATGATGAATATAGGTACTCCTACCCATGTCTCCCCAAGTGGCTTTGTTCCTTGATAGATATGTCTATCTGTTCATTGGATATTTACTCGAAGACCACCATACAGGTGGATGAGGACCTCTTTGACAGTGACCACTTCCCAATCATCATATCTGCGGATATTAGCACAGGCTCCCATAATAGGCCCGTTCTTTATAAATGGCCAAATATCTGTCGGGAGATTGATAACAAGCTTCCTTCAGTCTCTAATTTAAACTATGACTCATTCTGTCAGGTGGTTCAGAGAGCGATGGAGAAGCATAGCACCGCCCATATAAAGTCACAGAAGACAATCCCGGCCTGGTGGAACTCCCGTTGCAGTAATCTACGCAAGCAAAAATTATTTTTTCTGCAGAAAGCTCGTACCCTGGCCTCCAGTGAGTATTGGGTTAAATTCAAAAGGACCTCTGCCAAGCTCCGCCAAGTGATCAAGGAGTCTAAACAACACTTTTGGGATTCGGTCTGTAGAGACGCAAAAGACCCCAGATTATTGCACAAAGTCTTCCGGAAAATCTCCAGTAGGTCTAGCTCCCTGATTGATGCTCACCTTACCCTTCAAGTTGATGGTATGTCCTGTTCTGAAGCGGCGTCTCAGGCAGAATTATTTGCTGACTATTTTGGCGAGGATTGTGTTCATGAACCAATCCCTTTAACTTATGGCTCTGATAGTGAGTCCAACCTCAATAGCCCGTTCTCTCTTGTTGAGCTCGAAGACGCCATCCGCCGTACCAAATCCACCTCCCCGGGAGAGGATAAGATCAGCGCTGCCCTGTTTAAAGGCTTGGGTGACCGGTCCTTGAACAGCCTGCTTTGCATGTATAATGATATTTGGCTTACGGGCGACATTCCTCCTGACTGGACTTCTGCTGTTATCCTACCTATCCTTGGCCCCACCAGTGGCTGAGAGGTTCTGCTCTCGAAGCTGGTAGACGGGAGGTGCTGGGTTCGATCCCAGTCGCGCCCGTCGGCCTAATCGTTCGGAGTTTTCGTGGTTTTCTTCGAACCTTGGATTTCCAAGCGTTAATACGGGTTAGGTTCCCTTAGAAAGACCCCCACGAAGGGCACTCCCCCCCTGGGCCTATATCCCTCGTGCAGATAATTGGCCGTCATAAATACAACCAACCAACCTACCTATCCTTAAGCCAGGCAAATCAAAGAAACTTGTTGCTTCCTACCGGCCTATTGCACTGACTGCAGTTGCTTGCAAGATTTGCGAGAGGATGATCGCCAACCGGATTAATCGTTATTTGTTAGAAAATAAAATTCTTGACAGCTGGCATTTTGGGTTCCAGCCGTTTCGGGATAGCCATGCTACCTTAATCAGGCTTAATCAAGACATTGTGAAAGCCCGGAGAGAGAAGAAGTACATTCTTGGCATCTCCCTTGATGTCCAGGCCACCTATGACTCAGTGTACATTGACGGTCTAATATACAAATGTTCTCAAATCGGCATTACTGGGAGAATTCTTCGGTGGCTCCATCATTTCCTCTCAGGGAGGTCCATTAAGGTCCGCTGGAGAAACGTCACGTTGACATCTAGAGGTATTGGTAAAGGCGTCCCGCAGGGGGCGGTCCTTAGTCCAACTCTTTTTACCATTTATATGTCTGATTTCTTTGAGGTCTTAGAGTTACTCGGGGTAAAGTTTTTAATCTACGCGGATGATATATTCATCTACTGTGAGGAAAGTTCCCTGGAAAGCTGCAGAGATAAGTTACATGAAGCGCTCCGGCTTATTTCCCAATGGTGCTCTTATTGGAAGTTATCTGTTAGACCGGACAAGTGCCATGCAATTAACCTGTCGAGACTCCTCTCAGAGTGCGATTTTGAATTCAGCATTAATGGTGGATTAATAGAGTGGTGCTCAGAGCTTAAATTCTTGGGCTTTTACTTTGCTCGCCGTGGTGGCTTTCGGAGACACATAGAGTACCTTCGGAAGATGGCGTTCAGTAAACTTAACATCCTCAAGGCTTTGGCCCACAAACGGTACGGGGCAAGGTCCCATCATCTGCTCACCCTGGCTTTCTCATCGATTCGAAGCGGTATTGAAAACGGGGCAGCGATACTCAACTCGGCATGCAACTCACTTTTTCAAAAGTTGGAGGTCATTCAAACCAGTGCCATCAGAATTGCTTTGGGTCTCCCGTAGTGGACGCCGAACATCATCGTATGAAAGCACGCGGGCGCTATCCCCCATGGCTGATAGAATAGGCTATCTTGCGGTCAAGTTCTGGCTAAAGCACCTGTCACTGGGAAGTTGGTCTCCGCTCTGGGACATCCGGGGAGACGGACTGGATTCGTTGGTTACAGACATTCATTGTGTTTCAGGGTGGCTCGCAAAGCTTGGCAGTACACCAGACCACCTTCTTCGGTTTCAAATTCCTCTTCCCATGAACTTGGAGGCTGTCAGGTTCTGTACTGGGGGTCTCTCTTTCCAAAGCACTGACCTGGATGCGAGCATGATTTCGCAGTATTTTGCTGATTTTATTCCGGATTACTCTAACTCTTAGAACATCATTGGTACGGATGCATCGAAAACGAATTCTTTCACCTCAATAGCAGGTTGCTCCTCAACGAACCATTTTGTTTACAGAGTCCACTCAGTCAACTCAATTTTTACAGCAGAAACCTTGGCGATCGGTACAGCGCTGGACGAGCTGGCCCACCAGCGGATGCATAGCGTCGTTCTTACCGACAGCCTGTCAGTTCTATCTGCTTTACAGGCTGTTAACTCAAAGTCTCCCACAGTCATTATCTGGCTCCATAATAAGATCATTAGAGTTGCAGGGTTTGCCTCGAACATTCACTTCTGTTAGGTTCCGGGGCACCGGGGAATCCCTTTAAATGAGAAAGCTGACAGCCTTGCTAAAGGAGCGACCTTTTCTGATGTTTTGATCGATTGGATTTCTCCTGAGGATATCAGCCATGCTTACAAGCAGGATGTGTGGGGATGTTTCAATCAGTTATACAGCAATAGTAAATACAGTATCTCACATGGTGACATTCCTTCTATTAGGAATTCTTCTGTATGGGCTCGGAACAGAAGGGAAGATATCTTGATTACCTTTCTTCTTTGTCGGATGCTGATTACCCCTGGTATGCTGGCGAGGTTCAACCTGCTTGATGATGGTAGGTGTAGTACATGTGGTGTCACGGACTCTCTGGATCACATTCTGTTTACATGCTCCAAGTATCACTCTCATCGCAGGCGTTGCTGGGATAACAGTGTTTTGAATAGTGAGTGTTTTAGTTCTTTTGGATGGTTTGTGAGCAAGTTTGCTTCGTCTAATAAGTTTCGTATGGCTACGATGAAGTATCTTTTTAGATCGATCGTTTTTAGCTGGTCTATGTACTTCCCTGGTGGGGTTTTCTTTTTCTTTTTGTGGTTGTTCTTTTGTGGATCATTCGAGGCTACAGCCGTGCAGCTTTAGGCCTCAACCCTCCCCCCCCCCCCTTCAAGTTCAAGTTGTAATAGTATGTTTTAATAACTGCACGAACAGGAACGATATTTACCATAATTTCACGTGCAGTAATGCTTTAAAAGGACTAAAAAATTAAATCCCACAAATGTTTAACGCTGTTTAATGAGAAATGTCCATAGACTTCTCATTATAGCGTCTAGAATACCTAGTGTGGAAATATGCCATCCAAACAGTGCTAAAAATTTGTATCCCTTAAATGTGCGACGATACTGCTAAAATCCGAAGTGTATATTGCAGAGACATCTTCGGGATTTTCGTATTACTAGTATTACATTGTATAGACTAGCAATTTCTTGCAGTTGTAGAAAATACCCTGCAGTTGTTGCTGCGATCTGCATATTGCACCAGCATCATTGCACATTTAAGGAATACAATAATTTAGCGTTTTTTTAAGTATTACAGGGTTAGCTGATTTCCACACTGGGTATTCTAGTCGCTATACTTCTCATATAACTGGACTCAGAAATTGCAACCCTTTCTCGAAGCCGGGATCACTGCCTTCCGTCACGTGATGCTGGGCAGAGAAAACGCGCCAAACCGGTTTTTCTCCTGCCAAATCACCTCAGAATTTTCCTCCGGTTCCCGCTGAAACTTTCTCGCGTCGGCGTTTCTCACGCATTAATCAAATCCGACAGTTGCCAATAAGGAGATCACCGCCAAACAAGACAACCTTTTGGCGATGAAAGCGGAAACATGATAGCTTCAAGTTTTGACCGACAGAACAATGGGATTCGGCCTCTACTTCTTATCTTTACTCTGAGGGAATGTCGATCACAACAACACTACCAGATGTCGCTGCGATCAACATTTTTCGTTCAGCATCGTTCAATATTTATGGGATACAATCTTTTAGCACTTTTTTCACGAACCGGAATATCGCTCCGGTATATTTCGATCTCTGAAATAATACACTAATTTCTAAAGATTATACTTCCATTCCATATTTCTTCGCGGTGCGATAGTCCGTGATACCAATGCTCAACGTTTTAAAATGGCCTTACTTTTAGTTTCGGTCAGGGTACAGCGTCTAGAATACCTAGTGTGGAAATATGCTATCCAAACAACGCTAAAAATTTGTATCCCTTAAATGTGCGACGATACTGCTAAAATTCCAAGTATCAATCGCAGCGACATCTGCGGGATTTTCGTATTACTACTATTACATTGTATAGACTAGCACTATTTTGTAGTTGTAGAAAATATCCTGCTGATGTCGCTGCGATCTGTATATTTCAGCAGCATCGTTGCACACTTAAGGAATACAATATTTTAGCACTTTTTAAGTATTACAGGGATAGCCAATTTCCACACTATATATTCTAGGCGCTATAGTCAGGGCGATCTCCTATTTTAAATAGCCTTTTAAGAAGCGAAAGAAATGCTGAATATCTTAAAAAATAAATGCATGCTGTGAAGAAAAATGGTTATAATGAAATTGCTTCTTGTTCGACTTTCTTAAAGTTTTAAATAAAAAGAAATAAAAAATTGAATACTTTTGCAAAAGCAGGGATAGAAAAGGAGTCTATTCACTTTAACGCCATCTATGGAGGAAATCCTATATAGTAAAAATTAAACAGTACTTTTTTCCCCATCCTTCTATATTAATCTTTGTTTCTCCAGTACAATTGACAGCAGAACAAAAATTTAAGTGCTCATAAAAGGAATCACTCAAAAAACTTCAAAGAAAGCAGATTTCCATTTGTTTGTTTTTCCGCGGACTTTCCAGATTTTCATTAAACTCCATGAAAAAGCCATCCTCGTCCACCTTCCATATTTTAAAAGTTATTAAAAACATGACGGTTACAGTTTTTAATAATAAATTTTTGTCAATTTAACTTCTGTAAAATCTCGTTTAAAGTGGAATAGCTCGAGATTATTATCATTAAGAAAGAAATAAAGCATAAATGTAGAAGAAACAATCATTCTGATAGATATATGTTATAAGAACGCTATAATTTTAATGTTTAACCACTTATGTTAATAATAATTGCTGATGAACTTGCATTGTTAAATTCAAGACATTCTCAGTATTGAAATTTTATTGAAAAGTAACATTGAAGCTTAAAAAATGTCTGCCGACAAGCTGTATCCATGTATGTATTTTTGACAGTATCTTCTGACACACGTAATTTTTTAATTCACTGTTTTCTAGCAATCATTTGTCATTGTTTTTTTTTTCATTTATATTATATCCGCGATTTGGCATGTTTAAATTTTTAAAATGATTGCTTGAATCTGAAAGGTTTAAAAAGAAAAAATGAAGTGCATTTTGAAAATTGTGTGTTTGTATCACCTGAAAAGAAATTATTCATTTTTGTAAATATTTAACGATATGTAATATTTTGATTTCAAATATTGTAACTATTCTTAAGTTGTTTGTTACATATCAATACTTGAAAGTTTAATGAATGTTTGAATTAAAATGTTGTGTTGTATTTCGGCAGGTTTTTTTTAGACAAATTGAATTTTGAAAAATTTGATCAAAATGAGTTAAAATGTCATGAGTGTGTGCTTATAATCTGGATTATTTAAAAATAATCTTTTAGTATTGTGCAGTTTTGTCATTGCAGATCTGCATCGCTTGTTTTGATAACTACGTTGTTGCCTTTTAAAAAATGAATATGACTGACCGAAAAGATATTTTTTTTCAAATATATTTGTGAATATTCCGATTTTTTTTTGTCATTTTTTTTTTCAATTGTAGATTAACTATTAGGCTATTTATGTGAAATAATACGCTAGTACTATGTTACATTATTGAGGCTTAATAATTGATTTCTAGTAGTATTGCTTTCAGATGTCATTTGCTTATTTGAAATTTACTATATTTCCTAGCTATGGACATTAAAATAACTATTTTAAACTATGCAGTGTTGTTGTTTTTTAATTTAATTTTTATGTCAGGACAATTAATTCATTGCTACTTTATATATTTTCATTATTTATTTAAATATTTGTTTAGAATTCTAAATGAAGATGCTGTTCTTTTATAAAACAATGTTAATAAAACATATATGAACGTCTGTTTTTCTGTCTATATACTATACTACCTATTTAAGACATTTCCATTTGTGTACTTAAATTGTTAATTTATTTCATTCAACGTTCTTTCCGGAACAACTTTTATTCTGTAAAGTCAGTCTTTATATCTGTAAAGTAAAATATATATTACACATTAGTAAATATGTAAAATTTCAAGAAATTTTGATAATAATAAAAAAAAAAACCCTTTTTTTTTTTTCCAAAGAAATTGATTTCTCAGTTATGATTTATTTCTTAGTTATATTTTCTTTGAAAATATAAAATAATAAACATTTCAAATTTATAGTACATTTCTTTTACTTTAGATGAATGTATTATATAAAAAAATATTGAATTTTACTATGAAAAATTTCAGCTTTGTAATTTCCACATTGGCTTTCCCTTGTTAATTTAACATTATGGCTTATATCATACAATCATTAAAATGACGATTTCAACTGTATTTTTCATTTTAAATTGCCATCAAAATTATTTTTGAAAATATAAAACAAGAAACAAATCCAAAACATAATAGTATCCAAAAATTGGCACCTCTCTAGCCCCTCAGTCAAATTATGCCCTTACTATCTGTTGTATTAAAAAATTTGCTTGCATTGTAAAAACTGACTCGTAGTTGTCTTGAAAATTGCCCTGCTTTTTAAATATTAAAATTGCCTTTAAAAATAAAAATGTGCAATACATTTTTTATTGCACATCTCATTTTTGCATGTTCTTTAACTGGGGTAGATGTGCCAGTAATGGGCACCCTTAAGGAATTTCTTTTAAAATTATTTTTTTATTAATAGTTATATTTATTATATTCAAGTTTTTTGAATATTATATTAAACTATCAACAATATAACAGAAATATATCAAAAGCCCAGTAATTGACACCCCATAAAAAGTTATAAATACCATTTTTTATGACTGTATTTAGAACCAGAATTTAATGAATGATAATTAATGAAACAAAATAATCATTTTCAAATAAATTTAACAATTAGGATATATCATTAACAAAATATTTGTGATAATCATTTACTGTATCAATTATTGTAATTATCAGAAGATCGATGTTTTAATTATTTTAGATAGTTTATAACACTAAATATCAGGCAATTAGAGATTAGAGCTATCAAATTATTGAAACTCTGGGGGATTAAAAAGGTAATTAAAAAGAGAAGTTTGAGAATATTAGTGTTTAGTTTTGTCTCGCTATTTTTAACAATTAATCTTCCAGGGACTACTTGATCTGTCATTCATAATAATTACAAATATGAAAGAAATGATATTGTGAGTTGAATATTTTATAAATTAAATAATTTCAAAATAAAACTATAGAACTGATGTTTGAGGCCGCTGATCTTCAGATTTACTAGTTTCATGAATATTACCTATAACTTTCATTTATATACAGGTGGTTATCAAAATAATGGAAACATTTGTGAATGAAAGGGACATTTAAGAATTCCCTTCGTAAGCATTAAAATATAATCTTAGCTACCAGATTTTTTTAATATAAAAAGTACATGTATTAGGCAGTATGAGAGAGCTCTAGAAGAGTTGTCTACGTTTTGATTTTTTTTTGTCAGAAGCGTAAAATGTCAGACCTCACAGATTTTCAAAGAGGCCAAATTGTAGGAGCCCGACTAGCTGGAGCAACGGTGACCGAAACATCCCAGCTTATAGGCGTTTCTAGAGGTACGGTGTCTAAAATCATGACAGCATACACACAGCGCGGAAAGACAAGCTCAGCAAAGCAAAATTGTGGACGGAAAGAGAAGCTGAGTGAAAGAGACCGACGGGTATTGAAGCGGATTGTAAAGTCTAAAAAGAAAACAACTGCAGCCAAAGTGACCGCAGAGCTCAATCAGCATCTGGATTATCCAGTGTCAACAATTACAGTTCGGAGATACCTTCATAAAGAGAACATTTACGGCAGAACAGCAATTCCCAAGCCACTTGTCACAGATTCTAATGCCAAACGTCGTGTAGAGTGGTGCCACAACCACAAAACCTGGTCGATTGATAAGTGGAAGACTGTTATATGGTCAGACGAATCATCTTTCACATTGTTCCCCACAACAGGACGGGTACATGTCTGGAGAACACCTGCACAAGCGTTTGATCCTGGTTGCCTCCGTCCAACTGTCAAGCATGCAGGTGGATCGGTCATGGTATGGGCAGCCGTGTCATGGTTTTCTGCTGATCCAATCGTAACCCTGAAAGGAAGGATCACTGGGGAGAAGTATAGAGAAGTTTTAGCTGACCAGGTCCATCCCATGATGCAAATTTTGTTTCCTGCAGGAGATGGAATTTTCCAGGATGATAATGCCCCTATTCATGCAGCCAGAGTTGTCCAATCATGGTTTGATGAACATGAGGATGAGGCGGAACATCTACCTTGTCCCGCACAGTCCCCAGACCTCAACATAATCGAACCGTTGTGGTCTATTTTAGAGCTTTCAATCCGGAATCGATATCCTCCACCGGCATCTCTCACGGAACTTTCACAATATCTCCATCAAGAATGGTACAATATTCCTCTAAACACTATTCAGAATTTGTATGATTCGATTCCCAGGCGAATCCAAGCTGTATTACATGCCAAAGGCGGTCCTACACCATATTAATAAAAAATTCCTTCAAAATCTAGGGCGTTTCCATTATTTTGATAACCACCTGTATATATATTTGTGTGTGTGTGCGTGTCAGAGGTGAATAAGGAAACATTTGACAGAAAATAGATTTTTAATAGCTTCGGTAACTTAATTGTTTTTATTTAAACAGAGAGGGATTAAGCCCTATGAGCCCCTCTTTGATTGTGCTCTTAAACAATATTTTCTGCTTTCTGGCTGGTTTGATTGCCAGATTATAAAATATGCAAGATAGATATAGTACATTAAAATATATATATACGGGTGATTTTTCAAATGTATTGCCATATTAAGTGTAACATAATTTGAAAAAAATTTTTAGATTAAATATAAAAACTTATCCAGATATGAGTTCCTTATAGTTTGCAGCATTCTAAGCAGGTGATTATTTGTGAGTTTTTTTATTTATATTTCAGAAATTTCACAAAATGTCTTGCCAAGTCGCTGTTTTTCTCATAAGTGTGACCTTTATACAAAATATTCTGTCAATATTTTGTAGGAATAATTAATTTAAAAAATTTGGTTAAGGTTATCTTACATACTCGGTAATAAATGAAAATTGTATTAATATTTATTTATTTTATAAATTTAAAGCATTTAAATAGTTGTTTGTCATGAGTGTTATTTTGTTTCTTAAACAAAGGGTATAACTTTTAATAAAAAATTAATTGTTTTCATTGTAGTTACAATAAAGAATTAGAAAGTTCTAATAAGCAGAACAATTTATTTAAGTGAACTAACAAGTGTATTAATACAAATCTGATTTTTAGATATGGTAACATTCTTGAGACAAACAACCTTTTTGTAACCATATAAAAAAAAATAAAGCCACTGTATAAAAAGAGATCAACATTGAAAATTTATTACAACATTATCTATTTTGCTATATTCAAAAATATAATAGAGCATCATCATTCACTTTTTAATGAGTTTTGTTCAAAAACATCTATCTCTTGATCAAACTTATAGAAAATGCGATCTCCTTTCATTTTTAGAGTAGGCTCTGGAAGTATAGAAATAATTTGTTCAAACTGTACATAAGCAACATCATTTTCATTCAATTTGAATAAAGTGTTATCTTCTGCAGAAATATTTAGAAACACCACTATAATTTCTCAGTCTTCATGAACTGACATACCCCAACGTATCTGAATTTTGTTTTCTTTCGGGGTCCGCTCACAAACTCAACAAGGACAAATGTGCCACTTTTGATTTCTATTGTAGAAGGAATCTTTCCTTCATTGCTGTTCTGTACATTTTCAATCTTATTGTCTTTTTCTACAAAATCAAGTGAGTTTTCACTTATTTCACTTCCTGAACTACTGTATATTTGTTCTTTTACTGATCTGCCATTCAGATTTTGTGAAAGAAAGTTTACCTCTTTCCATCCAAGATGACACTGACACAAATTTCCTTTTCTCAAATCATTTTGTATGCAGAAGCAGGAATTTTGGCCGATGCAAGATTTTTCCTCGTTTTTTAGTCACAATTTGGTGAATGCTGTATTCCAATAATAGTTTTTAACTTTTTGTGTATCAAACTAGAAATCCCATCAATTTGGTTTTGAGACACATAATACAGACTCACTTCTGATTCTGAATCTTTCTTTAAAAAAAAAAAAAAAGATTTTACATCTGGAATATCACCTCCATAGGCCACATAATCATTAGCTTTTCTCTTAAGGCTCTCCCCCCCCCCACGTCGTCTGCAGCTCCCTTTCCATGAGATGCCTCAAAATATGACCAAGTGCCAGACATAAATGAAAAATCAAACAAAAGAGTAGAAAATAGAAAAATGTTTTTCTTTTGGCGATACTGAGAAGATTCTGAAAAAAAATGAAAGATTTTGATTCCTGGGAACCTTTCTTTTATCAACTCAAAAATAGGGTTTAGATTAGGGCTGGGCGATGTCTAAAATGAAATATCATGATAAATCGTCAGTTTTATATCACGATATTCCGATATATCGATATTGCGATATATGAACAAAAAATATATGTACATTTATAATATATGTATAACTTCAATATACATTATATATTTTGTTAAAGATTAAAATTTAAAAAATATATATCATTCTCAAATAGATTAATAAAAAACTATGTATAAATAAGCAAATATAAATAAATTCTAAAAGAAACTAGTAGGATGTGTCAATGGCAACAATTTCTTCTATTAGAAATACTTCAAAATTCGCTGTCACACAGGCAAAATTAAATAACAATCTATGCCCATCATGAATATTCTAAAGATTTAGGTGCACTAAATTGTATGCATTTAAAAGGAAATATAAGCATCGCATCTTTCAAACAAATCATTGAATTTCAGCACCAATCTTATTAGATGTCTGTAACCAAAATTCCTAATCTAAAACTCATAAAAGCAACACCTGTTGGACAGTATACACCCAAGCCTAAAAAGGATCTACTTATGTGAAACCGTAACAGAATAAGGTGTTTCATTAAAATTCATGCATTAGTTTTTGAGATACAGATATCGCTAAAATTGTGGTAAATGCAGCATAGCAGTGCCACCTATTCGACGATTAACACTAAAACTTAATCAGCAACAAGTTATATCAATGTCTGTCTGAATTTGAAATGTTATGAAAATACGTGCGATAATTCTTGAGAAAAAGCTATAGCGGAAATTGCGGAAATATACAGCATAATAGCGCCACTTATGGGCTATAAACACTAAACACTAATCAGTAAAATTTATGTCTAAGTCTTACTGAATCTGAAGTTTGATAAATATCAGCGCATTAGTTCTTCAGACAGAGCTATTGCGAAAATCGTGAAAACTCAGCATAGTAGTGCCGCCTGTTGGACCATTTACACCAAGAACTAATCAGCACCAATTTACAAGGTATAACTGAATTTGAAATTTGACAAAAATCCGTGCATTAGTTTTTGAGATAGAGCGCCGAGATAGAGTTATTGCGGATATTGTAAAAAATGCACCTACCTGTCAAGTAATTTACACTAATTTATAACGAGATATAAAAGAATCTAAAATTTTGTTAAATTCTGTGCATTAGTTCTTGAGATAGAGCGCCTACAAAATTTGTGTTACAAAGAGACAGACAAACGTTTTTTAAAAATAGTCAAATTGTGTTCAAGACTTTCTAAACATATAAATCGGTTGAAACCCGGATGACAAAATTTTCATGAATCCAATACTTTCTTCTTGTAAAGATAGTAGAAAGTAAAAGAACTAAAAAAAAGCGTTAACAGAGAGAGAAAAATGATAGTTTGGTTAAAGTCAATTTTTGAATTGTTTATATTTTATAATTGTTGAATAATATTTATATTGCTGTTGTGCTTAAAATTGTCTTACTATGCGTCGGCGTCCCCGACAAAAACTCTTAGTTTATTTCCTTTTTATATTCTCCAGTTTTTTCTTTTTTTAAAGAGAAAATAAAACTGCGTGATCTGCGAATCATAATCAAATGTGTTTAAACATTTACCTTCCCTTGATTTCGTTCTTCCATCGTCCATGTATGCTGTGTGCATGAAGTGCAATAATTAGCCCTTTGGACTCCGGCGCCTTTTACACAAATTTTATTCGGTCGGCACCACTTTTATAAAAGAAGTTTCCTTCAAGTACACAATTTCAAAAATGCTAAGATTAAATAAGGAAATTTTATTATCCTTTATTACAGGTGCCAAAAACAAATTTTGAAAGGAAAGATGGTGTCGCTGCAGCGGCGTGCAAAGAGTTAAATAACTTTATGCAATAGCGGATAAGGATTTTAATGAGTTACTGTCCCTTTCAACTAATTTCTTGCTATTACATTTAAAAAATCTGTGAATGTGCCAGAAATTTTTGCTTGAAATAATACTTTTTTTGAGAACAGCCCTAAGAAGTTAAACTTAAAAATTCTGAATTAAAAAAAAATATTTTTTTCATAGCCTTTAAGACTATTTATTATGCTTGTTCTATCGGGGAACTTAGATGAGGATCTCCTGCGTTTCGACAAATGTCCGCTAAATGAAGAAAAAAAAAAAAATCCCTGCCGGCCTGGCCTACAGTCGGAGGTAGATTTCGAAGTTGAGTATACTAATTTCACAAACAAAAACCAAATCATCATTAGAGATAAACCCACTTTAACAATTTTATCTGGCCGCTTTTGACGAGTTTTTGTTTCATTTTTATATAATAACTGGTTTTATCAGAATCATGTTAGGGCGGTATTCAAAAAAATACTTTTCCATGCTCAACAACTCGAAATTTTCTGGCATAACTCCAGATTAATTTTTAATAGGAAAAGCATGAAACTTGTTACATGATTTTTGAAGAGATTTATAAGCGACCTGTGTTTTTAATTTTCGTTCAATTAATTAAAACTTGATATATAAACAATTATTTTCTCAGTAAGACAATATTTTTCGTTTCCAACACAATCGCTTCGGGAAATTCCGTTCAAAATGCCCACTTTGACATCTTTTTTTGAAATATATTCTGCCTCTGTCAAAAAATCGATCATTACGGTGCGTTATATAGTTTCTGAATAAGCGAATCTACCAATTGGATGCGTTTGAGAGCAAAAATAAATCAGAAAATAAGCAGTTTGGTTTTGAATACTCCCTTAGTACGATGATTTTTCCAACACAATCCGCTTCGGGAAATTCGGTTCAAAAGGCCCACTTTGACAGCATGTTTTAAAATATATTCTGCCTCTATCAAAAAATTGACCATTACAGTACATTATATAGTTTCTGAGTAAGAAAAGGTACCAATTGAAAGCCTTTGAGAGTAAAAATTAATTGTAAAATGAGTCGGAAAATAAGCAGTTTGGATTTGAATACACCCTTACTAAGATGATTTTTTTCTTCAACCGCTATGTATTTTTAATTTGTTTTTGCTGTAAGAATTGGTCCTATCCAAAACTTGTCTATATAGATGTTGTAGACAATATTAAGAAGATATATGATAAATTCATGGGGATTTTATATCTTTTGAATTGATGGAGTTATGGATTTTTTTCTTCTTCAAACGCCCTTTTTGTTTTCGTTTTTAATTTTTTTTGCAGTACGAATTGGTCCTATCAAAAACTTGTGAATATAAAAGTTGTAGATAATGTTAAGGAGATTCATGATAAAATTAATTGGATTTAATATCTTGAGAATTGACAAAGTTATGAAATTTTTTCTCCCAAAAACCCTATTTTTTACGCCCTTTGAGCCCATTTTTAATTTTATCAAAAATCTGTGATACATAAATTTTTGGCCCTATTTTTAGAAGTAATAAAAACTTTAAACTGATTTGATATGTACAAAAATTAAGAAGTTATCGGTTTTCACAAACCCCCTTCTTATTTCCATCCCCTTGGCCTGATTTTGCCCATTAACGAACTTGACCGAGATTTTATGCCCCTTGATTTTATGTATCAGTTTGGAAGAGATTGGTGCAGAATTATGAAAGTTATCGTGTCCAGAAGAAAGTGATGTATTTAGATAGATAGATACATAGATACATACATACATAGATAGATATATAAATTTTTCTACTGAGGGTGGTTTTGGGCTCTAGGGGTCATGATCGGTGTAGAAATTTTTCAGAAATTCCAACATAGGAACGACGCCAATAGGTAGTATTTCATACGAAATCTACCTAAAACTCCCCCCACCGAACAATTTACGTCTCTCCTCTTTTGATTGTCAGTACACAAACTTTAACTGCTTAATTTTCCTGCCCTGTTTGTTATTTTGAATTCTAGTGACATTAAATAAATATTGACATCTAAATATTCTCTCCCACTCCCCACAAACAAACAATGACAAAAACAGTAAATACCAAATACTCACATATGTCAATTTTTAAAAGAAACTACCAGGAGGAAAAAAAAAATGAACTTCAGAGAAGTAAAAATATCTGCATAAAAAAAAAGAACCTGGAATAAACATTAATACATATTGCTATGGAAGTATTATTTCATTTGTCCAATTAAATCCACTGTTGCAAATAAAATGTAATATTTCATTTATTTATCTCCCTGATTCGCATATTGTTCAATAACAACGAACAAATATTCATTCTAAACTGCTGAAATCTAAATACCAGATTGAAAAAAAACTATCATTTGCTGTCGGCAACTGCAAGAGAAAAACCAGCTGTATCATATTTATCTCCCGTCATCTGAACCCTGAAACTATCACTTTTTCCCCTTTTGAAAAACCGTTTAGACTGGTAGAAATCACAGCGTAATACCATGATGGTATCATGCTTATCGGAAACTGAGGGTTCGGTTAATATCACAGTTGAAGCTGGGAGAATCTTGAGGAGTGATCATGGTTTAGGGTGAGACGTATGATGATGACCGAAACCGATTATTCGGTATTTAATGTCATCATGGTTTAGGCAGGGAGAAACTATTTCGTTAGTATCATGATCATCGTAATAACCTGTGGTTTAGAGTGGTAGAATTTTGAGTACTCTAAGTTGAAAAAGCGCCGATTGCAGTTTAATGAAAAAGTATGATAATCATGGTTTGCATCACGATTATGATAATCGCGGTTTACATAACGATTATCATAATCGCGGTTTACACCATGATTATGATAATTGCGGTTTACATCACGATTACGATAATCGTGATGTACTGTTGTATAGGATTTTTTGATATCGTTATCACGATTTATAATTTATATCTATTTTTTCAGTTTTATCAATATATCGCCCAGCCCTAGTTTAGATGTGCCCATATAGCTGCTGGACTATGATCTGGTGAATCAGAGATCGAAGCAAAAGAAATTGTCTTTCCTGTCAAATACAGAACACCCGTATCGTATGAATAGTTGCCTGATTACGTGAGGGAACAAAATGAAAAGATTGCACTTCTCTTGATAATTTGCAGCCATAGTTTTCTGAAAAATCAATCAGAATTGCTGCTTCGTCTGATTTTAAGTTTTCTTTACAATCTCTAAATGCCTTGTTCTGAGCTTTGATGTTAAATGCATGCTTTTTAAACTCTTTCATATTGTTTTGAAAAATATCCCAGAGTTCTCTAATTGTACCAAATACTTCAGTTTTTTCACACACTGTATTTTCTTAATGATTTTTTCACCTCTTTTTATTTTTTAACTATTTTCCATTCTTTCCAACTCACTTTTGCTTCTACATCAACATTTTTACACATAGGTATTATGGTATCTTTGCATTCCAAACACTGGTTGTACATATATTTTGCAGAGCTTTCGTCACATGCTAAAAAAGTACACAAATTGTGAGGATTATCATCATATAAAAGTTTCATTTGTTTCAATTTTTTCACTTTTAATTCTATGTTTTCTACATATAGGCAGGTATGTATCACGATCAATATCAGATTGCTTGAGAACCCAAAACGGCCTGTATCTAGTGAAGGTTGGGTAAGGAACTTTGGCATGGGAATGTTCTTCAAGGAATTTTTTGTACAGGCTTTTTATCAGTGCATTTAAGAAGCGTTTTTGTTTTTTACTTTTCCTTCGAGTTATAGTTTCTTTTAATCCTGCAGTGTTATGGCTAATGTCCTCACGAAGAAAAAATGTTTGAATATGTCATTTATATTTCTTTTCTTTTTCCATCTTTGCAATGACCAATCTTTTTCTGTCTGCAAGGCTTATGGTTCCACTTGTCATAGCTTAAAAACGATAATGCTTCAATAATTTTTGTGAAAAAAGCATTAAGCTAAATATTCGTTTGTCACTTTTCAATGATGTTTTATAATTTTGTCTCATAGATGATATTAAAGTAATTGTGGAATAAAAGAGTACGGGCAACCTTGTTCTTCATTCCATTTTTATTTGCTTTTCCACTATATGTTTCATGTAGAATTTTGACCGTTTTAGATTTAGGTGTGAGTTTTTCATCTGGAGTTCTTAGTATTTTGTCAGTGTCCTTTCATACTGACCTTTCAAAGAGTTTCTTATATTTCTCACTTTTTCGTTTTTTGTCTTTAAGCTGTTGATTAAGATTTTCTATCTTCTTTTTCAACTTTGTAATTTTACGAACACATTTCAAACGGTTGCGAAGAACAGTTCTGTGACCACGTTTTTCATTGCCAGAAGATTGTGAAAAAGAATCTTCTCCCAGAAACAGTGTTTCTACATTCTTTAATGTAGCCTGCTTTTGTTGTCGAGTTCTATTATATTGTCGGCAATCACGTCGCTTCTTCCGCTTCTCTCTTTCACCCATTTCATTTATTTTCTTTCTTTTGGCATTTCTTTCTTTGTGCTTAGCCTTATAAGTCTCTTCACATGCAGCATCAAGCTTCCTTTTCTCTCGATATCTTCACTGTTTCTCTGCTGCTGTTAACTTCCCCCCCCCCCCCAAAAAAAATCTTTTGTAGTCATTGCTTCTCTTAAAAAGAAAGAAAGAAAAAAAACTTTGCAATTATTTAAAAGAAAGCTAAAGAGCTAGGAAAGTTCAAACTATAATTTGTTTAAAATATATAGTCCTTTGAAAATTATTTACCAAGAATTAAAAATTTAATCTTAAATAACACATACAAAACCTATGTGTGCCAACATTAAAATTATGTGTCAGTGTCAATTTTTATATCATTATAAATATCTCTCTATATATAATATGACAATGTATCCCTGAATCATGAACTAATATAATCATAAGTTAAAGCTAATACAATATCTATAATTGTAGATTTACTTATTAATTGGTTGCTTTAAATCATGAGTGTTACTTCTTTTGTCATGAGTGTTACTTTTTCCAAGTAACACTCCTGCACAGTAACACTTATGACATTTGTTAAAGAATTCTTCACTAGAATAAATTCTAACTGTTTTCTTGAAATTTTAGTTAGGCCTATTGATTCCTTAACAAATAATACATTTCCTAATTAGACATTTTTATACTTAAAATAATAATAATAAAAAAATGGGTAACACTCCTGATAGATAATAAAAATACTCACCATGTTGAAATGCACATTCCAATATACAGCAATTAACGAACAAAATTATCCAGTTCAAAACCTGTACACTGTAAAGAAAAACAACATGGCTTCCTTACTACTGTTGCCAACTGCAATATACAAATATTTTGAAAATAAATAACTTACCTGAGGTAACACTCATGATCTGCTTATGAAGACACAAAATATATTTAAATTTTAAGCTAATAGATACATATTTTAGTAAAATTACATATTTGTTTAATTAACACATGTTATTTTATTTATGTTATTTTATTTATGTTTATTCATATATAAAATTTAAAAAATATTTGGAAGCATAAAAAAAGTCTGAAGTTATGCAAGTTTTTTATTCAGGACAAGTAAATTCCCATCACTTGCTAACTAAAGTCCTAAAAAAATACCGCTATTTAACAACTCTGAAAAAATGTAATGAATGCATTGAATTAAGTGTAAAAAGATGCACCACTACATGCTTTTACAGTATCAAAAAAATTAAAATTAGGACATCAAACTGGCAATTGTTTTGAAAATCACCCATATATATATATTGAAATTTTATTAATCATATAAAATAACTTAAAAAAAAGCAGCTATTTATAAAAGTTTTGGTGTTATTACATTTTGGTAAGTATATGGCGACTGTATGTTTCAGTCGCTATTTACCTAGCAGATATCCATGCTTGCAAATTGATGTGAATTTATATCTGTGTAGATTGCAGTAAAAAATTAATAGACTCAGTATAAAACAAACATACAGTTGGCTCTCGTTAATTCGAAATCGGATAAATCGAATCTTCGCTTAATTCGAACTAAACATGAAGTCCCGAAATTTTCAATGGCAGAATAACGTTAAAACTTTTCCTTTATTCGAACTCATTTTCTCTTGACTTCGTTTAATTCGAACTAATGAGAATTCCATTTTTTCATTTTTCCTTACTTTCTCACGGACTTCAGATCCTTGAAATAACTTTCTTTCTTTCATTTTTGCCAGAATTGTTCTGAACTAGTATAATAATTCCATGCATTTGAAATCCGCTTCCTTAGTGTGCCCCGTCTGTCCATCAATGACACATCCACCCCTTCTTCCATTGTGCTTTTCCTAATCCCTTCTGTAGCATTTGACCCAGTGACATTCCAAGAAATTCACTGAGTGGACATCTGTTAAAGATAGGGGAAACCTGTTTTATCACTACATTCTACTTTCACTCTGGGGATCGAATTTTTCAGTCAATGGTTTTACTTACTGCTAAATTGTTTTTTGAGAAAGTAAAAGGTCTTGTTTCTTTAAAATATGGCTCCACGTGGAAGTTATAAATCGTTAACTCTAGAAGTGGAAATTATTAAAAAGGTAGGATGTGGCCAATCTAAGACAGAAATTGCTGCAGAATATGGAATAAAAAAGAGTATGCTGTCTACTTACTTGAAAAATAAAGAATTCATCCTGAAATCATGGGAAAAGGAAAGATTTGCTAAAGGACGAAAACGTATGAGAACAGCAGCCCATGAGGATTTAGAGGAAGCTTTACTGTTATGGACAAAAGATGCATTGGCAAGAAATGTACCTTTGAGTGGACCTATATTGGCAGCTAAAGCAAAAGAACTTGCACTACTCATGGGTATTAAAATTTTCAATTGCAGCGAAGGATGGCTGACACGTTTTAAGCAGCGAAATAACATCGTACACAAAACTGTGTGTGGTGAAAGTGGTGCTGTAGACCTCGCTGCTTGCAATGAATTCTGCGAAAAGCTACCCGAACTTATTTCTACTTATGCAATGAAAGACGTGTTTAATGCCGATGAAACAGGGTTGTTTTATAAACTTCTTCCTAATAAGACTTTAACATTTAAAGGTGAAATGTGCACAAGTGATAAACTTAGAAAAGACAGGATAACTGTGATGGTAGGTGCCAATATGGATGGAAGTGAGAAGTTAAAATTGTTAGTTATTGGTAAATCAACTAATCCATGTTGCTTCAAAGGAGTTAAAACACTGCCTGTTGATTATGTGGCAAATGACAAAACCTGGATGATGCGTGAGATCTGCATCAGTTGGTTAAAAGAACTGGATAAAAAATTTTCTCGTGAAAACAGAAAAATTCTATTGCTGCTAGATAATGTGCAGAGTCATTGTAAACTACCAACACTGAGCTCTATAAAGATTGAATATTTACCCCCTAATACTACAGCACAACTGCAACTGATGGACCAAGGAATAATTCAAAATTTAAAAACTCATTATCGTAAAAGGATTCTAGAACAAATTTTATTTTCGATTGACCTTAAAGAAAGCTACGACATAACATTACTCACAGCCATCAACGATTTATATGCGGCGTGGGATGCTGTACAACCTGAAATAATAGAAAAAGGCTTTCGACATGCCGGATTTATCCATCCATCTAAAAACAGTGGTTATAATGCAAATGACGAAAACGACAGACCTTTTGAAGAAATAGAATTTCCAAACTTTTCTGAAAAGTTCCAATGCGATATTACGTTTGCAGAGTATGTAGCAGCTGACAATAGTTTAGAAGTATCTGGACCCTTAACTGTGGAAGAAATTGTTGAAACAATTCACGAAAAATGCAGTGAGGAGATGGAATCGGATTCTGGTGATTCTGCTACTATGTCCCAAGTGCTTTCCTTACCCACAGAAAAGTCAATTGCACAATCAATTGAGTGTTTGCGTACATTTATCCTGATGCAGCCGTAATCAGACAAAGAACTTAACTGTTTGTTACAAATAGAAAAACTGGCTAAAAAGTCAAAAATGAATAGGACTAAGCAAACAACAATTGATAATTTTTTTCATAGAGATGATAAATAAGTGTAAATAATTTCTTAAATGTTCATCTAATTTCAGGTAAGAAAATTATAGTACAATTGAAATGTAATTTTAAATGCCGTTGTTCTATAGTGTATTATTAATTTTTATGTTTTATTTATATTATTTTAATATTATTAATTATTTTATGTATCTATCTCTTTTAATTTAATATTAAGTCATTCTAACGATAACATCCGAAATTAAAAAAAAAATACTATAACGTTAATTCCTTTGTAATAGTACCCCTTTAAACATGTTTTCTCTCATACTTTCCATAATTCGAACTCTGGATAATTCGAACATTTCTTGTAGTCCCGACGAGTTCGAATTAAGGAGAGCCGACTGTATACTGAAACTTGAAGTTACGTCCAGGGCTTAATTTCAGGGCGGGATGACGGGATTCGCGCCCAAAATTTTTAAATCCCACCCAAAAGAATATCGTGGGCGGGAGGCTCCCGCCCCCAAAAATTTCACAATTTTCTGAAAATATTTTGCATTTTGAAACTACGATCAACTCCTGCGAACGCCTTGCAAATTTCGTGATATTTTCGCGCGACCGATTGACATAATTTGCGAGTTTTTACCGTGAATGATCGTTGAAAAAAACGATTTTTTCACGATTTTTTCCTGCGATCGATAAAAAAATTTCACGATTTTTTTTACGAGATCGATTGACAAGTTTCGCGTTATTTTCCACGACCGATTGGCAAATTCAGGGGTGATTCGGTTACAGATCTTCCGAAAACTTACGGCATCCGATTTGGAAAATTATGAAAAATCGGCCACCAGTCTGAAAATTCGGACATTAAAAAATATAATGGAAAAATATCGCGAATTTCGACAAATGGTCACCAGAAAAATCAATTTCGTCTCAAAGGATCTCAGAAAATATACTTATTTCATCAAAGGATTGCGAATAAGATGCAAAATGTCATTAAAGGATCGCGAACAAAACGCAAATTTTGTCAAAAGATTGCAAAAAAATGCAAATTTCGTCAAAGGATAGAGGGGGAAAAAAGCGAGTTTCGTCGAAGGATCGTGAAAAAATCCCCGGATTTCATCAAAGGATCGCGAAAGAACGCGAGTTTTGTTAAAGGATCACAAAAAACCCGAATTTCATTAAAGGGTCGCGAAAAAACGGGAGTTTCGTCAAAGGATCGCAAAAAAATCCGAATTTCATCAAGATCACGATAAAACGAGAGTTTCATCAAAGGATCGCAGAAAAAACCCGAATTTCATCAAAGGACTGCGAAAAAACGCGAGTTTCATCAAAGGATAGCCGAAAAAACGCGAGCTTTGTCAAAAGATCGGGGGAAAACGCGAATTTCACCAAAGGATCGTGAATTAAACGCAAATTTCACAAAAGGATCGTGAATTAAACGCAAATTTCACAAAAGGATCGTGAATTAAACGCAAATTTCACAAAAGGATCGTGAATTAAACGCAAATTTCACCAAAAGATCGCAAAAAAACGCGAATTTCTTCAAAGGATCACTAATAAAATGCACATTTCACCAAAAAATCGCGAAAAAAATGCGAATTTCGTCAAAGGATCACTGAAAAAAATGCAAATTTAGAAGGGCCTCTGAAAAACGTGAATTTCATCAAAAGATCGCAAAAAAACGCGACTTTCGTCAAAGGATCACGAAAAAATGCGAGTTTCACCAAAGGATCGCGAGAAAAAGACGAATTTCACCAGAGAATCGCGAAAACAACGCGAATTTCACCATTGCGGAAAAAACGTGATTTTCGTCATATGATCGCGGCAAAACGTGAGTTTAGGCTAAGGGAGGACCCTCGAAATTTGGTTGAAAATTGAAAAATAAACTGTATAAAAGATTGACTTTTTTTCTTTATTTAAGTTAAAAAGCATTTTACATAATTATTCTGAGTTGTTGATTTAAAATGCTTCAATGGTATTTTTCCTTGTATGTATTAATGTAATTCTTTAAATAGCACGTAAAAGAACAGTGGGTTTTAAAGATTTTTTTTCTCCCTCCGAAACATCGCAACTCCCCTCCATTTATAAATGTTGGTAGGGAGACTCCCCTCCTATGAAAAATTTAATTTCAAGCCCTGCAACGTGAACAACTGACTGAAGGTACGGTTACAGGAGATCGCAGGAGATCATCTATATGACAAGTTGAGTTGCTACACTGCTACTACAAGACAAAAAGTCAGTTAAACTGACAGTTAAAAAGTTTCCATCTAAGTTACAGTTCAAGTGTAAATTCTTGTGTGTACACAGTTGCACAGTCATAGTTAACCCACTACAGTATTCTCCCCCCCCCCCCCCCCCCCAAGTACCACAGGTACTGACAACATCACAGATAGCGGGGGTTAAACCTCACAGTTCTTCCAGAACGGGTAGTTTTGGTGGTAGGCAATGATGGTGCAACCTCTGTAGATTCTGGATTACTAGACCGAGTTGGCAGGTTTTTTGAATTGGCAGCTGGAACCGTAGATCTTGTGTCCTCCTGAATGAGGAAGGCAGCTTGAGACGGTCAATATTTATTACCGCTACTTTCCCTTTTATGAGCACAGTAAAACACTTAGCACTGCGTTTTATAATAAGAAAGGGACCATTATATCAGTGATGCCACTGTACTTGAAAAAACCTGGGTCCCCAGGACCCAGGATTTCCAAAAATCTGGGTCCCTTTTTTACAAAATCGGGTCCCCATCAATAATAATTTATATTTTAAAGGAATAAATGAAGCTTGTTTATTTGGAAAAGATAAACGAAATGCATTAATTATTGTTTTAATAATAATTAAATAATGAATTAAAACCAGTATTATTTGCACTCAAATAAGATATTTTTAAAAAAATATTAAGAGAAATTTTCTTTACTTTTTTAAAAGTAAAAATGCAAGATACAATTTTAATTGTAAAATAATGTTTATTTGAGAGTAGAAGATATCAAGTTCCACTAACAAGTATCACTAATGTTTGCATTTCTTTTAAAAAGGGGCAAGATGGGTTAATTGAAAAAAATATTTTTGCTGAAAAAAAAGAATACTTATGTTAAGTAAAGGGGTACTTTTTGTTGAATGAATGGGTGCTTTCATTATACTTCCCACTGAATTATTTGTCAGCATAGATCTGTGTTGGAATCAGACATTTTCCTTGGAAGGGAAATTTATATCTAAATCATTGATAAGCATCAAATCCTAAATGTTCTGAGGGCGGGAGACATTTCAATGCAGTAAGAAGGAGGGGGGGGGGGTGATTTTTCACTGGTCCATCTACTGAATACATTATCAAAGTACACTGAAATTATGCTGTATTTTTAAGAATCTCATAAAAAAAAAAATCCCATTTTATGAATTTTCTACCTATAAGTTTAGTTTGCACATCTTTTTTGGTGCTTTGACTAAATTCACGTTTTTTCTGCATTACTTTGACGAAATTTCGTGGTTTTTCTGCGATCCTTTTGTCGAAATTCGCTATTTTTTCGCGAGCCTGTCATGAAAATTGTGTTTTTTCCGCGATACTTTGACAAAATTCGGCTTTATTCCGCGATTTTTTGACGAAATTCGCTATTTTTTCGCGATATTTTGATGAAATTTTGCTTTTTTTCGCGATCCTTTGACGAAAATCGGCTTTTTTACGCTATTTTTTGAGGACATTCGCTATTTTTGGGGAATCCTTTGACGAAATATGCTATTTTTTCGCAATCCTTTGATGAAAATCGGCTTTTTTCTGCGATATTTTGATAAAATTTGTGCTTTTTTCACGATCCTTTGACAAAATTCGGCTTTTTTACGCTATTTTTGGGGGGATCCTTTGACGAAATATGCTATTTTTTCGCGATCCTTTGACAAAAATCGGCTTTTTTCTGCGATATTTTGATGAAATTTGCGTTTTTTTCGCGATCCTTTGACAAAATTTGGCTTTTTTCCGCGATTTTTTTGACGAAATTCGCTATTTTTTCGCGATTTTTTAACGAAATACGCTAATTTGTCGCGGCCCTTTTACGAAAATTGCGTTTATTTGCAATATTTTGATGAAATTTGCGCTAAAATTTGCACAAAGGGACTTTTCCTGTTATGAGCTGATGTTGATTCTGGAGTTAGCTGGCACATAGTGTCACACAGGTGCTGGAGGAAAGTTGCAGGGTCGGTGGGAGACAGTTCTGTGGGATTGGAAGGTTGCACAAATTCAGCGGGTAAAGAAAGTGTTGTGCCATACAGCATCTCGGCACAAGTACCCTTGAGGTCTTCTTTGAATGAGGAGCAAATGCCCAGGAGTACAATTGGCAAGGACTCTGTCCATCGTGCATGGTTATGGCATTTCAGGGCTTGCTTCAGAGTACGGTGGAAGCGTTCCACAAGGCCATTACTAGCTGGGTGGTATGGAGACGTCCTGATGCGGTGAATGCCTAAAATCTTTCTTAAGGAAGAAAACAGGAGGGACTCAAATTGACGTCCCTGGTCAGTGGTCATAATTTTCAGAACACTAAACCTTGCAATCCAGTTGTTGACGAATGTTTTGGCAATGATGTCGGCAGTAATGTCTTGTACTGGAATTGCTTCTGGCCAGCGAGAAAAACGGTTTGCAAATGTAACCAGATAAGTATATCCATCTGATGGAGGTAATGGTCTCACTATATCAAGATGGACATGTTCAAATCGTTGAGTGGGTACACCGAACTGCTGCAGAGGACTGTGAGTGTGTTGAAAGACTTTGGATCGTTGACAACTAATGCAAGAACGTCCCCATTCAGCAATGTCCTTGAGCATGGAAGGCCAGACGAATCTGCTTTGAATCAGCTTTTTAGTAGCTCGGATACCAGGATGCGAAAGGTTGTGCAGTGAATTGAATACCAGGCGTCGAAAGTCAGCAGGAACATAAGGCCTAACAGTATCGGTACTGGTATCACAAATAATGTCTGTTGTTGAATTCATTCGCAGAGTCTTTAAGTTTAAAGATGACGATTTGTCAGATAACAGATTCTGGAGTTCGACATCGTTGGTTTGTGCTCGAGCCATATCATCAAGGTTAAGTGCTGGAATGTGGATGTCATTGATGTGGGAGAGTGCATCAGCAAAGACATTGTCTTTGCCAGATATATGTCTGATATCAGTGCTGAATTGTGAGATATAGTCGAGATGTCGAAGTTACCTTGGGGAACAAGAATCTGAGATATTTGAAAAGGCAAAAGTTAAGGGGCGGTGGTCAGTAAAAATGATAAAGGTTTGACCTTCTAAATTATGACAAAAATGTTTAACTGAGGAGTATATTGCCAGCAGTTCCCTATCATAAGTAGGGTCACCCGGGGTAATTCCTGGTCAAAAAGCATCAACATCTAATTATTATGAAAACTATTGAAGGTATTGTTCCCAATTTTTTTGTGGAATAAGCCCCCTCTGATGGCTATATTATAAAATGCTTACCTAAATATATATGCACTTATAATTAAAATAATTATAATTCTTAAATGACCAAGAATTAATTAAAATTAATTAATTATAGTAATTCTTGGTCACTTCTGGGGTAATTATTGGTCAGCATCCTTTTTCATGTAAATAAAGTAGTACAGTTAATTTTTTTATGACTGAGTAATAAAATAGGTAGAATCAATCTTCTATAAGTTTTGTTCATCTCATAATTGTGGAATAATAAAGCATAGACTTTGTTTTGGGCATAAATACAAAGTTATTTGACGTGCATAAGACTCTTGTACATTTTACAAATCATTAATTAGCCAAAGAATTTTTATGCATTTTTACAACATTTATAAGCAGTATTTATTACTTTATTAGTATCCACTGTGAATGGATTTGTTAATAAATTGCAAATTTATTGGTCCATAAAAAATATAACTGAATGTTTGTTACCAATTTTATTTTGCTTAGGCCAACTGAAGTTTTCGGTTACCTTTTCAAGAAATTTTCGATACAGACCTTTAATATAATACACAGCATAATAATTAGGTTCCTCTATTGCATTAAGTATATTTTTATGCACCGGTTTGGCATTTTGCAATGAGTTAGTATTTCTACTTAAATTGTTCAGTCATAGAGTGGGTCTTATTCTCTGAGCACTTACTGTTTTCTTCTTTTAAAAGTGTTTAATATAGTAGAGGAAAATTTTATCTTTTTTAAAGACTGTAATATGTCATTAGTTGAAATACAATAATTAAAACCTCAAAAATGACTGATCTGCTGTGAAATGTGTAAAAATCAAGATCGATGTTTTGCAGAAATTTGAGTAGCAGTTTTGAATCTAATTTTTTTTAAATATTTAATTTCAACTAAATGAATAATTAAGGCATATATTTCAAGGCAAAGAATTCAAAGTATCTTTGAGATTTTTTACAGTTTTATAAATTGTTATTTTTATAACAAAAGCGAAAATGATCAAGAATTATCTCAAACTCAGTGACCAGGAATTACCATGGGTGACTCTACTATATTCAGAACTACAATTAACTAAAATGTGGTGAACAGTGTGGTTGCAGTTAATTCTCAAAGGTTTTGCAAAAATTAAAATCACTAAATATGACAATAAAAGGGAATTAAAATGATGATAAAAACATTGACCAGGAATTACCCCAGTGACCAAGATTTACTCCGGATATATGGGGCAATATTTGACCAACTTCTGTAAATTATTTAAAATAGTATAAAAAATTTCAAAACTGTTTTTTAATAGCTAAAGTAGTTGGTAATTGAAGCAAAAAGAAAGAAAAGAAAAATATTTAAAATTTGAGTTGTGACAAACATCTTTGTAAAAATGTATCATAACTAAGGCCAATGTTATTTTACAGAAATTTAACAAGCCACTTAAAAAATTTTTTTTTTCAAAATAAATAAATAATAAACTCATAATTAAGTAATAAATTCCAATGAAGATAGTTCAGAGTACCTCTATGATTTTTTTCATTTTGATAAAGTGTTTTTAAAACATAAAAAAGACTGTGACCAGGAATTACCCCGGGTGACCCTACTATAATTTTTTTCAGGAGAAGACAGTTTTCGAGAAAAAAATGCGAGCGGTTTATAACCATTGGTAGTGATTGAATGTAATGCAGCTCCAATGGCCAAGTCAGAAGCATCAACCATTAAGGCCAGCTGTTGGTTGGCTGCTTGAAAATTTAGAGTTGCTGCATTTGAGAGATCGATTTTACACTTTTCAAAGGAAGCAAGAGCAAGATCGTTCCATGGAATTTGACGATTATCTTTCTTCTTAGAATCTTTCAAAAACTCGTGTAAGGGGGCCTGTATGGTTGCAGCGTTAGGAAGGAAACAGCGATAGAAATTTAACATTGCGAGGAAGCGTTTGAGTTCAGCTACAGTTTCGGGTTTGGGGAACTCTGCAATGGTTTGCACTTTTTTTGGAAGGGGTTTTACACCTGCAGGAGTTATAAGGCATCCAAGGAAAGCAACAGATGATTCTCCAAGCACACACTTAGTGGGGTTGAGTTTCAAACCATGCTGAGCCAAGCAGCTAAAGACCAGCTGAAGGTGCTACTTGTGCTCTTCAGTGCTGGTAGTGGCAACAAGCACGTCATCAAAATATGGCACACAAAAATCCAGGCCAGATAAGACTTGATGGATATAGCGATGGAATGTTTGACCCACATTACGTAAGCCAAATAGCATAAAGACATATTCAAAAAGGCCAAGCGGTGTCGTCACCGCAGTTTTTGGAATATCCTGTGGGTTAAATGGTATCTGATGGTAAGCCCTTGTTAGATCAATGGTAGAAAATATATTTTTTTTTTAAACAAACCTGAGTACAGTCCTGTATGTGAGGAACAGGGTATCTGTCAGGAGTTGTGATCGCATTCAGACAGGGACGCCAATCACCATTTGGTTTTTTGACCATATGGAGAGGGCTAGCCCATGGACTTTTTGAAGGTCGAATAATCCCTTGCGACATTTAAAAATAAAATTCTTGACGTGCAGCATGAAGCAAATCTGGGGATAAACGCTGGGGCTTTGAAAACACAGGAGGGCCACTAGTCTCGATGTGATGGTGAATATGGGATAATTCTGAACGATTGATTGGTTGAGATTGAGAAGGATTGGTAAGTTCCGGAAACTCACCGAGAATTTTATCGAATTCAGAGTTACCAAGAAGTATAGATATGCCAGTCGAAATGTTACTGATGGCAGGTGGTTTTCCTTTAGATGAAAGTTTAGTTTTGTTGTCGATGAGGGAATTGTTTTTTAGTCAATGAGGAGATCAAAGTATTTCAGAAAATAAACACCGATAATTGGTTGAGAGACATCAGCAATCGCAAAAGACCAGGTAAACTCGCGACGCAAGTTAAGGTCGATTTTAAGAGTTTTGGTTCCAAAAGTGGGTATTTTTGTTCTGTTTGTAGCGAAAAGAACTAGGTCATCTTTAATAGTAGCATTTTGAAATCGTGATTTAGGCAGGACAGAAATATCGGCACCAGTGTCGATTAAAAAATTAAAATTGGATGATCAAAACAATACGATTTACGTGGCAACTGTGGGCATGGCCAGTAGACAATCGCCTCTCTAGTTTCCCGCTGATCCAAAAGAGCAGGGAGGTTTACATTTTCGGGCATGTGCACCAAAATTAATATGGTAAAAACATAAGTTGTTAGTTGGCTCTTTATAATTACGTTCTCGACCGTGAGAACGGCTACGCGGTCTGCCAGTTTGGTTGTTTGGTGAATGCTTAAAAGGACGTCGATGGACTAATAAGGATAGTTCATTCACTTGTTGGGTAAGTTGTGCTAATTGTTGTTCGAGAGGGTTAGGGGGGGGGTAGATGAGGCGGCATTTATTCCATTATGGCTGTGGCTGGCTAGGCCATGAATTTTGTCTGCCACAGTAGCTAATTTACTCAAATCTTAATTTAATGCAGCACGAACACTTTGAGTAGTTGTAGGCAGTTGGGCAAGCCAAAGGGACTTAAGCAAAGGTTCACCAACAGAATTTCCAGCCAAGGAACGCATCCGTGTGAGGAGTTGTGAAGGGCGCTGATCACCTAATTCAAGTCCCTGTAAAAGCGTTTTGATTTTTGAAGCTTCGCTTTCTGTATGAGCAGCAATAAGTCTGATTTTAAGGGTGTCATATTGATCACTGCTTGGGGGATTCATTACCAGATCACTGACCATATTAAGAATGTCGGACTCTATGGCTGCAACCACATGATTAAATTTAGTGGCGTCAACAGTAATGTTGGCAATTGAAAATTGTGCTTCTAATTGTCTAAACCATAGGGAGGGATTATTTTTCCAGAAGGGTGGTGGTTTGATAGATACCCTAGAAATTTGCATATTGCCAGGATCAGGTGGAGGCATGGCAGCTAAAAATTCAGTGCAAGCAATTAAAAAAATGTGTGTGAAAAAATTTAAAGTATTCAGATCAAAAATAAATATGCACAAAAAATACGAATGATATATATATGTAGAAGATAATAGCGAGAAATCGATATGGGATAATTGACTCGATGTGAAAAGTCTAAAAATACATCTGAAAATACTAAAAAATTGAATCGAGTAACTGAATCATGAAAACGGGTAGAATAAATATCAAATACGGTACGTTGGAGTGCAAATATAAATACAGACGGTACATATACAAAAACACAAAGGTTTACGAACTACAATATGTTACTCTAAAAAATATGGCGATGCATGAAGAATCGGAAATTGCATTGTGAATACGTAGTGATATTACGCTACGAACATGGCCGTAGCAAGGTCTTCAGCGCCCCCCCCAAACATATTTTTCAGCCCCCCCCCCCTCTAAGATTTTAGAGAAATATCTACATTTTATTTTCCACCCGAGTTCCATTTTATAACAACACCAGCGGAGGTTCGCTGGTTGGATTTTCCAAAACGAACTCCAAATTGAACGAATTTGTAGTTGGGCTGCACTGCTTTCGGCAACGTACACCCATAGGGGCTATGTCCACCCCGATCTCGAAACATACGAACCTAGAATTATTGTAATTTTTTTATTTCGATCCAAATTAAATTCAAATTTTCAATATTTCGTTCACGTTGCTACAGGAACAGATTTGATATTCTTAAAAAGTGAATTTAATCAAAGGACTTGCAAAATTTAACTGAGAATTCTTCCATTTAGGAAAAAAATGTCAAAAAATCGCCGAAGAACGCGAAAGTACGCCAAAAATTGCATAAAAAAATTCGAAGTTCATAGAGATAAAACTTTACTTTAATTGAGCTAAAAGATTGAAACCGGGTTTATATTTTTTACGAATATTAAAATAAACTACCAGAAAAGTGAAAAAAAGCTAAAAATCACATAAAAATTCTCCAAAATTTTAAAAACAGCAGACGACAAAATTTGGCAAAAAAGTTTGAAACTGAATTCCTTTTACAAATGTTATAAACCACTAAGTATTGCTCATAAACAAAATAAAAAATATGGAAGTCGTTTTCGTATTTTCAATTTTCTCTTCAGTTTGACAATGCCATTTACGTGGCCCAAACAGATTTTCTTTACGCAGAAAATATTCACTTATAACAATTTTTTTCCTGCTCGGATTGGTGCCTTTTATTAAATACATATATATGTACAGATTTACTAATTAAGAAAAATTACTTTTGGGATGTCGTTTTCATACATTCCGGTTTTCTCCAGTTCAAAATTGTCACCTAAGTTGAAATTTAAGAAGAAAAAAAATACCTTCGGATAGAAGGTACCTTTCTGTGGGCAACGAAGACGGCTTTCCTAGTAGCTAAAGACACATGTTTGTCTGTCCAGAGTTTTTCTTTGTCTGACCAGATGTTTTTCTATTCAGGACAAAATTTGACAGGAAGGTTATGTTACCTGAATGCCTGAAGTTATGCACCTCGAAACAGGTTTTTAAATTTTTTGATTCGAAGTTTTTTCATTTAATTTTTTACGCTAACTTTTGTATTTTTTCGAGTTTCGTGCTTTTTTCACCACATTCATAAAAGGAATCTATTTTCAATCCATCTTTCCATTTTAGCCGACTATAGTAAAGTAGTCTTTTTCAATTTTTAAATATTTCGATAAATTTTTATGTGATTTTTAACTTTTTTTTTGCGTTCCGACGTGATTTTTTGACATTAGTAAAAGGAATCAGGTTTCAGTCTTTTAGCCCGATGTTCTAAATTTCGTCCTTTGCAATTTTTGAATTTTTCACGTTTTTTTTTTTTTTTCATTTCTTAAGACCCCTGTGATTAGAAGAGAATTTTGTCTCACATTTGAAGAAACTTTCGTCTTTAGAAAGGAAAAATTCTAGAAATTTTGTTCTTCGATTCTCGACTTCTTCGTGTTATGAAGGAAAAAGTCATGCGTAAAAGTTCAGTTTCTAATAGGGAAAAGTACAATGCAGCAAAGTTGGAGGAACACTCCTGTGATTTGATTTGACAGAAATGCATCTTTATATTTAGTAAGGATATTAGGTAATTTTTACGTTAGATTGGTGAGTTTTCTATATTTTCGCAGAATGATGAACAAATCAAATCAAAGCGCTTTTTTTTTTTTTTTTTTTTTTTTTTTGTGTGTGTGTTTGAACGAAAGAAAAAGTTGCGGAAAAAATCCTTCAGTTCACTGATAATCAGGTTTCAGTCTTTTAGCTCAATATAAAAAATATATCCATAGAAATTTCTGAATTTTTTATGAACATTTTATGTGATTTTTAGCGTATTTTTGTCTTTCACGGCGATTTTTAAACATTCCAGTTTCAATCTTTTGGCTCGATATAATCAATTTTCTCTCAGCAATTTTTGAATTTTTGCCCAATTTTTTATAAGATTTTTACATTTTTTTTTCGCGTTTTGCGGAGTTTTTTTTTACATTTTTTTTCTGTAACCGAAGAATTATCTAGTAGATTTTGCTGCTGTCATAATTAAGTTGAAGTGGGAAAATAACAAATTTGTTCCTGTAGCAACGTGAGCTACGATGCTGGAAAATTTCCCTTTTATCTGGACACTATCACTTTTATCGAAAAAAAAACAACAATAATTCAATGATTGTTTGATTCAAGATCGGAGCGGGAATATCCGGAACAGGTTTACGCTGTGGAAGGCAGTGAAGGCCCCCAATGGTGAACTCCAAAAAATAGATTCTTTTTTTAAAAAAGCAATCAGCGAAGCTCTACTAGTAGGTTAAATAAATACACAATATAATTTATGTATAGTTAACATAAGTAATTTATCGAGACAAGAGAAATGAAATGTTGAAAACGAAACAGGCCGAACATAAGGGGATAGGCGGCATATGCAGTGAACATAGATGCCCGCTTATTGGGCTCCCCAACGAAAGTAAGAAGCATAAATTTTTTGAACATTTGAAAAAAATATGAGGCTTAAAAGTTTTGAATCTTGAATTCCGAATTTTGCTCACTTTTAAGAGCGGCACCAAAAAAGAAAATTTATAAAGTATTTAGAGCTTGCAAAATTTCTTTCATCTGGGCACCTTTAAAAAGAATGGTAGCTATAGAACAAAAAGGGCATGTCTGTTTTGGTTAAAAGAAGTAATAGTATTAAGAAAGTTTTTAACCTTATTGGGGCCCCCAACGAGATTAAAAAGCATATTTTTAAAACATTTGAATAATAAAAATTGGGCCTAAAAGTTTTGAATCTTGAGTTCCAACTTTTCCTCACTTTTATAGGGAGCCCCAAAAAAGTCAATTAAAAAAGTATTTAGAGCCTGCAAATTTTCTTTCATCTGGGCACCTTTAAAAAGAATCGTGATTGTAGAAAGAAAGCCCATTTGGTTGAAGGAAGTAATAGTATTAAGAAAGCTTTGAACCTTATTGGGCCCCCCAACGAGATTATAAAGAATATTTTTTTATAAATTTGAATAAAAAAATGGGGCCTAAAAGTTTTTAATCTTGGGCTCCAACTTTTCCTCACGTTTATAGGGGGCCTTAAAAAAGATAATTGAAAAAGAATTTAGAGCCTGCAAAATTTCTTTCATCTGAGAACCTTTAAAGAGGATGCTGACTATAGAAAGAAAGTGCATATCTGTTTTGGTCAAAAGAAGTAATAGTATTAAGGGAGCTTTGAACCTTATTGGGGCCCCCAACGAGATTAAAAAGCATATTTTTAAAGCTTTTGAATAAAAAGATGGGGCCTAAAAGCTTTGAATCTTAGGCTCAAACTTTTCCTCACGTTTATAGGGGGCCCTAAAAAAAACAATTCAAAAGAATTTAGAGCCTGCAAAATTTCTTTCATCTGGGAACCTTTAAAGAGAATGCTGGCTATATAAAGAAAGCACATTTGTTTGAAGGAACTAATAGTATTAAGGAAGTTTTGAAACTTATTGGGGCCCCCAACGAGATTAAAAAGCATATTTTTAAAACATTTGAATAAAAAAATGAGGCCTAAAAGTTTTGAATCTTGGGCTCCAACTTTTCCTCCCGTTTATAGGGGGCCCTAAAAAAGACAATTCAAAAAGAATTTAGAGCCTGCAAAATTTCTTTCATCTAGGAACCTTTAAAGAGAGAAAGCGCATATCTGTTTTGGTTAAAAGAAGTAATAGTATTAAGGAAGCTTTGAACCTTGTTGGGGCCCCCAACGAGATTAAAAAGCATATTTTTAAAACATTTGAATAATAAAATTGGGCCTAAAAGTTTTGAATCTTGAATTGCAACTTTTCCTCACTTTTATTGGGGGCCCCAAAAAAGACAATTTAAAAAGTATTAAGAGCGTGCAAAATTTCTTTCATCTGGGCACCTTTAAAAAGAATAATGACTATAGAAAGGAAGCACATTTGGTTGAAGGAAGTAATAGTATAACGAAGTTTTGAAACTTATTGGGTCCCTCAGTGAGATTAAAAAGCATATTTTTTAAAAATTTGAATAAAAAAATGGGCTTAAAAGTTTTTAATCTTGGGCTCCAACTTTTACGAACTTTTATAGGGGGCCCTAAAAAAGACAATTCAAAAAGAATTTAGTGCCTTCAAAATTTCTTTCATCTGGGCCCCTTTAAAAAAATGGTTGCTGTAGAAAAAAGCGCATATCTGTTTTGGTTGAAGGAAGTAATAGCATTAAAGAAGTTTTGAACCTTTGGTTTCACCTTTTTCGCCCATTGATAGGCGCACCCCAAAAATATCAAAATACCATTTTATTTTTTAAGTAGAACTTACAGCCTTCAAAATCTTTTATAAAACATGGTGGATATAGAAGAAAAGCATATATCTGTTTTCTATTTCTAAATCTGATCAAGATCTTTGACAAAAAAAAAAAAAATGAATTTCGATAAAACAAAATAAAATGTTATTAAAAAATACATAAAAAAATAATTAAAAAAAAATTCGGCTGAAAGGTACAATAGCTCACTACTGGGCCCCTGACTTTGCCCAGGCCCCCCCCAAATGGGGGGTATGGGGGGCGGTCGCTACGGCCCTGGCTACGAAATACGAAAGATTTGATTTTAAAAAAACATTTACGATATTTTGGAACTGCCGGCAATATATTAGAGAAGGAAAGAAAATACTTTTTTTATAACTTACCGAAAAGGAAAAACCACGTGGAAGTCACAACTTCGACATAACGAGTATCTTTTGAAATAGCAATGTTCAAAGTTGGCATATTACGAGCGTTGTAAGCCGGCATCACTATAAACCGGAAACTGTAACGATATATTTTCACTGAGCATGAAACAAGTGCGAAGCACATGGGAGGTACGTGTTCATATCACAATAAGTAGGTCACCAGTTATGGCGACTGTATGTTTCAGTCGCCATTTACCTAGCAGACATCCATGCCTGCAAATTGATGTGAATTTATATCTGCGTAGATTGCAGTAAAAAATTAATAGACTCACTATAAAACAAACAACATATTGAAACTTGAACATAGCGGCTACACACAACTGACTGAAGGTACGGTTACAGGAGATCATCTATATGACAAGTTGAGTTGCTACACTGCTATTACAAGACAAAAGTCAGTTAAACTGGCAGTTAAAAAGTTTGCATCTAAGTTACAGTTCAAGTGTAAATTCTTGTGTGTACACAGTTGCACAGTCATAGTTAACCCGCTACAAGTATAATTAAAAAATTAAATTTGATTATTTAGGTTTGCAGTAAAGTCAAAATATTTTATGCACTATAAGCAGGGTTGGCAAGTTTTTGACGTGCGACGGTTTAAACCGATTTTAACCATGGTTAAAACCGTCGTGTCAAAAACCTTTCTGTCAAAAATGTCGAAAAATGTCAAAAACCTAGTTTTAATAAAAGTAATGCCAAAAGAATTATTTAGCAGAGTTAAATAGGCTTTAAACAATAAATTCTAAGTAAAACTGCATAAATACATTAAAACTGTGGGGTATAAATTGCGGAAATACATTCTTGAAACTTATTTGCATAGGATATGGTTAATTGCAAATTGATTGTTGCACGATTTTTTTTTTTAAAAATTCTGAATAAAAATTACCTAACTCTTATTTAATGATTTAGTTTATCATTAATGTATGCCTTTAAGATGAACAGTTAATAAATCCTTAATTATTTGTAATCATTAAAACTAGATTGGATTAATCTAAATTTTGCAGAGATAAATAAATTGTTTAGATTTTTTTATGGCTAGAAGCACAGGGTAATCTATCACAATGGGTATCTAATGAGCATATTTACTTTCCTTAACATAGAGCAAATTCAAAGATTCCCTTCCAGTACAAAACAGTATTGCTATTGCAACAAAACCAATTTTTCTTGCTTTCCCCCCTATTATGTTCTTATGGATGGAGTTGTTGAAGGGGTTAATTCACTAATGTGAAAACACCCGCCTGCTAATGTTAATCCTACAGGAGAATTTTTTTTTTTATAAATATCTTGTTTGAAATTTCATATTTTTTAATGATTTTTTTCAAAGTATAATTGAAAACCCCCACTCAATAATGTCAATTCTATGGTAGAAATTTTGTTTTCAATATTTTTAAATGTTTTTTTGCATTGGATAACTAATGTCGATCTCTACAAAGGCCGTTTTTTAATTTTTCGATTTCGCTTGCAGTTATTTTTATTATTATTAGGATACTTTCACTTTTGGAACAGGTTTCAAACTAAGTTAAGCATTTTTCTTTTCTTATTGGTATTTTTATTATTAATAGGATACTTTCACTTTTGGAACAGGTTTCAAACTAAGTTAAGCATTTTTTTTTCTTATTGGTATGGTGAATTATTCATTTGTTCCTAATTTTAGGAAATATTCCATAAATAAGATAATTTCATCAGTAAGAGGTGATTGTCAGTCACTAACAAAAATTAATATTGGGATAAAAAGATTAAAACGTCATATTTTATTATTTTATCCTAACATTTCATTCTTTTATCATTTGTAAAATAAATGTTATTTTTATTGTTCTGTGTTTGTACTAAATGAGGGGGGGGGGGGAAATGCTACAGGGAAAATATTTCTGTTAAAGACTGTATATAGGGTAGATGTGCCAGTAATGACACCCTTAAGGAATTTCTTTAAAAATTGTTTTTTAATTAATAGTTATTATATTCCAGTTTTTTCAACATTATATTAAACTATCAACAATATTTAATATAATCTATTTTTATGGTATCATGATTGATTTCATTTGTTATAATGGCTTATTATTACAAAAAGTTTGTATATATATATTAATAAGCAGTGCAACCAAGTATGCTGAAAAGCCACTACAAAAATACACATTAAATAATTTGGCAATTTAGTCATAATCAAAGAAATAAATTATAATTTAATATTTGATTACAGTAAAATAAATGCTTAAAACGAAAGTGCGCTATCATTAAATAAAAGCAATGTTGTATCTTGCTATAACAGCAATTTTTTTTGTTGTTGTTGTTCTTGTCCTGACCATATTTAAATATTGGTGTTTTTGATGGTTAAAACCGCTTAAAACGCGGTTTAAACATATGTCACGTCAAAAACTGGTTTTTGACGGCTTAAACCCAACCCTGACTATAAGCATTACTGAAATTGCATTTTTAGCAATGTCTAAATAAGGTGTCCATTACTGGAAAATGACTAGTAATTAACCATCCCAGTAATGGACATCCCCTCTTAAAATCTTAAAAAATAAATGAAATTTTGTAAATGGCATTTAATATAGGAGGATTCTTACGTGATGCACGGGACATTTACATATGTTTAAACCATTAAATTTTACCGAAATTAAAGTTACTAAATACTTTAATAATTATGAGGTATAAGAGCTTAACTTGTACTTATAAAAGACATGCTGGTTTTTTTCCCACATTAAAAATTGAATAAATAAGAAATTAAAATGTATGCGGGATGCACGGAACTTGCAAAAAATCAAACTGCATACATCATATGGTATTAACGTTAATTTCTGTGATGTTTCGTGGATTTATTGATTATATTTTTTTTATAATGAAAGATGATATAGTAGATTGATTTGGTGCAATATTAGGTTCATTTAAAAAATTAATTAATAAATTATGTAGATTTTATGGATGTGATGCACGGGACAAGTCTGACTTGTTTGCATATCACCTGAGATTTATGACACTTCTCAACATATTTAGGATGATAAATTATGAGAATACATGATAAAAAGATGCTAATCATATATTCTGCTTGATGCAGATATTAATTACTTAAAATAACTGCCAGTAGATGGCACCTATGTATTCATAATTTGGATTTTTTTTTAAAGCAAATTTTCTAAATGTGTTTAAGCCGTTACTGGAGCCGGGAGTCAAAATGACTCTGCGTTGTTCTTTGGCTCTGATTATGATGTGGTTTTTCTCCTTGAATAAAATCATCTCCTCAGTACCGTCAAGTAGTTCTTTTATCATTACATGATTTCCAGAGTATATTGTGTTTCCAAAATAAATTTCAATGCTGTTTATAAAAGACAAAAAAGAAAAATAACATTGGAGTCTTTTTGACTCCATGTCTCTGATCGCGTAAAGAAATTCATGTCTCCAGTTACGGGTTAAAAATGTTTTATTTTGACATGTATCGATCAATGCAAATGTATGATTTGTGAGGCTTTCTTCCTAAAGTTAAGATATCTTAAGATAACGCATAATTCTGAAATGTTTTGGAATGAAGCATGATATAATAATACTAACAATTCTCACTGTTGTCAAGGTGTTTGTAGTGATTGTTCTCATGGAGAAAAGATTGAAAATGATGAGCCGGATGAAAATACCATCATATGGACCCAATGGGCAAAAGACAAAGAAGGCAAGTTAAGATGTAATGTGAAAGAAGGCTGCATTGGCAAAGTTTTATCAAGCTTAAAAGAAACCTTTTAGTCACTTGCCACTTAAATATTAAACAAATTCAAAATTAAGAATTTCAGAATGATAAAGGAGACTCCAAAGTAAAAGTTCTTCAGAAAGAATTTGCTATGAATTATAACTGTGAATATCAAAATGAAATTCATAGTGCTCTAGAAGAAGTGTGACTTTATTCACAGCAGCTATGTTCTCTCAGGACATTTGTTCAACATTTTTAATTTGTTCGGATACAAAAGAAAAGGAAAAAAAATACAGTCAGAGCATTTATTGAGTTACTTTACTCTGGTCCGGAGCCCCTTTTCAAATGAAAACAAAAATTGAAGTGATTTGGACAGACGACCCATCATCTGAATTCAAGAATAAATTTATGGCTCTTTTCTCACAAGAACTTAGCTGGGAATACATTTCTTCTTCACATGGAAAAGTGACATAGATAGAATAGGTGAAAGAGCAAAATCACTTGTTCGTCAAAAAGTAATGAGCAAGCAAGTTTCTCAAATTGTACACTCTGCTTCTGATTTTTACAACCTTGTAAAGATTTTAATACCAGCAATAAAAGTTTTATCAGTTGAAGAGAGAAATATTCCATGGAATGAAACATATGCCAAATAATGTACAATCTCTCTATTACAGTTTTGCGGATTTATGTTAAAGAACATGATTTTTTTTTTTTTTTTATTGAAACCATCATTTTTGTATTTTTTCAAAACTTTTTTTTATTATTTAGCATAAAAATATATCATGCTTTAAGATTTCTAAATTAGTCTCTTTTCCTTTTACAAAATTTAACATAAATGATGCGCAGGACAAATTTAAAATGCCTATAATTTCAAAAAATATTAACATGAATTTATTTTAACAATGTATATCTTTTTCTTTTTAAAAGTATAAAGTAAATCAGAAATGTTTTCCATCTAAAATTAATATTACTACCAGTGATGTCGCTGTACTTGAAAAATCCTGGGTCCCTGGGACCCAGGATTTCCAAAAATATGGGTCCTTTTTTTACAAAAGTGGGTCCCCATCAATAATAATTCGTATTTTAAAGGAATAAATGAAACTTGTTTATTTGGAGCATATAAAATAAATGCATTAATTATTGTTTTAATAATAATTAAATAATGAATTAAAACCAGTATTATTTGCATTCAAATAAGATATTTTTAAAAAATATTAAGAGAAATTTTCTTTACTTTTTTAAAAAGTAAAAATACAAGATACAATTTTAATTGTAAAATAATGCTTATTTGAGAGTAGAAGATAAGAAATTCCACTAACAAGTATCACTAATGTTCGCATTTCTTTTAAAAAGGGGCAAAACGGTATTATTGTAAAAGATAATTTTGCTGAAAAAAAGAATACTTATGTTAAGTAAAGGGGTACTTTTTGTTGAGTGAATGGGTGCTGTCATTACACTTCCCACTGAATTATTTGTCAGCATAGATCTGTGTTGGAATCAGACATTTTCCTTGGAAAAGAAATTCACATCCAAATCATTAATAAGCATCAAATCAAATCCTAAATCTTTTGAAGGTGGGAGACATTTCAATGCAGTAAGAAGGGGTGGGGGGGATTTTTCACTGGTCCACCCTTGAATACGTTATCAAAGAACATTGAAATCATGTTGTATTTTTAAGAATCTCATTAAAAAAAAAAAAAAAAAAGAAATCCCATTTTATGAATGTTCTACCTATAATAATAGGAGAGCTGTTGAACATTTTTGAGTAGGTATTTGAGGCACCCTGAAAATTTGTGCACCACTTCTTCTGTAATGCCTGAATACAAAATCGAATGTCTGGCTGAAGGATCGTGGCCCAAAAACTGTGCCAGACACGTGTCAAGTGCCATTTGGCACTTGACACGTGTCTGGCACAGTTTTTGTGCCGACTAAATTGTCTGTCATTTTCAAAATATTTTTTTCTAAGCATAAATATTATTCTGCCTCAATCTCAGCGTGCCTCAAATACCTTTTTTGGGTAGTCAAAAAATGGCACTTGACACGTGTCTGGCACAGTTTTTGGGCCGACTAAAGTGTCTGTCGTTTTCAAAATATTTTTTTCTAATTATAAATATTATTCTGTCTCAATCGCAGCGTGCCTCAAATACCTTTTTTTTGGGTAGTCAAAAAATGGCACTTGACACGTGTTTGGCACAGTTTTTGGGCCACGATCCTTCAGCCAGACATTCGATTTTGTATTCAGCCATTACAAAAGAAGTGTTGCACAAATTTTCAGGGTGCCTCAAATACCTTCCCTAAAATGTTTAACAGCTCTTGGACTGTAAGTTTGGTTTGTACATCTCTTTTGGTGCTTTGGATGCTTTGACTAAATTTGTGTTTTTTCCGCGATCTTTTGGCGAAATTCGCTTTTTTCTGCGATCCTTTGACGAAATTCGCTATTTTTTCACGAACTTGTTACGAAAATAGTCTTATTTCCGCGATACTTTGTCGAAATTCGACTTTATTCAACAGTTTTTTGATGAAATTCGCTATTTTTTCACGATCTTTTGACGAAATACGCTATTTTGTCGCGGCCCTTTTAGGAAAATCGCAATAATTTGATGAAATTTGCGCTTTTTTCGCGATCTTTTGACAAATATCAGCTTTTTTCCGCGATTTTTTGACGAAATTCGCTACTTTTTCCGCGATCCTTTGATGAAATAAGGTATTTTTTTCGCGATCCTTTGACAAATATCGGCTTTTTTCAGCGATTTTTTGACGAAATTCGCTATTTTTTCCATGATCCTTTGACGAAATAAAGTATTTTTTCCGCGATACTTTGATGAAATTTACACATTTTTCGTGATCCTTTGACGAAATATGCTATTTTTTCGCGGCCCTTTTACGAAAATCGCGATATTTTGATGAAATTTGCGCGTTTTATTGCGACCCTTTAACGAAAATTGGCTTTTTTCCGCGATTTATGGACGAAATACGCTATTTTTCGCAGTCCTTTTAAGAAAATCGCGTTTTTTCCGCGATACTTTGATGAATTTTGCACTTTTTTCGCGATCCTGTGACAAAAATCGGCTTTTTCTCCGCGATTTTTTGACAAAATTCGCTATTTTTCTGCGATATTTTGATGAAATTTGCGGGTTTTTTTTGCGATCCTTTAATGAAAATAGGCTTTTCCCCGCTATTTACTGACGAAATTACGCATCCTATGGGACGCATAAGAGCTATTTTTTTGCGTCCCGTCTCCGATTTTTCTTGGAATTTACGTACTATAGTGCGTCCGCGGCATTGGTGACTACTTCTAGTAAAACTTAATGTAGTTTTAATGTGATGCATGGGACATCACTTTAAAGTATCTTACATCACAAACTACAATTTGAAAAAATTAAAATGAAAGTTTTTATTAAATTAAATAGAAATACACCTGCTGCTACTTTGAACAGCCAAAAATTGAATAAAAGTGCAGTATATTTGTTTATAGAGACTAACAAAGAATAGGTGTATGAATACATGCGTTTTTCAATATTGTAAACATCAATTTTGACCTTCATGAACATATAGAAACAAACCATGTAAAAATGAAAAAAAAATGCATGAATTAAATACTTCAGACTATGTACTTTAATTAGCCATGAATAAAAAAGATACATTTTATGATTTATTTTTTGAGGGTATGGTTCACTTTTGGGAGAATCGCCCTATATAAAATTCTAAGTTTTCTATTGTTACTCAAACAAAAACATTCAAATTTTGCAAGAAAATAAATAATATATAAATTAATTAAATGAAGCCAGCTCTTAGCCTCTTCATTAAGATTTTCACAGGAAAACAGTGAAACTTTGAAACATTATTTTCTACTTCCTGATTGGTTTGATTAAAAGTGTCAACAATAATCCAGTTTTATAAAACATGCAGGAGGGGATTATAAAAAAAATAAAGCTAAATATTTATTAGTAACTAAGCTAAATATTTATTAGTTATATTTATGAACCAAAAACATCAAGAGATGTCCATTACTGGCACATCTACCCTATATACCTAAATGTCTGTAAGCAAATTGTGATTGTCATTACAGTATATTCCCTCAAATCCGCACATCATTACAGTTACAAACAATGAAACTTTCAGTTCAGATGTGGGAGGAAAATGAGACTTTTATTATTTTTATATCATTGTGTATGCATTTTAATATGTAATTCTCATTAATATGAATGAACTCGTGCTTTTTCATGAATGATATTTATTGTTGATATCACTGGGAATCTCTATCTTTTAACCAAATATATTTTTATATTAATCAAGCTTTTTTGTTTATTACCTCTGGCTAAATTTGAAATAAAACTTCTTTATTGTATGATTTTTATGTGAATTAGTAATGACGTTTATGAGCTAGTCTTAATTGAATAATTCAAGAAAAATGTATCACATCTTCACTATGCATTATTATTTACTTGACCTTTATTTTTAATCATTTTTAAAATTATCTTACTTTTTGTTATTTTACTTATTTTAATATTTTACTATATTATAAGCATTCTTTATAATTTCGATTGCATTGTTACATTCAGATTACTGTTTAAAAAATATAAACAAAGCAATGACAAGAAATCTGCACAACGTCTGGTCTGCATAGATTTGACAGAGTCTACTGTATTACAGTGGATGATCTTTATAGCAAAAACCGAAAAAAGCAAGGTTTTGCATTATATATAGAATTTTGTGTTATATAGATCATTTCACACATCATTAAAACTTGTAAACATGACAAAATATGTCTGGAACATATCAATATATAGTAGATCTTTATATTGCCTTCCTTGAGACCAAAACTTGTGCAGATTATAAATTTTTGCATAACGTAGATCATTTCATATGTTAAATACCTTATAATCATGATCCAAGCATGCCTGGGCAAAATCATTATACAGTAGACTCCTTCAAATCCACACAACTTGGGACCAGAGGTTGTGCGGATTTCTGGTCATTGATTTGTTTACATTTTTTAAACAGTAATCTGAATTACAATTAATAAAATCTTTTGAAACCTAGTTTCAAATGCCATAAAAGGTGCTTAAAGTATGAAAAATATATTTCGGTCCTTCCTGAACCATTTTCAATTTCTTACTGATTTAGACTCGCTTTCCACTGGGCCACTCTTTGGATCCCCCTTCCTCTTCTTCCCATATTCGTATCTTTTCTTAATCATCTCTCTCCAACCTTTCTCCACCAGCGCATGTTCCATGCGGTTGATCGCATTGTTCTCACTCACAATCTCTACGGCCTCTCTCTTTAAGGCATGATTAAAGTTTTCATAATTTGCTAACTTTTTGGTACGCTCAAATTTGATTTCCAGCCTTTCCTCCGCATTGAGCCTTGCTAAAGCTGTTGTTACTCTTCCTTTCTTTATATCCTCCCTGTGCTCTTTTACTCTTTTTTTCTATTCTTCGCTTCGTCATTCCAATATAACATTTTTCATCCCCATTTTCGTTTTTTAGGTTGATTCTATATACTCCCGAAGTTTCCATATCATCTATTCGATCTTTTTCGTTTCTTATTCTCTGAAAGATATTTCTATTAGGCTTTATTGGTATATTAATGTTAGATTTCATAGCTTCTTTTTTAAGCACATTAGCTGCTCCTTTATCATACGGTATAGCTCTTGTAAAATATCTTTGTACATTTTGTGCGGGGGTTATGATCGATAGTTTTTTAATACGCTTTCTGTACAACTTGTCCACTATATAGGTTTTAAAGCCAGCCGTTTTGCTATGGTCTTTATTGTCCTAATCTCTTCTCTTAATAATTCTTTATTGGAGCAAATTGCAATAGCTCGATTGACATAGGCTCTTAGGGCGTCCCATTTGTAACTTTTTGGTGTTTTACATTTTTCATTAATAATGTGGACGCATTTGTAGGCTTTCTGTATATCTTTGTTCTAATTTCTTCATCTGTTCTTATTTTTACATCAAGGAAGTTTAGGATTTCCCCTTCCCCCATTTCCAGTATGAACTTAATGCTGTTGTCCATCTCATTCATCTCCTTTAGAATCTCCTCCAGATTTTCTCTCCCTTTTATCACCGCAAAAACGTCGTCTACATATCTTAACCAGGTCTTAATTTTTCCGCCTTGATTGTCCAATATTTTTGCCTCTAGATCTCGCAATTTAACCCTTAAATGCCTGATTTTTCAAAAATCATTGTAATAATGTTTTTCGGATTTCATTTTTTAAATAAATCATGGGAAAAATACTTAAAAAAATCATTTTGTTTTAAGTATAGTTTGCGGCTAAAAAAACAGTTAGTTACTTATCGGCAATACTGGTGTTTAATTGAAAAAATAATTTCCCTTGATAAAATTCCATAATATTAAACACGCAAGAATTTTAGGAACTATAGTAAGAAATCAATTTTACTTTCTCACTGTCGGTCAAAATAGGATATTTCGCAAGCTTCCAAACAAAACAAAAAGAACAAGAAGCAACAATTGAAAAAGTAAATCTATCTTTATTCTTAAACAGCACAAGTGTTGCCATCTACATGTTGAAAATCGATTTAATAATATTTTCAGAATGTATTTTATTGGCAACATTAGGCATTATAGCTTCAATATTATTCTAATAGTATTTTAGAGCCTAAATTGGGTATGTTGTCGAAAAGCAACACCAGGCATTTAAGGGTTAAATTCGGCTAGAATGCCTGATATAGGCGACCCCATCGGGAGGCAATTGATCTGTTTGTAAAAGCGGCCATCAAATGAGAAGTTACTCTCGTTTATTACTAAGTTACTTGATCTAACATATACATCTGCCATTTGGTTTTTCCCAAATTTAGATAATTTAGATAATCCCAAATTCAGAGAAAAATATATATAGCGAAATTCTACCAGCATCGGAAAATGAGCTAACATCAACACAGGAGTTTATAAAAAAGTTCAGGGAAATAAGTATTGAAAAAGATGATGTACTTGTAAGTTTCGATGTGAAAGAACTGTATCCCTCGGTAAATACAAAGGAGATAGCGAATGTAGTAAATGAAAAACTAGAAAAAAAAATTTGGGAAAAACCAAACTGCAGATGTATATGTTGGATCAAGTAACTTAGTAATAAACGAGAGTTACTTCTCATTTGATGGCCGCTTTTATAAACAGATCAATGGCCTCCCCATGGGGTCGCCTATATCAGGCATTCTAGCCGAATTTAAATTGCGAGATCTAGAGGCAAAAATACTGGACAATCAAGGCAGAAAAATTAAGACCTGGTTAAGATATGTAGACGACGTTTTCGCGGTTATAAAAGGGGGAGAAAATCTGGAGGAGATTCTAAAGGAGATGAATGAGATGGACAACAGCATTAAGTTTACATTGGAAATGGAAGAAGGGGGAATCCTAAACTTCCTTGATGTAAAAATAATAAGAACAGATGAAGAAATTAGAACAACGATATACAGAAAGCCTACAAATGCTAACCATATTATTAATGAAAAATGTAAAACACCAAAAAGTTACAAATGGGCCGCCCTAAGAGCCTATGTCAATCGAGCTATTGAAATTTGCTCCAATAAAGAATTAAGAGAAGAGATTAGGACAATAAAGACCATAGCAAAACGGCTGGCTTTAAAACCTATATAGTGGACAAGTTGTACAGAAAGCGTATTAAAAAACTATCGATCATAACCCCCGCACAAAATGCACAAAGATATTTTACAAGAGCTATACCGTATGATAAAGGAGCAGCTAATGTGCTTAAAAAAGAAGCTATGAAATATAACATTAATATACCAATAAAGCCTAATAGAAATATCTTTCGGAGAATAAGAAACAAAAAAGACTGAATAGATGATATGAAAACTTCGGGAGTATATAGAATCAACCTAAAAAACGAAAATGGGGACGAAAAATGTTATATTGGAGTGACGGAACGAAGAATAGAAAAAAGAGTAAAAGAGCACAGGGAGGATATAAAGAAAGGAAGAGTAACAACAGCTTTAGCAAGGCTCAATATGGAGGAAAGGCTGGAAATCGAGTTTGAAGCGTACCAAAAAGTTAGCAAATTACAAAAACTTTAATCATGCCTTAAAGAGAGAGGCCGTGGAGATTGTGAGTGAGAACAGTGCGATCAACTGCATGGAACATGCGCTGGTGGAGAAAGGTTGGAGAGAGATGATTACGAAAAGATACGAATATGGGAAGAAGAGGAAGGGGGATCCGAAGAAGTGGCCCAGCGGAAAGCGAGTCTGAATCAGTAAGAAATTGAAAATGGTCCAGGAAGGACCGAAATATATTTTTAATATTTTAAGCACCTTTTATGGTATTTGAAACTAGGTTTCAAAGATTTTATTAATTGTAATTGAAGACTGGTGTTTTACGATTATCTTATAGTAATTTGAATGTAATAATGCAATCAAAATTACAATGAATGCTTACAACATAGTAAAATATAAAAATAATTAAGTAATAAACTAAAATGATCAAAAGTAAGGTAATTTAAAAATGATTAAGTTTTTAAAAGTAAAGGTCAAGTAAATAATTAATAATTTATAATTAAATATGCATAATAAAGATTAGATTTCCCTTGAATTATTCAATGAAACTTTCCTCATAAGGATACCCAATTAATTCACACTAAAGTCAAAGTAAGGAAGTTTTATTTCAGGTTTTGCCAGTCTTAATAATCAAAAAAGCTTGATTAATATATAAATATTTGCTTAAAATATTGATTACTTGTGATATCAGCATATCTTGATTTATTTTTCAGAAATAAATTTATACTTCATTCATAAAAAACCACGAATTCAGTCATATTATCCAGAATTACATATTAAAATACATATGGAATGATGTTAGACTAAAAAAATCTGTAATTTTGCTACTACATCTGAACTGAAAGGTTCATTGTTTACATCTGCGATAATGTGCGGATTTGAGGGAGTCTACTGTATTACTTATTTCCAAATTTTTTAACTTTAAAATCAGCAATATTTTCATTTGAAAAAAAGTTCTGTATTAAGGCGATAAAGATGAAATATAATGTTTGAAACTTAATCCTCTAGAGCAATAGTTCCCAATGTGAGACGCACGTCCCACAGGGGGTGCGGGGGGACAATTTGATTTTCAAAGGGGGCAATTCCAGATTTGTTAGTAACCCATTCCTGACACTTTATCATTGTCTTTCTGGAAAAGTTGTAAAGTAAAAATTAAAGTAATACATGCAGAATAAAAAAAATTCAAAATGTTCCTACATAAATGTATAAAATATAAACGTAACCCGAATAATAGTGTGAGATAGTTTTAATAATATTTAGGAAACTTTTTCATATACTAAACCTTTATAATTTTTAGGTTATAATTGTACATTAGGGTGGGCTGAAAAAAACTTTTTTTTTGATTTTCGATGATGGGTAGTGCGGAAAAGTTGCCACTGGTGGTGCTATGTTCACACAAAAAATTTGAGATTTTTCAGACAATTCCTTCATTTGCCGCAAATGGCCTGAAGTTTTGCTCAAATGCTGATTTTTGAGCTCTTTTAGCAAAAATTTTAAAAATATTAAATTTAAGTTATTTTAGCTGAATTTACTTGAAATGTCGTGTTTTGTGTACGAAATGTTTAAATAAGCTCTGACTATGTATTATTTAATAGTTATGTGCATTTTGAATTAGGTGACTTTTATAGCTTTTCCGCGTATAAGTGAGCAAAAATTGCAGGAATTGTGACAACATGGAATAAGGATCTCGACATTGATAAAGACTTGGTCAGGAGGCTGAAAAAGAAACTTGGAAAGAATATATAGGAGGAGGAATGTCTTGGAGGGAAAATAATTACAAGCATCTTTTTTGGTAGTAGAAAAAACGATCTTCACAGAAAAAAAAGGGGGGTTAGAAGCACCGTCGACAGAAAGAGGAAACCAATATCACCACGTTGTCTGAACGTGGTTCGGAATATTTGGGTCACTTGACACCTCTTTCTGGTCACTGTGGAGAAATAGAAAAATCATTATATAATTTTCTAAGCCAGAATAAAGTCTGCTTTGGAAAAATTCAAGAAGAGAACTGCAACATTTGATATGTAATCTTCATACGAACGAGCTTCCACTCTGACAGCAACATCAACTATCTAAACTAGATGGTAGAACCACTTGAACTTAACCTTTACCAACTGAAACGGAGCTAGATTAATAGAGTACTCAAACCTTCAGCCTTTTGCATTTCTGATGTCCATGAAACAGTAATAGGTTCATAGAAATGGACACGTACATTTTTGCATGCCATTAGTGATATGTGCTTTGTATTTCTCTTGACGGTGCTGCTTGTTCCCTTTTTTTCTATGAAGATCGTGTTAATAATTCTACCATCAAAAAATATGGTTATTTTTCATCTTCCAAAATATTCCTCCTCCTGTATCTTCTTTTCAAGTTTCTATTTCTGTCTCCTGAACAAGTCTTTATCGATGACGAGATCCTAATTCCTGGTTGTCCCAATTCCTGCATCCTGAAGCAAAGATGAAGCTCTTAACGCAACTTACCTATATGATATACCAGTTCTAAATGCAGCGAACGCTGTGTGAGAAAAGGATATGCGGTTTGGAGTGTCTGCTTTTCAAGGCCCTGTTTCAAATTCTGATTCAGACGAACTACCTGCTTCAAAGTTCCCACTTTTTGTGACAATAGCTGTATTTTAGAGCAGAAAAATAATTAAGATCCCATCTTGCAGTTACTCCCATCTCCTATTTCCTCACTCATCCTCATGATGACTGATTGTGTTTTCATTGGTTTCTACTCCACATTCTCCTCTCCTTCCAGAATTGCTGTCAAGACATGCTGCGGTCTGGTATTCAAATATGTGACAATGAACACATCGAAAAACCAAAGGAAGAACCAGGAACCAAAAAAGACAAAAGAAACAGACGAACGAACCAAACAATACTTACAATTTTTGCTCAGTTATATGCAAAAAAGCTATAAAAGTCACCTAATTCAAAATACACATAACTAATAAATAATAGATAATCAGAGCTTATTTAAACATTTCGTATACTAATATTTATACATTATATATTACATGCTAATAAAATTCAGCAAAAATAAATTTTAATTTAACATTTTTAAAATTTTTGCTAAAAAAGTTCAAAAATCAACATTTGAGCAAAGCTTCAAGCTATTTGCGGTAAATGAAGGAAATGTACAAAAAATCTCAAATTTTTTGTGTAAACTTAGTGCCATCAGTGGCAACTTTTCTGCACTACCCATCATGCAAGTTGATGCTACATGGCCGTGGCAGATTTTATGGAGTGAAGAAGCGCACTTTCATTTGAACGGTGGCATTAACACTTACAACTGCCGCATTTGGGCTGCGAATAATCTGCACGCTTGTGTGCAAGAGCCTCTCCATTCGCCAAAAGTCACAGTGCAGTGTGGCTTTACAGCATCCTTTATCATTGGTCCTTACTTTTATGAGGAAAATAGAACAAGTGGACCTGTACTGTTACTGCTGCCAGGTATGCAGATATGCTACAGAACTTCACAATTCCACAACTACAGCAACAAGGATGTTTCGATTTGACCATATTCATGCAGGATGGTGCCACCACCCTACATTGGACTTAGGGTACAGCATGTGCTATGGCAACATTTTTCTGACAGCAGAATCATTAGTTGTGCATTTCCTACGGCATGGCCACCGAAGTTGCCCAATCTCAATCCTTGTGATTTTTGGTTGTGGGGATTTCTTAAAAGTGTTGTTTATCAAGGACATGTCTCCGATATCACAACATTAATAACGTTACAAGTGAGGCAAATCAACTCTTATATGCTGCAAGCGGTAGTAGGAAACGTCGTGCATCATATGCAGTTCTTGGAATATACCTATGGTGCTCATATTGAACCTAATTTGTAAGTAAAAGACATCTGTTGTAAATAAAATTGATGTGTACTGTATTGTTTGGCATTTAATCATTCAATAGTTACACTAATACACTTTTGCAGCACCAAAATTGTGCCTAGTGGCTAATTTTGGAACTTTTTTTAAGAATTCGAAATCCCATGGTCTACTATGCATGCTCATCAAATCTGGTTATGTTTCGTCCAATACTTTACTCGCTAGAGGGCTCTGACGCTAATAATAACCACCCTGTATATTAGCATTAGCCTTTTTTGTACAATTTTTGCAAATAATAATTTTTGGATCAGAAATATATTTATTTTTGCTCTGCAGTAGGGTGTCAATGATTTTAATCAGTTGATTTAAATCATGATTTTAATTAACTGATTTTTTTTTAAATCATTGATTAAAATCAAAAATTTTCTAATGTATAAAATGTCAAAAAGTTTTAAAATCGAAGATGAACATAATTTGAAAGTTTTTACAGGTATTTTGACTTATGAATAAACAAAAACGGAGCTTTAAATAATCATTTCTAAGCTTAATTCCTGAATATTGTAAAAAATTAAAAACAGTTAAGTTTGTAAAAAGCATTGTTTTTATCCAATATAAAACAGTGTCATTTACAAATGATATTTAAATCTAATATAATTTGCAATGTCATCATTTCCTTCAGCTAATCAATTTATACATTATTTTATAAAAAATAAACATAACAAGTGTATTAAATTTCTGTAATTAAAAGAATAAATAGTCAGTGTTTTAGTTTCTCATTCTACTTTTGTAATAATAAATTAATAGCAATCTTCAGTCAAAGAAGAATGAAAGGATGACATCTGTTCAACAGCTAAATTGTAAATGAATGCATAAGAGAAAAAGAACTAATTGATATAAAAATGTTAAGCACAGCAAGAGCTCCTTCGGTATAGGTTGAATAAATTTTTTTTAAACTTTGTAATTCATATATACTAAATAAAAAAAGAAATTGGGGATTGAAGAGGCAGCAAAACTTTTCTTAAAAAGAAAAAAAAAATGAACCATTGAAAGCTAATAATCCGCAACTGAGAGGTAATAATGCTGTTATATAAATATTTTGAGGATTTCAGATGTAACTGGCTATTCTTATATTTATTCTGTATGTGTGTATGAATGGGTTTAACTCATTTTCATAACTTTTTTGGTTAGCATACACATACATGTGTGTAAGTTTAGATTTTGGTTGATTAACAGTAATTTTTCTAATCACAAATGCAAAACGAGCTGCAGATATTTGTTAGTTTTGTTATTTGTGCTACTAGCTCATAAAATTACTTATTTGCAGTTTTTATTAATTCCATAATTACTTACTGTTTCTTCTAGGCCATTTTTTTAATGGTGCTGCATGCTGCCCCTTTTGAAATTGGCAAAATGCACCCTGCCTTTAAAAAATATTGTTAAATTCACGTGTAGTTGTAGCCAGAGATTTCTTGTAAAAAAACTTCCCATTCAAGAGTCTGAATTCATGTGCCCAAGATCTTACAAAAATAATAGAAATTTATTTCTTTAGGAAAAAACAGGATATTATTAAAACATGTTGTTATTTGTGTTTTTCAGTTTGTGATTTATAAAATTATTAAAAATTAAGGACACTTTATCATAATATTTTTTTTTTCGTATATCATAACTAAACACATTACTGATATATATTTCCTCATGAAATAGTGTCCTTTTTTGGAACTAGCATCCTGCCCCTTTTTCCTTTCTAAAATGAATACTACATTATCATTTTAATAATTAAAACTTACAAATGTATAATATGTTCCTAATTAGAGAGTTGATTGTTTAATAATTATTAATTTGAAGTAGTGTTAAAACTATTTAACATTAAATGCAGTTATTAATAATTTTAATAAATGTTAAATATCACTAGTATTTAATAAAGTTTCACATAATTATTACAATATTAATGTATATAACATTACTGTATGATACTAACTAATGAAACTATTAATTTGCAGTTTAATTTTTGTAATTACTAACTAATAATTATAATTTTATTAATTAAAGTGTAAAAACATAGATTATGTTATCAATTAGAGGTTTCATTGTTTTGGAAACCTAAAACTCTTGGTCGCTATTCAATATTTGAACACTGGGAAAAATATCATAAAAATCTGATTTAAATAAAAAAAAAAAATTAGATAACATTCTTTCTGAATCTATATCTACAATGCAAAATGAGCTTCATGGCAAAACTAACTTTAATGCAAGATGGGTGGAGTTAACATCCATAATTGTCCTATCCTTGTTAATTATGTATCAACTGGAGGGGGGGGTGGGGGAATCATACTTCCTTTCAGCTGTTGATACAGGGACATCTAAAAAAAAAAAAACTGTCTAGTATTGTTTAAAACTAGCAGCTGATGCTAAAGAAGAGATAGAAAATAAGTTTTCTTGTAAAGTAAGAAGTTTTGTATGTGACAATGAAAACAAGATGAAATGCATGAGAGAAGATTTTCAAAATGCATATAGAGAGATGAACTGTTTATTTCTTGTGGATGTGCTGCACATTACTTGAATCTTGCAGGACAAGATATTATAATCACAAAGTTAGTTCAATAATGAAACATGTTGTTGAAGTCCAGAAATACTTCTGCAACAACCACCGATCTTCAGGTTACATGTCTGAATATGAATCATCTTTGAAAACTTTTATTAAAAAAGATTTCTACATGTAAATTGCAGGTGAGCATGAAGATGATATTGATAACATTGTTAAAATCATTAACGATGTACATATATACAAAGTATGAATAACTTCTCCATGCAAAAATTAAAGCTTTTTTTCTTTTTCAGAAATATCTTAATTTAAAATATTGTTTGAATTTTATTGATATTTAGCTTTCTAGTGGAAATTTATCTTCTGAAGCTTACTGTTTTAGACTATTTTAACTAAAAATATAAATGATTGTTATTGGATAAAGAGATTAATTTGATAAATTCATTAGTCTTATTGGTGGGAAAGATTTGTGATTGATTTAATTTTTGGTCTTTTGATTAATTTGTGGCCTAATTTTGGAACTCTTCAGTATCTTTGTCATATCATAACTAGAGCCGTACTGAGTACTCGGTACTCGGTGAAATTTTGGCCGAGTACTCTGCCAATACCGAGTCGTTGTAAAAATTTCATTTTTTAAGCATATGAATTTTAAAACTGATCTGTAAAAAATTATTCGATTATCAATGTATAATACATGCAATAATTAATAAAACTATTTGCTCGATATTTAACACTATGTCTACAAAATATAAAAAAAGTTAAGAACAAAAACCCTCATAAAATAATTCCAGATTAAAATTTATTTTCACATTTATACAAATAAAAGTAAGTTCTTTTTAAATATATAGGAAAACAGAAAATACTATTATTTTGGATAAAGAAACTGAAAATAAAATAAATGTAATAAAAAAATTAATAATTAAATTTATTATATTTCAAATTATGGTGCAAAAACACCAAACGTTCTACATTATCAGTAGACAGGGCATTTCTTTTACTACTATAAATTTGGCCTGCCTCTGAAAATATACGTTCTGAATAAACAATGGTTGAAGGTGCACATAAGAATTTTTTTGCAAGGTTGTTGCACATAATCTGAAAAGTCCCCCCCCCCCCAACCATGCAAATGGAGTGTCAATTTTACATAAGTCTTCTGTTAAGAAAGTCTGTATCGCTTTTTGTACCTCTCTTTGTATTTTTCTCTTTTTTATTTTTAATCAAAATAAAATAAGGTACAGTTACAAAATAAATGTGAAATGTTTTGCATTATTCAATGAATTGTTACAGCAACCAATAAACATTTTTATTTTTGATAGACAGATTTCAAGTATCGGAATAAATTGGAGGGTTGAAGAATGTTTTAATTTTATATTGGTTAATAATTGTACTTGTTATGTGTCAATTCTCCTTTTTTTTGCTACTGTTTTGAATTGTCAAAAATTGTCTTTAAAAGGTGCACAAATAAATTTCAAATTAGTTAATTTATATATACTATATATATATATTATATATATATGTACACACAGGTATATATATGTACACAGGTATATTTATATATATGTACACATATATGTACACCTAAGCTCACATTATGTGCATATCAGTGGGTTTTTTTTCTTATTACGCAACTACTCAGTATTCGGTACTACTCTGTACTCATCCGAGTAGTCAGTGGCTGAGTACTCGGCCAAAGTACTACTCGGTACACCACTAATCATAACACTATTAATGTACTATAATTACTTCAACCATATATTCTTTTGTTATTTAATGTCATCAAATGTATCACTGTGTCACACTTTGTTCTAAAAGAAATGACATGTTTTTCTTTATTGCAGATGGCTTACCAATTGGGCATCGGAATTTAAGTCTTCCTACTGAATATGACTATCATCAAGCAATGGCACAGCATATTGCATCTGCTGGTAATAATACAGGAATTCATCCAGCTATGGCTCAAATACCCATGATGCCTACTGGTCTGAATCTCTCTATGAACTCTGGAAATCATTCCTTAAATAGTGGTATGCAATCTATGGGCAATTCACATCATATGTCTCACATAGGTAATTCAACTGGTGGTGGTAAAACTAAAACAAAGAAACTCAAAGTTAATAAAGATGGAGTTCCTGCTCCTAAACGTGCAACAACAGCATATATAAATTTTACTCAATGGTATAGAGAAGAACAAAAAAGGACAGGAAGACAGATACCTAAGGTGATGTAAAATATTACTATAATATTTTGTTTTCAGTTCCCACATTTTAAATTTTTTGGGAGAAAAAAACTAAAACAAAATTTCCTTTTCCTGTAAGAAAAGGTTTAAATTCCATTGATTTGTTGATAATTAATCAAATTTAATAGCTTTGTCGCTTCTCTTTTCTTCTAAAGAGTTTCTTTTTCAGAATCTGCAATTTACTCGTAATTTTTTTCTTTAGCATTGTAATCTTAGTGTTGACTCTAGAAAAAAAAGGCCGCTGGATGGGAATTTTTCAAAAAGAAGACACTTGTACCTCATTCACAAAAAATATTTTGAACTGGTCTGTTTAAGAGTCCCTAGAATTTGCAATATTTTCCCTGGATCAATTGAATTGCCATGGGACACATAGTAAGTATTAAAAAGGGCAGCCAGGCACATCGGAAGGGTTTAAAAGATCCGCCGGGTGCAAAAAAGACATAAAAAGGGCCGCCGGGTGCAAAAAAGACATAAAAAGGGCCGCCGGGTGCTGTGCCCTGCTATAGCGGCTTACAGTCAACACTAAATCTAGGTGGCTTTCATTTAATTTTTTTTCCTTTCCAGGATTTCAATCTCTTTCTTTTAATCGGTAACTTTAAAAATATACATATTTGTCTTCTCTTCCCTACACGTACTTTATCTTATGCTTGTCTGTATCTAAGTAGTAAAGACTTTGATTATTATCAGTATATTTAAAGATAATATTCTATATTTTTCAATGATTTGGGATTTTGTTTTATGCTAAGTCTATACACATATCAGAAAGGGTATTACTTTTTTGGCTATTTAGTTACAGAAATAATTGTTGAAAAAATAATTTGAAACAATAGGGGAAAAGTTTATTGTTAGAGAAAGAGAGAGTGGGAAATTGTAATTAACACAAAGCAGTATTTAAATTCCATTAAAGTAGTTGCTCATTTTACAATGCAATCCGTAATACTGTCAATCCATTAATTAATAATACTGTCAATCCATTTTAAGTCCATTAGGAGTATTTGTGACACTATTTCACAAAGGAACTTGCCTACTACAGAACTGCACAGCTTACACTCAGTGGCATACGAACTTTCTACAAATAGGGGCAGCCAGGGTGTATTGTGGAAAGCTAGTGGAGGGAATCATTTCCTTCATAATTTCATTCATTTCGGAGAAGTCCTTCATACTGTTGCACTTTTCACAAACAGGAGTATAAAATAGAAACACATCAAAGATCACCAACTCTTTAATCCAGTTAAAATAATTTTTATTAGATATACTTGATACATAGAAACTTAATTTATGGATGATCTCGAATACAATATTCAAATTTAAGGCTTCTCCCACTCCCATTTACCAAAAGTTAAAGTTCTTTCTGTTGTTTTGCTTACAATTTTTGTACAAATCTCGTCAAAATCAATTTTAAAGGCCTCTTCTTTATAAATATGCAGTAGCATCACATGGTTGAGTCTCTGTTAACCCATTCCCAGATAGCATGAACATTAGCAGCAAGTTCAATTTTTTTCTGATATTATCTTGCCATGACAAATTGGAATTGAGAAATTCGCAGCAAATCTCCCGCAAGGTATACCATCACCCACTTGCATGAGTAGTTTGTCATGAAACTGATAGCAAGACTGTCTTTAATTCACGAAAGTGATGAAAGCAAAAAATCCCTCTGTTGATTATATCTTATCAAATATCAATATCTTATTAAATACCAAAAAAAGGCTCAAACTGAAAAGTACAAATATTACCTTAACTTGTTAATTGTGGTAAAAATGATGCATGTGCCTTAACAGTGCGTATGCATCAATAGGCCTGATCAGATCTATGGACCCCTTCGAAGGGGTTAAACTTATAGTGTAACAGTTGTAAACAATTAATGTGGCATGGAAAGATTACTACTTTGCAGTAAGTTTGTAGTATTTTTGGTTACTTGTTTGCTGTTAATTTGCAATAAATTTGATACAGCATGAATTTAACTTGCATGTCAGGTTAGCTGCAAGTTCAAAGTGTGGTGACTTCGGCGTTTGCATTTTCTTGCTGCAGTCTTGTTATGGACTTTCAGTCTTGTCATGCTGAGCTTGCTGCAACTTTTCTAAGCAAAACTTCTTCAAATTTTCTGCAAACTAAAAATGCTATGTGGGTTGTTGTTTGGAGATGTATTTGAAGCAGGTGAAGAGCACTGAAAGATCTCTCAACTGTTGCTACTGATGTCGGAATCACCAAAAGAAATTCTGCCAAAAGGTAAACTTCAGAAAATAATTTCTTCACTAATTCCTCCGATGACATAATTTTAATTGCGATCGACAACTATTTAATGTCAGTTCCGTCCGTGATTAGTATTGGTAGAAGCGTCAACTGAGCAGAAAGATTTGTCAAGTCAAAATCATCAGCATGTATTCCAAGCTTTTGTTTCAGATCTTCTGAAGTGGTTGAAACTGAGTCTGTGAATATGGATTCGACCTTTATGAGAAAGTCAAAAGTTTTTTGATCAAATCGTTTTTTTAATTCATTGGTAATAAGGTCCAGTACTTCTGAAATTTACTCGCAATTTTTCTTGTTCAAGTTGTGCTGGAGTGGAGGGATGGCTTGTCTGCTTATCTTTTGTCTGGAGATGCTCGTCATTTTCATTTTAAAATTTAATGCGGATGCTTTTCTCTCCCATTTCTTGTAGAGAATTTCGAAATGGCTATCCTTTCTCATACATTGTATGGTTTCTTTTAACGTTGAAACGGCGTTCTTGACACTTGCAGCAAAAAATTCAGTTGTTTGCTAAACTTTCGCCAAAATTTTGCATGGACCAAAAAGCTCTTTGGCCATGTTCATGCCAACAAATGTCTTGAATTTTTTCAAGCTTCTTATGAAACCTTTAACTTCAGCCTTTTTCTCATGACATAGTGCTGTTGGATCTTTCAATAATGCATCAAGAGTCTCTAAAACTCTTTGATAATTTTCCACGAATCTTCATATTGCAGCAAATCAAACTGCCCATCTGGTCTGGCAGAGAGGTAGCAACTACTTTGGTTTTAAGTTTGTTGCTTTTTTCTTCATTGCTAGTTGGGCAAAGAATGATGTTCTTGTAGACATCTCTCCGTTTGGATGATTTTCTAATCAGATTCGATATCGTCTTGATCAAACTTAAGTAATCTGCAATTAATCTATTGGAATGTGCCACCTCTTGCAATATAAGTTCCAAGAAATGATTGGCACAATGTACAAAAAAAGACTTTGGTTGAAACTCCTTGAACCTTATTTGGATGCCTTGCATATTATGCCTCTCATATTACCGGCTCCGTCTGTTATTGATGTCGCAACGTTGAAGTGCATCCTTTATAACTTTATTTAGTGTTTCCCCTATAGTATCGGGAGCATGGAATAGTCCCAAAAAACATGTCCTCTGTTATCCCCCAAATATTTCGCTAAGTATCATTCATCATACACATATGGAGAATGCTCTTTCTCGGCGGCATCAGTTGTTCCGTCAACAATAATGCCAAAAAAAACTTCCATCCCTCATTTTTTCTAGCAGTGCATGCTGCATTGAGTGTGCCAACATTTCCAAAATTTCATTCTGAATGTCCAGGCTGGTCCATTTATCATGCTTGGACAACCATGATTCAATATCCAGACAAATTGTTCCCAATTCTTATGGATAGGTGTACAAATTTCTATCATTTTTATTGGTGTGGCCCCAAAGAAGCTGGCCTGTTCTTGCTAGGTAGCGAATACCTGTCATAATGTATCGAAGTGCTTTTCTTGCCTTAATTTGGTCCGACTTCAGTTTTGTGTTCAATAGATTGGATGCTGGTGTACCATTCTCTAAAATAAAAGTTGTGCTTCAATATTTTTGTGATGCAAACTTTTTTTGAGTTTTTCTAGAGCCCTCTTCCAATTTCTAATTCCAGAATCCAGAAATGCTTTATCTTCATCATTTGAAGAAATCGACAGTTTCTTAAAATTACCTGAAATACAGGTGTAACATGACAGAGCATCCTTTGCAGTGTTATAGTGTAGCCGTGTAAATGTTTCAAAAACCATCTTTGTTGACAACTGCGGTCAGCTGAATAACCATCAATTTCCTGAGGAAATTAAAAAAATTCTTTGGTGGTATAAATTGTTCGAATTGTTGGTTATCATCAGGTGTGTCATTTAAACAATGATCTACTTCAATGTCTTCTTTAGCTGCTGGAATTGAGCAAAATCCTCTCCAATATCTTCAGTATTAGAACTACTAGTATCTTCTTGCAGAGCAGAGTTTCAGAAATTCTAAATGACTATTTTGCTTACCTTAGTTTTCTTAATTACAGTAATGTCTAGAGCATCATCATCACTTTCCATATTATCCATATTCAAATGTCAAAATGACTCGCGCTTATCGCCTTTTGTGATCGCACAGCCATGACGCGCAAACTACATGCAAAATAAGATTAAGAACTGGTCTCTGGAATGTTGCCACTCGCCGAAATATAAGATCACAACACCTTCCTAATAAATGCCAAGGGACACTAAAGCAAGTTTGAGGCGGGGGGGTTGATCCAGGCAAAATTTGGGGGGCTATTTAGGGCCCCTTCGTAAAAATCCATTTAATAAAACAGGCCTCTTCACAAAATTCCTTTAAATAAAACAGGTCCCTTCACAAAATTTCTTTTTTTTTTAAAAATAGGCTGCTAAACAAAATTCCATTCCATAAAACATACTTTTCATTAATTATTTTCATTAATTATTTTTATTTTGTTATGTTTTAAATTGCATAATTACACCCTTATCTGTCCAGGTAATTTGTAGTAAACCTACAAGACCTCCTTTTTTCTGGGAATCTAAGGATTTTAAACTATGAAAAAAAGGTGAAGTCACAAACGAGTGTGCTCACCAGCCCTCTCTCTCTCTTCTCTTTGTTGTTTATTGTGTGAATTTCCTGGAAAAAGTAGACTTTATTTTTTAATTCAACAATGTATCATAAACAGATGTGATGCGAGAATTTCTCCCGGGGGAGCTGAGCCCATCTGAAATATTCCAGGGGGAGCCACAGCTCCCTCGACTCCTACGCCTATGCTGTTGCACAAACTCAACTGGCAAAAAAGAAAATATTACTTGGATCGTCCTTGCACAGAGGGGTAAAAAGGCTACCACTTGTTATTTTATACCTGCACAGAGGGAAGGGGTTTTAATTTTTAGTTTGTTTTAAACACTTTAAGATAAATAAATGCAATTACAGGGGTTGATCCAGGCAAAATTTGGGGAACTATTTAGGGCCCCTTCGTAAAAATCCATTTAATAAAACAGGCCTCTTCACAAAATTCCTTTAAATAAAACATGGTTCCTTCACAAAATTTCTTTTTTTTTTTTTAAAATAGGCTGCTAAACAAAATTCCATTCCATAAAACATACTTTTCATTAATTATTTTTATTTTGTTATGTTTTAAATTGCATAATTTTGAAACAAAACAAATTTACCAGAAAGGAAAACTACAGTAGAAGGACTTGAGGTTATTAGTAATAAATGTTTGGTCCAAATTTGAATAATTGGATTTCATCATTCATTACAAAATCATAGCTGCCAACTCTTCCGATTTTTTCAGAATTCTTCCGAAAAATCGGCATGTTTTCCGATTTTACGCGCGTAATGCGTTTTCTTCCGCTTTTCGTCATTTTTTTCCGATTTTCGGCCTTTTCTTACGCTTTTTATGCGAGTTTCGCCGAAGGTTCGTGGGAAATATGCAAATTTTGTCGGAAGATCGCGTAAAAACACTAATTCCGTGAAAAGATCGCGAAAAAACGCGAATTTTGTCAAAAGATCGGGTAAAAAAGCGCCGTCAAAAGATCGCGTAAAAACGCGGATTCCGTTAAAGGATCACGGAAAACGCGAATTCCGTTAAAGAATCGCGGGAAAAGCGCTCATTTTGTGAAAAGATCGCGGAAAAACCCAAATTTCACTGATGGATTGCGGGAAAAAACCCAAATTTAGCCGAACGATCGTGGAAAAGACGCGAATTTCGTCAAAAGATTGCGTAAACAACGCGTAGGGGTGATTTTGGTCTGAATTTTCCAAAAATTTAAGGCATTAATTTCCGAAAATTTTAAAAAATCGGCCAGCAATTCGAAATTTTGGACATAAAAAATATCGCGAATTTCGACATCTTCGCCGAAAAAAATTAATTTTGTGAATCGTTTGCAGAAAAATCACCAATTTCGTCAAAGGATCGCGTGGAAAACGCTAATTTCGTCAAAAGATCGCGTGGAAAACGCTAATTTCGTCAAAAGATCGCCAAAAAAACGGCAAATTTCTTCAAAAGATCGCGAAAAAACGGCAAATTTCTTCAAAAGATCGCAAAAAACGGCAAATTTCTTCAAAATATCGTGAAAAACGGCAAATTTCTTCAAAAAATCACGGAAAAACGGCAAATTTCGTCAAAAGATCGCGAAAAAACGACAAATTTCGTCAAAAAATAGCGAAAAAACGGCAAATTTCGTCAAAAAATCACGAAAAAACACAAATTTCGGCTAAAGATCGCGGAAAAACGGCAAATTTCGTCAAAAGATCGCGAAAAAAAACCCCACAAATTTCGGCTAAAGATAGCGAATTTCGTCAAAGGACCGCGGAAAAAAACGCATAGCTAGTGTCGGAAGTGGATTCTCTCTTCCCCCCCCCTCTCTCTCCCTCCAACTCCCCCCCCCCTTTTGCTGTAACTTTTCAGATTTTTTTTTTTTTTTTTTTTTTTTTTTTTTTTTTTTTTTTTTTTTTTTTTTACTCAGAATCACCAAAAAAAAAAAAAAAAAAAAAAAAAAAAAAAAAAGAGAGAAAAAAAAAGAAAAGAAACATTTAGGAGTCAGAAGTTTTAAGTGTCTTTTAATGTGAAAGGTAGGATACCTATAAATATTCAAAAAAAAAAAAAAAAAATTAGTAAATTTTAATATATTTAAGTTATTCTTTTTTGTCATAATATATATTGTGTAATTGCAAATTAGTGAATATTTTATTCGAATTTCTCTTTGAAATTTGTTTATTTATAAGGATTCAGCTGTTTTTTAATCCTTACTGAAAGCGTTATAGAACTTAAAAAATCTTCTGATTTCTTCTGATTTTTCGCCAAAATCTTCTGATTTCTTCTGATTTTTTGTCCAAAATCTTCTGAGTTTTACCGAAATTTAGTTGGCAAGTATGCAAAATATTATTTCCCTGTTTCATTTAACACTATTCGCAAATGTTTATTTAATATCTCCTGTTTCATTCTTGTTTTTAATTCAGAACAAATAAGATTCATTCTTGAAAACAGTCTTTATCCCTGTGTGGAAAGGGTTATAATTTTCAAATTCTTTTAAACATCTTAAGATAAATGCAATTAAATCATTAAACAGAAAGATTTCAATTTTTGTTTAAAAGTATTTAAACTTTTTTTTTATTATTATTTTTATTTAGATGATAAAATAAACTTTTAATAAAATCTTATGCATTGTTATTATGACTTTTAAATTAAAATATTTTAAGTTTTTTTTTATACAGGCTAGATATTTATGTATGCACTCATATTTATATATTTACTTTGATTTCTCATAGATTGGTGAATTCGGAAAAGAGTGTGCAGACAAGTGGAATAACATGGCTGCTGAGGATAAACAGCCATTTTTAGAAGTTGCTGCTCGGGATAGGGAACGTTATAGAAAAGAAGTTAGTAGTAATAACTAGTCACATATAATGATGATTTTAAATGTGAAGTCCTTTCTATATATTTAATTGATATAATATTTTGTTAAAATAGATGGCAATTTATAAACCTGCCCGTGATGTGAATAAACCGAAACGTCCAGGCACTGCTTTTATGCTGTTCATGGCAGATTTACGCAAAGAAATGGCTGGTAAAGAACCTGAAGGAGGCGTAGCTGCTTTAGCTAAATTGGGTAAACTACATTTAAGTTGTAGTAATTTTCTTTATTTCATTATTGGTTCCAGAAATTTATTCATTTTTAAATTCAAAGAGGATTGCTACATCTGTAGTAGGAAGTATTATCCACTTTTGTTTGGGAGTCTTGGAATATATATATATAACTTATAAGTAAATGAAAACAATTTGATATTGGTAAATAAAACAATTCCAAAACATTATGATGCACCAGCAGCTGAGATGTTCTACTCTGAAAGTTGGTACACAATGAAAGATGTTGGGTTCTAACCCATGTTGGTTCATCAACTTTACCCACCGTAAGTTTTCCATATTTTTCTTCATAAATACAGGTTAGGTTCCCTCAGAAAGACCCTCACAAAGGGCATTCCCACCCACCCTCAGCCTGTATCCCTTGCATCTATAAATGACTGTAGCAAACACGACCAATCAACCAAACATAATGGGATGTGCACATACCAAGTCTCCTTTATTTTCCATGAAGGGAGACTACCTTATTTTTATGCTATCTCTCTTTCTGCCTAAAATACTGATATCAGCATATCAAATGTTTGAGAATTAGCAAAATCTATAATAATGCAATTTCTTGAACATGTCTTTTAATTTGCAAAATTGCTGATTTTATGATTACCTAGTAATACTTTCATAATTTGTACCAATAAATGAAAAATTAAAACAATCATTTTTTTATTTAATTTATTTATAAGAGTTTAATCCTTTAAAAGCACAAATCCACTTTGAATATTTTAATTCAAAATATTATAAAGAACATTGAGTAAAGCTATCAAATTTTTCTTTGATTATAGATGTTTTAATGCAATTTGATTTTATATATATAATACTCAATTCTGTCGGAACATTTTTTGTTTTTGTGAGTTATCTGAAGAAATTTTGTTTTATTTCTTTAAGTGATATACTGATTATGCACTGCTGCATATTACATGTCAAAAAATATAGCACTATTTATATTAGTAAAAAGTTTCTTTTAAAAATTATTTGCCCTTATTTTTCAAATGCTATGAATTGAAAAATAATGTTAGTTTCAATAAAATGCTATAAAAGTGAGATACAGTAAGATTTGTTTTTTCAAGTGCCAAGATACATGTATTCTTATTTGTAGGAGGGGAACGTTGGAGAGGAATGACTGATGAGGATAAACGAAAATATATTGAAAAGCAAGGTGAAGAGAAGGTTCGATATGAAGCTAACATGGAAGAATATAGAAAAAAGGTTAGTTTTAATATCCTTTTATTATTTCTAAGATGATAATATATTCTTGTAAGTAAAGTTTAAGCTGAACATAAAAAAAAAAAAAAAAATCCAAAATTGGGGATTACATTTATAAAAAAAAAAAAAAATTATATGCTAACATTTCTATAAAATACAATAAATCAGTTTCAATGTATCCCAGCAATCCTTATACAGTTGAGTTTCTATATAACGAAATCCATTGTTCCAGTCAAAAAAAAAAAATTATATAGAGAATGACATAGAAATTCCTATTTAATGTACAATTTTTGAAAAAAAAATTGCTTTTGAGGTGTTTAAGATTTCAAAGTGTTAATTAACTTTAATCTTATTTTTAAAATTATTTAAGCAGCTTTAAAATGTAAAACAAGAGATTTATTTGAAAATATAGTAAAAAAAAAAAAAAAAAAAAAGCATTAAAGGAAAACTTATCTTTATTTTAGACGAAGAAATCTGTAATTTTTGGTTGTTTTGATTTCAAAACTGTTACTCTCTTATAAAAAAAAATTCACATTATAACAAGGAATGCAGAATTGATAGGGAACATTTTCCTCCATTTAAAGTCCTTTCCTTCTAACATCAAAGAAATTTGTTATTTCACTTTGTGATGATTTTTTTTTCTTGTAAATTTTCACCTTTACACTCATTGTCACTCTTACTCACGCTATTTCACAATGCTGTTTAAAATGTCGCTATCAGTTGGATATTGCACAACAATGAGAATGTCATCCACCTCCAAAAAATCAGAGATCAATATTTTCTTCGACACTTCCATGTTCCTTATTCTCCATTTTTCTTTCATGTCTGCTAGAGTTATAACCGCATCATCGTCAGAATCCATAGAATCCCCCAGTTCAGTAAAGTCAGCTTTTTTAAATCAATAGTAAATAGTTTTATCAGTGACGTTGAACCTCCAAGCTTTATAAAGTTCTGCAATATCCTTTCTTAGGTCTTGGGTAGAATCGGTTTCTTTTCTTCAGTAGATATCAGTTCTTTAAGAATTCTTTTCTTGAATTTTTAGATTTTTTTATTAATTCCAGTTCCATGGGCTGCAGTTTTGATATTCAGTGTGTGGAAATAAAATGACTTTGACATTTTACTCTTTCTCTCTACAGTTTTGTGAGTGAACTGGATAGTTCTCAATAAACAAAACAATTTTTCAGCATTGTTTTCTCATTTATTTGTCAAGCACTTTTAAACATTTGTTAAGATTCAGTGGTCATGCAGGACTTTTTATTAAAATCATAGTGCACTTCTAAAGACTTCAGTCTTTTTAAAATATTCAGATGATTGACTTTTGCCAATGACCAGCATCTTTAACTTTTCTTATCCTGTCATGTTAGCTTGCAACAGAACAGTAATCCTTTGTCTGCTGTGTTTGCCACCAAAGCATTTGTTTTCATGAAACACCAGGGTTTTGTTTGGAAGGTGCTTGGGTCATTCCATGTCAAATCAACACAAAGTGCAATTTTTTTCCCTCACCATCTCCAAATTTTACAAAACTTGGGGAACTAGTTAGAATGGTTGAGAAAGTAAGAAAATCTGCAATTTCAGATTCCTGAGACTATTAGTTTTTTAATTATTGGCATTTCAAAATGGCCGACTAAGACAAATTTACTGTCAGATGGCAACATTAAGATCATCATAACTCCTATTCTAATTAATGTACAGACATGGACCTGGTATCATTTTAAAGCATATGAAATGACCTTTAATGATACCAAACACAAGATGTTTTTGAAAAAAAAAGTTACAAGGTCATAGCACTTGACCTTTGACCTTGAATTACTAAAAAACAAATTCTTCAATTTTCAATTTTTTTTTTTTCTGAATGCTAAAATGCCTTAACTAGATGTGTACAAAGTTTCAAAATGGGATGACAGTGGGATCATATATAAAAAAAATAAATAACAAAATACGAAATGTTCGCATTTAAATTATGTATTTATATAATAATGAGTTTGTGAACTCGTGTAATTTTTCAATATATACAAATAGAAATTGAAATAAAAAGTAAATATATAATACAAATTAATTTGAATAAAAAACACAATTGAAATAAAATATACAGAATTTAACATATGAATAGATGTGTGTGATAACAATTATACATAACGGAATTGTTAACATATGGACATACAGTGTGTGTAAAAACTATAAGAACAGCAAAAATTTTGATAAATTGAAAATGCGACAAGTGAAATGGTAATTTAATGTTGATCATAAAGTGGAAATACTAATATAAAAGTCAACAGAATGTATCTGTGTCATTTTTATTGTGAAAAAAATCATAATTATGCAAAAAAACTCTATTTTTGACTGTGTAAAAACTTTAAGAACACCTGTATTTTTTTTTTATAGAAATGGTATATATAATAATTATTAAGGATCGACTGAAACAGGTTTTTAATGTCGAAACCGAATTTTGGAGATCTTCCTATTTTCAGATGAAAACAAATATGTCCAAAAACTTTTTTAAAGTAATTAAATTGTATGTACATAGTTGCCAACTTGTACAGATTGGCCGTACAATGTACGGATTTAGCTCTAAGTGTACGGTTGTACTGATGAACAGTACGACTGTACGGATTTGCGTGCGGAACAAACAATCGTGAAGGATCACGCAAAAACGTGGATTTCGTCAGAGATCGCGCTAATGCTAAAAAAATGCTAATTTTGTCAAAGGATCACGTAAAAAACACCAATTTCTTCAAAGATCGCGAAAAAAACAATAATTTTGACAAAAGATCGCGAAAAAAACGCTAATTTTGACAAAGGATCGCAAAAATAGCCCTAATTTTATGAAATATCTTTGAAAAAACGCTAATATTGTCAAAGGATCGCAAAGGAAATGTGAATTTTGTTAAAAATCGCGAAGAAAAACATTAATTTCGTCGAAGTATCCTGAAAAAAAATGCGAATTTCGACAAAGATCGCGATAGAAACACTAATTTCGTCAAGGAATTGTGCAAAGTACGCAAATTTCGTCAAAAATTGTTGGGATAAAACGTGAATTTGTTCAAAGGATCGTGAAATGAACGCGAATTTCCTCAAAGTTTGCGGGAAAAAAACACGAATTTTGTCAAAAAACGCTAATTTTTCAATGAATTGCAAAAAAGACGCAAATATCGTCAAAGATCGCGCGAAAAAACACTAATTTTACCAAAGATATTTAAAAAAAAATAATAATTTTGTCAAAATGATCGCGAAAGAAACACGCATTTCATTAAAAATCGCACAGAAAAATACTACTTTTGTCGAAGGATCCTGAAAAGAGCGCGAATTTCGTCAAAAGGTCGCGGAAAAAACGTGAATATTGTCAAAGATAGCATTAAAAACGCTAATTTAGTCAAAAGATTGCGTAAAAAACACTAATTTCGTCAAAAGATCGTGTAAAAAAACACTAATTTCGTCTGAAGATCGCATAAAAATGCTAATTTTCGCAAAGGATTGCAAAAAACTGCAAATTTCGTCAAAAGATTGCGGAAAAAATGCAAATTTCGTCAAAAGATCGCGAAGAAACGCAAATTTTGTCAAAAGATCGCGAAAAAAAACGCAAATTTTGTCAAAAGATCGCGAAAAAAAATGCAAATTTTGTCAAAAGATCGCGAAAAGAACACGGAAATTTTGTCAAAAGATCGCGAAAAGAACACGCAAATTTTGTCAAAAGATCGCGAAAAGAACACGCAAATTTCGTCAAAAGATCGCGAAAAGAACACGCAAATTTCGTCAAAAGATCGCGAAAAGAAAACGTAACTTTCGTAAGAAAATCGCGGAAAAAACAGTAATTTCGTCAAAGGATCGCGAAAAAAAACGCGAATTTTTCACAGGATCATGGAAAAATGCGAATTTCGTCAAAGGGCTTCGAAAGAACTCATAATTAGCACAGGCAGGGAATTCCTCCAATCCCTTTGCTGTAACCTTTCAGAAAATTTCAGATTTTTTTTTTTTTTTTACTTAGAATTTCCCATGCAAAAAAATTTTCTTTATGAAATCTCAAGTTTTTATTTTGGGGAAAAAAAAAGACTATGCATGAATATAGCATAGAAAATGTTCTGAAATATTACTTTTTTCATTGCATGTGCATATGTTATGCATTTTTAAGCACATAAAAATATATCATAAAAATTGTAAGGATTTCAAAATTGACATGTTGGCAGGTATGTATGTATTATAGTAATTAATAAATACATAAATATATTATTAATTAATTACACATACTTATTAAATATGCATACTAATTAATTAATTATGCATATTTATGAAATATGCATAATTATTAATTAATTATACGTGTGGCCCAAGTCTCCGTGCCTTAGATTCAAAACTTTTTTTTTCATATAAAATAAAATGTAATAAATTCATGAACTACACAGAAAGATTTTCTAATTATACGAATTTCATTTAATAAAAAAATAGTTTAGTCTTCTGTATACTAGGGATGCAACGAATAGTGATTTGGCCGAATAGCCGAATACCGAATATTCGGCCAAGTTTTAGGCCGAATACTGAATATTCGGTGGCCGAATATTGACTTTAATTTTTTTTTCAATTTTAAAATCAAAAGTTACATTAAGGTCTAATTGAAATTAATTTTTTGTTTGAGTGTTCAAAAATCATAACAGCTGAATGTATTTTTTGTAATATTTTAAATACTTTGTAACATATGACTTTTAAAAATGTAAATAATAATTTAATTCATAGTTTTTTATTTAATCCACAGATAGTTCAAGTAATTTATATATATTTTATCTAAAATAGAAACTCATTACCTCTGTAAAAATGAAACTTTATTTTAGTAAAATCATTTCACCCTCCCAAAAATAAGAAGGTGCATGTGTCCTCCTCTGTCTTTTTATATCCTTTCTCATTCAACTCAAACTTAGTAAATTTACATTCTGTATATAAAGAAAAAGGTTGTTTTCTTAAAACATAATTATTCATTCCATTAAAATATAATTATTCATTCCATTAAAATATAATTATTCTTTTCTGCTAGCCCCGGTAGCAGAAAGTTCGAGACGGGAGACGGCTGTCACAGATTTTCTTTTATCTTTTGCAGATTTTTTTTTTCATTGAACCTTTATTTTGCTTCACATTATGTTTAGCTCTTTATTACTTAATACCAAAAGTTAAGATTATTATTAATAAAAATTTATACAATGCCTAAAAATGCTGCAGGTCAGTGATTGATTAATTAATGCTTCAATTGCAAAAATGTTTTACCTGCAGATTATTTTTTGTCCCTGAAATATCTGTCGCAGACACTTTGAGAATTTTCTGCTACTGGGTCTACTACCAAGATATACTTTTCTCTTTTCTTTCTCTCAAAAGTAACAAGCCCCTCAAAATCAGGGTTCGCAAAATCCAGTTAAAAAAAAAAAAAAAAAAACTTACATGGGCTTTTTCTTGTTTTTTCATGAAAAACCCAATTTTCCCCAGGGAAAATAATAGTGTAAATATAAAAACAGTATTATTCGGCCTTGGCCGAATAATGAACTTGATATTCGGCCGAAGCCGAATATTTGGCAGACAGGCCGAATGGGCCGAATATTCGTTGCATCTCTACTGTATACACACCTCAATTTATATTCTATAATGATTTCTGTAAATGATCATCTGTTATACTTGAACTTTCTCAAAGAGTATTCAAAACTCTTCTGCGGTTTCAAACTGGAAATTTTCTATTACTGTTATGTCTGCAGCTTCTAATGAACACGTTAAAAAGTTTAGTTATATATACATTGCTTGCTTTATAATTTGCATTCAAGTCTTGAGTCAGTCATGACTGATAATTACAAACAACGAAGTTCGTAGCAATAAATAGTCTCATTTGAGCCAGTCGACAAAGCTCAAATTGATGAAAAATGTTAAAAATTTCAGACGGAAGAAAGGAGATTTTCAGAATACTGATATTTTTGGTTGAGTTTCGGTCCAAAATCCACCCAACAAACACATAACTTGTGGGCCACTGAAGTGAACGTTAGCCTTGGCCCGAAGTGTTCGATATCGGCCCGCTATCGTTGGCCATGACGGCATCGTAAAAAATGTGTCACGCCGGACATAATAAGGCCGGAAGACAATTGGCCGTAAATACAAGAAGTTGCCCACAAATGCACCATTAACGGTCATCTAAAACTGATATTTAACCGCAAACTGACCACAATTATACATTTAATGGCATTTATGAATAAAAGCTTGCCGCAGCTATGCCATCAATGGGCATCATTAATGAATGCAAGCCGGAAGGTAAACACATTTATGCCATCAATGGGCATCATTAATGTATGCAAGCCGGAAGTGAGCCACATTTATGCCATCAATGTGCACCATTAATGAATGCAAGCCGGAAGCTAGACACATTCATGCCACTATTGGTTATCATGAATAAAAAATAGCCTGAATGTGGCCAGAATTATACTGTTTAAGCCCTTTCCCCCACACCAGAACAATTCAGTAAATGAGGCCTTTTTCTGTTTTTGTCAGAACCAAAAAATTTTCTTTAAAAAAAATATTTTGATAAAAATTAAAATCTAAATTTACTGGTTTTGAATATTTATCTAAAAACAGTTTAAATATACTATGTAAAATTAAGAAGAGGTCTAGGATTTTTTTTTTTTTAATAAGTGCTTATAACACCAGCATGACTTTTATACATGTTTTACTTAACATGTTTCTTTCATTTTATCTGATTTTTACACATTGGGAAGCCTGTACTAGTATATGCTTATTTATTAAAACCTTATTAAATCATAATCTGAGAAACAATAACTATTTTTGCATCATTTAAATATTTTTTAATTTTACATTAATTTTTTTTCTCACAGCTTAAAAAGCTACTTCACTCATGTGAAAACACCCGCTTGCTAATGTTAAACATAAGGGGGGGACTTGTTTTTTATATCTCGTAAGAATTTCAATATTTTTGAATAATTTTTTGCTTTGGATAGCTGAGGTCAATCTCTAGAAATGCTTTTTTTTTATTTTGTTTACAATTTTCTTTTTTTAACGTACTTTGTTTCCGAAAATCAAAGTATCCTAGTAAAAAAAAACCTGTAAACAAAATCGAAAAAAATAAACAGGTTCTTTGTAGAGATCGACCTCAGCTATCCAATGCAATATATATATTTAAAATTATTGAAATGCGAAAGAGATATTTTAAAAAAAAAATTCCATAGGATTATCATTAGTGAGCTGGTGTTTTCGCTTGAGTAAAATAGCAACAGTAGTCTAACTGTACAACAATATGTATTACATTTCAAACATACTTTAACCTTTCAAAATACCAGAAAAGTACTTGCAGTAATTTTAAATGTATTATTATTTTAACGATTTTATCTAAATTTTATTATTTTTTTAACTTTATTCTGTTGTTTAGTTATTAAATTATGCAGACTAGTCGAAATTTCACAGGTATTTAACAAATATACGAAAAAACTGTATATTTTATTTTTAACAATAAGAATAAATTTAAATTAAACTATCAAGCTTTCGTAATATTGTTTATCACATGATCGGGAAATGGCAATCATTACTTCAAAAAACGATATAATTCTAAACTTTGAGGGAAAAAAATTAAAAAATACCCTCACTATTTCGTAATTTACGCAAAATTTTTATATGATAAAGGCAATATATATTAGATATTATACTACGTTTTCTAAAATTACAATATGTTTTAAAAATACTTGTGATTTCAAAAAACTAACACATTTTTACAGTTTTCTGTCAAACAAACGTAAAAATATAAAATGATGCAAACAAGATTATAATTTAATAAATTAATTTCTTTAATAAATAAACATGAACTAAGCTTACCAATATTTTAACAAATAATTACTGTCAACTAAACATCCACAGCAACACCTTTTCTATGACCATCCCCTATCTCTCGGTCTTGTAAAATGACAAGAAGAACGCCGGAGAATTGAAAGGAAGCTGATTTCATTCTCAGAATTTATCCCCTTCTCCTTCCTGTAACCCCAAATGTCCTTGAACATGGAAATGCAAGCACGGTTTTTCTTTCGGGGGAGGGAGGGAAAAGAATATTATAGATTCTAAAAGGTTTCTGCTTTTAACAGTCACAAATGTAAGCAAATGTTATAACATTTACTTATAACAGATATACAAAGAAATTATGCATTTCCTCATAAAACCAAAGAATTAAGTATGCATTTCTTCATAAAACCAAAGAATTATAATTAAAATTCTTTGGTTTTATGAAGAAATGCATAACTCTAAAAACTAAAAACCGGTCTTTTTTTCTCAACCATAAGTTTTTCTTTTAATGTTTATTTATTTATATATATTTCTGCAAGAGGGAGAAAAATCGATAAAATTTCAACAAGGGGAAAGGTGCAGTAGAGTTTTCAAGTTCATTTTCTATTTATTTATAAAACATGCTTCATCATATTTATAACTTACAACCAATGTATCAAATAAATTACATTTGCCCTTTTCTTTCTATTTGGTAAATTAAATTCTGGCAATTAAAAATTATATAAAATAACCATTAAATATATTCATTTTCATTCCAATGTGCTCACAAAAATATATTTATTTTAAATATTAATGCATATTTTAAAAGCAAGAACATTAAGCGTGTTTATGGTTTTTTCCATATAAAATCTTTTATTTAGGGAATTTATACATATAAAAATATAAAATATAAATCGTGCAACGTACTAGTGTTTTCAAACAAATCCAGGTTTTTGCTTTGTTAATGCCAGGTATATGACTTTATATGTATTTTTTATTAGTAAAATAATAATAATAATAAAACAAATAAATATATGTAAATTGTTAGGAATTTAATAAAAGCATGTTTATTTATTTTTTGCTTTACACTGAATTCAGAACTTTAAATCTTATAATATTTTATTTTACATGAAAATATATTTCAAATAGTATTAAAAATTTATGCCTTAGAAGCAGCTTAATCCCCCCCCCCCTTTTTTTTTTTCTCTTTCCTTTTTCTCTGTCATGCTCAACACATGTTCAACAATAAGTTTTTGTTTGAACAATCAAAGTGACTTTTTTTAAGAAAAATATTTTTTCATGGAACTTGAAAAAAAAAAAAAAATCACATTTATCATTAAATCTCTAGTAGATGTTTAGTATAATATACATTCCCAATAAATGCGTCTTACTATAATTAATTATTTTGTATTGTTCCGATTCAAATGTATTCCCTATGATTTTTTATCTGTTTAGTTCGGCTATTAAAATCAATAAAAAAATAATCAAATAGAAAAAAATGATGCATTCATTGTTTTCAGTGTGACTATAAAAAATATATCCATGCAAATATATCGAAGCATAGTTTGGAAATATTATTTTACATTTTGTAAAAGTAAATGTTTGTTACATATTTATCAATATATATTCCTTAAATATTTTAAAACTAAGCAAAAATAACTAATCTATTTTACTGCTTTAAATATAAATCTCATAACGTATCTATATTTTTTAATGAAAGCCACATTTAAAATAATTAAGTTTACTTAAAAAAATGAAGAAAAAAATACATTTCCTCTGTTTAAATCAATATGCGAGTTAGGTAATATTAGCCCTCTACTTTCTAAACGATGATGGACCATTACATTTTTGCCAGAAACTGGCCCTCATTGATTTGCGGGCAAAATAAACGCAACAGTTTCCTCGCCACCGATCCGTAATCTTTTCCGCGGTAGCTGTCGTAATTAGCGGCGCGTCACTTACTGTACAGTATAGTTTGGCTACAAATGGCCTTAACTGACGTTGGCCGTGACGAAACCGCCTTGCGGCCAGAAATCGTGTGTTAGCTGGGCAAGTTTCGTTTTCGTCGAAACTCAGATTTTGGATCTAAGGCACAGAGAGACAATTTGGGTCACACATATAATTAATTAATAATTATGTGTATTTCCATAAATATGCATAATTAATTAATAATTATGTATATTTCCATAAATGCACATAATTCATTAATTATTATGCATATTTAATAAATACGTATAATTAATTAATAATATATTTATGTATTTATTAATTACTATAATACATACAATTTAATTACTTTAAAAAAGTTTTTGGACATTTTCGGTTTTGGCATTAAAAACCTGTTTTGGTCGATCCTTAATAATAATTATATATACCATTTCTATAAAAAAAAAATACAGGTGTCCTTAAAGTTTTTACACAGTCAAAAATAGCGTTTTTTTTGCATAATTATGATTTTTTTCGCAATAAAAAGGACACAGATACATTCTGTTGACCTTTTATATTACAGGGTTCATACTCATCAGGGGAATATGGGATTCATGGGAAAATCAGGAGATAAATTTTGAGTTGTAAAAATCAGGGGGGGGGGGTGTCTCAGGGGATAATTCAAAAAATTCACCAAACCTGGGAAAACCTGGCAAAATGACTGGTTACTCTGGGAAATTAAAGGCAATTGCTGCTGTTTGTGGGCTTTATGATATCACATTTGTCTTGTCTACATCCATTCATTCACTAGATTCACCTTCTAACATTGTGAGGTTTAATAACAATTCAAGAAGAACTTTAAAAAACTAAAGGATGTTTTAAAATTGATTTTGACACTTGCAGCCTTCAAATTATTCATTCATAATGAAGAAGTAATAAAATAGTGAAGTGGAAATTAAATTCTTGCAGCCAAGCTACCAAGTTTTTAAGGACAGCCCCACAAGGCATACAGACTTCATCTATTTTACACAAATTAATGTTTTTCCTTTAAAGTTCTTTTCATATTGTTTATATAGGTGATATATGAACTTTATTTTTGAGATTATCTTGTTTTTATTTTATTTCTAAAAGGTGAGTGTCATGGTACTGGTTTAAAAAATGTTGTTAATTGTTGACATGGAAAAATTGTACCTCCCGAAAAATACATCAGGGGATTCTCAGGGTATTTTTTCTTGGAAAATGAGTATGAACCCTGTATTAGTATTTCTACTTTATGATCAACATTAAATTATCATTTCACTTGTCGCATTTTCAATTTATCAAAATTTTTACAATTTTTTGCTGTCCTTATAGTTTTTATACACTGTATAATATTTTACAACATAGATCATGTAAATTGTTAAGACAGTTTTCGTACATTCAGTTTCATATTTGTTGCTGTAGTTTCTTTTTCACTAATATTATAAACTCTACCTGTTGCTACTTTTTGTTATTGGAATGAAGGAGTGAAGCTTATGAGTACCAACAATTGTACGAGATTGTTCGAATCGTTCTTTAATTTTTCTCTTCCATCAAATAGTCATTTATTGTGCTGTATTTGAATGATACAGAACGAATATTAAGGACTGCCCACTCGTACAACTATTTAGGGGTATCAATCTGTTCATCGTATGGCTTTTGTGGGTTAGCACAGGCAGCTGATCTTTTCAGAGTTCCTCCAATCCCATCACAAGTCCCTTTCTCATGTGCTGTCGTAGTGAAGTGCCATTCAGCAGATATGCCAAAATCTTCGGGATAACAGAGATTTATAAAATTCTTTCAGTTTTTGTAATGTGCTGCTGCCCCATCTGAAAAGTAAAATATATTTTTAACTAACGTTGGATACATCTTACTTTTCAGAAAATTTAATAAGTATCTCTGAAATGATTACAAAACTAACATGTTGAAGAATAGCTTCATTATCATTTAAAATATGTAACAAATGGATGGATAGTTACCTGGGAATTATTCCAGTGGTATCCTTGGGTTTCGTCTTGAAGTACGAAAGAATAATTTTCTGAAATGTCACATATAACCAAAAACTCTCCTGGTTGCAGCATTAATTTTAGCTCTGCTTGAAATAGGGATTGTTGTTTGGCAATAAATGAATGGCGGAGGAGGTGTTTTAAATTTTCACAAAACGAATCAAGAAAATCCTCATATGCTTTTGTAACTGTTTCAAATGTACACCTATCTACAGATACCCACTGTTTATATGGTACTGTATCCACCATATTCTCATTCATCAAGTTTCTTAACCTCCTATTGCCGGCTATAGAAGTTAAAAATCACAGTCTCTAAGTACGGCAATATCGTGGAATTTTTTTCCCCCACATTGGAGTGACCATTTCTTTGGAAACCTTTGTCTGAAAGCGGGGAGAAGGGTTGGGATCCAGGGTTGCTGTATAATTATTGGAAGTATTGAGCAGGCTGTTACTTGAGCCAGTTATCCCCATTTTGGTTCGCTTTTATTTTTATATTTAAAATGAGTGCTAGAGTGCGAGGAATGAATTAGTACATATGAATCATTAGGAAATAGTATTTTAATAATTTTCCTGATCATCATTCTTAGATACAGTCAGTAAAATAGATGAACTGGCATTACAAACTTATCGGGGATTTGACAAATCAACTACAATGAAATATATGTACATTATTTTAACATTTTATATAAAATAATAATAATAATATACTTATAAACACAGTCAAATATGATATAATATAATATTAAACCCTAAAAGATTTTTTTTTTAGCTGATTAGATGGTGTGTAGTTAATTCTAAAATTCGGGGTTTTCATGGGGGGGGGGGGGTAGCATTACTGACTATGGGCATGTATTGCTTATAAATTTTGCTTTAACTAAATTGTACACCAGCTTAACTATATCTTAGTATGTACTAACTAGAATTTAATTGTGAATAAATAAGTTCATACACAAAATAAATAAATAAATAAATAAATAAATAAATAAAGAATTATGTTGCATTATAAGAGAAAACAAAATCATAAAAACAAAGTTACAATCTATGAAAATGAACTGAAATTGATATCAAGTGTACTAATGTCTTGGAGTATATGGGCTGCATAGCATTTATTTTTACCTTTTTTACAGACACACAGCGGGGAAAAAAAGGACTTAGTTGCATTAAGTTTATGAGTGATTATTGTTGACACTTCCCCTTTCTGTCGCAAGTTTTAAACATAAAAGCTTGATAATTACCGGCATACTGATGAAAGTGATTTTGCAATCAAATAGCTCTTTTTTTAATACCTTCTGGTAAATTAATTACATCTTCAGTCATAAGCAATTGTTGTCTTATGACGGTAGGTTTTTTTCTTTCTTGTGCTATCGTATGTGGAAATTAAGTTAAAAACGCTAACTTTAACAGCATTTTTCTTAAAACATATTACCTTTACTGAAAGACAAAAAAAGAACTCATTTGATAACATCGTTTCAAAATAAGAGCACTTGATACATTTGCCAACAAAAAAGTGTCAATGTGAATATCAGAATAGCCTTAAAACTTCATTATTTTAGTGCATTACGCGATGTGTAATAAATTCTAAACCTCCTATTCAGGTCTATGAAAAGAAGCAAAAAAAAAAAAAGCATTATGGCTTATGGGCAGGCATTGTTTACAAATTTTATTTTATTTAAATCATATTCTATTTCAACTATATCTTAGTATGTACAAACTAAAATTTGTATTTCAATGAATAAATTCATACACACACGCACAAAAAAAAAAAAAAAAAAAAAAAAAAAAAATTCTGTTACATTATAAGGGGAAAAAAATCATTGCTTTTTTTTTATTTATTTTTCAAAAAATGTCACTGTATCAAAATGAACTGAAATTGATTTGAAATGTACTGCAGTCTCATGGAATATAGACTGCATAGCTTTTGTTTTTACATTTTGTTTACTGCACATGCACACACACACCCAAAAGAATTTGGTTACAGTAAGTTTATGAGTGATTATTGTTGACAGTTCCGCTTTCAGTATCAATTTTTTACGCATAAAAACATGATACTCACAGACGTACTGATTTAAGTGATTTGAAATCAAATAATTTTTTTAATACTTTACGATAAATGAATTTCATCTTGAGTTTTAAGCAATTGTTGTCTCATGACGGCAGTTTTCGTTTTCTTTCCTGAGCTATCATATTTGGAAATCCCGTTCAAAACGTCAACTTTGTCAGTATTTTTCCTTTAACGAAATACAAAAAAAAAAAACCACTTTCGATTACCTAGTTTCTGAATAAGCATACCTGCTTATTTGATTAATTTGGAAACAAACTACTATAGTGAGGTTTACTATAGTATATTTTATATTTAATATAGAATGTTATAGTTCGTTTTTATAGAGATACATAAAATTATTTTAAATTGATATGCATTATTTAAATGTATTGTTTCTATGAAATATGGAATCTATAGGGTTTATTTGTTCGATTTTATAGGAAAGGGGGGGGGGGGGGCAGTGGTGTAGTCGTAAAAAAAGCAGAGGCTATACGTTCTAAGCAGAGGGTATACACTCAAGGCAGAGAGTATACCCTAGTGCAGGGTCGGCGAACCTATGGCACGCGTGCCAGAAGTGGCACACAAAACAAAATTTATGGCACGCCGTTGATTCAGGTTTTAAATCAAGATACTGTGAGATTCATTACACAAAATATACTGATATAGATGTGTTGAGCTTGTTTACATTCAATATTGAAGAATTTAAATTGCAGCTTATTAAATTCCAATCTAGTTGAAAATGGTCTAAAAATTTTATCAAACAAAGGCAACATATGGAAAATATCGAAATGATTATTAAGAAATATAGGTAAAAATGCTGATGCTAAAATTACAGCAACTTGGAATTTAATTCCAGAGGGTTTTTTTTTTTTATTTTTTTTACTGGTATTTGCATTTTAAAAAAGTCTCCGCCTATCTATGACAGCGTATAATTATTTTCACAAGTGATAATATTAAAACTGAAATATAAACCAATTGTCAGATAAAAACCAGTTCAGCTTGCATTCTGTTAAATGAAGTTAAGTATGAACCTGATATTTTCCCCCCTCCAAGATGCAACAATAGAAATCGCATTCTTTTTTTTTATTATTATTATTTTCTAAAATATATTTATTTCTACAAATATTACAATGTAATACTATGTGTATGTTGCTCATATTTATAAAATCTCAATAGATAATTTTCGAGTAATTTTAATACGTGACATTTTTAATCCTTTAAATTCGTTTTATAGATAGCACGCCATGGCTACGAATTATACTTTTTGGAAAAAGTTGGCACGCGGATGAAAAAAAGTTCGCCAACCCTGTCCTAGTGTCTATATACTATAGCTTTCTTGAGAAACAGAGGGTATACGGTGTTCCTTAAAAAAATCCAGAGGGTATGCGGCGTATACCCCCGTATACCCTCCACTACATCCCTGGGGGGGGGGGGGCATACTCAATAAGAAATCTGTTATTATTGTGGGAATAAAAATCATTTGGAAGTGAAGGAATATTATATGACATAGAGTACTGAGAAAATGGTGCGACACATTCGACATACAGGATTGTACAGTAAGAAAATGGCATGACGTACTTTAAAGCCGTCAAACGGCAAAAAAGGGGACTTGTTTGGGGGGAAAGGGGGGTTTGAAGTATTTTAACTGACTTAGTATTTAATTATTGCTATTAGATGACAATAGCTGTGGGAAACACATAGTTTTAAAGGTTTAAAATTTTGTATAATTGCGGTGGGAGGGGGGGGGTGGGTATACAGGATATTTTTTCTTTTGCTTTGCTTTTGATAGCTAATTGCTTATTTATTGTTACTAAAAAGTCCCACTTAGCGCAGAATATTTTTTTAATACAGAGTTTTAAATATGTTAAACTTTTTATGATGGGGGAAACTTGAATTTTGGAGGTCGGGGGTTTGTAATTTAGGTGATTATTTAAATTGGTCAGCAGAATTTTTAAAGAGTTCTCAATATCTTAAACTTTTTATATTGAAGGTGTGAGGCGAGAAGAAGCAAAAATTTCGTGCGGGGAGGGGAATATTTCATTAAAGCTATAAAAATTAAAATATGGTGGGTATGTATGAAGGGGGGGGGGCGTATAGTCTACATTTCATTGTACTATAATATTTTTAAATAATAATGTTAAGGAGCAAAAAAAAAGTTTCAGCATGTGTCTATTCATTCTATTTTTTTTTTATCAGACTCCAAGGGAACTAGTTTAGCCCTTAAAGAGCTGTTTGAACCCTGGGAACAATAATAAATGACATTTCGAGATTATAAAATTTCATCTAAAAAAAATGCTTCCCTACCTGTCATCAAATGTATTGATAATCTATTGACATGTCAGAAGAAGCTATCGCCAAATACTTAACATTTTTTCTGGCGTGATTCGCCAACTGTAAAAACTTACCTCTCCGGCTAATGTGGGAGGGAAATTTTCACGGGAAGAGGTAAAAACTGACAGCTGAGTAATGACATTTCCTCAAGAAAGGGGGTCGGATGCCTTGGTAAGGAGTTTTACCAGTGCCGTACTGAAGGGATACTTTTCTCGTGGTTAGACGTCTTACCGAGCCTTATCCAGGAGGTAAATTGTTCTTTTAGGATTAACATATAGTCAGCTTTCCCACATTCTTTAGTCTCCTAGGTAACAAGCCGGCTGTGGGGGATTACAGATCACTACAGCAATACAGTCTTTATGGGTTTTTAAAGCAACATCATCTTTTGCTGTTAATTCAGCAATTTTTCTGCATATTATCATTAACTTAAAATTTTGGTGGGTGGTGCATACACAAACAGAATGTGTTCCACTTGCATCAGCAAGAATACAATGTTTTGGTCAAAGTTCTGCAAATTTTGAAAATCCAATTTTAGTGTCTGGATACTTTTGCTTAAATAAAACATAAGCTTCTTTAAGATTGCATAAAATAAGCTTTTTCTGTTTCTGAATATGATTTCCACTTAAATCTTTTACTGATACATAATCCTTCTGACCAGGCATCATTCTACTAATCATGCCACTTTCATAAAATTCTCTCACAATATTAATCATGTTCTCAGACTTTCCAGGTTTAAAATTAGGTGATGATAGAATTCCTTTTTCTTTTACTAACTGTTTGGCTTTCCTCACCATAAAATTTGGAGCTTCAAACTCCTTTTCAATTTTTCTAATTTGTACTTTTTCACTACAACTAGTACATGAACAAAATTTATCTTTTAGCTGGCATATCATTTCGCTTTCTGCAGACTGTACAATTTCATCATCAACAGAGTTATCCATTTCAAACAATTTCTGAACAGCAGTCTCTACTTTCTGAAATTTTTCTTTTGGATATTTCAGCAGTTTAAGTTTTTTCTTACTTATTGGCTGGCAACTCTCCCAGGATATTCAAACTATTGTTTAGAGAATCTAGTGCTTCATTATAGTCAAATTCGTTTAATTGTTCTTCACAATCTTGTTGACTACTTGTTCCAGGAAATACTTCAAAAGTACATTCAGGTTCTAGATTGTTTTCCAAAAGTACATTCAGGTTCTAGATTGTTTTTTAATGAATAAACTTTTTTACACTTGTCGCATATCATTTGTCCCATCTCGATAATTTCAGAATAGTTTTCAAGCATCCATTTAGTAACAGGACGAGGAGTTTTCCTTTTAGCCGAATGTTTTGCTTTCCCAAGAGGATTACAGCATCTATTTAACCACTGTCTTCATTTTATCAAATTCAATATATATATATTTATTACTTAAGAAATTAAAAAAAAAATCTTTATCACATCTTTTAGCAAATAGCAGAAATTTATAATGTAGCAATTTACTTTTATATACAGCCAATGTGTACATCAGCTACTAAATTGAAACCTAAACTACTGTTTTCCAAGCTACTGCATAAAAATTAAACTCAAACCGAAACAATATGAAACAACCAATCAGCTCTAATCAAAACCTAAACTGATTTTTTTACTTTTGGTTTGTAATTGATTCTAAGGTAGTTAGACATAAAATATCAGTGAAGTTAATCTAAAATTTAAATAATTATATCATAAATAATTATAAATACATATAAATAATTATAATGATTTGACATGGAATGACCCGCTTGTAAAAGAGCCTGTTTCTGTCAGCATTGAAAATGTTCTCTTTTGGTATCTCAAGGATCATATTCTCACTTTCTCTTACTGTCATTTTCAGTTTTTTGTGTTTTAATAAACACACAATCCTCTTCAATAAAATATGTTCAATTTATCATCGTCAGCTGATATGCAGCCATATAACTGAATATTTTCTCAAAATTGATTAGGTTAAAATGAATTATGGACCATAAATTGCTTGCTAAAATCTCCCTCTCTTTTTTAGGGTTCCGTACTTAAAAAGTAAAAACAGAACCATTATAAGATCACTCCTGTGTCTGCCTGTCACAGCCACTTTACTTGTAAACTATGGAATGTGGAAAGTTCAAATTGGGGGAAGTAATAAAGACTATTGACCCAAATATTTTCCAATTATTAAACATTGACAAATATATTTAGGAAAAATGTATAGGGGCTAATTAAGTAACTTGAAAAAAAATCTTTTCTTTGTATATTGTGTGGGGTATCCGGTAAAAGCTTTAGTAAGGCTGAACTCAAAAATACATTTCTTCTAATTTTAGGTATTATATTTTCAAAAATATCTGAGAAAATGTAGCGCAAAAATATGTCCCCCCCCCCCCCTCCATCTAATTCCGAATCTACTGAAACTAAAATTATGAAAAAATTAGTGGTAGTAGACGTTAATGTAAACCTTACAGGAAAATTATAGTGATTACCCAAGGTCACATAGTTTGAGAAAAGCGCATTTTTCCATTACACATAAGTTTCGATTTGCAGGCATTCAGCAAAGGTGTTTAGGAGCGCTGGAGGTACCTATCGTAGCAGAAGTATAAAAGCATTGTTGGTAATAATTTTCGAAAAAAAAACATCAGTGATTAACCGAGATATTAATGACAGGGGCGGTGTACCCAATCTTCCATCGACTTTTAAAGCCCAGATAACAACTTTTAATGATATATTTGTGTAATGCAATGCCGAGTAGCAGTATAAAAGCATTAAACGTCAAATTTTTAAAAACAGATCAATTTATTGAGTCCTGTACCTTTTTAAACGTGTCGAAAATTAATGAAAAACTTTGAATTAGTCTATCTACAAAATCTTTTTATGTATAAACATGAAATTTTGGATCTTGATTAAACAGTTTGTGCTTTGTAATATGCTACCATTAAAAATTTATTAGCCATTTACAGAATTTGTGTATTGTTGAAACTCAAAATAGCTCTTTTTTTACTCCATGAATCATTGCGCACACACCTTGAAAAAGTATGTATGGATTGTCATGAAATTTGGTAAAGGTATTAAAAAAATATGTTTGTTTAAAATGACTACTTTTAAGTATTTACAATGGTAATATTTTTAGTTATGACTATTTTTATTCTTTAAAAATGTAAAATTTTGATTTTTTTCTTATATATAGTTAATGGAATAATTTTCACGTAAGAGTAGATCATTTTAAACACACATATTTGTTTAGTATCTTTACCAAATTTCCTGACATTCCATACATACTTTCTTAAGATATCATGTGCGCAATGATTTATGGAGTAAAAAAAAAGATCTATTTTGTTTGCAACAATACACAAATTATGTAAAAGTCTAATAAATTTCTATTGGTAGCATATTACAAAGCACAATCTGTTAATCAATAGTCAAAATTTCTTGTTTATACATAAAAAGGTTTTGAAGATAGACTAATTAAAATTTTGAATTTTTTCATTAATTTTCATCGCATTTGAAAGGTACAAGACCCCTTAACTAGAATTAATCACGTAAATACTATTGGATTTGCAACTAGTTTGCATTGAGTGGATCTCTATATGCCTTCCGTGTCTTTAAAAGTTAAGTAAAAACCTATCTGAAAGTATATGGCACGGACCAAGGGGGCCTTGCAAATTTGCGACCTTCTTTCGAAGTGCGCTTAGCACAGTGCCAAATAACTTTGAACAAGTGTTTTGGTTTAGCTAGACTGTAAAAATAAAATACTATGCTGAATTATTTTTATGAAATGCCAAATGAAGCACTACTGATATGCACTACTTTTATTGTCAGTACCGAATTAAGTTCATCATAAACAGATTCGGATAAGACTAAAAAAAGAGTTACTCAGAATGGCAATATTTGGCATTATTTAGTCTTCATATCTCTTTGAACTTTTATGGTAAACCCATTCGCACTTTTCTATTATATACATCTATACCCAACCCTACATTGTGTAGTTTTTTTCAAATTCTTTTTATTCTTTTAGCAACAATTTTTTTAATAATATAGTTAATAATTCATACATTTATTGTATGGAACCCTCTGAGTGAGAGTAATACTCTCACTTGACCGTTTATTTTATTTAAGTCAGTTTTTGTGGTTATATATCTCTATATGCAAATATTTTTATGTACAATTTTTCAAAATATGGTTTTACTTAATCTGCATATGAAATAAAACTTCTTTGCAATGAAATTAATTTTATACTCTATCATGATTTCTCTTTGATTTTATAGCAAAGTATAGTGACTATACCTGTTGCCAAACAAGAAGAACCAAATCAAGACAGTGAAGATAGTTTGGAAATTCCTTCTGGAACAGATTCATCACAAGTACCTCAATTGTCTCAAGCAACCTCTAATTCTGGGTCATCAACACCTTCTCACAATGGTGCCCAGACACCTGCTTCACAATCCAACAGCCCACCTCCACCTACTCTGAGTCCTGGCCCTACTGATAATACTACTTCTGATAATTCAAATAGCTCAATGGCTGCTTTGTCATCAATGGCTAACCCAATGTCTTTATCTCAGGCTATGGCAATGGGATATGCTCAGCATACTCTTACTAATTTTGCCCATGCTAGTGGAATGTTGATGCATAATGCTAATTATAATCAAGTGCACACAACGATGCCATCATCTTACCTTTCATCTTCTGTCCCAAATTACAATCAGGCACATATGCAAGGACCTTATTCTTGGAATTAAATTCTTCGACTCTTTGCATTTGCTAAATACTTTTGTTACATATTTGCTTTGTTGTTTTTATTTTTGTTTTTAATTTTAATTTTAAAAATGTGCAACTAGAACATATCTTCAAATGTGATGACTGGAATACAATATTGACATACAGATGCCAGTGAGTTAGAATAGGAACTGGATAGCTGATTCCTCAGTTAAGTCTGCCTTCTCAATTGAAAAAAAAAAGTCTGTTATTAAAATAACTCCAATTTTTAATTCCATTTTTTAGTGTTTAATTTTATTATTTTATTATAATTATTGTTTTTCTTCGAAAGTAGTTAAAAAACTGATGAAGACCTGATTAGGCAAAATACTTCTTTATAACCTTTGTAGAAAAAAAATTAAATGATTAATTATTGTAATTTTAAATTCCAAATACTGTTTTTTCATGCAACAGTTTTAAATAATGTAAACAGGATAGATTAATATTTCAAGAAATTAAATGTTGAATGTAAAGTTTATATACATATGCCTGTAATTGTACTATGAAAACTGAATCTTGTGCTCTAAATTCAGGTTAAATAGACAGTTCAAGGCAGATTTATTGCTTAATGCTAGAAAATATGCAAAGAAATGAAAGTCAGCTCGCCAGTTTCACTTGAACTCAGTGGCATATGTTTCCTGTTTGTTAAGCTTTTATTTGAATTCAAAATTTCTTTTTGTTGAAATTATTTGCATTTTTTTAGCATGTTGTTTTTCATAAAATGCTTTATTAGAAATATATGTTAAGTTATGCTTTTATAGTATTTTATTGAATTTTAGAGATTTAAAATTATGGTCTTTAAAAAAAAATTTATGAAAAGTTGCTAATTTTTATATTAAAATCTAGTCATACAAGTCTTTATATTTTGTCTTTTCTTTGTGTGTATATGAATTAAATTGCATTATAATGGTCCATATCAGCTCTAACAAATTTTATCTTATGACTGCATTACATCCAAAGTATATGATAAAAAAAAGTCTATCCAATTGGATAGCATTGCAAAAACAAGGTAGTGAAGAACCAAAATGTAAATGATATATAGGTTATTTTACTTATTTTGTATGATTTATTTAAATTATAGGAAAAAAGTTCTTGAATTTCTGCTTTGATACATTTTGTTTTCAGTTGTATGTGAAATTTTGTTTTGGCAGTTTTTAAGCTCTTGATTTTGATCTTATGATAAAAGTATATTGCAATAATTTAACATTTTTTATCGAAGTATGTTGTACAGACCCCAGGGTAATAAAATGGAAGTCAATCACACATATTTTAAAATCAAATCAGTTATTAACCATTACTCTGGCTGTATCATATAGTAAGTTTTCTCTCAGCATCATACATAGATTTTATGTATAGTAACATATAAACTGAAGAAAGAATATTTTTAGTGAGCAACAGAAACTTAATGAGATTTTTCATTTCAAAATCATTAATGAAGTTGGCAAAATTAAGATTAAATATCTGTCTGCGCTGAGAAATGTTTAGATATGTTAGAAGATTTTCCGTGATTGTTTGTAGTCATTTAAAAAGTAATACTATTTTAAGGGAAGATTGTCAATAGTATCATTTTATAAACATCAATGAAAATTTGGAAATGTAAATTTTCACCGATTTCGAATCGCTAGTTATTGAATTATAATGTATACCTAGTGAACCTATTTATATTTAAAAGAAATTTCGAAGGTCTAAGCCAAAGAATAATTTGGGTGTTTCATTACATTTAGTTTTGTGTGTTATTTGTAAAAGTCCAAATGTAACAATTATGCATATTTTGTATTAAACTGCTTTTAAAATAATTATTGACATTATTATTGAAAATTGATAAACGGAAAAATATACCCTTTTGGCTATCATTGCAGTCTGAATTGTGAAAAATATCTAAAAAATCTGCACTTTCTCTTTGGTTGTCAAATTATAAGAAAATAGCAGTAACATTTATATTCTTTTAAGTATGTAATCCATATAACCCTTTGAGGGGCATGCAATACTGTCTCTGTAGTATTTCTCACCAGAATAATCAAACAGTTTTAATTTTAATTAATTTTTCAACTACTTTTCAGCAGTGAAATTACGCTTGAAATCATTGAATTATTCACGTCTTTAATATTCAAACAGTTTTATTTTTAAATAAGGAAAAGCAATTTTTGGGATAAATTGAACCCTTTTGTCATTTCAGATATTAACATTAATAAAAAGCATTTTTTTCCCCCCAGAAAAACAGATTTACTTTGGATATATTCTGAGAATTTTTTTAAATCCTTCAGCATGAATCTGTATTTTTTTTAGTTGTAAAACAATTCTTTTATATACATTTTTTTAATATGCCTACAACTAGAAAGTAATTTTACTGCTAAATTCCTTTTATCAGCCACAACACACGAGTCTCTTAGGCTGGACGATTTTATTGAATATAGAGTTTTCTATGCAGTTTTTGTTCCCATAAGACCAAAATCTACAAAAATATATTTTTAAAAAAATTGATCTCACGCTACAAAACTGAAATCAAAGATTCCATACAGCTGTTTTTGTAATCAATGAAGAACAATAAAATGTTGATGTCTGAATTGCACAGCTTGCATAAATTAATCACAACTGCTTATTAGAGTGTGCATGAAAAATTTAAATCTCTTTGCCCACAATTTACATAACATTTGAATTGCATTTCAGTTGAGCACAGTCAGACAATCAGTATAATTTAAAGACCAAGACTTATATTGTAAGGTCCCAAAACTCTTGTATTATAATAGGGAAAAAATTGTTTTATTTTTGTCAAAGGAGAGGTTTTCAATGCATTAAGAAATAGATATGAAGGGTGTCCTGGAACATTTTTTATGGCTTTCCCTGAAATCTGGACCTTCCTACCATTACACCTTGATGTCATAGGTATGCATTGTTAATTGTTTCAGCATGGACCATTAAATGCTATATAATTTTTAATTTTTTGCTGGATAAAATTTCAATGTAAATTTTCATCTGGCTATCTTGTATTTTTATGTATTTTTAATTGATTATTTTGTGACATTTTTCATCCTATAACATTGTTACACAAGAAGTACTATATTAGTTCTGCAGCACAAATTCTTTTTTAATATTTTTTTTCATATACTCAAAAAAAAATCAACATACTTAATTTTAAATTTATAACTTGATTTAAATTTGTTGATATTTTAAATAGAAGGATCATCCAGTTAGGTAGCTGGTAAAAGAAAATATTTGTTGTATTTTTTTTTATACTTACTCATCTGTTTTTTTAATTAAGAAATCATACCATTTGTTTTTTTAAGTTATTATATACTTATGAATAAAACTGATACCTGTGATATTCATGAACTTTTTGTTGTTTAGTATGTTTTTTTTTCACATTGATGTTGCCATAGAAAACGGAACAACTACCTCATGACGTTTTAGCATTTCTTTATAATGAAAGAATTAATGACATAGTTTTCCATAAAGGAATTAGAAAAGATGTAAGGAATATATTTATTCTATATTGCATTTTTGTTCTTTATAGTTAACATGCACAAATATATATATATATATATATACCACAAGTTAATTTTTGTGAAAATGTCAGTTTAAAATGATTCTAAGAAGTTAAATGATTTTTAATTGTTATTTTTAATTTCACATTATTTTACCGAATTTTTACATTTAAAATTTTACAGAAAAAAGTTATGTCATATACAATTTTTTTTTTTTTTAATAATTATTTCTAAATTTACATTCAATATACTGTACTTTTCAATTTATATTTATGTATGTAAGACTTTTGATGCTGAATATAAAATATCTCGTGTAATATATAATACAGCATCAACTGTTCAGAAAATCAGATCATATCTGAGAGTTCTGCATCATAAATAAAAATGAATTTAATTATTTAGCTGCTATAGTACATCTTAGTAGATTAATAAAATATTTTTTCTCCCTGTGTAATTCTGTATATACTATGATTTGCTTGAAATTTTACACTTGTATTTAAATATTTAATAAACCTTAGATGTCCATATTCATTATTTTATCCCAGTAAAACTTGTATTCGATGTATAGATATTATACTCTGTAAAAATATATTTTGTTTAAAATGAATGCATTTCAAATATTACTAGAAATCTGTGTAGTAATAGAAAAAAATCTCGTTCATTTTTATGCTATACACTAAATATTTGCTATTTGATTTTTTTTTTTTTTTTTTTTTTTTTTTTTTTTTAAGGGACATTGCTGATTCTAATTAATCTGGATAATTGATGCTGTATTATGTTTTAATTTTTCTTCTTCCTGCACTTTCATTGTTAGGGATTTCTTTTCATGATTTGATAGATGCAAGTCCCTTCGCATCTAGCTACAGAAAAATTTCAAAATTTATGTAATTGTAGATTTAAAGGTATGTTGTTTACAGGAATTTAGTTAAATGTGGCATTATTTTATTACATAAAAGATAACATTACAGCAAACCTGTAGTGAATTTTTTATTTTTTCCAGTGACAGTGTCCCTAAAGAAAGTAATTTGCATGTATGATATATCTTTTTTCTCCAGTTATCTTTAAATTGTATAATATTGTCTTTAGCATTTTGGTTGCTGGGCTATTTATGAACAGTGCAATATCACTTAGTTATGCATCTAAAAGTATTACAGGTCATATGCATTTTTTGAGGCATAAACATTGTATCTTTCTATATAGCATTCTATCTTTTCTTCAACAGTTTCAAACTGAACAAACATAATATGTTTGTGTAGAATTACATATATGTATAATTTAGTGAAATAAGTTTGTAGCTTTTCTTTGTGCAAAATCAGCATACATGTACATATTAAAATTTAGAAGACTATAACTTAAAGGGGGAAAAAATATTTCAAAGGAAAACAGACTTTTGCTGGCATTTTTACTGTCATTGTCTGGAGATTGTATTAAAAAACTTTCATCCTTATTTATAGTTGATTGATTATAAATTATAAATGAAAATTTAGCATTTCATAAAATTCATTTACAAGGTGCCATTGGGTGAAAAGTACAGTATTTTGTCTGTAGTACTGTAAAAGTAGGTACATGTATTTTAAGATATTGTTTCAAAGTCATTAGTCAGTTCACATGTTATTAATGAACTAATTCAATATTATTCATTCATTAGTTATAGTTAAGTATTAGATACTCATCATTATACATGAATGAATGATGTGTTCCATACTTGTGCGTTTCAGTATTAAATTGCCAAAGTTAAAGTACAAATAACATTGTTTTATACTTTGTCTGTGATTTTTCAAGCATTTTATTATTACTCGTACCCTTCTTCATTCTATATAAAAAGTGTTCCATGTTTATTTTCTGTAATTGTATTTTATACATTTATTTTATTTTGCATCTGTTACTTATTTTTTCTAAATATTTGTTTTTGGTTTTCAAGAACTGCAGTTTTTTAGAAGAAAAAAATGCCATATATTTAACACACACACATATATGTTATGCTTCTATTGTAGTTAAAGAAAAACATTAACAATTTAAAAAAGTGCACAAGGCTTGTTTTGAGTTTTATTCCTTTTCTGCCCCCTTTTTTACATAAAGTATTTTAATTGTTTATTACTAAATGTTTACATAACTAAACTATTTTATAAAATACTAACAATTAAATTGATATATCAAGCCTCATTGGATTAATGTTGCTTTTGTTTAAACTAGAACTATATCATGTTTACATACTTCCCATAATAATTTTTTTTTATTAATAAATGCTGCATTTTAGTAATTCAGTTCAGAGAAAAATAGCCAACTGATGTTTAATGATATAGTTTTAGTCTATTTATTTGTAATTTAAATCATGTTCATCCTGCCTGGTCATAGAAAATGGAAGGTTGGGGGGGGGGGGGGCATGATTCTTTGTGTGATAACTGCAGTTATCAAATATGAAGAATATCACAGAATTAAATAATACTGTAATGATTATATTATGAAATCAGTTAAGTTTAAATGGGGAATAAATCTGATAATTACAGCAAGAATGGTAAAAGAATTAGTAGAAAAGAAAGGTAGGATGATTTTACATGTTATATTGAAATATTTAGTTTTAAAAATTATAGAAAAGCAAATGTTTATAAATCTTTACTTTTAAAAATTATACAAAAGCAAATGTTCATAAGAGACCTGTAATTTATTTTTTGCTGTGTTGGCTACTACATTTGTCTATATATAATGCTTTTTATGATCTTGGTGAAATCTTCTACTTTAACTATGCCGAATTAGCTTTTGAGTAACATAATTTTATAAAAATTCATTTATTAATTATGGTGATAAAAAAAAAAAAATCTAAAAGGGGTAGAACCCAATTTTTTCTTAAATAATGAGTTTTCTTCATCAGATGCCATTTTAACTTTCTTTTCATGTAGTGTAGTGAACTGTTGAGTGTCACAAGCCAACTTATCGCAGTTGAAATGCACTTACATTATGTGTTTACAGTTATATTAATATACTTTTTGAAAATTTAATTTTATTTCATGAAAAAAAATAGTACAATTTAGATTTTAAAGAGAAATAAAAAATGTTTTTAATGAAGATACTCATGATAAATTATATTGAAATTTTGGTATAGTTATGGATGATAAGGTTTTGTGATAGTTTTAGAATGAGGCGGTGGCCTAACACATAATATATAAAAATCAAATTAATTTTCTCTAGAATTTGCAATGTAATTTTAAATGGTATATTCATTTATTATTGTCAGTTTCCCTTTCAAGTTGTTGTTGGGTCATTCCATACAAAATGAGCAAATCAGCTGTGGCAGACATGTCACAGATTTTAATGAAAATCATTATATAAGTAGATCATATCTATTTATGAGTAAATGTAAAAAAATAGATTTCAGGATTGTTTATTTAAGTATTAAAATTTACATTAAAAGTGGATGCAAAATCGAGATTTTGTCAACATGCTAAAAACTTCAATTTTGCTTATTAGCCTTAGGAATGGAAAGACTATTAAAAATTATTTATAATTAGGAATGAATAATAAATAGCACATTGGCGTAAGTTAGTAATTGTATTTTTATTCCGTAATTTGAAAAAAAAAATTATTTTTGAAAATTTTTGAGGGAAAAATGCAATATTTCTATTGTTCATTTAAGCATGAAGGACAGCACTAACAAGTTTCAAACAATTTGACTTTATAGCTAAAGGTATATATTTTAAATATCGAAACTTTCATTCTTGCCTTTTTATTCCTTAATGAGAAAAAAAATAACTAGTAAAAAATGTTGAGGGTAAAATGCAATATTTCTATCACTTCTTTGAAAGTGAATGGAAGCTTTTTAAAACTTTTAAAGTATTTCATATTATGGATAAATGTGTATATTTTAAATATAGAGACTTGTATTCTTGCTTTCAGTTTTTTTATTTTTACCTCAAGAGTATTTTTAATTAAAGTAGAAAAATTATTCATTTACACAAAAAAATACCTATTCCTATCCCAATTAATCCTAAATCCAGATTAAAAAAATAGATGGCAGCACTCATTTTTTTCACCTTGAAATTGTGCAATATTTTAAGTAACGAGCTCAAATTCAAAGTGGAAAAGCTCATAGAATGTAACAGATATTACCTTTTTGAACCCATTTTCACTATGTTAGGAATCAAAAGGCAATCTTGAATTTTTTTGAGCATATCATGGACTTATTGATCTTATGTCTGTGCAATATTGTTAATGTCGGACCATTCCTTTATTTATGTTTTTGCTCATACAAAAGAGGAAAAGTTATGATTTTGGAATTTTTTAAAAAGTTTCTAAGTTTTTTTGAAGATGAAAGAAATAAATGAAAACTTTCAAACTTGGGGAATTTGATCTTCATATGTAATACTACATCAGGCATCAATTTCACAGATGTTTTTGAATTCTTTTGATTTTTATAACGTTTCTAATTTTCCCAAAATTCACAAATTTTCAATTTTTACAACCAATTAAAATTTAATCATGGTGTTACCAGATTATTGTTACTCAATAAATAGGAAGATAATTTTTCAGAGGTTACAATATTATAAAAAAAATTCATTTCTGCTAAATAGTTTTCAAGATACGGAACTTCAAACTTGCAACTTTGGACGATTGCACACATGTCATTCTTTATCACAAGTTTTCTAAATGTCCAAAACTGCTAAAATAATTTATTTTTTCTGAAGATATTTTGCAGTGCTCTATTTTAATATGAATTGAATCTGTGTATCAAATTTTATTAAAATCGGTTGCTATGCGGCCACGACTTTTTTTAAAATTTTTGCTCATTTTACATGGAATGACCCTGTTCTGTGTCAGCTGTTACAGATTTTGGGAAATGTCTTTGGAAAATTCAGGTTTGTAATGATTTGTATTGCAATCATTTTTCAAGCTGATGTAAAGCTAAACCCAAGCAGGTTTCAGATTATTTTAAATAAAGTGGGATATCTAGTTAATGAGAAGAGATAGACCTGAAAATATCCAGTTGCCACTTCCCACATGATGACCAAACAAAGAAGTATGGCTACTAAATAAAATGAACAGTCAGGCTTTATTTGTTTAATTAGTGTTTCTACTTTTGAATAATTTAGCCCACAATTTTTATACTCATGAAGAGGTCTCAGAACCTCACATTTTAAAGTGATCAGTTTTAGCAGAAGCTTTGTTAAATGTTACAATCTATGTAAGGAGTTTTAATATATTTAATGTTAATTTAATTCTCTAAGAATTAAGATTGCAAAAAAGTGTCTATCAAACTAAAAGGGTTTACCTATTGGCTACTAACTAAAAATTTAAATTTTCAGTTCTAAGAAGATAACAGATAATGAATATATAATGTTTTATACTCCAAGAATTTTGTTTTGCATAGTTTTTTTTCCCTCTAAAGTAATTCTTTTCATCTCATTCTCTATAAAACCACAAAATACTCAAATGTCAAATTTTGAATGCATATAGGTTCTTTTACTTCAATGTTGTATTAACAATAATATTTTCAAGATAATATTTGTTGAAGTGTTTATAAAGCCTTTTGAAACAAGTTGGTTAAAATTTTAACATTTTATGTTCCAATGTTTTTAATGTGTTTCATTTTTAAAAAACTGTTAAATATAAAGGCCTGGCTTTAACATATTAATTTCTTAACAAATTAAGCAAATTTTTTTAGTGATGTTCATATCTGCACAATTTGAGTATTTAATGAATGAATAATAGTTGTAGGTATTGTAATATAGAATCTATCTGAAAAAAAAATAATGGTTGTACTGGGTTATTTTGATCATTAATAATGCAGCTATGAATGATTTCGATCAAGCTAAATTTGATTCCCAATAGAATGGAACTTTTCAATTTCCTTCAGTATTTATTATTGATGCCATCTGGTACATATTTATCTATTTGTATCTTTCATCATAAATATGGTTTTCATTAATCAAAATTACATATTTGCCAACCTCCAAGAATTCCCCTGTGAAATGTAGTTTAATTTGATCCAGGTAAAACATGTTTCTAACCAGAAAAATACTTGTCAAATTAAACCACATTTTACGGAATAACACTTAGAGGTTGGCAGGTATGAAATTGCTGCTAGAAATGATAGCATTTTAATACTGAAAATTCCTCCAAACCACATAAAGTTGTATGAAATAATTCAAGTGCATTAGCAATAAATTTCAATGGTACACCCAGTCTAGTATTTTGCAGGGTGTGATTACCTAAAAGGATGGGAAGCACAAGCTTCCCCTTTAAAATTTAAGAGATGCCCCAAAATGACTAATTTTTCTTTTCTTTTCGGGAAGCTCATCAAGCACTCATTCATTCTTTAAGCAAGAGAAATACATAGCTAACAAATGTGGCATTTCGATACAGGCAAATATAGTGTATAACTTTACACATGCCACATCCAAATGCTGTTTAATAAAATTTGAATTCTATTAAGCGGAATATTCCTTGGAATAATACCTATAGTATTTATGAGTTTCTGCATTCTATAGAAATTGCATAATACCTATTAAATTTGGAATAAAAGGGGACCTTGAAATGATAGTATGTTGTTTTTTTTTTTTTTACTTCAGATGTGTTTTACAAATGGATTTCAATGAACAGTCTTGTGCAGCCTGAAAGGGATGAAATGTATGATAATTCTCTTTTAGTGAAGAAATTGAAACATGTGGGAAGATGTAATTTAATTTAAATGATTGAGATTTTTGTTTACATAATAAATCTGTAAGAGTGCCCTGGTAGATATTTTGTTTCATATCCTAGTGAGTGGTTTTATTAGCTGCTGTAAATTATGAAAGAGGAATTTTGTAAATCGGTAGATAGAATATCATATTATTTACTTTGAATTTATTTGTTACTCTTATTAAAACAGACATTTGGTTCATGTAATTAATTACAAAACATTATGTACTGATATTTCCAAAATTGCAGTTATCTCAGAATAATTTATTGTAGTCAAAGTTTTCAAGCACTTCAGAGTATTAAAATCAATGAAAATGAATTAAAAACCTTACAATTAATGTTATTCATTTCCATCATCTGAAATAAATAAGAAAAAGAGAGAAAGAAACTTTATGCTGATCTTTGTTATTCATGATATTTAATTTATTATTTAATTTTCCCTTGTGCTTCTTTTTTTTTTTTTTTCAGAAATGCAAAATAATGAGAAAAATAAAAAAAAACTTTTGTATAAGTAACAAATACCTCACAATGAAATGATTACCTCAGTAAAACTACTTTAAATAATGTGATTTTATGCCGTAAGGCTGAGTAGAAAAATAGCTTATACATGGTAAGTAATACTTGTATTCATTTAATTAAAATTAAGGTAATACTGGTAATTTATTTATTTGATGTGACTGTTTGCTGTGGATTTAAGTAGTTTCAATATTAATGTTGAAAAATTGAGGTTGACTTAAAAAAATCTGGAAATTTTGAAGTGTATATTCTTTTTTTATTTTTGAGAATAAATAATTTTGGAAGCTTTAATAGGAAAAAATTATCTTGCTCTTTTTATTTTTTGCTAGCAATAATAATAAAAATCCCAAATGTCTCTGCAATATTTTGTAAAATATTTTTTTTTTCATTCTTTAAGTTTTGAAAACATTTGTTAAATACTTTCATATTTTACATGCTATATGTAAAATGAGCTTTTAAAAGTTTTATAGAAAGTTTTCAGAAAGCCTGGTCAAATGCAAAATCCCAGGAAAAAAGTTAAAATTTTATGCTAGATAATAACGATTAATTTTTAGATCATTTAATAATGATCCGGAAGTGCTTAATTTAATATAGTAAATAAAGTTGTTTATAAGTGATTAGACAAGGATCTAATTTTTGATTTCTTTGTAGCAAGTAATTAAAAAAAAAAATTAATTCGTTATATAATTCTAAAAATTAAGCACATGTTTAGACAGATCAGCAAGATATTGAAATTTCGTGATTGTTGATTATTTTCTATTTGCAGATTTTTACATATTAAGAGAAATTTCCTTTGCTATTGATATAGTGGCATTATCTGTACACAAATGTTATTTACAGTTCCATTGGTGTAATATAAGTTATTTTAATATAGAGTGAAAATTCAGTTAAAGGAATTGAAATGAATTGAAGAAATTAAAATGAATATAATGCTCTTTATTAACACACAAATGTATTTTGTCTGCTACAGTCTTGTGATTTTAATATTGCTTTTCATTTAAGATGTAATGGGTATAAGTCCATTAAATTGATTGGATGCTTTAGAAATGTTTATCTGTACCTAAAAGTTGGCTTCAAAGGCATATGTTGCATTTATTTTATATATGCATAGAGAATGGAAACTATTGAGACTTACTTGTGAAGTAAATTCCTTTATTAAAGATAATCAGCTTTTACATTTAGGCAAAGCTTTACCATACATTTTTATCATCCTTCATATTACAAATGTACATAATCTTTTTTGTTATTTTTAACATTAAATACTTTATTATATATTTTGTCTATAAGCTTGTTCTGTAAAAGGTTTGTGTTTAATAAATCTTAAGATAAAATCTTTTTTTATTTTTATAAATTTTAAACTGTCAAGTAAGTGTGTTGTGTATTGTAAGATTGTATTTTTTAACTGTTTATTGTATTAATGTTTTAATACTGACTTTTTAAACACAAGTTTGATTTAAAAATGTTTTATTTCCTATATTTACTTAAAAAGAAAAGTTCCTCTCAGTTTGGTTATCTCTTAAATATTATCATTCTGTAACTGCGTCATGATATATGTAATTTTTTGCTGTTTGTGTCCTTTTGTATTGCAGTTTCTGCTTATCTCATCATTTTTTTACAATATTTTTCTTCTGTTTTGTTATTTTTTTCCTTAAATATTTTTATTTAGTCTTTCATAATGGATCTTTCTTTTCTTTGTCAATGCTATTGGTAATTTCATATAAAACTTATGTAAATATTTAATTGGTGTATATACAGTAGAGCACCAATTTAAAAAAAAGTACAGTAAAATTATAAATGAACGGCTATTTGCTAAATGAAAAAGAAATTGTACTTTTTTGAAATGGGAGTGGGGGAATAAAGTAAATTCCAGTAGTTAAATAGCTACTACATAACACAGTTCCTGTTGGTAATACTTATTACTTTTTTCATTTCAATGGTTGTATATCCTTTAAAAATTAAAATGCTATATTTTAATTATGCATTTTTCAGTAATATTATTTTAGATTTTATTTGTTTGTGGTGGATATCAAGAAAATTGAATAGGTTACAGTCATTATTTTTTACATTTAGAAAAACTCTGACTGAATGCTGAATATTTTATATACAACAGAAACAAAAACAAAATTGCATGGACTCTTCCTTATTATATTTAATATATACATATTGTCTGTTTAAGTAAAGTTTTAAGAACTGGAACTATTAAATTTGTTCTTTTGTAAAAACCTCTTCATACCTGTCATCTCTTTTATTTTTCAAGGGAGACTCCTTTATTTTGACATTACCAACCCCACCCCTCTCCCCTACTTTCTCCCTTACATTCAAACAGTTGTTTATCTTGAGTATTTAAAAAATACATTTAATATTTCATAACATTTCACAACAAAACCATAAATTTAACCTATAATTCTATAAAGATTTTTTATTGAAAGCTAAATCTGCTATTACAATACATAATCAGATGTAAATTTGCTTTTCTAAAAAAAAAAATAACATCAGTTAGCAATAACCATAAGAAAAAACTTTTTAGAATATTTCTTATCCTAAAATACTTTTTCCTGTTAAGAAAGTTAATGCATATCCATTTTAAAAAAGATCTCTTTCTTTGCCCCCCCCCCCCTTCTCGTAACTTTTATGTTTATCCATACTTTTTAAACTGCACGCTAACCCAGAAAATGTTGAGAGAACAACATCTATTATTTTTTCCCTCCAAAGCTGGCTGATATGCATCTTAATTTAGGTAATATTTACAAGATACTTTCAAGGAATTTGCTGAATTTTAAGAATAAGAGTCATGGGTAATGTTGCCAGGCGTCACGATTTTCAAGGGTTCCAAGACCCGTCCTGTGAAACCACTGCACGGGATGTCAAAAGTTCCAATTTTTCATAATGCACAAATTCTTTTAATTTTCTTTTAACCTGCATCAAGTTGAATTTAATTACAGTAAAACCTGTGAAAACAATGTCTAGAATGGAAAACTTTTATGATTCCGTCGAAAGAAATACCATGAAAATCTATCTGCTAAGGAAACCTGCTGAAGATGGAATATAGTTCTGTCTTGTTATTCTCTTATACGTTTTACTGTACGTTTAGTTAAACCTGTGAAAACTGAATCTTACTTTTAACATAAAATTTTTATAGTCACAACAGAATTAATATCATACAATACTGCTGCATAAAATTATAACTGCTCACTTGTGAAAACTGAATTTTGTTCCGATCTCTAGTGATTCTGCTTTCACAGATTTTACTGTGTGGAATTTATTGTGTATTTAAATATGGTAAAACATAAGATGTAATTTTAAGTTATTGGTGAATGAATCTGTTTTAGACAGCCTTCTCTAGAGACAGTGATTTTTTTTTTGCATCTAAGACATAATTTCATTACAGACAGATTTTCTGTTGTTATAGGATTTACTGTATTTTTATGTCCAAATTTTAAACCACTGTCCCATTTGTTTTGGTCTTGTCTTTTTGTGACAGTAGAATTGGCAACTAGTGTTTGTTTTGAATAACCCTAAAGTTACTCTGAATATAAATTATATAAATAAATATTTGTCATGGTCTTGATTACTTCAGGATTTGCACAGGATCCCAGCTATAACAGAGCTGTGTTCTGTGATAAATTTTAATAATTTCCAGAGATCACTGTATTTTAATTTCAGCCTTTTTGTTTTCAAATTTATCGTCTGTAAAAAAAAAAATAGCTTTTTGTATTTATTATACCACTTATTTTATCAATGCTACTTTAAACTTAACCTTCAAAATTAATTTTTTTCTTTACATTGGTATTTGAATTTATGCTTCTATAAAAATTTGCCATGTGACTAACTTGTTGCATGATTTTGAAACATGCCATAAGATATTTCTTTCTGTAAATAATATTGTTTGCTTTATAAAGATGATATCTGTAGTTGAAAAAAGTACAGTAAATTTACAAATGCAAAAGTATTTACTAAATGAGGAAAATGTACTTTTGGGGGGGAGGGGGTGTATAGGGTGTAAAGTAAATTCTGATAGTTGGAAGCCACTGTACACCCTGGTCTAGTAGCTATATATATTCTTTTATATATATATATATAATGGTTATATATCATTTTTAAAAAATGATTTGTTATGTTTTAATGATGTATTTATCTGTAATACTGTTCTTTCTCATTTTATTATTATCTCTTTATTATATATGTTTTTTTCTTTGTCTTATTATATATTTCTCAATTTATACAAATTTAAAAATTTTGTAGTTTTATATTTTAATTTGAAAACATTAAATAATTTTTGAAAATCTACCGGTATTGGTTTTCTTGATGGGTTTTGATCTGTTTAAGAATTATGTGTTAAAATATTAATGAATATGTATATACATTCATATTGATTTTCAATGAACATTTCTCTTGGTATTATATTTAATTCATTGGGAATCAAATTTATTTTGAATCAAATTTTATTTGTATGCTTATATTTATTTAATTAAAAAAAAAACCGTTTTGTATTTCAAATAACTTTCACTTTCTGTTAAAACTTTAAATATGTTTAGAATAAAAATTCAGTTCTCATTTTTGTTTGCCTTTGATACGATTCTTGTTAATACGTATCACACATGTATCAATATTTGTACATGTGTGTATGAAACACATTTATAACAGAATCATATTAAAGTAAGATATAAATGTTATAGAATATTTTAAAGAATATATTTTACATGCCAATAAGTTCGCAATAGATGTAAGCATAATTTTTTTAACCACTATTTTATATCTTCAGTCAAAACTATTGTATATAGATCTGAAATACTTCTGTGTGTGTGGTTTTATCAAGTCTTTCTGAATCATTGCAAAATTGCTCATTTATTTTAAAACTGTTATTTGCATTATATTCTTCTGTGAATGTCATATTTCTATGAAACTTTAAATAAATCCTTACAATTTGATGCTCTTTGAATGTTCCTTGGCTCTTTTTTTAAATTTCTGTGTTTGGCTGTTTTTATTTAAAAAAAAAAAAGTTAAGCAGCTGTATTAGCCATAATTTTTCTTTTTTTTTCGTTTGAGCATAATTTTCAGATGTTTAAGTCATTGTTTCTTCTAACTTTCAAATATGCGAATGATTGAAGCAATCATTGTTTTTATATGAGCTTATACTATTTGGTCTTTTGTGCCTAAAAGAATCATTTTTTACTCCCTTTACTGCAAGATATGAGATCTTCGTGGAAAATAATATGCAGCTTTTCATCAATGAAACAATTAGAGAAAACATAACTGTAAAATGCTCAGGGTATTAGATGAAAAATCAATAATCAGGATGATCAACAATATGCTAGTTGCTTAACCCTCTGAGTGGTTTGCCCATATTTGTCTGTTTCCCAAAAACAACTAAAATCTGTTGTAGAAAAAAAAAATTAAACAGAATTGTATTTTAAAATGTATGTCGCATAAAGGGGCATGAAGTGTATTTCAGAAATAAACAGGGAAAGAAATTTTAAAATAAGATCATTTTTATAAGCATTTTTATAAAAATGCAGGAAAGCCCTCAAGACCCTCGGAGGGTTAAAAAATATAGTTGATTCTATAATTCTTAACTCTAGAGGTACATCCAAAATCACTATCTTATGAACTATGATTGTTGGCACAAATAAAAAACATTAGTCTTTACATACTTAAACTATGTCTATCCTTGTAGACAGGTTATAGGACTATCTTCTTGGAAAGTTATGGATGAAAGAAACAGGGGATGTATATATCCCCCCCACACACACTTCTTTTGTATTATTAGGTCTTTTTTTTTAATTTAAATTGCTATAATAATTATAATAATATTGCATTGTCATTAGAATTACACATGCTGAGCAAAGTTTCAACTCAATCAAATTACTGAAACTGGTCTAAAATTAACTTGCAAGTTTTAATCTAAATTTTTGTGAATCTCTGTAGAAACTGTATTCTAAACAAACTTCTACCTTCTTTAAGTTATAATAATATTGTATTGTCATTCAAATTACACATGTTTTCATTGTTTTGGCTCAATCGGATCATTAAAAGTGGTTTAAATTTGACATGCAAGATTTGAACTAAACATACGTACATGTACTGCAAGTTAATATGATGCTTGTTTATTAATAAAAACTTAATGATTTGCAAACTTTCGCAGGAGTTTTTTTTAAGTTTCCAATACTTTAGGAATGCTACTTTGATTTTTAAAAATGCTTATTGCTGAATAATATGTTAAAAGTCAAGATGAAGTTTGTAAACAACATCATGGATCGTTCAGAATCACAACCTCTGAAAAAAGCGGTAAAGCGAGTTTAATGTTGCTTATTTTCAAACAAAAATTGATTAAATCTTTCCTTGCAAACCTGTGACACATGTCCAGCAAACTTGTGCTTTCAAATAAAACAGAATAGTCATGACATGCTTTCGAACTTAGAGGAAACCAGTACAACCGTTAAAACTCCCTCTAACCAACTGCACAAATGGCTTCTTTACGGTAATAATTTATCGACACCTCGGAATTGTTCAACAAAACTCATACGGATCTTGAAAATAGACATTCAGCTACCAGTATACGTGATTTTGTCGATATCCGAGATAATCAGAAAAATGAATTTTGTCCATCTAGATCATCAAGACATGCACGAAACAGGATTCTGCCTGTTTCACAACCCTGGCCTTCGCTGAGATCCTCCAAGGGCACACTCTGGCACTGGCAGACAGCTCCAATTCCACCTTGGCAAAAGAAGTCTGCCGAGGTGAGTCATTACATCAATGATCAGCCCCAAACGATAACAGTTCAAGAGACTTAACTTAAAAAAAAAAAAAAAAAAACTGTTTTTTTTTCTTTTTGCTTACCAAAATTTAGCAAGGGGCAGGCATATCTCTTTTTTTAATTTTTAAATCCCACTTTTCCAACCAGATAACAACTTAACATGATAACTCGCTCCCCATATTACATCTATAGACTAAAATTTTCCTTAGATGTGCTGACATCATCATAGAATTTTAATTTTTAAGCAACATTAACCTCTTGACATCTTTACCATCAACTAAGATTAGCATAGCCACATATTGTCAAATTTATATTTAGAAATGATATCGTCTAAGGAATGATAATGCCAATCTCTAATCCGTACTGCTCCATTTTATTGCTTAAATGGTCAAAAGTTATGACAGTATAGTTGATGTTTACTGCAAAAGAGAGTAAGGTTACGTCACAGCTCTCCTCACATTTGAAACAAAATTCAAATGTACTCTATGCTTGACATCATAACTGCCCATTCTCAACAAATAAACAACACACATTTCCCTAAAACCTAATCTTCAAAGTTTTGTTCCTAGTTTGTGTACAATATTATTGTCTAGCAACAAACTCTTCCACAGGGGTGATTCTGTTCCAAAATTTTAAGGCATTCGGTTCTGAAATTTTTTTTTTAATCAGTCATCACTCCGAAAATTCGGACATAAAAATATCGCAAATTTCGACAAATGTTCGACGAAAAAAAACAATTTCGTCAATTGTTTGCATGAAAAATCGTCAATTTCGTCAAAGGATCATGGGAAAACACAAATTTCGTCTAAGGATCGCAAAAAAAAGGAAAATTTAGTTAAAGGATCATGAATAAAACGCAAATTTCTGTCAAAAAATCGCGAAAAAAAACTTTTCTTTTTAAACTAACGCAAATTTCCTGAGAAAATCGCGGAAGGAAAACTCGAATTTTGTCAAAAGATTGTGAAAAGAAGAGCAAATTTCGCGGAAAAAAAATGCAAATTTCGTCAAACGGCTGCAGAGTTAGTGTCGGGAGGGTATTCCTAAAAAAAAAACACACAAATTTTGAATAATGAAATATTAGAATTATTTAAAAGAAATTTATTTTATATCAATATTATTAATATTGTATTTTATTAATTTACTTATTTACTGTTGTCACTAAAACAGCTAAATTTTGCAGCAAACTGTCCAGTCATCAGTTCAACCATTTTTATAGAAAATGGTTAGATAACTGTAATTTAACTCTATTCTGACCATATGTGAAAATTACGGTTATGTGACCATTTTCTATAAAAGCAGTCAAACATTTTTCAGAGTGTAGTGTAACAGAACATTAATATGAATGGTTTCAATGTAAAGGAAGGAAAATAATTAGTATGTTTTCGTGTTGGGATAATCTAATTACCACAAAATCTTTGTAAAAAAAAAAAAAAAAAAAAATCAAAAAAGCATTTTTCACTTTGCTTCAGTCTATTTTTTTACAACTAAAATTTTAGCAAAAAAAAATTATCCTAAAGATTTGACGTTCATTTTGTAAATGAGATATGTAGCAGTAACTATATTTATGGATACATTTAAAGTATTTACAATAAAAACAGTACTTTTCCAAAAATTATAAAAATGAACTAGCAATGCAATATTGTTTGTTCTCAGTGCTGTGAAACAGCTTACTTAAAAAGAGGCAATAAAACAAAATGTCCTCATTATTAGGAAAGAAAATTCATTATCCTTTTTAAAAGGTAAGAAGTTTTTAAAATAAAAAGACTGCATGAACTACACGATTTCCATCTTGATATTTCTGCGAAATTTGCGGATATTTGGTCATTTTACTCATGATAAACCTGATGAATTGTATATAACATTTTGATTTATGTGGTATGTTATAATAGCAGTTGGATATGAAACTTGATACACGGAAGTATGTGTATGGCATTTGTTTAATAACACCATACAACTTTGTAAAACGGACATACCTTACGGTGAGTCATCTTGTCAGTCTAAGCTCTGTATTTGTCCATATGCACAACATATCAGATGGGACTGGCACGGCTAGTGTGGTGCCACCATGACACAAGCTATTGGCTACAGAAGAGCACCACCTAGCGTGCGCCACTCTTTCTGATCCTCACATTACACGACATGGTCATTGTGACAGCAAAACCCAAAGACTGAAGTATTAACAGCCTACTTCAGTCACGCGAAAAGACCTGTTCGCTAATGTTATTCCTATGGAAGAAATTTATAAAGATATCTCGGTCACATTTCACTATTTTTAGATTTTTTTTTTTTGCAGTGGCTAGCTGAGGTCGATCTGTATGCAGGATGTTTTCTACTTTTTCGATTTTCATTGGGGATTTTTTTTCAAGAGGATGCTTTCATTTTAGGAACCGGTTCTGAAAATGAAAGTGTCCTGATTAAAAATACTTGTAAACGAAATTGAAAAAGTAGAAAATGTCCTGCATACAAATCGACTTCAGCTAGCCACTGCAAAAAAAAATCATCTAAAAATAGTGAAATGCGACCGAGATATCTTTATAAATTTCTTCCATAGGAATAGCATTAGCGAACGGGTCTTTTCGCGTGACTGAAGTAGGGCCTTTAAGCCGTGTGATTAGGAGTTTACACCTCAGAGTACCCCAGGAACTTCGGTATGCCAGATACACATTAGAGCACTGAGCCCTATGCTGTATTCCTAGGCTTCCCAGATGTGCTATTGCTTTACCAATGCTTCCAGACATGAAAATCTGCAAAGAAAGTCGCAGGCGCTTTTGCCATAGCTCATACAATTTGGTAAGTACTATGTAAAAATAAAACAAGAAAATAAAAACAAACACTATGTGCTACAAAAGAAAGCAGTCTAACTTCACTTCTAATTGATGCAAGATAAAAAGAAAAATATAGTTTTGATTTGTAAAAAAATCTTTTATAATTGTATGTCCTTTAATTTGAAATATGGGATAATTTACATATTGAATGTAACTTTTAAAAGTTCAATAGCAATTAGCAACACTATAATTTTATTACATGCTTGAATTCAGCATGATGATGATAATAATGATAAATGTGGACATACATTTTAAACAATTTTGAATGATTAGTTAGAGATATAAATATTGAAAAATAAATCAATTTAAGCTACAGATAGACATTGGTTATTTAGACATAACTTGAAGAATAATTTATTGCATTTCTTTACCCTTTGTTTTATATGATATTTTGTACTAAAAACTTGTTTTTAGTTCCGAAAAGGCCAGAAATTCACAAAATTCAAAGTACCATAACTTGGTAAGTTTGTATCTTAAATAGAGTTTTTGTTATTTTACTTGTTGCAGCACGGAGTAAGTTTTTCTAAATATAACTTATAAGACTGGGGAACCGTATAAAAATTCAAATGTCATAACTTTTTAAAGATTATTATTTTGATGTAAATAGCTTTTACTATGCCGAACAAAAACGTTTGAAACATAAATTTAATTACGGGAATTTTTATTCACATTGCTAACAAGGTGTAAAACCAACAGAGTAAAAAAATACCCAAGCCAGGGTTCGAACCTGGGTCTTTGGTTCAGCGCACCAATGGTTCTTCCATCTGAGCCACCTGGAACGACACACCTAGCCTGGCCCCCTTTTTTACAATTGGAACAAGACCTCTAAAACTAGTGGTTTAGTTTAGGAATTAGCTATTGGTCAACATTGAAAAAGGTCACCTGAATCTGCACAATCCCTAATGGCCCACGGATCTAAGAGAGCAATTTGATTGTTTTTGCTAAAGACGCAAACCTCAAAAATTGTGAATGACTCGGACAGTCTCCCTTTCTTCCGCACACAGCAGTGGGAGGAATAGATCTGTTTAGGAAAAGTATTTTTTGGTTAAATATTTGATGTAGCTTTTGCCCATCAGATGGCAGAGTAGTTTTATCCTCTAACTGGCAGGGTTGTTCGGAGAGGGAGGTGGTGCGATCTGCCGCGGCAGTTGATAACCAAACTCCTTCTGCTTGTAAGAGAAGGTTGGAGTCTTTGGCAGACTCTGAAAATTCTGACCCCCCCAGATGAGGCAAATTTTCAAACTATTGTTCCTAAAAAAAGTAAAAAACATTCTAATTCTGATAGTACTAGCAATATGGAAGTATCGAAAACTGTTGTTAGGGGGAAAAAATCCAGGATTCCCCCAATCAAAATTATTCCACCTGAAAGGTGGTCCTCTCTTTTGGATAACCTTAAAAGAATGGCAACCTCGACCCGTTCCAAGGCTAAAGGAAAGTACCTTAGCTTGACTTTTGATAATGTTGAAGATTATAGGATAGTGCAATGTAATTTACTTAAAATGAAAGTCCAATTTCATTCATATGTTCTCGAAGACGCAAAACCCATCAGAGTAGTTCTTCGGGGGCTTCCCGTCAACACCCCAGTCCAAGAAATCCTGGAAATTGATTTCCAGGCCATCACAGTGACCCAAATGTATAAAAGTCCCGTGAGCAATAAACGACCAATGCCCCTATTTTACTGTTCGATCCCGCAACAAGAATGTGTTGACAGCGTTTTCGAGATGACGGAATTGATGCAAACTGAGGTTAGTTTTGAGAAATATCGGGGGCGAAAGGGTCAATCACAGTGTCACAACTGTCAGGGGTTCTTTCACTCATCTCATGCATGTAACCTACCTGCAGTGTGCCTTAAGTGCGCCGGAGATCACATTACAAAGGAATGTGTGAAAAGATTTGATGAACCCTGTCGGTGTTGCCACTGCAGATCTGATCACCCCAGTAATTTCCGGAACTCCCCAAAGTTTCCAAAAACTACTCCTCCCCCCCCCCACCTTTTAAAGGCAAAAATGTTAAAACTAAAAATAGTGATAAGCAAAATGTTGTAACTGTTAAATCTAATAGGACTTTCTCCAATAGGAAAGTTGAATCTTCCCAATCATTTAGGGAAGCTGCAATTGGACAAAAGGTCACCTCCCCCCCACCCCCTCCCGTCCTTAAAATTTAAATAATTCGGTCCCAGCTAAGGATGCCTTTTCGGCCACCGATTTTAACAAAAATCTTATGCGGTTTGAAATTAATTACAGTGCAGACGTGGTCTGCAAGGCATTTTCTGAATCCCTTCTGGCCCTCTGTCAGGTGTCCACGGAGATGGACCGGATTTTTATTCTGTATTCTAAAATTGTAAATATTTCCAAAATTGGTTAGGTGTCGCCATCTATGGATGTGCGCTTCCCCCATTTTAGAATTTTCTCATCCCTGGACATGTTCCCAGCTACTGGTAATTTGGACTCTTTCTCCATTGGTATTTTTAATGCCAATGGGCTTAATAGGCAGGCAACTGAGTTTCAAGCTTGGGTTTATAGTAACAATTTAGACATCGTTTTGGTCAGCGAGACCCATTTTTCCCAGGGAAATATCTCCAAGGTTGCCAACTACGAGTTATTCAATGTAAACAGGGCTCGTAGGGGCACCAATGGCCCGAGTTGGGACGGCACTGCTATTTATGTTAAAAGAGGGTTTAATGCTACTTTCATTAATATTCCCATTCTAAATTGCATTGAAGCTACACCTGTTGTTTTGGACTTACCCAATATTCCAAAACTTCTCATAGCAGCCATTTATGTACCTCCTTTAAATGATAGGAACCTGCTGGAGCAAGACTTATCCCGGCTTACTAATGCTTTTCCAAATTTTATTCTTGCGGGTGATTTTAATGCTACTCATCCCTCTTGGCACTGTAGAGCTACTAATGGGTTTGGAACCAAACTCAGGATGTGGGTGAACCAAAATTTCGCGCAAATTATAGCACCCCCCCTCACCCACTTTTCCACTTTCTAATAATTATCTTTATCTTGCAATCACCCGCAATTTCCCTTATCCTTACAGCATTCAAACGCTGAACGATTTAAATTCAGATTATTTGCCAGTAATCCTTCGATATCGAGTTGACTCATACAACCTAAAATTAGGTCGGCTTCTTCACACAAGGTGGGAGGATTTCACCTTCCTGCTCGAGCAGCGGGAGACTCCGCCCCTTGTCCCAGAGACAAAAGAAGAGGCAGAGGAAGCCATTAGTCAACTCGGTGACATTCTCAGAGAAGTGTATGAACAGTGTTCTCAACCGAGAACCAATACTTTCAACACTCTACGTCTACCGTTGGAAATCAGGCAATTGATTACTGAACGAAATCGTGCTCGCAGGATGTGGCAGGTCTATCGTACTCAATATTTTAGGACCCATTTAAATCAACTGCACAGGAGAGTCAAGGCTACTATCTCCAAGTTTAGAAACGAACGCTGGAACACCTTTGTTGAATCACTTTCAACTGAAGACAACACAATTTGGAAGGCTGTTTCCCGCATTTGTAGGACACGAACACACATTCCGGCTATTTCTACACCTAATAGCCCTAATGGCATGGCATATACTAACACGGAAAAGGCTGAAGGTATCGCTGAAAGTCTTAGAAGTCAGTTTGCACCTAATTCTGGAATGGACAACCCACAGGTTGCCACTGTGTTGGAGACCACAGTTCAAAATTTTTTAAACGCAGACACACCTAACACACTACCCCCGGCCACACCTTCTGAGGTTCGGGAGTATATCTCAGGCTTAAAAAAGAATAAGTCTCCAGGTGAGAATCGCATCTCTAATAATATGTTAATTAACTTACCTCATAATTTCATTCTCTATATTGTTATCCTAATTAACTGCATCATGAATCTTAAAAATTTTCCTGATTGCTGGTAAAAGGCCATTGTTGTCCCCCTACCCAAAAGTGGGGTGACCGATAAACACGACCCTTCCAGCTTTCGACCTATATCTTTACTATCCTGTCTTTCTAAAGTTTATGAATATGTTCTTGTCAACCGCCTTAAGGAGTTCTTAAATTCTAATGACGTGCTTATACCGGAGCAATTCGGATTTAGGGCATGTCATTCAACAACTCAGCAGTTGTGGAGAGTTTCTGAACCTTTTCACGATGGTATTAGATCTGGTGGGGTGACAGGATCAATCTTTCTCCATGTGCAGAAGGCTTTTGACAAAGTCTGGCACATGGCTCTTATCTTTAAACTGATTGAACTCGCAGTACCGGGCCAATTAATTAAAATCTATAATGACTACTTTAAACTTAGATCCTTCGTTGTTAGAGTCGGAAATTCCTACTGTAACCTTCGACCTATTTCTAGCTCTGTACCTCAGGGCTCCCTGAGCGGTCCTACCCTTTTCAACATCTATGTCAATGATATTCCTAAAGAGCCTGATATCGACTTAGCAATTTTTTCTGACGATACCGCCATGCTTAACAAACACAAACATGCACAAACAGTGTTCTCTAAACTTCAGAATTATCTAAATATTCTTTCGGTCTGGTTAAGAAAATGAAAAATTAAAGTAAACAGTGCCAAAAATGCCGCCATCTTCTTCACCAATCGACGTTTAACCCCTGATGCTAATCTTAACTTTAAATTGAATAATGAAAATATTCCCTGGAAGACTGATTATATATACCTAGGCATTCACCTAGATTCCAAATTGACATGGTGCAAGCACATCATAGAAACTCTGGGGCGTACTGACTACGCCATGGGCTCCCTTAAACCCCATTTGGCTTGGAATAGCCCCCTGTCAATCAAAAATAAATCGTTACTTTATAAATCAATGATTCGTCCAATTATCACATATGGTTCAGCAGTTTATGGTAGTGCCCCAAAAACCAGAATTGATAAAGTCCAAATCTTTCAAAATAAACTTTTACGTTAGGTTTACGAAAGAGACTCGCTATGTCAGAAATGACGTCATTCATCGTGACCTCAAAATTAAACCTGTATTTGGAGAAATAAAATAAACTTTCGTTGAAGTTTCACAGGTCAACCTCAGCCGTGAGGAATCTTGCGTTAAATGCCATCCATCGTTATGACGCTAGAGTGGGTAGGAACCAGAAACTGCCCCTCGTAATACTCACTCGGGACTACGACTTCGTCCCATGCTTCAAAACTTCTAGAAGAAATCCTTCAGGAGTCACCTAGACGCAGAATTCCCCACGAGCCGTTAATTCCCAAATTGGCTCATCCGATCTCAGCAATCTGATCCTTCGTTATATTAATATTTTGAATTACTTTACTGTGATTTTGATCAAATTTAACAAAATAAATCAATTTAAGTCATTATAATTGCATTCTATATTACATTACACTACTTCATAAGAAAATAAATATAATTTTCTACTATATAAATATCAGTTTCAGCCAATCAGATTGCTCGGCTCGGTTGAGCCAATTTGGGAATTAACGGCTCGTGAATTCCCCTGGAAATTTTCATCTTTTCCCTAGATTGAAAGAAACTTTCATCTAGTATTGACTTTCCACGTGACGTCATGCAGCATACTGTTTATTGTCAACAGCCACGTATATCAACTTTCCTAACTCAATAGTTTTTTATTTTAGTAATATTTCATCTTTATTTATTTGGAATTTCTTTTACTTCATGTTTTTTTTTTTTTTTTCTATTGTAATGGGTGTTCTATACTATCTCAAAATTTTAGTTTGTTTTCGAGCAGCTACGATTCTTCCACCCAGGGTGAGGTTAGGCTCCGCCTACCTCATTTCCTACTGGCCTTGGGGTGTTTGCTCACTGCACCCCGGCTATTTATACCCTTTTCCTCCCATTTTTGGTTCATTCGACTGGCGGTGCACATGCATCCCGGTCATGAAATTCATGTCCCAGATTTATAATTAATTTTAAAGTTATTATTTTTTTTTTTTAGCTTTTAAATTTAACTTGTCCCCATTTTCGAACATTGTCAATGGCAAAATGCAATTTGCAATAGCGGTGTTCTCTCAATGTCTAGTACCACAAAGCCTTTTTCAAGGCTTTACCATTTGTGCGAAAGCCGGGAGACGCGTGACCTGTAATGCGCACTAGGCTTGAAATCCATGAGCTATGTGGCCCTCTTTGTTTTTTATAAGTTCTTAGAAAATTTAGATAGGCTTGTCTACCTTATGCTATGATTTTTCTGTGCTCGTTGGTACCCTACTGTCTTTGCATTCTCTGTTCTTTACCTACGCCAGTCGGTGAAGTGACATCGAAGTGTAGGGCAACCAAATTTATTTGGATGTCCTATGTGTCCCTTTTCTGGAGGTTATATTTAACCTCGTGCTTTCAACTCTGGAATGGCCCTCGGGACTCCACCAGAGCTTCCAAATTATACTTTTAGGCCGTGCATTGTTTCGAAATTCATCCTTAGTTCCATTTTCATATTTAGTTGGAGGTTACGCGCAGTGCCGTTTTACTCCGCATTGGCACTCCTTAAGCACCGCGATGTCACTGGATAGCCACAGTGTTTTTTTTTTTTCCCTTGAAAGTGCAGTCTGGTTCTAGTTGGGTTAGAAGGAGTACTATTGCTCTGGGTAGTTGTATTTGCAAAGATGTTAACTTATAATGTTAACTGCTTTTTGTTGTTATGTGTGTCGTGTCCAGTTTAGTTTTTCTTGTCAAGTAGGCAAGTGCATAAAATTAGTTTCAATTGATTTGATAGCGATTAATTATCTGCATGAATTGGACATTGTTTATTTTTCCTGACGTCTGTTACAAGATCAATATATTGTTGATCCGATTCTATGGTATGAACATTACAGACTAGAGGATTTCCAATGTTGAATCACTTAGCGATCATTGCATGATGAAGTGGACCTATTAAAGCAAACCAGCCCCTCAACTTTCAAAGTGGTGCAGCTGTCGCTGCCGACCTAGGAATTTGGCCCTGGGACAAGCACTTCCGTGATCTGCAGATGGCAAATCTGACTATGCTACCATATACCTAGAAGTTGAACAATTGGTGTCGACTGTGACTACCATGTTGTAAGGACAAATGACGCAGATGAATGTTCGTAGACTGTTGGGAATAAACATATCCCATGTTTTAAGTTGTGGTTAAGGTTTGTTTTTGATAATCTTGATTAATATGTATAGAGCAGTGTTGGGCACGCTCACAAAAAAAACGAATTAATTCAAACTCAAGTTCAATTTCTCAAAAATTAATCAAGTTCATGCTCAAATTCAAAAATTGTCAAACGAACTCGTTCAACTCAAACTCATCTATGAAAGTGAACGAAGTTCACTAAAAACTCGTTTTTTTTTTTTTTTTTTTTTTTTTTTTAAATAGAACTTTATAGTTTAAATTTACAAAAAATTGTGAATTAATCTTTTGGTTGTTCGATGCAAGGGTCTTCATGGGCCCGACCCAATTTTCCTTCACGACACTAGGTCAGAGCTTGGTTTGGGATTACTTTTTTCTAAAGGATCGGACACAGATGGGCCGGGACTGGATTTATTTTCCGGCCCACGTCGGGGCTAGACTGCAGTCCCAGCTCATATGAAAATCGTTGGACCGACACGGCTCTGACCTGTCCAATAAAAATAACAGTAAAATTTGGCCCGGTTTCAATTTCTTAAAAAAATAAAAATCACGTATTTTTAAATTGCTATTATTCCACAATTAAAATTGATTGATTGATTTTTTTTTTTAAATATGGATTGATGTACTTCTAGGTAATAAAATTAGAATACAGTAAAACCTGAGAAAAAGAACCTGCCTATGACGGAATCCGGTGTTTAACAAAACAAAATGTTAATCTATGTAAAATGAGGATAACAGTAATTGTGAAAAGAATGTAATGCATTTACAACAAATGGTGAACTTGCTCATAGGGGAATTAGCTCATGATGGATTTTTCTTATTAGCTGAGCCAATTAATGTTTTGTGCAAGCTGGGCCGAAGTTTTACTTTTTATACCGGACTCGGTCAATAATTTTTTTCAACGGGCCGAGTTGTGCTCGGAGCAGTTCTGGTCAAACTTTGAACTTTTTTACCGGGCCAAAAGAAAAAATTTCTATGGATTGTCTTGGTCGCGTTTGGCCTGAAATTTTCTTCCCGTGCATATTTCTAATTCAATGTATTTTTTTTATGCATAGCATCTGCATGATAAGTTGGCGTGTTTTTTCTTTAAGAATTGAAATTTTTATGAAATAATTGTATATAAAAGTTTAAATCTAACGAATATGAAAGATATATTTTTAATCTTTCAATGGTACTAAAAATTTATTTTTATTATTTTGTTTTTTATACTTTTTCATTTATACAAAAAGGTGATTGTGTAATAATTAGAATTATATCATTAGTTTTCATTGATAATATACATTGACATATACAAATAAGTATATAGATACTGTATCGGAAGGAATATATTTGCCAGTTATATCTTGAGATTAAATTAAATTTTATTCGTCTCTAACTTGTTAAAAAAAAGGGTAAACTTTATTCATCCTAAGTAACTTAAAATAATTAAACACACAGAAAAAGAATAGCAAAAATTCTTTTGTCAGGATATTTCTGTTTCTCCTACATTTAATCCCCAGAAAAGACAAATTTTGTTTTATTTTATTTATTTATATTTTCATTAATGCGTTTCAAATTTATGTTATACAGTAAGACGAATAAAAAAAGTGAGCTGTTTCATCTACCGATTTTGAAATATACTGGTAGAAACTTATTTTTCAATATTCAATATTTCTTAAATGTTAAAACCTCTGAAATGCTCTTGTGGGTATATATGTTTAAAACAAAACTGTCGTGTACGAGGAGTTCTAAAATGATTCTTAGTTTAGTTTATTTCATGTTTATGTTCTCCGTTTTAAAAAGCTAGCCTGGACTGAGCATTACAGCAAACACATTTATTCCAAATTTCTTGTTCCATTTCCACTGAATTTTGTTTGTACTAGCGCTGATAAAAATTAAATGTCTGACATAAAAGAGGCTCTTTTCTTTTTGCATATGAATCGATAAAATTTACACGCGTAACTTCTTAAGAATCGAATAGAGATCTTCATTTTCCCATAAAGCTGACGCATCTTTAATTATTACAAGTTATTGCCCCTGGACAACGGCCCTTCATGAACTGCCGAGTCTCAAAAATAGACTTTAAACACCTAGTTTTATATCATTTTCTGAAAGATACTTTGCATTTATAGAAAAATGAAAAACTTTTCAATTTACTGCTGTTTGAATGAGGATTATGCAAATTTTTCGAATGTATAAATTAAAATGAATTAAAGATAGATTGAAAATTTATTTATTACTTTAGAAATAAAATTATTTTTAAAATCAATATACTATTTATAAATTATAAACAATTTATTTTCTCATTGAAGAAAAAGATGTCAAAATTAACAATTTGTGAAAGCCCCGAGACTACATCTCTTCTTGACCTCACATAAATCCGGATCTGTGCATCATTTCCTTAAAGCCAGACTCCTTTTTTTTTCTATCCAAAATCTTAAACATTTTGTTTGGCTTAAAATTCAGATACAAATACATAATAATTATTAAGATGCTACTTGGTGCAGTATAATATAAATTTAAAAACAGTGTTAAAGGTGCATGTTTACATATTATGGCGTCTTTAACGTTGTTTTTAAATTTATACGAATACATAATATACCTAATAAATATTTAGATGAACATATATTTTATATCAATCTTTTTCTATTCTAAAAGTACATAATATTGATTGTAATTAGTAGAAATGTTTGCAATACATTTAAAATATCATCTTTTCAAACATCAAACTTTTAAGCCTGACCCCCCCCCCCCCCCGAAAAAAAATTCTTCATCGAATGCCGTTTATATATCATTTAAAAAATAATTCAAACTTTATTAAATCATAATGTATAATTTCCCATTTGTTGGAAAATTATCTTTATATATATGATGTGTGATTTTGTTTAAATGCCTGTGTCGGTTTTAAATGTAAGAAACCATTTTTAATGGAAAAATCCTTTTACACATATAGATAATGTCCATGAAGTAAAACCTTTCATTAATCAGTTGTCATCGCGTTATACATAAAAAAAAAAGTGTATTAACTATATTTATGCATACTGATTTCTTATTCTAATAAATACTTACATCGATTTTAGAAAGTTCAAACAATTAAGAAATCATTGTATATATAATGATTTGTGATCAAGGGCGGATCCAGCTCACCATTTAGAGAGGGGTCATGGATTTCCTTTTTTTGGGGGGGTGGGAGAGGATCACATCTCTTTATGAGAATTTTTTATAGTGAAAGCTATTCCCAAATACAAACTAACTACTTTTCTGATACTTTCGCGAAATCATTTTCATTCGTAAATGCAAAAAAGCGCATTAATATTCGTAAAAATATAAAATTTACCGATTTTGTACAGATACCAATAAATTAAAGTGTTTCCCCTTTTCTTATAAAGGCAAAGTTTCATTCAGAAAATGTTGTCAAAGTTAGCATTTTTAGCCAAGTTTTAGAGACCCACAGAAATGTCGTCGCAAGGAAACAATTGGCTGTCGCTTCCGGAAATTCCGTTTAAAAAAGTCCTTCCGGCCAGTGCCGGGAGGAAGAGGTAGCTTTCATATTCCTTATTTTAAAAAAGCCAACTTATATTATTCAAACACACGAAGCTCAATTAAGTGGAAACCGAATGTAGGAGATTCAATACTAATTTTTATCAATACTAAATCATTATGAATGAGAATACTCCTGTTATTACGTGAGAAAAATCAGGACGTTTCAAAATGTCAGCCACGCTAGAAATTCAAAATGCTATAACTCAGCCATTTCTTAAGATATGGACGAAACAAAAACTGCTCCCGAATCTTTTTATCAAGGTCAAACACATAAGAAGAAAATATTTTTTCAATTTTTAATTTTTTGGTACCACATTTCAAATTTAAATTTTTCTTAAAAATTTAAATGGCCACCATTTTTAAACAAGATGGCGGATGAAGCTGGCCAACGAACCCGGTCGAGACATTGGTATGTACTATGTATAAACGAAGTTACATCGAAATCGGTTCATAAATACGCCTTTTATCACGTGACAAAATTCAGGACGTTTCAAAATGTCAGCCACGCTAGAAATTCAAAATGCTATAACTCAGCCTTTTTTTAAGATATAGACGAAACAAAAACTGCTCCGAAATCTTTGTATAAAGGTCAAATACATAAGAAAAAAATATTTTTCCATTTTTAATTTTTTGGTACCACATTTCAAATTTTAAATTTTTAAAAAAATTTTAAATGGCCGCCATTTTGAAACAAAATGGCGGATGAAGCTGGTCAACGAACTCGGTCGAGAGATTGGTATGTACTATGTACACACTGAATTACATCCAAATCGGTTCATAAATACGCCTTTTATCGCGTGACAAAATTCAGGACGTTTCAAAATGTCAGCCACGCTAGAAATTCAAAATGCTATAACTCAGCCATTTTTTAAGATATAGACGAAACAAAAACTGCTCCGGAATCTTTGTATAAAGGTCAAATACATAAGAAAAAAATATTTTTCCATTTTTAATTTTTTGGTACCACATTTCAAGTTTTAAAATTTTTTTAAAATTTTAAATGGCCGCCATTTTGAAACAAAACGGCGGATGAAGCTGGCCAACGAACTCGGTCGAGACATTGGTATTTACTATGTACACACCGAATTACATCGAAATCGGTTCATAATTACGGGAGTTACAGTGTGACATAGGTCAGATATATTTTCATTTTTAATCTATTCACTTGATTATAATGGTTGTTCGGGCACAGGGGAAAATAACTTTTAGCTTTAGCTTATATTTCCCACAGAAAACAACCTTTTTGCTTATATCATTGAATTCTGTGCCCTTGAAAACGTAATTCAATATATAAGCATTTCCATTATTTGTCGGTGTCCACTTTCTTATTTTTCTTCCATAATATTCTTATAAATATTTTATCTTTTTTTTATATATATACTTACAGCTTTAATTCATAATATTATGGTTTTTGATGGTGGTAGGTTATGTTTAATTATTGGTTATATATATATAGATATATATATATATATATATATATATATATATATATATATATATATCAATTTTGAACGGAGGGTGGTTTCGGGGTCTGGGGGTCATGATCGATGAAAATATACCAAAATTTTTTGAAATCGCTTTCCTCCGAACGGCTGCAATAGGTAGCTTTTTTGTAAAGAAAGCTACCTAAAACCCGTTAAATATTGCAAAAATTTGAATTAAATTTTTGAAGTAACAAAATTGTATAAATTGGAAGCTATGTGATTCTATTAGTGTCATGAAAATTGCAGGTGTAGCCTCTGCTCAAAGTATTAAATAGTTTTTTTCAATCGAACTTATACCTTCTGAATGGATCATTTTCTTCTGACGGACTGATGGCTTCCATTATTATGAAATAGCCATTATAAATGAAGTGTTAGGTGAAGATGAAAGAACAGTCGTAAAAAGTTAGAATTCTGATTTTCTGGTCAGAATGGGAAAAAAAATGGGCATAATTTTTCATTTTTTCCCCATTCTGACCAGAAAATCTGAATTCTAACTTTTTACGACTTCTCTTTCATCTTCACCTAACACTTTATTTATAATGGCTGTTTCATAATAATGGAAGCCATCAGTCCATCAGAAGAAAATAACTCGGTTAAAATGGAAACTCGGTTAAGCGGGACTCGGAGAATCGGGACTCTACTGTATATTTCATTTTTAAAATGATCTTTAGAATACTGTTGTTGGTGTTCAGAGGGAGGTCATGACCCCCGTGACCTCCCCCTTGGATCCGCCATTGTTTGTGATACATTCTATAATTTAAAAATCAGTTGACTTCGCGTTATACATAAAAAAACATGTTTTAACTACATAGTACATACAGATTTATTATTGTAATAGTTACAGACAATATATTGATTTTAGAAAGGTCCAAATCTGCCATCCCAACAATAGGCAAATTGATTGAAAGCCACTGCCACTCTTCTCGTAAAGGAGGTTATTCCTAGAAACAGCAGGCAACTTTTTTTTTTCTTTCTTACGATAGCAATTACGAGTATACGATTAGATAACTGATCAGGTCCAAGATTGGCAACATTTTATCTCAAAGGCCGTAGGCCTTTTCTTTTTTTTAAACCCACCCTTTGACAATGGACATATAAGAAATTCACAGATACTTATATCGTGATCCCCGTCTTGTAAATCGAGACGGTGTTGCTTGTAGTCAAACCGAACTTGACTTTTTGTGGATGCATTGATTCAACATAGTTTCCTTTATGATCGCTTTCTCCACCCTAATCTGGGGACCTAGGATAAAGATATTATCACTTTGACAAATTCTCCTCTTTCTTTAAAAGAGACAGTTTTATAATCTAAAGATAATACTATTTTATTTTCCCATGCAATTGTTCTTTGTATGAGCTGCGAAAACTTGGATCCCAGTCTAGCGGCAATCGGGCTTTTATATTTTCACTATATTGAATCTTTAGTAGCTTCTGTTAAAAAAAAAAGGGAGGGGTAAATGTCCGTTGAAAAATTATGTAATGCTGTTCATTCACTCAAAATTTGAGCGCACTGTGACAATTTGATCAAAATTAGCGTACTTTCGTACGACGGAAAATAGGATTGCAACTGGAAAGCTTTAAAAAAAGAAAAAAAAAGTCTACATTTTTGAAGTTTTCAAAATTTACATCTTTTTTGATTTAAGTATTTTTTTTAATACAAATCTAAATAAATATTATGCAAAATTGCATCATGTTATTTTACGCATTAAAAAAATATATATCTATTCTAAAAAAGTAACTGACACTATCACCGCCGCCGGTTTTGAATTTTTTGTGACCGGAGGTCTTTCTTTGTTAATATTAAGAAAAATGTTGCATACAAAAATATAAAAATCGGTGGTGTTATAGAGAAATGTTTGATAAACACGCTGATGCAGGCAGCCTTCAAATCGAAGAATTATTTTAAGGGGTATTTAAATGTTAAAGTGGGTCAAAATCGTTCCATTAAAAAAGTTTTATAAGAGCAAAAACTATACATTTGAATTTAATCTTTTTTGCATCATTTTATACATTAGAAGTTCCCGGTGTGCAGACTGCATTTATTATTTTTTATTTGACTCATTTTTTGAGGTTTTATTTCTATTTTAAATTCAGATTTTCAGCATTTCGAGAGATATTTTTTACAACTTTTAGAAAAGAGTATTATTTTAAATTGTTGCCAAATTTAAAAATAACGCAAAGGATAATATATCCTTCAAATTAAAAATTTATTTACACGTGAAAAAATATATATATAAAATAAAATAAAATAATATAGAAATATAAATATAATAATAAGAATATAAAAAAATATAAAAGAAAAAAAAATTCAAATGAGAATTAAATGATTACGTATTAAAAGCAGGAAAATAATAATTACGTCATAGAAACTATATTTATACGTGAATTTTAAAAGAGAAAGAAAATGTAAAATAATAAATCCATTAATATGCGATAAAATTCATTAATGGAGGAAATTACGTCATATTTAATTGCCAAATCGTAATATTGCCAAACAGTTTCAATTAAAAAATATATTTGCGCGAGTCATTTATTTCATATTAGAATTTTAAGACAGCGCAAATAATATTTCCTTTCTAACAACAAAAGTATTAGCACATGAATATTAAAAAGAGAAAGAAAACGTTGGTGAAAATTACATCAGCTTTAAAATAACAATTTACAATACATTTACAATACGATTTACAATACATTTAAAATGACGTATTTAAAAAAGCTTTCTTATAGCGTTGTTAAAAAATACCAGGAGACAAAGACTCTATTTACTTAATTCATTTTATATTAACCTATTTTCACATGTTTCACTGATCTGATTTAATCAAATACGAAAACAAACCTTTAACAGGAAGATCGCCACTGTTTTTTTTTTTTTTTTTTTTTTTTTTTTTTAAACTATAATTCATTCTTCCGAAATTTTTTTTAAAGCCGATCAAATTAGCCTGCTTTTAGTGTTTGCGGTGTCTGAGGGTTGGCGAGCGTAGCTCGTAGGGGGCAGAGTCCCCTAGTATAATATATCATCATCATCAACTTTAAGAATAAATGAAAATTTCGATAAATGAAGAATAATTAAATTTGGTGAATAATTGTGTAATTAATGGTTACCGTATCATATTTTCATAAATATGAGGACTTTAAAAATCTCGAAATGAAAAAAGTACGTTTTGATTTAATTTTTTAAACATGAAAGATAATAATTAAAATTTCATTTAATTGTTTTGCTTTCTCATTCGTAAAAGAGTTATCTTTAATTAAATTTTGTTTACCTCCGATTAGAGTCCTGCATCGGTCCGCGGCTCGGGTTGGCATTATAATTTATCGTTGCAGGCCGGGTTCGAGTTGAGTTCACTGCTATTTCTTGATACAGGTCGGGCAGACATTCGTTGTTTCAGGTTCGGGTTGGATTTTCTCTCTTGCGTGTCCTCTTAACACTATACAGGCCACAAACAGTGTTGCTAAATCTGGCGGATTTTTTATTCAGAAATTTCGAGTTTACATATTAAAATTTTTAATATTAATTTTCCTTCATTTTATTCACGAAATATTTAATTATAATAAACAAAAATAATTATTTAAACTTTCTGGGAAGAATTTAGAATTTCTTAATGATAGTTTTAATAAATAAGGCATAAATGCATCAGTAGCCTGCATAGTGTTAATTGTTCTATATAGATATTTACTTTTACGTCGATATGTTTAACTTTTTATCTTGTGCGACGAGTTGACAAAAAAAAGTTACGGTCTTTTATTATTAAATAATTACAGTCTTATTACAGTCTCTTTTTCATGTTTATATTCTTCATTTTAAAAGTCCTTCCGGCCAGTGCCGGGAGGAAGAGGTAGCTTTCATATTCCTTATTTTAAAAAAGCCAACTTATATTATTCAAACACAAGAAGCTCAATTTAGTGGAAACCGATTATAGGAGATTCAATACTAATTTTTATCAATACTAAATCATTATGAATGAGAATTTCGCGAAATTAGTCACCTTTATCCAAGCTGCTTTTATTTAAAGTAACTTATATTTGGCTGCCAAATTCGGCGATTTCTTAAACTGCCTGCCATTTTAAGACAAGATGGTAGATGAGGCTAACCAGTGAACTTGGTCGAGACCTCAGTAATTGCTGTGCACATGCTCACTCACATCGGAATCGATTGATATATACGAGTGCTGTCGCAGGCAAAAAATCAGATTTTTCAAAATGTCACCCACATTAGATATTGAAATTGTTATATCTAAGCCATATTTTAAGATAAAGACAAACAAAAAATGCTCTTGAATCCTTATATCAAGGTCAAATACTTAAGAAATAAACCTTTTTCAATTTCTAATTTTTTTGCACCTCACTTTAAATATATATTTTTTTTAATTTAATGGCCGCCATTTTGAAACAAGATGGCTGATGAAGCTGGCCAGCGAACTTGGTCGAGATATTGATGTATACTATCCACATGCCTTCTTACATCGAAATAGGCGAATACGTGTGTTATCGCGTGACAAATACAAGATCGTTTCAAAATGTTAGCCATGCTAGAAATTCAAAGTGCTATAATTCAACCATTTTTTAAGATATAAACAAAAGAACAAATTTTCAGAAACAATAACTGCTCCGGAATCTTTGTATCAAGGCCAAACACATAAAAAAAATCTTTGTCATTTTCCAATTTTTTAATACCTCATTTTAAATTTTAAATTTATTTTTTTTTAAATGGTAAACCTTTTGAAACAAGATGGCGAATGAAGCTGGCCAACAAACTCGGTCGAGACACTGGTCTATCCATTGTACAGACCAAGTTACATCCAAATCAGTTCATAAATACGCCTGTTATCGCGCGACAAAAATCAGGTCGTTTTAAAATGTCAGCCACAATAGAAATTCAAAATGCTATAACTCAGCCATTTTTTTAGATATAGATGAAACAAAAACTGTTCCGGAATCTTTGTATTAAGGTCAAACACATATGAAAAATATCTTTTTCATTTTCCAATTCTTTGGTATCTCATGTTAAATTTAAAATTTTTTAAATGGCCGCCATTTTGAAACAAGATGGAGGATGAAGCTGGACAACGAACTCGGTCGAGATATTTGTATGTACTATGTACACACCAAGGTACATCCAAATCGGTTGATAAATACGCCCGTTATCATGTGACAAAAATCAGGACGTTTCAAAATGCCAGCCACGCTAGAAATCCAAAATGCTATAACTCAGCAATTTTTTAAGATATAGACGAAACAAAAACTGCTCCCGTATCTTTTTATCAAGGTCAAACACATAAGAAAAAAATATTTTTTCAATTTTCAATTTTTTGGTACCACATTTCAAATTTAAATTTTTCTTAAAAATTTAAATGACCGCCATTTTTAAACAAGATGGCGGATGAAGCTGGCCAACGAACTCGGTCGAGACATTGGTATGTACTATGTATAAACGAAGTTACATCCAAATCGGTTCATAAATACTCCTTTTATGGCGCGACAAAATTCAGGACGTTTCAAAATGTCAGCCACGCTAGAAATTCAAAATACTATAACTCAGCCATTTTTTAAGATATAGACGAAACAAAAACTGCTCCGGAATCTTTGTATAAAGGTCAAATACATAAGAAAAAAAATATTTTTCCATTTTCAATTTTTTGGTACCACATTTCAAATTTTAAATTAAAAAAAAAATTAAATGGCCACCATTTTGAAACAAAATGGCGGATGAAGCTGGCCAACGAACTCGGTCGAGACATTGGTATGTACTATGTACACACCGAATTATATCCAAATCGGTTCATAAATACGAGAGTTACAGTGTGACAAATGTCAGATATATATATATATATGTCAATTTTGAACGGAGGGTGGTTTCGGGGTCTGGGGGTCATGATCGATGAAAATATACCAACATTTTTTGAAATCGTTTTCCTCCGAACGGCTGCAATAGGTAGCTTTTTGTAATGAAAGCTACCTAAAAAAGGGCCATGAGCTGCGTAATACAGGCACATCCGTTCTAAAATATTGATCCTCCTATATTTCTTTCTATATATCCTTTTGTGAACTGTATTGACTTTTTACTGAATCTCTAATTGTATGTAAATATATGAGTTATTATTAAGGCTGTTCTCAAGTTCACTGCTTAACAAGCGCGAAACTTTCTGACACAATGACGTACACATTTTTAAACATAAAGGTATAAAATTGGCAAACCTGACTAGGGAAGCGATTTGAAATGGAAATGATGTTTGTATTTTTTGATAAACAAATTAACTATCGAGTTATAAGTGTTTTTGATCACGTGACAAGGCGTTTTTCTCCCTTTGTTGATTGTTTTCTGCTTTTGTCGGGAAATTCCGTTCAAAACGCCAACTTTGACTGTGTTTTCTGAAACTTTTATTGTGTTTACAAAAAAACGGAAAATGTCTTTCGATTACATAGTTTCTGATTAACAACACCTGACAGTTTCATGCGTTTCCGAACAAAAATGAATTAAAACTTATGTCATACAAATGCCTCTTTGCATTTGAGAACAGCCGTCATAACATTAATCCATTTCCACGGCTTGGAGACTTAAAATTTTGAAATATTCTATACAGGTAAACCTTTTAAGACGGAATCACATTGGAGAGAAAAAAATCATTATAAATAGGTTCCTTTTTTAGCAGGTCCGCCGTTTCTTGCAAATGTATCATGTTTTCTTTCTTTTTTTTCACACGGATTATTATATCCAGTTTACCTGATCAAGATTTTTTTCCGTTTAAGACAGGATTTCGTCATACACAGATTCTTGTAACAGGTTTTACAGTACTGTATCCCTCTCCCCTAAAAATGTATATGTGTGTATGCATGTTTATAATATAACGTCTATTCTTTAAGGAGAATTTTAATTGCAGAATAATAATAATTAAAAAATATATATTTTTTCGGAAAAATTGTTGACCCAAGGAGGTTGTTCTTTTAAAAATATTTTGCACGAGTCACACTGGGATTAGTGAATGATTTTCATACAAGTAGGGTTGTGACCAGGCCAGAAAATTTCGGTCGTTGCAGACTTCTGGGAAGAATAAAGCACAATAGCAGAAATAAGTCCGGTTCAGCCTGGCTCGTGCCTCCAGAGAAAGCAAGACCCTGGTACGACTCAGAAAAACTGATGATCAGACTCGACCCGTCCCGAGTCTGTGTACGCCTCTAAATGGCATTTGAATGGGAAAAACGCGTTCATAACGGCTGGGAAAATTTAAAATAAATTATGAAAAAAATTGAGTTTGAGTTGTAAATTTCGTTCAAACTCACGGATTTTTCGAGCTTTCGTTCAACTCACGTTCGCTTATCAAAAAGTGAGTCAAGTTCAGTTCAAAGTTCACGAGTTTTCGTTCAGCGAACGCGCTCATACCCAACACTGGTATAGAGTCTGCTTGTGGTAGTCTTAGTTAATGTGGATAGAGTCTGTTTAATGGAGTTGCGGGTAATTTGTTTTAGCCTTGAGGATACCATGTATATTAGATGATGATTTAATAAAATCAAATCATGTTTTTGGTGTTCATTTGAGCAATTACCCTTTTTATGCCATACAACTAATAAGAGGGCACTGTTAGGAATATGCATTCTCCATGTCTTATCACTGTAGAGACACATTTCCTTAGCACTCTTATTTTTTTTATTTAAATAAGCTAAGTTTACTTACCTCACATCTGCTACATATTATCACAGTATTAACAGTTTGACGTTTATTGCTTTTATACCACCACTGGGCATTGCATTACACAAATATATCATTAAAAGTTGTTATCTAGGCTTTAAAGGCTGATGGCGTATAGAGTACGCCGCCCGTGTCTTTATGTGTCTCCAAACCGTCCGTGTCTTTAAGAATTCGTATCTCGGCTAATTACCGACAATTTTTTTTTCGCAAATCATTATCACCAATCCTTTTATACTTCTGCGACGATAGGTACCTCCAGCGATCCTCAGCCCCTTTGCTGAACGATCGCAAATCGAAATTTGTGAGCAACGGAAAAATGAGTTTTTCTCAAAAACAATATGACGCTATACTTTTCCTGCAAGGTTTAAATTAACTTCTACTGCCCCTAATTTTTTCATAATTTTAGTTTCAGTAGATTCGGAAATAGATGGGGGGACATGTTTCTGTACTACATTTTCGGCAATATCTCTGAAAACATTATACCTAAAATTAAAAGAGATGTACTTTTGAGTTCAGCGTTACGAAAGCTTTCCACGATATACAAAGAAAAGATTTTTTCATAAGTAACTTAATTAGCCCTTCTACATTTTTCCTAAATATATTTGTGAATGGTTAATACTCTATAAATATGTGGGTCAATAGCTTTTATGACTTCAGCCAATTTGAACTGTCCACGTTCCATAGTTTACGAGTAAAATGGCTGCGACAGGCAGACACAGGGGGTGACCTTATAATGGCTCCTTCACTTTTAAGTATGGAACCCTAGAAATCATAATTTTGATTTTGTATGTTTAAATGTTCTTGCATACAAACTTCCATTGTAGTAACCTCCCATGATAACGACGCTATACGGTGAAACGAATGAAGTCGTGATAACAAACGTAGACTAATATTTAAGTTCATTAAATATAGTTAACAATTTTTTTTTTATTTTTTATTTTTTTTTATTTTTTTTTTTTTACGTTACAATAGAAAACAATTCTTTTAAGCAAAATTCAGTTTTTTTTTTTAAATCGAGTAAAATATAATCCACATGACTTGGCGTATTATAACAAGAAATTGGGAAGACCTGACGACTGGTATTTTGCAATCGATATTTCAAAAATAGCTGTACAACTGAAAGTGGTAAAAAGAAGAAATAATGAAATAATTATCAGATTTGTCTAATACTTATAAATACTCATTGAAAGATGAACAAATATAAGAATTAAGGGGACAAGGGACCTTCAAACTCATTTTTTTATTTGCACCTTAAATACTATTCAAGGGCACACTATATGAATTATGGCATATATTTATCACCAAAGAAATAAAAAAAAAAATTGGAGAGAAATAAGGAATTTTCCTGAATATTTTGAGCGTGATCAAGAACTTTCAAAATGTCCCAACGTCATTCCATATCAATTAAAATCCCCAATATTTTTTATGGCAGTTTGGTTGCACAAATAAAACTATGCATAGTTTTTTTTTAAACTAAATATAATTGGAAAAGTTAAAATGTAGTTAAGTGCAGAAATAGGATGCAAAAATGATGAAAGTTTCATAAAATTTAGAAAATATTCTTTTTCTTATCTTTATATTTAAATATATAAAATTCGATGCACAGTTTTATCTCTATATGTAAACCAAACTGGCATAAAAAATATTGGGGATTTTAATTGATATGGAGTGAGATTGGACATTTTGAAAGTACTTGATAATGCTTAAAATATTCAGGAAAATTCCTTATTTTTCTCCATTTTTTTTTTATTTCATGTGCGATAAATATATACCATAATTCATATAGTGTGCCCTTGAATAGTATTTAAGGTGCAATTAAAAAAATGGTTTGAAGGGATTGAAGATCCCTTGTCCCTTTAATATGTTTTCAACATGGGAGGGAAAAAAGGCTACCAAAACAAAGAAACTTTAAAAGTTTATCGAAAAATTGCAATAACTGTGATTAAGTCTATTATTTTCGATCATAACTTTTTTATGAATTTAAACATCAGTCTTTTATTCAGATTTATTTTTTAAACTATAACTTAAATATTTATAGCAATGGGAAACAAACATACGAAAAAAAAAAAAAAAAAAAAAAAATTAACCATTGAAGTTTTCTGTATGGACAAACTAAGGCTAAAACTGAAAACTGAACAAAGTATAATAGCAAACATTGATAGTTTGATAAGTGCGACAAGAATGTTTGGTATTCTATTTCAGAGGTAACGACGAATTGTTTTTGAAATCCTGTCAACATTTGGTGTAGAAATCAATTTCTCTTTCAATGAGTTGTTCGGTGAATTATGTGGAAAATCAAATTATTACAATTAACGCTTGGATCACTTTATCGGAGATATTCAGCGCTGCAGTCTTTTATAAATTTCAAGCTGTTTTATACTAAGAGGAAAAAAAAGAAAAGGAATCCTCTTCAGTATGAAGGTAAGTAACATCTACATTTTTGATTGTGAAATTGAATATTATTTACATAAGGAGATAAATATCTATTAGAATTAAATATCATGAATTATGCAGATTTAATATATTTATAAAAGCTTTTGTGACTTTTGGGGATTTTTTGGATCGTTCTTTTGTTTATTATAGAAAAAACAATGTTTAATGTATTGTTGAAGTTTTACTAACAAACAGTGTCCGGATCTTATTGACCTACAAATTTCTAAAACATTATACAAAATTTTTAAAAATCGTAAATATGACTTTAAAATTTCAAGAAATGGTCTTGTGAATTTTTCAATACTTGATATTTTTTTATGCTTCAATGTACGCTTGAATTTTCAAATTAAAATAGATTAGACTTACTCTATAAAATCTATTCGTGAACATAACGCGTATACAGGGTGTTTAAAAATAAAAGACAATATCTGACAAATAAGAGGGTTGAGCACACCACGGCAAACAATTTTTGTGTGAGAAACCATGATCTCAAAACATTTATTCAGTCAAAAATAAAGGGTGTCTCAGATTTTTGTTCGTAACTTCAACAATAAAGATATTTTAACGAAAGCGAACCTTTTTTAGCAGAACCTTGCCTTTTGTGAAAGGCCGAGAGGTTCTGCTCTCAAAGCTGGTAGACGGGAGGTGCTGAGTTCGAACCCAATCTCAAGTGCACCGGCCTAATTTTTCGAAGTTTTCCGTGGTTTTCTTCGAAAACTTGGATAACATTGCGTAAATACGGGTTGGGTTTCCTTAGAAAGACTCCCACGGAGGGCACTCCCCCTCGGGCGTATATCCCTCACGTAGATAATCGGCCGACATAAATAGCACACACACAAGCCTTTTGTGAAATGCGATATCATCGCGTAATGTCAATTACATTCCAAAATATGGAGCATCTAATTCAGTACCGTTTAGATAGATGAAGATAGAATTTACGCAAGCTCTCAAAATACCATTACATTTCGCACAAATTAAAACAAGCCTATTGTAAATTTCGTTAAAATACTTTATCAAAGTTTTGAACAAAATACCAGTTTCGGATCGGAATGAAACACCCTATATTTTTGACTAAATAAAAGGATTTTGACCCTGGTTTTGTACACAAAAATTATTTGCTGTAGTGTGCTCCATGACCACTTAATCTCTTATGCACCGGCAGTACTTTTAAATACCACTGAAGAAAATTTAATATAAAATTTACTAATAAAAGTAATCTACTAATAAAAGTAAATTTTTCTTTCCACGCAAAATACCCTGCTCGATCAAATTTGGAATGCATAGGTAAACACTCGAAGCTAAATATTTTTCAAAAAGTGGTAATTTTCTTAATCATTAACATAAGTATAGCTTTTCTTTTTCCAGAAAAAGTTATATGAAAAATTTTCAATTACAAAAGCTTTTCCATTTACAGAGAGAATCATAATACATTTGAATGCATTAGTTTTATAAGAATTGTGATATTTCCATGAGTATTTTTGGATAATTAATCTGATTATTCTGGTAAATAGCTTACAAAAAAGAGTTATTTCTACTGATTTATTTAATCAGTTTTAATGAAAAAAATTATCTAAATTTCACATTATTATTATTTAAAAATTCCAGTATATCTTCAGATTCAGATATTAAAGAAGATAACTACTGATGTGAAGCAATTTCTTGATAAATAATTCCGTAAATAAAGAGTTAAAGTTTGTCCCATATTTCCTTAAACACCCGTTAGATTATAAATATCATCTGAAGTGAAAGTCATAAGTGAAGAGGCAACTTCAGTCAAGCAAAAAGACCCTCTCGCTAATGCTAATCCTAATCCTATGGAAGAAAATTGTAAAGATATCTCGTTTGAAGCGAAAATGAGCGGTGCCAACCGAATAAAATTTGTGTAAGGGTTGCAATCCCGAAAGGGTTAAAAATGATAGTCTCGAATGTGGTTTAAGGCAAAAATAATTATCAATTAAATGAATATTTTAGAAAAATCCAATAATATTGAGAAAAATTCATTTAAAAATTAAAATTTTCAATATAAATTTAAAATGGCCAGAGGCGTAAACATAACTCAGTAAATTAACATAACTTTTAAACTCAGTAAATTAAATTTTTTTTTTAACTCGGTAAATTAAATAAGTTGTATATTATAGATAAAATGTTACTTTACAAAAAATTAACTACATTTGAAGAGTTAAAATAATAAATACCATATTAATACATGGAAGTTATTCCACAGAGAAACATTCGCCTTGCATACAATATTTCAATTGAAAATCAAATTTCAAAGTAATTGCTTAAACAGCGCAAAGGCCAGCATCGTGAAAGAGATTCCATGCCGGGACTCGAACCCGGGCTATCAGTATAGCGCACTAGCGTTCTACCGACTAAACCACATGGAACGATACCCAGCCTGGAAAATTTCTCACTATTATATGTTGGCAAGGCTACAAACGCAGCACAAGATGGAATTTGTCGTGAGCCACCGACCTGGGGCGAACACGAAACTTAATTAAATCCAGCATCGATAGAAAATATATTAATACATGGAAATTATTCCGCAGAGAAACATTCGCCTTGCATGCAATATTTCAAATGAAAATCAAATTTCAAAGTAATTGCTTAAGAAGCAATTTAATTAAGTTTCGTGTTCGCTCCAGATCGGTGGCTCACGATAAATATTTCATATTGTGCTGCGTTTGTAGCCTTGCCAACATATAATAGTGAGAAATTTTCCAGGTTGGGTATCGTTCCACACTGTAAATATAATACGAAGTTTTCCTGTAGGAATCGGAAAATAGTTGCTCTTATCGTACCGGAAAAATTTCCGACCCAGCTCGGAATAAAATCCGTAAAATACCGTTTTATTGACTATTTCCTTTTTTTTACGGATTTTATTCCGAGCTGGGTCGGAAAATTTTCCGGTACGATAAGGGCAACTATTTTTCCGATTTCTACAGGAAAACTGGTCGGATTTTTTTACAGTGCATGTGGTTTAGTCGGTAGAACGTCAGTGCGCTATACTGATGACCCGGGTTTGAATCCCGGCATGGAATCTTTTTCACTAGGTTGGCCTTTGCGCCTCTTAAGCAATTACTTTGAAATTTGATTTTCATTTGAAATATAATAAATACCCTTTTCTGGGTTCCTTAACTTAACCAATCAATGAAAATGAGATTCCATAACAGTAACAATGATGCGTGTGTCTTCCTTTCAGTAGCACCCAATTTCTGCGCAAGTGCTGATTGTCTATTCTCTCAACAGATGGATTTTTTTACTTTCGTGACTTAAAGACAGTCTTGAATCAGTTTCACAACAAACTACTCATGCAAGTGGGTGATGGTATACCTTACAGGAGATTTGCTGCGAATTTTTTAAGTCAAATTTGTCACGGCAAGATAATATCAGAAAAAAAAAATCCAACTTGCTGCCAATGTGCCTGCTATCTGCGGATATGCGACGGTGAACAGTTGATCTCGAAAAAGGAAACGCTAAAGTCCTCGCAATTTCACGAAAATATTTCTTTTGGGTTGAAACTGCTCGAAAAATCGCTCTAACTTGTCTTAGAAATGTTTTAGGTAGCTTTCATTACAAAAAGCTACCTATTGCAGCCGTTTGGAGGAAAGCGATTTCAAAAAATTTTGGTATATTTCCATCGATCATGACCCCCAGACCCCGAAACCACCCTCCGTTCAAAATTGATATATATATATATATATCTGGCATATGTCACACTGTAACTCTCGTAATTATGAACCGATTTCGATGTAATTCGGTGTGTACATAGTACATACCAATGTCTCGACCGAGTTCGTTGGCCAGCTTCATCCGCCGTTTTGTTTCAAAATGGCGGCCATTTAAAATGTTTAAAAAAAATTAAAATTTGAAATGTGGTAATAAAATTAAAAATGGAAAAATATTTTTTTCTTATGTATTTGACCTTTATACAAAGATTCCGGAGCAGTTTTTGTTTCGTCTATATCTTAAGAAATGGCTGAGTTATAGCATTTTGAATTTCTAGCGTGGCTGACATTTTGAAACGTCCTGATTTTTCTCACTCACATAATAACAGGCGTATTTATGAACCGATTTGGATATACCTTGGTGTGTACATAGTACATGCAAATATCTCGACCGAGTTCGTTGGCCAGTTTCATCCGCCATCTTGTTTAAAAATGGCGGCCATTTAAAAAAAAATAAAAAATAAAAAAAATTAAATGAGATACCAAAAAATTGGAAAATGAAAAAGATTTTTTTCGTATGTGTTTGACCTTAATACAAAGATTCCGGAACAGTTTTTGTTTCGTCTATATCTTAAAAAATTGCTGAGTTATAGCATTTTGGATTTCTAGCGTGGCTGGCATTTTGAAACGTCCTGATTTTTGTCACATGATAACGGGCGTATTTATCAACCGATTTGGATGTACCTTGGTGTGTACATAGTACATACCAATGTCTCGACCGAGTTCGTTGGCCAGCTTCATCCGCCGTTTTGTTTCAAAATGGCGGCCATTTAAAATGTTTAAAAAAAATTAAAATTTGAAATGTGGTAATAAAATTAAAAATGGAAAAATATTTTTTTCTTATGTATTTGACCTTTATACAAAGATTCCGGAGCAGTTTTTGTTTCGTCTATATCTTAAGAAATGGCTGAGTTATAGCATTTTGAATTTCTAGCGTGGCTGACATTTTGAAACGTCCTGATTTTTCTCACTCACATAATAACAGGCGTATTTATGAACCGATTTGGATATACCTTGGTGTGTACATAGTACATGCAAATATCTCGACCGAGTTCGTTGGCCAGTTTCATCCGCCATCTTGTTTAAAAATGGCGGCCATTTAAAAAAAAATAAAAAATAAAAAAAATTAAATGAGATACCAAAAAATTGGAAAATGAAAAAGATTTTTTTCGTATGTGTTTGACCTTAATACAAAGATTCCGGAACAGTTTTTGTTTCGTCTATATCTAAAAAAATGGCTGAGTAATAGCATTTTGAATTTCTATTGTGGCTGACATTTTAAAACGGCCTGATTTTTGTCACGCGATAACAGGCGTATTTATGAACCGATTTGGATGTAACTTGGTCTGTACATAGTACATACCAATGTCTCGAATGAGTTTGTTAGCCAGCTTCATTTGCCATCTTGTTTCAAAAGGGTTGCCATTAAAAAAAAAAAAAATTTAAAATTTAAAATGAGGTATTAAAAAATTGGAAAATGAAAAAGGATTTTTTTTATGTGTTTGGCCTTGATACAAAGATTCCGGAGCAGTTTTTGTTTCTGAAAATTTGTTTTTTTGTTTATATCTTGAAAAATGGTTAATTTATAGTACTTTGAATTTCTAGCATGGCTAGCATTTTGAAACGATCTTGTATTTGTCACGCGATAACACACGTATTCGCCTATTTCGATGTAAGAAGGCATGTGGATAGTATACATCAACACCTCGACCAAGTTCGCTGGCCAGATTCATCAGCCATCTTGTTTCAAAATGGCGGCCATTAAATTAAAATATATATATATATTTAAAGTGAGGTGCAAAAAAATTAGAAATTGAAAAAGGTTTCTTTCTTAAGTATTTGACCTTGATATAAGGATTCAAGAGCATTTTTTGTTTGTCTTTACCTTAAAAAATGGCGCAGATATAGCAGTTTCAATTTCTATTGTGGGTGACATTTTGAAAAATCTGATATTTCGCATGCGACAGCACCCGTATATATCAACCGATTCCGATGTGAGTGAGCATGTGCACAGCAATTACTAAGGCCTCGACCAAGTTCACTGCTTAGCCTCATCCACCATGTTGTCTTAAAATGGCAGGCACTTTAAGAAATCGCCGAATTTGGCAGCCAAATATAAGTTACTTTAAAGAAAAGCAGCTTGGATAAAGCTGACTAATTTCGCGAAATTCTCATTCATTATATTGATAAAAATTAGTATTGAATCTCCTATACTCGGTTTCCACTAAATTGAGCTTCGTGTGTTTGAATGATATAAGTTGGCTTTTTTAAAATAAGGAATATGAAAGCTACCTCTTCTTCCCGGCACTGGCCGGAAGGACTTTTTCTTAGTCGATCTGAACGTTTTTTTGCAATCGCATTACCACTTTTCGATAAAATTGCATAAATTCCAAATCTGATATGCTTCATTTGTTTAGCAATATCAGAAACTTTAACATTTTGAGCCTTTAACCCGGGAGAACTCGCTGCAAGAGAATTTCTCTCACAGTCGTACTTTTTTAAGACACTTATTTAAATCATTTTTCATTTTAATTAAAATTTCAAAATGTTTTTCAATTACTTTACCTATTTTGTGAATAAAAGTACTAAGCCAACAAAAAAAAAATGTTGATATTATATGAATGTAAAGTAAAAGAAAAGCAATTGGGCATTCTCACTAGCGAGTTCTCCCGGGTTAAACGACAAATTTCAGCTATATCAGCAGCAGAGATTTGAACGTTGCGAGGCATTTTCCAACTATTCGACAGTTGGAAAACAAACAGTGTTTTAGGTAGGTTTCATTACAAAAAGCTACCTGTTGCAGCCGTTCGGAGGAAAGCGATTTAAAAAAATTTTGGTATATTTTCATCGATCATGACACCCCCGACCCCGAAACCACCCTCCGTTGAAAATTAACACACATATATATATTGAAAAATACAAATTCATATAATTTAGTACACGAAAAAACATCTAACAAACTGTAACTAAAACAATAATTAACAAAACCAAGAGAAACTAAGAAAAAACTAAATATGGAGACAAGTGGCCAAGGTTTATGACTTGTACTGCGGGGTTAAACATGTTTTACGTGCACAACATTCCCCCTCACTTGCCAAGACCAAACAAATAGAGATTGAAAAAATGAAAATCACAAACTAACCCAAAAGCCGTCAAATGAAGCCCGTGAATATCCTCACCGCTAAGCTATTTTCGATAGGAATCACATATCGATAAATCACCATCATCGAACAATTCCAATACCTTATTTCGATAGCATTTTTTCTTGATAAAATTGAAAGTTAAATCATTCAGAAAATGTATTGGGTAATTTTGTTTACTGGCGTTTATGTAAAGGTTAAAAATTTCACCAACCAATTTATCAACATTTGAACACAAATTTGCAATACGATTTAATCCATTTAAATATATATTTCTAAAAATTGAAACATGCACGTTAGTATTAAAGTTTAATATTTTTATTGTATCAAAATCAAAATAATTTCTTTTATCATAAATACTGTATACTAAAAATTCCGTTTTTAATCTCCAAATTAACATCCAAGTAGTTGACACTGCTTTGATTATCCGAAGCACTCTTTAAAGTGTCTGGATAACATTTAAATTGATAAATTTCTTTATTGTTATGCAGCTCAACCACCAAAACATCATCTATATATCTGTATATCTTTAAGTCTTTTTCCAACAATAAACCGGCTTCATATGTAAACAGATAAATATCTGCAAGGATGGAGCTACAACTGCCCCCCATTGGAATACCTCTCCCTTCTTTATATATTTGTTTCCCTTCAAACAGATAATTTTCGTAAACAACAAATTGAAATAAATCGGTGAATATTTCAATACTGATATCCTTCTCTTTAGATTTCTTGAAAAAATCCATAACTCTTTACTTCAAATCATCTAAATTTATGCTATTATACAAATCCTCGAAATCATATGTATACAATCCTGTAATGTTTTTCAGCTTTTTAAAACTTTTTATAAGTTCATAGCTATTTTTTATTACTATCGAAGAATATTCATTTATAACCTGATCAAAAATCTTTTGTAATATATTGAACAATTTTTTATTTACACATTCCAGGTAAGAACCAAACCCACAAGTTACGGTTCTAAAAGTAATTGGGTTTTTATGGAATTTTGGAATCATTACAAGATAAGGAAATTCCGCACTATTTTGCTTTGATTTTATTTTTTTATAAAACGCCTTCACTCTGTTTACAATAACTTGTTTAGTAGTTTTTAGTAGTTGATAATTTCCCTCATTATTGTAGGTTTCCCTTAGAATATCTCCGTATAATTTTTTACATAGTATAGCATAGTTGGTGTTATCTTTATCCATATACGTAATGATAAAATCATCCTGTAGATTTTTTACTGATTTAATCAAATCTTTGTAAGATTCTCCCGAGACACCCTCATAATATTTATGGTAATAGCCTTGAAATTCTTTTAAAATATAGTGCCTCCATTCCTCAAAAACGCTTTTTGGTAAACCATATTTATATATTAATTTTTGAATGAAGATATCTATATTATTTGACAAACGTTTTATAGCTAAACCTCTACTCACGACTCTCCTCAATCTGTATTTTGTACACAACCTCATGTAATTTCTGAGATTTGTGTCTGCCACTATAGTAAGATCGCCGGTAAGAATATGTCCGTAATTTGAATTAACGTATTTATTATATTCAACTTTATTACAATGACAAATACTGTTCTCAATACAGCTCTGCAAATTCCTAGAGTAACTGTTGTAGTTAAATATAACTCTGCCTAATGGTTTATCGTATTTGTAAGCTTTAATAATATGTATGTTTTTATCCGGCAGGTATTCATTATACTTATTTAAAATTCCCTTAAAATTAGCACCCCTAAAATGGTGCCCCATGTAATCCAATACAAAAATCTTATTCTCTATATTAACTTTGTTGTTTTTCATCTCGATATAACCATTAAGTTTCTGCTTACCTATTCTGAATCTCAACAGATCAAACCCTATATCTATATTTCCGTTACCTGTATGTTCATATAATTCTCTCAATAAATCGGGTATTAACTTCTTTTTCATATTGAAAATTATGTATTTGATTGTTTTAACAATATTGCCGGAATTAATATTAACAATAGCATTTTTAATATCCTTACTACAATTTAGATAATTAACTTTGACATTTTGTATATTATGTAACTCATACTCGCAACTCAAATCGTGATTAATTTTTTCATAGACAGACTCTTCCAATATTGTATTTCTAAAATTCTTCAAAACATTATTTTGATCAAACATAACATTTAAACCATAAGGGTACACTGTTCCGTATTTAACCATCATATTCCTTTCACATATTAGTCTTTCAGCCTTGTTTGCAACTATATGCAAAATCGATATTTCAATATTTTCAATTCCATGTTTTGCGAAATGTACTATTTCAATCTCCTGATATATATATATATATATATATATAATATCATTGAATTCTGTGCCCTTGACAACGTAATTCAATATATAAGCTTTTCCATTTTTTGTCGGTGTCTACTTTTTTCTTTTTCTTCCATAATAATTCTTATAATAAATTAATTGAATTTTTTTTTTTTTTTATACTTACAGCTTTAATTCATAACATTTGATGGTGGTAGGTTATGTTTAATTAATGGTTATATATATATATATATATATATATATATATATATATATATATATATATATATATATATATATATATACAGGGTTAGCGAAATTAAACTTCCGCTACTCAAAGGGCCCTGTAGGCCGTTCTACTGCTCCGAAGAGAAATATATTTGGACAACAGACACTTCGGAGGATGCGCTCGAGATTTCCGAAATAAAAAAAAATAGTTTAAAAAATCGCTGCCAGATGGCGCAGCGGGGCAGCACATTGCAGGAACACATGCAAATGTCACGCACGATAAAAGGAAGAAGTTCGTGCCCCAATCCAAAATGCCGACGTTGCCGGAGAAAGCAATGCTAGTCAAACTGTACTACCGCAACGGTGAGAATGCAGAGGCAGTTGTGAGAGAGTTCCGCCGTCTCAAGAAACAACGACGTGGGCCGATATCGGAGCGTGCTCCTATAGACATGATGGTGAAATTCGAGCGAACAGGACAGTTAGGCGATTTGCCGGGAAGTGGAAGTAAAAGGGTACACCCGCCGTTGTAGAGGATATTGCTATAGCGGTCGTGGAAGCAAGCACTCATTCACCTCATGGAACTGTCAGTGGCCCGACGATTTCACGTACCATTGCTATGCCCTACTCCAGTGTCCGACAATGCTTAGAATTCTGATCCCGTATAAGATTCAAGCGATTCAGCAATTGGAACGACAAAATCCGGACACTCGCAAAACATTCATGCTACAATTTCTCGCGAGAATGGCGGTTGATGATTCCTGGCCATGGAAATTCTGTGCCCACTTATTGTGCTTATTGTGTTCCTTTAGTGTAAGACCACTGGTCCTTTAGTGTTTCGGGATCTCAGTTTGTCCTATCTTCACACGCTAACTCGTAGCGCCATCTATTGGCGATTTTTAAACTATTTTTTTTTATTTCGGAAATCTCGAGCGCATCCTCCGAAGTGTCTGTTGTCCAAATATTTTTCTCTTCGGACAAGTAGAACGGCCTCCAGGGCCCTTTGAGTAGCGGAAGTTTAATTTCGCTAACCCTGTATATATATATATATATATATATATATATATATATATATATATATATATATATATATATATGACATTTGTCACACTGTAACTCTCATATTTATGAACCGATTTGGATGTAATTTGGTGTGTACATAGTACATACCAGTATCTCGACCGAGTTCGTTGGCCAGCTTCATCCGCCATTTTGTTTCAAAATGGCGGCCGTTTAAAATTTTTAAAGCAATTTAAAATTTGAAATGTGGTACCAAAAAAATGAAAATGGAAAACTATTTTTTTCTTAAGTATTTGACCTTTATACAAAGATTCCGGAGCAGTTTTTGTTTCGTCTATATCTTAAAAAATGGCTGAGTTATAGCATTTTGAATTTCTAGCGTGGCTGACATTTTGAAACGTCCAGAATTTTGTCATGCGATAAAAGGCGTATTTATGAACCGATTTGGATGTAACTTCGTTTATACATAGTACATACCAATGTCTCGACCAAGTTCGTTGGCCAGCTTCATCCGCCATGTTGTTTAAAAATGGCGGCCATTTAAATTTTTAAGAAAAATTTAAATTTGAAATGTGGTACCAAAAAATTGAAAATTGAAAAAATATTTTTTTCTTATGTGTTTGATCTTGATAAAAAGATTCGGGAGCAGTTTTTGTTTCGTCTATATCTTAAGAAATGGCTGAGTTATAGCATTTTGAATTTCTAGCGTGGCTGACATTTTGAAACGTCCTGATTTTTGTCATGTGATAACGGGCGTATTTATGAACCGATTTGGATGTATCTTGGTGTGTACATAGTACATACAAATATCTCGACCGAGTTCGTTGTCCAGCTTCATCCGCTATCTTGTTTCAAAAGGGTTGCCATTTAAAAAATTTTAAATTTAAAATGAGATACCAAAAAATTGGAAAATGAAAAAGATTTTTTTCGTATGTGTTTGACCTTAATACAAAGATTCCGGAACAGTTTTTGTTTCGTCTATATCTAAAAAAAATGGCTGAGTTATAGTATTTTGAATTTCTATTGTGGCTGACATTTTAAAACGACCTGATTTTTGTCACGCGATATCAGGCGTATTTATGAACCGATTTGGATGTAACTTGGTCTGTACATAGTACATACCAATGTCTCGACCGAGTTCGTTGGCCAGCTTCATTCGCCATCTTGTTTCAAAAGGGTTGCCATTTAAAAAAATTAAATTTAAAATTTAAAATGAGGTATTAAAAAATTGGAAAATGAAAAAGATTTTTTATGTGTTTGGCCTTGATACACAGATTCCGGAGTAGTTTTTGTTTCTGAAAATTTGTTCTTTTGTTTATATCTTAAAAAATGGTTGAATTATAGCACTTTGAATTTCTAGCATGGCTAACATTTTGAAATGATCTTGTATTTGTCACGCGATAACACACGTATTCGCCTATTTCCATGTAAGAAGGCATGTGGATAGTATACATCAATATCTCGACCAAGTTCGCTGGCCAGCTTCATCAGCCATCTTGTTTCAAAATGGCGGCCATTAAATTAAAAAAAAATATATTTAAAGTGAGGTGCAAAAAAATTAGAAATTGAAAGAGGTTTCTTTCTTAAGTATTTGACCTTGATATAAGGATTCAGGAGCATTTTTTGTTTGTCTTTATCTTAAAAAATGGCTCAGATATAGCAATTTCAATATCTAATGTGGGTGACATTTTGAAAAATCTGATTTTTTGCCTGCGAAAGCACTCGTATATATCAATCGATTCCGATGAGAGTGAGGATGTGCACAGCAATTACTAAGGTCTCGACCAAGTTCACTGGTTAGCCTCATCCACCATGTTGTCTTAAAATGGCAGGCACTTTAAGAAATCGCCGAATTCGGCAGCGAAATATAAGTTACTTTAAATAAAAGCAGCTTGGATAAAGGTGACTAATTTCGCGAAATTCTCATTCATAATGATTTAGTATTGATAAAAATTAGTATTGAATCTCCTATATTCGGTTTCCACTAAATTGAGCTTCGTGTGTTTGAATAATATAAGTTGGCTTTTTTAAAATAAGGAATATGAAAGCTACCTCTTCCTCCCGGCACTGGCCGGAAGGACTTTTTATATTTCGAAGTGGTTACGTCACATATACAGATTGCAGAAAATGCAAATTTTTTTTGATACGGTGATAAGAAAAATCTCGGCCTACAGGCGGAGGTAGATTTCGAAGTTAAGTATACTAATTTCACCAACAAAAACTAAATCACGATTAGATATAAATCCACATTAAGAATTTTATCAGGCCGCTTTTGACGAGTTTTTATTTCATTTTTATATAATAGCTGGTTTTATCAGAATCATGTTAAGGCGGTATTAAAAAAAAATACTTTTCCATGCTCAACAACTGGAAATTTTCTGGCACATTTTCAGATTCATTTTTAATAGAAGAAATATGAAACTTGCGGAAGTGATTTTTAAAGAGATTTATAAGCCACCTGTGTTTTTATTTTTCTTTCAATTTATTAAAACTTGATTAATAAACAATTATTTTCTCTGTAGGACAATATTTTTTGTTTCTAACACAATCACTTCGGGAAATTCTGTTCACAATGCCCACTTTGACATCATTTTTTTAAATATATTCTGCCTCTATCAAAAAATCGATCATTACGGTACATTATATAGTTTCTGAATAAGAGAATCTACCAATTGGATACGTTTGAGAGCAAAAATCAATTTAAAAATGAGTAAGAAAATAAGCAGTTTGGATTTGAATACACCTTTAATAAGATGATTTTTTTCTTCAACCGCTATGTATTTTTTATTTGTTTTGCTGTAAGAATTGGTCCTATCAAAGACTTGTCTATATAAATGTTCAAGACAATATTAAGAAGATATATGATAAATTCATCGGGATTTTATATCTTGTGAATTGACCGAGTTATGAATTTTTTTCTTCTTCACCCCCCCCCCCTTTTTTTTTTTTGCTTTCGTTTTTAACTTTTTTTTTGCGGTACGAATTGGTCCTATCAAAAACTTGTGAGTATAAAAGTTGTAGATAATATTAAGGAGATTTGTAATAAAATTAATTGGATTTGGTGTCTTGAGAATTGAAGAAGTTAGGAATTTCCCCCCCCCCCCCCCAAAATCCTATTTTTTGCGCCCCTTGAGCCCATTTTTAATTTGATCAAAAATCTGTGATACATAAATTTTTTGGCCTTATTCTTGGAAGTAATAAAAACTTTAAACTGATTTGATATGTATAAAAATTAAGGAGTTATGGGTTTTTTTTCGTTTTTCACAAAACCCCTGCCTATTTCCATCCCCTTGGTCCGATTTTGCTCATTAACGAACTTGACCGAGATTTTATGCCCCTTGATTTTATGTATCAGTTTGGAAGAGATTTGTGCAGAATTGTGGAAGTTATCGTGTCCAGAAGAAAGTGATATATATATATATATATATATATATGTATAGTAATTGGAAATAGATGATGATTTGTAATTATATAATGGTTATTTATATATATAGATACAGATATAGATAGATAGATAAAGTTTTTTACTGAGGGTGGTTTTGGGTTCTAGGGGTCATAATCGGTGTAGATCTGCAAAAATTTTTCAGAAATTTCAACATAGGAGAGAATGTTATAGAATAGTATCTCATACGAAATCTACCTACAGGGTGTCCAGCGAATAAGACCGTGAATTCAAAATTAAATATCTCACAAACAAAGATCAATAGAATTATGCTGTAAACGGTTTGTTTATTAGCTTAGTTGTAAAATTATTATACAGAAGTTTTGACATTTAGTTGAAAAAACCGGTAACAGATGGCGCTGTACCCGAAATGCCTATAAATTGTGCTTCGAAGTCTCCAGCGACCAGTTCGAGAGAGCGAATCCCATTGTTCTCATCCGTCGAACCCTGATGCACTCATGTCGGAGATTTCATCGCCAAAAGGGTGTCATTTTTTGACGGTGATCCCTTTCTTGGCAATTTCCGTTTTCACTCTCGTGATAAAAGAAACGCTCCAAAACGAATGCAGACGAAATAGATCTCTGTGGGATGCGGGAAAAACCGGTTTGGCGCGCATTCTCCCCACCATCACGTGATGGTGGGGAGCATGATATGTGCCTCAAGAAAAGGTTGCCATTTCAACGTCCAGTTATATTAGAAGTCTATGGTTCGAGGCATTTCAACTTATTTTGAGGAGTCGAAGTTGAGTCGACTCACTTGCGGAAGTACGATTGGTATGTTGTTTGGTTGTAAAGATGACGCACATCTATTTTTCGTATCGCGGAAAGGAAAATTTTTGTCCCTGGCCCGACCCGCCCATACAAAAATGTTCGGCCCGCCTCGGTATAAAATTTAAAAGTTCGCCCCGTACAAGAAAAATTTTGGCACGAGACTGGACCGGCCCGGAAAAAAGTTAAAATCTCGGCCTGAACCTGTTCAGTCCCACTAAATTTCTAGAAAACGTGAATTTTTACGTCAATATGATTAAAAAATTGTTCCGTTCGAGGAGTTCTGACCAAAAATACGTATTTTAGTTTTTATTTTCATGTTTATAATCTTCATTTTTAAAGAAGAGACTTGTGCTGCGATATTTATGTTTTTAATGAATCTCTATTTGTATGTGAATGTTTCAGTCAAAATTAATATCGTTAACCCATATTCTATGCATTGGAGATTTAACAATCTGAAAAATTCTATATAGTAAAATCGTCCAAGATGAAATTTCTTAGAAAGGAAAAAATATATGTTATAGACAAGTTTCCTTCTTAGCAGGTTTAAATGTATTATATACTTTTCCTCACATATTATTATATTCATTTTTCATGTATCAACAAATTTTTTAGTGTAAGACAGGATTCCGTCATAGACAGCTTTTCTTTCACATGTTTTATAGTATTTTAATTTTGGAGTTTTCCATTTTTTGCCAAAGTATCTTTCAAAAAACGATGTCAAAGTTGGAGTTTTTAATCGAATTTCGGTACACGATAGCACGGAAAGAGAAAAACTTGTCGTTACGTGACAAATACGCATTTTACTTAATAAGCAATTTATTTATGTAAAAAAAGGGAAAAAATTATTTGATTCCAAATCGCCTCAATAGTCAGGCGTGTCAATTTTATAACTTTATAGTTAAAAATGCTGCCTCTAGGCCCCGCAAAATAAAGTTTGTGTGTAACGGAAAAATACGATTTTTTTCAAAACTATGCGATCGAGGATAATCGCTATAATTTTCTAGCAAAGTTTGAGTACACTACTGTTGCCCCTAATTTTTTTTCATCATTATAGTTTCGGTAGATTTGGAAATAGGTTGGATTGGGGAGGGAGGACGTATTTTTGTATTACATTTTCGACAGTATCTAAAATTAAAAAAATATATTTTTGAATTCGGTGTTATGAGATCTTTTCAACAATACCCAACACGATACATATACACACGCGCATAACAGAAAAAAAAAATCAAATAACTAAACTAGTTCCCCTATTTTTTTTAGAAAAATATTTGTGAATAGCTTTTAATCTATAAATTTGAAAACACGATCAACTTATTATGGCTCCGTTTTCACTTTTTAAGTACGGAATCCTAAAAAAATCAACGAAGAAGAGATCTAAGAATTTAAAATGTTGTGATTGGGGAGGATGGTACAAAGGAGAGGAAACGGAACTTTCGGGAGGGTATTTAAATGACATTTTTATCACAAGTAGTAAATACCGATTGGAGGATTTCAGATATTTTAAAGAATTCTTGTCCTTGTTAGCAATAAATTTCATTTATCCCAAGCTCCCCGCGCGCGCGCACACACACACACACACACACACAAAAAAAATCCGTTTTCCGTTTTGTTTTGAGCAGAGAAAATTTAAACCTTTAAAACTTGGTATATATATATATAAACCTCAAAACCTTCCACTTCCAGTTAATAAGAAAGTAATTTTTTAGACATGGGGGTACGGGATTAAACAAGAATATTTCTGCATTTTACAGTTTTTTATTAGAGGTGTGCACCGACCCTGACCGTGGGCAGGCCTACGGCTAATTTTTCGCAGCACTAGGGTCGGAAAGGGCCTTAATTCTGTACTGAATGCTTGGGCCGGGTCTAGGCATTGCTCTTTCCGGACCGGGCTAGGGCTTTTCTTTTTTCTGAAAGATCGCACCGAGCCGAACGTAATTTTTCAGTACTTATCCGGGACTGTCTTCATTCTTCCAAGGTTTGCAAGGGCTGACATTGTAAGTGCCTGCCCAGCCTGTACGAAAATTATTGTCTTGACCTGGTCTGGTCAGTGCAAAAATCAGTAAAACCCTGCCCGACCCAAAACTTTTTGCAAGAAATGCATATATTTTTAAATTACCATTACTGTACAATTAAACTTTAAAATTTATTCTTTTTAAAGAATAGCCATTTCTAGGTAACAAAATTAAAATACAATAAAACATGTGAAAAAGAACTTGTCTATGACGGAATCCTGTATTAAACTAAAAAATGTGTTGATAAATGAAAAATGAATATAATATTATGTGAGAAAAAATATACAATACATTTAAACCTGCTAAGAAGGAAACTTGTCTATAACTTATATTTTTTCATTCCTAAGCAATTTCGTCTTAGACGATTTTACTATTTAGAATTTTTCAGATTGTTAAATCTCCAATACATAGAATATGGGTTAACGATATTAATTTTGACTGAAACGTTCACATACAAATAGAGATTCATTAAAAACATAAATATCGCAGGACAGGTCTCTTCTTTAAAAATGAAGATTATAAACATGAAAATAAAAACTAAAATAAGTATTTTTGGTCAGAACTCCTCGTACGGAACAATTTTTTAATCATATTGACGTAAAAATTCATGTTTTCTAGAAATTTAGTGGGACTGAACGGGTTCAGGCCGAGATTTTAACTTTTTTCCGGGCCGGGCCAGTCTCGTGCCAAAATTTTTCCTGTACGGGCGAACTTTTAAATTTTATACCGAGGCGGGCCGAACATTTTTGTATGGGAGGGTCGGGCCAGGGCCAAAAATTTTCTTTTCCGCGATACGATAAATGGAATTGCGTCATCTTTACAACCAAACAACATACCAATCGTACTGCCGCAAGTGAGTCGAGAGTCGTGTCCCTATGTCGAATCATGAATCAAGAGAGTCGACTCAGCATCCGCTCCTCAAAATGAATTGAAGTCCCTCGAACTGATAGCTCCGGACTTCGAATCACAATTTATAGGGATTTCGAGTACAGCCTCATCAGTTAACGGTTTTTTCAACTAAATTTCGAAACTTCTGTATAACATTTTTACAACTTAGCTAATAAACAAACCGTTTACCGCATAATTTTATTGATCTTTGTTTGTGAGATATTTAATTTTGAAATGAGGGTCTTATTCGCTGGACACCCTGTAAAAGCAATTCGTTTTATTGCCCATATATTTTTCGGACAGCTTATTTTGAATTTTATTTTTTTACAAACAATGTGTGCTATAAGCATAATATTTGTGCATTGTAATGAATTTATGTTATGATTCCATATGCTAATTATTTTTTTTCGCGATTGTTACTTTATTTTTTTAACTGTTATTTCGAAAACTCGTCTGTTCATATACTTTTGAGACGCACTGTATATGTATACATATTTCAATAATAAACATAAATTCACTGTTTTTTTTTTATGATTCTTTCTGAAATTTACAAAACATTTTGCTCACATTTAAAAATGGCATTGAAAATCCAATTCATTCTAAATATCATTGAAATTTTTTTTTTTTTTTTTAACAAAAATAAGTAAATGCTGTACAAAATTACTCTTTTTAAGTGCATAAATAATATTTTAAGTGAAAGGCAACTTTGAAAACAAGGTAACCGACATATCAATTTTAGTTTGCAGAAAATTCGCAGCGATCTTGCTTCGCAAACCTGCAAAGTTGCAACAAGTTCAGCATGACAAGACTGAAAGTTTATAACAAGACTGAAGCAGGATAACGCAAACGCCGAAGTCTTGCAAATAAAACACTAAGCAAAGTTTTGTTATATTTGTCGAAAATTGGTTATTTAAAGGTAGCGGGTACCTTAAAGCAGTAATTCATTTATTTTCTTATCAAAATGAAACGTGATATATTAATAATTCTATAACTTTCTTCTTGAAAATTTAGGAGCTTTAAAATAGACGACTTTTAATACATTTCTGTACTTTAAGGGGTTTTACTTAGTCTCTATAAAGACATTAAACCACAAAATTTGTTATGCTCATTTGTTTTTACCTTACGTTGATTTTTGCAGTCCATATACTATAAATATGTTTAAAATTTCATTATTTTGAATAGAAATAAACAGTATTTATTTTACAGTACGAATGAGCGAATCACATTCCGCTCATTGCGAATGCCAGTATTTTGAAATCTGGTTGCAACAACTACCATGGTAGATTGCTCCTTGAGGCTTGGTTCACTGAATTGCGGTCGCATGCTTTGAATGATTCTCGTTCTGTCCCTAGCGAATATTGTTTGTTTTTAAAATAGCTAACTGTAACTGTTCTTGATTTGTTCTGACGTTTGAAATGCAATGGATATTTTTCGTACTGATGATGCCTTGCGTGTCACTTGGCGAAACGTTTACATATTGTATTTTTAATTGTTTTTTATTGTCTTTATAAATTTTATTTTTTAACTGTGCTCAAGTCTGTCTTAGTTTATTTTATTTGGTGTTTTAAATATTTATTTTGTCTTATATATATATATATTTACTTTTAAAGTGAAATAGAAATTTTAGAGATAAATATCATCAAATACCATAGTTGTACGATCTCCCGGTTTTTGAATACTACTAATTTTGAATATTTGCCACTATAACCGCGGAAATTCTGCGATTATATAAATCGACTTATTCTATTCGAATATTATAGTGACATTCAAAAATCTGGAGACTGTGTAATATTAAAAGTTTAATGCATGTCAACAATCACTGTTAGTTTTTTTTTTTTTTTTTTTTTTTTTAATTAGAATTGTTATAGACTCCCTCAAATCCGCACAGCTTGGGACCAGAAGTTGTGCAGATTTTAGAATGGCGCGGATTTCTGGTCACTGTTTTGTTTACCTTTTTTAAACAGTAATTTGAGTGTAATAATGTACTCAAAATTATAATGAATGCTTACAATAAAAGTAAAGTATTAAAATAACTAAGGAAAATAACAAATTGAAATGATAAACATTAAGAAATTTAAAAAAATTAAAAAATGATTAAAATATTAAAAGTAATGGTCAAGTAAATAAATAACAATGAATATAACTAAATATGCATAATAATGATGCGATAGATTTCTCTTGAATTATCAGTGAAACTCACCTCATAAATGTACGCTAATAATTGACATCAAAATCATAAAATAACAAACTTTTATTTCATGTTTAACCAGACTTAATCATCCAAAATGCTTGATTAATATTTAAATGTATTTGTTAAAAAGGATCGCGATCACTATTGATATCTGAGCTATCTTGAATTTTTTTTTGGAAATAAATTTAAACTTCCTTCATGAGAAAGCATGATTCAGTGATTATTAATGAGAAGTGTACATAATGATATAAAAAGGAAAAAAATCTTGAATTTTCCTATACATCTTAACTGTAAGTTTCACTGTTTACATATGCAACCAATGTGCAGATTTTAGTTGTTTGCGGATTTTAGGGTTGCGGATTTGAGGGAGTCTACTGTATTTCTTTATTTACTTATTTAACATAATTCTCATCATTATTTATGATTGCAAAATATTCGTCTAGGGTAAAAAGTTCATACCAGTATTCAGTTTGAAAACATTAATAAACATTTTGCCCGTCCTGATGTTACATAAGTTGGTGACAGATGTATTTTGCGAACAAAATGGTAAGCTAATATATATTTCTTCGTGCATTTGAATAGTCAGAATTTAAAGACATTTTATTTTGTTTTCATGAAATTCACAAGTTTTCTTTTTTAAATTTTTGATACAAACATTAAAACAGGAATAAATATGTTTTTAAAAATAACTACGAAAATATTTGAAATCTCATTCTCCAAAATTTATAATCCTGTACAACTCTTAGTTTTCTATTTGAGAATATTCAAGGTATCACTTTAAGACCTGAATAGTTTTGGTAGAAATTAAAAGTCTTTGTTTTTAATCATAATTAATAGGACCATATTTGATTGAAAAAAATATTTAAAAAAAATTCCGATGTTAGGTTACGTCAAGGGAGGATCCACACAATTGTGTGGTCCAGGCGCGGCTTTAAATCACAGAAAAAGAAGAAATTGTTTTTTTTCTTTTTCCTTAGGCTCACCTACATAATTGTGTAGATCAGGTCTTAAAGGGATATTTAATGATATAAGTGCAATTTTCTCTTATGTTCTTTAATTGTTTGGAATTTCTGAATTAAAATGAAACCTTTTAAAGTTCCAAAATAAACGCAAAATATATATTCAGTAGAATTTATTTTGTTTCTGCACTTTGTCAATCTTGTGACACCTGTCACAAAGAAAAGGTGCGGGCGAGGCGCCAAATTGAAACTTTGCCCCGGGCGCAGTTTTCTCTTCGCACGGTCCTGCAGGGAAAGACAAAGTATAATCCAACTCATTCCAGTTTTCAACTACCGTAAACACTTTCCTATTTATTGCGAGATTTTGTAACAATAAATTTCTCGGATATTTTTTGCAGAGTTTTTAGTTTCTGTTAAAATATTCCGCCACGAAAACCCACGTACAATGTGTTATAATTTGCTCACAATAGGAACAACAAAACTACAAGCATTTTCTGTTTTTATGCATATAGATTTACATTGTTCTGGGTATTTTTTTAGATGTAAATATACAGAATGTGTGGTAAACATACAGAGTAGTTTTCCTGCTTTTTAACAGAATCTCTGTTTTCAGCTCCCTTTCTGGTGCATGTAAAATCCGTCGTGGGAGCAAAGTCCTCCAAGTTACCTGTGAATTATACCTCTGGAGGTGCCTTGCCAGGTGAAGGTCTCGTTACCTGACCAAGGTTTCAAATTAGGAGATCAACATGAGTAGCAATGTGCAGGTTCCAAACAACAGGATATAAATGTTAAGCAACCGACATAACACCATTCACAACTAAGCAATAGACACTGCCGATACGATCTAGGCTCTCGTTAGGTTTATTGCTGCTACGCGGAGATTGGGTGGTCACCCGCCCCGACATCAGGTATCAAACCCGTTCAGCTGGAGCTTTCTGGCTGGTAGGGACCTGGTCATCGGTTAGAAAGAAAGAAAGAGACTTAAGATAAATGATTACTTGTAGATTATGAGTTATTTCGCAGAAAAAACATTTAACAGAGTAGATTACCATGCTATACTACCCAGCATTGTAGCGTGCCAAAAGAGTTTAATGAGTTATATCAGTTTTGCAAGATTTTAAATTTTATTTTTGTTTTTAAGAAATGCAGTTTATTGATTCGCGGAACAGTGTTAAGTTCAGGGTTTTGCCTTGGTGTGTGTTTGTGTGTGTGTGTGTGTGTGTGGGGGGGGGGGGGGGGTCATCCTCCTCGGAGCATCAGAATTAAGGATCGACCAAAACAGGTTTTTTTAAGACCGAAACCTAAACCTAAACCGAATTTCGGTAATCTTCCTATTTTTGGCCGAAAACGAAAATGTTAAAAAAATTTAAGTAATTAATATATGCATAAATATACATAACTATTTATTAATTATACATGTGGTCCAAGTTGACTTTCTGTGCCTCTGACCAAAACTTTTTATTTTCATATAAAATAAAATGTAATTAATTCATCACCGGCACAGAATGATTTTCTAATTATACGAATTTCATCATTAAAAAGTGTTTTGGGTATACATACCTCAATTGATCTTTTATAATGGTTTTTGTAAATGTTCATCTGTTATACTAGAACTTTCTCAAAGAATATTCGAAACACTTCTGCGGTTTCAAACTAAAAAAAATCTTTTACTCTTAGGTGTGCATATCTTTTAATGAGCACATGAAAAGCGTCTTGAAAGTTTAGTCCTGTATGCATTGCTCGCTTTATAATTTGCCTTCACGTTTTGAGTCAATCATGACTGATAATTATACACAGTTAAGTTCATAGCAATAAATAGAGTGTCTCATTTGAACTGATACAGCTCAAATCAATCAATAATGTTGAACATTTCCGAAGGAAGGAACGAAATTTTTGGAATGCAAAAAGTTTCGGTCGAGTTTCGATCCGGCCGAACTTTCGACAGTATTTTTACCGAAAATGAAACCGAATTTTCGGTCGATCTCTGATCAAAATGTAACCCCAGAAGAATTGGGATTTTGTGCTTATTAATGGTCTAGAAGTGCAATCCTTCCTCCCCCCCATGGAACTCCACTGTGTGTGGCCCCCCTCCTTCCCCTGGAGCTGCAGAAATCCCTCCCTGATGTCTGAATTCAACAGTGTTCGTGGATGTCTTATAACACACCATTGGCCCTCTACGAACTTAAAACAGTTTAGACAAATCAGTAAACCAAAGTCCCAGTCTATTCTTTTGAATGTAAAACTATTTCATCTTAAAAATAAATAAATAAACTTTAAACTAAACAAATAATAACTAGTCGGATGTGCCGATCCCAAAACTTTCTTCAATCTCATACATGTTCATACTTCAAAATTCGCTATCACAGTGCCAAAAGTAAATGAGATCATGATCATGAGAGAATGATCATGAGAATGATCATGAGATCATGAGAGAATGTCGATCATGAGAATTCTAAAGATATGAAAGTTCATACATTAGTTGTTGAGATAGATCTATCACGGAAATCTTAAAAAATGAAACTTAGCACCGCCGCCTGTCACGCGATTTACAACAAAACATAATCAGCACCAATATTTATCAAGGCATACCTGAATCTGAAGTTTGATAAAAAATCGTGCATTAGTTCTTGAGATAAAGCTATTGCAGAATTCGTGAAAAATGCAGCATAGCAACGCCACCTGTTGGGCGATTTACACCAAAACATAGTCAGAACTAACTCATATTACGGACTAACTGAATCTGAAGTTTGACGAAAATCCACGCATTAGTTCTTGAGATAGAGCCATTGAAGAAATCGTAAAAAATGCTGTATAGCACCGCCCCCTGTTGGGCGATTTACACCAAAACCTAGTAAACACCAACTCATATCAAGCACTAACTGAATCTGAAGTTTCATAAAAATCCGTGCATTAGTTCTTGAGATAGAGTCATTGCGGAAATCGTGAAATATGCAGCATAGCAGCGCCACCTGTTGAGCGATTTGCACCAAAAAGTAATCACAAATCAGCACGAATTTATGTCAGGGACTAACTGAATATAAATTTTTGTTAAATTACGTGAATTAAATTATTCTTGAGGTAGAGCGCCCACAAAATTTGTGTTAGTCTCACAGTCACAGACTCATAGACTCACAGACAGACATTTTGTAAAAACATGTCTTTCGGAATCTCTGACCCCCTAAAACGTGTAAATCCCTCGAAATCCGGATGCCGAAAATTTTCACGAATCCAATACTTTCTTCTTGTAAAGATAGAAGAAAGGAAAAATACGGATTAAAAAATTCCCGAAATATTAATATCAAAATGGTAATTATTACATTTCTTTTGCAATATTAGCTCGCATTGTATAGTTCCTATTCTTCAGGGGGAATTCGTCCAAGATCTAATGTTGGAGATGATGCATGCGAGTCAGAGTTGTCATCGAAAAGTGCCTCGTGTGTTCCCCCAATTAGCTGTCGTCAACTGTGGGGAAGAAACATGCCTGATTTGTCGAATTCAACATGTGGAGATGGAAATGAGAAAGTCTGTTGTCCTTTAGCAGACGAAGATGATAATGCAACCATGTCGGAGACAACAAAAATGGAATTAAATAGCACCGAGTTGCCAACAACACTGGTTGATGCGCCTACAACTCCACCACAGAATGAATCAAGTGGTAGTAGTTTTAGAAACAGATTTCGATCCTTCCCAGACGGTAAGATAGTTAGAAATATACACTTGTATAAATTATAAGAAAAAATATTATTATAATTTATCATCATTAATTTTTCTTCTTATTACTTGTTACATTAGTCATTAGTTGTAATTTTAAACACCATTCTATTGAAGGTGATAATAATAATTATGTTTAAAATGAACGGTGGCTAATTTTTATTATTTTTTACTCAGGAAATAGCATTTTGGAGGAAAACTTGCAATGTAAGTAATGTTTTACCGATTTTTCTGTCAATGCAGTATAATCATTTTTCAGCATAAGTGAAAAATATACTGGGTTTCCAAGAATTATTGCATATTGCACGCATTGATATTGTAATGTGTTTAATAAAGCAAATCACAGAAACTCGACAGAGTTTCTCGCCAAGCAAAAGAAACAACAGTGCAATGAACCGTAAATGAAAGGAATTTGCTCCAATTGATGCCAAACGATTTTGCAAAATTTTTTTAGTACTCTGTCTAGTTTATATTTTCCGGACTGACCAAAACGGGATTTTGACACATCTATAGCTCGAGTACTATTTATGATAGAAAAAAAAAAAAATCTTGTTTCTATGGAATGGGGCGTGCCACGTGACTTAGAAAACAAAAGTAAAGTGGAATCCGGCGAATAGGTTTTTAGTAAATGCGATTTTAAAAGTGCACTTTTATGCACTTTTTAAATTCTTGTTCTGACCAAAATCTGTTGACAGAGCTACAGCAATGTGTAATTATCGGAATTTTACGCGCTTTACGGCATTTGAACTGTTTTTATGAGTAGTTCGAACCTTTGAAAGTTTCATATAAAAATATTAATTAGTTTTTTATTTATACCAGTTTAAAGTAATTTATTCCTATCCTAGCGTACGTAATAATATCTGTACTTATATTTCCATGTGAGCTCAGCGTGGCGTACGTAATATGTAAGGTCATTGGGCCTAAATGAGGCATGATTTCCCATAGTTTTGTCGCATTTAGGGTATACAGTGAAACCTCCCTGTGCGATCACCTCCCTGAACGACCATTTTTTTCATGGAACGAAATTTATTCCCATAGTCTCAATACTAATTTTACCTCCATTCAGAGATAATCTTAGTAGAACTCCCTCTATGAGCGACCAATTTCTTTGAAGAAAATAAAACAAATTCCGTTTTTTCCTGGTCGCTTGGAGAAGGTTTTATTAGAAAAATAATTCCGAAGAGCGCATTATTCATCAAATTTATAAACTAAGTTTAGAATTTTTTTAATTCCGATTACTTTTAAGCGTTTAAACCCCTTTGTGCATTTTTAGGCAATGAATTTAACTCTGATGACAAATTAAAAAATGACGGTCCATAAACTCCCCTGACCTATTCTCTCAAAACTACCTACTTTTAAAACTATCTACCTACCTACTTTTAAAAATCAATATTCTTGTTTCATAAAACGATTTTGTTTTAAGTCTTAGCCCTTAACTCCTGTTAACGATCTCGCAGACCGCTGCTATATTCAGTTTTCATATTAATTTACAATTTAACTATTGATGTTAGTTTAATTTTTATTCGTTTGTGAACTTAGTAGTATCGCTAAAGACTTCTAAATGAGGATAATTTTTATTATAATAGACCTTTACATAAAGTTTAGCGCAAAAACAGTATCTTATAAGTCAGTCAACCCTTTTATTCATTCTACGATCAAGGGGTCTTTGGGACCGCTCACAGTTTTTACGCAACAATTTTTGTCTCAGTAGTTAGAAGTTAACTGCTATTTGCGATCTCACAGACCGCTGTTTTTTCTTTTTTTTTTTTCATGGTTTAACTTACAATTTTCAGTTTAACAATAAATACTAGTGAAATTTACTAATGCTTTTGCATAACTCATTCGTTTTATTGGAAATGGGGCAAAAACCCACAGTAATTGGGCAAAAATACTCACTGCGTATCTTTGCCCCACCACTGCGTACTTTTACCCCGACCTATGGGGCAAAGATACGCAGAGCAATGTTTTTTTAAAATTGCAATTTCTCGCAGAATTTTAATTTTACAGAATGTCGGTTGATGGTGGCACTTGCCTAAGGTTCTAATCTAACATTTTAATCACTCATTGCATAAGTTTAGACCAATGTATGCGTTAAAAATAAAAATGTATGGAAAGTGCGTATCTTTACCCCCACCTACTCTATAGCCTAATGTTCTCAGTGGGACTAACACCCATCATTTTGATACCATTACTTTTGGAATCGGTTCGGTAGTTCCAGAGCTTACCTCCTACAAATAAACAAACAAACTTTACTTCTTTATAATGTTATTAATATTAGTATTAGTATTGATAAGATCTCAGCAATGGATAGGGGAGATGGGGATGAATGGGACATTTTCACAAAAATATTTTATTTTATTTTTTTATTTAAGTTATTAACAATATTATATATCACATTACATACATTAGGTATTAGACAACATATATGAACAATATTTATTCAGAAAAATATTATGAAATCAAATTAACGTTCCTCCCTGTCCCAATCATCCCCACAGCAGGGATGAATGGGACACTAATAGGGATGGATGGGACACAAAGATTTTCCTACCTGTATTCAATTTTACCAAATTAAAATTCCTAATTATAACCTTATATGTAATTATATTTGTAATATATGATTTTGCAGCACAAATCGATATGTTTTTTTTTTTCAATAACTTCTTTTATTGCTGTTTTAACTTTTAATGCAGACTTCGGCTATCAATCTGTTCTTTTTTCCCACTTATGAGGCATTTTAGATTTGAAATGAAAGTGAAAAATGTCTTTTAAATATGGCGTAGCTAATAATTTTCAGTCATAACTTATTAATTAATATTAATTAAATGTATCTTAGAAACAAGCAGAACGGAAATTATTGGGTCGATCGGAAAGTCGTGTCGTGTTGGGAAAATCAATTCGTACCGAAAAATTCTGCTCCGTAATTATTAGACTTTAGATATCGGAATCAATGTCTAATAATTAAATGATAGAATTTTCCGGTACGAATTGATTTTCCCAACATGACACGACTTTCCGATCGACCCAATATGTTAGGGGTGGGGATTTATTTATGCAACATTTCCTCCATACATATTTTCCCCCATTTGCTCAATAAACATATACTATTTTTAACAATTTTATCTATTTTGATTAAGTTTTAGTACCAATTTTCTGATAATCCATTAATAATTATTACAATACAATAAATAACACTCAGAAATTTTAAACAATATTAACTCATATATTACTATTTAATACTATTAATTAATGTAAATTATTAATTTATCAACCTATATAATACTATTTAGTTAATAAATAAAATTCTCAACATCTCTAGGGATGAATAAGAATGTCCCATTCATCCCCATTTAAAATGTCCCAATCATCCCCATGATGCATATATTCCCTTCTCAGCCATTTTGCCTCAAAAATTATTTTGTCACAATACTATTCATTCATTTTAATTATCGATATTGAACCTTAAAATAAATAACTACAACATAGCTTAATTTTTTATATTGTATAAAATATTTCACATCTTCAAATGTAAAGAAAAACTTACTTTTAAGCAGAGATTTCAGAAAATGCAACTTTGAAGGAAAATGAAAACAGCAATGTGGTCCTACTTTTTGTCCTGAAGCACACTCTGGTAGAGCCTTATGTGGGGATAGGAAGCAATTTAAAATAAATGTTTATTGCCTGAAATATTGAGAATGTCCCATCCATCCCTTGTCCCATTCATCCCCTAGTTCCCCTACTCACAAAAAGCGGACACATTTATTTAGCAAATACTTTTTCAATTCCTAAAAATTACATATTCGTACGCTTACAACTCTGAATAGTGGGCACCTTCCAATCTACACATGCAACATGTGTATGTGATGTATGCTTGTGTGCATAAACTATCACAAATACAATACATGTGCTTTTGTGTGTATCAAAAATTAAATGTTGGTAATATTTTTTATTTTCCGAGAGAGAAAAAAAAGGTTCTTAAAGAAAGAATAATCATTGATCACATTTCTTGTATACATTTTATTTCTCATGCAATAAATTAAATATGTACTCATTCATATTCAAATACGTATTTATTTTCATCTTAAACATAGTTGTACTCAAAATTTTTGAGAAAATCCCAACAACCCGATTTATGACCTGCAAGAAATATTCTAGGGAGAACTCGACTCGCAGAAAGAAAATTAGTCATCCCGACCCAAAAAAAGAAAATTAGGGTCAATCCGACTCTGTGCAGGACTCTATTCAATTATCCTGAAGTGTCCGCTATTCAGAGGTTTTACTATATTTGAATATTAAACACAATATATTTTTCCAGTTTTCTATATAAAACATAAAATTGGTATTAGAAATATAATTGTAGATTACTTTTCATAATTTATTTGAAAACTGATTTACTTTCCTTTCATTTCGGGTTGAAATATTTCGGGTTCGGGTCGGGTTGCGGGTCGTGGAAATTTTTTTTGTCGAGTTCGGGTTGACTTCAAAATGAATTTTCGGATTCGAGTCAGGTACAATCCTACCCGCGCAGCACTCATGGTTGAACATGTGTACGAACATACTAAGGTCTCGACCGAGTTCATTAGCCAGATTCATCCTCCACCTTGTTTCAAAATGGCTATTAAAAAAAAAAAAAAATTAAATTCAAAAATAGGAGCACAAAAATTAGAAATTCAAAAATGTTTTTTTCTTAAGTGTGTCAGCCTGATACAAGAATTCCGGCACATTGTTTGTTTAACCTTTATCTTAAAAAATGGCTGAGACTTAGAAATAAGAACTAAAAGATCTTCTTAAAACACCATCAAAAGCTTTTAAATGCGCTTGGGCTTTCGAAAGCTCCGAGTCTTTCTTCGTCAGGCGCAAAGAAGACGTGCTTCTACGATGAAAGTAGCAGTAAGACTAATATGAGAGATAAGGGAAAGGAAACAAGCTGAAGAAACAGCAGAAATCAACAACCAATAGGAAAGCAGAAGACAACAGCCAGTCACAGAAGGGTATAATCAAAACAAAGAATACAGAGTAGAAGGGGAATAAGGAAGCATATTGAAGAAAAAAAAGACATTAAAATTAAATTAAATTAAAAATTGATTGTAATAAAATGAAAACACACATATATATTAAAATATGGGAACACATGAAATTAAAAAGAAAATAAATAAATAAATTATAAAAAAACAGACTAATATTAATTAATACAAAAAATAAATTATGTGGTAGTACTGAAAAGGTTTTTCCAAGCTGCAGAGAGTATTGTGGAATCAGATTTATCATTAACATTAACTTCACGATTAAGATAAATAGCTAAATTTTCAAGAAAGTTCAATTCAGAGATATTGGCATTATATTATACACTATTGGCAGTATTGACAATATTGGCAAAATATAAAATCTCCAATGTTGAAGCAATAATTTAGGCCATATATTAGACATAGCCCATGTAAACACATATCGGTCCAGTAATGTTTTAAGAATTATGTGGCCGATTGAATCTTTTCTTCAACGTGGGGGAGGAGTATAGTTATATGATTGATTATTTATGATTACAATAAATTAACAGATATAGTACAAAATGTTTTAGAAAAAGCAATGACTTTTAAGGTTAAAATTTTGTGACCTGAGGGAAAAAAGAGGAATAAGCAGAATTAGTTTTTTTTCGGGGGGGGGGGGAGGGACGCAAGTTTATTGGTGACTTATTATTTACTTACCTTAGAAAATATTTACAAATAGGTTAAAAAAATAATAAACGAAAAAATTTTAAGGACTTTAAATTTTAGATGCTTGGTAAGAGGGAGAGGGCAAGGAGGAAATACCAATTTCAGTTGTGGTGGGGGGGTGGGGGGGGGGGAGAAATTTTTATGATCGTTTGTTTATTGTTAAAATAAAGTGGCAAATTCAGCAGAAAAGATTAAAAAAATGTAAAGAGTTTTAAAGGGTTTTTATTTTAAAATATGGGTACCGTGGGTGAAGGAGCAAAGGGGAGAAATGACATTTTCGGAAGGGGCAATTTACAAGAATTTTTAATGAAATGAATGTGGTCAAAACGAATTGATAATGAAATTTATGACTGATTATTTATTGTTAGTTTAAAGTAACAAATAAAACAGAAAATTAAAGAAAACATTAAGGTATTTTAAAGATTTTAAACCTTGATACTGTAAGGGGAGCAAAACGGGAAGCTAAATTTCGGAGGAAGGGGAGACAAAAAGTGCAAGATGTTTGGATAAGAATATGGTGTGCATCGTATTTATTGTTCATTTACAGGGAAACATTAGGGATGATTGCTGAAAGTGAGTTTTAAATTATGATATGTTTGATTTATGATAAGTTATGGTATAAGTTAAGTTAAATTAATATTTTTGCACAGGCACATAGGTGGTGTATATGAATTGCATAGACACTACACAAAAGATTTCATCAGTAGTACGGAGAATGACCATGAATTACTTAAAGATGTTTTTTAATTTGATTTATGCATTTTCAAGCTCAACTACTTTTAGTGTAGAGGTTTGACCCGTAGCCGGTCGCAGACATTTAGCCGACAACCAAATAGCCGTCAAGACATTTAGAAAATAGCAGTTAGCTGACACGTGTATTTAGCCGATACGTACATATAGCCGACAACACAATTAGCTGAAATTTACATACAGCATACAGGACAATTGACCGAAACGGACATATAGCAATAATTTTAGCAATACAGACAATTGGCCGACAGGCAACTGGCCGAACGTGGCAATTAGCCGGGAGGACATTTAGCCGAAAAGGCGATTAGCCGACCGGACATTTAGCTGATAGTATAATTAGCCGGCACTTTTCTAACATTTTTCGATACCCCTCATGAGATACATTGCATTGGAGCCCTTTGATCACTCTTTCATATTATGTACCTCCCTTTCCCCCTCCCCCAATTTGTATCACCGGGAGCATTTTTCTAACTGTTCCGACATCCCTCAAGTAATATATCATTGGGCTGGGCAGCCCTTTGATCACACTTTCATATTATGCACCTCCCGCTAGGTTACAGTTAATTTGCAGTTTGGTTACAGTTGCGATTAGTTACTCTTAGATTACGGTTAGGTAACTGTTATAATTATGTTACGTTTAGGTGATAATTAGATTACACTTAGGTTACAGCTTGGTCATGGTAAAATTATGTTACAATTACATAACAGTTAGCATATGATTAGGTTATAACTAGGTAAACGTTAGTTACAGTTAGATTACGGTTACGTCCCAGTTAGGTTACATTTAGGCTACAATTATGTTACTGTTAGGTTTTAGTTTGGTTACGTTTACTTCATAATTAGGTTACACTTAGGTTACGTTTAGATTATGGTTAGGTAACTGTTCGGTTATAATTAGGTTACGTTTAGGTGATAATTAGATTACGCTTAGGTTACAGCTTGGTCATGGTAAAGTTGTGTTACAGTTACATTACTGCTAGCATACGATTAGGTTATAATTAGGTAAACGTTAGTTACAGTTAGATTATGGTTACGTCCCAGTTAGATTATATTTAGGCTACAATTGGGTTACTGTTATGTTTTAATTAGGTTACGGTTACTTTATAATTAGGTTACCCTTAGGTTACGGTTACGTTACACTTAGGTTACGTTTAGATTACTGTTAACTAACTGTTAGGTTATAATTAGGTTACGTTTAGGTGATATTTAGAATACGCTTAGGTTACAGCTTGGTCATGGTAAAATTATGTTACAGTTACAGTTAGCATACGATTAGGTTATAACTAGGTAAACGTTAGTTACAGTTAGATTACGGTTACGTCCCAGTTAGGTTACATTTAGGCTACAATTAGGTTACTGTTAGGTTTCAGTTAGGTTACGCTTATGTTACACTTAGGTTACGTTTAGGTTACAGATAGGTTATAGTTACGTTACAGTTTAGTATTGGTTAGGTTACAGTTACGCGAGAGTTAGTTTGCGCTTAGGTTATAATTAGGTTAAGATCAGGTTACAGTTACGTTACAGTTAAGTCGGATGAATGTCCATGTCAAATAATTGTCCTCTGTTGGCTAACTGTCTTGTCGGCTAACTGTCGCTGTCGACTAATTGTCATGTCGGCTAAACATCCTGTCGTCTAATTGCTGTCTGCTAAATGTCTCGTCGGCTAAATGACATTGTAGCATATAAATAAATAGGGTATGGCAAAAAACTGGATACATGGCCGTCCATGGATAGCAATTCTTAGGCTAATGTTAGCCTTAGAAGTGTGACTTCAGTAATTTTCAGCGTATTTATTTCTGAATTAAGTTTCAGCTCAGTATGTGGCATGTATAAAAATTTATAAGGAACATATAGAGCTTCACAAAACAATTGAAGTACGTTTCCGTCTATTGCTAGGAATTAATAAATGTGTTTTTCAAATGTGTTACGTTTTTCTAACTGAACTAAAAATGTAGGAAAGGGTTGATAATCCATACTTGGTACATGGTTTTCTTTTCTTGTTTTATTTATTGTCAATAATTCATCTTCTTATGTTTTTGTATTTCTCAGTTGCAATAATCATGATTTTTAGGGTTTCTTACTTAAAAAGTAAAAACAGAATCATTATAAGATCACTCCTGTGTCTGTCTGTCACAGCCATTTTACTCGCAAACTACGGAACGTGAAAAGTTCAAATTGGGGGATGTAATAAAGACTATTGGCCCACATATTTACAGATTATTAAACATTCACAAATATATGTGGGGGAAAACGTAGAGGGGCTAATTAGGTTATTTGAAAAAGAAATATATTTTCTTTGTATATCGTGTGGGGGGTATCGGTTAAAAGATTACGTAACGCCGAACTCAAAAATACATTTCTTTTAATTTTAGATATTATATTTTGAGAGATATCGTCGAAAATGTAGTGCAAAAAATATGTCCCCCCCCCCCCCCATCTATTTTCAAATCTACTGAAACTAAAATTATGAAAAAAATTAGCGGTAGTAGAGGTTAATTTAATACTTGCAGGAAAATTATAGCGATTGCCCTAGGTGGCATAGTTTTTCATAAAAGCTGTTACATACAGATTTCTATTTGCGGGCATTCAGCAAAGGTATCGAAGAGCGCTAAAGATACCTATCGTATCAAAAGTATAAAAGCATTGTTTATAATGATTTTCGAAAAAAAAAATCGTCGGTAATTCGCCGAGATATTAAGACTCCTGTCCCTGCCGGCGAAGACACTAACGAGCTAATGCTAATCCTATGGGGAGAAAAAAGTAAAGAAAGGTGCGATGTAGAGACGGATCTCGGCTATACAATGCCAAAAAAAGAGAAATATTTTAAAATATCGAAATGCAAAAGAGATATTAGAAAAATCCTTCCCCATACGATTAGCATTAGCTCGTGAGTGCCTTCGCTGGCAGGAGCAGGAGCCTTAACCCTTAAAGACACGGTTGGTTTGGACATACATAATGGCAGAGGCGGCGTATTCTATATACCATCGGTTTTTAAATACTAGATAACTTTTAATGATATATTTGTGTAATGCAATACCCAGTAGCAGCATAAAAGCAGTAAATATCAAATTGTTAAAAACAGACCAATTTAATTAGCATTAATCGTATAAATACTATGGGATTCGCGACTAGTTTGCGTTGAGTGGATCTCTCAATACGCCTCCCGTGTCTTTAAATGATAATTAAAGACCTATTTGAAAAAATGCGGCACGGACAAAGTCGAGTTGCATCTTTACGACCTCCTTTCGAAGCGCGCTTAGTACAACGCCAAGTTTAAACTTTGAACAAGGATTTTGTTTCAGCTACACTGTAAAAAGAAAAATATTACTATGTTGCATTTAGTTTTATGAAATGCCAAATGAAATTTAAATATGCAGTACTTTTATTGTCAGTACCGAATTAAGTTCATCATATGCAGATTAAGATAAGTTTGAAAAAAGAGTTATACAAAATAGCAATATTTAATTTTATTTCAGCTTCATATCTCTTTGAACTTTTGTGGTATACTCATTCATACTTTTCTAATATATACAGCTATACCCAACTCTACGTTGTATAGGTTTTTACAAAATTTCATTATTCTTTTAAATAATACAGTTAATAATTCATGATTTAAAAACCTCTGAGCGCGAGTAATACTCGTACTTGACCGTTTATTTTATGTACAAGTTATATGCATTGGTCTGTCAAGCCGTATCTTGGTGGAAACCATCTGCAGAACCTCAATTTAGTGGTTAATCTGCAGGTTTACGATTGTGTTTTCATGCATCCAAACTTCAATGTTTTCATGCATTTGGGTGCAGGAAAATACAATGATAAACCAATCGATCAAATACTAAACTCCGGTTTGCAGGTGTTTTCTATCAAGATATGACTTGGCAGACCATTTGCATTTTATATATGCTAATTGAGTTCTATCTAATCCTAAAATTTCAGCCTTCAACTTGATGAGCTGATGGTCTGTGCAATTGCCACCCGTCGAACAAATCCCTTTCTGTGAAATCTTGTATCACTCTTTAGGAATCTGTGGACAGGCACAAAAACATCCTATCTGTGTTTTTATACCTAGATTGTGTATAAAAACCTTTTTTAATTCATCACTCTGAATTTGGAGTTTTTTGTAACAAATACAGCTGTATTTTTTTTTCTTACAATTGTTTAAGAAAGACTGTTTTTATTTTCTCTGAAAACTGCTTGGATTTTTCATTACATTGATATGCAATTCTGATAATGAATTTCTTAGAATTCCATTTCAAAGCAATATTTCGAATTTCATCCAATTTTACCAAAGCATTCTTTTTCTTTATCAGAAGTCAGAGAAAATAAATTTATTTTTCGCTGCATCTTTATCTTTAGATTAAGTTATAATTTTATTTTCCCCACATTGCTGATAGAGATTTTTTTTTTACCTTGTCAGTTGCAAGCTCACAATCAAATATCTTAGTCCAGGCAATAGAGACCGTATAGGGGCTCTACCTAGCAAAATTCATGGTAGTTCTGGAAAAAGGCTTACTATATGTTTTTTGGGTCGCTGAATCCGAATTTGTAACTTCCCACCAAAATTTCCCCCGGCAACCCCCCCAAATTTTGGTAAAAAGCCCCCCCCAAAAAGGTTTTTAATAAAAAAGTCATTTTTTATTGTTTTAGGGAAAAAGTATCTAGAAATTCAGAAAGTAGACAAAATTTGCAACAAATTAGATATATGGCATTATGACTTAGGATGAAGGGGAAGGGGGGATCTGCCTCGGAACATACGCGCGGTGCTGCGTGAACTAAGTTGCGCAATTCCACTTAACCACTCACACGTTTACATTCGCCCTCCCATCTCCCCTCCGAAATTTCTCTATAAGGTTTACTTTAAGTTTTTTCGATCGCTGAATCAGAATTTTTAACTTACCCCCAAAATTCCCCCCCCCCGGACCCCACCCAAATAGTTGTTTTTAACTTATATTTCTTATTGTTTTAGGGGAAAAGCATTACGAAATTCGAAAACTAGACAAAATTTGCAACAAATAGGATATATGGCATTATGACGTAGGATGAACGGGGAGGGTGGGGGCTGCCTCTGAACATGCACTGCGGCGCTACGTGCACTAAGTTATGAAGTCCAGGCAATAGGGGATTTTACCTTGAAAAATTAATACTAGTTCTGCATTTCGACTCACTCTATGTTTTTTGGGTCGCTGAATCCGAATTTGTAACTTCCCACCAAAATTTCACCCTGCAACCCCCCAAAACATTGATTTTTTGAAAAAATTTGGTTTTTGAGAAAAGCGTCATCTTTACTTGAACTTGCCGATCATGACAGTGTTAAGCTATCATTCGTTGTCGCTAAGTGTTGTGGCGATCTAGGCTCCTATAACGATACTACCTAGCTACCACAATCATATAGTGTTTGTTTGGGTAAATGGGGTATGGGGGAAAATCATAATGTGCAATATAAAGATATATATAATAAACTTGTACAGGGAAGTCATAAGAGAGAGGGGAACTCTACCACCCATTACCCAAAACCCCAGAGTAAATTAGGTCAGCAACTCCTAATTACTCAACCTGAGAGCTCATAGTGTTAATGGCTAGTTAATAGTAAAAATGAATTGTGATCGTTTGGTCCTGGCTAGCTTCTGAAATAATTATCCCGAAGGGGGGCGGAAGACATTGGTCTCAACACGGCCCCAAATTGCGTTGTGAATATTTTTTGCCGAAGAAGTAGCTTTTAGACCAATTATAAATTAAGTAAATAATACCAAAATTACACATTAATAAATTCTACGAAATTAGAATTTGACCTGAAATAAAAAATATTAAAATAACTTACATGACTCGTGGTGGAAAATGATAGATCAGATCTTAATAATTAACAAAAGATTTATTTACATAATATATATACAATTTTTGAATAATTAACGCAAGACACCCTTGCTCGAGATAATACATTAAGATAGACCGTTAAGCTAAAATTAATTTTAAATTACTTATCATAAAATTCCTTAAATTACTGGTACCAATTGTAGAATAAAAATCCCTAAACAACAAAAATACATACACTTACACAGGGAACAAAAGATACTAAAATCACGATACCTTCAGTAAACATGTACCTCGACGTGGACCACACACCTCTCGGGTTCCGGCTTGGCACAAGAAATCCTTAAGTAAATCTTTGGGTATGCACACTTCTTTCACTTCCAAATCGGAGAATTGCATTATAATTTTACATAGCTCTCGATCGAGCATACTGCAGTGATCTCGCTATTTATCTAGCGGACCGGTCCAACTTAGGACTAACGGATTATGCAAAATCCGTGTCAACATACTTGAAGTTAATACGGGCTCAGAGAGCACCCTAGGGAAAGCTACATCTCTGTAGTAACTCTAACTCTGTCAAGAGAAAACTTCAAACTAGACTTAGAAGTGTATCATTGCATCTCTCACACTGAAGTGTCTTGTAGCCTCTTACTTAACCTCTTACGTAAGAAAAACTCCTGGACAATAGATGGTCGGGCTTAACAACCCCTCATTCAATTAACGAATAATATCATTACTCTGTTCCAAAGACCATCCCGCAAAAGCATCTGATTCGATGCTATGGGGCTGACTGTGTCTGTGAGGGGTCCCACCCTCCAGGGTGCAAAAAAAGAGGGCATACATAAATACCCGTGTGTGTGGTCTATTTTATGGGTACTCATAAAATATAGCCATAAATATACTTTTGACTATAACGTCAATGTATTGTTCCATCGCCGACTGCTTGGCTACTCTCATAGATTCCCTCTAGAGATAGCTACCATCTGTTTACTTCTTAAATCGTAAACAACTCCGTACATCCCATATATATAATAATAATATATATATATATATATATATATACTAGCTGACCCGCCCGGCGTTGCCCGGGTCCGTGGTAATATTTATAAAGAAACCTTTAATTTATATGATTTTATATGCAACTCGATTTTGTCTGAAATACGTACCCACTCACAGTGTGAAAATGGGGGAGAAGCAGTTGCAAATTTTGAGATATTGTGCAAATTTTATTCATAAATTTTTGTAAAATTGTATGCCATAGTCATGAACAAATTAAAATTTTAAAACACCCTCTACTGATGAAAAAATTAGTTGAGAGGAGTGAGTGCTTAGTAATGTACAGGACAAAAGCTTTAAAACGACCTCTGTCAGAAAACAACATATAAAGGATACTCATCGTAGAAAACGCTACAGTTGAAAGGACAATTATCGTCACCTGCCTTCCAAACTCGAAATTCAACTCTCCCACCTTCTTTAAAATTTTAAAGTGTTATCATTCACGTAAGTTAATTTCAATTGTATTCGTTCTTCGTGTTAATGGCAATTTACATATGCATAGCCGCCCAAGCATGGAACGTGTTTCTTGAACTTTCTATGAAGTAAATAATTTCCGTTCTTGAGTGATAAGAGTCCATTCACGTGCGATTCTTATAAAACTCATAATATATCACAAAATGCACACCATAATAAGTATTTCATGAACTCAAGGATTTTTCACTCAGTTCTTATTCTTTTGTTAATATTCTCTCATCCTAATGAAAACATATGTTATACTTTATTGAATGTTTTCACATTGAAAGGACAGTGTAAAGTTTAGGCATAATTCAATAAAGCAAAAATTTTGAGTGTTTGTTATTTATAATCTATCTTCCTGTTAATGTTGTTGACTACATTTTTAGACACCCATGAACGGTGAACACATAACATGCGATAAATATTCACAAATTTTAATACAATCTCAAATTTTGTCATAGATTGTTGAAAAAAATTGTGAAATGATCATTAAAAAAAAACGAATTTCATCCAACGATCTTGGAAAAATAATCATGAATTCTGTGAAACAATCGAAGAAAAAAATTGCAAATTTCATCAAAAGATCGCAGAAGCACATGTTGAATTTTGCCAATCTGTCACTCAGGAATATCAGGAACTTCGACAAATAGTCCCAGAAAAAAAAATCAAATTCGTCACAGATAATTGAAAAAAAAATGCAAATTTCGCCAATCTTGGGAAAAAATCGTGCATTTCGTGAAACGATCGCTGAAAACAGCCCTCGAATTTCAGTAAACAATCGAAGAAAAATATTGCAAATTTCAGCAAAAGATCGCGGAAATGCACAGCAAAGTTTGTCCAAAGAGTGCAGATGCATATGCCGAATTTTGCCCATCTCTCGCTGAGAAATTTTGGGAACTTCGTCAAATGGGTGCATTAAAAAAAAAAAAAAAAAATCACAAATTTTGTCACAGATCGTTGTAAAAGAAAAAAAACACGAATTTCGTGAAACGATCTTGTAAAAACAATCACTATAAAAATAAAACACAAATTTCGATAAACAGTCGAGGAAACTACAAATTTCATCAAAAGATCACGGAAATGTATAGCAAATTTTGACAAAAGAGTGCAGAAACGCACACTGAATTTTGCCAATCTGTCGCTGAGAAATATTGGGAACTTTGGCAAATAGTCGGAAAAAAAAAAATAAAATTACAAATTTCGTCATAGATCGTTGAAAAAAATGCCAATCTCTCGCTGAGAAATTTTGGGAACTTCGTCAAATGGGTGCATAAAAAAAAAAATCACAAATTTTGTCACAAATCGTTGAAAAAAAAAACACGAATTTCGTGAAACGATCTTGTAAAAACAATCACTATAAAAATAAAACACAAATTTCGATAAACAGTCGAGGAAACTGCAAATTTCATCAAAAGATCGCGGAAATGTATAGCAAATTTTGACAAAAGAGTGCAGAAGCGCACACTGAATTTTGCCAATCTGTCGCTGAGAAATATCGGGAATTTTGGCAAACAGTCGCCAAAAAAACAAAATTACAAATTTCGTCATAGATCGTTGAAAAAAAAACGTGAATTTCGTCAAACGATTGCTGAAAAAAAACCCGCGAATTTCAGTAAACAATCGAAGAAAACTATTGCAAATTTCATCAAAAGATCCTGGAAATGCATGGCAAATTTCGTCAAAAAAGTGCAGAAGCATATGCCAATTTTGCCAATCTGTCATTGAGAAATATTGGGAACTTCGACAAATGGCCGCGGAAAAGAAAAACACAAATTTTGTCACTGATCGTTGAAAAAAAAAAAAATGCAAATTTCATGAAACGATTTGGGGGGGGGGGGGGGGAGAATCGTGCAATTTGTGAAACGATTGCTGAAAAAAAAAACGGGAATTTCAGTAAACAAAGAAAGGTATTGCAAATTTCATCAAAAGATCACAGAAACGCATAGCAAAATTTGTCTAAAGAGTGCAGATTACAAATTTTGGCAATATGTTGCTGAGAAATATCGGAAACTTCGACAAATGGCCACTGAAAAGAAAAACAAATTTTGTCACTGATCGTTTAAAAAAAATCATGAAAAAAAACTGCAAATTTCGTGAAACGATTTGGGAGGGAGGGAAGATCGTGCATTTTGTGAAATGATCGCTGAAAAAAACGTGAATTTCAGTAAACGAAGAAAAATATTGTACATTTCATCAAAAGATAGCAGAAACGCATAGCAAAGTTTGTCTAATCTTTGGCTAATGGCCGCAAAAAACCCCCCAAATTTTGTCACAGATTATTGAAAAAAAAACTCGAATTTCATGAAAACGATCTTGTAAAAACAATCACTGAAAAAATAAAACACAAAATTCCATAAACAGTCGAGGGAATAAATTGCAAATTTCATCAAAAGATCGCGGAAATGTATAGCAAATTTTGACAAAAGAGTGCAGAGGCGCACACTGAATTTTGTCAATTTGTCGCTGAGAAATATCAGGGAACTTTGGCAAATAGTCGCCAAAAAAAAATACAATAAAATAAAATCACAAATTTTGTCATAGATTGTTGAAAAAAAAAAAAGCACGAATTTCGTCAAACGATTGCTGAAAAAAAAAACCCGCGAATATCAGTAAACAATCGAAGAAAATATTGCAAATTTCATCAAAAGATCGTGGAAATGCATGGCAAATTTTCGTCAAAAAAAAGTGCAGAAGCATATGCCAATTTTGCCAATCTGTCATTGAGAAATATCGGGGAACTTCGACAAATGGCCGCGGAAAAGAAAAAACACAAATTTTGTCACTGATCGTTGAAAAAAAAAAAATGCAAATTTCATGAAACGATTTGGGGGGGGGGGGGGGGAGAATTGTGCAATTTGTGAAACGATTGCTGAAAAAAAAACGGAAATTTCAGTAAACAAAGAAAAGTATTGCAAATTTCATCAAAAGATCACAGAAAAAGCATAGCAAAGTTTGTCTAAACAGTGCACATTACGAATTTTGCCAATCTGTCGCTGAGAAATATCGGGAATTTCGACAAATGGGCCACGGAAAAGAAAAACAAATTTTGTCACTGATCGTTAAAAAAAACCCCCGCAAATTTCATGAAACGATTTGGGTTGGGGGGGGGGGGAATCGTGTATTTTGTGAAACGATCGCTGAAAAAAAAAGCGCGAATTTCAGTAAACGAAGAAAAATATTGTAAATTTCATCAAAAAGATCGCAGAAACGCATAGCAAAGTTTGTCTAAAAGTGTGCAGATTACAAATTTTGGCAATATGTTGCTGAGAAAATATCGGAAACTTCGACAAATGGCCACGGAAAAGAAAAACAAATTTTGTCACTGATCGTTTAAAAAAAAATCATGAAAAAAAACTGCAAATTTCGTGAAACGATTTGGGAGGGAGGGAAGATCGTGCATTTTGTTAAACGATCGCTGAAAAAAATGTGAATTTCAGTAAACGAAGAAAAATATTGTACATTTCATCAAAAAATCGCAGAAACGCATAGCAAAGTTTGGCTAATGGTCGCAAAAAAAAAAAAAAAAAAAAAAAAAAAAAAAAAAAAAAAACCGCGAATTTCATGAAACGATCTTGTAGAAAACAAATCACTATAAAAATAAAAAAC